>CM044310.1:45363846-46755512 GCA_024291935.2 Okapia johnstoni | reverse complement strand
TTTGTCACTTAAGAACAAACCATGATGTTGTTGGTCAAACTGGTCCAGGTGAAGTAAAACATAGGCAGTTGACTTCATAATGAGATTTGTGAAACAGTGACATACATGTTATAAATTCTGATTCCAGGCAAGGTGCTATTTCAGTGACGCGGGGATTTTCTCTCTACTCTGTCACTGCCCTCTCCTTCACACCTCCCTGGCAGCTGGGCAATTTGCTGGAGATTTGTCATGGCCGTTGGAGTTCATTATTCAGAACTGCAGCTTATAAATATATAGATTCTATAAATAAATAGAAATTCTATTTTCCCATTTATTTCCTATGGAAGGAAATGAAAAGACTAGCATTTCTAAACACTTATTTAAGCAATAATTTGGTTCTCTTTTATTTTCTTTGGGAAAGAATCTTGTTGACTCTGGCAGATATGCTGTCTTTTTCATTAAGTGCCTCTCACTGATAATTAGAAAGAAAATGTTACATCATATGGGAACAAAAAGACTTCCTTGCGAAGTTCTCCCACTGATAGTTTTTAGCTATTTGGGCTTCTTAAAAGCAAAGCAAAGAATTGTCTATCAGGTTATCCAACAAAATAGCTGCCTCATTTCAGACCATGTTGCAATATGACTTAAAGCCCCAGAGGATGTACAAAACATATACTGTGAATTCAGTGTCAGCAACAATTTATTATAGACAATTGTAAAAATATAGTTTAATACAAGGCATTTTATTTGCTATACTATGGGAACAGTGAAATATTTTTAGTTTGGGTATAAAGTAGGAGGGGAAAAAAGTGTGTTCTGAAAGAGTTTGAGTTTTCTTTGTTCCTTCCTTTTCTTTGTCCATCCTCTCTCCCTCCTACCACCCTTAACAGCCAAGATGCCAGGACATTCCTTTGATGGAGTTGATATCTAGATCTAACTTTCTCATTTTAATGATATGTATGGTTTTCCAATACTCAGTCTGAAATATTGATATGTCACCATAAAGGAATATCAAGCCGATTTTGTAATTTGAGGGTAACTTACAAAGTGTGTGGCTGTATGTTATATGACTTCTTTTGTCAAAGTTGCATTCCTCAACTCAACTGAGAAAACACTTACTGGGAGTCAAGGATGTGCAAAGCCATTGTGTATTAAATGACTGATGATGTGCAAATTGACTAGACTTGGCCTCTGCCAATTCATGAAGGAGACAGCTACTTGCAAAAACTGTATGAGACAAACTCAGGAAAGCCGTGTAACTATTTGATTCATTTAAACATTTGCTGAGCTATTGCTATGATAGGCACTATGAAAAGCAGTGACAAAAAGAGACAGCTTTGACCTTAAGAAACTTGTAATCAAAATTTAGAAAGACAAGGAAGTACATAGTTAGTGCTGTGGTAATTGCTATAAACATCGGCACATATACAGTGATTCCCTGAACTTCTCAATGTCAAAGACGATAGGTACTAAACTTACACATATGTGCTATCACTTTAATGGCAAACATGAATATCAGATTATAACCCTGCTAAATCTGAATAGAACCCTTTCACCCACAGTATTACCATCTAAGCCACCATGGAAGCCCTTAGTTCCTATGCACAATCTTTGATATTATGTTCTTGCTCTTCTTCCAATCCTTGCCAAGTCAATTACCAGTTTCTGTGGATGCATTTCATTGTAACACATTCTGCAAACATGTCTGTGCAGTTCTCTACTCCTCATCCAAATCCAGTTCATTTTTTTCTTAATCTACTTCAACTGTGGCCTTCAAATTTTACCCTTTGATTTAATCTTTTTAATTCTATAGCACATTTCAATAACACTCCATATGTAACTCCCAGTTTGTGAATCAGAAACTTATGATTTATATTTTTCATAAATTAGAATCTTAATTCTTCAATCTAGTAATTAATGGCCATCATAATTACTCTAACTGTACCAACATGCATAGCACTCTAAAGTTTATAAGGCACATTCATACCATGATCATGACATTAATCTACAGAGATAGGTAAAATATATTATTTTTCTAAGAGAGATAATGACTCTTCTGAAGCAACAGGGAAATTGAGAATACCTCCAGTTTGAATTTAGGTATTCTGCCTTCAAACATGAATCTTCCAAGATATAATGATCAATACTACTTTACATAAATTAGATGTCCCTATAATGATAGTTTTCTTCAAGAATAATGGGTTACCTGGCCGCACAAAAACAAAAACAACCCTTTTACTTTAAATGCTTTTCTTCATTCTATATTATTCCATGTCTATTATTTCCTCAAGGACACCAACTTACCTTCTTTAGAAAATCACTTCTGGGTAGAATTCATCTTACTTTTATTATTTTTAAAATTAATTAGTTGTTCTCCATATTTATTTATTCAAATTTTACTACACTATCTTCACTTGCTGTATTAGTTTATAGTTTGTTTGACTTTGATATTTATAGTTTGACTTCAACTCTCTTGGACATACTATGTCTTTTGATATTTAAAAACATTATATAATACTTGATAAAGTTCTTTGCATATAGCAAATATTCATTGAATGCTTATTGACTAATTACTGGTCTTTCCCATTGCATACTGTCTCTTCTGTCTCTATATATAGTTGTGGTAGGCAGAGTAATGGCCTCCCAAAGATGTCCATGTTTAAACCCCAGAAACTATGATTTGTTTAGGTTAAATGCAAAGAACGATTAAAGAACTGCAGAAAGAATTAAATGTGCTAATCAGCTGACCTTGTAATGGGGAGATTATTCTGGATTACCTTGGAGGCTTTACACCTCACAGGAGTTCTTATAAATAATAGAGGGAAGCAGAAGAGAGAGAACCAGAGAGATGGTAGCATGAGAAGGATTCACTCAACTTTACTGGATTTATAGATTCAGGAAAGGACCATGAATAGAAGCACAGGGAGCTCAGCTAGATGTTCTGTGATGACCTGGATGAGTGGATGGGGATGGAGTGGGAGAGAGGTCCAAGAAGGAGAGGATGTATGTATACACATAGCTGATTCACTTCATTGTACAGCAAAAACTAACAACACTGTAAAACAATTATACTCCAATGAAAAGGAAAAGAGAGAGAGAGAGAGAGAAAATGTTATTGGCCTCCAAAAGCTGGAAAAGGCAGAAAAAAGAAATGGATTTTCCTCTGGAATCTCTAGAAAGATGGGTAGCTCTGATTTTAACCTAAGGGATACCAATTTCATCCTCTGACTTTCAGAACTATATGATGATAAGTTTGTGCTGTTTTAAGCCATTGTTTTTGATAATGTGTTCCAGCAGTCACAGGAAATGAATATATAACTAACATACCATTTATTTGATAAAAATACTAAAGATGGGCTTTTATGGAAAATCTACTGAGATTTTCTGAATCATATGAAGAGTATATTTTTACTCAGCTTAAATTTTCCACAAGTATTTTCTGTGTGTGTGTGAAACCTGATTATAAACAGCTGTAGCTAAATGTTAGTCAGTCAGTTCAGTAGCTCAGCTGTGTCTGATATTTTGCAACCCCATGGACTACAGCACACCAGGCCTCCCTGTCCACCATCACTTCCCAGAGCTTGCTCAAACTCATGTCCATCGAGGCGGTGATGCCATCCAACCATCTCATCCTCTGCCGTCCCCTTCTCCTCCCCACTTCAATCTTTCCCAGCATCAGGGTCTTTTCCAGTGAGTCAGTTCTTTGCATCAAGTGGCCAAAGTATTGGAGTTTCAGCTTCAGCAACAGCCTTTCTAATGAATATTCAGGACTGATTTCCTTTAAGATTGACTGGTTGGATCTCCTTGCAGTCCAAGGCACTCTCAAGAGTCTTCTCTAACACCACAGTTTGAAAGCATCAATTCTCTGGTGCTCAGCTTTCTTTATAGTCCAGCTCTCACAACCATACATGACTACATGAAAAACCACAGCTTTGACTAGACAGACCTTTGTCAGCCAAGTAATGTTTCTGCTTTTCAATATGCTGTCTAGGTTGGCCATAGCTTTTCTTCCAAGGAGCAAGTGTCTTTTAATTTCATGGCTGCAACCACCATCTGCAGTGATTTTGGAGCCCAAGACAATAAAGGCTGTCACTGTTTCCATTGTCTCCCCATCTATTTGCCATGAAGTGATGGGACCGGATCCCATGATCTTAAAACATGAATCCTCTTTGCATGAACCCGTCTGCCCTTTTGGACTGCATTTTCCATCATTATTCTTTCACTCAAGACACATGCCATTCTACATACAGCTTTCTAAAAGAGCTAAGTGCTCCCCTAAATTCTGGCTTTTTCTCATTGCCCCCTTGCCCTCCACACACTTAGGTTTTAAAAGTCAGTTTGGACATCACTTCCATGGCAACCGTGCTGTCCTTCATCTGAGGTAGGCCCTTTCCTTTGTGTCTCTTTGCCTACTACGTATTATTTGCTATAGTTTAGTTGCCTGCCATGTCTGAGTTCACAACTTGCCCAGCTTCAATATCCCATTTTCAAGCAACCTGTGCTCTGAAAGCACCTTACATGCTCTTTAAATTCATAGGTTTTTACATCCCACCCCCTCGTTTCTCACCTTTGCTTCAGTCCCATATGTGTAAAACTAAATGGCAATACAAATTTGTTTCCCTGACATTATTGGAAATTCAGCCTTTACTAAACAAATACTATTTTCCCTGAATTCAGTTACCCTTCAGAATATACCCATGACTATAAGGATAATGGCTTTAGTTGTAATTCCCTGTATTTGAAAATTTAGAAACAGCATGGATTCCTATTTTTACTTTACCCATTAAATTCAATTATTCATAGTTTCCTCATATCTATGATATAAATAATAGTATTCACAATTCTTTTGCCCTTTAGTGATTGTGAACTCATTATTTCCTACCTAATTTTTTAGTCAGATATAATTTGAGTACAAATCCTGAGTCCCTCTCTGTCTGCTATCTAGCCAAGCTGTTTAACTTCTCTAAGCCTCAATTTTCTCAGTTTGTAGAAATAGCACCATAAACATACCCAATAATACTAATAGTTTATATGCTCTGAGAGTGAATTACTATAAATAAAACATTAAGCACAATTTCCGACAAAAGTAAAAGCACTCATTAAATACATATTCTTGTGTTCATCTCCCAAATGACACTTTTTTCACATGTTAACATCTCAGAAATCAGATTGTTTTATAATCAATAGTATGTCATAGATTATGTGTCAATTGTTTACTCATGGTTCTAGAATAATCAATAATGCATTGGCAAAAGGATTCTTTGCCTCTGAGCCACTAGGAAAGCCCATATTCATTTGAAAGTGCTTGCCTTCCTCCTTGAATCAGAAGAGGGCAGTATTATTGCTTCCTTCCTTCCATTATGATGTTTCACATATTTTGGACATTTTCCCAGAGTCTGTTGCGGTAGGTTCTCTTTAACATTCATTTCTGAGAGCCATACATAAAAGGGCTCAGCCAAATGTTAGTGGGCCTGTCAAGCTCTGGCACCCAGCGTTAATGTATCCAATAGAACCATCACCTGGGAGTGGGAAGGAAGCCGGCAGAGGGGATGGAAAGAACACTTGTTCCCTTGAGTGATGATTGTCCCCTAGTGAGCAGGGAAAAATGGGCATGTGTCCTGATTTTCACATTCTCTGAATGGCCACAGTAGGAGGATATTCAAGCTTTTAGAAAAATAAAATTTGAATATTCTATATACAATAAAGTCTATGCAGTATATTTCTAGATGAAGTAAACTATCAGATTACTAACTTAAAATTAAACTATTTATAGGATTTATTTTAATAAAAATTTAATTTTGAGCAACCAATATAGGCTCTAAGTGATTTGGGTTAAAAGATTGTTGTCCACTGAAGAATAAGTTTTGAAGTTTACAGAATATAGATTGGATTGAATGGTGCAAAACTTATATAGAACAACTAGCCTATATTTATATGCAATAATTATTTATGCATCAGATATTTATTAATGCAAAATGATAAAACATCAGAATGCTAGTCACTTAGATTCTGTCAACCATGTCATGTATACTTAAAAGAGACTCATTAAAAACATATTTTAAATATCTGTTATCTTTTAAGTAAATGCATACATATTTCTTTATTCATGAAGATTGCCTAATCTTATTAATGCAAAACTATATAAATTATTGTTAAATAGTTTAATATCAATAACTTTATAGTTTATTCCTTTTCTTATATTACACCTACCTTTCCTTTATTATTTTTTAATTTATTTATTTTAATTGGAGGCTAATTACTTTACAATATTGTAGTGGATTTTGCCATACATTGACATGAATCAGCCATGCATGTATATGTGTTCCCCATCCTGAACCCCCCTTCCACCTCCCTCCCCATCCCATCCCTCAAGGTCATCCCAGTGCACCAGCCCTGAGCACCCTGTCTCATGCATCAAACCTAGACTGGTGATCTGTTTCACATATGATAATATACATGTTTCAATGCTACTCTCTCAAATCATCCCACCCTCACCTTCTCCCACCGAGTCCAAAAGACTGTTCTATACATCTGTGTCTCTTTTGCTGTCTCGCATATAGGGTCATCATTACCATCTTTCTAAATTCCGTATATATGTGTTAGTATACTATATTGGTGTTTTTCTTTCTGGTTTACTTCATTCTGTATAATGGGCTCCAGTTTCATCCACCTCATGAGAACTGATTCAAATGTATTCTTTTTAATGGCTGAGTAATATTCCATTGTGTATATGTACCACAGCTTTCTTATCCATTAGTCTGCCGATGGACATCTAGGTTGTTTCCATGTCCTGGCTATTATAAACAGTGCTGTGATGAACACTGGGGTACACGTGTTTCTTTCAATTCTGGTTTCCTTGCTACCTTCCCTTTCTACCCTGGCAGAGTAGGACATGTACTCATCTTCTCCTGTGAGAACTCCAAAATTACAACTCGCTGCTGAACAACCGTCAACAGGAGAAGGTTGGATCCCACCAAATAAAGATTCCTCACATCCAAAGGCAAAGGAGAAGCCCCAATAAGATGGTAGGAGAGGAAAAATTACGTTTAGAAACAAACCCCATACCTACTATAGACGCTCAGAGGGCTCAAACAAAACCTTGTGTGCACCAGGAGAACCCACAGAAACAGACAGACCTGCCTCTGAGTGTTTGAGTGTCTCCTGCTGAGGTACAGGTCAGCAGTGGATCACATGGACCACAGCCTTGTCTAAATCAATGAAACTATGAGCCACGCCATTTAGGGGCATCCAAGATGGGCAGGTCATGGTGGGGAGTTCTGACAAAATGTGGTCCACGGGAGAAGGGAATTGCAAACCACTTCAGTATTCTTGCTTGAGAACCCCATGCACAGAATGAAAAGGCAAAAAGACAGGACGCTAAAGGATGAACTTCCCAGATCAGTAGGTGCCCAATATGTTACTGGAGAACAGTGGAGAAATAACTCCAGAAAGAATGAAGAGATGGAGCCAAAGCAAAAACAACACCCAGTTGTGGGTATGACTGGTGATAGAAGTAAAGTCCAAAGCTGTAAAGAACAATATTGCATAGGAACCTGGAATGCAAAGTCCATAGATCAAGGTAAATTGGAAGTGGTCAAACAGGAGATGGCAAAAGAGTGAACATTGACACTTTAGGAATCAGTGAAAATGAAAGAAATGAACGGAATCTTAAAAGATGATGCTTTGAAAATGCTGCACTTAAAATGCCAGCAAATTTGGAAAACACAGCAGTGGCCACAGAACTGGAAAAGGTCAGTTTTCACTCCAATCCCAAAGAAAGACAATGCCAAAGAATGTTCAAACTACTGCACAATTGCACTCATCTCACATGCTAGCAAAGTAATGCTCAAAATTCTCCAAGCTAGGCTTCAATAGTATGTGAGCCATGAACTTCCAGATGTTCAAGCTAGATTTAGAAAAGGCAGAGTAATCAGAGATCAAATTGCCAACATCCATTGGATCATTGAAAAAGCAAGAGAGTTCCAGAAAAACATCTATTTCTGCTTTATTGACTATGCCAAAGCTTTTGACTGTGTGAATCACAACAAACTGTGGAAAATTCTTCAAGAGATGGGAATACCAGACCACCTTACCTGCCTCCTGAGAAATCTGTATGCAGCTCAAGAAGCAACAGTTAGAACTGGACATGGAACAACAGACTGGTTCCAAATCGGGAAAGGAGTACATCAAGGCTATATATCATCACCCTGCTTATTTACCTTACATGCAGAGTACATCACGTGAAATTCTGGACTGGATGAAGCACAAACTGGAATCAAGGTTTCCAGGAGAAATATCAATAAACTCAGATACGCAGATGACACCACCCTTATGGCAGAAAGTGAAGAACTAAAGAGGCTCTTGATGAAAGTGAAAGTAGAGTGAAAAAGTTGGCTTAAAACTCAACATTCAGAAAACTAAGATCATGGCATCTGGTCCCATCACTTCATGGGAAATAGATGGGGAAACAGTGCCAGGCTTTATTTTCTTGGGCTCCAAAATTACTGCAGATGGTGACAGAAGCCATGAAATTAAAAGATACTTGCTCCTTGGAAGAAAGGCTATGATAAACCTAGACAGCATATTAAAAAGCAGAGACATTACTTTGCCAACAAAAGTCCATCTAGTCGAAGCTATGGTTTTTCATGTAGTCATGTATGGATGTGAGAGTTGGACTATAAAGAAAGCTGAGTGTCAAAGAATAGATGCTTTTGAACTGTGGTGTTGGAGAAAACTCTTGAGAGTGCCTTGGACTGCAAGGAGATCCAACCAGTCCATCCTAAAGGAAATCAGTCCTCAATTTTTATTGGAAGGACTGATGTTGCTGAAACTCCAAAACTTTGGCCACCTGATGCAAAGAGCTGGCTCATTGGAAAACTCCCTATGCTGGGAAAGTTTTAAAGCGGGAGAAGAAGGGGATGACAGAGGATGAGATGGTTGGATGGCATCACCGACTCAGTGGACAGAGGTTGAATGAGCTCTGAGAACTGTTGACGGACAGGTAAGCCTGGAGTGTTGCAGTCCATGAGGTCGCATAGAGTTGGACACAACCGTGTGACTAAACTGAACTGAACTGCACCCTGCTCCTGATAGGATCTAACTCCTACTGGAACAAACTGTCAGAATCCAATCACTTCAACTAACTTAATCATTCTTGTTTTCCCTCAATCACAAAAATTTCTTGAAACTAGCTTTAGGGATATTTTAAAATTATTCTTCAAAAACTCAGTTGGATCTGTCCAAATTTACACACTATACATGTTGCCAAAACAAATTCAACTTTCAATGGATACAATTCGTCCTTCCTTTTTAACTCATTAACTGATTCTGGGCCTGAAATATAGTTTGTCTAGATTAAAGAATCAAAAATCATTGTTCTAATTTCCTCAAACAGGTAAGAGTTATATACTGCTTTTGTTTTTATGGGAAATATACTGCCGTATTACTCTGTTTGGTGTAGTCTAAAGATGAATCAAAACCATAGTCACAAACACTGGAGAAAATAAAAACAGAGTCTTGCAAAAGTCTCTATAACCAGGATATGCTTTCTGCTATACTGGAAATATCAGTGAGATAGTAATAAAAGTAGGACATGGAAAATCTTTTCATAGCTATAATTATTCAAGATTAACCAAGATAAGCCCAGTTAGGTACATATACTCATTGTTAACTAATGTCTCAAATACACCCAAAGAGGCAGAATCTTCTTCTCCATAGGCAGATCCACATATGGCTGTGACTCTTGCAACGATTTTGTAAAAATTTTGATTGTGGGGGAGGATTTTACAGATGTAATTATATATTTAAGGAGCAAAAATTGTTATAGATCACACTGTAACATTAAGATATAAATGTTTCTTTTGTCCATCTATCTCCCAAATATAAAAAGGAAGGAGAATCTCCTTCATTTTGTCTTTACTCTGGCATCAAACTAACATTCTAGTTTCTACATAATAAGGGATCGCACCTCATAGACAATTACCTTTGTGTTTTTGGAAAATAGACCCATTATAGGTGAGGTTGTTTAGTGGTATTGGTTTCTCATGAACCCTCTCTCCTTGGCTTGCAAATTGGCACCTACTTACTGTGTCCTCAAATGGCTTACTCTGTGCATACACATCCCAGTGTGTCTCCCTCTTTACATAAGGACACCAGTCATACTGGACTAAATCCCACTCACAGGACCTCATTTTAGTTACCTATTTAAAGGGCTTCCCCAATGGCTCAGTGGGTAAAGAATCCACCTGCAATGCAGGAGATGTAGATTCAGTCTCCAGGTTGGGAAGATCCCCTGGAGAAGGAAAATAGCAACCCACTCCAGTATTCTTGCCTGGGAAATCCCTTGGACAGAGGAGCCTGGCGGGTTATAGTCCGTGGGGTTGCAAAAGAGAAAGACATCACTTAGCAGCTATACCACAACAACAAATGGGTCCTCTTGGCCAGATGACCCACAAACGAATAAACAAGTAATCCGTACCACAACCCTTTATGTATAATTGTCTCCTGATATCATTAAGAACAGCATACTTGAAATAATACATCCAACTGAAGAAAAGAACTCTAAGATTTATACAGTGGCCGTGAGTCCATAACACCGCTGAAATCTTACTGTGCAGGTTAACATTCCCTGCCTTGGCAGGGAAACAAATCCTTTAGTTAGGCTCTCATTTCCTCCAAAGTGGAGAAACTCCCCATCAGAGTTCCTCTACATCCTTAGCTTTTCATTTCAGTTGATCCCAATCTAATCATCCTCTTTGGTCATTTCTGAGATGGGCATTGGAGGCCAGTTGAGGGTGGCCCAATTTCACAAGTTCAAGGATTTTAGTACAAATGTGAGCCAGGAGTCACTTTAGAAGTTGAAGAAAAAACCCATTTTTTAATGTACCTGTTTCTTAAATTATTAACATCAGCTCTAGCACCAGTATCAGAAACCTGGTTGTACTCAATTTCCTCCCTTATCTTCAAATGAAAATAATTATTGCAACAGAACCCTAACTGATCTTCCTATGTACGCCTTTAGTATGTTTTTCAAATTATCACCTGAGAATTACCTTCTAAATTTAAATCTGCTAATGTTGCTTCCCTTGACAACTTATCAATTGCTTCCCATGATCTGCTGAGTAAAATGCAAACTCTTTAGCATTATATGCAAATTTGTTTAGCTCTCAACTTTTCAACACTGTCTCTTTCTAGCCTGATTGATTTGCTTGATTTCCATACTCCAGACAAAGCAATATACTGGCAAAATTTTAACTCCTTGAATACATATGGCATTTATTCCATATCCCATGTGTTTTCACACACAAGTCTACCTTGCCTATCCTCCCCACCCTGTTGCTGTTCATATATTCATATTTCAAGTCAATTTCAAGACCTGATAGATTCCCTTGAGATAGGGTTAACTACTCCCTTCCCCAGGCAACAATAAATGCTGCCCAGACGTTCAGTACTGCTCTTATCATATGAACAAGGTTTACCAGCCGAAGTGCGCATCTGGAGAACTTGCATGTTTATCTATTGTTACATTTAACACAATGTCTGGCATGATTTTTGTGTTCAAAACATTAATTGGGGTAGTAAAGAATAATGCTAAGAAACTGTACCCCATAATAAGGTAAGCACTAGTTTAAATCCTGATTTTTCCATAACTAGCTTTGGAATCTTGTATAATATAATTAATGTAATTTGTACACCTGAAAAATGGGAATGATGATAGAATTGATCATAGTTAGAATTTAGTAATGTGATCTCATTAAGAACTAAGCCTGGCCTATAGTAGATGCCTTATAAACTTTAGATTGCATTATCTCTTATCTCTGTTGGATGGATTAAAGAATTAGCTTGTTCTGACTTAGAAGGCTTCATATATATGTCATCTAGTATACCACTTAAGAGGTCTAGTTAAATACCATCAAGATCTCATTAAAACTAACAAAATTCTTCTATGTATTCCTAATAGTTGAGACAGGTTATCACTATATTTATTGTTGTTGGACATATAATCTCCAGAGGGAAATGGATTTTACAAACTGAGTAGTTGCAAAGGAAAACAGTTTTATACTTGGTAGGATTTTCATAGTAATATGGGAGCTGGGTGGCTGAGGTGGCCACCATATTAGAATCTTACATTCTAATACTGATTTCATTTTTATCTTGTTTCTTTTAATGCATATTCATGAGTCATAAATATCTTATTTTTAACTATGAAAGACAGATATTTTTAGAGCTGTAATGAGTATTGTGAGGGCTACATAATGGGTAAATCATTACCCTGTATCTTTAAAGTATCCCAAGGAAAGGAGGCTGCTGCTCTCTCAGGAGGCAGGGATTGTAAAGCATAAAGGCAAAATAATATTTTTCTTGTACAATTATCTCAGTGACACTCAAACAGCTCATTAACTCTAGCCAACATTTTCCTTTCTAATTTAAGTGTAGTGGTGCTAAATTATTTCTGGAACCCTGGTCATAGCTATTAACCTAACTCTGACTGTTGTTTCAGACTGTTACTTTAGCAAGCTGGTGCAAGCTATTTTAAGTAAGGAAGGAAAACAAATTAAGTGTTAGTTACTCAGTCATGTCTAACTGTTTGTGACCCTATGGATTGTACACCACTAGGCTCCTCTGTGGAGAAGGCAATGGCACCCCACTCCAGTACTCTTGCCTGGAAAATCCCATGGACAGAGGAGCCTGGTAGGCTGCAGTCCATGGGGTTGGGAAGAGTTGGACATGACTGAGCGACTTCATTTTCACTTTTCACTTTCATGCACTGGAGAAGAAAGTGGCAACCCACTCCAGTGCTCTTGCCTGGGGAATCCCAGGGGCGGGGGAGCCTGGTGGGCTGCCATCTATGGGGTCGCACAGAGTCGGACATGACTGAAGCGACTTAGCAGCAGCAGCAGGCGCCTCTGTCCATGGAATTCTCCAGGCAAGATAATTGTGAGGGTTGTGATTCCCTTCTTCCAGGGGATCTTCCCAAGCCAGGGATCAAACCCAGGTCTTCTACATTGCAGACAGATCCTTTACCATTGGAGCCACCAGGGGAGCCCCACAAGCTATTTTAGCTCAACCACAATTTAACTAAGAGGAGACAAGTAAATCTAACTTGATTTCTAGAACAAAATCCAAACCACCTTCTTACTGTATTTTTCCCATTACTACCTCAAAACCCCCATCTTCATAAGCACATGACTACTGGCCTAATCCCAACAAAAGATGATGCTCCTAATGGAAAGATCAGAACCATTTGACCCTGGGCTAGGCTGACACAGGCTATGTTGTTTTTCATTTGGGAAGGACTGACCTCCATTGAGACCTTTCCTTGAAATGGTTGAGTGAGTGACCATGTGATAGAGAAAAAGTACATTAGCAAGAGTATGGTAATTTGTCTTTACTGACTTCTTAAGAAAAATCATAACATTAAGTCATCAGTTTGATTCAGGTAAAACTCATGCATTATGTGTGATTTCCACATGTTTTGGAAAGTATTTTTAAAATAAATTATAGTATTTTACAATATATAAGAACTCAGTAATAATCACAAATTAAATTATTAGATGAAGGTAAGTGTTTGCCAGCTCCTAATTCAAATCTATGGGCTTCCCTGGTGGCTCAGTGGTAAAGAATCCACCCGCCAATGCAAGAGACACAGTTTCAATCCCTGGGTCAGAAAGATCCGCTGGAGAAGGAAATGGCAATCCACTCCAGTATTCTTGCCTGGAAAATCCCATGGAGAGAGAAACCTGGTATGCTACAGTCTATGGGCACAAAGAGTAGGACACAATTTAGTGACTAAACAACAACAAATATAAATCTATATCAAATATTTTCAAGGAAGAAACTCTGTTGATGTGTTCAGGCTACCCAAGTTTCTGACAGCTCAGATCGGAAAATAAGTAGTTTGTAGTTGCTGCTGCTGCTGCTGCATCACTTCAGTCGTATCCGACTCTGTGTGACCCCATAGACGGCAGCCCACCAGGCTCCCCCGTCCCTGGGATTCTCCAGCAAGAACACTGGAGTGGGTTGCCATTTCCTTCTCCAATGCATGAAAGTGAAAAGTGAAGTCCCTCAGTCATGTCCGACTCTTCGCGACCCCATGGACTGCAGCCTACCAGGCTCCTCCGTCCATGGGATTTTCCAGGCAAGAGTAATGGAGTGGGGTGCCACTGCCTTCTCAGGCTGTAGTTGTTAGGAAACTGTTATACGTGAGTGTGAACATGTCTGGGTCTGTGTAAGATAGTAGTGATGATAGTCATCTAAATTCTTTTTAACACCATGTTTGGCAAGAGTGGTTGAATTACAACAAGTATGTCATGTAAGGAGAAAAGACTATCTCCATATACTATGTCAGTTGTCCAGTTCAAAAAGGGATGTTAATATCTATTTATTTCACAAGCTTGATTTTATTGCATAGGCCTGACCTTATACCTCACTTTCTAAATTTGTGAAGTGTTACTTATTATTGAAGAGAAATCTGTGCCCAGTGCATATGAAGACTCATCTACCTAACAGAGATGCCTAATTAGGAACACAAAAGAACAAGAGCAGGAACAAAGATGGAGAAGGTCTAAAAGTTTCAAAGAGGAGGTATCTGAAACTGTACACAAAAACTGGAAGAAGGCAGACTCCCATGGTTATATTCCCCAGGGGAGTGGGAGTGGGGTGGGGGTAGATGGAACAGTGGATAAAACTTGAACACTCTTGAATTTATCTTTATGATCACTTGAAAATGTCAACACATGTTATAGTCAAAATTATAGGAGGTCAACCTCTCTCTGAGTGGCTTTGCATCTTCCTTAAATGAGAGCTTAATTTCCTCAGGAATCAAAATGTATTTTCTCACATTAATTTCAGAAATTACACCAAGTATGTTATATTGAAAATAGTTACAGATAGCACTTATTGAAAGTTTAATATGCCCTTTGTTAAACATTTAAGATTTTTGCCTTATTGAATCCTTGCTATCATTCTATCAGGTAGGGATTGTGATTATCCTCATTTCAGTCAAGAAAATTGGGCTTCAAAAAGATTAAATAATTTGTGCCAGGTCAAAAATAGCTAATTAGTGACAGATATTAGATCCAATTCTGTGTTAACTTCTATTATAAAATTCTGTATTGATAAACCAGTGGTAAATAAACAACGAGTATATGCAGAGGTGGCTCAGAGTTTGTATGATGACTTAACTGGTTCTAGAAAGATAACCAAACCTCTGAAATGAAACTGAAGTTTAATCACTATACATTAAGCTCTATACATAACTCTTTACGCCACACTGTGATTTCTGAATTTATTGAAACTGACAGTACACTTTCCAATTTTAAAAGAGAAAAGCAATCTTTTCAAATTTTGAAGCAAGATATACTAATTAAGTGTGTAATTTTGTACCTGGAATGGGTCTGAAATTCTTTACATTCTTGTCTTTAAATGACAATCAGATGTGTAGCAAAATGCAATATAATGTTGAAAAGAATTCCAATATCTTAGAAAATAGCTGAGGGTAATCACTAGCTGTTTTTTAACCATTGGCAATTGCTATGTCAGTATTTGTACAAAGTCAAGAATCTGTATAAGATTTGAACACTAAAAACTATGTTTATTTGAATTTTTTTTTACCCTAAAACATGTATGAGTAGCTGGAAACAAGGCCTTAACCTACAGTGCTTTCATTTGGAGAAAACTTTGGTATGAATCCTGTTACAAGATCAAGTTAAATGTCTTGCGTGTATAATTATGAAGTAGTGGGGCGTCCAGTTAAAGACTTTCAGTGGGAGGACGTAATGCAAATCTATAAGGATAAGGTGCTTTCAAGAACAGATCGAAAAGTAAGACACACATAGAAGTTAATTTAGACAGCAATATTTCTTCAACAATGACAAATTTCTTCGAGGGTACAGAAAAATGGAATCCTTTATTCAAGAGTAGAAATTCATTCTTGCAGGGGATTGGGGATTTCTAGCTCCAGTATTTTCATTAAATATTTTGTTGTTGTTCTGACTCAGTTCTCTCTGACTCTTTGAGACCCCATTAACTTCAGCACACCAGGGTTCCTTGTCCTTCACTATCTCCTGGAGTTTGTTCAAACTCATGTTCATTGGGTCTGTGATACCATCCAACCATCTCCTCCTCTGTTGCCCCCTTCTCCTCCTGCCCTCAATCTTTCCCATCAGTCTTTCCCAACTTTTCCAATGAGTCAGCTCTTTGCATCAGGTGGCCAAAGGATTGGAGCTTCAGCTTCAGTATCAGTTCTTCTAATGAACATTCAGGGTTGATTTCCTTTAGGATTGATTGTTTCAATCTCCTTGCTGTCCAAGGGGCTCCGAAGAGTCTTCTCTAGCATCACAGTTTGAAAGCATCAATTCTTTGGTGCTCAGCCTTCTTTATGGCCCAACTCTCACATCCATACATGACTACGGAAAAACATAGTAACACAGTCTTGACTACATGGACCTTTGCTGGCAAACCGATATCTCTGCTTTTTAATACACTAGACGTGTGTCTAAGTTTGTCTCCTTCCAAGGAGCAAGTGTCTGTTAATTTCATGGCTGCAGTCATTGCAGTGATTTTGGAGCCCAAGAAAGCAAAGTCTGTCACTGGTTCCAGTGTTTCCCCATCTATTTGCCATGAAGTGATGGGACCAGATGCCATGATCTTAGTTTTCTGAATGTTGAGTTTTAAGCCAGCTTTTTCACTCTCCTATTTTACCCTCATCAAGAGGCTCTTTGGTTCCTCTTCACTTTCTGCCATTAGAGTGGAATCATCTGCATATCTGAGACTGTTGATATTTCTCCCTGCAATCTTTATTCCAGCTTGAAATTCACCCATCCTGGCATTTTGTATGATGTACTCTGAATATAAGTTAAATAAGCAGGGTGACAGTGTACAGCCTTGACATACTCCTTTCCCAATTTTGAACCGGTCTGTTGTTCTATGTCGTTCCAGTTCTAACTGTTGCTTCTTGTCCTGCATACAGGTTTCTCAGGAGGCAGCTAAGATGGAATGGTATTTCCATCTCTTTAGGAAATTTCCAGTTTGTTGTGATCCACACAATCAAAGGCTTTAGCGTAGTCAATGAAGCAGAAGTAGTTTTTCTGGAACTCTCTTGCTTTTTCTATGATCCAACGGATGTTGGCAATTCGATCTCTGGTTCCTCTGCCTTTTCTAAATCCAGAAAATGCATCTTGTACATCTGGAAGTTCTCTATTTATGTACTGTTGAAGCCTAGCTTGAAGGATATTGAGCATAACCTTGCTAGCATGTGAAATGAAGGCAACTGTGTGCTAGTTTAGACATTCTTTGGCATTGCCATTCTTTGGGATTGGGATGAAAACTGACCTTTTCCAGTCCTGTAGCCACTGCCGAGTTTTCCAGATTTGCTGGCATATTGAGTGCATCATTTTAGCAGCATCATTTTTTAGGATTTGAACTAGCTCAGCTGGAATTCCATCACCTCCACTAGCTTTGTTTGCAGTAATGCTTTCTAAGGCCCACTTGACTTCATACTCCCAGATGTCTGGCTCCCTGTGATAGTTAATTTTATGGGCCATAGGGTACCCAAATGTCTCATCAAATATTATTTGTAGTGTTAAAAAATGCTGTTTGGAGTGTGATACGGGTGTTTTTAGGTAATATTAACAAGTACATTTGTGAACTGAGTAAGGCAGGTCCCTCTCTCTGATGGTCCAATCCACTGAAAGACTAAACAGGACAGAAAGGTGACTCTCTTTCTCTCCCTGAGTAAGAGAATTCTCCTGCCTGATGGCTTTGAGCTGGGACATCAGCTCTTCCCTGTCCTACAACAAGGTCAGACCTTCAAACTTGACCTGGAGTCGTTGGCCCAGCAGACTTTACACTTATGTGCCTCCGTAAGAGCATGGGCCAATGCCTTATGATAAATCCCTCTCCCTCAGTCCTGTGGGTTCAGTCTCTCTAGAGAACCTAGATTAATAGTCATCTTCTATAAGGCTTAATTTTGTATAAATGTTAATTATGACTTATCCCACGTGCAAGTAATAGATCCCACTAAGCTCCTGTAAGGAAGTGGTAGAAATAATGTATTTTAATAGATCTATAATGGGATAACATCAGTTACAGAGAAATTAGCAGAGAAATCTTTTGAAAACCGAGTTTAAGAATTATGAAAGACATAGGGATACAAATGTACAGATCTGAAGAATAACTTTTTAAATTTTTTTTTTCACCATGCAACATGGCGTTTAGGATCTTAGTTCCAGAACCAAGCTGGGCCATGGCAGTGAAAGAGCCCAGTCTTAACCACTGGACCACCGGGGAACTCCCAAGAATCACTTCATTTTGGTTTGCTGAGTAAACGTTGCACAGTAAATTTGTGTCAGTTATCTACTGCAGCATTAAAATCCACCCTAGAACTTGGTTACATAAAGCAATATGAGTTATTTATTTTACTCATTTATATGCAATTTGAGCAGGACTCTGTGAAATCAGCCCCTTGCTTCTCATAGTACAACTGTAGACTGCAGAGTAGCTCTCTCACAGCATTGGCAAATTAGTACTGACTGATGGCTAAGGGCTTGATTTTCTCTTATATTGGCCTCCCCAGAGTCTTCTCCTCTCACAGGGAAGGGCTAGGTCTCAGGAGCAATTGTAAAATACAGGAAACAGAACCACCCATTTTTAAGTCCTGGCTCTAGAAACTAGTATGGGGCTTTCCAGGTGGTGCTAATGGTAAAGAACCTGCCTGCCAATGCAGGAGCCATAAGAAACACAAGTTTGATTCCTGGGTTGGGAAGATTCCCTGGAGAAGAAAATGGCAACCCACTCCAGGATTTATGCCTGGAGAATCCCAGGGACAGAGGATCCTGGTGGGCTACAGTCTGGAGTCACAAAGAGTCAGACATGACTGAAGTGACTTAGCACTAGAAACGAGTAAAGAATCACTTCCAGTCTATACTTTTGGTTAAGCTGTCAAAGAGCCTAAATTTAAGGATGAGGCATATAAAGCTCCTGATCAATGGGAGGAATGTCAAAACATTTTTGAGTCATGCTTTAAAACTGCCACAGTATACCTCTGGCGATAAATTATTTACATTCTAACCACATGTAAAATATACCTTCTTTCAAGACCCTAAAAGACTTAACAGAATTGGTCTCAGGCTCAAAGCCTCAAGTTTCATTAACCAAAGTAGGTCCAGGTAAGACCAGGGTGCAGGTGAGGCTCCATGGGTTTGGTTTTTTGTAGGCAGCTCCTTAAGTACGGTTCTGATAATCTGAAGACCTGGGACATAAATAAGTTATTTCCTCTGTAACACACATGACACAGAGCAAGGGGATGATGTAACATAATTGCCATAGATGTTCCCATTCAAAAGGGAATAACAAGAGGCGCATAGCAGCCACTAGTATATCACAACTGTAAACTCCAGATGGGCCTGTTTTCATCCTTTAGACCAATGGTCTCCAACATTTTTGGCACCAGGAGGCAGTTTCATAGAAGATGATTTTTTGAACAAACTAGGGCTGGGGGGCGGGGTGGGGGGCAGGTGAGAGGATGGTTTCAGAATGATTCAAGCATACTATGTTTACAGCGTACTTTATTTCTGAACTAATGCCACTGCTTATCTGACAGGAGGTACAGGTCCATAGACTGGAGGCTGGGGACTCTGCCTTTGCTGTGGGGGACTCTGCCTTTGGGGTTGGGGACTCAGCCTTTGGGGTAGGGAACTGGAGGCTGGGCCTTTGAAAGCATCTTCCTTCACAGATCACAGCCTTATATGGCAAAGGGGCTTGCGTAGCTCAATGAAGCTATGACTCATGCCATGCAGGGCCACCTAAGAAGGATTGGTCATAGAGGAGAGTTCTGGCAAAATATGATCCACTGGAGGAGAAAATGGCAACCCACTGCAATATTCTTGCCTAAAAATCCCCATAGACAGTATGAAAAGGCAAAAAGATATGACACCAGAAGATAAGCACACCAGGTCAGAAGTTTTCCAATATGATACTGGGGAAGATTGGAGGGAAATTATTAATAGCTCCAGAAAGAATGAAGTGCCTGGTCCCAAGTAGCAAGAACTCTCAGTTGTGGATGTGTCTGGTGGTGAAAAGCCAAAGATGGATAAGCTCTATACAGTCAGCAAAAACAAGACCAGGAACTGACTGCAGCTCAAATCATGAACTTCTTATTGCAAAATTCAGACTTAAATTGAATAAAGTAGGGAAAAGCACCAGGCCATTCAGGTATAAATAAATCAAATTCCCTATGATTATACAGTGGAGGTAACAAATAGATTTAAGGGATTAGATCTGATAGTCACAGTGCCTGAAGAACTGTGGATGGAAGTTGATAACATTGTACAGGTGACCAAAACCATCTCTAAGAAAAGAAATGCAAAAAGGCAAAATGGTTGTCTGAGGAGGCCTTACAAATAGCTGAGAAAAGAGGAGAAACTAAAGGCAAAGGAAAAAAGGAAAGAGACAGCCATTTGAATGTAGACTTCTTAAGTGAACAATGCAAAGAAATAAAGGAAAACAATAGAATGGGAAAGACTAGAGATCTCTTCAAGAAAAATGGCAATACCAAGGGAACATTTCATGGAAAGATGGGCACAACAAAGGACAAAAATGGCAAGGATATAACAGGAGCAGAAGAGATTAAGAAGTGAAAAGAGTACACCCTAGAACTGTACAAAAAAGGTCTTAATGACCCGGATAACCATGATGGTGTAATTACTCTCCTAGAGCCAAACATCCTGGAGTGTGAAGTCAAGCAGGCCTTAGGAAGCATTACTATGAAGAAAAGCTAGTGGAGGTGATGGAATTCTAGATGAGCTAGTTCAAATCCTAAAAGATGATACTGTTAAAATGCTGTACTCAATATGGCAGCAAATTGGGAAAACCAGTGGTGGCCACAGGACTGGAAAATGTTAGTTTTCATTCCAATCCCAAAGAAGGGCAATAACAAAGAATGTCCAACTACTGCACAAATGGCCTCATTTCACATGCTAGCAAGGTCATGCTCAAAATCTTTCAAGCTAGGCTTCAACGGTATGTGAACTGAGAACTGAGACATCCAGATGTACAAACTGGATTTAGAAATGTCAGAGGAGCCAGAGATCGAATTGCCAACATCCGTTGGATCATGGAAAAAGAAAGGGAATTCCGGAGAAACATTTACTTCTGCTTCATTAACTATGTTAAAGCCATTTACTATATGGATCATAACTAACTGTGGACAATTCTTCAAGAGATAGGAATACCAGACCATCTTACCTGCCTCCTGAGAAACCTGTATGCAGGTCAAGAAGCAACCGTTAGAACTGGAAATGGAACAACGGACTGGTTCAAAATGGGGAAAGGAGTACATCAAGGGTGTATATTGTCACCCTGCTTATTTAAATTATATGCAGAGCACATTGTGCAAAATGCTGTGCTGGATGAAGCTCAAGATGGAAATAAGATTTCTGGGAGAAATATCAATAATCTCAGATATGCAGAGGACACCACCCTAATGGCAGAAAGCAAAGAGGAACTAAAGAGCCTCTTGATGAAGGTGACCAAGGAGAGTGAAAAAGATGGCTTAAAACTCAACATTAAAAAAACTAAGATTATGGCATCTTGTCCCATCACATCATGGCAAATAGATTGGGAAACAGTGGAAACAGTGAGAAACTTTATTTTGGGGGGTGCAAAAATCACTGCAGATGGTGACTGCAGCCATGAAATTGAGACGCTTGATCCTTGGAAGAAAAGCTATGACCAACTGAGACAGCATATTAAAAAGCAGAGCCATCATTTTGCCAACAAAGGTCCGTCTAGTCAAGGCTAAGGTTTTTCCAGTGGTCATGGATGGATGTGAGAGTTGAACAGTGAAGAAAGCTGAGCACCGAAGAATTGATGCTTTTGAACTGTGGTGTTGGAGAAGACTCTTGAGAGTCCCTTGGACTGCAAGGAGATCCAACCAGTCCATCCTAAAGGAGATCAGTCCTGGGTGTTCATTGGAAGGACTGATGTTGAAGCTGAAACTCCAATATTTTGGCCACCTCATGCGAGGAGTTGACTCATTGGAAAAGACCCTAATGCTGGGAAGTATTGGGGGCAGGAGGAGAAGGGGACGACAGAGGATGAGATGGTTGGATGGCATCACCGACTCGATGGACATGGGTTTGGGTAAACTCCGGGAGTTGGTGATGGACAGGGAGGCCTGGCGTGCTGCGATTCATGGGGTCTCAAAGAGTCAGACACGACTCAGCGACTGAACTGAACTGAGTTAAAAGTCACACCTACAAGTCTTTTTGCAAAACGTCCTTCTCTGTCTTGGGTTCATGAATGAAGTACTTTGAGATAACAAAGTCCTTTAAGACTTTTAGAAACCCCATTGTTAAATGGGGAGGATTTGCAAAACATACCCTTCTAATTCTTATAAGCCCTTCTGTCTGTTGGAAAGGGTTTCTGAGTTACCCATCTCAGTTATTTCTGATATATGAACCCTACAGTTTCACAAAGAATTAGATTTGCGCACCAAAGTTTTTTACTATTTTGAGGATCTTTTTTTGTCATATGGAAAAGCCTAGAAAGAGAAAGTGTTTTATTTTTGAACTTAGCAAATTCTGGCTCCTTTTTACTTAACACAGCAGTCCCTCACCCTGCACTCTCTCTCCTCTTATATTTTTTTCCCCCCATAGATATCAAGAAGCAGCTACGTGGAATTTTCAACATTCTCCTAGATCATTGAACTCACTAGGGTCATTTCCTGTTTTCGGCATTTACTGCAGGAGACAGTTTGACAACACTTCCACCATTGCTTAATGAGTGCCCTTTCTTCCAGTTTCCAATAACATTTCCTTCATTTTCCTTTACACGTTCACCGACAACCTCCTCAACAGCCTTTGAGTTATTTCACTAAGACTCTCCTCATGGCTTTTCTGGCTTTCTACCTGCTGTCCAGCGCAAACCGGTAACACACGTTGCTTTTTGTTATGGAATCTCAGGTAAAAATATCTCTATCAGTTATCTATTACCATGTAACAAAGGAACCCCAAATTTGATGATGTGAAGTTATAATAATTTGTTGTTTTGTTCAGAAATCTGCAAGGTGGGGCAGACTTAGCAAGGAATTTGTCTACTCTTGAATAAAAGAAGTGTCAAAGATTAGATTTAAAACCTCAAAAGTGCCCAGAGGTTAAAAAAAAGAAAGAAAGAAATTAGGAAAAGCTGTTTACCTTAGAGCAATGGAAAGATATTTTTGAACAACATAATTGTTAGTATATTATTAAAATTTTGAGATAAGAAATGATTCAGACTTGAGGAATAAACCTACCTGAAAAATTTATACATCTTGGACTGTTTCAACTTATCATGTCCAAAAGTATTAAAAACAATTGAATTATAATTGAAATGAGGAAATATAATTTTTGAAAGATGGGGAATAATTGGCTTCAAGACAGAAGCAAACTATAGGATAATTTTCCACTTCTCCTTTTAAAACTATAACCATACATGCCATTGTGCTATCCTAACTACCTTCTCATTGACATCATCCAATATCTTCACCACAATACCTTCATTTTCCCTCTATTTCCTCTTTTTACTAACCCCCATAAACTTCCCTTATCATTTATTGCTTGTTGGATGACTTTTGAACTAAATCATCTTTGCTAATTCTTGGTATGTCCATTTGGTTTTCTGTAGGACTTTAGCTATGTTTCTCTCTTTTATTAATATCATAAATCTCCCTTTTTGATTTTTTTTTTCAAGTGAATCTACCCTAACTTTTACAGACCTACTTAAGTTTCAGAGTTTACTGAACATGTGAAAGTCACCTAGCTTTCCAATTCTGAAATAAATATACAAGTACTTCATTAGCCAAACCGAGTGTTATACGGCCCACAACAATCACTGCATTTCCTTTTAGTGACTGAAAGTACTGATATTCAAGATCTAAATCATTCTTCCGAAGGTAACCAAAAAAGTCCCAGAGGTGTTAGCTTTATAGCGAAAGAAAGGGAGTAAGATAGTCTTATCTTACTCTAAAACTTTCCCAATACTGATTTCATTTCTGGTTTGCCGTTAAGTTTAAAGGTAGGGTTGACTTGTGGGTTTAAGCTGAAATTTAGAAGGAGAAATACTTTGGTATGAATATGCCAGAGGAGAGGCTCAAAGTGAACTCCACTGTAAAGTTTTAAAGGATTAGAAACACAAACGAAGGCAAGAATGGAAAAGGCAGGGCAGAAAAGGTTTTTGTTGGTGTTTAGTCTCACAGCACAGTTGCTCAGTCGTTTCCAACTGTTTTGCGACCCCATGGACTGTAGCCCGCCAGGCTCCTCTGTCCATGGGATTTTCCAGGCAAGAATACTCAAGTGGGTTGCCATTTCCTTCGCCAGGGGATCTTCCTGACCCAGGGATTGAACCTGCATTTCCTGCATTGGCAGGTGAATTCTTTACCATTGAGCCACTGGGGAAGCACAGAAAAAGTTTTATCCTCACCCAAAATGAGAGAAAGACAGAGACAGACAGGGTATTGAACTGATTGTTGAGAAGAGTCAAGTTTTACCCAAATGAGAAATTATATCTTATTTTTCACACATACTTTTCAGAAACAGACAGCATTTTATGATTAAAAAGGGCCCTGTAGATTAAATGTTCTCTAGTCTGTAAAATAATCATGCAGGATTAGATTTCCAATGAGAAGTCTAACTATAATTGCATATGGCTGCCTAGGAATTTCATTAGGAATTTCAAACACTGCAGAAGTAATTTTCAAACATTTTCATTTCTGCTAATATAGTGGTTCTTAAAATAGACGAAAAAGATAAATTCAAATATTTTCAAACTTTATAAGGATTTTCAGTTTAATTTACTTACCACTAAGTATTGAACTAGCTTCCAGAATAAGTATCTTTTTCAGTGACTCATTCAGAATGGATTACCATAGAAGCCTTTGATATTGAAGAAATGTCCTTAATATTTAGATGTTATAATCCTGACTTTAGCAGATTTTCACCTGGAGCTAGAGCAGACACAGTGTTGCCCTGTATCAACAATGGTTTTGACCCCACTAATAAAAATTATTAACTAACTCTGAAACATAGTATCTTTAAAAAATTGAAAAAATAGACTACATTACAAACATTCTTTTTAATTATTAATTTAGTATCTCAGGATTTAATTTACAAAAGAAAACATCTCCCAATGTCTACTCTTTCTTTTCTCACACATTTCTCCCTATATATACATTAAAAATTCTCATCAGATAGAAATAAAACAAACAGGGAATTTTGATCATCTTTTAAAAAGAGACTATGAAAGCTATGACTATACCGTAGAAGTGAGAAATAGATTTAAGGGACTAGATCTGATAGAGTGCCTGATGAACTATGAACAGAGGTTCCTGACATTG
Source organism: Okapia johnstoni (assembly GCA_024291935.2). Taxonomy (NCBI): domain Eukaryota; kingdom Metazoa; phylum Chordata; class Mammalia; order Artiodactyla; family Giraffidae; genus Okapia; species Okapia johnstoni. The sequence goes on along the minus strand of CM044310.1, from coordinate 46,730,164 downwards.
TTCAGGAGACAGGAATCAAAATCATCCCCAAGAAAAACAAATGCAAAAATGCAAAATGGCTGTCTGAGGAGGCCTTACATATAGTTGTGAAAAGAAGGGGAGTGAAAAGCAAAGGAGAAAAGGAAAGACATACTCATTTGAATGCAGAATTCCAAAGAATAGCAAGGAGAGATAAGAAAGCCTTCCTCAGCAATTAATGCAAAGAAATAGAGGAAAACAATAGAATGGGAAAGACTAGAGATCTCTTCAAGAAAATTAGAGATGCCAAGGGAACATTTCATGCCAAGATGGGCTCAATAAAGGACAGAAATTGTAGGGACCTAACAGAAGCAGAAGATATTAAGAAGAGGTGGCAAGAATACACAGAAGAATTGTAAAAAAGTATCTTCAAGACCCAGATAATGTCATGGTGTGATCACTCACCTAGAGCCAGACATCCTGGAATGTGAAGTCAAATGGGCCTTAGGAAGCATCACTACAAACAAAGCTAGTGGAGGTGATGGAATTCCAATTGAGCTATTTCAAATCCTAAAAGATGATGCTGTGAAAGTTCTGCACTCGATATGCCAGCAAATTTGGAAAACTCAGAAGTGGCCACAGGACTTGAAAAGGTAAGTTTTCATTCCAAACCCAAAGAAAGGCAATGCCAAATAATGCTCAAACTACTGCACAATTGCACTCATCTCATGCGCTAGTTAAGTAATGCACAAAATTCTCCAAGCCAGGCTTCAGCAATACGTGAACTGTGAACTTCCAGATGTTCAAGCTGGTTTCAGAAAAGCCAGAAGAACCAGAGATCAAATTGCCAACATCCGCTGGATCATCAAAAAAACAAGAGAGTTCCAGAAAAACATCTATTTCTGCTTTATTGACTATGTCAAAGCCTTTGGCTGTGTGAATGACAACAAACTGTGGAAAATTCTTCAAGGGATGGGAATACCAGACCACCTGACCTACCTCTTGAGAAATCAGCAAGCAGGTCAGGAAGCAACAGTTAGAACTGGACATGGAACAACAGACTGGTTCCAAATAGGAAAAGGTGTACATCAAGGCTGTATATTGTCACCTTGCTTATTTAACTTATATGTAGAGTACATCATGAGAAATGCTGGGCTGGATGAAGCACAAGCTGGAATCAAGATTCCCAGGAGAAATACCAATAACCTCAGATATGCAGACGACACCACCCTTATGGCAGAAAGTGGAGAAGATCTAAAGAGCCTCTTGATGAAAGTGAAAGAGGAGAGAGAAAAAGTTGGCTTAAAGCTCAACATTTGGAAAACTAAGATCATGGCATCTGGTCCCATCACTTCATAGGAAATAGATGGGGAAACAGTGGAAACAGTGGCTGACTTTATTTTGGGGGGCTCCAAAATCACTGCAGATGGTGATTGCAGCCATGAAATTAAAAGACACTTACTCCTTGGAAGGAAAGTTATGACCAACCTAGACAGCATTTTGAAAAGCAGAGACATTACTTTGTCAACAAAGGTCCATCTAGTCAAGAGTATGGTTTTTCCACTAGTCATGTATGGATGTGAGAGCTGGACGGTGAAGAAAGCTGAGCGCCACAGAATTGATGCTTTTGAACTGTGGTGTTGGATAAAACTCTTGAGAGTGCCTTGGACTGCAAGGAGATCCAACCAGTCCATCCTAAAGGAAATCAGTCCTGAATATTCATTGGAAGGACTGATGCTGAAGCTGAAACTCCAATACTTTGGCCACCTGATGTGAAGAGTTGACTCATTTGAAAAGTCCCTGATGCTTGGAAAGATTGAAGGCAGGAGGAGAAGGGGACGACAGAGGATGAGATGGTTGGATGGCATCACCGACTCAATGGACATGCGTTTGGGTGGACTCTGGGAGTTGGTGATGGACAGGGAGGCCTGGGTGCTGCGATTCATGGGGTCACAAAGAGTCAGACACGACTGAGTGACTGAACTGAACTGATGAAAGTTTCAGGCTATCACTTTACTAGGAATTCATTTATGAATTATGTAGATTCTTCACATAATTGTATTGTATTGGTTTGTATTGGATTGGATTAACAGTTAATTTTATTTACTCTTAATTAGCACAATGGGAATATGTGACTAAATACAATTTTAACAAAGGTTTTAGTAAAGGCATCAGTAATGAGTAAAATGAAAACCCATCTTTCTTTCCTCACACCTGCAAGTAATTGTGTAGATCTTCCAGGATTTTCAAAATTACATCTATCTAACCAAATGGACAGTGGTTACCTAAAATGTTAAATTTTGCCATTTATACATTACTTAACATGTACGTATAGCAGCTATTGTTACACAGATGAACATCATGAATGTTCTTTTAACAAACTCAAAACAGAGAACACCCAGACTCAAGTAAGTCAATGAAATGAAAGATGACATGGAATGACTTAGCTTGGTGGTCCTATACCATCGCTCTATTTCAAATTGTGCAATTCCTTTTTGCCTCTGCCTTTGGATTCTGAGCTAGAATTGGTCTTTGCACATGAATAAACTAAAAGAGAAACAAAACACCTCAATATAAACCAACAAAAAATTTACTGTCAAAACTAAAAATTAACCAGAAAAATATAGAACTCACTAGTGAATATTTTGGTTCCTGATCATTTTTCTTCTTTGACCAACTGCCTTCCTCTTTTGCTACTTTTTTCCTATGGATCTTAGTTATGAATATACATATGTAGTTTGAATTTTGTCTTATTCCAAAGTAGGGTAATTACATGTTCTCTGTCTCTAAAATGCTTAGTTATTTCTAGATTCTATTTCTGTCTACTTTGTTGACTGACATATAAAAACTCAGCTTTATCCATGAGTTCCCCTAACTGTATGTGATTCTGATATGGAACATGCATTGAGAAACTAGATTTATGCATCTTACACTTACTACTAAAATATCACCTGTGGATTTTATCAGACTACAATTCTAATAACTCTGGGTTGGAGCCTCAGAGCCTACCTTTCTAACAAGCTTCTAGATGATTTCTATGATGATTTCTATTTATGATCTGCTGGTTCATAAATAATACTATAAGTAGCAATAGTCTAAATGAAAATAGCTAACTGCCTAATTATGTGATTATAATTAATACAATTAAGAATTTATGTAACAGAGCTTCCCTTGTGGCTCAGTTGGTAAGGAGTCTGCCCGCAATACAAGAGACCTGGGTTCTATCCTTGGGTTGGGTAGATCCCCTGGAGAAGGAAACAACAACCCTCTTCAGCATTCTTGCCTGGCTAATTCCAGAGGAGCCTGGCGGGTTACAGTCCATGAGATTGCAATTATATGATTATAATTAATACAATGAAGAATTTATGGAATAGGTATTGCTTACATAAATGTCAGATGTGTTCTTTGGGCTATAATTAAACATTTTAGGAGACTTTTTGGATATGATCACCTGGCAACATCATTACCCTTGATGTTGTCCTTGGTAAGTACTTTGAGATAAATTATTCTGTTACATAATTATCATTCTCTATTTTCCCAAGTGTTCAGGATTTCAAAATATTTCTAAAAGAGAAAAAGAATACACTTAATTTGATTATTTGATCTGGTTAGTCCCAAAACAAGGCAGTAGCTTGTGTGAATGTATGTGTACAACTGAACTAGCCAGATAGGACTTTGTGTCTTATTTGAACGACCTCCATTTTTGTAGCACCATCACATCTCAGCAATGAGATGACATTCGGTTCTGTGGTTATGCAGGTAAAGTAGAGACAAATTTGCTCATTTTGGGATGAGTCTCACTCTTACTATTGCATCAAATCATCTTTATTCTTTCAAGTATGAGAGAGCTCCAAGATATAAGAAGATTTAAAACATCTTGGAAGTATCTGTAACTGTGTGAGTGGATGTCAAAACTGTGAAAACATGGTTAAAATATAAGTATAGAAAATTAGAAGAATAACTGAATTAGGTATTAAACTTGAAATCTAGAGATATTTTTAAAAGAAAAAGAAATCACACAATGAACAGACTTGTTCATTAGGATTAGGATTCATGGCCCACTGAATTTTTAAAAATGTAGACTCTTGACTATGTGTGTGTGCTAAGTCGCTCAGCGGTGTCCGACTCTTTGCGATCCCATGGACTGTAGCCCATCAGGCTCCTCTGTCCATGGGATTCTCCAGGCAACAAAACTGGAGTGGGTTGCCATTTCCTCCTCCAGGGGATCTTCTCAACCAAGGGAAGACTCTTGACCACCCTCACTCAATCCTGTCCTTCTTTCTGCCATTAGGTAGTATTTTCTGCCTCTCTGAGAATACTTATTATCACAGTTAATACTCTTAACCCATTTTTAACTCCTTGCTTCTCCCTACTCCTTCCTACTTAATGTCATCCAAATTATCTCTGCCTTACACTCTCTTTGTCTGAATAAAAGCTACTAAGATTTATAGACTGTTTACTACATGCCAGACTTCCGAGGTGGCACAGTGGTAAAGAATCTGCCTGCAAATTCAGGAGATAGAAGAGACTCAGGTTTCATCCCCAGTTCTTGAAAATTTGGAGAAAGGAATGGTTACCCACTCCAGTATTCTTGCCTGGAAAATCCCATGGACAGAGGAGCCTAGCAGGCTACAGATCATGGGGTTCTGAAGAATAAGACACTACTGAACAACTGAGCACGCACACCTAGATAAAGCTCTGTGCCCTTTACATGTGGTAACTTATGTAATCTCCCCCCAAATCTTGTAAGGTGTTAGTTGCTCCATCATGTCCGATGCTTTGCGACCCCATGGACTATAGCCCACCAGGGTCCTCTGCCCACAGAATTCTCCAGGCAAGAATACTAGAGTGGGTAGCTATCCCCTTTCCCAGTGGATCTTCCTGACCCAGGGATCAAACCTGAGTCTTCCACATTGTCGGCAAATTCTTTACTGCCTAAGTCACCAGGGAAGCTCCGTCCGTCCCCCTCCTCCCCTCGCCCCAATCATGAGATGTAGGTATTTTTCCTACATAACTGAAGGGGAAATTAAGATGCAAAGTGGTTAAATAACTTTCTTGAGGTAATACTGCTTTTCAGAGACAAACTAGAATGCAAGCCCAGGCAGACACTTCACCTGTAAAAGTGACCCCATTAGAGCACATCCTCACAGCATTGCCTGGATCACTGTATTCATAACCAAGCAGCTCCCTAGGCAGAACATTCCCTTACTTTCTGTCTCTCTCAAGGCCCAGTCTGCTACCAGGCAGTTAAAATGAAGGAAGATATCAGTTTAAAAACAGATTACACTTACCTAGTGTTTACTCTATGTTAGGTTCCAGTCAAAATACATTGCATGTATTAACTCAGTCCTCACAACAAGCCCGTCTAGGAAGCATTACTTTTATCTGCACCATGGGTAAGGGAACTGAGGCAGTGATGGTTGAAGAGCCCCTATCCCCACCACACGTTCACAGTCAGCAGCACAGCAGTACGTAGACATCGGCTGTCAGCCTCCAGAGTTAGTGCTTTCAGCTGCCTCACTTTGCCTGCCTTGAGGATAATGAGGATATATTCACCTTCTTGTCTTGTGGGTCAACCTAACCCCTTTGAAAGGGAAAATATCACAAGCTCCCCCAATGCCACTTAGTGATTTATGAATGCACAATTTCATCTTTGAATTTAGACTTATTTCTCACAAGCAGGCCACAGGGAATTATACGATGCCTGTCTGCATGCTATGTTGCTTCTTTAACATTCTGACCACAACTTGAGTAAGGAAATATGGATTTAAGGTAAATAAATTCTTTGCAATCTTTGTCAGTCAACCTTGAGACTGATTCGCTGAATAAATATGTAAAATCACCATTTTTATAAGCAACGTAAAAAGTGACTGTTAACAGTTTGGAGAAGTCAAACAAGCACTGCAGCAGTAGTGACTGCACATATGGGTTTGGTTTGGAATTAACACCACTTCAGGTCAACCTCACACATTCACCACAGCAATGCCCCTGAGAGAACAGACTGCTTTCTGTGCTGACAGACTGCCCTGTTTAGTACATGTGCCCTTAAACCATGTGTTTGTATCTGACTTCACTTTACACTTTACAAAGGTCATTTTAACTGAACCAGAGGCAATTAACCAAAGATGTTCTATTTAATTTCATTCTTTTTGTTACATTAGTATGCGAGTTTAAATACAGTATAAATGATACTAGTGTATAGTCACACTTCTAAGTGTAAAAAGTCTTTCAATTCTTTGATTTCAAAATAAAATCAGGTGTTATTTATCATAAATCTTAAAAAAAATAAATTTTAATGGAGAAGTCTGAAATTTACTATGAGAACAAAGTTAATTTCAATTATACTTAGAACATGAGATTTTTTTTCTAAGTAAACAGATATATGTATAATAATATCACTAATGAACTAGAATCACTTATCTTCAGGATATCAAAATCTGTGTTTGAAAGAAAAATGTTTCATAAAATTATTTTAACTACATCTTTTCCATTTATAATGACATAATCATATACACCTAAAGCTCAACATTCAAAAAACTTAGATTATGGCATTCAGTACCATCACTTCATGGCAAATAGATGGCGAAACAATGGATACAGTGACAGACTTGGGCGATAAAATCACTGCAAATGGTGACTGTAGCCATGAAATTAAAAGACGCTTGCTCCTTGGAAGAAAATCTATGACAAACCTAGACAGAATATTAAAATGTAGAGACATTACTTTGCCAAGAAAGGTCTGTATAGTCAAAGCTATGGTTTTTCCAGTAGTCACGTATGGATGTGAGAGTTGGACCATAAAGAAAGCTGAGCACCAAAGAACTGATGCTTTTGAACTGTGGTGTTGGAGAAGACTCATGAGAGTCTCTTGGAATGCAAGGAGATCAAACCAGCCAACCCTAAAGGAAATCAATCATGAATATTCATTGTAAGGACTGATACTGAAACTCCAAAACTTTGGCCACCTGATGTGAAGAGCCGACTCGTTAGAAAAGACCCTGATGCTGGGAAAGATTGAAGGTTGGAGGAGAAGGGGACGACAGAGGATGAGATGGTTGAATGGCATCACCGACTCAATGGACATGAATTTGAACAAGCTCTGGGAGACGGTGAATGACAAGGAAGCCTGGCATGCTGCAGTTCTTAGGGTCACAAAAGTCAGACACAGCTTAGTGACTGAACAACAACAAATCATATACATATTAAAATGGGTCAATGAACCTACAAGAGAATCCCCATAATGTTATCAGCTGATTTTTCGGCAGAAATTTTGCAGGACAGAAGGGAGTAGCAGGATATATATATAAAGTGATGAAAAGGAAAAACCTACAGCCAAGAACTCTACTCAGCAAGGCTCTCATTCAGATTCAAGGGAAAAATCAAAAGCTTTAAAGAAGCAAAACATAAGAGAATTCAGCATCACCAAACCACCTTTACAACAAATGTTAAAGGACTTCTCTAGGCAAGACACAAAAGAGGAATGGAAGAAGAAGGACAGAAAAGCAAATTCCAAACAATCAAGAAAATTGCAGTATGAAAATATGTATCAATAATTACCTTAAAAATAAATGGATTAAATGCTTCAACCAAAAGGCACAGACTAACTGAATAAGTATAAGATCAAGACCTATATATATGCTGTCTATGAGAGACCCTCTTCAAACCTAGAGGCACATATAGACTAAAAGTTAGGGGATGGAAAAACATATTCCTTGCAAATGGACATCAAAAGAAAGCTGGAAGAGCAATACTCATATCAGACAAAACTGACTTTAAAATAAAAACTGTCACAGGAGACAAGGAAGGATACTACATAATGATCAAAGGATCAATCCAAGACGATATAACAATTATAAATATTTATACATCCAACATGAGAGCACCTAGATAGATATGGCAAATGCTAAAGGTATAAAAGGGGAAATCAACAGTAACACAATAGTGGGAGACTTTAACACCCTACTTATACCATTGGACAGATCACCCAGACAGTGAATAAGGAAACACAGGTCTTAAATGACACATTAGACCAGATAGACTCAATTGATATTTATAGGACATTCCATCCAAAAGCAGAATACACTGTCTTCTCAAGTGCACAAAGAATATTCTTCAGGACAGATCACTTACTGGGTCACAAATCAAGCCTCAGTAAATTTAAGAAAACTGAAATTATATCAAACATCTTTTACAATCACAGCATCATGAAATTAGAAATAAATTACAGGAAAAAAAAAAACACTAAAAAACACAAACATGTAGAAGTTAAACAGTATGTTACCAAGTAACCAAAGGATCATTGAAAACAAATAGAAAATCAAAAAATACCTAGAGACAAATAACAATGAAAACATGACCCAAAATCTATAGGATGCTGCAATAGCAGTTCTAAAAGGGAAGTTTATGGCAATACATTCTTACCTTAACAAACAAGACAAATCTCAAATAAACAACCTAAACTTACACCTAAAGCAACTGGAGAAAGAAGAACAAATGAAACCCAAAGTTAGTAGAAGGAAAGAAATCATAAAGATCATAGCAGGAATAAATGAGAGACAGAGAAAACAATAGCAAGGATCAATGAAACTAAAGGCTGTTTCTTTGAAAAGATAAAATTGATAAGCCTTTAGCTAGTTTCATCAAGACAAAAAGAGAGGACTCAATATTGTAAAGTTAAAAAATAGATAAATAAATGAATTTAAAAAATAATAAAAGTAGAAATGAAAAGGGAGAAGTTACAACTATAGAAATACAGAGGACCCTAAGTGGTTACTACAAGCAACTGTATGCCACTAAAATGGACAACCTTGAAAAAATGGATAAATACTTAAAAAGGCACAATCTCCTAAAGCTCAATCAGAAAGAAATAGAAAATATGAACTGAACAAGCACAAGTAATGAAATTGAAACTCTGATTTAATATATTCCAAGAAATGAAAGTCCAGGACCAGATGGCTTCACAGGCAAATTTTGCCAAATATATAGAAAAGAGTTAGCACCCATATTCTCAAATTTTTCCAAAAAAATTGCAGAGGAAGGAACTCATTCCAAGCCCCAAGATAATTTTATGAAGCCACTATCATCCTGATAACAAAATCAATGATATCAATCACACAAAAAAGAAAATCATAGGCCAAAATCACTGACAAATATAGACACTAAGATCCTAAACAAAATACTAGTGAACTGAAATCAACAACAAACTAAAAGGTCCACACCCCATGATCATGTGGGGTTTATCCCAGAGATGCAAAGATTTTTCAATATGTGCAAATCAGTGTGATATACCACATCAACAAATTGAAGACTAAAATCCATACGATCAGCTCAATAGATGCAGAAAAACTTTTGACAAAATTCAATGTCCATTTATGAGAAAAACTCTTCAGAAAGTGGGCACAGAGGCAATGTACCTCAACATAATAAAGGCTGTATGTGACAAATCCACAGCAAACCTCATTCTCAGTGGTGAAAGTCTAAAAACATTTCTTCTAAGATCAGGAACAAGATAAAGATGTTTACTCTCACCACTATTTTCAACAACATTTTGTAAGTCCTAGCCATGACAATTAGAGAAAAATGAAAGGAATCCAAATTGGAAAATAAGTAAAACTGTCAGTTTTCAGATGACATGATGTGATACATAGAATATCCTAAATATGCCACAAAAAAAGTACTAAAGCTCATCATGAATTTGGTAAAGCTGTGTGGTACAAAATTAATACACAGAAGTCTCTTGCATTCTATACTCTATACACTAACAAAGAAAGATCAGAAAAAAAATCAGTAAAACAATCCAACTTACCATCACAACGAAAAGGATAAAATATCTATGGATAAACCTACCTATGGGGGTAAAAGACCTGTACACAAAAAATTATAAGATATTGAGGGACTAAATCAAAGATAACACAAAAAGATGGAGATATACACAATATTCTTGGATTGGAAGAATCGGTATTCTGAAAATGATTATACTACTCAAAGCAATTTACAGATTCAATGCAATTCCTATTAAATTACAAATGGCATTTTTCATAGATTTCAAACAAAGATTTTGACCATTTATATGGAAACAAAAGATCTCTAATAGCCAAAGCAATCATAAAACAGAAAAATAGCTGGAGAAATCAGGCTCCCTAACTTGAGACTAGACTACAAAGGTACAATAATCAAATCAGTATGGCACTGGCACAAAAACATAAATATAGATCAATAAAATGGATAGAAAGTCCAGGGATAAACCTACATACTCATGGTCACCTAATCTATGACAAAGGAGGCAAGAATCTACAGAGGAGATATAACAGTCTTTTCAATAAGTGTTGCCAGAAAAACTGAATGGATACATGTAAAATTATGAAAGTAGAATTCTCTAACACCATATATAAATATAAATTCAAAATAAATTAAAGAGCCAAAGGTAAGGTCTGATAGTATAAAAATCTTAGAGTAAACATAGGCAGAACACTTTCTGAATAAATCACAGCAAGATCTTTTTTGATCTAGCTTCTAGAGTAATGAAAAGAAAAAGAAACAAATAAGATTTAATTAAATTAAAAGAGTTATCTTTGCAGAGCAAAGGAAACAACAAACAAAGACAACCTTCAGAATGGGAGAAAACATTTGCAAATGAAACAACTGACAAAAGATTAATCACCAAAATATACAAATGGCTCGTGCAGGTCTGTAACAACAAAAACTCAAAAAATGGGTGGAAGATCTAAATAAACATTTCTCCAAAGAAGACATACAGATGGCCAAAAAGCAAATGAAAAGATGCTCAATATTACTAATTATTATTTTTTGTTTCTCAGTTACTAAGTCATGTCTGACTCTGACTTTCACTGTACTACAATAAAGGGTCACCTCACTCTGGTCATAATGGCCATCATCAAAAAATCTACAAACAATAAATGCTTAAGAAGGTGTGGAGAAAAGGTAATCCTCCTACACTACTGGTGGGAATGTAAATTGGTACAGCCACCATGGAAATTGGTATGGATATTCTTTAAAAAGCTAAAAGTAGAACTACTATATGATCAGCAATCCCACTCCTTTGTATATAGAGAATATCATAATTTGAAAAGATACATTCACTCCCAGTGTTATAGAAGCACTATTTACAATAGCAGGGCATGGAAGCAACCTAAATGTCTATTGACAGAGGAATCAATAAAGAAGTGATATATATATACATACACACACATATACATACACACACACACACACACACAGACACACACACTGGAATATTACTCAGCCGTAGGAAAAAATCAAACATCTCCATTTGCAACAACATGGATAGATCTAGAGAAGGTCATACTGAGTGAAGTAAGTCAGGCACAGAAAGACATATCATATGATACCACTTCTATGTGGAATCTGAAAAAGGGGTGCAAATGAACTTATTTACAAAAGAGAAGTAGAGTCACCACCATATATAAGCTCCATAGTAACCAGAATGCTCTCTGCTGTCCTAGTTCAAGTCCATATTAGAGGTTCATGGGTTTATTCTTAAGCAAGATACTTCATTACTCCAAGCCACATCTATAAATGGGGACTAACAACTGCATCTTTCCCTTCTGGCTGTTAAATCTATTACAAGCAATATATGGGAATTTGTTAGCATATGTAACAAGAGCTCCTCAAATTTTAAATGTTATTTTTTAAAAAGGAAAGAGAAATATCAGGAACTTGAAAGTCATGACCTCTAATCTGTGTTTTGGGAAGGACACATCTAGAGCCTTCATTATCAGTATTAGGGTGGTTTTGGTTGCTATTAAATTATCATAAAAATAGCTTTAAGCTATTTAAAATCATTTTAATTCCACTTATATTATTTCCTAGGTATGCTTTCAATGTAAGAGTATTTTGAAAAGAGGAGTTTGCTGATGCAATCCAGCTATTATTCACTTAAATATTATCTTCCCATTAAACTTAATTTTGATTATCTGAATTGATTCTTTATAGGCAGTCTAGAGGAGACAAAAACCAATCTAGGGGATCAATAAGATTTATTTTATACTGCATTTGAGTTACAATGAGGTGCTCTGATGCTATCAAAACTTAATTATTTTTTAATATGAAGTAATACATAACAATTTATGGAGGTTGTCAGTATAATGATGTGAATTACATTATAGCAATTTGGACACTGTACTCACTGTAGGGGCCCAATTGAATATAAACTGATGTTACAGTTTTTAACACAAGTCACATTGGACTTTCCACACTGCCTCTCAATGATGCTTTTGTTCTCTGTAAAGGAGTCAGGTCCTTAAAACTGCTTCCTATAGATGTCCTGTATAATGTGAAGTTTTAGAAATGGAATTAACTAAAATTATGGGTTACATGGAGGACATACCATGATTTAATCCACAAGAATCTGCAAATAATAACACTCATGAAAACAACTTTCATTAGATAAACATTAATGCTTTCCATGTGAAAATCATGTTCCTATAAAACTTCAAAGTACATAGCAAATGTTCATGTTACTGTTTATAATCCTCTAGTAAACAAAGATTTTATTATTCTCATGTATATAATACTAGATTCTAGAAAATAAGTTATTAAAACATTGAGCAGTTAAGAGAGCAAATAAATGGAGTCTGGACAGGAGTCAAATGGAGAAAATTAAAGAGATTCCAATTACCTAGCCCAGTGAGTCAAATAAATATAGCATGATAGATTCTTAATATAATCTTACATATTATCAGAATATATTATTAATAGCAACACTTAAAATATTAGGCATCCTAGAAAAAAAATACCAGTTTCAAGTTAGTTAGAGAACGCAAGAAGCCATAAGACAACTTTTTTTCCTATTTTCCTCTGTGACTCTGCTTAAGTTTGAAATATACTGATCTTTTTTTGTAAATTCTAATTGCCATATAGGATGCCTTCTATAATATGGAAAAGCCCTTATCATCATCTCAAATGTAAACTATTTCACAGACGGTCATTTTTTCTTTTTATACTGCACATCTAAATTTGCCAACCACTTTCACAGTAAGGGAAAAATCTTTAAATATTATTTCCGAAATGTGACTTTTTTTGACTAACTTTTTGACTTTGAGTCATTTCGTATGACATTTTAATGAGACTCTTTCAATTTAACGAATCCTTGGAGCCATGACAAAATATGTTATTTTATTTCAGTAAACAACTAAGAAAACTACCTGAAATTTTTAGTTGATTGTTTAAAGGTTGTTCAAAATCCTATTTCAATATGAACACAGTTTCTAAACAAAACCATATGTTGCTGGCAGATCTTGGATAGTATTTCAAATCTGTTCGCTATCTAAAAACATTCCTTTCTAGAAAAGAATGTTAAGTTCTTCCATTTAAAACATTCAACTTAGAAAAATTATTTCTTTTTATAACTGGTATACTTGTCAGATCATACAAAGAGTAGAATAAAAGGGAAAGAAAGTAAAGAAGGATGAAAGAATGAGAATGTCAAGTATATGCATTAATGAACGAAAGATGAAGAGTAACGCAAAGAAGGGAACTAAAGATGAAGTTGTCTGTACCCCACTCTGTCATAGGCTATAATATGCAAAGGACTGGTTGTGCATGTTAGAGGCTGGGTTTCAGAGGAACTGAAGAATTTGGAGTGACAAATCAATTACGTAAAATCAATTATGATACACTAAAAAGAAAAAAAACATGATCTCTGCCCATGAAACTAGAATTAGGATCCAGTGAGGATGTTGGTTCAATAGTTTCAAATAAGATAGAGACAGAGTAAACTGGGGAGTGGATTTGGAACCAGGGAAGTAGACACAAGGCAACTGTTACAAATAGCTCTAAGAGGTCTATGGTTCTCTCTCATGTTCTAACGTTTGAGTATTTCAGGCAGGGAGAAAGACTAAGCACTAGATTGGGATGCAAAACATGATGGAGTGGGCAGTGGTGCACAGCACATGCTAGCCTTCCTAAAGATGATGATTTTCTTCCCTAATATTATAAAGAAAATTAGAGAGGAAAGATAGATGAAAAGAAACATTTAAAGGATGTGAAAGCAAATATACTAGATGGGAAAACAGTGGTGGTAGGAGTTTCAGAATATTGTGGTCATATCACACTTAACTCACATTGAATCTAAAGCCAACTAAAACAACTGAATACTTGTATATCTTACTTTGGCTATGTACTGTTGATGAATTGGATTTGGGTTTTGATGAGGAAAAATGAAGGCAGAATTTCTCTTAGATTTCTTGTCCAAGCAACTTAGTGAACGGTACTGACAATTTCTAAGATGGATTATGTCAGCAATTATCAAATTATTAAACACTTTAAGTGGGTCTGTAAAATAAAAATCATTTTCTTAATAATTCTCAGACATCAAATGCTTTTTAAATCCTCATTTTCTCATGAGTGGAATTTTTCAGAGATTACACTGTATGAAAACATCATTGTTCTGTTGGAAGAGAGAATGATAATGTGTATTCTTATGTTCAAATGCTTAGTTTTAATTTCTAGTTCAGTAAGATAGCTTAACCCTCATAAGAAAAACTTTCTGGAATTCTCCATTATTTAATAAACTTCATGGCAAGAAATTTAATAATTTTAGTGAAATAGGCAGAGTCTTTGAAAGTGACAAACTATCAAAACTCAGTTAAAGAGCAATAGATGATGAGAAGAGTGCTGTATATTTCTATTAAAAAAATCAAGTCCATAATTAAAAGTATTCCTATAAATAATATTCCAGGCCCAGATTTATTTATTGTTAAATTATTTGTAAAGTTTAAGGAAAAATAATTTTAATCTTATATAAGTTCTTTAAAATAATAGAGAATGATCAGAAATTGTCAATATTATTCACTAATAGAAATGATTCCAACTCATTTTATGAAGGTTCTGTTGCCCTGATATTAAAAGACAGAAAGATATTACAAAAAATATATAAAACTACAGAACACTATATATTACAAATGTGGATGCAAAAATACTTAATTTTTATACATATTTATGTATGTGTGTTCTTACAGCACTGGACTTCCATCGCCAGTCATATGCACAACTGGGCATTGTTTTTGCTTTGGCTCAGTCTCTTCAATCTTTCTGGAGTTATTTCTCCACCCTTCTCCAGTAGCATATTGGACATCTACTGACCTGGGGAGTTCATCTTTCAGTGTCATATTTTTTGCCTTTTCATACTATTCATGGGGTTATCAAGGCAAGTTCTTGAGAAGTGGTTTGAAGTGGTTTGCCATTCCCTTCTCCAGCACACCATATTTTGTCAGAACTCTCCACCATGACCCATCTGGCTTCAATGACCCTCCACGGCATTGCTGATAGTTTCATTGAGTTAGACAAGGCTGTGGTCTATGTGATCAGTTTGATTAGTTTTCTGTGATTGTGATTTTCATTCTCTCTGCCTCTGATGGAGAAGGATAAGAGGCTTATGGAAGCTTCCTGATGGGAGAGACTGACTGTGGGGGAACCTGGGTCTTGTTATGATGGGCGGGGCCATGCTCAGTAAATCTTTAATCCAATTACCTGTTGATGGGCAGGTCTATATTCCCTCCCTGTTGTTTGACCTGAGACCAAACTATCCTGGAAGTAATGAAGATAATGGCAACCTCCTTCAAAAGATCCCATGCATGCACTGCCACACCCAATGCCCCGACCCTGCAGCAGGCCAACACCAACTCACGCCTCCACCAGAGACTCCTGGACACTCACAGGCAAGTCTGGGTCTGTCTCTTGTGGGGTCCTTTCTCCTGGGTCCTTTTATGCACAAGATTTTTTTTGTGCCTTCCAAGAGTCTGTTTCCCTAGCCCTGTGTAAGTTCTGGCAACTCTATGATGGGGTTAATGGCAACTTTCAAGAGGGCTTATGCCATACCCAGGTCTGCTGCACCCAGAACCCCTGCCCCTGTGGCAGGCCACTGCTGGCCCATACCTCTGCAGGAGACACTCAAACACTCAAAGGCAGGTTTGTCCCAGTCTTTGTGGGGTTTCCTAGTGTGCACAAGCTTCTGTTTGAGCCTTCTGAGCGTCTCTGATGGATATGGGCTTTGATTCTAAACAGTTTCACCCCTCCTACCATCTTGCTGTGGCTTCTCCTTTGTTCTTGGATGTGGGATATCTTTTTTTGGTGGGATACAACATTCTCCTATGGATGGTTGTTGAGCAATGAGTTATACTTTTGGAGTTCTTGCAGGTGAATATGGTCAAATAGGAGATGGCAAGAGTGAACATCTACATTTTAGCAGTCAGTGAACTAAAATGGACCGGAATGGGCAAGTTTAATTCAGATGACCATTATTCTTACTACTATGGGCAAGAATCGCTTAGAAGAAATGGAGTTGCCATCATAGTCAACAGAAGAGTCAAAATGAAGTTCTTGGGTGCAATCTCAAAAAACTACAGAATAATCTCTGTTTGTTTCCAAGACAAACCATTCAATATCAAAGTAATCCAAGTGTATGCCTCAACCACTAATGCTGAAGAAGCTGAAGTTGAATGGTTCTATGAAGACCTAAAGGCCTTCTAGAAAACAACCAAAAAAGATGTCTTTTTCATTATATGAGCCTGGAATGCAAAAGTTGGAAATAAAGAGATACCTGGTGTAACAGGAAATTTTGGCCGTGGAGTACAAAATGAAGCAGGGCAAAGGCTAACAAAGTTTCGCCAAGAGAACGCACTGGTCATAGCAAACTCCCTCTTCCAACAACACAAGAGAAGACTCTACACTTGGAAATCACAAGGTGGTCAATACCAAAATCAGATTGATTATATTCTTTGTAGCCAAAGATGGAGAAACTATATGGTTAGCAAAAGCAAGACTGAGAGCTGACTGGGGCTCAGATCATGAACTCCTTATTGCCAAATTCAGACTTAAATTGAAGAAAGTAGGGAAAACCACTAGACCATTCAGGTATGACCTAAATCAAATCCCTTACGAGTATACAGTGGAAGTGATAAATAGATTCAAGTGATTAGATCTGATAGAGTGCCTGAAGAACTATCGATGGAGGTTCATGACATTGTACAAGGGGCAGTGATCAAGACCACACCCGAGAAAAAGAAATATAAAAAGGCAAAATGATTGTCTGGAGGAGGCCTTACAAATAGCTGAGTAAAGAGGAGAAGCTAAAGGCAAAGGAGAAAAGGAAAGATGCACCCATGTGAATGCAGTGTTTCAAAGAAAAGCAAGGAGAGATGAGAAAGCCTTCCTCAGTAATCAGTACAAAGAAATAGAGGAAAACAAGTGAATGGGAAAGACTACAGATCTCTTCAAGAAAATTAAATATACCATGGGAATATTGCATGCAAAGATGGGCACAATAAAGAAATGGTATGGACCTCAAAGAAGCAGAAGAAATTAAGAAGAGGTGGCAAGAATACACAGAAGAACTATACAAAAAAGACCTTCATGACCCAGATAACCATGATGGTGTGATCATTCACCTAGAGCCAGAAATCCTGGAATGAAAAGTCAAGAGGGCATTAAGAAGCATCACTATGAACAAAGCTAGTGGAGGTGATGGAATTCCAGTTGAGCTATTTCAAATCCTAAAAGATGATGCTGTGAAAGTGCTGCACTCAAAATGCCAGCAAATTTGGAAAACTCAGCAGTGGCCAGAGGACTGGAAAAGGTCAGTTTTCATTCCAAACCCAAAGAAAGGCAATGCCAATATATGTTCAAACTACCACACAATTGCATTCATCTCACACACTAGCAAAATAATGCTCAAAATTCTCCAAGCCAGGCTTCAACAGTACATAAATTGTGAACTTACAGATGTTCAAACTGGATTTAGAAAACGCAGAAGAACTAGAGATCAAATTGCCAACATCTGTTGGATCATCAAAAAAGCAAGGGAGTTCCAGAAAAAAATCTACTTCTGCTTTCTTGGCTGCTCCAAAGCCTTTGATTGTGTGGATCACAACAAACTGGAAAATTCTTCAAGAGATGGGAATACCAGATCACCTTATCTGACTCCTGAGAAATCTGTATGCAAATCAAGAAGCAACAGTAACAACTGGACGTGGAACAGCAGACTGGTTTCAAATCAGGAAAGGAGTATGTTAAGGCTGTATATTGTCACCCACTTATTTAACTTACATGCAGAAAACATCATGCGAAATGTCATACTGGATGAAACATAAGATGGAATCAAAATTGAGGTTATATCAATAACTTCAGATAAGCAGATGACACCACCCTTATGGCAGAAAGTGAAGAACTAAAGAGCCTCTTGATGAGAGTGAAAGAGGAGAGTGACAAAGTTGGCTTAAAACTCAACATTCAGAAAACTAAGATAATGGCATCTCGTCCCATCACTTCATGGCAAATAGACAGGGAAATAATGGAAACAGTGACAGACCTTACTTTTGGGGTTCCAAAATCACTACAGATGGTGACTGCGGCCATGAAATTAAAAGACACTTGCTCCTTGGAAGAAAAGCTATGACAAACCTACACAGCATATTAAAAAGCAGAGATAATACTTTGCCAACAAAGGTCCGGCTAGTCAAAGCTATGGTTTTTCCAGTAGTCATGTATGGATGTGAGGGTTGGACTATAAAGAAAAGTAAGCACCAAATAATTGATGCTTTTGAACTGTGGTGTTGGAGAAGACTCTTGAGAGTCCCTTGGACTGCAAGGAGATCAAATCAGTCAATCCCAAAGGTAATCAGTCCTGAATATTCATTGGTAGGACTGATGCTGAAGCTGAAACTCTAAAACTTTGGCCACCTGATGAAAAGAACTGACTCACTGAAAAAGACCCTGATGCTGGCAAAGATTGAAGGCAGGAGAAGGGGACAACAGAGGATGAGATGGTTGGATGGCATCACCGACTCAATGGACATGAGCTTGAGCAAGCTCTAAGTGTTGGTGATGGACAGGGAAGTCTCACGTGCTGCAGTCCATCGGGTTGCAAAGAGTTGGACATGACTCTGCGACTGCACTGAACTGATATATACGTATATCCAAGTGAGGTTTACTGCAGGAATGAAAGGATGGTTTAACATTTGGAAATCAGTCAATCTAACTTATCATATCATATGCTCAATCAATGCAAAAGAAAATATTTTTTACAAAATTCAATATCCTTTTGTAAAATTTTTTTAGTAATTTGGATATAGAAGAGTACGTTCTCAACTAAATAAAGGGTATCTACAAAAATCCCATGGATGGCATCAGAGTTAATGGTGAAATACTAAATTCCTCTCCACTCCCATGATTATAATAAAAATGAGAATGACCTTTATCATCACTCCTATTTGACACTGGGGTTGAAGTTCTACCCATTGGAATAAGGCATACAAACTGGAAACAAAGTAAAACAACCCATATTTGCAGAAGATATAATCACCTATATATTCCAGAACTTTTAAATAAGTTTAGTGAGAGCACCCTTTCCTTAAAAACATTTGTGAAAATCAATTAGAGGTAATTCTTATATATTACTAAACAGCCAAATGCAATTATTGAATACTGAAGGAGTAGATAAGATTCACGGCAAATAATAGGCTAGCCAAAAGCTTAAAAGAAAACTCTGAGGAGTGAATGAGATGATTTTAAGGGAAACTGAAAGGCTGTGGCACATTCCTGCAAATACAGAATGCTACATCCATGTGTACAGCTGCACACATACCTAGGGCATTGTGTATGCTAAGGAAAAACCTGAGAAGACTCTCAACTCTCACCTCCAGCTCATCTTAAGACTTTGTGTAAAAAGGAAGTGAAGGCTAAGATGAAATTGTAAACTCTGGATGAGTATTGAAGGTATGCCTCCCTAAAGACCAGGAGGCTTATTTGTTTGAGACAGCTAAGAATAATCTTTGTCTGTTGATTGGCTGATAGCTAAACAAAGATTTCAGTGGCCAATATGATAATGGAGAAATACTGAAATATTCTATTATTTAAAATGTCCAGTTTTCAACAAAAAATGTTAGATATGGAAAGAAACAGTAAGTTATGGCTCACAGTCAGGAAAAAAAGCAGTCAATAGAAACTATTTCTAAGAAAATCCAGCTGTTGGACTTACTAAACAGAGATACATCCTTTATTTTAAATATGTTTTAAATATGTTCAAAGAATTAAAGGACTATGTTTAAAAACCGAAGGAAAATGTTAGTTTGATGTTTAACCAGAAAAAGAATATCAATAAAGGCGTATGAATTATAAAATAAAACCAAATAGATGCAACTGAGTTGACAAGTATAGTAACTAGGATGAAAAATTCGCTAGAGGGTATCAGTAGCAGAGTTTAGCAGATGAAGAAAATGTCAGCACACCTGAAGGCTGATCAGTTGGATTTATTCAGTCTATGAAACAAGAAAAAAAAAAAAGAGAGAGAGAAAATAAACAGAGCCTGGGAAAATTGCGAGATACCATCAACTATACCAACATACATATAATGAGAGTTCCAGAAGGAAAGGAAAGAGGGAAGGGGGAAAACAACACTTGAAAGAATAATAGTCATTTGTTTTCAAATTTGTTAAAAGTATTTACACATCTGATAAGCTCAAGAAGATCCAAGCAGGATAAAAAAGAAAATGAAATTCCTAAAGGCAAAAGCTAAAGATAACAAATGCTTAGGAGAAAGCGTAGGTATAAACTTTGATAACCTTGAATTAGGTGACAATTCCTTAGATATGACACCTATAGCATCAACAACCAAAGAAAAATAAACTGGACTTCATCAAAACTGAAAAGTTTTCATGCCTCAAAAGACACAATCAGAAAGTAATAGACAACCTAAACAATGGGAGAAAATATTTTCAAATTATATATCTAATAAGGACCTAGTATCCAAAATAAATAAAGAACACTTATAACTCAACAACCTGGAGGAGGAAATGGCAACCCACTCCAGTATTCTTGCTTAGAGAATTCCATGGACAGAGGAGCCTGGTGAGTTGCATTCTATGGGGTTGCAAAGAGTCAGATATGACTGAGCGACTAACACACACTGAACTCAACAACAGTTACATAATCTAATTTAGAAATGGGCAAAGGATTTGAATAAATATTTCTCCAAGGAATTATTAAGTATAAGTAGCCAATAAGCATATGAAAAGATCAATGTAATTGGTCACTAGGGAAATACAAATTGAAACCACAGTGAGATAACACTTCACACTCACTAGGACAACTATAATCAAAAAAAGATGATAATGAATGTTGACAAGATGTGAAGAAATTGGAAGCCAGGTATATTGCTGGTGGGAATTAAATGTGACAGCTACTTGATAAAAAGCATTTTGATAGTTCCTCAAGAAGTTAAAGACAAATACCACATGATTCAGCAATTCAACTCCTGAGAATAATCCAAGATAATTGAAAACACAGGTACACAAAAACACTTGTACAGAAATATTCATAATGGCACTTATACACAAATATTCATTATTCATAATAGCCAAAATGCAGAAGCAGTTCAAATACCCATTAACTGATAAACTGATAAACAACTGCTATATTGTTGCCATAATATGTTGCCACAATATGCCATAGTATGGCGTATTATCCAGCCATATAGATTAATCTTCTCAACTAATCAGCTGGGTCACTAGGATACTCAAATGCAAATAGAAACACAAATAAATGAAATTGAACAATAATCCTTATTTCATAGCATACGCAAAACTTATATGAAAATTAACTCATAGTGGATACTGAATATAGCTGTGTAATCTAAAGTTGCAAAGCTTCTGGAAGAACTAGAAAAATCTTTGTGACTTAAGACAAAAAGCATGAAAACTAAAGGTAATATTTTAGTCTCAAAAATTAAAAACTTGCTCTTCAAAAGCCATTGTTAACGAATTGCAAAAGCAAGCCACAGTTTGGGAGAAAATATAAAACATTTGTTGTAAAGCAAGCCAAAGTTTGAGAGAAAAGGTTATAAACCATTTTCCCTATAAAAGGCTTTTATATTTACTCAAGAACTCTTATAACTAAATATCTCTAAGGTAATGAGGCCCTGGTTCTGATCACTGTATGGTGAAAGAATATGGTTTTCTCTGGTTTACAAGAGATAAGTGAAAAGCACTAAAAATTCTGTGGCCTCGCCACACTTCAAGATATTGTAATAATATTCATCCTGTTTCAATCCTTGAAATACAAATTTCCCACACTACAAAGTTTTCTCCAGGAAAGAGAAGATTGGCCCATGATTCTGAACCATATTCTAGAAGGAAAGAGTCATAACATACATCTTAAGAAGGGTGGTGACAGAACTTGGTTGACATAAGACCATCAGGATTATGCTTGTCATCCTATCTTAATTATCAAGAACATCCCTTTTATTTTGCTGTTTTTCCAGTTTAGTAGATAGTTATTTGGTCATGCTTAAGCAGAGACATAACTAGGCCAACAAAGGTCCGTCTAATCAAAGCTATAGTTTTTTCCAGTAGTCATGTATGGATGTGAGAGTTGGACCATAAAGAAAGCTGAGCACCCCCAAAGAATTGATGTTTTTGAAATGTGGTGTTGGAAGACTCTTGAGAGTCCCTTGGATTGCAAGGAGATCTAACCAGTCAACCCTAGAAGAAATCAGTCCTGAATATTCATCAGAAGGACTGATGCTAAAGGTGCAGCTCCAATACTTTGGCCACCTGATGTGAAGAACTGACTCACTCAAAAGACTCTGATGCTGGGAAAGATTGAAGGCAGGAGAAGGGTATAAAAGAGGATGAGATAGTTGGATGGCACCACCAACTAGATGGACATGAGTTTGAGCAAGCTCTGGGAGTTGGTGATGGACAGGGGAGCCTGGTCATAGGGTTGCAACGAGTTGGACATGACTTAGCAACTGAACTAAACTGAATTAACCTAAGCCTCATTGAAACCAACAGATAAACAGCTTATCTTCCTTGAAAGAATTCTTCCAATAGACCAGAATAAAAGAATGAGGGGGTAAGAAGCTAGTGCCATATTTTTTGTTTATAGCACCCACATCAAAACAGCCCTTTTCATTCTACAAGCTTGGTTTAGAGCTATGAAGAGAGTTTCAAGTCTATGGGCACACCAAAGGTACTTATAGAGGCTGTGTCCAAATGACTAACCTAAACGCCATTCTATCCCACCTTTCCGAATTTTGGTATTCTATTTTTAAGTAAAATGGTACAACCCTCCATATATCACAAGGGTGTTACAAGAACCATATGTGAAAATGTACATGAGTGCAATCTGTTAATTCGATTGCAAAATATAAAATTGTTTTGAAGAAGATGCCCATTTCTTTTAAAATCTTGACCTCCAATTAAGCCTTTCTGAAGACTCTTTTATAGACATTTGTGGAACACGTTTCTTATTTACATTGCTTATGTTAAATTGGTCTATTCTCTGATGAAGTTAAGCCTAGAAATCAATGTCTGCACTGAATGACAGAACTGAGTTCGGCATATGATCAGGCTGACTTTATAATTTTCTCCCAAAAATTTGAAATGAGTGACAAAAAGTGTTTTCCAGATGATGTCCCTGGAACTTTAGGGTTATAGAAAGTCATGATCAGAGTTCATTCAGTGCTTACCCAAATTCTCTGATAGACTAAAATTATGAGGACACTGAAACTAAGAACCTTGTTGAGGAAGATTCTTTTACAGAGAATGAAAAAGAGCAGAAGGAGAGATGAGCAGGGCTTGGCTTCTGAGGCTTAGCCAAGAGGAAGAGGAGGAAACTACTACCCTAGGAATTACTGCATTTGGGTTCTGGGTTCTACCTTGCATTAACATAAAGCTCCCTTCACTTAGGAGAGCGGGTCTGGGTTTTTGTTCTTAGCAACCAGATTATTATCCCTGACTAACCAAAGCAAGGCAATTCACCCACTGTGCATAACAGTCTTTCATTCACCTCAAACTCTCTGTGACAAAAATACAGAATTAGACTTATCCTTTCACTTCACTCTTACAATTACTACATTGACATCTCTGGATTTAGGCTTATTTTTCACTCTTAGTAAGTGTTCAGATGGAATTCCAGTTGAGCTATTTCAAATCCTAAAAGATGATGCTGTGAAAGTGCTGCACTCAATATGCCAGCAAAAGTGGAAAACTCAGCAGTGGCCAGAGGGCTGGAAAAGGTCAGTTTTCATTCCAAACCCAAAGAAAGGCAATGCCAATAGACAAACATCTACTTCTGCCTTACTGACTTTTGACAGTGTGGATCACAACAAACTGTGGAAAAAGTCTTAAAGAGATGGGAATATCAGACCACCTGACCTGCCTCTTGAGAAATCTGTATGCAGGTCAGGAAGCAACAGTTAGAACTGGACATGGAACAACAGACTGGTTCCAAATTGGGAAAGGAGTGCATCAAGGCTGTATACTTATTTAACTGCCTGCTTATTTAACTTATATGTAGAGTACATCATGTGAAATGCTGGACTGGATGAAGCACAAGCTGGAATCAAGATTGCCAGGAGAAATATCAATAACCTCAGATGTGCAGATGACACCACCCTTAGGGCATAAAGCAAAAAACTAAAGAGCCTCTTGATGAAAGTGAAAGAGGAGAGTGACAAAGTTGGCTTAAAACTCAACATTCAGAAAACTGAGATCATGGCATCCTGTCCCATCACTTCATGGCAAATAGATGCGGAAAAAATGGAAACAGTGACAGACTTTATTTTCGGGGCTCCAGAATCACTGTAGATGGTGAGTGCAGCCATGAAATTAAAAGACGCTTACTCCTTGGAAGGAAAGTTATGACCAACCTAGACAGCATATTAAAAAGCAGAGACATTACTTTGCCAACAAAAGTCCGTCTAGTCGAGGCTATGGTTTTTCCAGTGGTCATGTATGGATGTGAGAATCGGACTATAAAAAAAGCTGAGCACCGAAGAATTGATGCTTTTGAACTGTGGTGTTGGAGAAGACTCTTGAGAGTCCCTTGGAGTGCAAAGAGATCCAACCAGTCAATCCTAATGGAAATCAGTCCTGAATATTCATTGGAAGGACTGATGTTGAAGCTGAAAGTCCAAAACTTTGGCCACCTGATGCGAAGAACTGACTCACTGGAAGAGACCCTGATCCTGGGAAGGATTGAAGGCGGAAGGAGAAATGGACCACAGAGGATGAGATGGTTGGATGGCATCACCGACTTAATGGACATGAGTTTGAGTCAACTCCGGGAGTTGGTGATGGACAGGGAGGCCTCGTGTGCTGCAGTCCATGGGGTAACAAAGAGTCGGATATTACTGAGCAACTGAACTGAAGTTTTCAGGAAAAAAAAATGCCCATTTAAAAATTTAAATCCATAGTACCTACTACTTTTTTTTTCTTTTTTTTTTTCTTTATTTTAGTTGGGGGCTAATTACTTTACAATATTGTAGTAGTTTTTGCCATACATCGACATGAATCAGCCATGGATTCACATGTGCTCCCCCTCCTGAACCCTCCTCCCACCTCCCTCCCCCTCCCATCCCTCTGTGTCATCCCAACGCTCCATCCCTGAGCATCCGTCCCATGCATAGAACATGGAATGGTGTTCTGCTTCACATATGACAATATACATGTTTCAATGTTATTGTCCCAGAACGTCCAACCCTCACCTTCTCCCTCAGAGTCCACAGGACTGTTCTATGCATCTGTGTCTCTTATTCTGTCTCACATATAGGGTTACCATTACCATCTTTCAAATTCCATATACATGCATTAGTATACTGTATTGGTGCTTTTCTTTCTGGCTCACTTCACTCTGTATAATGGGCTCCAGTTTCATCCATCTCAATAGAACCGATTCAAATGTATTCTTTTTAATGGCTGAGTAATATTCCATTGTGTATATGTACCACAGCTTCCTTATCCATTCGTCTGCCGATGGACATCTAGGTTGCTTCCATGTCCTGGCTATTGTAAACAGTGCTGCGATGAACATTGGGGTACACGCATCTCTTTCAATTCTGGTTTCCTCGGTGTGTATGCCTAGCAGTGGGATTGCTGGGTCATATGGCAGTTCTATTCCCAGTTTTTTAAGGAATCTCCACACTGTTCTCCATAGTGGCTGCATAGTACCTACTACTTTTAAATGTGTGGATTCCCTGGTGGATCAGATCGTAAAGAAACTATGTGCAATGCAGCAGACCCAGGTTTGATCCCTGGGTCAGGAAGATCTCCTGGAGAAGGGAATTGCTACCCCCTCCAGTATTCTTGCCTGGAGAATTTCATGAACAGAGGGTACAATCCATGCGGTCACAAAGAATCGGACACAACTAAGCGACTAACACTTTCACTTTTCACCCTTAAATGTGCTATCGTTGCTATATGTATCTTTCAAATGATTACTTTTATATTTATAGGGAGGAAAAAGATTATTTTAAAAAATAAGGAAATGCTAGGATTCTGTTACATTTTCTGCTATTGGTACAACTTCTTTTTCCCTTCCTCATTTCCTCCTGCTACAAAGTTTTATGCTTTAAAGATTGCCCAGCTAATGCAGCACTTGCTGGGAAGTTGAGGTATTATCTGTGCAGCTTAAATATTTATGAGTAAAAGGAAACTATAAGCTGAAGGGTGTGCCATTTATGAAAGCTTTAATGGATGTAGTTTAGCCCAAAATGAAACCTGTTTGGGGAGCACAACTGCATTTGTTTAATGATACATGAAAATATTACTCTGTACTTGGCATAGCATCAGCAAGTAATTGGAAAGCAGAAAATGCCTAACTGTAGTTGGTGAGACTTTTACTGCTGGAAGAAAAACTGCTATGATAATAGTAGAAGACTATGTTAGCTAAATAACCATGCTTCTGGGGCTTAAACGCAAGGAATATTATTGCACATATGTCATGACAATGCAGTCCTTGTCTTATTAAGTGTGGGTTTGGTCCCACGTGGGTGGTGGTGAGCAAATATTGGATAGCATTGACACTTGGCAGTGACACCTGCAAAACACAGACATCATTGGCAAATGCTGCACTTATTCTAATTCAGAACCATGTTGGCTTCAAATTAGACTTCTGAGAAACAGTGGGATGGTGGATATTCACAGCTTCCAATTAGATATCCGAGAAAAAGGAAACAAGCATGCAGGGAAAATATTTGGGAGCCTCTGCATTTGTTTCCTTGGCATATACTCTACCCACTGTCTCCCTCCTTACTTCCTATTCTTTTCCTTGAGAGACAGAGGACAATTCAGGCTGAGTGGGTCTCAGTTATTTGCTTTGAGTGTGGATAGTTCCAAGTCACAGCATATTGACCATGTTATTGCGTGTTAGTGGGGAGATGGAAAGGGGATGGATGAAACAGAAAAGAAAGTAAGACCCATACTGCAGTGGTCAAAGGGTGAAAGCATCAATTGCGGTTTCCTGTGCTGTTTGAATGGAGGAGATGATTTCTATGGAAACCTTTTTCTATTGCTTAGGGAAAGGAAGACTTTTGTACATCACACTAGAAATGTTGGGTCAATTCATCTTATTCGTCAGCTTCTGATCTTTAGATCAAATTTAAAAGTACATAGCTTTTATGACATCTATTCTGAAAATAGCCCTAACTACTCATTAAAGCTCATCTTAATTATTTAGTAATCAAGAATTTAATGTATGATAAAATGATTTTGATTTCATCTATCAAAGTATTAGTGATCCACAGATTGTAATACATATATGTGTGTATTTATAAACACACGTAATTAATTTTGTTTTTCAGTTTGGTATTCTATGCATTTAAGAAAAACTAAAAGTTACACACACATCTAGTTTCAAATAATTCTACATGGTTGATAAAAAGCAAAAGTGCTCCTTTCCTTTTCCCAAAGTAATCCCCACATTCCCTCACTTCCAAATGTGACCATTTAAAACCCAAGCTTTTTCATTTGATGTTTACCTCCACGTGTCTAAAAACATACTAATGCTGGTATGTTTTGATTCTTCTTTTAGGAATATTACCTTCCCCTATGGTAGGTTAGGATTTGTTCTTTCATATGTGCCTGTTGAAAAAATATTTTGCTACTCATTAAAATGGTAAGGAAAAGGAGTACGTCAAGGCTGTACATTGTCACCCTGCTTATTTAACTTACATGCAGAGTACATCATGAGAAACGCTGGGCTGGAGGAAGCACAAGCTGGAATTAAGATTGCCGGGAGAAATATCAATCACCTCAGATATGCAGATGACACTACCCTTATGGCAGAAAGTGAAGAAGATCTAAAGAGCCTCTTGATGAAAGTGAAAGAGGAGAGAGAAAAAGTTGGCTTAAAGCTCAACATTCAGAAAACTAACATCATGGCATCTGGTCCCATCACTTCATGGCAGATAGATAGGGAAACAGTGGAAACAGTGGCTGACTTTATTTTTCTGGGCTCCAAAATCCCTGCAGATGGTGATTGCAGCCATGAAATTAAGAGACACTTACTCCTTGGAAGGAAAGTTATGACCAACCTAGACAGCATATTAAAAAGCAGAGACATTACTTTATTAAAAAAGGGTCTAGTCAAGGCTATGGTTTTTCCAGTGGTCATGTATGGATGTGAGGGTTGGACTATAAAGAAAGCTGAGCGTCAAAGAATTGATGCTTTTGAACTGTGGTGTTGGAGAAGACTCTTGAGAGTCCCTGGGACCGCAGAGAGATCCAACCAATCCATCCTAAAGGAGATCAGTCCTGGGTGTTCATTGGAAGGACTGATGTTGAAGCTGAAACTCCAATACTTTGGCCACCTGATGCGAAGAACTGACTCATTTGAAAAGACCCTGATGCTGGGAAAAATTGAGGTCAGGAGGAGAAGAGGATGACAGAGGATAAGATGGTTAGATGGCATCACCGACTCAATGGACACAGGTTTGGGTGGACTCCGGGAGTTGGTGATGGACAGGGAGGCTTGGCGTGCTGCAGCTCATGGGTTTGCAAAAAGTCAAACACGACTGAGCGACTGAACTGACTGAACTGACCGAAAATAGTAAGAAATATTTTATTCAGCACTATTGCAATAGCTGTCAAGAATCTCACAATAGGCGAGAGAGATCAGGCTCAAGACTCTCACTATAGGGGGAAAGAGCTCAGGCTCAACTCTGAATGCAGTGAAGACATCTAGGGATTTGTTGCCAAGGAGCAGAGTGAGGGAGTTAGTGGATAGAAAACTACTAAGAGGAGACATCAAGCAGAGGGACATGCTTGTTAAGCCTAATTAACAGGATTTTTGCTGAGGCATGCCAAAGTGACCAGATGCCAAGAGTAGGGATGAGAAATTTGATCAGCTATCAAGGGTGGGAGCAATTCCTGCTAACCTGATTAACAGGATTCTTGTTTGAAATGGGCTTGGCAGGCAGAAGACATGCTCAGGAGGAAGCCTCATGGAAAAGAAAGATACTGGAGTGGGTTGCCATTTCCTTGTCCAGGGAATCTTCCTGATCCAGGGATTGAACCTTTTCTCCTGCATTGGCAAACAGATTTTTACCAGTGAGCCACCGGGGAAGTTTCCCAAGAGTAATGCCAGAGCAATGGTGCTGGGATGAGCAGGTATTCCTAAGCATTGTGTAGGCACAAAGAAGAGCAATCCTATGACCCAAAGGAGTACAACACAGTCCCATCCTGATGGCACAACAGAAGCTCAACCTTCACTCAGCACTGTACCTGGTCTATGTCATTCTCATGAACACTTGGGGGGCGGAGACACTGCTGTGGTCACAAGTGCATCCTAGACTTTCAAGATCCACAGCTAGACCAAGCATCCCAGGTCTCAGGTGCCATGTGAGGAGAAGTGATGAGATTGAGGTCAGGAAAGGTGAGCAGAACAAACGCTTATCCTGCCACGACTTACTCATAAAACCACCTATGAAATTTCCTTTGTTCCTTGACCTTCTGCTAGCTTGACTTTGGACCTTAGAGGCCAAATAGTGGAACTGCTGGAGCTACACAAAAAGAAGGAAACTGGATACCTGAGTCACCTCTGGAGGGGACACATCTTCAATCAGCAGTTCATATTTTGGACTTTATATGAGCTCAACATAACTGATTTCCTGTTGACCATCATATGCATAGGTGTTTATTCCAGCAGCTTACACTCTCTTCATTCATTTATCCCCATCCCCTACGGTCCACACAGCACGATGGCTTCCTGAGGGAGTTAAACAGTACTATGTCCACTCCAGGTGAGACCAGACACCATAGACCTGGCCAAATTCACATCTTGTAAGGGAGGAGATGTCCAACACCGTCACAGCAGAGCATCTCAAGCAGGTCTTAGCAGAAGGTTTCATAGAGATTATATATATATATATATATATATATATATATATATATATATATATATATATATTTTAGAGCTTAGATTTTTTAGGGAAAAGACCTTTCTAGGAAAAATGGATTTGTCAGGACTTCAACGATCTTAAAGCATCTTTGGATTACACTTCTCTGATCATGGGGGATCCCTGCTGTGTGTGAACTTCTCTCTTCCCAATCCCTGTGTATTGTTTTTGGGTATAACCCTAACCCTGCTAGATCACAACACCAAGTGCCACCCTTACGGGCTCTAGACTAAGATAACCCACTACAGGAGGATATCAGACATGTAGATCCTAGAGACTATTTGGGACGTGGAGATCTGACAGATGACATCATACCAGCTGATCTAGGATATGACATGGGGCATGAGGATCTGATAGAGAGATCAGACCAGCTGATCTAAGTTATGACATGAGATGTGTAGATCTGGCAGATGTGGGAAGTGGGGAGCTGACAAAAGATGTGGAATGTGACTATCTATCAGACAACATAGGATGTGCATCCAGGAGGTGATATGGGGAAGGTAGATCGGAGAGAAGATGCCTGATGGGCTGAATCAAGACCACGCTGGCAGAGCATGCACTATGCAATGACTGTCCAGATTTTATGAGCTAATCTCATGGCACCCTGTCTGAAATAAGGTGGGAGTGGTGTCCTGAGAGCTAGCTCAGTAGGAGCTACTGAGAAGTTGCCTGAGCCACAAAGTGTCAAGGAAAGGGGTTGTGAAACAAAACATGAAAAGCCACCTTCTTTGCAACCAGTTGACTGTGCATGTGGCTCAGAAGAGGGGCCACTGCAGAAGCTACTGACCATTCCAGGTCTTTGAGAACTGAAGATGGTTAAATTCCAAGCCACACACACAGAGGTAGGGGTTGGGGAAGAAGGAAAGCAAGCTGGAAGGAAGGAAGACATGCGATAAACAAAAGGAAAATGAAGAGCTCATAGCAGAAGAGTGTTGCTGCAGGTCAGGGGAAAACATGCCATGCAGTTGTCTATGGGGTTCAAAGAACTGGATGAACTCAGCCTCCATGAATGAGGAACTTGCAGCAGAGATACAGGGCTTAAGGATAAAATAAGACAACAACAGATGATGAAAAATTAGTTGGTGGTGCTCAAGAAAACGAAGGGAAAATTTAAATTATAACACAAATGAGGTCCTAGGGATCACAAAAAGAAGGAAAAATGGATATGGATGAAAATAGAGCAGCAACACAGATAATACATTTGAAAAACAAAGTCAAAATAACTTTTTTAAAAAATTAAAGAGAATAGAGCCAAAGGAAAGTATGCATATTTTGTTACCGGAAAGAGAAAAAAAGAAAAGGAGAAATAGAATATCCAGAGATATAATTTAAGACAGTGTTCCTGAAATCAAGGAAGTGTTGAATCCACAGATTAAAAGGGTGAGGTATATTTCAGACTAAGTCCATATGGATTTATCAAACACAGGATATGCCTTAATGTTATGAGACTTCAAAGACAGTCACTCCTCTAAGTGTTGTTATTGTTGTTTAGTTGCTAAGTTGTGCCTGACTCTTTATTGACCCCTTGGACTGTAACCCACCAGGCTTCACTGTCCACTGGATTTCTCAGGCAAAAATATTGGAGTGAGTTGACATTTCCTTCTCCAGGGGATCTTCTCAACCCAAGAACTGAACCCACATCTCCTGCACTGGCAGACAGATTCTTTACCAATGAGTCAACAGGGAAGCCCTCTCTAAGTCTTAGGTGACAATACTAACAGTGAAAAAACAAAATATAGCAAGTCACTTACTTTTGGGGAAAATTCAGACTTGCTCGAATTTTTCTAAGAAAAATGAAGCATTTGAAATATAGTCATTCTGTATGACAAATTCTAGGTCCATTCACATCTCTACAAAAGACTCAATTATGTTCCTTTTTATGGTTGAGTAATATGTGCAATCTAGAAAAATGGTACAGATGAACCTATTTCTAGGGCAGGAACAGAGAGGCAGATCAGAGAAGGGACATGTGGACACAGATGGGGGAAGGGGAGGGATGGATGAATTGGGAGATTAGGATTGACGTATATACACTACTATGGACTACGGCCTACCAGGCTCCTCTAGCCACGGGATTTCCCAGGCAAGAATACTGGGATGGGTTGCCATTTTCTTCTCCAGGGGATCTTCCCCACCCAGGGATTTAACCTTTGTCTCCTGCATCATCTTCTGCATTGGCAGGGGATTCTTTACTGACTGAATCACCAGGAAAGCTTAAAAGAGCTAGTGGAAACCTGCAGGATAATGCAGGGAGCTCAGCTCGGTGTTCTGTGATGGCCTAGAGGGGTGGGATGGGAGAGGAGGTCCAAGAGGGAGGGGATATATGGATACACATAGCTGAATCACCTCATTGTACAGCAGAAACTAACATAACGTTGTAATTATATTCAAGTTAATTTAAAAAAAAATAAATACAGTCATTATGATTGGAGAAAAGTGAGTACAGTAAATAAGAGAAAAAGGGGTTGGATGAATTCAAAGGAATATGGGGCCTGAATTATGGTGAGATTTTAAGTTGTAGTAAGAGATTTCATTTTAAGTGCAATGAGAAAGATTTGGGAGACGCTGTTGCGATAGTCCCAGTGCAAGCTGGCAGTGATGCAGACTGGGGTGAGAGTGAGGGAGATGTAGAGAAACGGATGGATTAAGCATGTGTTTTGGAAGTAGGGTCAACAGGACTTGGTGATATACTATGTGTTAAGTGACAGCAGGGAGAGCAGGGTAAGAGGAAGCATGAGAAAGAGCAGGTTTGGGGGTTGAGCAACTGGATTGTGGTGCTGTGATTGCACATAGATGCAGACACTAGAGGAGAAAAGTTTTGAGGGTAAAGTTGCTTGAAGAAAGAAGGGAAATTGTGAAAGCATTATTTTTGAGAACGGAAATGGAATTTACCAGAGGAATGCAGTGGTTCAGTTTGAAATCTGAAGACTCCTTATAGTTTTAATTTCCAAGATCTTTCCCTTCATTTTTTTTTGAAAAATAATCTTATTTCTTTTGATCATATTCAATATGCTTTCTTATCCCTCTGAGTATACTGTTTTTCTTTTCAAGTTTTAATCTTTCAGCCTAGTCTTTTTCTCCCAAATTCTATTTACCTCTTTGTTTATATGGGGCTCCAACTTTCACAGTGCTTGTAGTCTTTGTATGATTACACTTATGAAGGACAGTTGCTATTGGGAGCGTATCTGAGAAAGTAGTTTAATTTTACAGAGTTTCAAGCTTATCTTTTATTGTAGCTTTCCTTCTCTCCATAAACCCAAAGCTTGGTGCTATCAAGCTTTGAATCTTTAGGAATTCTGAACTGTTCACCAGCTTAGCTCTTGGGTTTTCTCACTCTTGGCTTAGGATTTAGTTTTCCTGAATACTTTAAGGTCTCTTCTATATCTTTTTTCCCAGTTTTAAAAATCGTGTCACTCTTTTCATCCATTCTCTTTCCATCTCATGTTTATAAGCAAAATAAACCTGGACTACTATCATTTTGGTAGGAATTGTCCAAGTGGCCATTTACACCTGGAAGTTCTGTCCATTTTGCTTTGTATTTCTGCCCTAATAATACAAGCTATATAATGCTTCTTTTCATGCTTTTGCACTATATGACTGCTGGTCTCCAAACTTAATGCCAAAGCAATTCTTAATTGTATCTTTTCATTTTACTCTTATTTCTGACCACACTGATCATTAGGGATTACATGTATACGAGTAAAGCTTTGCTATTAAAGCTCTATTCAGGTTCCCATTTCCATTTTCCCCTCAATCTATTTATATAGCAGTTTCTGTCTATAGTCTTTTTAAAAATTTTCTGTAACACTAAAATTATCTGTGACATCATATTTAATAAGTGAGATTTTTACCTAATAATGACATTTCCTTTTCTAAAACTTTCTATATTGCAAAAGTGATAAATACAGATATTTATATGGCTATAGGTATAGATATAAATATACTAGGCTTCCAAGGTGGCACTAGTGGTAAAGAACCCACCTGCCAATGAAGAAGACATAAGAGATGTGGATTCAATCCTTGGGTAGGGACGATCCCCTGGAAGAAAGCACAGCAACCCACTTCAGTATTCTTGCCTGGAGAAGTGCATGGACAGAAGGGACTGGCAGGCTACAGTCCACAGGATCACAAAGAGTAAGACACGACTGAAGTGACTTAGCACACATGCACATACATATACAGTACTTGTTTAGTATTTAAAATATCTATGTCTGAGAGGTTACTGTTAGAATTACTTTCCCAGTTTTGAATCTGAGGCAACTGAGGCTTAGAGAGGATAGTATATTTGCTCAAAGTTGCAAAGTATCAAAAGCTCATTCCCATAACTTGAATGCAAATTCTTTAATTTCAAATCACATGCCCTTTCTACTTAATTGATTCACTTCTTATTGTTTAACAAATATGTGTTTATTACCTGCTATTTATCTAGCTGAATGAAGTTAGAGTAGCTGACATGATTGTCAGCTTTTATCAATTTGTAGAGTTTATTCTCAGGGAGAGATGGATCAAAATCATTCATTTTACAAATAATTTTTTAAAAATATTAGCAGAGACATCTAAGTAAAAATAGCAGAACACATTTATTTACACTTCTTCTGCTCCATATTCCACAAATTACTCTGAATTTTGTGGTATTGTTTAATTCTTGTTTTGTTTTAGATTTAGTGATAAGAAAGTCTTTCTTCATGGATGAAATCTGAGCTAAGACTTGAGTATGGCTGCCACAGATGGCCTGTATAACCAGCACTACAGTTCTGGGCTTGAATTATAAGAAAAATCCTGATATTCCAAGATTATGGGGAAGAGTATTCCAGGAAGAAAAAGTAATATTCTGTGCAAAGGAGAATGTTTCTACAATGTGCTAATACACAAATAAAAAATAGAAGGAGTGTCAATGTAGTTGTAATAGACAGAGAAAGGAGTTGTAAAGTAAAGGTACCAGATTGGGATTCTAATAGCCAGACTCAGAAATGGTAAAGAAACGCAAAGATTCTAAGCATGATGAAAAGATTCTATGTGATTATAAGAAGTCACTGGAGTAAAGTACATAAACTGGAGTAAGCCACTTATGGATATGCAAGCTCCTTTTGCTGGGTAGAGAACTGAATGAGGGAACTGTATTTTCGGGATACGTTTTGGAAGTTACACCACAGAATCTGCTAGTGGATTGGATGCTATGGTGACAAAAAGAGAGGAATCAAGAATGTTTCTTTGGTTTGGGCTTGAGCATCTGAGTACACAGAGGTGGCATCTACTGATATAAATAAGAAAGAAGAAGGAGCAGGTTTTGGAGTAACAACAAGTATTTTGTTTGGTCCTGTTAAATTTAGGATGGTTAGTTTCCACTCAAGGTAGATAACTGATGCGCCGCTTGGAAATGAGTCTACAGACTTCAATAATAGAGAAAGATATTATAGAGATATTATTTAAAGCCTTTGCTCTCAATGAGATTTATTATCTGGAGAAAAAATTACCTGAAGCAGAGAAAGGGGCTTAGAACTGAGCACTAAAGCATTTGAACACTTTCAAGTCCAATAGAAATAGGAGAAAGCAGCAATGAACTTTGAGAAAGATAATTCAAAATCAAAGAAAAATAACCAGGAGAACAGTAAGAGTGAAGACAGGAGAAGAAAATATTTCAAGACTTGTGAACTGTGTTGAATGCTGTTGAAGATAAAGAAATATAAACTCCAACAAGTGATTATTAAATTTGGCAAAACTACCATGATAATAGTAATGCCCATGAAATGTGGAGTGTGAAGACATTTTAAATGATTTCAGGAGAAAAGTGGGAGATGAAGAGAAAGTAAAGATGTAATTGCAAACAATTTTTTCAGGTGGTTTTACTGTGAAGGATATCAGAGAAATGTAGCCATAGATGGGAAGAGTGAGATGAAAGGACAGCCTGTACTATTTTTTTCCTGATAATCAGATTTAATGCATGTTTCTCTGCTCAGTGAATTGGTTAAGAAGAGAAAGAGAAGCCAACCTTGCAAGAAAGAGGGGTTAATCAAGGAGCAAAATCCTTGAGATGGAAGAGCAGATGGCATCCAGAGCAGGAAAGGTTAGCATTTGATTGAAATAATAACATTTCCTGAAGGTTGTAACTGGAGGGAGGGAGACAGTACACAAATGCAAATGGCCTGGGAGATTTAATGGAAGTAAGAGCAAGTTCATATTTGATTGTTCTTTTATAACATCATTAAAATAAAAACAAAGTTATCTGCTTAGGTGGCTGTCTGAGGAGCACATTGGAATTACTCCTTTCAAACTGAACTTTGACTATGCTTTTTTTTCACCCTGAAGAAAGCTAAATCAAATTGCATTTTTTAGTATCATTAGCATATGCCAACATTGAAAAATAAAGATTTATGATCCTTGAAAGACACATCACCAACCAACCATTTTCACTCAGATGTAAGTTTGGACATATTACCTCTACTAATTTTACTAAACTTTTCAACTTGGAGTCAAAATGTGAGCATACTGATGGTCTTGTGTGCTGAGTTATGATCACCAGTAAAAACTTTCTAAATCACTGTATTTTTTGTATATGTATGCCATGTAAACTAACACTTGTTCATATTTCTGGAATATCTATAAAGTGTAAATATCTCCCACAGTTTGCATAGGCAAGCAATGTAGCAAAGATAGAACTTAATCCCTACTGTAGCCTGTATCAATCATCATTTTTATTTAAAAAGCACTAGGTGCTATTAGGAGATACTACATCCCCAAAACAACGGGGTGCACAACTGTTTAATTCTATTTGAGAAAAAGTTTTATTTTCCCCTATAGAGCATCTTCCATCAACAAGAACAGTATAGATGACTAAGGATGTAGGAAATAATTTCCATGTATTTCATCTGCAGTTTAGATGCCAAGTTAAGATGCCAAAGGGAGGTAAAACAGAAGACCATGTAGCACTTTGAAAATTTTCTCTGAGTGAAAATACGCATTCACTCATTTTTCTTCATGTTTGTTTTAAAATGTAAAGAAACCTGGATGGTAGGTCATGTTGTCTAGATTTTCTACTAGGGGAGCTTTTAGCAGAAAGTATTTTAATGAAAGTACACTATTGTATTGAATACATAGCATCTCATTTAGTGTTTTAAGAAGGCTATTGTTTGAGATAAAATGAAACAAGTCTATTTTCATCTGTATGAGACTTAGTCATCTAGATAATCAATTAGTTAATGATAAATATAAAAATATATTCATTTTATTATTTTAGATCATCAGTGAATCATCCTCAATTTTAACATGCAGATACAGACTGTTTCAAAATTGGGAAAGGAGTACATCAAGGCTGTATATTGTCACCCTGCTTATTTAACTTCTATGCAGAATACATCATGCAAAATGTTGGGCTGGATGAAGTAGAAGCTGGAATCAAGATCACCGGGAGAAATATCAGTAACCTCAGACATGTAGATGGCACCACTATTATGGCAGAAAGTGAAGAGGAACTAAAAAGCCTCTTGATGAAGGTGAAAGAGGAGAGTGAAAAACCTGGCTTTAAACTCAATGTTCAAAAACCAAGGATCATGGCATTGAGTCCCATCACTTCATATCAAATAGATGGGGAAACAATAGAAACAATGACAGACTTTATTTGCTTGGGCTCCAAAATCACTGCAGATGGTGACTGCAGCCATGAAATTAAAAGATACTTGCTCCTTGGAAGAAAGGCTATGACAAACCTAGAGAGTGTATTAAAAAGAAGAGACATTATTTTGCCAACAAAGCTATGGTTTTTCCATTAGTCATGTATGGATGTGAGAGCTGGACAATAAAGAAGGCTGAGCACCAAAGAGCTGATGCTTTTGAACTGCGGTGCTGGAGAAAACTCTTGAGAGTTTCTTGGACAGCAATGAGATCAAACCATTCAATCCTAAAGGAAATCAACCCTGAATATTTATTGGAAGGGCTGATGCTGAAGCTGAAGCTCCAATACTTTGGCCAACTGATACGAAGAACTGACTGATTGGAAAAGACCCTGATGCTGGGAAACATTGAAAGCAGGAAGAGAAGGGGGTGACAGAGGACAAGATGGTTGGATGGCAACACTGACTCAATGGACGTGAGTTTGAGCAAATCTGGGAGACGGTGAAGGACAGGGAAGCCTAGCATGCTGCAGTCCATGGGGTCGCACAGAGTCAGACTTGCCTGAACAACTGAACAACACTGTGTTTTTTATTTTATATTATAGTTGATTAACAATGTTATATTAGTTTTGGGTGCAAAGTAAAGCAGACAAAGACAAAGACCATACAGTATCGCTTATACGTGGAATCTAAAAAATAAGATTCAAATGAACTTATTTACAAAGTAGAAACAGACTCACAGACTTAGAGAACAAATTTATGGTGACCAGAAGGGAAGCTTGATGGTGGGGGATAATTAAGATCTGAGGACTGACCTGTACACTGCTATATTTGAAATAAGTAACCAACAAGAACTTACTGCATAGCACAAGGAACTCTGCTCTGCATGATTATAACTGCACATTATGTTTTTTAATGAAGTAATGATATCAGGCACACAGCATCACTATATATATATATATGTGTGTGTGTGTGTGTGTGTGTGTGTATATGACACTAATGTATTTTTACAAAATGTTCAATTAAATTTCTATAAATAAAATTATAATTTTGAAATTGAAGTCCTTATGGGGGAAAGAATTAATTAGATTAACTGGGGCCATACAAGGTAAATGCTTACACAGCATGGTTAAAGACGTCATCTCTAAATTATCTCGTTTGAGCTTTATTATTTCACCTCACTTTCACTCCAAATAATTCTCCTCTGCATTTTCCCCTTATCTCACCGAGACCAATCATCCTTACAGAATATGAGTAAAAAAGAAAAACAAAAACAAATTGAACACCTAATTTTCAGAAAACAATTGCAAGATGCATGTAAGTTGCTTAGGTGTCCTTTAATAAGCATTTATCAAGGGTGGCTCCCTGGATAAATGTGACCAGGCTATTATCACTTTGGATTATATTCTCTCCAATTATAAAATGAGGAATTATTGATCTCAGAGTCCTCTAAGCTGCTAGCTCCTATCATTTGAATCAGATTATCCAGTGGAACTGTGGAGCCCTCATAGGATGACACCTGAACTAAAATAGAATTGATTAGGAAAGAGGGTGTCAGCGGCAATCCTACAGTTACAGCAGCTGTCATGTTTCATTACAGTTATTCCATCTACCTGAACACTGGGCACTTTGAGAGCTGTCACCCATGCCCTTACACAATCTTGCATAGGACTACAACAAAATCTAGGGAAATCAAAAAATGCTTGTTGTATTGAATTGGGCTGTTTCTGCACAATACAATTTTCTCCAACTGGTGAGGTCAGGTTTGAGGTCAGAAGGCCTCAGGGGTGGGAGGGGAGGGGCAGTATCTTAACAAATGATCTCATTACCCCCTTGGAATGTTTCTTTCTCCATCTTGCTATGGAACCATGTGAATCTAGCTGCAGAACCAACAACATCTTTTGAACTTTCCATGTAGATAGATTTAGCCTTGTAGGGGAAGTGAAGCTTGAAATGAGTTTAAAATGCAGACTCATAATTTATAGAAAGGTTATTTAAAATCAAGTA
Source organism: Okapia johnstoni (assembly GCA_024291935.2). Lineage (NCBI taxonomy): Eukaryota > Metazoa > Chordata > Mammalia > Artiodactyla > Giraffidae > Okapia > Okapia johnstoni. The sequence continues at coordinate 46,690,381 of CM044310.1, read as the reverse complement.
AAGAAAATGTTGCCACAGAGTAAAACAGGAGAGGAGTTCAGGTAAGTTAGTACTGTTATGGTTGCTGTATATACCACTGTGATCTAATTTTGTTTGCAAACCAGGTTCTCTTTCATGGTAACAAGCATACTTTTGTAACTAAGTATCTAAAGCCACTAGATACACAGATAAACAGAAAACCAGATAGATAAAACCAAAAAGGAAATCATAGGAACAATAGGTAAGTAAAGAAATAAGAAATCATAGATGAGAAATGACTCCAAAAACAATGATCTAGAATAATTATCTGTCCCTTATTCATTATATATTAACAACTTTAAGTTCCCTCTCTCATACCCTCAGGTAGTCATAAGTCCCTCTTCTGCAATCCTTCTTCATTGTATTTAACAGAGGCAAAACCTTTTTACCCTAGAGGCTATTTGGAAACACTATATATGTGTTGAGAAGGGGCATTTCTTTTTTTTTTTTGTCCTTGAATGACTATGAGATACTGCTGTCATTTACTAGTACAAAGGTCAAATATCCTGCAATGCATGGGACAATCCCACAAAATGCAGAACCTTTGAGGCCCAAATGCCAACAGCATGCATGTGGAGAAACAGTGGGTTTGTCTAGTGTAGTTGTTATCCTCAGTGATACATGATCTTCTGTAAAGACCCAAGATTATAATTCAGGGGAATATTCCTTTTTTGAAGAAACCTTAGGAATACATTACATTGAAATCCAACAGCAGTTTTTCCTGTGTATACAATGTGCATTTTTATACCCTGGTTATTTTGTATAGTTAAAAATAAGTTTTATTGTCAGAAAATAAGAAAAAACAAAAAAAAATATCAAGGCAAGGATCAATTTATAAAAGTGACAGGCATTTCTTTGGGTGGCCATATTCTTGATCTTCATGCTTCACTCAAGATAACTCATCTGTTCTAACCTACTACCTGTTGGAATGTACCACCCATCATAGACAACATTTTCCTTTAGTGCTCACAACTCTAGTTCCTCTAACACCCATGTTGGAGCCTTTAGTTTGTGGGAATATGCAACTTCTCTGGGGCAACAGACCTATTCTCGGCTATGGACTTACCTTCCTCTGACTCTGAAAGTATGAATAGCTTGGAAGGGACAAAGAGAAGGGGCCCTAAGGGGGAGAGAGAGAGAGATGCTTAGTTTTTTTTTTTAATTTTCTAAAACAGCAGGACCACAGCTCTAACATTAAATATGTTTAACTTCTTTTACATGTTCTTAATCAGTTTTTAATCAGTTAAAAGATCTAGTTTTCAATTTTCTCTTTCCTGATCCAATCTCATTAACATTTATGGTTAGTCCATTGACAGGCTTGGTCTGGTATGTCATTACAACTGTACTTTTGCATTTACCAAATCTTTGTAGATTTGTGGAAAATTGTGAAAGAGATGGTCATACCAGACCACCTGACCTGACTCTTGAGAAACCTGTATGCAGGTCAGGAAGCAACAGTTAGAACTGAACATGAACAACAGACTGGTTCCAAATAGGAAAAGGAGTATGTCAATGGTGTATATTGTCGCTCTGCTTATTTAACTTATATTCAGAGTACATCATGAGAAACGCTGGGCTGGAAGAAACACAAGCTGGAATCAAGATTGCTGGGAGAAATATCAGTCACCTCAGATATGCAGATGACACCACCCTTATGGCAGAAAGTGAAGAATATCTAAAGAGCCTCTTGATGAAAGTGAAAAAGGAGAGTGAAAAAGTTGGCTTAAAGCTCAACATTCAGAAAACTAAGATCATGGCATCCAGTCCCATCACTTCATGGCAGATAGATGGGCAAACAGTGGAAACAGTGACTGACTTTATTTTTTTGGGCTCCAAAATCACTGCAGATGGTGATTGCAGCCATGAAATTAAAAGACGCTTACTCCTTGGAAGGAAAGTTATGACCAACCTAGACAGCATATTAAAAAGCAGAGACATTACTTTGCCAGCAAATGTCCATCTAGTCAAGGCTATGGTTTTTCCACTGGTCATGTATGGATGTGAGCATTGGATGGTGAAAAAAGCTGAGCACCGAAGAATTGATGCTTTTGAACTGTGGTGTTGGAGAAGACTCTTGAGAGTCCCTTGGACTGCAAGAAGATCCAACCAGTCCATCCTAAAGGAGATCAGTCCTGGGTGTTCTTTGGAAGGACTGATGTTGAAGCTGAAACTCCAATACTTTGGCCACCTGATATGAAGAACTGACTCATTTGAAAAGACCCTGATGCTGGGAAAGTTTGAGGGCAGGAGGAGAAGGGGACAACAGAGGATGAGATGGCTGGATGGCATCACCGACTGAATGGACATGGGTTTGGGTAAACTCCAGGAGTTGGTGATGGACAGGGAGGCCTGGCGTGCTGCGGTTCATGGGGTTGCAAAGAGCTGGACATGACTGAGCGACTGAACTGAATCTTTGTAGTCATAATCTCTCCATATAGTAAATATGTGAAATTAATAAAGTGATAGCTTCCCATTTATTCTCACTTTATTTCAGGATGAAACAGGCTAACCTCATGCAAATTATTTCACTGAGTTCAGTAAAATAAATAAATAATTTTATTCCTTTGTCTGAATTGTGCCAAACTGTGCTGGATGAAAACTTTTATTTTTATTCCATTTGTTTGGCTGTGCAGGAATTCAGTTAAAGTGTACATCTGTGATTGAAAATACATTTGCTTTTATATTGTGGTCTAAAAGTGTGCTGAAAATTATTCTTTACTCAAAGTACCACAGTATGTACTCTTTGATTCTTCCAGGGGAAAACATATTTCATTGATTTTTGGCAGTAATTTCTTTCTTTTATTCTATCTATCGATATCAGTGAATTTAAATTTAATGAATCTCACTTGAAAGTAAGTTTTGTAAGCATAGGCAAGTATAAAAAATCAGAAATAAATTAAGTATTGTTATTATTTTTTAAAACCCCACAATATGAAGAAACCATATAATTGATTATGGTAAAATAAAGCAGTAACAATTTTATAATATAATGGATCTGAAACTTGGCCTTTCAGTACCAACAAATTTAGGATTTGTCCCATATAGTTTTATATCAGTTAAGTATTGTGTCTCCTCTAATTTATTACTTAAGCATTCCCAGCAATTTACATTTGCTTCTCAGTGCCCTTAGTTCCAGGCAACTGCTTAGTGAAGAAAAACTGAATGGTGAATGAATGAACTATTGATCAGAAGAAGAACCAGAGAACCAAAAAGTCACTGGTTACCTATTAAGTGCTTGGAGAAAGACACTCAACTCATTACACAGGCTTACAAGGATGCCTCAAAAAAGTTAAAGGGTCTAAAGTTTGTGAAAGTAAAATCCAATGCCTTGAATGGAATTCTGGATTTGTGATTGTGAGAAATCTTTGGACAAATTGAGACACCTTAAAGTAATGCTATTTTGTGGGTCTTCTGATCTGCTGAAAATATGCCTCATCTATGCTACCTGATACAGTAGCATCTAGTCATATATGGCTATTGAGTACTTGGAATGGGGATAGTGTGACTAGAGAACTAAATTTTGAAGGTCATCTTAAATCTAATTTTAATTTAAATGGACACATATATGTGTCATTATAGCCCTATAGAGTTCTTTTTGATGGAAAATAGATAAGGAAGCAGCAAGGATCTAACCAAAAGGAACCAAGGTTGGAAGCAATCAGAGGCAACTGTTCCCTGTTTCTCATTATTGTTGGTCATACATTCCTTCAATGGCTACATACACACAAATATCACATACCATGTGCAGTGTCAACAGAAATCAATCATTATATATGTAATGACTTAGAAACTGTGAACATTTATGACTTAGAACCATGAACATTTCCTGAAAAAGGTGCATACTGAATACTCCAGCAGGGAGATAAGTCAGACAAATAAGCATAGATATAGAAAGTTCTCTGCTACAAATGAAGCAAGTGAAATATCTTTGTCTAAACAATTGCTTCACTTACAGTGATGATACAATATATGTGATGTGTCAGTGTGTGATACAAGTGATGTGCCAGTGAGCTTGCTTTATATTTGTAAGAAGATTGCAAGTGTTTGAATAGTAAATGGTACATTTCAGATAGATTATATTGGGTAAAATAAGGGTATCTTATTCTCTAGAGTTACTCTAGCATAAAACTCAATTCAAGGCATATAAAAGAGAATCAACTGTTATTCTTTTCTTTTTTATATACAATGAAAACATATTATTCTTTGGAAGCCTTTTATGATGTATTTTTAAAATTAATTCTTGAAACACTGTGTGTTTAGTAAGGCAGGCATTATTGTTATCTACTTTTTTTTTTCAGAAGCAAACCACATAATAAATTGACAGACATAATCCACTACCATGTAAGTAACAAAGGAATGAAACCAGGATTTGAAATGGGTCCTTGGGAAATAAGGTTACTGTTGTTTCTACTCTATGCTCTTGGCCCTCTATTAACAGTGATGATAACGGCTATGATAACTACAGGGGGAAAATCATGATGTTGATGATTGTCATCAATTATATGAACTCTGAATTAGTTCTTATAAAGAGATTTACACACACTGTATTATTCTCAAATTGAACTACCCTCCTCATTGATTGTACAATATTTCATTTTTCATATGTGCCGTTTGAAATTATAGTCTTCTTTTAAAATTTTATGTCATATTCAAATAAGTTTTTAAGCTACTATTATATTTTTCCTTCACCTTATGCTATTTCCTCATACATTCTGGTTTGTAATATTTTCTTCTTTTCTAGTTTATCAGACTGATTTCTAACTATGATCTTAATAATCAGAAAAAAATTGAAAAGATAAATATAGTTCAGTTTTACACCAGCTCAAAATACAGAATCTGTCAAATATTTTTGTAATCCACTCCGATTGGCGAGTTAAATTTTTAAATGTATTCTGTTTTTTTAAATCAAATATTATTTGAACAAATCAATTATTAATGGGGATTTAAAAAAAATACCCAAAGCACATAATTTCCATGCTATCTATTACACAGATAAGTATCTTTCTGATGAAGCTTTGTATCTTTACCATTTAGTTTTGATAAGATTTAACACTATTTTATATTACATTTATTATTACACACAGTGCTAATATCAATATAATTAGCAAACTGAATTGATATAGTCAATGAACAGAGATTAAGTATTTTGTCATCATACTTAACAATCAATAACATTCCCCATAAGAATTTCCATCATGTAACAATTTTTTTTTTCAGATTCTGAATAACTTTAAGTAATGGTTCATTTCCTAAAATGTGTAAAAAATACAATTGTTAAAAAAAAGCTATGGTTTTTCTAGTAGTCATATATGCATGTGAGAGTTGGACCATAAAAAAGCTGAGCACCGAAGAACTGATGCTTTTGAACTGTGGTGTTGGTGATTCTTCAGAGTCCCTTGGACTGCAAGGAGATCAAACAAGTCAATCCTAAAGGAAATCTGCCCTAAATATTCATTGGAAAGACTGATGCTAAAGCTGAAGCTCCAATACTTTGGCCACCTGATGCAAAGAACTGACTCCTTAGAAAAGACCCTGATGCTGGGAAAAACTGAAGGCAGGAGGAGAAGGGGATGGCAGAGGATAAAATAGTTGGATGACATCACTGACTCGATGGACATGAGTTTGAGTAAGCTCTGGGAATTGGTGATGGACAGGGAAACCTGGCGTGCTACAGTCCATAGGGTCGCAAAGAGTCAGACATGACTGAGCAAATGAACTGAACTGAAATAAGTATATTTGTTGAGAAATTAGAATTAACTGTCCTAATTAGGTTTCATGTAGGGATTTATTGACTGCTTATGAAATTATCAAGTAATGAGACTATTATGTTGGTGTTTCCCACAGTGGAAATATATACTTTGTTCAAAAATATTATCTTGAAAATACTTGCATGTAGGATCCATCTTCAAGGGTTTAGAAATCATTGAAGCAATATTAATAGAGGAACACAGAGTAGGTAAAAAAAAATTATTAAGAATGAAGAACAGGCTTATTTTAAGTTTAATATAGTTAAAAAAAATAATTCTTTCTCACCTACCTCCAAAAAAGAAATAAAACAAAAAATGAAAAAAGAATGGAAGTTCCTTTGAAAACTAATATAGAACTACCATATCACTCAGCAATCCCACTCCTGGGCATATAGTCAGAGAAAAGCATAATTCAAAATGATACATGCATCCCAATGTTCATTGCAGAACTATTTACAATAGTCAAGACATGGAAACAATCTAAATGTCCATTAATAGAGGAATGGATAAAGAAGATGTGGTATGTGTATAAAATGGGATATTACTCAGTCATAAAAGGAAAAATATTGGATCAATTGTAGAGATGTGGATGGACCTAGAGACTATCATATAGAGTGAAGTAAGTCAGAAAGAGAAAAACAAATATTGTATATAAACGCATATATGTGGAATCTAGAAAAATGGTATAGATGATCTAATTTGCAAAGCAGAAATAGAAACATGGATACAGAAAACAAATGTATGAATACCAAGGGAGAAACAGGGATGAGATGAACTGCAAAACTGAGATTGACACATATATACTATTGATATTATTTATGAAATAGATAACTAACAAGAATATACTGTATAGCACAAGGAACTCTATTCAATGCTCTATGGTGACCAAAATGAGAAGGAAATACACAAGAGAAGGGATTTATATATATGTATGGCTGCTTCACTTTTCTGTACAGCAGAAACTGAGCAACTGTACTCCAATAAAAACTGATTTTTTAAAAAGTAGGGAAAAATCCAGTTCCATGAAGCTGGTAGATTGAGCTACTTTCTACTTTCTCAATGCAACTATATCTGTGCTCCAAATATTACATAATGAGTAAATATAAAGCTGTATGTATAACATAAAGGAATTCCCAGAGTCTGAAATAAGGAAGGGAGTCATAGCTAGAAAAGGCATTGCAGGAACCCATGGGGAAGATGGACCAGGAGTTGGCCTGTGACCCCATGGACTGTAGACCACCAGACTCCTCTGTCCATGGAATTTTCACGAAAGAATACTGGAGTGGGTAGCCCTTTCCTTCTCCAGGGATCTTCCCCACCCAGGAATTGAAACTTATGGACAGAAATTGAGCTTCAAATGCCAACACACAAGGATTATAGAACTGGTCATGAGCTCATACAGAACACGGGGTCACAAAATGTTGAACATGACTGAGCAACTAACAGTTTCACTTTCATGAGCTCATAAAAGATGAGCATCTGAAACTGAAATCCTCATACAGATCCAGAACGCTGGAATAAGTAGCTCAAGACTAAGTCATGAATAAAGGACAAGCAAGCCACTGCTCCCTAGCTGAGGGCATTGATTGGGAAGTGGCTTCTCAGGTGGTGCTAGTGGTAAAGAACCTGCCTGCCAATACAGGAGACATAAGAAATCCAGGTTCTATTCCCGGGTTGGAATGATCCCCTGGAGGAGGAAATGGCAACCCACTCCAGTATTCTTGCCTGGAGAATCCCATAGACAGAGGAACCTGGTGGGCTACAGTCCACAGGGTGGCAAAGAATCAGACACGACTCAGTGACTAAACAACAACAAAACAACATAGCGTGCATCTCCACTCTCCAGGCTGGAGATATAAATAATGAAAAATACAGGCCTAAACTACACAGTACTATAGGTTCACAATGTACAGCATCTTGAGGGAATCACAGGTCTAAAAATTAACACCACCAAGGAAACCAGATCAAGCCCTGTTTGGGATCCACCCTCTGAAATACCCTATAGAAACAAATACTAGCTATTTCTCTTTTCAAAGGAAAATTCTTCATCTCAGGTTTCATGTGAATCCCATAGGATATCAAAAGGAAACAACTAATCTTTGTCAGGTCTGATATGTCCCTTAGCTCCCAAACACACACTTACAAAAAATCCAGCTGCTAATGAGCTAAAAGTTTAAAAATTTAGGAAAAAATGGAATCCATTTACTCTAAAGAAAGTGAGTGGCAGACAAACCAAATAGAAGAGTTGGCACACATCCCAAGAACTTGAGATGATGGACCAACTTGAAAGAGACCATAAACTATATGTTTTCAAATGATCAGAGATATAAAAGAAGAAATATAAAATACAATTAAAATAAAACCCATTATGAGAAAAAAAAAGAATTGGAAATATTTCTAATGGAATGTCCAGAAATAAGATATATAGTTGCTGAAATTAAGAATTTAGTGGATTCTCTGAATAATTTAGATAGACTGAAGTAGATCATGAAGAACAGGGTGTTCTAATATGCAAAAGCCTAATACAAACACCTTTTCCCTGTGAATGTACACTCTGGAACTAAGACCATGTTTCCCCAAGGATTTCTACTCTATATGCACAGGGATCCAGAAGAGACCCAAGCTAAGCAGAGGATCTTTTCCAGATGTCCTCAACTTCATTAATCATCTTCAAGAGGGAGTCACGTTTTCTCCAAGAAATCCTGCCAGATAGATATCAACACTTGGCACCAGGCACTGGGATTAAAACCAGGCTCCCCCAGGTGAGGCAGCACAGATTAAAGGGGAACACTTTAATGAACCTGCTGTACCTTCAACACAGATTAAGAGTGGACCTTGTGTCCTGGGATCAAGGTCACTCCTCCGAAAACCATTTTCTATCATCCTAGGGGCCAAATGGGGACAATGCATTTAGGGGAAAAAAAATCTGAGTTTCCCAGACGTTCTCCATTTAGGGTGAACATGGGTCTGTTTCCCTGAGGCAGTCTCAGTTTAGGCTTCTTATCCCAGGAACTATGGAAAGTGCCTTCTTCAGTCCCCAGAGTATCCAGTAATGGGCAATACATTATTTTATTACCCTCCCTAAAGTGTTAGTAGCTCAGTCGTGTCCAACTCTTTGCGACCCCATGGACTGTAGCCTGTCAGACTCCTCTGTCCATGGGATTCTTCAGGCAAGAATACTGGAGTGGGTAGCCATTCCCTTCTGAAGGGGATCTTCCCAACCCAGAGATCAAACCCAGGTCTCCCGTACTGCAGGCAGATCCTTTACCATCTGAGCTACCAGGGAAGTCCAGATGGTAAATCCCTCCCTAAACTCATCTACATATCCTTTGAGTAAGTTAGTTTCTTCCCTAAAGGGAGACAGCAGTGTCACAGCTTACATCTTATCTTCTGGACTTTACCCCATGTAGGGGTATTGGCATAGTCTCTATTTTGTGAACCCATCCACTATATCATCTGGAATTCAAGAACCATTATTATGAATAACTTCCTTATACCCTTCCCTACTTCCCTGAAACTGAAAGCAAAGCTGTTTGCTCAGAATACTTCCTTCTACAGCTTGCTCAAGTGGTGGCTACTTTACACTTTCATTTGGATGCCCAATAGAAATCTCAAACTAGCACATCTAAAGATGAATTCCTGACCTTACTCTTAAATTTATCCTTCTACAGTCCTTTCCTTCTAAAGCTTAGTCCACAACTTTAGAGATGCCTTTTCTCCTCAATTTCTCATTTATACTCCGTTCAACCTATAGATCAATCATTTGGGAACAATTTTGAAACATATTCAGAGTCTGAGCATTTCTTGCCATCTTCTCTACTACCACTCTGGTACCAGCTATAAGCTCTTTCTCACCTTTCTGCAATCTTGCTCTAATGGGTCTCCTTCCTTTCACTCTTGCTGTTTAGAATACTCTCAACACAGTAGCCAGAGTGAGCCTGCTTTAAGTCAGGTCACTTCTCAACCCTAATACCTGAAACAGTTCCTCATTTCACTGAGAATAACTGCTGATTTCCTTAAAAATTTCACATAACCCTTCCACTTGCTTCCTATCTTCCATTTCTCTTCTCTTTCCCAATTCAATTATGGACACGTGGACACATCTTAAACTCTTTAAATGGGTATTACCCTCCCTGTAGTGCTCTGCCTTGGATATTCACAGAACCAATTATTTACCCATCTTTGGTCAATTGTTATTCAATGAGGCTTACCCTGATGACCCTACTTTAATATAGCACTGCAAGACTGCTCTTAATCTCTTATGTTGCATGGTAATCACTTAATTACCCAAAAAGTATTCAGGTCTTAATGACTAGAACCTCTGAATGTTATCTAACATGACCAAAGGACATTTTCAGATGTAATGAAACTAAAGAGATTGAGACAGGAATATTATCCTGTGTTATTTATTTGAGCCAGGCTCTATAACACCATTACTTGTGCACTTAAAAGAGGAGAAAGAAACTGAATACAAAAGAGGAGAAAGAGACTGGTGATGAAAGAAGGAGATTGGAGGGACAGGGCAAAGAGGTCACGAGTCAGACTGCATGTAACTTCCAGAAGTTAGAACAGGCCAGGTGATAGTGTTCCCCCAAGAGTTCTGCTGATGCTCTGACTTCAACACTCTGAAAGTGGTTTCAGGCATCTGTCCTCCAGGACTGTAAGAGAATAAATCTGTGTTGTTTTAAGTCACCAAATTTGTGTTTAATAGCTACAGTAGCCATAGGAAACTGTCACAGAACCTAAGATATAATTTAATTTTGGTTTGTTTCTATTTATTTCCTTTTCTACACTAGAATGTTCCAAGAAGGCATTTTGTGCACTGGGATAGCCTTATTTGTCAGAAAGGGATTGACACAAAGCAGCTGCTCAATAAATGTTGAAGGATTTGTTAAAATCCTAGTGATTAAAAATACGACATATCCCTAATTTTAACCTGTGTTTAAAATGTCCACCCTTGTATTTCTACATTGTCATGTTTGTTATTTAATTGCATTTATTCTTTTAGCACTAAACACATATTTGGCCTCCTTAAGTTTAGTTACCTTGCAAGTCAAGCTAAAGATTTAAAAATTTTAACACATCTAGATCTATAATTTTGTTTGAATTATTTTAAATTTAATAACATGTTTCTTTCAATTGGCATCATTGCTTTAATTTTTATAGTTCTCAAATATTTCAATAAAATATTCCTATGATTAAATCTTGGCGGTGATGGTGGTTTAGTATCTAAGTCTTGTCCAAGTCTTGTGACCCCCATGGAATGAACTGTAGCCCACCAGGCTCCTCTGTTCATGGGATTTCCCAGGCAAGAATACTAGAATGGGTTGCCATTTTCCTTCTCCAAGGGACCTTCCCAACGCAGGAATTGAACCCAGGTCTCCTGCATTGCAGGTGGATTCTTTACTGACTGAGTTACCAGGAAGCCCAATCTAACCAGGAGGCCAAAGCAACATACTTAAGGAAGGCTGCTCTAGTTGAAATATCAGGTAGGGACACTAGAGTCCCCCTAGTTACTGCCTTATCTTACCCACTAGACTTTCAACTGTACCCTCAGGCATTTGCAAGGACTCTGAAAATATGTGGAAGAACTTTTAAATTCCCTGAAACAAATATTAATGATCAGTTGTATATTTTTCTATAAATATGATAATGCTGTTTAAGATGAACCCTTGATTGGAAGAAAATGACATCATGAATAGTACTTATATTTTAGAGTATTATCATGTGATGTTAACTACACTGAAATTCAAATATATATAACTAAAGACAACCTGTATTGATTTTGAAAAATAGCCTTTCTATAGAGTCCTTAATCAAATGTTCACAATTATTTGGCAGAAGTATATATAGCCATAACTCTGAAACTTTAGTAGGGGTCTACTAATTAATTTTGTAGTTTTCAGGACATTATTTTTCTGAAGACTTTATTTCAAACTGTAGATGGAAAGAAATGAAGTTATTTGGATTTGAGGATCCAAATGATTTATATGAATTCTTTGATGTCTGTCTGACTTAATCTCCTCTGCAAATTAAACAATTTATTTGTATTTTTATTCTCCCACTCTCTTCGTGTAGCTCTTAACCCAAACTTTCTTTCTTTGAACCAGCTGCTAAACATCACAACCTAAATCAGCTTATACAATATCTCATTTTCCTGACTTTTGTGACATCATTGTCTATTTTGAAGAAAATACAGCATGCTTAATGAGGGAAAATTTTAACAACATTGCAACATAAACTATAGCACTTATAAATTGCTGGTTTTTATTTTATAGTGGAAATAACACATTTTGAGAATGTTCAGTCCAATTTTTAAATCCAGCTGCACTTCTCATTAGTTATTTAGTCTCAAAAAAATGTCTAAATTCCCCTAATCTCTAGCTTTAGCAATTTTTCCACAAAACTATAAGCTTTTTGAGACCATAAATTAAATCTTTTTAAAAAAAATTAGTGCCATAGCTCTTTACCTATACAACACATACACAGACATCCTATTGCACGCATGTGAGTGTGAGATGGATAGATGAATGGATGGATGGATGGATGGATGGTTTATTGGGAGTTAATGGTAGAGAGCAGGCTGCGGAAGTGAGGGAAGTGACATAAAGTAGGAGATTCACTGTTGAGCTGGTTGCTGCTGAGGATAATTGAGGTTCAGTCATGCCAAGAGAATCTAAAAAGCCAGAATGGTTTACTCAAGGGAACAAAAAGTGAAAAATCGGTCCCTAGCTCCCAAGCCCCATTGGTCTAGGGTCATTCATGGGTTAATGAACAACCTTACATTTTCACATTGCACAGGCATGAATGTGAGGCACCCATGGCTGCTGAGATGTAAGTAGTTGTTAGGCTACACCATTTCAAACCTGGTTGCCATTAAAAAAAAAAAAAAGAATTAATTTGGACTCTGTAGAGGTTAGGTGGGGCACAAGAGGCATCTGTTATATAACAGAGAATATCCAGAATCTGGTGCACATTTGGGCCCTTAATAAGCCTAAGACATTTTATTTATGACGAATGAATAGAGTAGGGACCTATAACACCTACAACACACAGTTACTGTGAGGTTAATTAAAAATGTGCATGTGCTCAGTTGTGTCCAACTCTTTGCAACCCTATGGACTGTAGCCAGCCAGGCTTCCCTGTCCATGGGATTTTCCCAGCAAGAATACTGGATGGAGTTGGTTGTCATTTTCTCCTTCAGGGGATCATCCCAACCTAGGGATCGAACCTGCATCTCCTGCATTGCAGGTGGATTCTTTATCCCTGAGCCACTGGGGAAGCCCAAGAATGTAAGTAGCAGCTCTAAAATATGCTAGAAATAGGCATGCAGCTTTGTCAAGTTTGAATATTCAAAACAGGTGTTAGTCACTTGGTAGTGTCCAGCTCTTTGCGATTCCATGGACTGTAGCCCACCAGGCTCCTCTGTCCATGGAATTCTCCAGGCAAGAATGGAGTGTGTTGCCATTCAGTTCTCCAGGGGATCTTCTCAACCCAGGGATTGGACCCAGGTCTCCCGCATTGCAGGCAGATACTATCTGAGCCACCAGGGAAATGCTTTTTACTGGAGTGGGTTGCCATGCTCTCCTCCAAGGGATATTCCCAACCCAGAGATTGAACTCAGGTCTCTCACATGCATTGCATGTGGATTCTTTACCATCTGAGTCATGAGGGAAGCTCAAGAATACTGGAGTGGGTAGCTTATCCCTTCTCCAGGGGAACGTCACAACCCAGGAATTGAACCGGGGTCTCCTGCATTGCAGGAGGATTCTTTACCAGCTGAGCTACCCAGGAAACCCCCAAGGATGAACACAAGGTGATTTTTCTCTACTTTTTCTATTTTTTAGCAGGATTATTAAAAATTTTCAAGCTCTATTCTAACTAATGACAGAAAAACCTGTCCTGCTGCTAAGTCACGTCAGTCGTGTTCGAGTCTGTGCGACCCCATAGACGGCAGCCCACCAGGCTCCTCTGTCCCTGGGATTCTCCAGGCAAGAATACTGGAGTGGGTTGCCATTTCCTCCTCTAGTAAAGGTCCTACCTTTATGCAATCGTTTGTGGGGCAGGGTGGGCAGACCTGAGGCCATCCTCTGTCTTAGTCTGTGGAAGCCATGGTTAGAGAGACGTGGAGGACATTTTTTCAGTTTGGTATCTACAGAGGTTCCCAGGGTTCAGCCTCCCCTGAGTCTCTCTTATTTCCCTTAACAAAAGAGTAACTTATTTCTCTTAATGAAAGCTTGAAATTTTATTGGAGATACTGGGATTTTTTTGTTCTCCCTCCATGGCATTCTGGAACCCAAAGTATGTGGAAAGACCACCTCCCTTCCCATTCAATGTCAGCAACCCAATCAACACCCCTGCTCCACTGCAGAGCCTTATTTTACTGCTGCAAAGTCTGCAGTAAACTCCAGAGTTTACTTCTCTTCCTTTTTCCCCTAAGCTCTCTTTGCCCTTCCTCAGTGAGAGTATATTAATCTATTCTGGTTTTGAGAGGAAAAGGTTTGAAGAGCAGGTGCTCACTGCCTCTAAAAGTATAATTTTTCTAGGGAAAACTGTGAACTCAATTCTCAGGCTGAGAGACAAGATAGATACAACTGGAGAAGTTCCATAAAGCTTAGAGTAGGAAAACTCATCAGTTACTGCATTAACATTGTATCTCACTGTACCTGAAGATGTATTATCACCTGTATTTTCAATACAAGTAAGACTATGTATTTAATGAACAACTGAAAGGCTTTCTTGTGGCATATAACACCTGTTCACAAATTTTCTGAAACAGAGGAATTTAGTGTAATATAATTAGAACTAGTTTATAGTCTCATTAATTTCAATCATTATATGCACATGATCAAATATTCTCAAAATATCTATTTGCTATTATGTAGGTAAAATTGCAAGTTAATAGAGGGTCTTTACAATATTTGTGTTTGTTTACTGCAATTACCCTAATTTACAGATTAATTGTTTATAATACATGTAGGGGGAGGAAAGTTAACATTATCTTCATTATAATAGATTGGTCCAAACTCTTAATACTTTTTGTTATTTTAAATTATGGAGCTAAAAATCCTAGAAGATCTTAAAGTAGTCTTAACAGTACTATTTGTGGTGATGATAGTAGAATAACTTTTATTCCCTTTGTGTTTTACCAGATTTGCTAGCATTACTTATCCTTTCCTCTTTTTGCAGTCAACATTTGTTCCTTCTGTTGTTATTGTTAATAGAAAAAATGATTATTAAAAATTCTATACTCACATTTCTCTTGAATTTACTTCTGGCCTTTTATCTCTTTGCCCTCATATCTGGCTCCTTTCTATTCTGATTTCCATTTGCCACAACTTTTATAAGTATTTGTGCCATCCACCTGCCTTAAATGCTGTTCTCTGAAGTCTGCAGCCCGCATTGCCCTCTCATGGCTTATGTTTTTAAAGACAATGTCTGTGCTCATAACACTAAATATGCTGATGAGTCCTAGTACTCAGTGGGTTGACAATCCCCTGCCAACATCAATTGGCAGGCACTAGGCTCTCCATCCTTTCAAATGGCTCTGCCTGCCTCCCCATGCCTACTGAAATTGTCATTTTCATGAAGCCCCCATTGTTGCAAATTAGCTATTGCTGGCAGAAGTTCACAGGCTGTTTCCAGTGCTTAATTTATGATCTGTGCATCTATTTTCTCTACTCAGACCAACATAGCACAGAAGCTCTGCTGAATTTGAGCCCTTACTTATTTAGGTAACCTAACTGAAAAAAAAGAAATCTAGGTATGTTTTTAGCCATTTCTAATAACTTGCAGTCATCCAGTGAAGGATAAGCATATCTTGGTTTCTCTTCCTAAGGACACACATCTTATTCATTGCATTGATTGGGTTTATATACAGAAAGGAGGTGCTTTTTCTATATCCAGGTTTATCTCAACAGTAATACTGAGAGACTGATAATGGTACAAATAAGATAAAAAGTGGGGTTGAGATCAAGAAGTCAACATTTCTTCTATCTCACCTATAATGTTGGTAATTGTTTAGAGACCTAGAAAACAAAACTAAGCTATTCTAATGGAAAAGAACTAACTGAATCTAACAGCAGGGCTTCTCACTCCATTTTATTTTTTTAACTCCTTAGGAAATGCCTTAAAACATTACTACTTGCTGAAGCAGTTAGTTTAAGACAACATTTATTTATCATACTCCAGAAATAATGAGATCAACATATAAGCTTCTCCTCCTTATATTCCTAGTCCCTCTCAGAGTCCCCAGAGGCATAGAGCAGATGTTCAATAAACACTATGTTGATGTGAACTCTGGGAAGACACAGCTATTCAAGGAAGAAACTATATGAGAATTTATCAGTCCAAATTATCCTCAGAAACTCTCAAGAAAACTCAAATTTCACAAAACCTCTTAATTTTAAAAATGCAGTCTAAGTGTATATTCACTCCCTCTCCTTCCCTCCCTCTCTCTTTTTGCCACTCCCCCCAACTTGTACCCAGGGGGAGCTTTAAGGTGACCTTGGTGTTGGAGTGGAAAATAAAAAGGTCACATGAAACTGATGGGATGGTTCACAGCCTCTAAATCATTGATACTGCGTCATCGTGGACCATTGGAGATCATTACTAGTTAACACTTCAACTGACACATTTCATACACTAGAATTAGACTACCCCACATATCTCTAAATTACTTAATCTATGCTATTCAAATAAACTGTGTGAATGAGGATACCTATTTATAGCTGAATGTTTTCTATTCGTATTATGCAAAGAAAGAAAATACTGTCTCTATTAGTAAAATATCTTAAGAAAGGTAAAATTTATTTTAAAAGTTGGCAATGCTATCTAAATAATGGAATAGTGAATTTATAAACAAGACAATTCTGTAATTCTATTCACTCTGCCTCATATGTATTTAAACAAATGTTTTAAATAAATATCCTATCCAACATGCGGTTATTCTCATGACTCTCAAGTCATGATTTTCCCCTAAAGTTCTTTAGCAAATTTCTTTCAATACAAAGTCTGCCTTGTGGCTCTGCATAATAATCAAAGCAAACAAAAATATTATTCTTTAGGCGTATACCAAATGATGAGAAACAGTCTTCTCTATTCCCAAGTTAGGAGAAAAATACTCACCTTTTTGCAGGTGTAAACCAACACTGCCAACTTTAAATGAAGCTCATTAGAAGGCTGGGTTATATATAAAACATTAGTATAATAGAGCAATTAATACTATTCCCAGGGTAGATGAATGAATTGCTGATGCAAGGCTATGTAAATGCTATCCCTAAGTACTGAGTCATATGATATATATCACATAAACATGTATCTATATGAGTATACACATGAGTGAAAACATATACACACACATAAACACAAGTTGCATAAGCAATTTGGCAGAGTGCTGCTAATTTCATATGGTGATACATGGACAAGTGGAAAAACAAACGTCTGCTATAGTTTATTTCTTCTTATAAGTGATTAAAGTAGCTCATCATTTGAAAGTGAGTTCGTACTTTGGTCTTATATATTTGGCCCAATTTAAGCTTTTATTTCTCCCTTAATCATTTGAGGAAATGGTAAAAGCCAATGGATGCAGTGGAATATGGCTTATGAGGTGATGGTCATGTTTATGGGGAGAGCAGAAAACACATCTATCAGAAGATGTGCAAACAAGACAACAGATTTCAATTCCCAATTGCTTTGGGATTCTGCTTCTCTTTACAGAAGAATCTGGAAGTGGACAAAATATATGTAGTTTCTCTAATATAAAATCTTAAGAGAATCCTCTGTTTAATAGCCTCTTCCAGTGTTCTTGCCTGGAGAATTCCATAGACAGAGGAGCCTGGTGGGCTACAGTCCATAGGGTTGAACAGAGTTGGACACAACTGAAGTGGCTTAGCACGCACACACATTAGATGAATAAGAACCAGAATTTCTACTTGCTACAGTGGACTCTGAATATAATGGGCAATGACATAGGCGAGGGAGGGGAATCAGAAGACTAAGAGTCTAAACAAGTTATTAGGGGTAAAACTAGAGCTGTAAAGCAGCTCTCTCCAAATAAAGAGAAAAAAATTCCAAACATCAGTAAAAACAATTAAAAGATCTTTCCCTATAGAGATGACTGGTAGAGAGAAAAGAAGTGGTAATAATATTAGAAGTGAGTTCACTAACACTACAAAGATGCCTTATGAATGCACGTCACCCAGGAAAGATCAGCCAGAGCAAAAACAACCAACTCTATGGTGATGAGTTGGGGATTAAGAGCCATTATAATGGATACATTATAGCTAGGACATGGAAGCAACCTAGATGTCCATCAGCAGAC
The DNA here is from genome assembly GCA_024291935.2 of Okapia johnstoni. Classification (NCBI taxonomy): domain Eukaryota; kingdom Metazoa; phylum Chordata; class Mammalia; order Artiodactyla; family Giraffidae; genus Okapia; species Okapia johnstoni. Next base: position 46,672,294 of record CM044310.1, on the reverse strand, counting down.
GAATGGATAAGAAAGCTGTGGTACATATGCACAATGGAATATTACTCAGCTATTAAAAATGCATTTGAATCAGTTCTAATGAGGTGGATGAAACTGGAGCCTATTCTACAGAGTGAAGTAAGTCAGAAAGAAAAACACCAATACAGTATATTAATGCATACATATGGAATTTAGAAAGATGGTAACAACTCTATATGCGAGACAGCAAAAGAGACACAGATGTAAAGAACAGACTTTTGGACTCTGTGGGAGAAGGCTAGGGTGGGATGATTTGAAAGAATAGCACTGAAACATGCATATTACCATATGTGAAATAGATCACCAGTCCAGGTTTGATGCATGAGGCAGGGTGCTCTGAGCTGGTGCACTGGGATGACCCTGAGGGATGGGATAGTGAGGGAGGTGGGAGGAGGGTTCAGGATGGGGAACACATGTACACCCATAGCTGATTCCTTTCAATGTACGGCAAAAACCACTACAATATTGTAAAGTAATTAGCCTCCAATTAAAATAAATAAATTTTTTTAAAAAACAAAAAAATTGTAGTTTTATTCTAAGCTAGTAAAATTGTACATTCTTTTTATTTATCTGTATGAATCATACAAACAACAAAAATTATCTGTAACCCAAAAGAACTAGTCTTTTTACCTATTCTATTTATAAAATGTTTGTATTTACTGATCTTTTTTTTTTTTTTGACGTGGAGATTCTGTTTCCTTTTCTCAGTAGATTATGGTCACTGTTGCCAGCAAAGTTGTTGTGCCTATTCCAAGTCCTCTAGAGGAGGAGACGTTTTTGTTGGACATATGTCCTGAGCTGCTCTGGGGCAGTATAGGGAAAATAGTTTGTTTACTGTTGGTAAAATGAAACAGAACTAAATCCCTGTTTCTGTGGAAAAGGGAAGGGAGATCAGAACTCTAATGAAAAGAGTCAAAGAAAGGCACTGTGCTTAAGAGGGGACTCAGACCTGGCTCTCAAGAGGAGTAAGGAGAAAGATGTCAATGAACAAGAGCCTACTTTGGTCACTATCTGTTACTGCTTATTACCCTTCTCTCAGCTTGACATGTTTTCCTTTTCCTGTCTGTGCCAACAGAGAGATTCTGTTGTTTGACTTATCTACTACACTCTCTTTCATTAAGTATTATCACCTGATTTTCCTTAGGGAATTGCTCCCCTCACTCTTAGGTTAGGTGGATTAGATAGAACTGAAAGTGAAAGTGCTAAAGTGTTAGTCACTCAGTCATGTCCAACTCTTTGTGACTCCTTGAAATGTAGTGCTTGCCAGGCTCCTCTGTCCACAGAATTCTCCAAGCAAGAATGCTGGAGTAAGTAGCCATTCCGTTCTCCAAGGGATCTTCCTCACCCAGGGATCGAACCCAGGTCTCCCACATTACAGGCAGATTCTTTACCATCTGAGTCTCCAGGGAAGCCCCAGATGGGACTGGACTCACGGCATTCCAGGGGTCAAACACATGACCTGTGTTTGGTCCACTGCAGTCATAGGGATTAGTTTAGGAATGGATCAACCAGCCAAAAACATGGAAGTTGGTTCTAAGACTTTTCCTGGAACCAGTGGGAAAGATCTCTTTCTGCTGAGGTTCTTAAGCTAATAACATTTAGGTCCAGAGTTTTAAAAACTGTGTGGGGAAAAGATCCTTCAGAACAAAACCTATGAAGAGGAATCAGAAATAAGATATAATATATGTAAGAAAAATAAATTCCTCGTGATACTGAGAATCTTAACCCAGCTATTCTGGAAATCAACCTTGGATATTTCAGTAGTGCAAGCTCTTGATCCCTCTGTTTTGTTTAAGATAGGCTAAGTTGTATCTCTGTTACTTGCAACCCAATAAGTATGCTAATGAACTATACAACTGATGAAATTAATATAAGATTAAAATTACAGAAATGTATCCCTAAATAAGCAAAAAAACAAACCTAAACAAAACTATCAAAGGCACTAGAAGGTAACCAAAAGCAAAGCGATTCAGGAGGGAAATCAGCCTTTGGATGAGGGGAAAGTATACGGCAATTTCTTAATTTTACAACTTTTGGTGTGAGAGTTTCTATCCTATGCCATAGAGGGTAGCTAAATCACTGATAAAAGCCAGTAATCTTTCGGGTTTCAAGCAATCACAACTGTTGGGAAATACGGGAAAATTTCCAAAAAAGGTTGAGTCACAGATAGGAGCCTTGAATTCTGCGTGTAAACTACACTCAAACTCCTGGCTGACTCCAGACTTCGAGAAGCCCAAGGCAAGAATCAGAGCACTGAACTGAGATTTGATCCGCCATTCAAAGGAGAGTTTGCAGTTATATTCCAACCAAATTAACCGATGGCTAAAAGAATAACAAAATTCAGCACTCTTCAGGGGAATATAATAGAACACAGAATTTTTACAACATATATTCATAATGTCTAGGAGACAACACACAAGTTGACCTTCACTGGAAATGAATGCTAAGATACAAGATTTTTGAATTTACAAAGACTTTGAAGCATCTGTTATAACTATGCTTGTGATATAAAGAAAAATATGCTCAATATTAACAGAAAAATTAGCAGAGAAATCTAAATGGTAGAAAAAGACCTCCCAAAATTATTATGAGGTAGAATGTGAATTTCATTAAATAAATAAAGGATGAGTAAATTGAGTGTAAAAATCAGTATCTCTTATATAGACTGGGAAATGTTTCTTCTTGTTCAGTTTATTTCAGTGATTATTTTAAACTTGGTGTATTCTTCATTTAAAACAGAGTCCAGCAGTCATTGAATACATTGGTCTGTAAATGCACTTCTAACTTCTCTATTACCTAAGATAAACTTTACAAAAAATATGAGAGTAACATTACCTTAAGTCAGAATTGTCATTTTAGTTTTTGTCATTCTGATATTTTAAGTTAATTTAAACCCATTTTTGGCTCAAAGTAGAAGAGAGATTAGTAGATATCTTAAAGTAACATTAGAGGAACTAATTTTAAAATGTCTCAAAATATGAAATGATACAAGTGATAATGAAATTTCTCTCTCATGAAATCACTTTTGCGACATTACAGAAAAAGTGAATTTTAACAGTTCCATGGGAAAGGCAAGGTATCATGGTTATAAAACACACAGACATTAGACTCAAACAGATATATATTTAAGTCCTAGATGTATTAATTATTAACTAGATACAGTGAATTAGGTATATTTTTTAGATTTTTTGAACTTCAGGTAGCTTATTGTCAAAATTAAAATTCTGACAATTATCCTAGCAAGTTTCGTTTTTCCTCTTTTAATGCTCGTTATTTTCTTGGGGTACTTACTGTTACATTAACTGATACAGAGGCTGTATTTATTATCATCTCTCATGACACAGTATGCACAGTTATCTGGGAATACCTTATTGGCCAGTGATTAAAAAATTATATTATTAAACAAAAATAAACAAATGGAACCTAATTAAACTTAAAAACTTTTGCACAGCAAATAAAACCTTAAATGGGATGAAAAGACCATCCTTAGAATGGGGAAAAAAATTCTGCAAAGAAAGCAACTGGCAAGGGATTAATCTCCAAAACATACAAACAGCTCAGTAACAAAAACACAAACAACCCAATCAAAAATTGGGCAGGAGACCTAAATAGACATTTCTCCAAAGAAGACATAGAGATGGCCAAGAGGCACAGCGAAGATACTCAACATCACTAATTATCAGAGAAAGGCAAAACTACAATAAGGTATCACCTCACACCTGTCAGAATGGCCATTATTTAAAAATCTACAAACAGTAAATGCTGGAGAGGATGTGGCATAAAGGAAACCCTCTTGTACTGTTGGTGGGAATGTAAATTGATACAGTTACTATGGAGGACAGTATGGAGGTTCCTTACAAAACTAAAAATAGAGCTGCCACGTGACCCAACAATCTCACACCTGGGCATATATCCAGAGAAAACCATAATTCAAAAAGACACATCCACCCCGATGTTCACTGCAGCACTATTTGAAATAGGCAAGACATGGAAACAATCTAAATAGCCACTGACAAATGGATAAAGAAGACATGGCGCGCACACACACACACACACACACACACACGAATATTATTCAGCCATAAAAAGGAATGAAACTGGGTCATTTGTAGAGATGTGGATGGACTCAGTCTGTCATACAAGATGAAATAAGTCAGAAAGAGGAAAAACAAATATCATATATTAACACATATATGTGGAATCTAGAAAAGTGGTACAGATGAGGCAGACATAGAGAACAGACATATGGACACGGTGGGGGGAAAAGGCGGGTGGGATGAATTGGGAGATTGGGACTAAAAAGTATACATTACCATGTGTAAAACAGATAGCTAGTGGGAACCTTCTATATAGCACAGGGAACTCAGCTCAGTGCTCTGGGGTAACCTAGATGGTTGGGGAGGGGGCTTCAAGAAAGAGGGGATATATGTACACATAAGGCTGATTCACTTTGTTGTACAGCAGAAACTAACACATTCTAAGGCAACTATATTCTGATTAATATACGTATATTATTCTTTTAAAAACAGGTCAGTTTGAAAATAAAGTAAGGCAAACATATTTTCTTTATCATACTATACATAGCAAGCCACTTCCCTGTGAAGAGAAATATACTATATTGGTGTACTGGTAAGAAGTATGACAATAGTGAGTCTGGTTGTTACACAGGGATTTTCACATGTATATATGTTTTGTCTTAGGTTTCATCATTTTTTAAAGGACACAGCTCAGGAGCTTTTTATAGTTCCTCATAAGATTAACCAGACTCACATTTCCTTTTGTCTTTGAATATCTGCCTTTTTAATAATCTGCAAAATAAGAACAAGTTATAAATAAAACTAGTTCCCTTTTCTCCTACAACATGGTCTTGGCTAATTCCCCAGGGATTCCCCTGATGTGCCACTTTGTAATGATTTACACTATTCTTCTCCCCTCTTTGCCAAAAACTTCAGTATGTTGCTACTCCTCCATCTGGTATGGGAAGTAGAGAGCAGTTCTGTTCAAGAACATTTGTGAGAGGAAAAGCCAAAATACTCATGCCTCCTTCACACTCATAATTTTTTTTTTAAAAAAGAAAGAATTGTAGTCTAATGAAAAAAATACAAGCTGTTTGAGATTTTCAAAATTCTAGCCATAGTGTTGAAATGACATCCCTTCAATTATGTATGAATCATCATTTTTGTAGAGCGGGAAAGTAGACGAACAAAAGAGTACAGCACTTTCTCTGTGAAATGATCTAATAGCTCAGTAATTCACACAGCCTGTCAGTTCCTGCATTAGAACTTCTCAATAAAACACAATGGATCATTTATCTCTGCCTTCAGATTGTCTGATTATCAATAGGACCCTTGAGGTCTTCTGAGGTAGACCTTTGAAAATTGGAAACACAGGTGGCAATGAAATTATCTTAATCATTAAAAGGGAAGTGGAGATTGCAAACTGACCCTCAGGAATGACTATTTCAATAGATCCCTTGACTCTATAAATCTATGCATATAGGTTGGCTGAATTCTAGAAAGAGGCGTAGTAAATTATTATTTCATCATGACATACTTACAAAGAGCATAAAAGCATGCAGCAGCATTTTTTAGAATATTTTTGTGTCCATGGGACACCATACCTATTTGGAACAAAATCAAATAATTGAAAATATTTGAATCATACACATATACATGTGTGTATACACACATACAATATTAACTATATATATATATATATATATATATATATATATATATATATATATATATCAGCCCAGCATGACATGACTGGATTGTGTGTTATCATTTTTATGAACTTCAATTACTCAAGCGTATTTTCTGCCTAATAACAGAGCTTCAAATTATTAAAATAGAGAAAAGGGAATTAGTTCACAAAATTAAACCAAAACTATAAACATAAGTATAATGATATAATAAGTATAATCATAATTATAAAAGGATAATTACAAAAGTATAAATGTATATAAAATTATATTGCAAAAGTATAATACTACGTAATTATAATGAATTTAGAATTAATGGTTTTACTTTCCTGATTATGAAAGTGATTTACGCTTATTACCAAAACATTCCAATAGTACAGAATCTTTAAAATACATGATGAAAATCCTCCATAATCTTCCCTGCCTAAAGTAAATCACTGTTAATAATATGATTCATATCTTTCCTGACTTTTTTACTATCACACAAATATGTATATTATTATTTGAAGACCAAGTAAGATGAAGCTATAAATAATGGTTCCCAGGATCTTTTAAAAAACCAAGACTAAACATAATACACATGCAAACATGTACACACAAATAAACATTTTTTTAAAAAATTTAGAAGATGAGTATATTTTCTTCATAAGTTACATGGGTATTTTATTAATTTTTTTATCAGTTATATTGGGTTCCATTTTTTGGCTGGTAAACAAAGCATCTACTTATTATCAGTACAATCTACATCATGAGTATTTTTATTTTAAGAATTACTCTCTATATAAAGGAAAGCATAGTTGAAATTTTTATATGGTCAAATAACCCTCATAAAAGAGGTTGTATGACTTCAGAAATCTATAAAATAGCCTTCTTCTCTATGTCTTCCTCACCACCGTGCATTGATCTTTTTTCATTTTTGCAAATAATGTCAAAGAATGTTCAAACTACCACACAATTGTGCTTATTTCACATGCTAGCAAGGTAATGCACAAAATCCTTCAAGCTGGGTTTCAACAACACGTGATCCAAGAAATTTCAGATGTACAAGCTGGATTTAGAAAAGGCAGAGGAACCAAAAATCAAATTGCCATTATCCACTGAATCATAGAGAAAGCAAGGTAATTACAGAAAAACATCTACTGCTTCATTGATTACACTAAAGCCTTTGGCAGTGTGGATCACAAAAAACTTAAAAATTTTTAAAGAGAAGGGAATACCAGACCACCCTAACCATTTCCTGAGAACCTGCATGCAGGTCAAGAAGCAACAGTTAGAACCAGACATGGAACAATGGACTGGTTCCAAATTTGGAAAGGAGTACGTCAAGGCTGTATATTGTCACCCTGCTTATTTAACTTACATGAAGAGTACATCATGTGAAATGCCGAGCTGGATGAAACACAGATGGAATCAAGATTGCCAGGAGAAATATCAATAACCTCAGATGTGCAGATGACACCATCCTAATGGCAGGAAGCAAAGGGGAACTAAAGAGCCTCTTGATGAAGGTGAAAGAGGAGAGTGAACAAGCTGGCTTAAAACTCAACATTCAAAAAACTAAGATTGTGGCATCAGATCCCATCACTTCATGGCAAATAGATGGGGAAACAATGGAAACAGTGGCTGACTTTATTTTCTTGGGCTCCAAAATCAGTGTAGACTGTGACTGCAGCCATGAAATTAAAAGATGCTTGCTCCTTGGAAGAAAAGCTATGACAAACCTAGACAGCATATTAAAAAGCAGAGACAGTACTTTGCTGACAAAGGTCCACATAGTCAAAGCGATGGTTTTTCCAGTAGTCAAGTATGGATGTGAGAGTTGGACCATAAAGAAGGCTGACCACCAAAGAATTGATGCTTTTGAACTGTGATCCTGGAGAAGACTCTAGAGAGCCCCTTGGACAGGAAGGAGATCAAACCAGTCAATCCTAAAGGAAATAAATCCTGAAAATTCATTGGAAGGACTAATGCTAAAGCTCCAAAACTTTAGCCACCTGATGCAAAGAGCCAATTCACTGGAAAAGACACTGATGCCGGGAAAGATTGAGGACAGGAGGAGAAGGGAGTGCAGAGGATGAGATGGTTTGATTGCATCATCAATTCAAGGGACATGAGTTTGAGCAAACTCCAAGAGATAGGGAAAGACAGGGAAGCTTGGTGTGCTGCAGTCCATGGGGTCCCAAAGAGTCAGAAAAGACTGAGGGACTGAACAACAACAAAGTGATAGGTGATAAATACCTCAAATGTATCTTTTATTTATATTCCTTTCATTATTACCGAAACTGGGAGCTTTCCATATGCTTACTTAATATTATTTCTTCTATGAATTGTTTATTTGCATCTTTTTCCTATATACATTTTCTGTAACAATGAAACCCTACCTGATTTTCTGCATAAAATGTGATCTGATATATGCAAAACTGATGGTCATTTTCTACCATAAGTAGATGATAAAAAAATTCATATCAGTTAATTCAATAAGTATTTATAAACAAAAAATTATTGGACACTGATCTTTCCTTAGAAAAATAATAAGTACTGAATAAGTTAAGTGTTGGTTGCTCAGCTGTGACCGACTCCTTGTGACTGTAGCCTACCAGGTCCCTCTGTCCATGGGATTCTCCAGGCAAGAATACCAGAGTGGGTTACCATTCCCTTCTCCAGGGGATCTATCCAACCCAGGGACAGAACCCAGGTTCCTTACAATGTAGGAAGATTCTTAACTGTCTGAGCCACCTTAGGTGCTGAATACATAAATCTAAATAACTCTAAACCAGAATCAGGCAAGTCTCTCTTGAAAAAAAAAAAGATTTCTCACATCATTTGAATAAAATTAACTATTTAATCCCCTTCAGTTGTTTAACAGAACCTGAAGAAAAGCACAATATTTAATTTTTGTCTTTTACTGATGTTGCATAGAGACTGTGTGCAAATCTCAGACATCACATGCTGTCTTCATGGAAGCATATTGCCTTCAATGGAGTCCTATAACCCATAGAAGTAGACCTGATTCAGTATCCTTGCCGGTCTTACTTGGTGTCGGACAAAGCCTGGAATAAGGGTGGTTTCTGTGTGAACTTGGTGGTGAATTCCAACCACAGTAGCTGGAGTTCTTCATCAGTTATGCTTCCCATGGCAGGAGTTCTGGGGGGTGTAACTTCATGGCTACAGGAGGATATCCCTCAACTTTTGTTGGCTGTATGCTGGAAAGGTGTGAAGGTCAGCAAATTCAAAACAAAGTGGCTAAAGTCAAAGCACCTCTGGGGGTTGGAATCACAGTAGAATCCAATGACAAGAAAGAAAAATTACAGGAACTCCGAGATTGAACAAGTGATTATGTATATGAAACAGCTGGTAGTAGTCTTTTTTTTTTTCCCTGGAGACAGGACTGCTGGAGATGTTTATGATGGTTCAATTCAAGCTCATATGGGTGGACTTTATAGAAAAAAAGTTTAATATACAGAAATTGGAAAGTGCCACTGCTTGTAGTAGCCTTTAATGTATTCGCTCTAAATGCAGTCTAAGTCTAGCTAACTGACTGAGGAATAATTCTCTTTTAAACACTCCTTCTCTTGCCTTCCATTGAAAATAAGTGTTCTTTTCATTCTTTTAGGTGTGGTTTTGGGACCAACAGAAGAAATGAAAATAAGCTAAAAATGGGAACAAAAAGCCCGATGTCAGTTCTGGGGTGTATGTGGAACTACTTGTTCCTGGTTGCAATAGTAGATGGATCCATAATCAAATTGTGAAGAGTTCTTCACAGCTACAAAGAGTAGAGTGATGGATACTTTTTATCCTGAACACGCTTTCCAAGCACTCTTTCCCCGTTGAGTTGAAGTCACTGGCACAACATGAACACCAAGACCTTGTGTTACGTTCTTAGGTTTAATTGTAAAAAAAAAAAAAAAAAACAAACACATGGAACCATCTGTGCTCTGCCATTTTACATTATGTTAATTCAGGATGATAGCTTCTTTGTGAAACAATTTTTTTCTTGCATACCATGCCCCATGATGATTACTGTAGGCATGATTTCACAAGGGGTGGTTCACAGTCATTTAACACCTTCTATCACATTGGGATCTCTGGATAAGGATTCATTAATTAGGTTTACAGGAGACAAATGTTTCTGTAACGTTGGCAAGGAGCCAAGGCTTACTCCTCCCAGGTGTTCAGAGAACTTGCTAGAACCCAATCCATCCTCAGAGAATGACTAAGATCAGTTCAAGAAGGGAAAACACTGAAATGGAAGAATACTATTTTACATAATCATTAATAATGAGATGGGTTTACTTATTCAGAAGAAATTCTTTTAAATACAACTCCCTGAAGACTTACTAAGTAATAGTTTTGGCATACTTCCAATTCTAGGCTGACACAGCTTCCTGGAAGGTCCAGTAAATGTTTTGAGAGATCCTATATTGTGGTTACTTCATTGTATTTCAGGCTCTAACTAACATCAATAAAGCCTTCCTGAACACAAGGAACATCATAAAACACACTAAAACTGGCATTCATTTGGAGAAAATCAGAGGGTCTTTCATGTTTAGGAAATGAAATTCTTTGAACAAGAAATCTTTTCACTCATAAGTTTCTCTTTACTAGGCCTTTTATATATCTCAAGTAGTATGACTTTTTTTTTTTGGAAACTTTCAATGTCTGTGATGTTTTGAATCAATTTTTTTTTGAAGATCAGAACAACAAAGTTTAGTTAATGATGATTTATTTTCTATGAAGTTTTTTTTTAAGATACAACTCCAAAATAAGGCTTTTCTATGAAGTACAGTAACTTGTATGATACCTTGTGGTGAAAACAGTCAAAAGTGTTGACATTAAAAACAGTCAAAAGTGGCTGATTATTACTCAGCTATAAAAATGAAAAAATAATACCATTTGCAGTGACATGGATGAACCTACAGATAGTCACTCTGAGTGAAGTAAGTCAAAAGATAAAGGCAAATATCATCTGATATTGTTTATATGTGGAATCTAAAAAAAAATCAGTACAAAGGAAATTATTTACACAACAGTCATATATGTAGAAATCAAACTTATTGTTATCAAGGAAGAAAATGGGGAGGGATAAATTGGGAGACAGGGACTAATACATACACGCTACTATATACAAAACACATAACTAATTAGAACCTACAGTATAGCACAGGGAACTCTACTCAATACTTAATGACAAATATGACATGTATATGTATATTTGATTCAGAATTATCTGTGTTCATTTCCAAGGCAAACCATTCAACAGTACAGTAATCCAAGTCTATGCCCCAACCAGTAATACTGAAGAAGCTGAAGTTGAACAGTTCTGTGAAGACCTACAAGACCTTTTAGAACTAACATCCAAAAAGATATCCTTTTCATTATAGGGGACTGGAATGCAAAAGTAGGAAGTCAGGAAACACCCGTCAGAACAGGCAAATTTGGCCTTGAAGTACGGAATGAAGCAGGGCAAAGGCTAATAGACTTTTGCCAAGAGAACACACTGGTCATAGCAAACACCTTCTTCCAACAACACAAGAGAAGACTACACATGGACGTCACCAGATTGTCAACACTGAAATCAGACTAATTATATTTTTGGCAGCCAAAGATGGAGAAGCTATATGCAGTCATCAAAAACAAGACCGGGAGCTGACTGTGGCTCAGATCATGAACTCCTTATTGCCAAATTCAGATTTAAATTGAAGAAGGTAGGGAAAACCACTAGACCATTCAGGTATGACCTAAATCAAATCCCTTATGATTATACAGTGGAAGTGAGAAATAGATTTAAGGGATTAGAGCTGATAGACACAGTGCCTGATGAACTATGGACAGAGGTTCGTGACATTGTACAGGAGACAGGGATCAAAACCATCCCCAAGAAAAATAAATTCAAAAAAGCAAAATGGCTGTCTGAGGAGGCCTTACAAATAGCTGTGAAAAGAAGAGAAGCGAAAAGCAAAGGAGAAAAGGAAAGATATTTCCATCTAAATGCAGAGTTCCAAAGAATACCAATGAGAGATAAGAAAGCCTTCCTCAGCGATCAATGCAAAGAAATAGAGGAAAACAACAGATTGGGAAAGACTAGAGATCTCTTCAAGAAAATTAGAGATACCAAAGGAACATTTCATGCAAAGATGGGCTCGATAAAGGACAGAAACGGTATGGACTTAACAGAAGTAGAAGATATTAAGAAGAGGTGGCAAGAATACACAGAAGAACTGTACAAAAAAGATCTTCACGTCCCAGATAATCACGATGGTGTGATTCTCACCTAGAGCCAGACATCCTGGAATGTGAAGTCAAGTGGGCCTTAGGAAGCATCACTACGAACAAAGCTAGTGGAATTCCAGTTGAGCTATTTCAAATCCTGAAAGATGATGCTGTGAAAGTGTTGCACTCAATACGCCAGCAAATCTGGAAAACTCAGCAGTGGCCAAAGGACTGGAAAAGGTCAGTTTTCATTCCAATCCCAAAGAAAGGCAATGCCGAAGAAGGCTCGAACTACCGCACAATTGCACTCATCTCACACGCTAGTAAAGTAATGCTCAAAATTCTCGAAGCCAGGCTTCAGCAATACATGAACTGTGAACTTCCAGATGTTCAAGCTGGTTTTAGAAAAGGCAGAGGAACCAGAGATCAAATTGCCAACACCCAATGGATCATCAAAAAAGCAAGAGAGTTCCAGAAAAACATCTATGTCTGCTTTATTGACTATGCCAAAGCCTTTGACTGTGTGGATCACAATAAACTGTGGAAAATTCTGAAAGAGATGGGAATACCAGACCATCTGACCTTCCTCTTGAGAAATCTGTATGCAGGTCAGGAAGCAACAGTTAGAACTGGGTATGGAACAACAGACTGGTTCCAAATAGGAAAAGGAGTACGTCAAGGCTGTATATTGTCACCCTGCTTATTTAACTCATATGCAGGGTACGTCATGAGAAACGCTGGGCTGGAAGAAACACAAGGTGGAATCAAGATTCCCGGGAGAAATATCAATAACCTCAGATATGCAGATGACATCACCCTTATGGCAGAAAGCCAAGAAGAACTCAAAAGCCTCTTGATGAAAGTGAAAGAGGAGAGTGAAAAAGTTGGCTTAAAACTCAACAATCAGAAAACTAAGATCATGGCATCTGGTCCCATCACTTCATGGGAAATAGATGGGGAAACAGTGGAAACAGTGTCACACTTTAGTTTTTTGGGCTCCAAAATCACTGCAGAGGGTGACTGCAGCCATGAAATTAAAATACGCTTACTCCTTGGAAGGAAAGCTATGACCAACCTAGATAGCAAATTTAAAAGCAGAGACATTACTTTGCCAACAAAGTTCCATCTAGTCAAGGCTATGGTTTTTCCAGTAGTCATGTATGGATGTGAGAGTTGGACTATAAAGAAAGCTGAGTGCCGAAGAATTGATGCTTTTGAACTGTGGTGTTGGAGAAGACTCTTGAGAGTCCCTTGGACTGCTAGGACATCCAACAAGTCCATCCTAAAAGAGATCAGTCCTGGGTGTTCATTGGAGGGACTGATGTTGAAGCTTAAACTCCAATACTTTGGCCACCTCATGCAAAGAGTTGACTCATTGGAAAAGACCCTAATGCTGGGAAGGATTGGGGGCAGGAGGAGAAGAGGATGACAGAGGATGAGATGGCTAGATGGCATCACTGACTCGATGGACATGGGTTTGGGTAAACTCCGGGAGTTGGTGATGGACAAGGAGGCCTGGCCTGCTGCGGTTCATGGGGTCGCAAAAAGTCGGACACGACTGAGTGACTGAACTGAACTGAACTGATGTATAGCAGAAACTAACATAACATTATAACATCAACTATACTCTGATTTTTAAAAGTGGCCAATTGTTGACAAAAATGAAATTTGGGATATTTTTTGTAGCATGTAAATAAACACATGCTGAGTCACACACCATATTGAAGCAAGTTTTAGAAAATCAAGTCACTTAAAAACTTCAGCTATTTGGGATATTATACAATTATAAAACCTAGCAGTGCCACAGCAGAACATGAATAGAGAGAGACATTTCATAGAATGGGGAAAAAAAATGCCTTGATTTTTGAGGAAAATATTCTTACTCTCTGTCTTCCATTTGAGATGTAAACTAACATGTTGATGTTTAAGTTCTACTGCAACCAGACATTTATTCTTAAATGTTATAAATGAATCAAACACTATGAACAATTCTATGCTTGGAAAAATGCCTAATAGTGAGACCCAGTTGTGTATTCTGCCACTTTAAATGTTGATTACACAGAATTTGAAATAGGAATGTGTGTTATTCTCAAAGGACGTGTATTATTGTCAACCTCCTTGTTTCATCTTCACTGTGTCTTGTTTAGCAACCAGAATAAAAATTCCATAAAGAATTACCAGTTGCTTGCCAAACCCCATGTCTTCCTCAGGTATTTGAAAATAAAACTACCCCAAATTTTATGGCTTGCAGGTTTCAGCCTGTAACGATTTTGAACCATATTTTTACCAGTGAAGAAGTGATACCAAAAAAGCCACGATGTTTAAAATTTTGTTTTTGTTCTGCTTTTCAAAGTGTAACTCTTTGAAAAGGATATCATATTTGTTTCCATCATCTCTTTACTCTTTCATTTTGAAGGAGAGTTTCAACTTTTATGCTTTCAATGTTATGCTTAATACTCAATGTCATTGCGTCATTTTTAAAAATTGCTACCAGAAGAACTGCCCTGAATTTAATTGTCTTTGGCTAATAAAACACATTTAGTAATCAAAGTAAGCTAAGAGATGGTCTTCAGATATCTTTTGTTATAGAACCCAGAAAAGTAGTAATACCTGCTATAGATTATAAAGAACTCTGGGGATAAACAGTATTAATAAGAAGAAATTCAGAAGGTAAATAAGAACTGGATTGAAGCATACAAAGACATAATAGTTCTTTTATACTTTGTCATATATTAATTTATTTAACAAAATTTGGTAAACTCATACTAGGTTTGAGGTGGAGAAGGAAATGGCAACCCACTCCAGTGTTATTGCCTGGAGAATCCCAGGGACGGCGGAGCCTGGTGGGCTGCCGTCTATGGGGTCGCACAGAGTCGGACACGACTGAAGCGACTTAGCAGCAGCAGCAGGTTTGAGGAACTGTGTGGGAATATATGTTCTCTGGCATTTAAACTAAGAGAAAAAGAGTATATCTTGATTGTTAATAGCATAGATGAATGACTGATACAATAAACTTGTAGCAAATCACAAAGCTTTCCCTTTTGTTGATTGTAGCATTAAGATAAATTCTTTTTATAGATGCTTTAGAAATTGGACTGTTAGTCAAATATAAGTCATTGTTTGACTCATTAGCATTTAAGAATAACATTTGCCATTCGTCATTTTCTTAAGGTCATTTTCAATTCTATGTGTCAAAATGAAGGGTAGCATATTGGCAATTTTATAATATTTTTTAAAAATAGAGATATGATCCTAATGAATTTGCCATGAAATTTTTATGAGTTACTTTGCTTGAATCTGTTTTGTCTTATGTAATTAAAAAAGATTCATCTCCAAAACACATAAACAGAGGTTAATTTTCAAAATATAAAACAGCTCGTATAGCCGCTCAATACCAAGAAAACAGAACTCAATCAAAAAATAGGCAGAAGACCTAAATAGATGTCTCCAAAGGAGACATACAGATGGCCAAGAGGCACATGAAAAAGTACTCAACATTGTTAATTATCAGTGGAATGCAAATCACAACAATAGTAAGTATCATCTCACACCAGTCAGAATGGCCATCATCAAAATTCTATAAATAATAAATGCTGGAGAGAATGTGGAGGAATGTAAATTGGTAGAGTCACTATGGAAAGCAGTATGGAGGTTCCTTAAAAAACTGAAAATAGAGCTACCACATGATCCAGGAATCCCACTCCTGGGCATATACTCAGAAAAAAGTATAATTCAAAATAATACAAACACACACACACACACACCTCACATGCAATGGGATATTACTAAGCCATAAAAACAAATGAAATAATGCCATTTGCAGCTATGGATGGATTTAGAGATCATAGCAAGTGAAAGTACAAGTCAGACAAAGGTATATATCATATGATAATGCTCATATGTGGAATTTTAAGAAATGATACAAATGAACTTATTTACAAGATAGACTCACAGAATTAGAAAACAAACTTATGGTTACCAAGTTTTGGAGGAGGGATAAATTAGAAGTTTGGAACTAATGTATACACATGCACACTTAGTCATGTCTGACTCTTTGCGACCCATGGACTGCAGCCTGCCAGGCTCCTCTGCGCATGGGGATGATCCAGGCAAGAATACTAGAGTGGGTGCCATGCTCTATCCAGGGGCATCTTTCCATCTCAGGGATTGAACCCAGGTCTCCCACATGGCAGACAGATTCTTTACCATCTGAGCCACCAGAAAAACCCACACAGTTTGTATTTAAAACAGATAACTAACAAGGACCTACTCTACAGCACATGGAACTCAACATTCTGTAATAACCTAAGTGAGAAAAGACTTTGAAAAAGAACAGATACACATATATGCACAAAGGAATCACTTTGCTGTACATGTGAAACTAACACAATATTGTCAATCAACTATAACCTCGTATAAAATAACCTTTTTCTAAAAAACTTTTTTGACCTAAAAAATAAAAATAAAAACATATTTTATATGCGAGTAAGCCTAGGATAAGACATTTAAAAAAGAATGGCTTCCATTTGGGTTGAGTAAGCATTTATATGGACAGGATATAAATGTGCCATTTAGCTTTGTTTCATAGCAGATGAACCAATTGCTAGAATTATGTGTATTTTCAAACCTACTAATTTCTAACCAGAATACAATCTTCCATGACCACTATTTAAAATTTAAATGTGGACAATTCTCATCATTACTTTTACCCAATATGGTTGCTGCTGCTGCTGCTAAGTCGCTTCAGTCGTGTCCGACTCTGTGCGACCCCATAGACAGCAGCCCACCAGGCTCCGCCGTCCCTGGGATTCTCCAGGCAAGAATACTGGAGTGGGTTGCCATTTCCTTCTCCAGTGCATGAAAGGGAAAAGTGAAAGTGAAGTCGTTCAGTCGTGTCTGACCCCATGGACTGTAGCCTACCAGGCTCCTCCATCCATGGGATTTTCCAGGCAAGAGTACTGGAGTGGGGTGCCATTGCCTTCTCCGACCCAATATGGTTATCTCTTACATAATGGAAATAATTATTTTATTACAATAGAAATCCCATTGCTCTATTTCTACTCCATTTAACTTCACTCCTTGCACCTCTAAGTTCACACCATTTTTTATTTTATTGTTGTTTAAATAGAATCAAGGTAAAGGCTACTTTTAAAGTAAATTAACTAAATAGTTTATTGCTATTGCTCTTGATGTTACCTCAGATTGTTGTGTGTTGTTTTTTTTTTTTTTTTGACTTCTATCTCACATTAATCTCTTTAGGTCATTTTCTTTTCTATGTCACTCTGAAATGTGGACTTGGAGTTACTGATACTCAAATTCTCCTTTGCAGAATTCTTACATTTTCTCCACCAGCATACATCCAACTGCCTTCCAGGACCTCTACTGAGATATTGCACACATTTTCACTCTCCACAAGCCCAAAACTAAATCCATTACTTTTGCTCAAATGTCAAAGGCCTATCTCTTCTAGTACTTCCTACAAAACCGCAGCCCAACAACAATCTCTCATCACAAAGCCAAACTATTGGAAATCACTTATCTTAATAAGTTTCAGTTTATAAGCTAGTTGACATAGTTAGTAAACTCACTGAACTTGATAGGTTAATTTAATACAATTTGTTTATCACTCTTATCAGTTAAAAACAGGTATTCCTCCCTGTTGGTAGCTCTTCTGCAATACTGAGGCAGAAATGCAGGTTCTTTATATGTTTGTCTCTAACTTTTGCCTCCGAAGGTCACTCTGCATGTCATCTCCATACAGGAAGTCAATAGGGAAAAAAAAGCATAGAGATTTATTCCTCAGTGGTTTTTATAGCCCAAATATAGAAGTTTGCTGCCATAACTTTATTAACTAGACTTCTCTCAAGACAATACTTAATTGCATGGCAGTTGCAAAATTTAGGCATCTGTGTGTCCAGAAGGAAAATAAAATGGGTCTTGGTAATTGCATAGAAGCATCTACTCCATCATCAAACAGTTTCCTCCAAAATCTCCCCAGCTCATTTTCAGATGTTTTTATCAGTGTTTAGATGGCTTGCTTAGCCACTCTTTCAGTCTGTCTCTCTCTCTCCCCCATCTCTTAACAATTAAAATGGGCTTTTAATTGGCCTATTAAATAGAATGTTAATAGTGTCAGAACTTCAAGTTTAAGAAATAAAGATGATCCATGTAACAGTCCTTGCATATAACAGTGTTTAATAGATAGGATAGCTATTCATCATTATCAGATTCTGTATCATTTGGTTCCCATGTGGATGAAGAGATGCTTGAAGACATTTTACATGTTTCATCAATTTTGTATCCACCTATCTGTTTTACAGATATAAAGATTCTTTTGACAGTGAACACAACAAAATGACACTAAGATAAGTCAAAGGGTGAACTGTTTGTTACACATCGCCAAACGCTGGAAGCCTGCCAAATAGGGCCAAAAAGCCACTTGGACCTGAGAACTGAGTAATGGCAATTTGGAGCTATAGAGGGAAGTTACATATACAAAGGGGACTTCCGGTTACCGCAGGGGATAGTGAGGTGAAGTGAGAGATGTGGCTTCTCTGTCCGTGGCATTCTCCAGGCAAGAATACTGGAGTGAGCTGCCATGCCAAAACATCTGCAAAGAAATGCTGGAGAGATTTTGGAGAAACAGGAACCTTCCTATACTGTTGATGGGACTGTAAATTGGTACAGCCACTATGGAGAACAGTACAGAAGTTCATAAAAAAACTGGAGCTACCGTATGACCCTACAATCGCACTCATGGGCATACAGTCAGAGAAAAATATGGTCCAGAAAGATATATGCACCTCAGTGTTCACTGCAGCACTGTTTACAGTAGCCAAGATATGGAAACAACCTAAATTTCCATCAAAAGATGAATGCACACATTCATGTGTGGAACACACAAACAGTGGAATATACTCAGCCATTAAAAAGAATGAAATAATGACATTTGCAGTAATATGGATGGGCCTAGAAATTGTCGTACTGAGTGAAGTCATTCAGACAAAGACAACATGGCTTTGTGCAAAATCTAAGAAAAGAAAGAAAAAAATGAACTTATTTACAAATAGAAACAGACTCACAGACTTGGACAGGGAACTTATGGTTACCAGAGAGGAGGGGAAGAGAAAGGGATAGTTAGTGAGCTTGGACGGACATATACACACTGCTATATTTTAAATGGATAACCAACAAGGAACTATTATATAGCACAGGGAACTCTGCTCAGTATTATATAACAACCTAAATGGTAAAAGAATTTGAAAAAGAAAAGATACACATATATGAATAACTGAATCACTTTGCTGTACACCTGAACATAACACACCTTTGCTAATCAATTATACCCCAATAGAACATAAAATGTTGCTTAAAAAAGAAATTTTAAACATATCATTTAAAAGAATCTCTAGAAATAAAGAAAGCAAATAATAGTGTCAAAAAATGATAAACATTTGAAAGAGATAAATAACCCTGGCCTATTTTCAAAAAAAAATTTGTATAGAGCTTCTCTATGCAACATAATCAATTTTCAGAGATAAAATCTGGGAAGGAAAATGTGTATGGAAAACATCATTATTCATCTGACAAATATGTACTGATTACCTACTATGTCATAAGATAGGACTGGATCCTCAGTTCAGCTAAGTCACTCAGTCATAGCTGACTCTTTGTGACACCATGGACTGCAGCATGCCAGGTTTCCCTGTCCATCACTAACTCCCAGAGCTTGCGCAAACTCATGTCCATCAAGTTGGTGATGCCATCCAACCATCTCATTTTCTGTCGTCCCCTTCTCCTCCTGCCTTCAAATTACCCAGTATCAGGGTCTTTTCCAGTGAGTCAGTTCCCAAAGTATTGGAGCTTCAGCTTCAGTCCTTCCAATGAATATTCAGGACTGATTTCCTTTAGGATGGACTGGTTTGATGTCCTTGCAGTCCAAGGGACTCGCAAGAGTCTTCTCCACCACTACAGTTTAAAAGCATCAGTTCCTCAGTACTCAGCTTTCTTTATGGTCCAACTCTCAAATCCATACATGACTACTAGAAAAAAATACAGCTTTGACTAGATGGACTTTGGTGAGCAAAGTAATGTCTCTGCTTTTTAATGTTTTGTCTGGGTTTGTCATAATTTTTCTTCCAAGGAGCAAGCATTTTTTAATTTCGTGGCTGTAGTCACCATCTGCAATGACTTTGGAGCCCAGAAAATGAAGTCTGTCACTGTTTCCATTGTTTTCCCATCTATTTGCCATGAAGTGATGGGACCAGATGCCATGATCTTAGTTTTTTGAATGCTGAGTTTTAAGCCAGCTTTTTCACTCTTCTCTTTCACCTTCATCAAGAGACTCTTCAGTTCCTCTGTGTTTTCTGCCATAAGGGTGGTGTCATCTGCATATCTGAGGTTATTGATATTTCTCCTGGCAATCTTGATTCAAGCCTGTGCTTCATCTGGTCTGGCATTTCACATGATGTACTCTACATATAAGTTAAATAAGCAGGGTGACAAAATACAGTATTGACATACTCCCTTCCCAATTTGGAACCAGTCTGTTGTTCCATGTCTGGTTCTAACTGTTGCTTCTTGACCTGCATACAGACTTTTCAGGAGGCAGGTCAGGTGGTTTCGTATTCCCATTTCTTTAAGAATTTTCCACAGTTTGTTGTGATCCACACAGTCAGAGGATTTGGCATAGTCAATAAAGCAGAAGTAGATGTTTGGAGCTCTCTTGCTTTTTCTATGATAAAACAGATGTTGGCAATTTGATCTCTGGTTCCTCTGCCTTTTCTAAATACAGCTTGAACATCTGGAAGTTCATGGTTCATGTACTGTTAAAGCCTGACTTGGAGAATTTTGAGCATTACTTTGCTAGTGTGTGAGATGAGTGCAGTCGTGTGGTAGTTTGAGCATTCTTTCGCATTGCTTTTTTTGGGGATTGGAATGAAAATTGACCTTTTCCAGTCCTGTGGCCACTGCTGAGTTTTCCAAATTTGCTGGCATATTGAGTGCAGCACTTTCACAGCATTATCTTTTAGGATTTGAAACAGCTCAGCTGGAATTCCCTCACCTCCACTAGCACATTATTAGCGATGCTTCCTAAGGCCCACTTGACTTTGCATTCCAGGATGTCTGGCTCTAGGTGAGTGATCACACCATCATGGTTATCTGGGTCATGAAAATCTTTCTTGTATAGATGTATAGGTGTATTCTTGCCACCTCTTCTTAATATCTTCTGCTTCTGTTAGGTCCATACCATTTCTGTCCTTTATTGTGCCCATCTTTGCATGAAATGTTCCCTTGGTATCTCTAATTTTCTTGAAGAGATCTCTAGTCTTTCCCATTCTGTTTTCCTCTATTTCTTTGCAGTGATCACTGAGGAAGGCTTTCTTATCTCTCCTTGCTATTGTTTGGAACTCTGTATTCAGATGAGTATATTTTTCCTTTTTTCCTTTGCCTTTCACTTCTTTTCTTTTCTCAGCTATTTGTAAGGCCTCCTCAGACAACCATTTTGCATTTCTTTTTCTTGGGGGTGGTCTTGATCACTGCTTCCTGTACAATGTCACAAATCACTGTCCATAGTTCTTCAGGCACTCTATCAGATCTAATCCTTTGAATCTATTTGTCACTTGCACTGTATAATCATAAGGGATTTGATTAGGTCATACCTGAATGGTTTAGTGGTTTTCCCCACTTCCTTCATCTTAAGTCTGAATTTTGCAAAAAGGGGTCCATGATATGAGCCACAGTCAGCTCCCAGTCTTGTTTTTGCTGACTGTATAGAGCGTTTCCATATTTGGCTGCAAAGAATATAATCAATCCGATTTCAGTATTGACCATCTGGTGATGTCCATGTGTAGAGTCTTCTCTTGTGTTGTTGGAAAAGGGTGTTTACTATGACCAGTGTGTTCTCTTGGAAAAACTCTGTTAGCCTTTGCCCTGCTTCATTTTGTACTCCATGGCCAAACTGGCCTGTTACTCCAGGTATCTCTTGACTTTCTACTTTCACATTCCAGTCCCCTCTGATGAAAAAGACATCTTTTTTTGGTGTTTGTTTTAGAAGATCTTGTAAATCAATCACAGAAAACTAACCAAACATGGGTCACATGGACCACAGCCTTGTCTAGCTCAATGAAACTGTGAGCCATGCCCTGTAAGGCCACCCAAGATGGATGGCTCATGGTGGAGAGTTCTGATAAAATGTGGTCTGCTGGAGAAAGGAATGGCAAACCACTGCAAAATTCTTGCCTTGAGAACCTCATGAACAGTATGAAAAGGCAAAAACATACGACACTGAACAATGAACTCCCCAGGTTGTAGATGCCCAATATGCTACTGGATAAGAGTCGAGAAATAACTCCAGAAAGAATGAAGAGATGGAACCAAAGGAAAAACAATGCCTAGTTGTGGATGTGATGGGTGATGGAATTAAAGTCCGATGCAAAGAACAATATTGCATAGGAACGTGGAACGTTAGGTCCATTGATCAAGGTAAATTGGAAGTGGTCAAACAGAAGATGGCAAGAGTGAACATTGACATTTTAGGAATCAGTGAACTAAAATGTACTGGAATGCGCAAATTTAATTCAAATGACTGTTATATCTACTACTGTGGGCAAGAATCCCTTAGAATAAATGTAGTAGCCCTCATAGTCACAAAGGAGTCTGAAATGCAGTATTTGGGTGCAATCTCAAAAATGACAGAATGATCTCTGTTCAGTTCCAAGGCAAACCATTCAGTACGATAGCAATCCAAGTCTATGCCCCAACCAGTATGCTGAAGAAGCTGAAGTTGAAAGGTTCTATGATGACCTACAAGACTAGACCCTCAGTGCTCTATTAAGGCGCCACTCCAACAAATAAGCCTACAGACAATAATGGATCAGTATTCGGGTCAGTAACTTCCAAATAAAGTTAATACTCAAGAATTTATAGTTTATTTCAAATATTGTCTTCACTATTGACCATCAAAGACTATCAAAGTTTCTTGAAAATCTGGATACTTATTACCCTTAAATTTGCTATAATCTTCATGGAAAGTTTTATCCACTACATACAATATATCAGCCCAGAATCATTTTCCTACGCTCTGTCAGACCACCTCAGTGTGGAAAAATTCTCATATTTTGAAAAATTTTCTCTTATTACATTATTACAGTCTGTGACATAAGAGAGCAGACAGCTAGTATTCCCAAAGGGAGTGGGCCTCTTTTAAGGATGATATATTAATTTGCTTAGGCTGATATAACAGAGTACCACAGACTAGATGGACTAAATGACAGAAAATGATTTTCTACAATTTTGGAGACTCAAATTTGAAATCAACGTGTTAGCAAGGCTGGTTTCTTCCGAGGCCTTTTTCCATGGCTTATGGTTGGCCATCTATTTTCTCTCTGTATCCTCATCTCATCTTGCCTCTGTGCATATCTCTGTCCAATTGTCTTCTTCTTATATGGCACCAGTCATATGATTAGCAACTCATTCTAATGACTTTAACTTAATACCACTTTAAAGGCCCTATATCCAATATCATTACATTTTGGGGCTCCGGCAGCTAGGACTTCCACCTTGGATTTTGAAGAAATACAATTCAGCCCATCAATGAAGCCAATATCCAGCAATCAAAGCATACAGACACGGATTCAGCCAAATACTTTCAAGACCTGCTTCTTGTCTTCCCAAATCTAAGAAACTCATTCATTCTTTGGCATTTCATTTAGAAACTTTAACAATCATCATGACTGGAATTCTGTGAACTATAGTTATTGTAGCATGTACTGATTATGTATCTGTAGAATTCTACAGTGGGTTTTTATCTACTTTGCACTATTCATATACAAGCCAGTAGGGTTCTCAAGTACTTAGACAAATAAGCCTTGAATATTTAGAAAACACTGTGTATCTCTAGATCTAAGTGTTTTTATATCTTTTCCCTTGGAAAGCTGTTACTTTCTAATCCTAATCCTGAGTAGAATCAAAATAATAAATAGATATTAAACTTCCTGACCACCAAAAACTGTGTGTGTGTATGTACTTTTTGACTACGATTTTCCTTGTATAAAAAATTCAGCTAGTCTGCCTTCCATTCTGATTGCTCTCATTCCAATGACAGAGCCAGGCTTCTTAACCACTTCCTTCAAAAGAGTAACAATTTTCTGCCTGACTATATTTAGAAGATGAAAATTTTCTAAGAGGCCTCTAATCTTACAGTAGTTCAGGAAGTACTCTTATTTTAAATATTTTCCTATTCTATACTCCATCTTAATATGTTTATTGAGCATTGCACAATTTCTTCACACTAAACAACAATTCACATGTATATTTCCCTGCATGAATTTAAGAATGGAAAGATTTATGACTTCTTAGTTATTGAAATAAGTGAGAAATTCCTTTGATCTTTTAGTTTCTCAGTTCAACTGCTGAAGTAATTATTTCAAGTTCTTTTTTCTATATTCTAAACCAAAAATAAATATTCCTAACAGTGAACAAAAATGTTCAAACTCTTGAACCATTTCCTTTATTAACAAAAAGGTGGTTACACAAAATGGAGGACAATAATTTTTCAAGCATATAAAGAGTGACATTTGTATGTTTGCTATTTAGTTTGTGTTTTATTATCATATTATTTTTAGATTAGTAAACAAACAGATATAAATGTATCAGACATACACCAGATCTAGACTCAAATTATTTTCTGGAAAATTTCCCAACATATACAAAATTAGTAGGAGTTAAATTCAATTTACTACTTCCCCAAAGCACCTATAGTACCTAGTGAATATCCACTATGATAATTTTAAATTATCACCTTATATTTTTACCCAACAGATCAGTTATCCTCAAAAGCCTTCTAAAGTGTACAGCACCCTCAGAGTCCACCATATTTCTCCTGCATTCATGCTTCTGCAGCAGAGCTCCAAGACCTACCAGAAAAGCTCCTAAGGAATCCCTATAGATTTATCATCTCTAATTTTTATCAGTTGACATTTTCATACTCCCTAGAGTATCACTCAGTACTGGAAGGGTTCCTGACTGCCTTGGGTTTCCACAACAGTTTCTCTCATTTCTATAACTATTTTGACAAACTTAATATTCGAAGTTACAAATTTTTCATCAGCTCCTCCAATTAGATGCTCTTAGCTGTGTGTTATATTTATTTTAAACTTTTCTCGTGATAGGTTTACTGTAACAGATTTTCAGATACACAAGTCCTGTCTATCAGAAATGCAAAGAGCCAGATACAACTTAGTGACTGAACAACAATATAGAAATGGAAACTTGAAAAGCCAGGAAAGATTCCAGCCAGCTGTCTGTGTAAGATATCACACTACATGGTGCTCACAGCTGGAGCAACAAAATCAAGGCAATGGCATTTGTATAGTGATTTAAACTTGACAAACTTTGTCTCATCATTATTTCCTCTTTCAGTTAAAGTAGATGCATCTTAGATCACTTAAATGACCTATTTAGGGCCCTACAGGTAGTAGGGAAGCACTGGGATTTGAGGCTATGTCTTCTATTTTCAACAGAAGAAAACTGAAGCAGCTGTGGGAGAGGCAGAAGTATGGTGAATGGTGTTGACTGTTATCTACTTTGTTGTCTT
Organism: Okapia johnstoni; assembly: GCA_024291935.2. NCBI lineage: Eukaryota > Metazoa > Chordata > Mammalia > Artiodactyla > Giraffidae > Okapia > Okapia johnstoni. The sequence goes on along the minus strand of CM044310.1, from coordinate 46,646,765 downwards.
GTATTCAGTCTTCAAAACATTATTACACTAACAATAATAAGACTACCATGTTTATTTTAAGATATTCATTCTTAATCTCTCTCTCATGATGAAACCAAACCCATGATATAAAAACAAACTTAGGCCAAGTTTTCACAAATAATGACTTTCTATCCGAGATTGAAAGACAATATTTCAAGGATAGTATTAAATTACCAGCATGGCTGAGTGCACTGTTCAACTTTCAATTGACTGTCAGATGAAATTGGTAGAGTGTCAAAACCCATCAAAAACCTAACACAACAATTTCTCCCTGGAGAAACATACTGTAACTATTACAAGGCACTTTTAAGGTTTATTGATTTGGAGATAAGAAGCACAGTTACATGGGAGAGATGACAGAGATGAAGTGCATTTCTCAGCATAACAAACATACTTCCAACTCAGGGATCACATAAATATAAAAACAGAGCACCATTTAATTGTCATTTGTTCGGCTGTATTTGCACTGGCTGTATTTGCACCAGATTATAAATATCCAAAAGACCTGAAATAGGTATCAGGTATGAAAAGCAGCCATATATAGTAAAATAGGGTAAATGGTCTTCAAAAGTCTTCAGTAGCATTTGAGTTTTGTGAATGATAAAACTTGGTCATCATTAAACAAGACTTATAACTTCCATAATATTTTTTAAAAGTTTTTTTTTTGCCCCAGTATATTAATAACCACCACATTAGAGGTATTTCTACTCAATTCAAAAAGAAAGAGATAATAATCTAAAAAGTATGGATTATGTATGGAGATATAAAACAGAAAAAAGTTAAATGATTAGGGAAGTGTTTTTATTTACAGAATGAGAGTATTCAGAATAATATTTAAATAATAAATTATTATATTTGTTAAGAAAATTTAGTCCAATAGGTCAGTATAAGAAAAATTCTTGACAAGGAAATTAATAATTGTTATATCCCACAAAGCTTAGTTAGAAATAAATAATGGGAAACTCATTCATAATAGCATATATAATCACAATATAACAAAAATAAACATTGCAGTACTGTCATATATGAAGAAAGCAATAAAAACCATCAAATATCAAGTATATAAAAAGATGGAAATGCGAGGTTTAGCATGTTATAGAACAAAAAGCTTGAACATTTTCAAATTGTTGAACAATTTCAACATTTCAATTGCAGTAAAAAGTAATGCAATTCCAACTGAAATTATAATTTTTAACTTTCACTTTAGAAATTTGAAAATCTTTTCTTAAATTCCATTTTAAAATTTCAAATTGATGAAACTAAAATGAATGAGCAATAATTACATAATAAACTGTAAAGATACAAAAGAAGAAATTAATTTATGTTTTGGGAACTAATAGTATTAACACATATCATTAGGAAGCAATAGAGTTAATTGGGAAATTGACAGTTATTTAATAAATGTTGTTGGCACATTTTCTTAGCTATTTTAAAAAAGTCACAGATGTATGTGTAAAGAAGTGCACTGCACACAAGTAGATTTCTATATATTTATATGAAATAATTTAAAAGAATATAAAAGTAGAAAATATAATCAACTCTAGTCACAAAAATAAAATACTTAAGAATAAAACTTAAAAAAAAAAGTATGCAAGCTTAACTGTGTAAGGACAATAATACTTTACCTAAAGTCTCTAAAAGATTTAAGGGATGGAGAGACATACCAAAATACTGGATAAAAAGACTAAAAATTCAAAAGACACCAATTCACCCAAATAAAGTCACATTTTAGTGTGCTTCTGAACAATACAACAAACATTTGTATGAAGATAATTATATTTGAAAGATAAAGTAAAGATGAATATTTTAAACAGTTTTCCAAAAAGTTAATACCAAAGAAGTATCTTTTTCAAAGATTACTGTAAAATAATACAAAAAAAATACTCTATCTGGGAAGGCTCTCATTTAGATTCAAGACAGAACTCAAAAGCTTATAGAGAAGAAAAAGCTAAAATAATTCAGCACCACAAAACAAGCTTCACAATAAATGCTAAAGGAATTTCTATAGGTGGGAAACACAAGAAAGAAGAGCAATTAGGTAGGGAAGAAAAGACACACACAGAAACAAACCCAAAACTATTAATAAAATGTCAGCAGGAATATACGTACTGAAGATCACCATGTAAATGGAATAAACGTTCCAATCAGAAATAAACTGAATGAATGGATACAAAAACAAGATTTGTATATGTGCTCTCTGTAAGAGACCCACTTCAGACCGAAGGACACAGACAGACTGAAAGTGAGGGCATGGAAAAACATATTCCATGCAAATGGAAATCAAAAGAAAGGTGGAGTAGCAATACTCTTATTAGACAAGATAGACTTTAAAATAAAGACTGTTACAAGCATAGGGAAGCACACTACCTAATGATCAAGGGATCAACTCAAGAAGAAGATATAACAACTGTAAATATATTTGCATCCAACATTGGAACACTGCAATACATAAGGCAAATGCTAACATCGATAAAAGCGGAAATCAACAGTAACTCAATAATAGTGGGGAACATTAGCGCCTCACTTACACCAATAGACAGATCATCCAGACAGAAAATAAAGACAAGGCTTATCTGATACATTGGATTAGATAGACTTAATTGATATTTACAGGACATTTCATCTGAAAGCAGCAGAAAACACGTTCTCAGTTGCACACAGAACATTCTTGAGTCACAAATCAAGCCACAGTAAATTTAAGAAAGCTGAAATCATAATGAGCATATTTCTGACAATAATCCTATGAAATTTAAAAACAATTACAGGGAAAACACTGTAAAAAAAATATGTGGAGGCTAAACAATATGTCACTAAATAATCAATGACTCACTGAATGAAAATCAAAGAGTAAATTAATAAATACCTAGAGACAAATAACAATGAAAATATGATAAACCTAACCTATGGAGCACAGCAAAAGCAGTGCCAAGAGGGAAGTTCATAACAATACATTAGCTCAAGAGACAAGAAAAATCCCAAACGACCTAACCTTACACTTAAAGCAACTAGACAAAGAAGACCAAATAAAACCCAAAGTTAACAGAATGAAAGAAATCATAAAGATTGGAGCAAAAATAAATGAAATAAGGATAAAGAAAACAATACCAAAGATTAATGAAACTCAAACTGGTTCTTTAGGAAGATAAACAAAAATGATAAACTTTTAGGCAGACTCATCAAGAAAAAAAAAGGGGGGAGCAGACTCAATTTCAGATCAATAAAACTAGAGATGAAAAAGAAGTCACAACTGATACAACAGAAATGCAAAGAATCATAAGATTACCACAAGAAACTGTATGCCACTAAAATGGAAAGCCTAGAAGAAATGGACAAATTCTTAGAAAGGTACAATCTCCCAAAACTGAATAAAAAGAAATAGAAAATATGAACAGAAAAATCATAACTACTGAAGCTGAAACTGTGAACAAAAGTCCAGAATCAGATGGCTTCACAAGCAAATTCCACCAAACATTTAGAGAAGAGTTAACACATACTCTTCGAAAATTTCCTCACTTCCCCCACCAAAAAATACAGAGGAAGGAACACTCTCAAGCTCATTCTATTAGGAACCCATCAACTTGATATTAAAACCAGAGAAAGACATCACAAAAAGAAAATTACAGGCCAATATCCCTGAAGAATATACACACATAAATGATCAACAAAATACTAGAAAAGCAAATGGAAACATATTAAAAGGAGAATGCAAAAGTAGGAAGTCAAGAAACACCTGGAGAAACAGGCAGATTTCGCCTTGGAGTACAGAATGAAGCAGGACAAAGGCTAACAGAGTTTTGCCAAGAGAATGCAGTGGTCATAGCAAACACCCTCTTCCAACAACACAAGAGAAAACTCTACACATGGACATCACCAGATGGTCAATACCGAAATCAAATTGATTATATTCTTTGCAGCCAAAGATGAAGCTCTATACAGTCAGCAGAAACAAGACTGGGAGCTAACTGTGGCTCAGATCATGAACTCCTTATTGCCAAATTCAGACTTAAATTAAAGAAAGTAGGGAAAACCGCTAGATCACTCAGTTCAGTCACTCAGTCGTGTCCGACTCTTTGCGACCCCATGAATCGCAGCATGCCAGGCCTCCCTGTCCATCACCAAATCCCAGAGTTTACCCAAACCCATGTCCATCGAGTCGGTGCTGCCATCCAACCATCTCATCCTCTGTCGTCCCCTTCTCCTCCTGCCCCCAAACTCTCCCAACATTAGGGTCTTTTCCAGTGAGTCAACTCTTCGCATCAGGTGGCCAAAGTATTGGAGTTTCAGCTTCAACATCAGTCCTTCCAATGAACACCCAGGACTGATCTCCTTTAGGATGGACTGGTTGGATCTCCTTGCAGTCCAAGGGACTCTCAAGAGTCTTCTCCAACACCACAGTTCAAAAGCATCAATTCTTCAGTGCTCAGCTTTCTTCACAGTCCAACTCTCTCATCCATACACGACCACTGGAAAAACCATAGCCTTGACTAGACAGACCTTTGTTGGCAAAGTAATGTCTCTGCTTTTAAATATGCTATCTAGGTTGGTCATAACCTTCCTTCCAAGGAGTAAGTGTCTTTTAATTTCATGGCTGCAATCACCATCTGCAGTGATTTTGGAGCCCCCCAAAATAAAGTCTGCCACTGTTTCCCCACCTATTTCCCATGAAGAGATGGGACTAGATGCCATGATCTTAGTTTTCTGAACGTTGAGCTTTAAGCCAACTATTTCACTCTCCTCTTTCACTTTCACCAAGAGGCCCTTTAGTTCTTCACTTTCTGCCATAAGGGTGGTGTCATCTGCTTATCTGAGGTTATTGATATTTCTTCTGACAATCTTGATTCCAGCTTGTGCTTCTTCCAGCCCAGCGTTTCCCATGATGTACTCTGCATATAAGTTAAATAAGCAGGGTGACAATATACAGCCTTGACGTACTCCTTTTCCTATTTGGAACCAGTCTGTTATTCCATGTTCACCCTTATGGCAGAAAGCAAAAAGGAACTGAAGAGCCTCTTGATGAAGGTGAAAGGGGAGAGTGAAAAAGCTGGCTTAAAACTCAACATTCACAAAACTAAGATCATGGCATCCAGTCCCATCATTTCATGGCAAATAGATGCGGAAACAATGGAATCAGTGATGAAATTTATTTTCGTGGGCTCCAGAATCACTGCAGTTTATGACTTCAGCCATGAAATTAAAAGACGCTTGCTCCTTGGAAGAACAGTTATGACCAACTAAGACAGCATATTAAAAAGCAGACACATTACCTTGCTAGCAAAGATCCATCTAGTCAAAGCTATGGTTTTTCTAGTAGTCATCTATGGATGTGAGAGTTGGACCATAAAGAAGGCTGAGTGACAAAGAATTGATGCTTTTGACCTGTGGTGTTGGAGAAACCTCTTGAGAGTCCCTTGGACTGCAAGGAGATCCAACCAGTCAATCCTAAATGAAATGAATCCTGAATATTCATTGGAAGGACATGATGAAGCTGAAACTCCAATACTCTGACCATCTGATGTGAAGAGTTGACTTATTAGAAGGCTCTGATGCTAGGAAAGATTGAAGGCAGGAAGAGAAGGGGACAACAGAGGATGAGATGTTTGGATGATATCTCCAACTCAATGGACATGAGTTTGAGCAAGATCTGGGAGAAGGTGATGGACAGGGAAGCCTGGCATGATTCAGTCTCCATGGGGTCACAAAGAGTTGGACAGAGCTGAGCAACTGAACAACAGGTAGCTAAAACATGAAAAGATGGTCAACATTACTAATTATCAGAGAAGTGCAAATCAAAACTACGAGTTATCACCTCACACCAGTCAGAGTGGTCATCTTCAAATAATCCACAAACAATAAATGCTGGAGAGCATGTGGAGGAACAGGAACTCTTACATTGTTGGTGAGAATGTAAATTGGTACAGCCTCTGGAGAACAGTATGGAAGTTCATTTAATAACAAAAAAAAAAACCTAAAAGTAGAACTACCATATGATCTAGCAATCCTTCTTATAGGCATACATCCAGAGAAAAGCATGGTTGGAAAAGATACGTGAATGTCAGTGTTCACTGCAACACTGTTTACAATAGCCAAGACATGGAAGCAACCTAAATACTCATCAACAGAGGAATGAATAAAAGAGCTGTGGTACATACATACAATAGAATATTTCTCAGCCATAAAAAAAACCTTCAAAATAATGCCATTTGCAGCAACATGAATGGACTTAGAGATAATCATACTGAGTGAAGTAAGTCAAACAGAGAAAGACAAATAGCATGTAATATTGCTTATATGCAGGATCTAAAAAAGGGTACAAATGAACTTGTCTACAGAACAGAAAACAGTTTACAGATGTATGAAATGAACTTATGGTTACCAGGGGGTATTGTGTTGGGAGAGATAAATTAGAAGATTAGGAATGACATAAACACTACTATATATAAAATAGATAACTAATAAGGACCTACTGTATAGCACAGGGAACTCTACTCAATACTCTGTAACATACTATATGGGAAAAGAAACTCAAGAAGAGTGGATATACGTATATAGTTAACATTCACTACACTACACACCTGAAACCAACATTGTAAATCAACTATACTCAAAATTTGAAATAAATAAATAAGTCTAAACAATCATCTGAATATACTTAAGCCAAATAAATTAGAATATTAAGATGAAAAACTGGAACAAAGGAATAAGGAAATATTATGAGTCCCACTGGCAAATCATGACATGAAAAATACTAGTAACAAAAAGTATTAGTTATACTTGAAGTATGCACATTTTAGCAACAAAACATATTTCAGAGAAAAGAGGGAATGTTCCATTCACTCCCCATCCCAACACCAGAAAAACCTATGTCAAACAAGCTTGTTGAAGTGTCCTACTGTTATTTGGCAAAAAACCCCCCCAAATACTGCTAAGAACAGACTTCCAAACACCATCTGATAAAAGAGACTTTTACACAGCTTAGTTTTAATATGTACTTTATTGCCATTTTTTCATAGAGATAAGCTAAGGTTAGAATCTGCAAGATTTAGGGAGACAAGTTTTGAAAGGTGGTGTGATGCTTGGGTAAAACAAGTTATGACTTGGGTAAAACAGGCTAGGCAGAAGTAGCTTACAAGTCGTTGGGCTTCTCTAAGCTGTTATTTTCTGAAATATTAATAATCTTATCTCTCAATTTATAATCTCTGTAAAAGTTTACTTTATTTCTCAGCAGTGAAATATATGCTGTTTGGAGACAGATGATACATGCTGAAATCTCTCGGGAAAGCGTTTTTTTTTTTTTTTTTTTTTTTAAGGAGGTACTAAATCAGATTCTCCAGGTAATTCACCCTCATCCCTGGGTCACATGAGCTAATCTGGAGCTGTGGATACAATCCCCAGCACCCACAAAGCTTCCCATACAAAACATCTGCTTTCATCTTCACTACCTGAGGACTTTCTAGCTCACCATGTCCCCAGGACAAACCTCAACCAATGGGTAAAATGATTCACAGCATTCAGCTTCCAGTGGCAAACCTGAAGTCAGTGTTCATACAGCTTCTCAGTTCCTCCTGAGACTGCCAATATTGTCATTCAAGATGAGAACATAGATAGCTTCATGGTCTTTCCAAGTCTTTAGCCAGTCCTAAACACCTGCACAGCCCCTATCTTTATTCTTTTAATTATGTATGATTATTTTTTCTTAAATAACATGGTTTTTCCATCTTACCTAGACAAAGTACTTCACTCTACAGCTCAATTTTTGAATTTTTTTTAAAAAAGATAAACTAACTGTAGCAAGAGTACGGGTTAAATTAGTTTAAGTAAAACACTTACAACCATGTCTTTCAATTAATACTAATAATTGTAACAGAGATTATTACTAGTAGCATTTTTGCTACTGTGATTACTAGTAGCATTTTGCTACTGTGATTAACACTGAAGTTTCCTGCATATATTTTGACTCTAAGAAAAAATTTCCTGATAGCCAAAAAGCATATGAAAAGATGTTCCACATTGCTAATTGTCAGATAAATGAAAATCAAAACTACAATGAGGTATAATCTCATATCAGTTAAAATGGCCACCATTGAAAAGTCTACAAACAGGGAACTTCCCCAGTGGTCCACTGGTTAAGACTGCAGGCTTCCAAAGTAGGAAATGTGAGTTTGATCCCTAATCCAGGAACTAAGATCCCACATGCCATGCAGTGTGGCCAAAAAAAAAAAAAAAAAGCAAAAATCCTCAACAAAATTCTAGCAAATAGAGTTCAACAACACATTAAAAAGATCATACACCATGATCAAGTAGGGTTTATCCCAGGGATGCAAGCATTCTTCAGTATAATGCAAATGAAACAATGTGATGCACCATATTAACAAATTGAAAGATAAAAGCCATATGATAATCTCAACAGATGCAGAAAAAGCTTTTGACAAAATTCAACACCGATTTATGATAAAAACTCTTCTAAAAATTGGCATAGAAGGAACCTATCTCAACATAATAAAAGCCATATATGAGAAACCCACGGAAACATTATTCTCAGTGGTGAAAAACTGAAAGCATTCCCTTTAAGATAAGGAATGAGAAAAGGGTGCCCACTCTCACCACTAATATTCAAAATAGTTTTGGAAGCCATGGGCTTCCCTGGTGACTCAGACAGTAAAGAATCGACCTGCAATGCAGGAGACCTGGGTTTAATCCCTAGGTTGGGAAGATCCTCTGGAGAAGGGAATGGAAACCCACTCCAGTATTCTTGCCGGGAGAATTCCATGGACAAAGGAGCCTGGCAGGCTACAGTTCATGTGGTTGCAAAGAGTTGGACACAACTGAGCAACTAAGCACAGCACACGCAGCACAGCCATGGAAATCAAAAAATATAATAAAAGGAATCCAGATAGGAAAAGAAGTAAAACTCTCACTGCACACAGAACATGAAACTGCACACAGAATACCCTGAAGATACCATCAGAAAATTACTAGAGCTAATCAGTGAATTTAGCAAAGTGGCAGGATACAAAATCAACACAGAATGCAACAGAAACCACTTGCGTTCCTATACACTAGCAATGAAATATCAGAAAGAGAAATTAAGGAATCAATCCCATTTACCACTGCAACAGAAAGAATAAAATACCTAGGAATAAACCTGCCTAAGAGGACAAAGGAGCTGTATACATAAAACTGTAAGACACTGATGAAAGAAATCAAAGACGACTCAAACAGATGGCGAGATAGTCCATGTTCCTGTGTTGGAAGAATCAATACTGTGAAAATGACTATACTACCAAATATAATCCACAGATTCAATGCAATCCCTATCAAATTACAAAAGGCATTTTTTACAGAACTAGAACAAAAAAAAAATCTCACAATTCATATGGAAACACAAAAGACCCCCAAGAGTCAAAGAAACCTTGATAAAAGAAGCATGGAGCTGGAGAAATCAACCTTCCTGACTTCAGACTGTACTACAAGGCTATAGCCATCAAGACAGCATGATACTGGCACAAAGACAGAAATATAGACCAATGGAATGAGACAGAAAGCCCAGAAATAAGTCAACACACCGATGGATACCTTATTTTTGACAAAGGAGGCAAGAATATACAATGGGGCAAAGACAGTATCTTCAATAAGCGCTGCTGGGAAAACTGGACAGCTACGTGCAAAAGAATGAAATTAGAACACTTCCTAACACCTTACACAAATATAAACTCAAAATGGATTAAAGACCTAAATGTAAGACCAGAAACCACAAAACTCTAAGAGGAAAACATAGGCAGAAGACTCGATGACATAAATCAGAGCAAGATCTTCTATGACTATCTCCTAGAGTAATGGAAATAAAAACAAAAATAAACAAGTGGGACGTAATTAAACTTAAAAGCCTTTACACAGTGAAGAAAATATAAACAAGATGAAAAGACAACTCTCAGAATGGGAAAAAAATAATAGCAAATGAAACACTGACAAAGGATTAATTTCAGAACTACACAAGTAGCTCATACAAATCAATACCAGAAAAACAAACAACCCAATAAAAAAGTGGGAAAAAGATATAAATAGACATTTCTCCAAAGAAGACATAGAGATGGCTAATAAACACACGAAAAGATGCTCAACATCACTCATTATTAGAGAAATGCAAATCAAAACTACAGTGAGATATTACCTCACATGAGTCAAAATGGCCATCACCAAAAAAATCTATAAATAATCAATAAATGCTGGAGAGGGTATGGAAAAAAGGGAACCCTCTTGCACTGTTGGTGGGAATGTAAATTGATACAGCCACTATGGAAAACAATATGGAAATTCTTTAAAAATCTAGGAATAAAACCACCATATGACCTAGCAATCCCACTATAGGCATATATCCTGAGGAAACCAAAATTTAAAAAGACACATGTACCCCAGTGTTCATTGCAGCTCCATTTACAATAGCTAGGACATGGAAGCAACCTAGATGTTCACTGACAGATGAATGGATAAATAAGCTGTGGTATATATTTATACAATGGAATATTACTCAGCCCTAAAAAGGAATGCATTTGAATCAGTCCTAAAGAGGTAGATGAGTCTAGAGGCTATTATACAGAGTGAAGTATGTCAGAAAAAGAAAAACAAATATTTACTACTAACACAAATATATGGAATCTAGAAAGATGGTACTGATGAACCTATTTGCCAAGCAGCAATGGAGACACAGACATTGGGAACAGACTTATGCACGTGCCTGGGGAGGGTAGGAAGGAGAGGGTGGGAGGTATGGAGAAAGTAACAAGGAAACATACATTATCATATATTAAATAGATAGCCAATGGGAATTTTCTGCATGACTCAGGGAATTCAAACTGAGGCTCGGTAACAACCTAGAGGGGTAGGATGTGGAGGGAGGTGGAAGGGATGTTCAAGTGGGAGGCGACATGGGTAAATCTATGACTTATTCATGCTAATGTTTGGTAGAAACTGACACAATACCATAAAGCAGTTATCCTTCAATTAAAAGTAAACAATATTTTTTATAAAAAAAATAAATTTTTAAAAAGTCCACAAACAATAAATGCTGCAAAGAGTGTGGAGAAAAGAGAAGCCTCCTACACTATTGGTGGGAATGTAAATTGGTATTTCACAATGGAGAACATGATGGACGTTCCTTCAAAAAATTAAAATAGAAATATTACATGACCCAGCAATTCCACTCCTAGGAATATATCCATAGAAAACCATAATTCAAAAAGATGTTCATTGCAGCATTGTTTACAATAGCCAAGACACGTAAGCAACCTAAATGTTCATTGACAGATGAACAGGTAAAGAAGATGTGGTACACATATACAATGGAATATTACTCATTCATAAAAAGGAATGCTATATTGCCATCTGCAATATATGCAGAGACATAGAGACTGTCATAGTGAAGTAAATCAGGAAGATAAATATAAATATCATATGGCATCATTCATACGTGGAATCTAATTTTAAAAGATACAAGTGAACTTATTTACAGAACAGACACAGACTGACAGATTTCTAAACCAAACGTTGCCAAAGGAGAAACATGAAGAGAGGAATAAATTAGAAGCTTGGAATTAACATACATACACTACTATATATAACATAGATAATCAAAAAAGACCTACTATATAGCACAGGGAATTTCATTCAATATTCTGTAATAATCCATATGGGAAAAGAATCTGAAAGATAATGAATATATGTATATGTATAACTGAATCACTATGCTGCACACCTAAAATTAACACAACATTGTAAATAAAATTATCTTAAAAAAGAAAAAAATTCCCCATTTCCTCAACAGAGAATATCATTGAGCCTTTAATCATTTACCAATTACCACTTCTAAGAATTTTCTCAAAATATGCCTTTAAAAAATTCCAGATTTATTTTCAAGCTTACATTTTTGTCATTTCTCAATAAATTTCTTTAGAATTTTTAATTATAATTACAGAACAAAAACTCATATCATTTAATAAGCACATATCTTGATGAATTATCCCACAGTGTACATAACTGTAACCCCAATATCCACATCAAGACACAGCATATTGTCAACACTGCTCTTTCTACCTTTTTCTGTAAACCTCCTTCAAGGACAACCACTATTCTAACTTTGTAAAGGACAGACTGGCTTTGCTTGTTTTATGTGCTGTGTTGTGCTTTGTCGCTCAGTTGTGTCCAACTCTTTGCAACCCCATGGACTGTAGCCCACCAGGCTCCTCTGTCCATGGGGATTCTCCAGGTAAGAATACCGAAGTGGTTTGCCATGCCCTTCTCCAGGGGATCTTCCCAACCCAGGGATCGAACCCAAGCCTCCCACACTGCAGGCAGATTCTTTACTGTCTGAGTCACTAGGGAAGCCCAAGAATACTGAAGTCGGTAGCCTATCCCTTCTCCAGGGGAACTTCCCAACCCAAGTATTGAACCAGGGTCTCCTGCATTGCAGGCGGATTCTTTACCAGCTGAGCTACCTATGCTTTCTACTAATTAAATCATTAATATAAGTCATTCCTTTGTATCTCCTTTCTCTCATTCAACATTGTGTTTGAGAGATATATCTGCATCACTGGCACTTTCTAAAGCTGATTTAACTTGTATTCAAAATGTATTAGAAGCTTATGGGTCAGGATCCAGACTTTTACTTGGATAAAACACCCAGGGTATACCATAGCATAGTAGACAATTGGTAAAACCTCAAGTAAACATTATGGCTCCTTGTTTCTCAAAACAATAATGCCTCACAAAGATTTTTCACCTTCCAGCATCACCACACTATCCTATCATTCTTTGTGGTTCTCGTCTGTAAACTACCATTGCAATCTTCCCCAAATCTCCTACTCCCTTAGATTGGGACTGACATATATACAGTACTATGAATGGAACAGATAACTAATGAGAACCTACTGTATAGCACAGGGAGCTTTACTCCGTGCTCTGTGGTGACCTAAATGAGAAGGAAATCCAAAAAAGAGGGAATATATACATACGTATAGCTGATTCACTTTGCTGTACATCAGAAATGAATACAACATAGTAAAGCAACTCAACTCCAATAAAGTTAATATCTCCTACTCCTTCGCTAATATTTTTACATAAATGATGAATATTTAAACATAGATTTATAAAAGAAAAATATAAAATACTCAAAGCTACCCATGAATTACAATCTAGCGTGTAATAACTGCCATCATGCTTTAATTGAATTATATATGAATTTTAATGTGGTCACAGATTTTTTTTCTCAATTCAACTGGATTACTCTCAGGTATCACTGAATCACCTTTTGTGTCATCTCTGTTTCCTGTTACTGGGTCAAACATGAAGATCATGTTCTTTATCATTTATACCATTCATACTTTTTAATGAAAGTTTTAACTGGCTGATTCAAAGACATAGGGAAAATTAGTATTTTTTTTTAAGTCTATTCCTTATAGATGATTCTACTTTCCTTTGTAGGACCACTTTAAAAAGTTCCTTCCAATTTTGGATTATGGACTTGAGAAATTTCTTAACCTGTTTATCTTTTGCTGCTTAAAATCCTTTTAAAAAAATTTCCTACTGAATTTCAGAAAGAAAAATTAGGAAGAGTCAACGATAGGGAAAAAACAAAACCTACAGCAAACAGACTAGTTTTTAAAAAAAGATAAAACCATGTGGCTGAGTGATACTTTTTTTTCCCCAAAGAAAAGAGAAGTGCTTGAAGTAAATGGAAGATATTTTAGTTTACTGTGAACATAACAAATATATTACCCACAAGTCTGTTACAGCACAGATGAAAAAGTTAGTTCAAAGTGACAGGGAGAAAAAGCACTATTAAGTTTTCATAACTCTGCTACCAAACTAACATTACAAACACCTGGTGAACTTGAATATTTGAAGAAAGGTAGAAGAATTTCTAAAAAGGAAACAAAAATTTCTGATTGCATGCAGGTGTAACAGCCATATTCTGAAAAAAAAATGCCATATTTAAAGTGCACAAAGTTCTGAGAAATTAGGTTGTCATTACTTAAATCATTTGGAATATTCTAGAAGCAGAAAACTTAGCTCAGGTAGTTGGAGAAAAAATTTTCCTTCTTTTTGATTCTTTTATGTGATGCTGGAGAAGACTCTTGAGAGTCCCTTGGACAGCAAGGAGATCAAACCAGTCCATCCTAAAGAAAATCATCCCTGAATATTCATTGGAAGGATTGATGTGGAAGTTTCAATACTTTGGGCACCTGATGTGAAGAGCCGACTCACTGGATAACAAGAAAGGCTGAAGGTAAGAGGAGAAGACAGCAGCAGAGGATGAGACGGTTCAATGGCATCACCGACTTGATGGGCATGAGTTTGAGCAAACTCAGGGAGAGAGTGAAGGACAGGGAAGACCAGCGTGCTACATTCCATGGGTTCGCAATGAGTCAGATGCAACTTAGCCACTAAACAACAAACAACAAATGATTCTCTTAGCTCTACCTTGAAAATAATATAAAATTTGAATTTAGGATTAAATCACAATGTAGACAAAGTTTTTCCTCTTGTTTATGAATTGTTGTCAAGGAAACATTTTATGTTGATGAAATATATATATGCATACTATCTATATATAAACCATATTGAAAACATACAAATGGTAATGTTTATTTTATTAACAAGGAAAAATTGTTTTTTTTGTTCTCATACCAAGGTTTTTCTAAATCATTAAGCACATTGGCATTAGTTACCTTCTGAGATTTTTCCATGTCAATGGAGCATTTCCACATTTATATTGGGCTTGAAATTCAAGATAATTATTTCTCATTTCTAATGTATTTATGCTTTTTATCTTACAGAGGCAACTGTTCCTTGAGATAGCTTTGAAATGCACACAGATTTGAACTTCAAGTAGCTATAGTTCCTCCTAACAACTTATTTTCTCCTCAAATCAATATTTCAAAAACAAGGAGAACTTCTCTTTAAATATTGACTGCTTGTTTGAATGTCAAATACAGTGAACTTTCTATCTGTCAAGACCTTTCCAGTCAGATGTTTGCAAAAATTTACTCTGGTTTCAAATTATTTAAGTATCTTATTCCACTTCTTATATCTACCACTTTTACATTTTGAAAATAGAGGATGTTTTAAAACTGAGAGGAAACAACTGAAAAAAATCACTAAATAGTTTAAAAACTTAAAGAGTCACTTGAGATGTGGATATGACTACCTTGTTTTCAAATTTTCCTCTATGGAGATTATTTTTAAGGTGGAATCATCATCCTGGATTAATATATTTAGTGATGTCAATCAACTGTACCAAAAAAAAAAAAAAAAGAAAGGTGGCTGTGTTAGGTAGCTTACTCTTGGCAGCTCTGGCTCTCATTCTCAAAAGAGAGAGCTACAGAGCATTTGAGTTTTAAAAGAAAGGATGTTCTCATGTAACACTGCATTAAGATTCTGCAAAGATGCTCAACATTACTCATTATTAGAGAAATGCAAATCAAAACCACAATGAGGTATCATCTCATACCAGGCAGAATGGCTGCCATCAAAAAGTCTACAAACAATAAGTGCTGGAGAGGGTGTGGAGAAAAGGGAACCTTCTTACACTATTGGTGGGAATGCAAACTGATACATCCACTGTGGAGAACAGTGTGGAGATTCCTTAAAAAACTTGGAATAGAATAGCCATATGACCCAGCAAATCCGCTGGCATACACATCAAGTAAAGCAGAATTGAAAGACACATGTACCCCCAATGTTCATTGCAGCACTGTTTACGATAGCTAGGACATGGAAGCAAACTAGATGTCCATCAGCAGATGAATGGATAAGCTGTGGTACATATACACAATGGAAAATTACTCAGCTATAAAAAAGAACACATTTGAGTCAGTTCTAATGAGGTGGATGAAACTGAAGCCTATGACACAGAGTGAAGAAGTCAGAAAGAGAAACACCAATACTGTATATTAATACATATATATGGAATTTAGAAAGATGGTTGTGATGATCTTATATGAAAGGCAGCAAAAGAGACACAGATGTAAAGAACAGACTTTTGGACTCTGTGGATAGGTGAGGGTGGGATGATTTAAGAGACTAGCATGGAAACATGTATATTACCTTATGTAAAATAGATGACCAGTGCAAGTTCAATGCATAAAGCAGGGCACTCAGAGCCAGTGCTCTGGAACAACCCAGAGGGATAGGGTGGGGAGGCAGGTGAGAGGGGGTTTCAGGATGGGGGGACACATGTGCACCTGTGGCTGGTTCATGTTGATGTATGGTAGAAAACATTACAGTATTGTAAAGTAATTATCCCTCACTTAAAACTAACAAAAAATGATAAATGTAAAAATAAAAAGATTCTGCATCTTTGTATAATGAAACAGTGAAACTTTTGCCTACATGTATTTTTTTTTTGTCATAAGGATTAAAAAAAAAATCCCTGATTATAAATTTGAACTTGGAGCTTAAATCTAGTGTTCTGGCTTAACTGATTCCACAATTGGGTGGGTGGGGTGTGTGTGTGTGTGTGTGCGTGTGTTATGGATCACAATAAAACTTCACATATTATTCAGTTCAGTCGCTCATTTGTGTCTGACTCTTTGCAACCCAATGGAATGCAACACGCCAGGCCTCCCTGTCCATCACCAACTCCCAGAGTTTACTCAAACTCATGTCCATCACGTCAGTGATGCCATCCAACCATCTCATCCTCTGTCGTCCCCTTCTCCTCCTGCCCCCAATCCTTCCCAGCATGAGGGTCTTTTCCAATGAGTTAACTCTTCGCATCAGGTGGCCAAAGTATTGGAGTTTCAGCTTCAACATCACTCCTTCCAATGAACACCCAGGACTGATCTCCTTTAGGATGGACTGGTTGGATCTCCTTGCAGTCCAAGGGACTCTCAAGAGTCTTTTCCAACACCACAGTTCAAAAGCATCAATTCTTCAGTGTTCAGCTTTCTTTATAGTCCAACTCTCACATCCATACATGACTACTAGGAAAACCATAGCCTTGACTAGACGGACCTTTGTTGGCAAAGTAATGTCTCTGCTTTTTAATATGCTGTCTAGGTTGGTCATAATTTTCCTTCCAAGGAGTAAGCGTCTTTTAATTTCATGGCTCCAATCACCATCTGCAGTGATTTTGGAGCCCCCCCAAAATAAAGTCTGTCACTGTTTCCCCATCTATTTCCCATGAAGTGATGGGACTGGATGCCATGGTCTTAGTTTTCTGAATGTTGAGCTTTAAGGCAAACTTTTCACTCTTCTCTTTCACTTTCTTCAAGAGGCTCTTTAGTTCTTCACTTTTTTCCATAAGGGTGGTGTCATCTGCATATCTGAGGTTATTGATATTTCATACCTACACATAATTTTTTTAGAAAACTCAATTTAAAAATATCATTTTATAATAGCTTCCTGTGACTGTTTTTCAT
Organism: Okapia johnstoni; assembly: GCA_024291935.2. NCBI lineage: Eukaryota > Metazoa > Chordata > Mammalia > Artiodactyla > Giraffidae > Okapia > Okapia johnstoni. The sequence goes on along the minus strand of CM044310.1, from coordinate 46,629,330 downwards.
GTTTTTAAAACTGTCTCAAATGATTTGGGGGACACTTTTTACAGAAATTTATGATTCTGAAAGAAGGGTATTAAATATTTTATATTCCCATAAAGCCAAGCATATTTCTGTTACATTGCTGTTGTTCAGTCACTCAGTCATGTCCAACTCTTTGCGACCCCATGGACTGCAGCACGCCAGGCTTCTCTGTCCTTCACTGTTACCAGAGTTTGCTCAAACTCATGTCCATTGAGTTGGTGATTCCATCCAACCATCTCATCCTCTGCCATCCCTTTCTCCTCCTGCCTTTTAGTAGACTACAGACATTTAGTTAGCATTTATGCAAGTGAAAAATAGACCCCAAATTGTTTTACATCTACTAGATTTTAGCAGTAGAACTAAGAAGGATCTACAGCCTCTTAAGACGAGGTCATGTTAACACAGATCTAAACACAGTCATTTAGGAATAAGCACCAACACTTAAAAGTAAACCTATTTTATTAAAAGAATTCAATGTCCACTGCCTCACCACTGATAGGTTGCTTTTTCCAAGATTTATAATGCTGGGAAGATAACTAAGAACACAATTATTATTATGCCTATTAGTTTAAAGATTTAAAACTCAGATTTGCAAGAGGTATTATCCTGTATTTGCCTGAGTGCATGTGAACAAAAGATAGCTAAAAAGTCTACTGGGAAATATGACAGCATTGAGTACTTCCTGAACAAAAGTTTGAAAAACTAAAGCATTCTGGCATGTTTTGGGTACTCTAATATTATATTCAATGCCCTGGAGCTACATCTGCATGATTGTGATAAATTACCTTAAGTATATAGGTTTGTTCCAGACCAGTGTGGATTCTGTGAAACAGTTCTAACACTTAAATTGTTAGAAAAAGTTCAAATCATTGTTATGTTAGTGTAATCTGAATATATCTGTTGGTGAGTCAGTGTTCTATATTTACAAATATAAAACATGAAAGGCATTTTAAAAAGTTCCTAAATGGTCTATGCCAAAGTCACAACCATTGAGACCTAGTGATGTTTACAAGGGTCCCAGGTTGTTGTTGACCCCCAAATTCCACGTGGTGTCTCTTCTCTGGAGATTGTTGGGGGACAAAAATAAACTCTGTTTAACATTTTTTTGCCTTCTACTGTTTTTTACTTGGTGTTCTGCCCTTGTCTTCCACATACACAGCATTTGGCAAATGCTTGGAAGGATAACCACATGCAGTGTGTTAACTCACTTCTCTTTGATTTCCTTTCCTTCAGGATCCCGTCCCCCATTCCTCCCTTCTTGGACACCTTGGTTGTTTTTCAATGCCCCCACCTTTAAAAAAAATCTATCTTTCATAGTTATTCTCAGTAGGGGGCTTAGTTTGATACAAGTTATTCTAAATAGCCTAAAGCAGTCAACTGGAAATACAAGTTTTAAAAATGTTAACTGTATAGATTTTGTAAATCAGGGCAGGGCAGTTAAAAATGGGTTTCTTGCAGAATACCATTCCAGGTTCAATGCATGAGACAAATGCTCAGGGCTGGGGCAATGGGATGACCCAGAGGGATGGGATGGGGAGGGGGGTTCAGGATGGGGAACACATGTAAACCCATGGCTGATTCATGTCAATGTATGGCAAAAACCACTACAATATTATAAAGTAATTAGCCCCCAACTAAAATAAATAAATTTATTAAAAAAAAATGGGTTTCTTGGTGACATGCTAATTGTTCAAAGCCAACAGCAAGGTAAGGGCAGTGACTTGGATTACTTGGATTAAATTGGATTACTTGGATAAAATTCTTTAATTTTATCCCTTACTAAAATGTTCCTGGGATATCAATCTAAGTTTATAATACTACAGACTTTTTAAGAGAAGGCTCTAACACTTGAGGAAAAATTATCTACCCTTTAACCACCCCAAATTTGTAATGTTCTGCTCGGTTGCATGAATTTTGCTCTCTAGAGAGTATGGTTCTTCAGAGTTCCAGGACACTTTCATAGTCACCTCCTTCCTATAAGGTGAAATCCCTCATAAAGGGGCACACTCATGCCAATATTCTGGGACTTTGGACATAATTTCATTACCATCAATTTTATAAAGATCTTTATTTTTTTTTTTATTAGGTTGGTGCAAAGGTAATTACAGTTTTAGACCCTGAATTTTAAATCACGATAAATAGGCTTAAACACATCTTTATTAATGAAAACAGGAACCAATACAGTCAACAAAATTTTGCCAACAAGAAATAAGCTTGTTTATTCTTGTAGCATACAAACCTATGCTACAGATTCAATGAACTCTTGGGAAATATATTATGCTTCCTGCTGGTTGTGGAAGCATTTTCCCTGTAAAATATTGTTGAGATGCTCGAAGAAGTGGTAGTCAGTTGGCAAGATATGATATGGTGGATGAGGCAAAACTTCATAGACGAATCCATTCAACTTTTGAAGCATTGGTTGGACGATGTGCAGTCAGGCATTGTTGTGGAGAAAAGTTGGGCCCATCCTGTTGACCAGTGCCAACTGCAGGCATTGCTGTTTCTTCGTGCATCTCATAGATTTGCTGAGCATACTTCTCAGATGTAATGGTTTCACTAGGATTCAGAAAACTAGTGGATCAGACCAGCAGCAGACCATCAAACAGTGACCATGGACCTTTTTTGGGTATATCTTTGGCTTTGGGAAGTGCTTTGGAGCTTCTGATCAGTCCAACCACTGAGCTCGTCATCACTGGTTGTCCTATAAGATCCACTTTTCATTTCATGTCACAATCTGATTGAGAAATGGTTCATTGTCATTACATTAGAATAAGAGAAGGCAACACTTCAAAATGATGATTTTTTTAATTTGCAGTCATGTCATGAAGCACCCACTTATCGAGCTTTTTCACCTTTCCAATTTGCTTCAAATGCCAAACAACCATAGAATGGTTGATGTTGAGTTTTTGGGCAATTTCATGTATAGTTTTAAGAGGATCAGCTTCAATAATCCTCTCAGCTGGTCACTGTCAACTTCCAATGGCCAGCCACTGGGCTTCTCATCTTCAAGGCTCTTGTCTACTTGGCAAAACTTCTTCAACCACCACTGCTCTGTATGTCCATTAGCAGTTCTTGGGCCAAATGCATTGTTGATGTTGGGAGTTGTCTCTGCTGATTTATGACTGATTTTGAACTTGAATATAAAACTGTTCAAATTTGCTTTTTGTCTAACATCATTTCCATAGGCCAAAATACATATAAAATAAATAGCAAGTAATAAATCATTAACAAAAACCACAAAGCAAGACATACACATTAAAATGATGCATAACATAGACACATTTATTTAAGAATGTATTCTAATATCAAATGGCAAAGCTCAACAATGCAAAACTAGTTATATTTGCACCAACCTAATAATACCATATTTTTATATCGGTAGATACACTATACCAATTCTTTGGTGAAGTCTCTCATTTTAAGAATGTTTCTGTGGGAGGAACATGGAATATATTTTACAAGTTTACTTTATAAGTCAGATTTCTGAAAAAACATGGAAATAAGAGGGATTAATAAAAATTATAATCTATAAAGGTAATTTTAATCATATACATCAATGTGTAAATATATGCCATATGTAATATATAAGGATAAGGCAATGGCAACCCACTCCAGTACTCTTGCCTGGAAAATCCCATGGACGGAGGAGCCTGGCGGGCTACAGTCCATGGGGTCACTAAGAGTTGACATGACTAAGCAACTTCACTTTCACTTTTCACTTTCATGCATTGGAGAAGGAAATGGCAACCCGCTCCAGTGTTCCTGCCTGGAGAATCCCAGGGACGGGGGAGCCTGGTGGGCTGCCGTCTATGGGGTCGCACAGAGTCAGACATGACTGAAGTGACTTAGCAGCAGCGATAATATATAAAATACAAACTAGATAGTTATGTCATGATCTGCCCTTGTGGCTCAGACAGTGAAGAATCTGTCTGCAATGTAGGAGACCGGGGTTTGATCCCTGGGTTGTGAAGATACCCTGGAGAAGGAAATGGCAAACCACTCCAGTATTCTTGCCTGGAGAATTCCATGGGCAGAGGAGCCTATTGGGCTACTGTCCAGTGGATCATAGAGCCAGACATGACTTGAGTGACTAATACTTTCACTTTCAGATATGTCATATATAAATATATCATGTACATAAATATAATATAAAAACATTACAGTGAATTCATAGCATACCAAGAATTCTATCCATATTATATATTCACTCCTAAAGGATTATTTCATAGCTTTTTCAGAAATCTATTAGAATTGTATGCCACAGAAGCCACATTGGCCCATGAATGCACTGAAGAGCGAAACCAATCTTAAGCACTGTTTTCCAGATATATGTATATAATGCTACCACGTTATAATGAGAGTATGTCTACAGTGCTAAGAATTTGTAATATTTTAACATATAAAAAGTTTATGAGGTGGATGAACCTAGAACCTATTATACAGAGTGAAGTAAGTCAGAGAAATATGCATACTCTAACGCATATAAATGGAATCTAGAAAAATGGTACTGAAGAATTTATTTACAGGGCAGCAATGGAGAAACAGACATATAGAATAGAAGTAAAAAAATAAAAATAAAAAAAGAATATAATTAAGAATTCCCTGTAACATACAGCAGAAGAGAAGTATAATAAACTGGAAGACAATTCTGAAGAAACTCCAAAGTGAAGGATCATGGGGGAAAAAAAAAGGATGAAAAATACAGGAAAGTACATTAAAGATATATGACTTAGTGAAAAGTGAAAAGGTCTGATGTAACTGGCTACCTGAGTGGCTCAGACAGTAAAGAATCTGGCTGCAATGTAGGAGACCAGGGTTCGATCCCTGGGTTGGAAAGATTCCCTAGTGAAGAGAATGGCTAGCCACTCAGTATTCTTGCCTGGAGAATTCCACGGACAGAGGAGTCTGGCGGGCTACAGTCCATGAGTGTCACAGAGAGTCAGACACAACTGAGTGACTAATATTTTCACTTTCAGGAAAAAAAGCAGTGGGGAAAAGTGATACTTAAAGAGATAATGTTTGAGATTTACCTTCATCTAAGCACAGCACTGTGAAACTACGGAAACCTAAGACAAAAAGACAAACTTATTAGCAGAAAGACATGTTACCTTCCAAGGGCAACAGGAGAACTGATGGCTAATTTCTTAAAGGTATGATATAAGTAAGGGCTTCCAAACCAAAGAAAAAGAAATGTAAGAAGGCAAGATGGTTGTCTAAGGAGGCCTTACAAATGGCTAAGAAAGGAAGAGAAGGCAAAGGCAAGGAGAAAGGGAAAGATATACCTATTTGAATGTAGACTTCCAAAGAATAGCAAGGAGAGATAAGAAAGCCTTCCTCAGTGCTTTCTTAGTGACCTATTAGTCTGAGCCTTAGTGGATGCCTGTGTGGTCAGTAGCCTTTTGCTCTGGACTGCAGACTCTGTGTGGGCATCCCTCTGCTCAGCGTGGGCCTGGCACACAGCACACATTACCTCCTGAGAATCATGTATGCAAGTCAAGAGGCAACAGTTAGAACTAGACGTGGAACAATGGACTGTTTCGAACTCAGATATTTAGAAGATACCACCTTAAAGGCAGAAAGCAAAGAGGAACTAAAGAGCCTCCTGATGAGGGTAAAAGAAGAGAGGAAAAAAGCTGGCTTAAAAATCAGCATTCAAAAATGAAGATCATGGCATCCAGTCACATCACTTCATGACAAACAGATGGGAAACAACGGAAACAGTGGCAGACTTTATTTTCTTGGATTCCAAAATCACTGGGGATGGTGACTGCAGCCACAAAATTAAAAGATGCTTGCTCCTTGGAAGAAAAGCTATGACAAATTCAAAAAGCACAGGCATCACTGTGCTGACAAAGGTCCATATAGTCAAAGCTATGGTTTTTCTGGTAGTCATGTATGGATGTGAGAGTTGGACCACAAGAAGGCTAAGCACTGTAAGAGCACTGCAGCACTGATGCTTTTAAATTGTGGTGCTAAAGAAAACTCTTGAGAGTCCCTTGGACCGCAAGGAGATCAAACCAGTCAATCTGAAGGAAATTAACCCTCAATATTCATTGGAAGGACTGATGCTGAAGCTCCAATACTTTGACCACTTGATGCCAAGAGTCAACTCAATGGAAAAGATGCTGATGCTGGGAAAGATTGAGGGCAGGAGGAGGAGGGGGTGGCAGAGGATGAGATGGTTGGATGGCATCACTGGCTAATAGACAAGAGTTTGAGCAAATACAGTGGGAGAGTGAAGGACAGGTGAGCCTGGCAAACTGCAGTCCACGGGTTGCAAAGAGTAGGATAAGACCGAGTGGCTGAACAACAACAGACATTTATAAATAATGAAAAAGAGCACAACACAAGGTAGGAACAAATGGAGTTGTAATAACCTTGCATTACCCAGAATATAGTATAAATATAACTAAAGGTTGTCTATTATAAGTTTATAATACCATAAACATCAACTCAGACTAAAACAATAAGAACTTTTGAAAATAATACAAGAATAATTATAACTAATAAGCTAATGAGGGGGTAGAAATCAAAAATAAGAAATGTTAACACAAAAGAGGTTAAGAAAGAAGAAAAAATAACTAATTGTAGATGGAAACTGTAGATCATAGATTTAAACCTAATTATACCTCAGATGGTAAAGAATATTCCTGCAATGCAGGAGACCCAGGTTCAACCCTTGGGTCAGGAAGATCCCCTGGAGAAGGAAATGGCAACCCACTCCATTATTCTTGCCTAGAAGATCCCATGGACAGAGGGGCCTCATGGGTTACAGTCCAAGGGGTTGCAAAAAGTCAGACATGACTAAGCAACTGACACACATATTTATTATGTTAATGTAACTGTGCCAAATGCTACAAATAGAAGACACAGGACTGTATCAAGAAAAAACACTAACATCCAAAAAGGAATCCAACTCTAGGAGACATAAGTATAAGAATGTAGAATGTGAAAGTAAAATGTAATAACAGTTTTACCACACAAAGACCAACCAAAATAATGAGAGTATAATCGTACACGTAAAGTAGGCTTTAAACCAAAAATACCAGTCGAGGAAACAATTACACTGGAAGAAAAGCTATGACAAACCTAGACAGCATATTAAAAAGCAGAACATTACTTTGCCAACAAAGGTCCATATAGTCAAAGCTAAGGTTTATCCAGTAGTTGTGTGTAGATGTGAGTTGGACTATAAAGAAGGTTGAGCACCAAAGAACTGATATTTTTGAACCGTGGTGTTGGAAAAACCTCTTGAGAGTCTCTTGGACAGCAAGGAGATCAAACCAGTCCATCCTAAAGGAAATCAATCCTGAATATTCACTGGAAGGACTGATGCTGAAGCTGAAGCTCCAATACTTTGGCCACCTGGTGCAAAGAGCTGACTCACTGGAAAAGACCCTGGTCCTGGGAAAGATTGAGGGCAGAAGAAGGGGACAACAGGGACAAGATGGTTGGATAGCATCACTGACTCAATGGATATGAGTTTCAGCAAGCTCCACGAGATGATTAAGAACAGGGAAAACTGGCATGCTGCAGTCCATGAGGTCACAAAGAGTTTGACACGACTAAGCGACTGACTACAACAAAGACCGAAAAATACCAATAGAGAAAACAGTGACACTTTATAAAATCAAAACCAGCATAAATTATCTACCTTGACAGTTTCTTAGTGACTTGATAACTTTAAAACAAAAATCTTTTCGAATGAAATTAGAAATGTGTTATTAGCTTTCAACAAAAATTATGGTAACAATGCAACTTTTTAAATAAATATTTAAAGATACACATTTGTTCAGAAAAGTGCAAAAGAAATATTCTGTTTGACACGTATTATAAATGAAGAAAACATTTTCTGTTTATTGACAATTAGGGACCATCTGTATATAGTTCATTAATTTCACAAAATTAATAAAGGCGTAGTATGTTAGATGTGGGTGAGAAAAGACTTCAGGGGAGGACATGATTCATTATTTCAATCTATTCTGTATCATTACAATTAAATTTCTTGTCATTCTTTACCTCACCATTTACCTTCTGTTCTTGCTGTTCATGCCTCACAAATGCTTACACTAAAGATTCTTCTAAACATTCACTTTCCTATGGCAACATGCAGGTTCCTGAACTTCTGGAGAAAAGCTGTAACAGTGCAGTCTGTGACTCTGAATTCATGATATCTACATTTAACTGAATCCTCAGAGCTGCCAGCAGATTATTTTTCAGGCTCTCTCATTTGCCACAGCTTATTTAAAAGAGTCATCACTCTGCCATTGTTACTTTTAGAAGTTGCCTCTCAAATCACAAAGGATATTTAATCCAGAGATCTTCACTAATTTTCTGCCACCCAACTTGCACATGGAAGCATGCTTCCTCTATCTTTCAGGTAGAATCAAAGAAGCATTTCTCTAGCCCCAGGTTAATCCCTGTAATGATACTCTAGATCTCATTAAACTTATCCTTCTTAATGACTTCACTATCTTTTATCTCATCTGACAATGTTAGTGGACCTCTTCTTTTATTGGTTTCATTTTATCAGCATTGAAATAACTTCAAAGGTTTCCAGTCATTAAGAAAAAAGAAACTGAAAATCAACCTCCCTAAACTCCAATCTCCTTCCTTTATTGTCAGACTTATTTATTGAGCTGGACATACGTTCTTTCTTCATTTCTTCACTGCCCATTCATTCTGCAATGCATTGAAAAATGGCCTTTTGCTCATTGATATTTTAAACATCCCTCAACAAACCATCTTCATCTACAGTATTTGTGTCTATGCTTGTGTGTATGTGTATAATTATCTTATTTGGTACCTCACAAGCATTTCATATTATTACATACATGTGTGCTAAGTGACTTCAGTTGTGTCTAACTCTTTGTGACCTTACAGACTGTATCTCTCCAGGCCCTTCTGTCCATGGGATTGTCCAGGGAAAAATACTGAAGTGGGTTGCCATGCTCTCCTACAGGGTATCTTCCCAACCCAGGGACTGAACCTGCATCTCTTGTGTCTCCTGAGTATCTTACTGCATCTCTTACATCTCCTGAATTAGCAGGCATGTTCTTTACCATTAGTGCTACCTGTGAAGCGTATTACTGATCAATTCCTCTTTGGAATAGTTCTTTCCTTCCCTTAGTTTCAATAACCATGTTCTAGAAGTCTACCTTCCTCCCTGGTTCCTTCATCCTTGTCTTTTTACAAGTTTTTCCTTTTATATATAACCCCTTTCTAATTACTAAATATTTCATGCTTATAGGAAACTAAAAAAATTAAAGCCCATGCACTTACTACCAAGCTTTGTCAACCTTCAACATTTTGTATCTTTTTTGTAAAAAGGTAAAGAACTAAAACAATGCATTAACAGTCGAACTGTCTTACGTATCCCACTTTGATCCCACTTTTTTAAACTTCCCATCTATTCTTCAAAGTCCTATCCATTCAGTGTCAGTGTTTTATTTTTGAATTTTATCATTTTTCAATTTCCATGTATGCCTGAAAACAATTTGAGAAGATACAGCGGTATACATATGACCAATAGGTCAATTCCATGCTATGTTCAAAACTTTTGTATTCATATTATACTCTGCTTGATATATCAATTTCTGAAAGGATTATATTAAGATCTCCCAAGTATTATGGGTTTATAAATACCTCCTTACATTTTTTCAATTTTATTTTATATAACGAGTAGCTCTGTTTTAGCAGTTAGAAGTTGTCTATCCAGTATTTGGAATCCTTAAAATGATGATAAGATCTTTAATGATTCATGTCTAAGTTTTCTCTTTCTAGTTTCATATCATGTCTCTTTCAACTGGTAATGTATACACTCACCATATATAACTAAAGCCAGTGTCTCAAACTTAAGTATTTTCTTACTTTTGAAAATGGTTTCCTTTTTTGTGCAGATTTCAACACTCCTTACACATGTTATCTGGTTAATATTTAAGCATTTTTTCTATCTCAACTAAGAGATCCATTCTTTCCTCTCAGTTCCACTGGAGTGTATGTACTGTGGTGTCACTGGGAACTGCCTGTACTTAGAATAAAAGAGCAGTTAGAATCATTTCTCTTGAAGGTCCCTATCTCTTTTACCCTTTATATTGCTACACTTAGCACTTTGCCATATACAGGGAGCCTCATAGATGCAAAGTGGAGAGACGAACTGACAAAGGCCTGTCTCTATCTGTAAGACAGTGTAGCCAAGTACTGTGTGTGTTTTTGTAACTGTATGTATGCATACTGGTGGCAAAGAATACACATTTGAAGTGTAAATTTATTCACAGTTCTTCATGATTCTAAACCAAATTACGAATGTTAAGAAGTTGCTCCTTTAAAATTTTTACTAACATCATGATAGTGAGAGTCCTACCTGAATTTCGAATCAAAAGATTTTGATTGATTGCATAGAAAAATCATTTTGAAATCTTGTCCTAATTATGAATGTAAATGCGATATGCTAAAATACAATCTATCCATAGAGAAGGTTCATGTTGACATTTCACTCATTTCCATAAACCCAGATCCACTCACACTCTTAAGTCTAGTCTCTTCTGAGGAATCAAGTAGATATGGTCCCTCCTTCTTTTGTATTTCTCTTGGCGCTCTTCTCCAAGACTCCTGTTTTTCATGCAGGTAACCATCATATTGGGCTTCCCTGGAGGCTCAGATGGTGAGGAATCTGCCTGCAATGCAGGAGACCCAGGTTTGATCCCTAGGGTCAGGAATATCCCATTAAGAAGGGAATGGCTACCCACTCCAGTATTCTTCCCTGGAGGCTCAGATGGTGAGGAATCTGCCTGCAATGCAGGAGACCCGGGTTCGATCCCTGGGTAAGGAATATCCCATGAAGAAGAGAATGGCTACCCACTCCAGTATTCTTGCCTGGAGAATCCCATGAACAGAGGAGCCTGGAGGGCTATAATCCATAGGGTCACAAAGAGTCAGACACGACTGAGCAACTAACACTACTACTAACCATCATATCTATCTACTTGATTATTCATTCCTAGGGCATTAGATCCTAAAGCAGCAACATTTGTGGTTTATTCATTTTTTTCATTCCCTACACTAGCTAGCACATGGCTTGCACATTATAGATGCACTATTATGAAATTAAACTTGGATTTTTGATTTGATAGTATACTAGAGAGCAACAAAAGTACTAATTTCAACTAAAAAAAAATTAGTAGAAATGTACGGCCTCCCCACTTGCTTGTTTTGTCCTTTACACTGAATAAAGTTGAATGCAAATAATTCTGATCATACAAAAAACATGAATATATTGTTAAAAACAAACCAATTCAGACTATGGTGGTATAAACTTTAAATTTTCAAATTAAAATAACCCCCAAAACCACTAGTAAGCAACATTATTTTATGCAAATGGCATTCATTGCATTGTATAAAATATCATAAACTTTCATATTTATGTGAACTGGGCTATGGTCACTGTAGTGACTATGATTTCAAATCCGTAACACATATTTAATAGTTCAACATTTACCCTGCTCTGAGGTAGGGTTTTGCACATAAAAATTATCTATTTTTTGTTTCATTTTTAAAAAATAACACAAACTACAAAATATGTTCTCTATAGATGGGGATACATTTTCCTCATGTATCTTTTGGCGTGTGTTTTATAGTAATTATGGGCAGAAGCCTCATGAGTTGTCCAGATGTATTTGAGATTCTGCTTTACTTCCCTTTTCTCTATTGACTTGCTATATAGCTTCAAGAAGTGCCTTAGCTCCTCTTAGAAAATAGTCATTGCAAAATAGAGATTACATCAGCTTTTCTTAAATAACAAAAGACTATAGTTGAGCTTTTTCTTAAAATAGAGAATTACTAGAAAACTAAGAATTCAAACCTAGATCAGGCACAATTATTTGATAGCAAAGTAAATTTAAGGAAAATATTTAATATTTGTCATTTCTCCACTTATCTCCCATCCCAGTCTCTTTCTCATTTCATACTGTTCTCAGATACTTCATTCTCAGCCAAGGTAAACATGATTGGTTGATAATTATTTAAAACATTACCACTGACAGGAAAAATTTTATTTCCATAAGGATCAAAAGATTTAAATTAAGGAAATGGATATCTTATCTCTTTTTGCTAAAGAAGGACAGTTAGATCTAAGAGCAAATATCTACATGTTGAAGGCTATAAACTAAGTGATTTGAAGTTCAACATTCAACATTTGTTTAGGAATTACTATGGGTAAGGCAGGGCTCTAGACTTAGCAAAAATAACAGTGAGCAAAGCAGACTAGGCTTTGTCCTCATACAGTTTATAATCTTGGATGAGAGCAGGGGAAACATTAATCAAATGATCTAAATCAATCAAATGATCACCAATACACACACTTATGTATGTATGTATCTACAAATTGCCCTAAGTGCTGTGATGACCAACGGAGGGTGGTATAAGACTGTGTAAGCAGGAGATCTAGCCTGTTCTGGTGGGACAGGAGGGTATCTGTAAGAGTGTCACCAGAAGTTGCAGACCTAGGTGCTCACCAGCACTAAACAATAAAGCTAGTCTTATTCATATGGCATTACTAAAAGTAAAATAAACTTACTTGAAAAACAAACTTGTTCAAACAGAGAAGAGAAATAGTAATCAAAAGTTTACTAAAATGAGAGCAACATGGAGAACACTATTCTCAAAATGCTTTCAGATGTGATTAATAATGTGGTATTATTCCATATGAAAACCCTTATATGCAGAATATAAATGAACCTATAGATGAAACATAAACAGAATCACGAACAGAGAGAATAGACTGGCGGTTGCCAAGGGGGAGGGGAATGGAAGAGGGATGATTAGGAGTTTGGGATTAGCAGATGCAAACTGGTGTATACAAGATAGATAAACAACAAGGTCCTGCTGTATAGCACAGGGAAGTATATTGAATATCCTGTAGTAAACCATAATGGAAAAGACTGTGAAAAAGCAGGTATACATATGCATATATGTCACTTTGCTGTACAGCAGTAATTAACACAACATTGCAATTCATCTATATTTCAATTAAAACATGGTATTATTATAAGAAACCACATAACACACTGATTTCAAAATCCTGAGTTTTGAGTTATGGGCCAGATTTTTTATTATTATTTTCTTTTTCTTCTTGTTTAACTACATTAAGCTTTGATTAGTCCAGTTGATTCTCAGTCCAACCTGCTAGGACAAATCCTCAGAAAAAGGTGATCCAGGGGACCTGGGATTTAGACAGACCATATTGAGAAACACAGACACTAGAAAAGCCACTGTTATTGGACAAAGGATAGTGTTAAAAGATTTTCAGTACTGTGTAAAATGCAAGAGTAAGGTCTAGTCTGGTATTGCCTAAACTGTCATCATAACAAATTTTACAACACAGAATACATTTGGAAAATCATGTTTATTTTATATTCAACTCTTTAATCATCTTGTTTGGAGATTCACAATAGAGAAACATTCAGTTGTTTATGTGACATCTGAGTAGATCAAAATCCCTGGGAATTTCTGCAGTAAAGAAACCTCCTTAATTTTCTTTAAGCTGTTTACAAAGCTAATTCAATTTACCTTTGTTCCTTAATAAATATGTATATCCAGTAGAATTATGTTATTTGCTATAACATTATTTTGACATGTTGACCTAGCCCAAATCACATCAACTGACAGATGAAAATTACTTGATCCTCGGAAGTTAGGTAACTTCCTAAGTTACATATACTTGGTAAAACAGTGAGGATGAGAAAGGTGTCTTTACTCCCTTACTCTCATTCTGCCTCTTTTACCATTTTAACACATACTAATAATGCAGTTTGTCTTCAAAAATTTAGACACTGATTTTACCATGACATTCAGCTATATCTGAAGAACTAAAGCCTATATCAAACAATCATAATATATATCAATAAAATAATTACTATTACTTTATACTAATAAAATTTTACACATATTCATGAACTGATCATTTGGATGTCTAATACCTCACTTCATCTATTATGGAAAATGAGGGAGTGAAATTGATAATTCTTTTCTCATTAAGGCTACATAACAAGTTATGCAATGCTATTAATGGACTTTCCTCAGATTCCTTTCACTGCGGCGTTCTGAAGGTTTTAGGAACTTATGCTGCAGTATAATTGGTTCCCAAAGTAGTCATAAATGTGGGTACTATAGAAAAACAACCAGTTATACTCATATACACTTAGTTTCATGTGGCCATTTGATGTCAATAGAAGGAGCATATACAGAATTTCTTCTCAGTGGCCATTTCTTAGTGCCTTAATCGGACAGGAATATTTAAAGGAATGAAAGTACAGAAACTAAAAAATGCTGTGAACTCAAATGTTCTACCAACTAGCTTTTCAAAATCATATTGTACCTAATTAACATGGGACCCCATAAAGACATAATGAAATTGATTGAAATAATTGCACACTATATCATGAAAAGAGCTTTGATGGATTTTCACAGAAGAGCTTAGTGTTAGTCGCTCAGTTAGGTCCAACTCTTTATGACCCCATGGACTGTAGCCCGCCAGGCTCCTTTGTCCATGGAATTCTCCAGGCAAGAATACTGGAGTGGGTGGCCATTTCCTTCTTCAGGGTAACTTCTCGACCCCAGGGACTGAACCCAGGTTTCCTGCATTGCAGGTAGATTCTTTACCACCTGAGCCACCAGGGAAGCCCCTCAAAATTATTTCTGGTGTAGGGGGAAATTTCACTGTTCTATGAGAAAATACATCATATAATACATCATATACATTATCTCACAGAACAGCCTAACTTCCCCCTACACCAGAAAGAAACTTATTGGGCAGATGGAGAAAATTGCAACTACTCTTCTACTCATAATTTTCAGCAAAACAAAGCAAAATAAAAACAAACTACACACACACACACACACAGAAAGGCCTGCCTAAAGGTGGCAGTAAAATTAATTGGAGTCTGAATGAGGGTGTAGCTTATATTGCTCATTTTCTACTGTATTAGTGTTCCTTTGAATTATCCTTTAAATCATCATTCTCTGAACGCTGGTAACACCACCACCATCCAGTACTCATCCAGTACACTTAATGGTCTCTGATAATAAATTTAGTTAATTTGCATGGTTGACTGCTGAAAACCAGGTTTACTTTTGAATGATATTTACAATATATCTTATCTTCATTAAGAATGCTTTGGCCCTTTCAATCACTTTTTCTCTCCTCTTCATCTGCATTCTATATTAGGTTTCCTCTTTCATCATATTTTCCTCTATAATAAAATTACTACTGACTCCTAGTCTCTTATCACATCAACCTCAAATTCTGCCTGATTTTCAATGCTCTCCATGTACATCTATGGGTTATCCATATGTACCTAGCTTTGTTTTCTGACAGATCCATCCACTTGCATTAACCAAGTGGCTCATTTCACATGCTCAACCAAAATTTGTACTTATTTCCCATTGTCCTCCATGTTTGGTGAATGCTATGCACTCATGCTATGCTATGCATGTTCATTCATTAAGTGGAAAACAGTTTCTTCCCCTTTTCCTTATCTAAATTTTACTCCCTTCCAAAGTCTGTCCCATTGAAATTACTTCTCATCATTCTGACACTTATTTACCATTTTACCATCCTTAACATTCTGTAGCAATTTTGGCTCTTCAACACAAATCATCTCTTAAGAATACGCCATGAACTTTGCTAATTATTTCATGTGTATTGTTTTTACTTCAAGCCAATTTGCATACTTTTTCAGTTTGGATCAATGTCTTACACTTCCTTTATTTATCTTTTAACACACTTCCCTTACATCTAGCATAATGATGAGAAAACAGTGTGTGCTCAAAATCCTTGCTGACTGATTGATTGAAATAATTGCATACCATCAGGTTGTTTTTTTCATTAGGTGACAGAATCAAGTTTTAGAGATTCACTTAAATACCTATCAGCCTGCCAAGAACTGATGCAACTGGAAGCCATCATCATTAACTTGAAAGGGACTGCCACATATTAAAAATTCCCTTTATGGGTTTTGATGAATTGCATTGTTTGATTCATTCTTTTGTATTAAACTATATATATGATGTATCTAGAAATAACACTACCTTTTCAGTGTATTAAAAAATGGCACTCATTTTCCTGGAATTGTCATCTTAGTTTACTGTTAAAAAGTTTAAAAAAGAAAATCACATGACTTTAACCAAAGCTATTTTCTACATAATGCAGAAGTAGAATGATTTTTAAGAAAAACTAAAAAATAGTAAACTTACTGAGACAATGGTATTTCTTGCTAAAATAAACATCTACATAAATTAGCTTAGACTAGTAGCAGTATTTATTTTCTAATACATTTATTTATTTAGCATATTACTAGTATCAGTTCAGTTGCTCAGTCGTGTCCAACTCTTTGCGACTCCATGAATCGCAGCACACCAGGCCTCCCTGTCCATCACCAACTCCCGGAGTTCACCTAAACCCATGTTTATCGAGTCGGTGATGCCGTCCAGCCACCTCATTCTCTGTCGTCCCCTTCTCCTCCTGCCCCCAATCCTTCCCAGCATTAGCATCATTTCCAATGAGTCAACTCTTCGCATGAGGTGGCCAAAGTATTGTCAGCTTCAACATCAGTCCTTCCAACGAACACCTAGGACTGATCTCCTTTAGGACGGACTGGTTGGATCTCCTTGCAGTCCAAGGGACTCTCAAGAGTCTTCTCCAACACCATAGTTCAAAAGCATCAATTCTTCAGCGCTCAGCCTTCTTCACCATCCAACTCTCACATTTCAGGCTTTTATTTCTTTAGATATGTGATCTTAAAAATATATACATATATACACAGTAGAGCGAACTATGAGTTTCATCACAAAACCTGATCATATGTTTTTAAAATAGATATTAACATAGCTTTTGGAATATGTGGATATAATTAATAAAGCTAAATTTAAGTTTTTTGACTGAAATATAGTTGATTTACAATATTGTGTTAATTTCTGCTGTAAAGTGAATAAATCTAAATTTTTATTATGAAATTTTATTTCACAAATATTTTTGTATTTTTGATACACAACATAAAGAAGAACATAGCATATGAAAAATGGAGCATAATGAAATTTACTTTTCTTCTGATTTTGAATTTTTTTGGTAGTTAGTATTTTTAATTCTCAAATATTTGCCTTCTCACTGATTTAACCTCTATTGATCCTTTTAATTCCCAGCTGTTTTATTTCTGTTTTGGGAAAAGTTTTCAGTTTTTTTGCCCTTTATCTTCCCACAGACACATCTTTTCTCTGTAAAGTCAAAGGTAGCAGATGTCCCATAGTTTTCAGGCTATTTATTTTCTTTCCACACTTGGTATTTTCTCAATTACAGATTTCTCCTTCCAACCCATCAACACACTCCATAGTTGATCTGCATCTGCCTCAATAGATCCCAGAAAATTATGTGCGCGCACACACCCACACACACACAAACTCTCCAGGACTAAGAGACACCTTTCTTGTTTAATAGCAGTATTTGATTCTTAGTGGTATCTTTTACTTTTTCAAATTAGGACTGCACTTAATTCAACTTTTTTTAATAAATAAGAGGAGAAAGGAAATTATATCTCGATAGTTTGATACTTTTGTCAAATTGTATCCTTTGGGGGACCCACAGAAGTAGAAGGTGTTGAAGAAAAGATTAGAATTTGGGTTCAAACTTTCATACTGGCAAATTGCCACACTCTTGACAGGCAAGCAGTTGGCTTTTCAAGTAGACTTATCTTATGTTCTGTTTTTTGTTGATTTAGAAGAGCCAGAGCCCTGATCTGTTCAGTGTTTGTTGGAAAAACTGAAGTTTCAATAAAACGGGCAATTGGGCTGATTGGAGTGTGTGAAGATGGTAGGTGGTATATAGTCAAGTGCATATTTTTATAACAGCAAGTTTAACTAGGACTCATATGTGCAGAGTGGTGTCAAGTTGTGAGGATGTCCAGCTTTCTGTTGAAGAATGTTGAATAATTCCTGCTGTCTTAAGGCTAGTACTTCCTCTTCAAGTGATATGGGTCAGCACTGACCAGTGCTGTTTTTCGCTCTTTGGTGGTCATCCAAGAATATAAAAGGAGAACATCTGGATTTCTGTCAGTTCCAGCCATGCTGAAAAGCTTTCCATAGAGTAAGTTTGTTTTTACAGATTCATACACATTCTCCAAATGTGATTTTCCAAGGCAGCCACATTTCAAAACTGTGAACTTTATCTCATTAAGTGCTAAAACTAAACAAAATATCTTTTAAGCTCCCATATTAAGTTCTAGCTCTGAGGCAAGTCACTTTTTAAAACACATGTTTCATGCTTGATGTAACTCTAATTCCCCTTCTTCCTGGGAACCATGACTTGACTTCAAGAAACACTAAAAATGTTCACTGTTTAATGATAATTAAGAACTCTTAGTTGGGTTATTTTTTCAGTCTTTGGAAAATAAAAAGCTTTTTTAAACATGAATGAAATAGCTCTTTGAAGCAGTTGATATCTTTGAAGTATAATAAGGTTGTAGTTTTATTCACAGGAGGGGTTGAAAATAGGGAAAATATAATCTTCTCCTAATTGTTCAGTCATTCAATCTCAAATCCAAACAGGTAAAAAGAAAATTCATTGGGAAAAAAACTGTAAGTCTCAAATCCCTGTCTGATTTTACACAAGTTTTATCTTTAAACAGCAATCATTTAAGATGAGTGAGTTTGTCACCAACATGACTACTGCTTCTCCAAAAACTGAACAAAAATAACATTAATACTGATAATGAAGTCACTTCTGACAGGCATCTCTGGCACAATGTTGACTAGGTCAGTGTGACCTAGAAGAAACCAAATTTAAATGTTTTAGAGCACATTTCCAAATCCTTGGAACTGTATTTCCAGCCTAAATTTAACGTTTTAACATGAACTTAACTCCATTTTAGGTTTTCAATTTAGAATCTCTAGGAAGAGCTATGTTTTAAATTTCTCCATGTACTAAGCCCCAGTCCTAAATTCGTTATTAGCTATGAAATATAAGAATGTTCTTATATATCTGGATAATCTTTTCTATAACTTTAAATTTTTTCCAAACTGATATGATCACTATCATTTAAACATATCTGACATCATTTCTTTTCCATATCCTCTAAAAACAAACTTCAATGTAAAATTTTATTATTTTTGCTTTTCCTTCCATTCAAAGTGCTCTACAATCATTATATGAAGTTTTATTTGTGTTTTTTTTTTTCAAGAAGTAGATTGTAGAAGTGTTTCTAAGAGGAGGAAAATATTCCCATGATATTGTAACTGGAATTATGGGGTTCTAACTATCAACACTTCAGTTGCTCCATGCCAACCACATATGTTAACAGTGGTCCATTTGAATCCTATGTAACACTTTGGCCTGTTTGGTCCACAATTTGTAGCCAAACATATGGCGAGAGGCTTTGGAGATGAGTCTTCAAGCTGGCTGACTGCTGTTGATGTCTCTGGGATCACATGCTCCATTTAAGTCTCTGCAGTTCCAAATTGGAGCCTGAACCCTGTCTGCCTGTGCTGAAATGTGAGAAGGTCCAGATTTTTTACAGCCTCCAAGCCTCCCAGACAACCATAATTATCAGCACTCCGAAGAGCTAGGAATATAAGCCAAATGCAAACAAATTAGGGAGGGAGAGCAGAAGAGCTACAGCTGTTGGGTCAAGCTGGGTGCAAAATGGTTCAGTGTTTTCAGAAATTGGAGAAGAATGTCACCAAAATGAACTTTCTGTGATAAAATGGGCTTGTTCTTTAGCACTTTTCTTTCTCGCACTAGAGCAGAAATCAGCCTAAGAGAACAGCTTTTAAATAAATCAGTATGGATGTGGTGAAGATAGGTGTGCAAAAATGTAAAATTTTTGAAGGGGTAAACGGTACGTGATGATTTGGAGACTGCATTTTCTTGGGAAGATAGGCATTACTGATAATTATAACAAATAATTACCTTAAAGTTTAAATTCTGGGGCTAGATTTAGAAAGACTATTCACTCAGAATTTAGAAAGAATTGGAAATTCTACCAGAACTAGAAAGCCTACCTGACTTTTTCTTTCAATTATAGTACTTTATTGCATCTCTTCTGAATGCATATTTTCTGATTTCATGTTTAATTTTCTTGTAAATCTATCCTATCTAGTCTTCCTCTTTTCTTGAAACATTGCTAACATGAATGACATGCAAATGCAGGGCTTCAGTTAAACTTCTGTTTTCATGTTAAACACCCTTGATTCTCTGGGTTGGAGGCATATTTCATCCTATGATGCCTTTGATACTTTCATTCCTGTAGTTCTGGTACTTGCTGAAGTCCTGTGGAGCCAGGCAGGCAATGAATGAAGCAGAGGGGAAGACCTCAGGGGAGTGGGAAAGGTTAAGGTAAACTGGGCAATGTTCCCATTCTAAAGGAAGCTTCCACACCACAGCTCCAGCTGAGGTTTTTTTTATGGTTAGGTGAGAAGGAAGACCCAAGGTCTCACAAATCTGGTTTATTATGAATATATTGTATGATTTTTAGATGTTTACAAATTATTGTTTTCTATTTTAAAGAAGATTGATTTCTTAAATGTTGCCAATACTGATAATGGGACAGATTGAGGGCAGGAGGAGAAGGGGGTGACAGAGAATAAGATGGTTGGATGGCATCACCGACCCAATGGACATGAGTTTGAGCAAATTCCAGGAGGTAGTGAAGGACAGGGAAATCTAGTGTGCTGCAATCCATGGGGTCTCAAAGAGTTGGACACGACTTAGTGACTGAACAATAACAATACAATTCTACAAACAGACCTCTCTGAAGGCATTTAGCCTAACGGCTGTCAATTTACAAACTTTGCTCTAAGACAAGCAATCTTTACAAAAATTTATTACAAAGTATTTAGAACTTTGGGTTTGTCCTAAGGAAACCAGCATTATTTTCCTCCCAGGACCTCAGCTTCTCTTCCTTCTTTTCTAGAAAAGAAATACCTCCTTCATGTACTCTCCCTCTTTGGGATTCAATGAGTAGCCCAATCCCATCAACTGTACCTTCTAAATATCTCTTAACTCTCTACTCTGTAGAAAATATCCAATTTCTACTACCTTTGTTTTCCACTTGACTGCCATCATCCCTTAATTGGAATCTTACCTATTGATCTTTTTCTAAAAATACCTTACACCTTCCAGTGCTTCCTATCTTAGAGTTTAGTATTAATTTGTTTTCTCAGCATCCACTCCTCCAGACTTATCATTATTAACCATTTATTCCTTATTATTGTTTTCATAGCAACAGGTCTAAATATCATCTACCAACTCAGTACAAGAAAGCCATAGTAGTCCATTTCCCAGGTTCTCAACTTGAGCCCCACTATAGCGAAGAACTCAACTTCAACTGTTCTTAGAGCTCCTTTGTTCTGAGGTTGTTACCATATTTCTGCAGGTCTCTAATATAGTACCAAGGTGTGGTGAGGCCCCTCAGCCACCTGTCATTTTAGTTTACTGCTGAAATATAGTCTTTGATGCCCAAATAGTCCTTGGGTGTGGCTCCTCTGCTGCTTCTACCTAAGCTTGGGACAGGAGTGTCAGAGGGTGTAGGACCCTCAGTGGGATTCTCAGAATTGGTCCTCTTTCCTAGACCAATGTTTCCCAACTCTTTTCTCCTTAATAATATCCTCTATATAGCTATACTGTCCATCTCTTTATAGTCTGTTATGATCCCTGCTTATTTAACTTATATGCAGAGTACATATAAGTGCTGGAAGAAGCACAAGCTGGAATCAAGACTGCCGGGATAAATATCAATAGCCTCAGATATGCAGATGACACCACCCTTATGGCAGAAAGTGAAGAGGAACTAAAAAGCCTCTTGATGAAAGTGAGAGAGGAGAGTGAAAAAGTTGGCTTAAAGCTCAACATTCAGAAAACTAAGATCATGGCATCTGGTCCCATCACTTCATGGGAAATGGATGGGGAAATGGTGGAAACAGTGTCACACTTTATTTTTGGGGGCTCCAGAATCACTGCTGATGGTGATTGCAGCCATGAAATTAAAAGACACTTACTCCTTGGAAGGAAAGTTATGACCAACCTAGATAGCATATTTAAAAGCAGAGACATTACTTTGCCAACAATGGTCCGTCTAGACAAGACTATAGTTTTTCCAGTAGTCATGTATGGATGTGAGAGTTGGACTGTGAAGAAAGCTGAGTGCCAAAGAATTGATGCTTTGGAACTGTGGTATTGGAGAAGACTCTTGAAAGTCCCTTGGACTGCAAGGAGATCCAACCAGTCCATCCTAAAGGAGATCAGTCCTGGGTGTTCATTGGAAGGACTGATGTTGAAGCTGAAACTCCAATACTTTGGCCACCTCATGCAAAGAGTTGACTCATTTGAAAAGACCCTGATGCTGGGAAGGATTGGGGGCAGGAGGAGAAGGGGACAACAGAGGATGAGATGGCTGGATGGTATCACTGATTCGATGGACATGAGTTTGGGTAAACTCTGGGAGTTGGTGATGGACAGGGAGGCCTGGAGTGCTGTGATTCATGGGGTCACAAAGAGTAGGACACAACTGAGCGACTGAACTGAACTGAATGGTCATTTAAGAGGCCACAAAATATCACATTATGCAAGACTTTTTCACCATTCAAGAACCCATTTTTGCTCTCTTAGACCTACTAGGAAGCCATCCTTCATGGAGTTCTGCTATGACCTTGAATTTTGCTAGAAAAGAGGGCCCTGAATGCTAAGGTTCTAAAACAAGATGTGTTTTTTCCAGCCCTCCCCCAGCCAGGGTGATCTCTTTCTGGTATGACATAAGCACTTTTCCTGCACTTTCAAGGCATTTCTCTTCTTCCTTCAAATCATCTTGTTTTTTGACAATGTCATTTGGTAAACCATTAAAATGAGACACTAAACCATTTGTACAAACATTCTGTTTACCCTTTTTTTAAAGCAAGAGAAGATCAAATGGTCACTCTCTCCCAGTGGATAACAAAATATATTTGCTTTTCTTACTCTTGGAGGGTAACTAAAAGGATGAGCTTTTCTTACTCTTGGAGGGTAACTAAAAGGATGAGCCAAGTGAATCCATCCAATAAAACTGTTTAAAAGTTGTACATGTAGGGAATTTTGTCACATTGTCATCCGTCTCTTTCTACTAGACTATATAAGCTTCAGTAAGGGAGAAATTGTTTTCTCATCTTTGTCATTTTAAAGGTCTATAAAAGTCCTGTCACATACATCATGCATGCATGATGTTCTTAAATAAATGACCTAGGCTAAGGGTCAGTGTGCTAGTCTACTAAAAAAACCACAAATAGGGTGTCAAATCACTGCAGATGGTAACTGCAGCTATGAAATTAAAAGACACTTACTCCTTGGAAGGAAAGTTGTGACCAACCTAGACAGCATATTAAAAAGCAGAGACATTACTTTGTCACCAAGTTCTGTCTAGTCAAGGCTATGGTTTTCCCACTACTCACGTATGGATGTGAGAGTTGGACTATGAAGAAAGCTGAGCGCCGAAGAATTGATGCTTTTGAACTGTGGTGTTGGAGAAGACTCTTGAGAGTCCCTTGGACTGCAAGGAGATCCAACCAGTCCATCCTAAAGGAGATCAGTCCTGTGTGTTCATTGGAAGGACTGATGTTGAAGCTGAAACTCCAATACTTTGGCCACATCATGCGAAGAGCTGACTCATTGGAAAAGACCCTAATGCTGGGAAGGATTGGGGGCAGGAGGAGAAGGGGATGACAGAGGATGAGATGGTTGGATGGCATCACCGACTCATTGGACATGGTTTTGGGTGGACTCCGGGAGTTGGTGATGGACAGGGAGGCCTGGCATGCTGCGGTTCATGGGGTCACAAAGAGTTGGACACAACTGAGCGACTGAACTGAACTGAAACAACAGAAACCTATTTTCTTATAGCTCTGGAGATTTCTGATTTCTGATGAGGCCTCTCTCTTTATATCGTATGTGGCTACTTTCTTGCTATGTCCTCAAAATGGACTCTCCTCTGTGCAACATGCAGAGGAGAGCCTCTTCCTCTTATAAAAACAAGTCATATCAAATCATGGTCCCACCCCTAGAAACTCATTTACTTTGATTACTTCCTTAAAAGTCTTATTTCCAAACAGAGTCACAGCGAAGGCCAAGGCTTCGATATACCAGTTTTGAGTGGACACAATTCATGGAGCCAGCAAGGAGTTTTGGTAAAAGTAACAGCAAAGTTTTTTTTTTTGGTAAAAGCACAAGATATGAAACATTTTAGGCCCTCAGATCACCAGCCTCTACCACTCAAATCTGCCCTTGCAGCATGAGTGAGTGAGGTTGTGTCCAACAAAACTTTATTTACACAATGAGGTAGTGAATGAACTGGATTTCGCCCACAGGTTGTAGTTTGCTGACACCTAATACAGACCTGCAAATGTTACAACTTTCTTACCTATTCACACAACTCTCCATTTCTAGAAGCATATCACAAAATTTCTGCTTGCAACCATTTAATGACTTCTGTTTGTCTCTGGAATTTGACATAAACTTCTAGGTATAAGAAGACTATTTTGTTCCAACCATACCACTAGGCTTGCAGGATCTTGGTTCCCTGACCAAGAGTGGAACCCATGCTCCCTGCAATGAAAATGCTTAGTCCTAACCACTGAACCACCAGGAATTCTCATAAGGAGGCTTTTTCTACTGAGTTGATAGCATGTCAGCAAACTTCTTTTCTACCCTGTACAGTGAATAAATAAAGTTCACTTCTCCAAATAAAACCAAGCACATTTGCAGTTGGTGTTTTTGCCTAGGGTACTTCTTTTCTCTCTGGAGCCTCATCCTCTTTGTAGACATCACTGCCCCACCCCATTCACCTGGAGCAGCACCCAGGCTGTGTCATCTTCATAGTAACTCAAACTCCAGTCAAAGTTATTCATTTCTTTTTCTTCTGAACAACACAAATGTTTATCATTATACCATTAGGTAAATACTAAGTCAACTTCCCCAACACTGAGTGTACCTTTTATGCATTTCTATAACCCAGCTAGTACTTAGCAATTTAAAAATATTGTGGGAACTCTGTAAAAATATTGTGGGAACTTTCTAAAACAGCTTCCCACCCCCCACCCCCCCATCCCCCTGAGTAGCATTCTGTGCTCTAGATCAATAGTTCTAAACCAGAGGTGATGTTGAGCCTACAGGAAATCTGACAATATCTGGAGAAATTATTAGTCATCATAACTAGGGGGAGGAAGGGTGTGTTGGTCCTGGAATCAAGTGAGTTGATGCTATAGTTGCTGGTACCCATGTTCAATGCACTGGACCTCCCCCACGATAAAGAACTATCCAGCCCAAAATGTTAGTAGTACTGAGGTTGAGAGACTGATCTAGGTCAGTCAAGGATATTCCTTTCTTTTATATTTGCTTTTTCTACAACTACTGTTTTAGGCGATTCCCCATTCTACTCAAAGGGATTCATATGGCTTTGTACTGCTTAACTTTATCCATTTGTTTTCATAGTAACAAGTTCTGAAGGTAGACTATATTAAAGAAGTAAAAGTAGCTAGGTCCATCTGGAGTCTATTTTCATTTAATACATGAAATATTTGTAGGAAAACATAGGAATTTTTGATAAGAAGCCAAGTTCAGAATATGTCTCATTGGCCAGTGACAAGTGGTAAATACATCCAAATTTCTATCAGCATGCTGGGGCAGAGCTAGGCTTGCCTCTGGGGAGCCTGGAAGTTTCAGAATGAAAACAGTGATTTAGAGTTATTTCAGGATGAATCACCTGTTAATACCTCCCCTCTGTGTTTAATTTAGAGTGTCAGAATAGTAAGGAGAAATGAAGAACTTGTTTGTAGGACCCAGAAAGTAAATGTTCTGAATAAAATAATATAAAATCAATGTTACAACTTTCTTATACTTATACCTTCTTGAAATAAAGGAATGAAGAGAGAGAGAATAAATTTATATGAATAAACTTATACCTAAATAAGAATAAAATATGAATAAACTTATACCTTCTTGAAAGAAAGGAATGAAGAGAGAGAAGAAGGAATGAAAAAGGAAAGACATAACTGGTAAACTAGGACAGAAAGCATGAAGTTTGAGTCAGGTACAGGTAAGTTTAGATTTAGTCACTAAATGTAATCAGTGGTATGACATTGGACAAGTTTCTTATTTTCTCCTTTTTCCTTAGCTCAAAAATGGAGATAGTATTGTTATGGAAATTAGATGAAAATATATACAGAAAATATCCATCACTGTATCTGGTACATAGAGAGTGCTAAATATATGTGTAAAAAATAATGTTTGACAATCTGTAGACCATAACTTCCTGGAAGTAATAGAATGTTCCAAGATAAAGCATTTTAGGGCCAGGCAGACCAGAGATACGATTTCTATGAATATATTTGTATGGGTAGCAATAAAGTTAATAAAAATCTCCATTCTCTCCTCTCACCAAAGTGAGTCAAGAATTTTAAATGAACCCCCAGTTCAATTTCCTCCACTGCCAGTTCTGCCTTTAAAGTCAAATGTACTACAGACAGATGCTGTTACTCTCTGCTACCACACTAGTCCAAACCACTATCACCTATCACTGAGATGACACAGGCTTCTGCAAGAGGCTTCAGATGATCTCAATGTTTCCCCTTTTTCCTCTCTTTCAACCTAAAGAAAATCCATTTTTAAAGGTATCAATCTGTTACCCTTTGTAACAGAGTAAGATCACTGCTTTTGCACCTCACATAAAATCCAGACTTACCAGGGCTCCCAAGATCTTGCTTGATCCCAATCCTGTCTATCCAACTGTCCTCTCTTGTTCCACCTCTGTCTCTCTCCCCATTCCAGCCATAGAGGCTTCTAGGCTTAGAAGTCTAGAAGTGCACCACAATTCCTTCCTCAGGGGCTTTGTAAACACCCCTCCTCTGCTCTTCACAACACTGACTTCTGATCCTTCAGGACTCAACTGAGAGTCACTTCACTGCAGAAGGGTTCCTTCTTTTCTTTTAAAGTAGATCCTATATTGTTAATCTCAAAAACTACACTCTCCTTTATTCTTTTTTTCATTTATCACAAATTTCATTTATATACATGTTAAATTTGTTTCCCAGCATACACTGTGTTTCCTGACTAGGCCATAAATTCTAGAAAAGGATAGTACATGTATGCATAGTTTACAACTACCTACCTAGAATATACAATATTTACCATGCTGGGCCAAAAAACCAATATTCAGTAAATACTTGAATGTATGAATGAATGAATGAATAATGAACAGTAGTTTAGTGTCTGATTTCCTTAAGAATTTACTAAACTTTCTTTTGACTTGTGGGAGATGGAGAAAGAGTTCAATAAAAGTTTTACAATGTCTTCAGTTTTAAGTGTTGATTTAAACATTTTTAATAAAAATGCATGCATAGTAGCATAAAAGGATGACTCATGACATTTCATTCCGTGAGGCCTTTTTGTTCTATACAGATAAGAATGTGTTTTGTATTCAAGAGGTACTCAATAAATTCTGGTTGAGTTACAACTTGTCACAAAGAAAATACTCTAGAAATACAAAATGGTTTTTGTTTTCTTCTTATTTTCTCTTTTTTTGGTAAAGAATATTTGTATACGGTACTATATTACTTAGGTAAGATAGTGTTCAAATTTTTTAAGAACTGAAATATGAATTCTGTTGCAGTAACATATTTTAATATAAAAATAATTCTAAAAATTCTAACTTCATATGGCTAAAAGCACTTTTGTCACTGTTGTCACATTAAGTCAAAACCTTTTGGTATAAGTTTCATTACACAAAAATAAAAAATGAGTTTCTTACATAAAAAAATGAATTTCTGAAAAGTTAAAAAAAAACAAAAACAAAAACTTGCTCAGAATCACCCTGCTATTAAGAAATAGGGCCAGGAGTAAAACTCTAATAAGACTTTAAAATCCATGTTTATTCTTTTGTATGACAGCTGTCTTTTCTATAAATGCACACCTTTCCTTATAAATCCATCTCACCTATTTATCACTAAAGGGAATTTTACCATGGTTTGAAATTAATAATTTGCTTTTTCTATGCTCTGTCACATTTCCTCAAAGCCATCTGAACGTCAAGACAGATTTTCTATGGGGCTATCAGTTGGGTAACAGCCATCATATACACATTTTTGGAAAAAAGTACTATGGCCTTTCAGCTATTCTAGGTAATAGAAAAGAGGAAAGAAATATGAGACAAAAGTGCTGCATTTTATGCACATAAGTTGCATAAATTTTGATTCTCCAAGTGTTTGTTGTTTCATGCTCTATGCAAATTACTGAAGGAAGTGTCGTGACCCATCCAAGGGAATACAAAGTGTGCCGAAGTGCTTACAATTGAACAGGGGAAACAAATTACAAATACATAGCATTTCCAAATAAAAGCAATGTGTATATATGAATATTTGGGGGGAAAATCCCTGCAAACTACTGGGAATAGAGTATTGCTCTGGAAATTCAGGAGAGGGAGATATCAACACAAACTGTCATAGGTGATTTGGAATTTGAGTTCAACTCTAAAGCTTATGCATAAAATGTCGAGACAGACAAAAGAGTGATTCAGCAGTCTATGCTGGGTACCTCATGAGTATCTCTTGTAAGGAACTCTAGAGAATTCAGAGACTCATAAGTACGATATAGTAATAGCCAAACCATTACAGAGCACATGAGATAATATGTACTATTAAATCACATGGGGGCTTCAGTACATGTGGTAAAACTATATGCCTTAAGAATTAGGCAGTAATGTTAACTGTTGTGCCATTGATATATTTTCAAAGTATACACATTCCTGGGCAATGATGAACTTCCTGAGGTCACTTTTCAGTCCAGGGAGTCAAAAAACTAAGATCAACTACAAAAGGAGCCATAAATGCCCAGAAGACAAATATACACTAGTTACCTACTTATAAATTTACCTCCCTGAAGTCCATGATCTCAGCCTGTTTGTGGATCTGTACCTTGCTGATGGTAGGCTACTGTACATTGCTGAACATATAGTGGGCAAATCATGCAGAATGGTTGCTAGAAGAAAAATGTCCATTTTGAAAACAATGAAAAATTTCATAAAGCCAATGAAAATGTTGGAGATTTGTTCAGATCGTACACAGATTTTCAGTACACATGTGGAAACGTGAAATTCTATGTTTCAGAGTAGGAGCACACAAATTCATTTTTACACAAAGAATGGGATCTCCACAGATTTGAATGTAACATTTGCAATTTCATAAGTGACTCAAGAGGTTTATATTTTATAACATAGCCATTTCCTTCTCCAGTGGATCTTCCCAACCCAGGGATCAAACCTGGGTCTCCTGCATTGCAGGCAGATTTTTTACCATCTGAGCCATGGGGGAAGCCCATCAATATTTACCCACCTCCCATATGAAGTTATTATATATACTAAATGAAATAATATACATAACCTATTTAGAAAGAATAAAAGGAATTTGAAAAGCATAAGCAGGGAACCTAACCTACCATCCTGTATCTATAAAAGAATCAGTTATTTATTACATACCTTTGGGAGCAAGAGAAAACATAAAAACTCATTTCTCATTAATGTTCAGAGACTCATCTATACCTTGATCAAAAAATAATTTGCTAATCTGATTAATCCTATTTTGTAATAGGGTTAAATTGCATCCTGGTGGCTTTCAGAAGGTATTGTTCACCCTCAATTATCCAACAATAAGAAAAATAATAGAGTGTGTGTGAGTGTGTATGTGAGAGTGTATATATACATGTACATGTGTGTAAATTAATTTTATCCTATGAAATCTGACTTATATGTAAAGTACCTGGAAAGTTTTAAGGTTATTATTTTCTAGGCTCTACCTGTGTCTTTATAACTATTAATTCAATTTATACAACCAGGCATGATGTTGCTTCTATTCTCATCTTACATATGGCATTTTGCATATGGCATAGCTGAGACACTGAAAGGTTAACTAACATATATAAGATCGCAGAAGTAATAAGGCACAAAGTCAAACCCAGGCTTCTGGCTCCAGTGCCCATTCTCTTAATCACCAACCAGTTCTCTGATCAAGTGCTTTACTCTGAAAAGTGATATGATGAATTCCATTCCATTTTCTTCTTTTGTTACAGATTAAATTTAGGACCAAATGCTACTCTAAGAAACTGTTTGAATCTCAAAGTCGTTGGCTAGTTTTCGGAGTTCATTTCCAGGGTTTGGTGGATGATAAGTTTCTTTATAATGAGATCTTTAATACGTTTCATTTTACTTATATGGCATTTTGCATATGGCATAGCTGAGACAGTCTTTTCCACTTGAACCTACAGGTAAGA
Source organism: Okapia johnstoni (assembly GCA_024291935.2). Classification (NCBI taxonomy): domain Eukaryota; kingdom Metazoa; phylum Chordata; class Mammalia; order Artiodactyla; family Giraffidae; genus Okapia; species Okapia johnstoni. The sequence goes on along the minus strand of CM044310.1, from coordinate 46,598,987 downwards.
AAACCCCTCAGCCCTCGGGAGATTCGATCAAGCTAAAGTAGGTAATGAAAAAAGCCCTCCAGTTTAACTAACAGTGGCTTCTTTGCATACAAGGAACTTAGTACCTTCTCTGCTCACCAGGTGGTGGTGCTAGTGGTAAAGAACCCGCCTGCCAATGCAGGAGACATAAGAGACGCAGGTTCGATCCCCGGATTGGGAAAATCCTTTAAAAGAGACCGTGGCCACCCACTTCCATATTCCATGGAGAATCCCATGGACAGAGGAGCCTGGTGGGCTGCAAGACTATAGGGTTGCAAAGAGTCAGACACGACTGAAGTGACTTAGCGTACACACACTGCTTATCAGTTTTACCTGTGGCTAGAAGCCCCCCATGCACGGAAGATTCTGTTTCTTTCTTTTCTCTTATTACTTGCCCATCAAATTTCCCTCTATTTTGTCTTCACTTTCCTTTTCACTGATTCTTTTCCATTAGCACAGAAATATATTTATTTTACCTCAAAAAACAAACAAACAAACAAGCGTCTCACTTGATACGTAGGATCCTGTCTCTCTCTGCTTCCTTTCCATTTATGCCTCTGGTAAGTATATCAACATTCTCTATTCTGGCTTCCTCTTTTTCCATTGCATTTTGATTCCTCTGCAGTATGGATTTTCTCTATATTCTTCAAAGAAATGGCTCAGCATTCACAGCTGCTTCAGTTTCAAAGATTTCTACATGCAAGCATTCCACTTTTTGAATTCCTTCTTTACTTCATACACAAAATTTTATATTCTAAACACCCCATTTTATTATTCCACTTCTATCCCATCACAGCTTTCCTGGACTAAAATAATCAGTTTCATGTAGTGAAATAGTGACTTTCAAAAGTCGAGTCTACCTGGAACCATGAAATGTGACTTTAGTTGGAAATAGAGTATGCAGATGCAATTATTAACAGCAAGACTCTCAGGATGAAATTATCCTGGATTTAAGGTGGCCTTTAAATTCAATGATTAGTGTTCTTACAGTAAGAGAAGAGAACACAAATACTCACAAAGAAGGTCATATGAAGACAAAGGCAGAGTGATGTTGTATGAGACTAGGAAATGCCTGGGGACAACAGAAGCTAACTAGAGGCAAAGAGGATTTTTCCTTAGAATCTTCAGAGGTAGCATGGCTCTACTGACAACTTGATTTCAGACTTCTAGCCTTGGGAATGGAAGAGAAGAAATTTCTCTTCTTTTAAGCCACTCAGTTTGCCATACTTTCTTACAACAGGCCTAAGAACCTAATAAATTTCCTAAGTGGCATCCATGACTTCTAACTCCATGATTCTTTATGGACTATTTTGGTAAAAACTATAGAACTCCCAGAAAAGACGCACAAGTGTACAATTCCAAATTTCACATACAATTTCATAAGTTTTCAGAACTTCAAAGATCTACCCATGGATCTCTTCTTATTCTTGCAGCCAATTAAGAACTCTCTGCCTACATATTGTATCTAGAGTCAACTTACTACAATTCTGATTATGCCATCCTCTAATTTAAAAACAGTAATATCTTTTCTGAACTACAAGGCTCCATACCTTTGCTCTTACATGCTACATCTCCATGCTAAAACATCCTCTTTTTTCACCCCTCCAAAGAAATACCTATGTCAGAGCAGTTATGGCTCTGTGCCCTTGCCCTTGCTGTGTGTGCTGCCTCGAACTCCCTTCCTTCTACCAGCTCCCAGCCTTCTAATGAATTCCTAGTAATTTTGATGTTTTATATAACTTATCTCATCTGTGAATCAAATGGTCTCACTGCAAAGTACTGATTTTACAAAGCAATTAAAGTCTTGGACAGTAACAAGTTTATTAAATACAAGATGCTTTACTTTGAGTGTAAGAAAATTTTAATCATATTGTAATATTTTTTCTTAATTTTCTATATATAAACAGAAATTTATAGATAAATGTTTATACATAAATATAAATGTTTTCCAATTCTTTAAACAAAGTAATTATACTTATATTAATATTAAGTGTAACATAGTATGGAAATGTAACATAGTTCACCGAAAGATGAACTCCCAAGGTTGGTAGGTGCCCGATATGCTACTGGAGATCAGTGGAGAAATAACTCAACAACAAACACAACACCCACTTGTTGATGTGACTGGTGATGGAAGCAAAGTTCAGTGCTATAAAGAGCAATATTGCATAGGAACCTAGAATGTTAGGTCCATGAATCAAGGCAAATAGGACGTGGTCAAACAGGAGATGGCAAGAGTGAACGTTGACATTTTAGGAATCAGCAAACTAAAATGGACTGGAATGGGTGAATTTGACTCAGCTGACCATTATATCTTCTACTGTGGGCAAGAAGCCCTTCGAAGAAATGAAGTAGCCCTCATAGTGAACAAAAGAGTCCGAAATGCAGTACTTGGAGGCAATCTCAAAAACGACAGAATGATCTCTGTTCATTTCAAACCATTCAATATCACAGTAATCCAAGTCTATGCCCCAACCAGAAATGCTGAAGAAGGTGAAGCTGAATAGTTCTATGAAGACCTATAAGACTTTCTAGAACTAACACCCAAAAAAGATACCCTTTTCATTACAGGGGACTGGAATGCAAAAGTAGGGAGTCAAGAAATACCTGGAGTAACAGGCAAACTTGGCGTTGGAGTACAGAATAAAGCAGGGCAAAGGGTAAAAGAGTCTTGCCAAGAGAACGCACTGGTCATAGCAAACACCCTCTTCCAACAACACAGGAGAATACTCTACACGTGGACATCACCAGATGGTCAATACCAAAAGCAGATTGATTATATTCTTTGCAGCCAAAGATGGAGAAGTTCAATACAGTCAGCATAAACAAGACAGGGAGCTGATTGTGGCACAGAGCATGAACTCCTTTTTGCCAAATTCAGACTTAAATTGAAGAAAGTAGGGAAAACCACTAGACCATTCAAGTATGACCTAAATCAAATCCCTTAGGATTATACAGTTCAAATGACAAATAGATTCAAGGGATTAGATCTGATAGACAGAGTGCCTGAAGAACTATGGACGGAGGTTAGTGATTTTGTATAGGAGGCAGGGATCAAGAACATCCCCAAGGAAAAGAAATGCAAAAAAGGCAAAATGGCTGTCTAAGGAGGCCTTACAAATAGCTTTGAATAGAAGAGAAACTAAAGGCAAAGGAGCAAAGGAAAAGTATACCCATTTGAATGCAGAGTTCCAAAGAACAGCAAGGAGAGATAAGAAAGCCTTCCTCAGTGATCAATGCAAAGTCATAGAGAAAAACAAAAGAATGGTAAAGTCTAGAGATCTCCTCAAGAAAATTAGAGATACCAAGGGAACATTCATACAAAGATGAGCTCAATAAAGAACAGAAAGGGTATTGACCTAACAGAAGCAGAAGATATTAAGAAGAGAACACACAGAAGAACTATACAGAAAAGATCACAACCCAGATAATCAAGATGGTGTGATCAACCTAGAGCCAGACATCCTGGAATGTGAAGTCAGGTGGGCCTTAGAAAGCATCACTATGAACAAAGCTAGTGGAGGTTAGAGAATTCCATTTGAGCTATTTCAAATCCTAAAAGATGATGCTGTGAAAGTGCTGCACTCAATATGCCAGCAAAATTGGAAACCTCAGCAGTGGCCACAGGACTGGAAAAGGTAAGTTTTCATTCCAGTCCCTAAGAAATGCGATATCAAAGAATGCTCAAACTACCACACAATTGCACTCATCTCACACTTTGAGCAAAGCATTATTTTGAGCAAAGTAATGCTCAAAATTCTCCAAGCCAGGCTTCAACAGTATGTGAACTGTGAACTTCCAGATGTTCAAGCTGGATTTAGAAAAGGCAGAGGAACCAGAGATCAAATTGTCTACATCCACTGGATCATCAAAAAAGAACAAGAGTTCCAGAAAAACATCTATTTCTGCTTTATTGACTATGCCAAAGCCTTTGACTGTGTGGATCACAACAAACTGTGGAAAAGTCTTAAAGAGATGGGAATACCAGACCACCCGATCTGCCTCTTGAGAAATCTGTATGCAGGTCAGGAAGCAACAGCTAGAACTGGACATGGAACAACAGACTGGTTCCAAATAGGAAAAGGAGTACGTCAAGGCTGTATATTGTCACCCTACTTATTTAACTTATATGCAGAGTACATCATGAGAAACGCTGGGCTGGAAGAAACACAAGCTGGAATCAAGATTGCCAGGAGAAATATCAATAGCCTCAGATATGCAGATGACACCACCCTTATGGCAGAAAGTGAAGAAGAACTAAAGAGCCTCTTTATGAAAGTGAAAGAAGAGAGTGAAAAAGTTGGCTTAAAGCTCAACGTTCAGAAAACTAAGATCATGGCATCTGGTCCCATCACTTCATGGGAAATGGATGGGGAAATGGTGGAAACAGTGTCAAACTTTATTTTTGGGGGATCCAAAATCACTGCTGATGGTGATTGCAGCCATGAAATTAAAAGACGCTTACTCCTTGGAAGGAAGGTTATGACCAACCTAGATAGCATATTTAAAAGCAGAGACATTACTTTGCCAACAAAGGTCCATCTAGTCAAGGCTATGGTTTTTCCAGTGGTTATGTATGGATGTGAGAGTTGGATGGTGAAGAAAGCTGAGCGCCGAAGAATTGATGCTTTTGAACTGTGGTGTTGGAGAAGACTCTTGAGAGTCCCTTGGACTGCAAGGAGATCTAACCAGTCCATCCTAAAGGAGATCAGTCCTGGGTGTTCATTGGAAGGACTGATGTTGAAGCGGAAACTCCAATCCTTTGGTCACGTCATGCCAAGAGTTGACTCATTGGAAAAGACCCTAATGCTGGGAAGGATTGGGGGCAGGAGGAGAAGGGGACGACAGAGGATGAGATGGCTGGATGGCATCACTGACTCGATGGACATAGGTTTGGGTAGACTCTGGAGTTGGTGATCGACAGGGAGGCTTAGTGTGCTGCGATTCATGGGGTCGCAAAGAGTCAGATGCGAGTGAACTGAACTGAGTCATCAAATCACAAGAAAAGAGAACAAAAGAGGAAATGAATAAACTTTCCTTTTTTCCACAGGGACTTCCCTGGAGGTCAAGTGGTTAAGAATCAACTTGCCAGTGCAGGGTACACCAGTTCAATCCTTGGCCCAGGAAGATCTGACATGCTGTGGAGCAACTAAACATGTGAACCACAACTACTGAACACAAGAGCCACAACTACTGAGCCCTTGAGCCACAACTACCGAAGCCTGTGCACTCTAGGACTTGTGTGTTGCAATTACTGAGCCTGCATGCTGCAACTGTCCTGAAGGCCACATGCCTAGAGCCCTGCTCTGCAATGAAAGAAGCCACTACAATAAGAAATCTGTGCACCATGGAAGAGCAGCCCCACCTCGCTGCAACTAGAGAAAGCCCACGGAGCAATGAAGACCAAAAATTTAAGAAATAAAAATTTAAAATACATTTACATATAAAAGAAAAAATACTTACAAAAACAAATTCAAAACAAGTAACAAAACAGCAAAAGAAACACACATATCAAAAATTATTCCAAGTGTAAATGGATTAAATACCCTAACCGAAAGACAGATTAGCTGAATGGATACAAAAACAAGACCCAAATATATGCTGTCTACAAGAGACCAACTTCAGATATAGGGACAAATACAGACTGAAAGTGAGGGGAAAGAAAAAGTTCTTCAATGCAAACGGAAATCAAAAGAAAATTGGAAGGGCAATAATCATATCAGACCAAATAGACTTTAAAGCCATGAAATTAAAAGATGCTTGCTCCTTGGAGGAAAAGCTATGACCAAACTAGACAGCATATTAAAAACCAGAGACATTACCTTGCCAACAAAGGTGTGTCTAGTCAAAGCTATGGTTTTTCCAGTAGTCATGTATGGATATGAGAGTTGGACTATAAAGAAGGCTGAGCCCCAAAGGATTGATGCTTTGGAACTGTGGTGTTGGAGAAGACTCTTGAGGGTCCCTTGGACTGCAAGGAGATCAAACCAGTCCATCCTAAGGAAATCAGTCCTGAATATTCATTGGAAGGACTGATGCTGAAGCTAAAATTCCCATACTTTGGCTACCTGATGTGAAGAACTGACTCTTTGGAAAAGACCCTGATGCTGGGAAAGATTGAGATGGGAGGAGAAGGGGACAACAGAAGATGAGATGGTTGGACGGCATCACCAACTCCATGGTCATGAGTTTGAGCAAGCTTCGGGAGTTGGTGATGGACAGGGAAGCCTGACATGCTGAAGTCCATGGGATCACCGAGTTGGACACAACGGAGCAACTGAACTGAACTGATAAGAGACAAACATGGACATTACTCCATGATCAACGGATCAATCCAGTAAGAAGATATAATAATATAAATATATACGCACCCAACATAGCAGCGTCCAAACATATAAAAGCAAATACTAAGCCATAAAAGGAGATATCCACAGTAACACAGTACGAATGGGGGACTTTAACAACCCGCTTTCATCAATGGACAGATCATACAGAAGATCAATAAGGAAACACAGGCTTTAAATTACACATTAAACCAGATATATTTAATTGATACTTATAGAGCCTTCCACCCAAAAGCAACAGAATGCACTTTCTTCTCAATTGCACATGCAACATTCGCCAGTATTGACCATAGGCTGGACCACAAAGCAAGCATTGGTAAATTTAATAAGATTGAAATGTTATCAAGCATCTTTTCCAACCATAACACTAGATTAGCAATGAACAAGAAAAAAAAATACTGTAAAAAACACAAACACATGCAGGCTAAAGAATATGTTACTAAACAACCAATGGATCACTGAAGAAACAAAGAGAAAATCAAAAAATACCTATAGGCAATTGGAAAAAAAGGAAAATGCTCCAAAAGCTATGCGACATGGAAAAAGCAGTTTCAAGAGGGAGGTTTACAGCATTACAATCTTAACTCAGGAAACAAGTAAAAAAATAAACAAACTAACCATACAACTAAAGCACCTAGATAAAGAACAAACAGAACCCAAAGTTGGTAGAAGGAAAGAAATCATAAAAATTAGAGCAGAAATAAATGAAATATAAATGAAGAAGACAACAGAAAAGATCCACAAAACTAAAAGCTGGTTGTTTGAGATGATAAACAAAATTGATAAACCTTTAGCCAGACTTATCAAGAAAAAAAGGGAGAGGGCTCAAATCAATAAAATTACAAATGAAAAAGAAGTTACATTCTTGGTACAATGTAAAAAGAAATACAAAGGATCATGAGATCCTTTCTAGTTACTACAAGTAACTATACACCAATAAAATGGGCAATCTGGAAAAAATGGACAAATTCTTAGAAAGGTACAATCTCCTAAGACTATACCATGAAGTAATAGAAAATATAAAGTAATAGTAATAGTAATGACCAATCACAAGTACTAAAACTGAAACTGTGGTTAAAACACTGCCAACAAACATAAGTCCAGGATAGCAGGCAAACTATCAAACATTTAAACAGGGATGATATCTACCTTTCTGAAACTATTCCAAAAAATAGTAGAGGAAGGAATACTCTCAAACTCATTTTATGAGGCCACCAATACCCTGAAAGCCAGACAAAGATACCACAAAAAAGAAAATTACAGGCCGATATCACTGATGAACACAGACACAAAAATTCTCAACAAAATACTAGCAATTGGAATCCAACAACAGTTAAAAGGATCATAACCCACGATTAAGTGGGATTTATCCCAGAGATGTGAAGATTTTTCAATATCTACAAATCAATTGGTGTGATATAATACATTAACAAGTTGAAGACTAAAGGCCATATGATCTTTTCCATAGACCCAGAAAAGCTTTTTGACAAAATTCAACAACCATTTATGATAAGAACTTTCCAGAAAGTGGGCATAGAGGGAACATATCTCAACATAACAAAGGCCATATACGACAAACCTACAGCTAACATCATAATAAAAAACAAAAACTGAAAGCATTTCCTCTAATGTCATGAACAAGACGAGGATGTCCACTGTTATCACTTTTATTCAACATAGTTTTAGAAGTCCTAGACATGGCAACTAGAAAAGAAAAGAAACAAAAGGAATTCACATTGGAAAAAAGAAATCAAATGGTCACTGTTTGCAAATGACATGATACTAATCATAGAAAATCCTAAAGATACTTTCAGAAAAGTACTAGAGTTCATCAATGAATTTGATAAAGTTGCAGGATACAAAATTAATGCACAGAAATATGGTGGACATCTATACACTAACAATGAAATATCAGAAAGAGAAATTAATTGAAACAGTCTCATTTACCATCATACCAAAAAGAATACAACATCTAGGAATAAACCTAAGGAGACAAAAAAAAAAAAATTCTCTGAAAACTGTAAGAAAATGATGAAAGAAGTCAAAGATGACACTAACAGATGTAAAAATACACCATGTTCCTGGACTGGAAGAATCAATATTACCAAAATAATTATTCTACTCAAGGCAATCTACAGATTCAATGCAATCTCTGTCAAATTACAATTGGATACTTGCAGGGGAGAACAGGATGGCAAAGGAGTAGGTGGACGTGGAGTACATCTCTCTCCATGAATACATCAGGAATACACCTTCAGACACAGAAATGCATGCAGAACACCAGCTGAGAGTGGATAGGAGTTCCTGACCAGTGGAAAAGAATATAAAGACCCACACAAAAACCATTAGGATGAAGGAACTAGGGGGAAAAACAGGAGTGTTAGAAGGACTGGACCTGCCCTCGGCAGGTGGGGGGAACTGAAGCAGAGGCCCAATTCCTTCATTGGAGTAATTGTCTGAGTCACAGGAGAAACATTTAAGGCCGAGAGTGAAACAGCTGATCTGTGGCAGCCTAAATGGAATGAGAATCAGACAGCCCTTGCCACAGACATACAAACCCCAGACAGGGACGCAGAACCCCTGAAAGGTGCAGAAGCTAGGAGCTGGAGTTTAGGGATTGTGGAGCAGTCCCTGGGCAAGAGCTGCTATTGACTGCAGAGAGACAAATAGAGGGGATGTGAGAGAGGTGACTGTGGTGGGAAATGCCTGTGGAGGAAAGCTGGCCAGCCATGGAAGCAAGGCGATACTGCTGAATCACACATAGAGGGTGGAGCCATCACCATAGACTCTTTCCCCCACACGCCAGCGTTGGCAGCTGAACAATAGAGAGGCTGGCCCATCAAACACGTGATGCACTGAACTACAGGGTAGGACCCCACCCAGGGTGCCCTTTTGAGTGCCTGACATGCTGAACAACAGAGAAGGACCCCAGGCAAGGGAGCTCTCTAAGTGCCTGAACAGGAAGAGCTATGGAGAAAGACTGGCCAAAGAGGCCTTCTGATAGCCAGCTACAAGAGGCTCAAAAAACAAACAAACAAAAAGACTCTGAGAGGGCCATAACTCTTGTGGCAGAGGCAGTCTGTGTCCCTGCACACTTGGTGCCACCAGGGCCCCCACAAGCCAAGCAGCTGTGCCACCTTCACACTCAACTCTCAGCAGAGCCTGTGGGGCAGAGCTGCCACAGGCAAAAAAATCTTGCATCTATGCGCACAGGGTCGCTTCCGTCATGTCCGACTCTTTTTTGGCCCTGTGGACTGTGACCTTCCAGGTTTCTCTGTCAGGGAGAGGGCTTCTCAAGGCAAGAATACTGAAGCTTATTGGCCAATACTGGTTGCCATACCCTTCTAGAGCACTATATTTCCTGCTGCCCTAGCCACCAACTCCTCTGAGTGCCTGGTGCTGCCAGAACCCCTGTGACCCAAGCAGCTTCACCACCTCCACACCTGGCCCCCATAGGGGCAGACCCAAGTTCTCCAGGCAGCCTCAGGAACCAACTCCAGTGGACAACCCACGTGCAGAGGTGGAAATAAAACCACAATTGAAACCCAGGGGCAGTGTGACTAAGAAAGAAGACCCAAAACCCTTCAATTAGCTGTACAAGCTGCAGATTAAATCCACATGATCTACTAGGCAGACTGTGTCTATGGAACATATAAAAGGTCATTGAGAGCTCCCACAAAAGAAAACGTACTAGTTCTGATAGCTGTGGACATTGGAGGCAAGAACACAGAGAAGTAGGAACAGGTTAGAATTTGAGCTGCCCCTACAGCAGGTCCAGACATCACCACATTGTTAGAGGGCATCTGAGGGAGGTGAGGTGGACTGTGACTCCCAGCGAGGGAAAGGACTCTGACAGCAGTGACTCAAGTAAAACATTTATTATTCTTATCTCTGACTTGTTCTGTAGATTCTTTTGGATTTTTCTTATTTTTCCTTTTCCTCAATCATCAGCAGACAGGATTAAGACCTCACTCAGCCTCGCCCATCAGAAGAAAAGCAAGCAAACAAAAACTCAGCACAAATCTCACCCTATAGAAGCTTACATGAACCACTGGACCAAACTTAGGAGGGCGGAAACCAAAAGGAAGAAAGAATTCAGCCTTGAAGCCTGGGAAAAGATGATCTCAAACACAATAAGTTAAATAAAATAAAGTAATGTGAAGGCAGAGAAATACTACACAAATGAAGGAACAAACTAGAAACACAGAAGTCCAAATAAATAAAGAGCAAATAGGCAAACAACCTGAAAAAGAATTCAGAATAATTATAGTAAAGATGATCAAAAACCTTGAAAACAAAATGGAGAAAATGCAAACATCAATTAACAAAGACTTAGAAGAATTAAAGAATAAAAAATTAAATAAAATTAAACAATAAACATGCAGAGACAAACAACCCAATTACTGAAATTAAAAATACTCTAGAAGGAAACAATAGCAGAATATCTGAGGCAGAGGACAAATCAACGAGCTGGAAGATAAAATGGTGGAAATAACTTCTGAAGAGCAGAATAAAGGAAAAAGAACTGAGGATAGTCTCGGAGACATCTGGGACAATATCAGATGTACCAACATTCAAATTATAGGGGTCCCTGAAGAAACAGAGAAAAAGAAAGGGTATGAGAAAATTTTTGAAGAGATTATAGTTAAAAATTTCCCCAACATGGAAAAGGAAATAGTCAATCAAGTCCAAGAGGCACAAAGAGTCCCATACAGAATAAACCCAAGGAGAAATATGCCAAGACAAATATTAATCAAACTAACAAAAACTAAACACAAAGAAAGAATATTAAAAGAAGCAAGGGAGAAGCAACAAGTAACATACAAGGGAAACCCCATACACTCAACAGCTGATCTATTAGCAGAAATTCTGCAGGCCAGAGGGAATGGCAGGATATATTTAAAGTACTGAAAGGGAAAAATCTACAACCAAGATTACTGTACCCAGCAAGGATCTCATTCAAAATTGATGGAGAAATAAAAAGCTTTTCAGACAAGCAAAAGTTAAGAGAATTCAGTACCAGCAAACCAGCTTTACAACAAATGTTAAAGGGACATTATAGTCAAGAAATACAAGAAGAAAAAAGATCTACAAAATCAACCCCAATCAAGAAAATGGCAATAGGAACATATATACCAATAATTACTTTAAATGTAAATGGATTAAATGCTCCAACCAAAAGACACAGACTGGCTGAATGGATACCAAAACAAAACCTATATATATGCTGTCTACAAGAAACCCACTTCAGATCTCAAGCTACATATAGACTGAAAGTGAGAAGATGGAAAAATATATTCCATGCAAATGGGAAGCAAAAGAAAGCTAGAGTAGCAGTCCTCATATGAGATAAAATAAAGAAGATTACAAGAGATAAGGAAGGACACTACATAATGATCAAGGGATCAACCCAAGAGGAAGACAAAACAATTGTAAATATCTGTGCACTCAACATAGGAGGACCTCAATACATAAGACAAACACTAACAGACATAAAAGGAGAAATCGACAGTAACACAACAATAGTAGGAGACTTTAACACCCCACTTACACCAATGAGCAGATCATCAAAACAGAAAACTAATAAGGAAACAGTACTCTTAAATCATACATTAGATGAGATGGATCTCATTGATATCTTCAGGACATTCCATCCAAAGGCAGAAGAATACATCTTCTTCTCCAGTGCACATGGAACATTCTCCAGGATTGGCCACATCTTGGGTCACAAATCAAACCTCAGTAAATTTAAGAAAATTGAAACCATATCAAGCATCTTCTCTGATCACAATGCTATGAGACTAGATACCAATTACAAGAAAAAAAATGTGAAAAACACAAACACATGGAGATTAAACAACACATTTCTAGATAACCAACAGGTTACTGAAGAAATCAAAAGGGCAATCAAAAAATTTCTAGAAATAAATGACAATAAAAACACAACAACTCAAAACCTATAGGATGCAGCAAAAGCAGTCCCAAGAGGGAAGTTTATAGCAATATAATCCTACCTCAAGAAACAAGAAAAACATTGAATATACAACCTAACTTTACACCTAAAACAACTGGAAAAAGAAGAACAAAAATCCCCCCAAATTAGTAGAAAGAAAGAAGTCAAAAAGATCCAAGCAGAAATAGATGAAAAAGAAATGAGAGAAACAATAGTAAAGATTAATAAAACTAAAAGCTGGTTCTTTGAGAAGATAAACAAAATTGACAAACCTTTAGCCAGACTCATCAAGAAAACAAGAGAGAAAAATCAAATCAACAAAATTAGAAATGAAAAAGGAGTTTGGAGTTTCAGCTTTAACTTCGGCCCTTCCAGTGAATATTCTGGACTGACTTCCTTTAGGATGGACTGGTTGGATCTCCTTGCTGTCCAAGGGACTCTCAAGAGTGTCTCAAGAGGCCAATGTGGGACCTAATGAAACTTAAAAGTTTTTGCACAGTGAAGCAAACTATAAGCAAGGTGAAAAGACAACCCTCAGAATGGGAGAAAACAATAGCAAATGAAATGACAAAGGATTAATTTCCAAAATATACAAGCAGCTCACACAACTCAATGCCAGAAAAACAAACAACCCAATCAACAAGTGGGAAAAAGACCTAAACAGACATTTCTCCAAAGACAACATACAGATGGCTAACAAACACATGAAAAGATGCTCAACATTGCTCATTGTAGAGAAATGCAAATCAAAACCACAATGAGATATCACCTCAAACCAGCCAGAATGGCCATCAACCAAAAGTCTACAAACAATAAATGCTGGAGAGAGTATGGAGAAAAGGGAATTCTCTTGCACTGCTGGTGGGAATGTAAATTGATACAGCCACTATGGAAGATGGTATGGAGATTCCTTAAAAAACTAAGAATAAAACCAGCATATGACCCAGCAATCCCACTCGTAGGCATATGCCCTGAGGAAACCAAAATTGAAAAAAAACACATGTATCCTGTTGTTCATTGCAGCACTGTTTACAATAGCTAGAACATGGAAGCAACCTAGATATCCACTGACAGATGAATGGATAAAGAAATTGTGGTACATACACACAATGGAATATTACTCAGCCATAAAAAGGAACACATTTGAGTCAGTTCTGATGAGGTGAATGAACCTCAACCCTATTATACAGAGTTAAGTGAGTCAGAGAAAGATAAATATTGTATTCTAATGCACATGTACGGAATCTAGAAAAATGGTTCTGAAGAATTTATTTACAGCACAGCAGTGGAAAAACAATCATAGAGACTAGACTTACGGACATGGGAAGAGGGGAGGAGAGGGTGATATGTATGGAAAGAGTAACATGTAAACTTACATTATCATATGTAAAATAGATAGCCAATGGGAATTTCCTGTATGGCTCAGGGAACTCAAACAGGGACTCTGTATCAACCTAGAAGGGTGGGATGGGGAGGGAGATGGGAGGGAGGTTCAAAAGGGAGGGGATATATATATACCTATGGCTGATTCATGTTGAGATTTGACAGAAAACAACAAAATTCTGTAAAGCAATTACCCTTTAATAAAAAAATAAATACTCACACTCCTATGTCCATAGCAGCACTATTCACAATAACCAAGACATAGAAACAACCTAAATGTCCATCAACAGATGAATAGATAAAGAAGATGTGGTACATATAACCAATGGGGTACTACGTAGGTATAAAAAGAATGAAATATTGGCATTTGCAGCAAAATGAATAGACCTAGAGACTATCATATTAAGTGAAGTAAGACAAATATGATATCACTTATATGGAATCTAAAATATGACACAAATGAACTTATCTCCAAAATGAAAACAGACTCAGAAATAGAGAACACATTTGTTGCCAAGGCAGAAGGGTTTCGGGGAGGAAAGAATTGTGAGTTTGGAGTTAACAGATGTAAGTAATAATATATGGAATGGATAAGCAACAAGGTCCTACTACTATATAGTACAGAGACCTATGTTCAGTATCCTGTTATAAAGCATAATGGAAAAGAATATTAAAAAAAATGCAACTGAGTCAGTTTGCTGTATAGCAGAAATTAATATAGTAAATCAACTACACTTCAATAAAAATAAATTTAAAAGAAAAAAATTACAAATGGCATTTTTCACACAACTTGAACAAAAAATCTTAAAATTTGTATTGAGACACAAAGGATTCCAAATACCCAAAGCAATCTTGAGAAAGAAAAACAGAGCTGTAGGAATCAGGCTACCTGACTTTAGACTATACCGCAAAGCTCAAGTCATCAGATCAGTGTTGTACTGGCACTAAACTAGAAATAAAGATCAATGGATCAGGATAGAAAGCATAGAAAGATACCCACACACCTATGGTCAATTAATCTATGAAAAAGGAGGCAAGACTATATAATAGAGGAAAGAGAGCCTCTTCAATAAACGGTGCTGGGAAAACTGGACAGCTTCATATATTAATTTAAAAATGAAATTAGAATATTCCTTAACACCATACACAAAAATAAACTCAAGATGGATTAAAGACCTAAGTGCAATATCAGCTACTTTAAAACTCTTAGAGGAAAACTTAGGTAGAACACTCTTTGATATAAATTGCTGAACACTGACAAATTACAGCAACATCTATTTTGAGTCATCTCCTAGAATAATGGAAATAAAGATGAAAGTAAGCAAATGGGATCTAATTAAACTCAAAAGCTTTTGCAGAGCAAAGGAAACCATAAACAAAATAAAAATACAATCCATAGAATATTTGCAAAATGATGCAACCAATAAGGATTAGTCCCCAAAATTTATAAACATCATATATATATATATACATATATATAACTTGATCAAAAAAGTGGGTAGAAGATCTAAACAGACATTTCTCCAAAGAAGACATACAAATAGCCAAAAATCACATGAAAACATTTTTTTGCTGAGCATCTAAGTGCTATTGGAGAAATGCAAATCAAAACTACAGTGAGATACAGGCTTAGAAGTCAGAATCGCCATCATCAAAAAATCTACAAGTAACAAATACTGGAGAGGGTGTGGAGAAAAAGGAACCCTTCTATACCGTTGGTGGGAATGTGGAGAACAGTATGGAGGTTTCTTTAAAAACTAAAAACAGAGTTACCACATGATCTAGCAACCTCACTCCTGAGCGTATATTTGGAGAAAATCATGGCCGGAAGTGATACATAAAACCCAACGTTCACTGCAGTGCTGTTTACAATAGTCAAGGCTTGGAAGCAACCTAAATGTCCAACAATGGATGAACAGATCAAAAATATGTGGCATATATATACAGTGGAATTATTACTCAGCCATTAAAGAGAATAATGCCATTTGCAACATGTATGGACTTGCTGCTGCTGCTGCTAAGCTGCTTCAGTCATGTCCAACTCTGTGCGATCCCATAGACGGCAGCCGTCCAGGCTCCGCCGTCCCTGGGATTCTCCAGACAAGAACACTGGAGTGGATTGCTATTTCCTTCTCCAATGCACAAAAGTGAAAAGTGAAAGTGAAGTCGCTCAGTCGTGTCTGACTCTTCGAGACCCCATGGACTGCAGCCTACCAGCCTCCTCCATCCATGGGATTTTCCAGGCAAGAGTACTGGAGTGGGGTGCCATTGCCTTCTCCGTGTATGAACCTAGAGATTATCATGCTAAGTACCTCAGTTCAGTTCAGTTGCTCAGTCCTGTCCGACGCTTTGCGATCCCATGGACTGTAGCAGGTCAGGCCTCCCTGTCCATCACTAACTCCCAGAATTGACTCAAACGCATGTCTATTGAGTCGGTGATGCCATCCAACCATCTCATCTTCTGTTTTCCCCTTCTCCTCTGGCCTTCAATCTTTCCCAGGATCAGGTGGCCAAAGTACTGGAGTTTCAGCTTCAACATCAGTCCTACCAATGAACATTCAGGACTGATTTCCTTTAGGATGGACTGGTTGAAATTCCTTGCAGTTGAAGGGACTCTCAAGAGTCTTCTCCAATACCACAGTTCAAAAGTATCAACACTTCAGAGCTCAGCTTTCTTTACAGACCAACTCTCACATCCGTACATGACTACTGGAAAAACCATAGCCTTGACTGGACGGACCTTTGTTGGCAAGATGGTGTCTCTGCTTTTTAATATGCTATCTAGGTTGGTCATAACTTTTCTTCCAAAGAGCAAGCGTCTTTTTATTTCACGGCTGCAGTCACCACCTGCAGTGATTTTGGAGCCCTCCAAAATAAAGTCTGACATTCTTTCCACTGTTTCTCCATCTATTTGCCATGAAGTGATGGGACCAGATGCCATGATCTTTGTTTTCTGAATGTTGAGCTTTAAGCCAACTTTTTCACTCTCCTCTTTCACTTTCATCAAGGGGCTATTTAGTTCTTCACTTTCTGCCATAAGAGTGGTGTCATCTGCATATCTGAGGTTATTGATATTTCTCCAGGGAATCTTGATTACAGTTTGTGCTTCATCCAGCCCAACGTTTCTCATGATGTACTCTGCATAGAAGTTAAAGAAGCAGGGTGACAATATACAGCCTTGACGTACTCCTTTTTTTTTTTTTTTTTTTTTTTAATATACAGCCTTGACGTACTCCTTTTCCTATTTGGAACCAGTCTGCTGTTCCATGTCCAGTTCTAACTGTTGCTTCCTGACCTGCACCCAGATTTCTCAAGAGGCAGGTTAGGCGGTCTGGTATTCCCATCTATTGAAGAATTTTGCACACTTTGTTGTGATCCACACAGTCAAAGGCTTTGGCATAGTCAATAAAGCAGACATAGATGTTTTTCTGGAACTCTCTTGCCTTTTTGATGATCCACCAGATGTTGGTAATTTGATCTGTGGTCCCTCTGCCTTTTCAATAACCAGCTTGAATATCTGGAAGTTCACAGTTCACGTATTGTTGAAGCCTGGCTTGGAGAATTTTGAGTGTTACTTTGCCAGCATGTGAAATGAGTGCAATTGTGCAGTAGTTTGAGCATTCTCTGGCATTGCCTTTCTTAGGGATTGGAATGAAAACTGACCTTTTCCAGTCCTATGGCCACTGCTGAGCTTTCCAAATTTGCTGGCAATTTGAGTGCATACTAAGTACGTCAGAGAAAGACAAATATCATATGATATTACTTATAGGCAGAATTTAAAATAAAAAAAAAAATGATACAGATGAAAAACAGAAACAAGCTACAAAACAGAAACAGACTCCCAGACTACCAGTATGAACTTATTATGGTTACAGGGGGAAGGATCGGGGGAGGGATAGATTGACTAGATAGAGATTGACATGTACACACTAACATATTTAAATTAGATAATCAAAAAGGACCTATTGCATCACACGGGGAAATCTGTTCAATATTCTGTAATAAACTAAATGGAAAAAATTTTGAAAAAGAATTTATATGTGTGTATCTGATTCACTTTGCTCTACCCCTGAAATTAACACAACATTGTTAATTAACTATGCTCCAATATAAAATAAACATTTAAAACAATCAAAACTAGGAAGGTTTATTTCCCTTTCTAATGCCATTATGTCTTTCCTTCCATAGCACAAATACCAGTTCTCAAGGACACTTAGGGCTTCCCTGCTGACACAGCTAGTAAAGAATCTGCCTGCAGTGTGGGAGACCTGAGTTCGATATCTGGGTTGGGAAGATCCCCTGGAGAATGGAAAGCTACTCACTTCAGTATTCTGGCTTGAAGAATTCCATGGACTATACAGTCCATGGGGTCACAAAGAGTTGGACATGACTGAGCAACTTTCAAGGACACGTAAATCCTCATATTACACAAAGCAGTAGCAGGATAACAGTAATACAACCCACAAATATGGTTGTGAAAACATTAAATTCTTTGTGTGTATAGTCTCCCCATTCTTCCCTACATTTTAATAGTTGTATTATCACTATTATCAGAGCACATAACTAACTGCATACTATACTCACTATAGAGCTCAGCACCAGTTCCTATGTTGATGTATCTCCTGTCATTCTGGCTATCAGACCAGGTATCTCCGGTTGTCTAAGTACATTTTCTAGCCAACACTGAGGAAATATTCAGGAATAAAATTCCCATTCCCATCCTTCATATTAATAACTCTTCTGTGTCCTTGATACTTGAAAGCCAGTTTTGCTGGATATAAAACCCTTGGTTCACACTTTGTCTTTGGTTTTCTTTAATATGTTTCTCATTTTCCTCTGGCATAAAACACTGCTGCCAAAAAGTCTGATGAAAAATTGTGTAAACTG
This sequence comes from Okapia johnstoni, assembly GCA_024291935.2. Classification (NCBI taxonomy): domain Eukaryota; kingdom Metazoa; phylum Chordata; class Mammalia; order Artiodactyla; family Giraffidae; genus Okapia; species Okapia johnstoni. The sequence goes on along the minus strand of CM044310.1, from coordinate 46,580,402 downwards.
TCTGATGTCTGAAGCATTTTCTTTTTCTGTAAGACCAATAGTTAGAATATCTTAATGTTGTTACACAGTGTGCTCCATCAACATGTAAATTAGAAAAAATATTTTATTTCAGGAAAGTTTTTATTTCTGTAAAGTTTACTGAATTTTGGTTTTAGTAACTGGCTACTTGTGTTTTTCTTTTCTACTCAGGGGTCCTATTTTCCCTGAGTAGAGTATTGGTGAGCTTTTACTATCATTTTCTTAGTATCTTTTGATCTGTTTTTCGAGGTCATCTATAATGTATGCTTTCCTTGTCTTCAGAGAATTTATTATAGTTGACCCTTGAAAAACTCAGGGGTTAATCCACTTACATAGTTGGTCCCACAGTATCTGCAGTTTCTCCACATCTGCAGATTCAATCAACCACAGACCAAGTCATTCTGCAGTATTTATTACTGAAAAACATTCATGTATAACTGGACCCAGGTAGTTCATACCCACGTTGTTCAAGAACAACTGTACCATCTTTTTTCTTATTGTCATTTTGTACGAGATTTAACCCAGTGTTTTCCTGTTTCCCATTTTTATTGAAAAGTTGTTTCCCTAGACTTTTGAAATGAAAAAGCATTCTAACCTCACAGAACTTATTTTTTGTTTTTCCGTTCTCTCTCCCACCTTTTTACTGGCAATGATATAAAAACATATAAAAGCCTGTTTTCTATACCTGCATTGCTCTACTGCCTTCCAAATCTCTGGTAAAACCTTTGTTTTACTCCATTTCTGATATTCCATCTTGTTAAATTTTCACTTCATTTACAGCATCCTTCCTTTCTTGGAAAGGTACCCCGATAGATACGTTTTTGAGGTTCTTAGGAACCCAACTGTTTCAGGCTCTGTGTTCCTTCTTACCATCACTCTTTTGCACTCACCTGCTATTAGACACCCCCTGACCCCCACCTCATGCTAGTTTCAGCCCTGTGTGCTTTCCACAAAGTCGATGTTCTATTTTCAGATGCATCTGATGCTACAGTGTTGATTCCTTCTTTTTCCTTTCGCAGAGATGCTGATACAATATAGGCGCTGTTTCCATCCACCTAAGATTTTGTGCTCATAAGAATACCATGCCATTCAATTTTTTGGGTAAATACTGTCCATGTTATTTTTACTAAGCTATTTGTTTTTGTCCCATTTATACTAGTACTAATATATTACTTCCCTATTGTTGCAATAACAAATAACAACAAGTTCAATGGCTTCAAACAATACAAATATACTGTGTTTGAGTTCTGAAAAGTCAGAAGTCAAAAATCAATCCCATCGTGTTAAAACCCAGGTGTCAGCAGGGCTGTGTTCCTTGTTCCAAGTCCGGCTCTATGGAAGAATCCACTTCCTTGCTTTTTCCAACTGACAGAGGCTATCTGCATTCTTCAGCACAGGGTCATCATATATATCTTCAAAGTCATCTGTGTACCACCTTCATATATTATTATGACTCTGACACTCCTGTTTCTCTCCTGCCTTTGTGATTACATTACACCCATGGATAATCTTCAATCTCAGCATCCTTAATCATATCCACAAAATCTCTTCTGCCTTATCAAGTAAGGCAGAACATAGGTATCTTTAGAACATAGGTATCTTTGAGGAAGCCATTATTATTTTACCTATTTAGAATAATAGTCAGTGAGTTTTTTTTAAAATACTGACACTGTCTTTCCAGAATCCTCTCCTGAACTAGCATATATTTCTCACCATAACTATTGCTGTTAGCCTGAAAAATTGAAAGAAGATAACTTAAAATATTACAACTCTATCTATCATGCCTCCCACAAACAAAAATCTCTGTCTATGTGCTACTTTATATGTTACACCAGAAAACATTTAAACAAATAAGAGATGCTACATATCCTTGATGTGTGTATGTGTTTATAAATCTTCGAATATAACCTAGTAAGGTGCCTTACAATAAATAGATAACGTTTAAATGAAGAATGGTTAAAGCTTGCAAATCATTAAATCATGACAATAAAAAATCATTATTTCGTCTGCATGTGGGTTATAAACAAGTAGTAAGAGAAGAGTCATGCCTCTTGCATCTGGTCTGAATTAAAGCTCTTCTGAAGAAGGATGTGGAAGTCATTCAGGCTTGCACATTCTTTAATTTCTTTTATTAAGGCCTGCACAAAGTCAATGTAGCTAGAAGGCAATACACAGGCTTCCAGAAACTACAAAGTGTAACAGCTGGTTCCAATTACCCTCACTACAGTGTGACCATATGCACAAATGTTCAGCTTTCTGTTTAAGTTAATGAATTAAAAAAAAAAAAAAAAAAAAAAGGAATGTCTTAAAAAATTTGAGAAATGCCGTGGTCTGTGCATACATTTGTTTCTGCTAAGTTTTAACCTGTTAGTTATGGTCAAATATATGGATAAAACCTTTCAAGTAAGACAAAGAGCCTCAGCTGGCAGAACAGAACTCTTTAACTTTATTAATACAACGCAATTGTTTTTTAAAAGTTCATTTCCTAGAGCAAACATGTTTCAAGAAACATGGCCTCTTAAAAGAATCATTTAATAACTAAATCAAGCAACACTACATTATGTATATAGGCAGTATCATCTATACTTGAATAAAATTTTTAATTAAAGCTAAAAGATTAAAAAAATAGAGTTTAAAATGAAGCAGTTAAAAAAAAAGCAGATAGGCAGTAGGTAACTTTTATGTCAGCTGAGTAAGACTAATATGATTTGGCATTTCTGACCCCAGTGACCTTTATGAAATCATAGGTTTTCTCTTAAATACATCATATTGAACTAGAGATAACAAAGACGGATGCTGAATTGACCTTTCTAATAGCAATTTCAGGTTGAAAATCACACCTTTTCATATTCTTTACTTGACATTCCAATCAGGTTTTTAATACTACAGCTGGCTCAGTTAATTTAAATTCTTAACTCTTTACTTGAATCAATATGTTTAAGTTCCACTTACATTACCTGCAGGAATGAGTAAAATGCAGCTAGTTCCGTTAAAAAGCCCTTCACTAGCATTGAAACTTATTATCTAATAGGTATCTTAATAAAATATGCCTTATTTTTCTTAAGTGGGAAAATAGCAACTGGTTCAGTTGCAGAATACGCGTCAATTGTTTAAGTTGCTGACAAAATGATTACAAAATGCGTTTTCTGATTAACTGGCATCATAGACTAGTTAAGGAGAAAAATGTGCTACATTGGAAAAAGAACATCTCCCAGATTTACAAAACATAGCAATGAGAGTAAAAACAGAGCATATCTACATTGGTTAGGAGTCCTACAATCCCCCTGGTTTATAAGTATTTACCATTTAAACAAATGTGTTTTTCTAAAACAAGTGTGTAAGTAGGTATCTGAGGGCACAAGTTTGTAGCTGCAATTATATTTTATAGAAATAGTAATAGATGGATACTGTTTAAAGTGTCCCCAATGTTAATTATGATTTATTAGTTTGCACAGTCTGAAAAGGGAGAAATGTTAATACTCAGGCCTTCTCTCCAGACATATTTTAGTTACTATTAATTTGGAGGCCAGGAAGTGAAAACAAATTACTGGAAGGCAAATGGATTCCCATTTGTATGGTTTGGGCTTTTTCCATTTACACAGCTTCAATCAGCAAACAGAACATATTAACATGTTTAATTTGTATGTAACTTTGTTAAACTGGATTAAGTCTATTTATCAAAGTCCCACTATCTATGTTTTCTTAGAACATTTCACTGACCTTTCACTGTTGAGAGAAAATAAAATTAGTGGTTCAAATGGCACTAACTTATTCTAGGAATTCTAAAGGATTTCAACCATCTAGTTGCAATATGTTGTAGAATTCTGATGGAACATACTTCTCCAACTTATTTAATATTTAGAGTACTAACTCATTTTGAAGTATTAGACACAGTGCTATTCACAAGACTGGATATGTTTTCTATATATTTCTATGATATATTTAATTTTTGTTTAATTTTCACAAATAAAGGGCAATCTTAAAATAAATTTCACATTGTAGGTTATTAACTGTCACTTAATCTCTTTGAACTTTAAGCTGTTCTAAGTCTAAACAGTAACTACGATTCCTCCAACTATGTGATTCTATGATCTGTAAAACTCAATGTAACTCTGAAAATTGAAAAGGCTCTTCAATCATCAACTGAATCGTTCATCATGTAATAGAAGTGTGAACATTAATGATCTATTTTAAATTCTCTGTCAGAAATATTTCAGGCTGACAGAAAAACACCTCTAATATTTCATTTTGGTATATTTCAGTAATAGATGATGACTAAACTTCAACTCATGTGTCAACCATGATATTTAATATTCTTCTGGGAAGATTATTTCAAATTATAAATCAAGATCCAAATAAACAACAGTGCTTCACTTGAAAATCATAAATAATTGCCAAATACCAATGAATGGCTTATTATACAGATGTCAAATATTGATAGGTGGAGAGACTTGCACATTTGTTATTGCTGTTTTCAAATCTATTCATGCTTAGAAGTCTCTCAATGTGATCAATAAGCATCTTAACAGGGTAGCCAAGATCTTCAGGAAAGATACTATTTTTCTTTTTTCACCATCACTACTTTCTTCTACATTCCTTGGGATAAAGTTTTCTATTTCTCATTTGCAGTATGTCTCAAATAGAGAGTTAAGCTACTTATATCCTAAAAAGAGAAAAGAAAAACCAGCTGGAATAGCTGTTTTAAGTTTGAGGTGCATGGGAGAATGATATTGCCTGCATGTTGTCCATTCCCCTGATCATTAAGGCAAGGCCCCATTTAAATTGATTAGAACATTTTCAGTAGCTAAACAACTCTGTACTATCACTGTATTTAACTGCAAACAAAGGCATTTATGTTTATATTCTGAAAAAACAATCTTTGGTAAGAGAATATCTGCACGTTAGAATTATTAAATTGTCCATTGTGTGTAGTATCAATCTTCATCACTTTGTTCTAATTAACTTTCATCATCTTATGATTGAACACATCAAAGAAATATTTATCTGAGGTAAACTATCAATAGCAGTATAGGAAAAATAGTGTCATTATAAAATATTTTAATATATCATTGAGCCCTCTCTGTAACTCTCTAAAAATATTTTAGAAATGAATCAAAAAGAATAGTATGAAGGAGAAACTTAAGAAGCAGAGAAAATATTCCACATTCCACTCTTATATTAGAGATGCATATTTATACATTTCTTCTTTTGTTAAAATTTAAATTTACCCAAATCACTATACTGAATGCAGAGTTCCAGAGAATAGCCAGGAGAGATAAGAAAGCCTTTTTTAAGTAAACAATGCAAAGAAATAGAGGAAAACAATAGAATGCAAAAGACTAGAGATCTCTTCAAGAAAATTGGAGATATGTGGGAACAATTCATGCAAAGATGGGCACAGTAAGGGACAGAAACAGTAAGGACATAACAGAAGCAGAAGATATTAAGAAGAGGCGGCAAGAATAAGCAGAACTGTACAAAAAAGGTCTTAATGACTTGGATAACAACGATGGTGTGGTCATTCACCTAGAACCAGACATCCTGGAGTGTGAAGTCAAGCAGGCCTTAGGAAGCATTACTAAGAACAAAGCTAGGAAATCCAGGTGAGCTATCATAAATCCCAGAAGATGATGCTGTTAAAGTGCTGCACTGAATACACCAGCAAATTTGGAAAACTCAGCAGTGGCCACAGGACTGGAAAAATGTCAGTTTTCATTCCAATCCCAAAGAAAGGCAATGCCAAAGAATGTTCAATTTACAATACAATTGCACTCATTTCACATGCTACCAAGATCATGCTCAAAATCCTTCAAGCTGAGCTTTAGCAACACATGAACTGAGAATTTCCAGATGTACAAGCTGGATTTAGAAAAGGCAAAGGAAACAGAGGTTAAATTGCCAACATCCACTAGATCACAGAAAAATCAAAGGAATTCCAAAAAAAATACAGTTCTGCTTCATTGACTATGCTAAAGCCTTTGACTGTGTGGATCACAGCAAATTGTGGAAAATTCTTGGTGAAAGTGTTAGTTGTTCAGTCATGTCTGACTCTTTGCAAACCCATGGACCTGTGCGGCTCCTCTGTCCATGGGATTCTCCAGGCAGGAATACTGGAATGGGTCGCCATTCCCTTCTTCAGGGGATCTTCCCAACCCAGGGATCAAACCCAGGTCTCCCGCATTGCAGGCAGATAGATTCTTTACTGTCTGAGCCACCAGATGACAGCTTACAGTGAAAAGTGTCAGATTCGTGATCTCTGAAGAGGAAAATTAGCTTCGGGACCAGGGACCAGGCTTGATCACTCAAGAGTTTTTGTGTAGCAGAGTTTTATTAAAGTACGAAAAGGGACAGAGAAATCTTCTGACATAGACTCAGAAGGGGGATGAAGAGTGCCTTGTCACTAGTCTTAGCAAGGAAGCTATATACTTTTTTGATTGGTTATTATAGTAAATCAAAAGAAAGTCTCAAGTTGTAAAGGTCTTACCAGGTCTTACCACTCCCACAATTTGCCTTTTAAAATAATGGGATTAGAACTAACAATAGAAAGATCTTACCTGACCCACTCCCATAATATATATTTTAAAACCACAGGATTAGTCAGAAGGTTCTCAAGAAGGATTAAAATGTCCTCAAGCAGGATACATTGTTGTTATATAATCATTGCTACAGGGTTTAAGGGAAAACAAATCCTTGAGCAAGATGAGTTGTTTTGCTGTGCAATCAGCAGCCCTGGGCTTAAAGAAAATACCATTTGTCCTTTTCTTTTCCTTGAGAACTCCAGACCCCAAGGAAAACCTGCCTAGGAATTGACTCTCTCACAGGGGAGCCTGCAAAATTCTTAAAGCAATTGGAATACCAGACCACCTTATCTGTTTCCTGAGAAACCTGTATGCAGGACAAGAAGCAATCATCAATAGACTGGTTCAAAATTGGGAAAGGAGTAAGCCAAGGCTGTATATTCTCATCCTTCTTATTTAACTTATATACAGAGTACATCACATGAAATGCTGGGCTGGATGAATCACAGCTGTAATCAAGATGGCCAGGAGAAATATCGACAATCTCCGATAGGCAGATAACCCACCCTTATGGCAGAAAGTGAAGAACAACTAAGAGCCACCTAATGAAGAAGAGGAGAGTGAAAAAGCTGGCTTAAAACTCAGCATTCAAAAAACTAAGATCATGACATCCAGTCCCATCACTTCATGGCAAATAGATGTAGAAAAAGTGAAAACAGAGAGATGTTTTATTTTCTTGGGCTCCAAAATCACTGCGGGTGGTGACTACAGCCAAGAAAATAAAAGACGCTTGCTCCTGGGAAGAAAAGCCATGACAAACCTAGCAGCATATTATAAAGCAGAGATATCACTTTGCTGACAAAAGTCCACATAGACAAAGCTATGGTTTTTCCAGCAGTCATGTACAGATTTGAGAGTTGGACCGTAAAGAAGGCTGAAGGCCAAAGAATTGATGCTTTTGAACTGTGATGCTGGAGAAGACTCTTGAGAGTCCCTTGGACTGCAAGGAGATCAAACCAGTCCCTCCTAAAGGAGATCAACTCTGAGTATTCATTGGAAGGACTGATGCTAAAGCTGAAGCTCCAATACTTTGGCCACCTAATGAAAACAGCCAATTTATTGGAAAAGACCCTGATGCTGGGAAAGATTGAAGGCTCAAGGAGAAGGGGGTGGCAGAGAATGAGATGGTTGAATGGCATCACCAACTCAATGGACATGAGTCTGAGCAAACTCTGGGAGATAGTGAAGGACAGGGAAGCCTGGTGAGCTGCCATCCATGGAGTCACAGTCAGACACAACTTAGCTACAGACCAACAACAAAGTCAACACAGCATCTGGGTGCACACTAACGAAATGGACCAGAATTTAGGTCAATAAATTATCTATTCAAGACTAGATGATTTGGGATGGTGGAAGAAATACAGCTAGTCAGGCTTCACAGTGAGATTCTCAGAGTTAATACTGGCAGTCTGTGAGCTTTCTTAGAAAGCAAGAAGAAGGACAGCTTGGTGCCTGCGTGAACTTCCACAGGGAATTTTTTTCCCAGTCTACCTCCAAAAGTATGTATCTGAGTCTACTTTGTGCTGTATTCACAGCCCTGTTTTCCTTTTCACATTGGAAAATACACATTCTCTGCAGACTACTTATTGGAGGAAAGAGGCCTTTGGGGTATACCTAAAATGATTATGTATATAGAAAGGAAATATGGAGGTTTGAAAGTACAGAGGGAGAAATTAGAACAGATTCTCATACTAATATTTACTATTAACAATCCCCAGTATACAAAAGTTGACTGTGATATTATTAAGCTTCTACAACAGTTGGTTTTCTGCAACTCTGAGCTCTATTAAGTATTTGGGAGCAGAATCAATAACGATATTTAAAATTTTTCCTACTGCAAAAAACAAACAAACAAAGCACCTTCTCATTCTAGGAAATTTCTTTCCTCAGGCTAATTTCCTGTAAAAAAAAAAAAAAAAAAAATCCACAGCAGCATAACTTTCAAGGGGATTTTTCCCTCAGAAGAAAATATTCATTAATAGGAATTAATTTGCCCTGAGTCAATCCCAGGATAAACTGTTACTTTTCAGTATATACAAATGTGCTTTATCTTAACCTAGGAATTTGGGGGTTGGCAGGATCTCTTCTTAACCAGGGCCCTGCAGGCCTGGGGTTATCTCAGTAATTAAGATACTTCTGAGGAAAAAAGAAGAGAAGTGATAATTAAGTTTCTATTGAGAGTAAGAGCAGAATTAAAAGCACTTTAGTTGATGTAAGCCACAGCAAGAATTTTCCTCCAAAGACAAATCTGTGACCGTCTTTAAAAGGGGTTAAGACAGGTAGATTATAGGTACAGATCCACACCTGTTCATTTGAATAGTGTTCTTTTCTGTTCATTCCAGTGAAACAGTATTGACATGGGAAAGTGCAAATGCAATCTGTTCAACATCTGTGCTTAAGAACTGTTAATTTTATAAATAGAGATAATTCCTTTCACCTGGACTCAGTAGCCAAAGTTAAAAAGCTTGATTCAGTAATTAAGCAATGGCTTAAAATAAATATCTGTGATCTTTGCTTTCTCCTTTTAAAATATATTCCTATTTGTTTTCCTCCTTCTTCCTCCTCTTAGTCCTCCTTCCTCTTCCTGCACTGCTGTGGTTACCCCTTGCCCCTCCCTTCCCCTTTCCCTCCAAGGATGTCAAAGGAGAAATAGATATGAGAGAAATTACATAGACAATAGCATCATTTCCAGTAGTCATGTATGGATGTGAGAATTGGACCATAAAGAAGGTCAAAGAATTGATGCTTTTGAAGTGTAGTATTGCAGAAGACTCATGAGAATCCCTTGGACTGAAAGGAGATCCAACCAGTCCATCCTAAAGGAAATCAACCCTGAATATTCATTGGAAGGACTGATGCTGAAGCTGAAACTCCAATATTTTGGCCACCTGATGCAAAGAGCTGACTCATTAGAAAAGACCCTGATGTGAGAAAGATTGAAGGCAGGAGGAGAAGGAGGTGACAGAGGACGAGATGGTTGGATGACATCTCTGATTCAAAGGACACGAGTTTGAGCAAGCTCTGGGAGATGGTGAAGGACAGGGAAAGCTGGCGTGCTGCAGTCCATGGGGTCACAAAGAGTCAGACATGACTGAGCGACTGAACAACAACAATCATCATTTCCTGTTTCTGTGGTCCCAAGCGTTCCTTCACTAATGGCAGCATAACTCCAATCTTTACCATCATGTTCATATGCCCACTGTGTGCTATTCTGCTATTTTTCTTACAAGGGCAACAATAAGTACCCATCCTAAATCCAGGATGATGTCATCTTGAAATCCTTAACTTAAATAGTATCTGCAAAGATTCTATTTCCAAATAAGGTCACATTCACAGATACTGGGGTGTTAGGACTTAGACATTATTTTCTTTCCCATGTCAGTGGGGAAACACACAATTCAATACAAAACAGAGTAACAGCAAAATACTAAAAGATAAAGCTTTTCTAGATGCTATATGCTATTATTACTAGTTACGTTTTTATTTCTCCCTGTGAGAGCTCTCCTATCTCAAACATCAGTAGCTACGTTAAACAGAACCTGCTCGAGAAAAGCACTTTGTATACACTTCACTGGCAGGTTCAAGGAGGAAAAAAATATGGATAGAGCAGGGAAACAAAACCCCCAAAGCTTAGATGGTCTTCTTATCCACTGATACAGAAAGTATACACCGATACATTCTTAGCAATCTCAGAAATCAAATATACATGGGTACATTTCATAAATAAACACTGATTGATATTTATACTTTATATATTCCCACATTAATCTGCAAAGAATTTGAAAGATCTTACAAAAATAAAGTCACACAATAAGCTCAGGGGAAGAAAATTAAAACAAAAATCAGAACATGGGATGTTTGACTATAATTAGAAAGTCAATAAAGGGGAAAAATAGTATGCTGATGATACATGTGTTTGGTCTTATTTATGACCATAAATACCATATGCTTATATTTGAATACTGAATTAGCACTCAGATTTCTAGCAGTGAAGAGAGAGAAAAGTAGCATAATTAGTTATCAAACTTCTCAATACAGTGAAGAAAATACTATTTTCTCCTATCATATAGTTATATGTGATTAAGTGGAACAGTATAGTGAGGCACAGAATAAATTTTTTAGACATTTTTCCATAGAAAAAGAAAAATAATTTATTCCAAAAGATGGCAGAAATAGGAAATTCATCCTGGAAATGCACTTTGGTATAATCTGTTGGGATGGATCTTCCCTATGAACTTGCCCTCATATTGACTGCTTACCCTGGAGTGTCATTGTCTTGTAACAGTTCTCAAACACTTCTCTGATTCCCAAGTTGTAAGCAGACAGAAGCCATTTTCACATCCACAGGTTCCAGGAAGAAAGTGATGTATTTCTCAGAACAGCACTCTTTTTTTTTTTTAATCTCAGAGGAGTACATAAACATTTCATAGAGTCAGCACAGTTTAGGCTGAATAGGCACATAACTCAAAGTATAAAAAAGTGGCAGGAAAAAAATACCACATTGTAGAATATTATTCAAATGTGGTGTAATCCTTTAAGGCAGCTGGTAGCCAAAAAGGTGAGTCAAAGAAGGTGGTCTGGGTATGGAGACAATTTTGCACCTAGAGGAATTTTCTTTATCCCCTCAATCACTGGGCACTGGAGAGAAAATCTTGTTCCTGAAGGCCAGTGATAATTGTGGTACCAGATAGTTTCAACTGTGGTCCAAAGAGAGGCTTGAGTTGAGCCAGAATTGAAATCAGTCAAAGGAGATAACAGCAAACAGGTCACCAATATGGTAAAACGAATGACCTGCAGGGGACCTTTAGGAATGAACCAGGAAGCCTTTGAGGCTTCAGAACATACTCCTCTCAGTGAGGACACTGTGAGGCCCTGATTCACCAGGGCTGCCAAGCAGAGGCCAGCCTCTGTCCCACTGCCACGCTTTGGTGAATTTTTCAAAAATCTAACAGTGAATACAGTTATCATAATAACATGTCAGGCTTTTCCAACCTAAGTTTATAAAGGCAAAGGGGCAGTGTTAAAATTCAATTAAGAGAAAGAAGGTGAATCTAAACAGAACTCAGGTAATTTTGTCAGGCTTAATCCAATTTGATTGAATCATCTAGAGGAGAATGTGACTTTGTATCTTTCCAGCTCCTTCATAAACAGGCTTTTTATCTTTTCGGCCTTTGGAAGGTATTGTCTTGAGACACTAGTACTCTGCAGTGAAGGCAGTAAGGTCTACTAGTGTATTAGCTTCTTTCTGCTGCTGTAACAAAGTACCACAAATTCAGATTTATTATTTAACAATTTTTTTAGGTGGTAGGTTGCAGTGGGTGTGGCTATCTCATCGTTTCAGAAGTCAGGTGGGATAGGCTAATGCCTCTGCTTAGTCTTACAAGGTAGAGATCTAGGGGTCAGCAGGGCTATGGCCCCTCCTGGGGGCTCTGGGTGAGAATCCGTTTCCTGGTTTTTGCAGGGAAGCAGCACAGTTCAGTTTCATGCAGCTGTAGGATTATCTGTCATTACGGTTTGTTCTCTACTTCTGGAAGCCACTGCCTGTTCCTTGACTCAAGGCCTTCTTCGCCTTTAAGAATGGTCCTTCTCTGTCTCTATTCTCTACCTTGTCTGCTTATAAAGGCACATGTGATGATATTGGACACAACTGATAGCCCAGGATAATCTTCTTAAAGCCAGCTGGTTAGCAACTTTAACTCCATATGCAAAGTCCCCTTGATCACATAAGGAAACATTTCCAGGTATAGCACCAGGGAATGAAGACCACAGGGACCAAAATTCTGCCTACCACACTAATCTTATGTATTTGGCTTAATGACAGAGCATACACTCTAGGAATCAGGTGAGTAGAAGATGAGCTTGTAAACTTTTATGGAAAACTGAAAAATTTAATCTGGTCTCCTTCAAAAGTCTGTGACAAACAGAATAGCAAAAAGCAAAGCCAAAATTTCTCTTGCAAGACTTTTCTTTGTTTTTCTTTCTTCCTCTTTTTTTCCTTTCTTTCTTCCCTTTTATTTTATTTTTGGTCCAAAGCAACATGTGACTAATCACTTGAGTTTCTCAAATTTTACTCAGTGGTACATGACTAATACGAGTTTAGCTTGGAAATTTTTTAACATCATGTTACTAGTCAACCATAACAACCCTAGGAAAGCATTAATGATGCTTTTAAAAATAGTCAATTTGAGCAACATGGCTTTCCACACTCCCATCAAACTGAATTAGCTACAATATGACTAATAATCTGCTTTCTATAAGTTTGAGATCAATTGAACTTTGGTAAATAGTTGTTAAAAGCTGATATGTAAGCTTCAGAATAATCAACATTTAATCAGTATAAGCTAATGTTTTTGAGAGCATCCGTTATTTCATACTGGCTTTTTACTAAGGCATTAAATTGTTTGGTATTCTTTGCAAATATTTTAATGACCACGGAAATCCCTCCAATGGTATTATACTACTTTCTTAGCCAGTCCTTTATTTGTGTCCATTTTAAATTGTTTCTTTGTTTATTTCCAAGTGGAGATTACATTAAATTTCATTTTCTAGAATTGAGCTTTTTCCCCTTCTTAATATTTTGTATTCTTTGCCGATGCTACATTTGAAGATACAAGATTACTAGTTCCAAGTGGAATTCAAGAGACTTTCTAGTTGTTTCCCAAAAAGAGATCAATCAATATTATCACCAATGATGTAGGAGAATCATCAGTTTCACTGTATCGCACCAATATAACATTTTTGTGAAGTTACCAATGTTGGAAAAAAAAAAAAGCGTCTTCATTTAAGTATGTGAAACCTCATATAAGTTTCCACTCTTTAATCTTGCTTTCATGTATCCTCTCTCTCTCTCTCTCAAAATCAGGATTCTGAGAATACAGCTAAGAATAAATAGTTTCTCTGGGGAATTATATATAAATAACTGCCCTAGGCTAAAAATAGTTATATAACCCAAAGGAAGTTGGTCAATTCAGGCTGCTTAGAAATGACTAAATTAAACAATGTTTGTCACAGCCTGAATTTTTAAAGAATTATTCTTTATATATAAAAAAAAGATATTTTTTCTTTCCAAACCATACTCTACACAATGATGTTGGAAGAAATGAGATAATGTCTCTAAAAAGCCTTTGATTTATATGATGGAAATAATTACATAAAAGGATGCTATTATTTTGTTTTAAATTTAGCTAACATAAAATTACCTAAGGATTTCTTCTTCATCTGCTTGATTTATGCCTAATAAAACTAACTTCTTTTCCACTTGCTTTATTCCTGTCAAAAATCATAAAATATCTAAAGAATAACTTTTGTAATAACATAGACAAAAATAAAAATATTGCCTTTTAATTAATTCATTCATGCATATATTCATTTATTTAATATATAAACACAAATAGATTAACAACTATAAAGTATTAAATAAGTATTTTGAATTATATTTAAACTGTCACTATTAGTATACTCATCACTCATTTATACAGAGTCAATCATGGGCCATTTTGACTGAGCAATCCTAGCGACAGGAGAGAAGCAGCATAGGTTGTCGCATTTCCCCTCTGCCTTCCCTTCTTTGGTTGACTTCCCAGGTCTCCTACACTCCACAGTCCTAGTCCGGTCATATCCCAGAAACAAGAAGAGGAGAATCCTGCAGAGGGGATCAGCCAGGAGAACCAGGACACACAGGACAAAGAAGGTATTCTCCCTGAGAGCTCTGAGGAGGCAAAGTGAAGTGAAGTTGCTCAATCGTGTCTGACTCTTTGCGACCCCATGGACTGTAAGCTGGCCACACTCCTCTGTCCATGGGATTTTCCAGGCAAGAATACTGGAGTAGGTTGCCATTCCCTTCTCCAGGGGATTTTCTTGACCCAGGGATCGAACCCAGGTCTCGCACATTGCAGATGGATTCTTTACTATTTGAGCCACCAGGGAAGCCCATAACATTGAATATGAAGGCTAAAAATAATTAAAATGAAGAGCTAAGAATACTGACTAAATATCTCACTCACCTATTCCCCAGACACCTCCCTCTGGTGCCAGATACCAGAATAGCCACAATTTCTAGTCCTGGCCAAACCCACTGCAGAATCACTTATGAGGCCACAGTCTACTCCATTAATTTTATTGACTAAAAATTGAGTATTTACCTTGTTCCAAATACTATTCTAAGCACTTTGAATACAGCACTGAACACAACAGAGAAGGTCCTGTGACACCATTCTAACGTTGAAGCTAGGCAAAAACAAGTAAATAAAGAAACAAGAGAATTTCAAAGAGTGGGAAATATCATTAAAACAATAGTATATAAGTCCAGGAAAGGCAACATTTAGACTGGGACCTAAGTGACAAGAGGGATTCAACCAAGTAAAAATATTGCAGATGAGAATTCTAGGGAATAAGCCAAGCAAGTACAAGTAAGTAGACCAAGCCTGACGGATTAAAGGAACAGATTTAATGCTGGGGGGGACCAGATAGACGTAGAAGTGAAAAGTGGCATAATAGGGGCAGCTAAATAGGAAGGGGGTGATTTTACCTGTCAATTTCAGGAAGTTTAGAATCTATTCAACAATAAAAGTGATTGAACCTCAGTGGATGCAATTAAACAGAGGGATGATTCAATTTGATCTGGTGCCGCACAGTGAGGAAATTATAAGAGGAGAAATTTGTAGCTATTCCAATCTATCTAGCTCTTATGACATACCATGTACTGTGTTAATGACTTTACATATATATATTTTCAATCAGTACTTGAAATAACACAAAGAGATGGGTATTAGTAATTCCATTTATATTCTAGCAAATTGAGGCTAAAAGACAGTAAAAAATGAAGCCCACCTAGCTAGTAAGTAGTGAAGCCAACATTTCAATGCTACTTAATTAGCAGCTATTTCATAGATTCAAATTTTAAAACTATGAGATTAGGCAAGTATAGAAGTTATAAATGAAAGAAATGTTAAAGAAAGGATGCATCTAAGGTGTGATTTCAAAAAATATTAAGGTGACTTTGGCTAGTAGTACCCATAATACTTCAGTTCTGGCCTCAGTCAAAACTATTTTATTCATAATGCCTCTAAGAGGAATATTTGTAAGAGACAGAAAGAATAAGTTGTTCACTAGAGTGTTTCCTGAAATCCTAATGAAAGACTTGAAAAAGCGAGATTGGGAAGTACAAAGTTTGTAACCAAGTATCAAAGTTAATCATACTCTTCTGCCTGGAGACAGAGAGTAAGCCAAAGCCATTTCTTGGTTCCAGTTCTTAGAGCTGCCTATGTTATGCCGTTAGAGTAAACACTTTGTAGGAGCCTCTCTAGACTTCAGAGGAGGAAAAGAGAGACTAGAGATTATGCCCATGTGTACTCTTTCATTTTCTTTGAAAACTGTACTCTTATATAATGTGGTTGAGTCACATGGCGCTCCTTCAGGGTGGAGGCAGTTGTGTATAATGCTGACTCAGCAGTGGGGTTTGGGTGAAACTTGAAATTCCCTTTTATAAAGGACATTTTGTAGGTTGAGTGAAAGTTGCTCAGTCACGTCCAACTCCTTTGTGACCCCATGGACTATACAGTCCATTGAAATCTCCAGGCCAGAATACTGGAGTGGGTAGCCTTTCCCTTCTCTAGGGGATCTTCCCAACCCAGGGATTGAACCCAGTTCTCTCTGGTTGCAGGTGGATTCTTTAGCAGCTGAGCCACAAGGGAAGCCCAAGAATACTGGAGTGGGTAGCCTACCCCTTCTCCAGGGGATCTTCCCAATGCAGGAATTGAACTGGGGTCTCCTGCATTGCAAACGGATTCTTTACCAACTGAGCTATCAGGGAAGTCCTTGTAGATGCTGCACATTAACATGGAATAATCCAAGATCCTTACATTGAAGACACTTCTTTAACTTTTTAAACCCATCTTTATCATTCCCCACTCCAAGATTTTTTTTTTAAATGGGAATTTTTTTTTTTTCTACATGGCACCTATTAAAATTCTGTAAGAAGGTAGTACAGTGTCCCCCCATTGAGAAATCAGTGAGGTTGATTTGGATCACTGAGAACAAAACCTACAGTTTTGTTTCTTGAGATTAAAGGTAATTCAGGTTTAATAATGCCTTCTCCAGTTAGTGCCAACTTTGGACAAAAAGATAGATCCCAAGATTTTGCCTTCCCAGAGTAATGTTATTTGTTGATGTTGATTGAGAAACTGGATGAACTCTAATTCAATTGCCAGAATTTATTCTCTTGAGTAAGTGTGTTAGGAAGAAACCGAAGGAGTGCGGTCACTGTCACACTTCTGTCAAAAGAGCCTGAGGTGGTTTTTCCTCTGGGATGTGAAGTAACTCCTCAGAGAACTGGGGAGAAGCAATCACAAGCCCAGGGAAGATGAAAAGCAGTGAGCTCGCCCCAAACTTAGGATGGAGCAATGGATACCGGTGAAAACAAAATGTGTGACATTCTAACAATATGTAAACATTAAATTACAATAAACTCCTTATACCATGAGGATTCCTAACATCAGATGATTATCTGATGTGGGTCTTACATTATAGCTTTGTAAACAGAAGTGTAATTCTTGAATTTCCCTTGTAGAATTAGACCACATGGCACCTTCTGATATTTATATCTAGAAACATCCTGACATTGACACAATACTTTCAGTTTCATGTCCTCTTACATCACTTAAATATTTGATATTCAAAATTTACATTTAAAATATCAAATAAAATAGGAAATATTTTCCTGTCTGAGAATAAATACAAAGAACAAACAAGAGTTTAGAGGAAGACTCTGGATTTGCACTAAAAGCTCAAATTTTATTTATTTTCCTTTTGGAGGGTCTATTTTTTTTTCCTCAAAATAAAGACAGTAAGCTTATAAGCATCTTACTAAAGATAAACACAAAAAATAAAATTTCTCTGAAAAACATTTCTCTGTTCATACTCTCGCCATCCTCATTTCTCTATCCTTCTCTTTGATAACAAAGTATTATGTCAAGTATACTCCTATGACACCAAAGCATAGGTTGAGATTTGCTTTGATTATAATTTGCCAACAGTTTCTTTCAAAGTACAGGGTAAATGACTTTCAACAAAATCTGCAGTATTCCTTGCACTGGAGTTTAATTTTATTTGTTGACCATTTTGCAAAACGCTGTGGCAATTCTTGACTCATGTATTATTCTTGGAATAATATATAAATGTATATAAATGTACTATTCAATGCAGTCCATTTTATTTAGGTCTTCTAGATCCAACATGACTTTCTTGAAATGAGGGAATATCTTTATTCTCAATAGTACCATATTTAAACAAAACCTGCCACATATATGCCTTCCATAGCATAACTACTATGGTGATTTTTATTTTGATATATTTATTTTCTGTAGCAGCCTTTCTATATCTATACATGTATATGCATATATGGATCAGTATATGGTAAAGAATCTGCCTGCAATGCAGGAGACCCAGGTTTGATTCCTGGGCCGGGAAGATGGGGAAGATCCCCTGGAGAAGGAAATGGCAACCCTCTCCAGTATTCTTGCCTGGAGAATCCCATGAGCAGAGAAATCTGTCCAGGGGGTCACAAGAGTCGGACACGACTTAGTAACTAAACCACCACCACCACAGTTCAATAGATGTATGCATATTTATATATGTGTATAAATATACATATCTTTTTCTCAGAAAATAAGTGAACTTAACTTTTGTGATGATTTTTTTCAAGAGATAGTTACAGTGTAACTATTAAGCAACCACTGCATATAAGTATTGTTTGAGATACTGAATGCCAACAAAGAAGCATGTGGATGCGTTAAGTGAATTGATATTTAATAAAACACTTACAAACCTTAAGTGCTATATGGGAGGGAAAAAAGAACACTCTAAAATTAAGAATTTTCATTGTAGTTAAATACAAAAAATTAAAAACGATGGCAGAGGAGTAACAGTAGCAATAGATTTATAAAAGAAGACAAGAATCATTTTAATTTATATTCCTATCTAAATATTTGAGAGCTTTCCACATTAAAATGAGGTTTCAGGGTGGGCCAAAAACAAAAAAAAATAGCCAAACGCTGCAGAACATGATCAAAATAGCATATCTTTCTATATTAGGAAATGGTCTTGAGCATTTGCTTATACTAAGAAGTCGATTATAGTTTGGAGTTTACATTAGCTGTGCAACCAGAAAGTGGTGGAATTTTCAAGCTGCAAAGCTATGAAAAAGCTGAGTGCAATGGTGAGCTATAAAGGGCGTTGTATGAGAAAAGAAACAGACCCTAAACCCTGGCAGCTTTGCTCCTTTGGGATAAGCCTTGAGCTAACACAATGAAACCATGAGTTTAATGCCTGTGGAGGCCTGTTAATTTTTTCACACTCCATGGACATAAATTGTCTCCCTTTCCTCCAGCCAGTCATTTTATAAACCTCTGCTATTGGTCACAATGGGAACCAGACAAGGAAAATTCTATAAACCTAGAATAATACTGATAGATCAGTAACAATACTATTTTGCGCAAAGGACATAACATATTATTTTTCTATTATATATTTTCTTCTGTTTACAAAGAATATCAGGATAGACTCTGGAAAAATATTGCTGATATTTGAAATTCTACATATACACTTTTTTCACTTTTATAAATATTGTATTTGTTCTCCCATTTTACTTTGCACAAATAGCTTTGGTTTTTGTCATAGCTTTTCATAGTAAGAATATAAGAAATTTTATAAAGGAATTCTTGGTTTAATATTATTCATATATTAAAAGTAAACATGCATTGGGTGTGTTTCTTCACTGTAGTGTATGCTCTAGGATTAAATCAAACAGTATCGTCTTCCTCACATCTTTGAAAACAACACTTAAAAACACATTAATTCATTCAACTGAAAGTTATTAATTAGGTCCCTCCAGTTTCAGAGATTTAACTGGTTTCTGATTATTTGCAATAAGCCTAGGCAAGCATAGATTATTGTCTTCAAAGAACTTAGAGGCTAACTGATAAGATATTTAAATAAAATAAAACCTATAAATCGAGTCATAATGTAGAATAGTTAAAAATACAGCAAAGGAAGGACTTGGATGGTAAGTGATAAAGATAGAATATTTTGATATGCAGTCTTCCTCTTTACATAAGTTTCATTAAATCTGGATAAGCACAAACCCAGTTACAGCATAACAGTATTATGAACACTCAGGAAGATGATATAGTCCATGTGCCTCTTGATTGTTTCAAATTAAAGCTTTTGAAAAATTAAAGATGATCAAATATTAATATCGTGTTGGCATCTATTCTGAAGTTTCTAAGGGTGCAGAACAAAGCAAATGCTTACTGAGGAATCTAAACTTCGCATTACAGCAGACAACTGCATGGACTTCCTGTTCACATTCAAACACAGCTAATGGCACCCCACTCCAGTACTCTTGTCTGGGAAACCCAATGGACAGAGGAGCCTGGTAGGCTGCAGTCCATGGGGTCGCTAAGAGTCGGATGACTGAGCGACTTCACTTTCACTTTTCCCTTTCATGCACTGGAGAAGGAAATGGCAACCCACTCCAGTGTTCTTGCCTGGAGAATCCCAGGGACGGAGGAGCCTGGTGGGCTGCCATCTATGGGGTTGCACAGAGTCGGACATGACTGACGTGACTTAGCAGCAAGGTGTCACTTGGAATCTGTAAAGCTTTATTGTCTGAGTCTTTCTTACCTGAGGGACCACTTATCTGCCTTCCACAAAGCAAACTTTGGAACAGTTCTGCTGACAGTTCCCTGCTGCAGTGTGAGGGGCTGATGAGGCAGCATCATTCCTAGCAAATCGCTTGAACACCAGCGCTCCTGTTATTCCTGCCATTATGACCCAACCCATATTCACAAATGTAAGAAGACATAGGTAAACAAAGAAGTCCTTCCTTTGCTGTATTTTCAACTATTCTACATTATGGCTCTAGAGCCATACACCTGTAAACAAAGAAAGAAATTTTCATTCTTTTTTATCTTTAATAGATGTCATCTCTCTTGTCTCTGGGCGCTGAGATATAGTAAGTATATGCAATATTATTTATTAAAATATATTGTCTAAATAATTTGAGAAGCTTTAAAGTTATTTCCCCCTCCAAAAATAACCCTCAAAACAAAGTACTACAGAAACATCCCAATGATCAATTCATACCAGTCCTAGAAAATAAATGTGTAATGCTGTCACCTCAGAAACCATGATAACAAGATGCTCTGAGTAACATCTAAAAAAAACTAATTTAAGTAGTGTAAGTAACTCTAACGAGGAGATAACGCTACATTTTTAAATACCTAAAAATACTGTCACTAACCAAATGCTGTTCTAATGAATCTGAAGAACTGAACAGAGAATTCTCAAGTTACAATTTTAAAATTATATTATTTGATAAAGTTGCCTCAAGTACTTCATGTCAGTTCCACAAACATGAAGGAAATCAACACTTTTTGAAAAAGTAATATAGAAATTGCTATGTGTGCTTAGTCGCTTAGTTTTGTGTAACTCTTTGCGACTCCATGAACTATAGCCTGCCAGGCTCCTCTGTCCATTGGGATTCTCAGGCAAGAACACTGGAGTGGGTTGCCATGCCCTCCTCCAGGGAATCTTTTCAATTTAGGGATCAAACCCAGGTCTCCTGCATTGTAGATGGATTCTTTGCTGTCTGAGCCACCAGGGAAGCCCAGAAACTGGCATAGATGTGTTTTTTCTTCCAATTTTGTGATTTCTGTTAAGTCACTGTGTCTTTCTGTGTTTGCTATCGCAAATAAAAAGATGGGTATACACATAACAGTTCTAAAATCTAATCAAGTTACATTAAGTAAAAAAAAAAAAAACACTATAGAAGTTGTCCATAACAAACAGCAAAAAACATCATTTCTATGTCCTTTCAAATACTGAGAAACTGGATAGTATGGTACATATGTATATTGCAATTTCCAACCAACTCTAATTATTTTTCTCTCTATAATTTCAGTGATTCTCAGGATGCTAGCTCATGACTATCCTCATCGTCCACTTTCTAGAACTCACATTAGTGCTGTGCATACTGGGCTATTCTTTTCTTTCACTTAAGTAAATACCAGTTTCAAAGTGGAGTAACTAAAGTTTCAGGTCTATAAAAAAAAAAAAAGTCAGTTTTGGTTTTGTAGGAAGATTTACCTCTACACTTAATTACTTCTCCCATCTACGCGATCTCTCTTGAACACAATCAATTTATTTCACGTCCGTGGTTATTGCTTCGGCACAGTGGAGCATGACAGAGTAGAATGCAATGCTAGGGACAAACTGTAAAGGAGGGCAGACAAAGAATACAAATGACGGGTGGGCATGCTTAGAAGCTGTGCAATGATACGTGTATTTGAGCACTGCTGGCTCAATACATGACTTGGCTGTACCCACAAAAATTATTAACCCTCATTTTCAACTTGTCTATCTGTTTATAATGCAGTTTAAAAAACAAATAGAAATTTTTGCCAAAGGGAAGATAATTCTATTACTGAGAGGCTGCATATATGGCATCATAATTGCTGCTTCAAAGTTGGAGGAGAGATCTGGTATTCTTTGTTCTGCCCTGTGCTAACAGGTTAGTTAGGTTCAAAAGGTTGGCAGGAATCACCACATAAAATGTGGCTGATCACAATCAGATTGTAAAATTAAGGGGTGCCATCCCAGGACTAAATGAACTAAAAAGATATTCTAATACTTTGGGAAGATAGAGCTGTTTGCCAACATATTACTTTTTTTTTTTTTCTTAACACCCAAAACATGTTATATTGGGGTATAGCTGATTAACAATGTTTTGGTAGTTTCAGGTGAAGAGAGCCAAAAGTGGGGGAATTCTGTTCGGTGGTCATTACAACTATTGAGATTCTTAAAAATGATGAATTAAAATAATGATAATAATAACACCGACATGCACTGTGAATGTTGCTCTTTCTATCTTCATTTTACTGATGTGGAAGCTGAGATATAGTGGAGCTAAGTTACTTACCCAGACATACAAAGCTAGCAGGAGACAGACCCAAGATTTACACACAGGGAGTCTTGAGTGTGGGTCCTTTTATATTATACTATTTCGAAGACTGGAAAATCCCATAGAGAGAGAAGCCTGGAGGGCTACAGTCCATGGGGTCACAAAGAGTTGGACACGACTGAGCACAGAACACAGGCAAGATTGGAGAGAGTGATAAATGGTAGATTCAAGAGAGAGATTTGTAGACAGGACTAAGAGAAACTGGTCACTAAAAGGACGCAGTGAGTGAGGGAAAACCAGAAGCTAGATATATACATGTGGGAATCATCAGCATATACTGTGTAACTAATGCTATGAAGAGGAAGTGAGAACGTGTGTAGATTAGAAAAACACTACATCTGAAAATGGTACCCTAGGAAGCCCCTAGATTTAAAGTATGTGGGAAGAAAAGGGGCCTATAATGGTGATTAATGCAGAAATTAGTACTGTCATAGACACAAAGGTGGGAATAGATTTTAAGTAGGGTGCTATCAAGAGAACCAGATTCTAGAGAAAGTAATAAATACACAGCAAAAGCTGCCCATTGCTTTTTTATTTAATAACAGGAGGTCATTGGTGACTAGGGAAAGATTGATTTCTAGGTGGCAGAGACATAATTTAACTAAGTCTTAATTAGCTCTAGCATAGAAATGCTGAGCTGAATGAAGCACATGCTGGTACTCTCAAGAGCCTTCTCCAGCATCACAGTTCAAAAGACTCTTGGGATTACTTTTGACAGCTAGGAGACCAAACTAGTCAATCCTAAAAGAAGTCAACCATGAATATTCATTGGAAGGACTGATACTGAAGCTGAAGCTCCAACATTTTGGCCACCTGATGCAAAAAGCCAACTCATTGGAAAAGACCCTGATGCTGGGAAAGATTGAGGGCAGGAGGAGAAGGGGGAAAAAGAGGATACGATGGCTGGATGGCATCACTGATTCAATGGACATAAGTTTGAGCAAGCTCCAGGAGATGGTGAAGGACAGGGAAGTCTGGAGTGCTGCAGTCCATGGGGTCACAAAGAGTTGGACGCAACTGAGTGACTGAACAACAAGCATAGACTAGACACTGAACCTTATGATGTTTATCTTGGAGAGCAGTAGGATAGGAAAGTACACATATACTCACATTTGTGTTAAAAAAAGGTGTCACCTAAGAAAGAAAACTAAGATTTATTGGGAGAAAGAGAGAAGGAAGAATCAAGAGAAAGAAGGAAAGGGTATAGTAAATGATGTTTTGAAAAAGAAGGCAGAAATAGATCCAAAAAGTAGAAAATAACTGGTAAAAGATGATACACTGAAGGAGCTGAAGGAACCATGACACCAGAATTATTTGAGAGACTTGTGATTGTTTGAATTTATACTGTATGGGATTGGTCACACTGTCTCTTCTCCTGGAAATTCATCACTTTTGAAAAGTAACTTCCTTTCCTTTTCAGTCTTTGTAGTCTGTCAGTCTGATGTCTCCACACAAGGTCTGTAGTGACAGATATTTTTGTGTAGAAAATAGCACTAATTTTCCTTTCTATATATAAGTGTGTGAATGTTTGTGATGATAAGAAAAAGATTTGAATCAAGAAAGTGAGGGTTAGGTGCTACTTTTTTTTTTTTTTTACGTATCATTTAAAAGTAATAAATACTTGAAGTCTATTTCCATAGTTTATAATGGTTTGAGCGACGCTGTTTTCTAAATGCTCAAATTTGGTATGCAGCTTTATGACAGGAAGTTGGCCTCCAGAGCAAGAATGTATGTAAACAAAGAAATGTGGCTCACAGGAAGGTTTAGTTAAATCAAATCCTGGAGGCTGCTCCCACTCTGAGCTTCTTTCTGTATCTTGATTATTTGCAGATGCTTCACATAAAGCTAGAGATGAAACCCAATAGTTAACCTCCCTAAAACTCCCCAAAGCTGTTCACAGTAAGCTCAGAGTGTCAACCAGCTAAACCAAACAATGGGAAGGAAGTAAGAAACTTAATGCCATCCTGCTTCAAGATGCAGGAAGTACTTTTTTCTCCCTCAGGAATCAAGCTTCAACATTGAACTTTGGAAAGAGAGAAGCAAAAAGTCAAATAATACAACTGCCTGGAATTATCACCCCAAACATGAAGGGTTAAAAGTTATAGCTGTTTGGTCCTTTGACATGATTATAAAATCACATGCCTGCTGAGCTTCAAATGCTATTGTCTTGCCAGAAGTGCATAGCTCTGCCTTTCTTGGCTGTAAAAATGCTAAGATGCCAAGGGCTACAAATTGTTTTATATAAAGTCACAGAAACTTTATAGAATAAAATAGATGGAGAAGAAGAAAAAAAAAAAAAAAAAGGAGGCATTATTGTCTGTCTTAGAAAGTCTGTCTGCACAAGTAAAGTATTTCCTAATTCCCGCCATGCTATCTAGTCCAAAGATGTAACCCAATTCTTCTGGAAACTAGGGGCTGCTTTCTTTTCCCTGAGCAATTAGGGAAAATGGCAAGAAGGCAAATCTGGTATGATGTTCTTGGAAATCTGCTGGCTGTAATGCTTTCTGCTAAAGGAATAGTGGAGAAACGAACTGAGAAAGGCCTTGCAGAGGGAGTCATTGTCAAGGACCACCACACTTCTCCCCCAGAAGTTCCCATTTCCCAAAGAATATGGGAGATGGAGCCTGCAGGTGCCCACAGGCCCTAGGATTAATCCTCAAACAGATGCAGTTGGGCTCGGTTTTGCTGCGATTGCTGCCGAGAGGTTCACCGCGGGAAACCACCCACCTCTTTGGGTTCTACTGGAGAGCGTAGACTCTCAGGGAAATTACGAGCGCCTCAGGGCACCGCTCTTAAGTGAGTTACCGTCCATCCGCATTGACGCTGTGGATTAAGTGCTGAAACAACGGGCATGCGCAGCGCCTTGGGAGGCAGTCAGGAGGGTGGCAGCTGTCACGTAAGGATCTATGTTTGCATTCTCCTCTTCCACTCACCAGCACCCGAAAAGCCAACATCATGAAAAGTGAGTAAGAAGTAGTATAAGAGCCACACTGAAACCCCCTTGTGTGGTAGCCATTAGAACTTCAGCTTATACTCACCTGGGGATAAGAAAAGAACTTTTTCAGAAAATGAAATAAAGTTTTAAATAAGGATGAGTCATATAGACCAAGAGAAGACTAAATAACTGAAAGCAGCTGAAAAACAATGACATTGGGCCACAGAACTGTTAACAAATGTGGCTTTTAGCCAGCAAGCATATGAGCCTCAATTTTATAAAGATGTGGGCAGTCACTGAAAAAAGTAAATTGGATTCATGTTTACAACTTAGTCATTTAAGATTGCTCAACAAACTCATTCTATATGATAGTTCAGTTTTGGAGGTGAAGAGATTTGACTTAAATGACTATGAGACCCTGAAAATAGTGAGCTCTTTATTCACAGGTAGGTAGTACATTTCTATGTCTCGATATTTCCTGAATCTTTGAGGAAAAAAAGATGGATGTTATTTTTTTAAAGAAAACCTGTTGCCTTTCTTACTGTTAAAATGTTCAAAACCTCCCAAGCCTTTGGGTTTATTGACAGTTATGACTTCTAACTCTACCGCATGTAAATTTACTTCAGTTTCCATGAAGAGTCGCCTGGTACACACACAAACACACACTCTCATCTCACAGATGTACACAGCTTTAATTCTAGCTCTATTTCATACTGATATGGACTTTATATTGCAACGAGGGGAAGACACACTTGGCATCATGTCACTTGACTATAGTAAGAAGTGGTTTGACCTGGCTTCAGGTACCTTTTCTCAACGAAGAAAAAACTTATCACAAGAAGCTTGGCAGTTACTACTTCCTCACTGAGAAATATGAAATAATGGTGAATTATTATATTCATATGAAAAAGAGCTAATGAGACTGAACAGAACTACTGAGTTAAAGTTTTGACCCCAAAACACACCATGTTGAAACTAAGACTTGGGGGGAAATTACTTTGCTGGGTCATCCAGTTAGCTGCAAATAAGATTCTCATATTTTTTCAACTTCTCCCATCTTTTAACCACCAAATCATCTCTTTTATGGCTTTATACTGGTTTTGTATATTTAAGAAGAATAGGAGGCACTCTGAGAAAAGAATAGTATGATGTTAAATATATAGAAATGGAGAAGGTGGAATTATAATTTATAGTGACTTCAGTGGGAGAGGGGTCACACTGGGGCAGGGCACCCTGGGAAAAGCACCTGGAGAAACAGAATTTAAACCTAAGGATCACTCCCTAAATATAAGTTAGGAAAGAAGCTGGAGTCACTGTGAATTCTTGAAAAACGTTTTTCTCTGGAATCAGTATTGTGGCAGCAGGCATTCTAAGTCTGGAGGCTGGAGCTTCACTGAACAGTGAAAACTGGAAATGCTATTTGGGTCATCAGCATAGAGGAAATATTTAGAGCTATGAAAATTTATGAACTCTCCAAGGGCGTGAACTTAAAAGGTCATTGGTAAATACAGAGTCTTGGAGAAATTTAGACATATGGGCCAATAAGAGGAAAAGAAGAAATCAAGAGAGAAGATAGCTTAGGAAAAAATGTTGGAAAGGGATTCAGTTTCATGGAGTATCAGAGTAACACATAAAGAGGCAACTTCAGGGAGGAAGTCATCTATTAAGTAGAAAACAAGGAATAATTAAAATAGATTTTTAAATATTGTAAAAAGAAAAGTCTGAGTTTCCAGACTGTTTTCAGTAAGCAACAGTTTTCCAATCACTTTAAAGACTTCAATAAAGAAAACAATAAATTAACAATTTAACAGTTATGGAGCAACTACTAAGTGCTAGGCATATTCCATTGATGCTTTTCATATCATTTATGACCAACACCTTGGAACACTCATTCAGGCTTAACTTTTAATGGCATGTTTATGTCCAGTAAGTGTAAACACTCCTATTCAAATTATTCAGTAATACTGTGATCTCTTTGGATTATTTGCTGTAGGAAATCCTTAGACAAAATGATCGTATAAGATTTTTTATCTTTAGGACTATATTTTTGGCTCCAGCTGGAAAAACATACTTAAAGCTCTCTATGAAACTCCTGTTAATTACTTGGAAGAACAATCATTGTGGCTTCAAATGAGAAGGTTTTTCTTTTCATTTTATATTTATAGTAAGAATTTCAGAATAAGAACCTTTTCTGTCTGTCTCCTGTAATTTCATATTCAGTTTGGTAATATATGATAGGCTAGTAGGATAAGTACCAAGAATAGCCCTTTAACCCCTGGAGCAAATACCTCTATGCAATGGATGCTTCTTAACCTCTAGGTCAGTGTTCTCAAGAGACACCAAAATTCTTTCAGAAAGGAAAGGAAAAGAACACAGTTTGAGATCATACAGAAAGGAGAATTTTAATATAACTAAAATTATTTTACTAAAACTGTCTTCCAATCCAGACTTCATGAGACATAAGCCAGGTTCCTATGCTTAGGGATGTTCAATTCATTTATTTATTTCACAAATAGTTATTAAGCAACTTCTCTAATGGCAGAAAGTGAAGAGAAACTAAAGAGACTCTTGATGAGGGTGAAAGAGGAGAGTGATAAAGCTGGCTTAAAACTCAGCATTCAAAAAACTAAAATCATGGTATCCAGTCCCATCAACTCATTGCAAATAGAAGCAGAAAAAGTGGAAGCAGGGACAGACTTTATTTTCCTGGGCTCCAAAATCACTGCATATAGTGACTGCAGCCATGAAATTAAAAGATGCTTGCTCCTTGGAAGCAAACCCAGACTGCGTACTAAAAAGCAGATCTATCACTTTGCTGACAAAGGTCCATTTAGTCAAAGCTATGGTTTTTCCAGTAGTCATGTAAGGATATGAGACTTGGACCATAAAGAAGGCTGGGTGCTGAATTGATGCTTTTGAATTCTGGTGCTAGAGGACTCTTGACAGTCACTTGAACTGCAAGGAGATCAAACTGGTCTGTCCTAAGGGAAATCAGCCCTGAATATTCATTGGAAGGACTGATGCTGAAGCTGAAGCTCCAATACTTTGGCCACCTGATGAGGAGAGCCAATTGGAAAAGACCCTGATGCTGGGAAATACTGAAGGCAAAAGGAGAAGGGGGTGGCAGAGGATGAGATTGTTGGATAGCATCACCTACTCAATGAACATGAATATGAGCAAACTCCAGCAGATAGTGAAGGACAAGGGAGCCTGGCGTTCTGCAGTCCATGGGGTCACAAAGAGTTCGACAGGACTTAGTCACTGAACAATAACCACACACACACACAAAAAAACAAACTAGGTGCTAGGTGATGGAGCTAAAGCAAGAAACAAGAAAGACAAGGTTAGTGTGTGTCTTATTTTCTAATATATAGAGTTATATAAGGGCTTCCCTGGTAGCTCACTGGTACAGAATCCACCTGCAGTGTAGGAGATGCAGAGACATGAGTTTGATCCCTGGGTCAGTAAAATACCCTGGAGGAGGAAATGTCAACCTACTCAAGTAATCTTGCCTGGAAAATCCCATGGACAGAGGAGCCTGGTGGGTTACAGTCCATAGGGTCGCAAAAGAGTAAGACATGACTAACAGGCTAAACAACAACAAGTGTTACACAGTAAATGAGTAATTAGTGTTGGGTATTCTGACATACTCTAAAGAAAAATAAAGATAAGGAGGAAAAAAGTGAAGAAGTATGCATATGAGGGATGGAGCTAGGTGATGACTTATTATATACATGGAAACGGATATCAGAGCTGGACCTCACATAAGAAAGTGAGTAATGCAACTACCTTTAGGAAAGACGTTCCATAGGGAAGAAATACAAAACCAGTGCCCATCAAGAGGATGAACTAGGGGCATGTCTGAGGAACAAGAGATAGGAATAAATATAGCTAGAGAGGTACCAATTTTAAATTATCAGATCATTAAGGGTTGGTCGTTAATTGGGCTTTTATTCTAAGGAAGATGGAAAAACACCCTAGGGTTTTACACAAGGAAGGGATACTATCTGATTTTATCTCTTAAAATCAGACAGCTACCTTGTGTAAAGTGAAGTGAAGTGGGACAGGAGGGAAAGGAGAGGAATTCGTCAACGAGGCTGCTACAGATGTACAGGAGAGAGTAAAGTGGACCAAGATGGTAGTTTATAAAGGACATAAGTGGTCTAAGTCAAGCTGCACAATATAATCAGTAGTAAGTTGAAAGTGCAAGCCTTTTTTTTTTTTTTCTTGAGCAGATTTTATTACAAATAAGAGAACGGTTCTTACTTCAGTGTGGTGGTGATTGAACCAAAGCAAAAAAAGAGCTATAATCAAGAAAATAAAAAAAGAGCCATAATCATGTGAGCATCAGTCAACAGAAAGAAAACCAGTTATTAAAAAAGTTATTAAAACAGTTTCCTTACTTTGATCTAAGCAGATAAAAATTACAGGAATTCAGATGATGAAGAAAACAACAGTAGTACCAGAACTTTTGGATTTTACAAACCTTAAATAAAGGACTAATATTGTCATGTCCTCTTTTATTCATCAACTACACATATTTTAAAAACAATAGCAGAATAAACAAAACAAAAATACAACCCACAGAATGGGAGAAAATATTTGCAAATGAAATGATGGACAAGGGATTAATCTCTAAAATATACAAACAGCTCATGCAACTCAATATCAAAAAAACCAACAACACAATCAAAAAAAGAGCAGAAGATCTAAATAGACATTTTTCCAAAGAAGAAATACAGAGGTACATGAAAACATGCTCAACATTGCTAATTATCAGAGGAAAGCAAATCAAAACTACAATGATGGATCACTTCACACCGGTCAGAATGGCTATCATCAAAAAAAAACTACAAACAATAAATGCTGGAGAGGGTGTTGAGAAAAGGGAAGCCTCTTACACTGTTGGTGGGAATGTAAATTGATAACAGCCACTATGGAGAACAGTATGGAGGTTCTTTTAAAAACCATAAATAGAGCTACCATATGATCTAGCAGTCTGGCTGCTGGGCATATATATATATATATATATATATATATATATATAGAGAGAGAGAGAGAGAGAGAGAGAGAGAGAGAGAGAACCCTAATTCAAAAATGTACATGCATCTCTATGTTTACTGCAGCATTATTTACAATAGCCAGGACATGGAAACAACCAAAATGTCCATTAATGGAGGAATGGATAAAGAAAGTGGTACTTGCACCGTGGAATATTATTCAGTCATAAAAAGAATGGAATAATGCCATTTGAAGTGACATGGATGGACCTAGAATGAAGTAAGTCAGAGAAAGACAAATATATGATATTGCTTATATGTGGAATCTTTAAAAATGGTACAAATGAACCTATTTACAAAACAGAGACAGAGTCACAGATGTAGCAAACAGACTTATGGTTATCAAGGGAGAGAGGAATAAACCGGGAGATTGGAAATGACATATACAGACTACTACAGATAAAATAAATAAAAAGGACTTATACAGCAAAGGGAACTCCACTCAGTACTCTGTAATGACCTATATGGGAACAGAATCTAAAAAAAAGGGGATATATGTATATGTATAACTGATTCACTTTGCTATATAGCAGAAACACAATATTGTAAATCAACTATACTCCAATAAAAATTAATTAAATAACAAAAAATAAATAGCAAAAACATCATCTCTTCTAATGTTCATTTAATCACATTTTACCTTTATTACAAACTTGATTAACTATTTCTTGCTATTCATGACAAAATTTCGTTGAAAAATGAAAGCTTCATGAATAGGCTGCAAACACTATCACATCTTCTAGAGACTGACAACAGATTTCAAGATCACATAGTATAATATTAATTTTGAAGTCACTTTGGTACTTGCAGAGTAACTCAGTTTTGTTTTTATACCATTTTTATATTAAAATTAGGGTTGCCAGATAAAACACATCTATTAAATTTCAATTTCAGACAAATAATTTTTTAGTGTAATGTGCTTCAAACATTTCATAGGACATACTTACAGTAAAAAAAATATTTGTAATTAACTTGAAATTTAAGTAAATGTTCATGACTTCCTTCGTGGCTCAGACAGTAAAGCGTCTGCTTACAATGTGGGAGACCTAGGTTCGATCCCTGGGTCGGGAAGATCCTCTGGAGAAGGAAATGGCAACCCACTCCAGTACTCTTGCCTGGAAAATTCTGTGGATGGATGAGCCTGGTGGGCTGCAGTCCATGGGGTCACAAAGAGTCGGACATGACTGAGCGACTAAACTTTCCTTCTAAATTTTCATTTGCCAAATCTTTCAACCCTGATCCAAATTCCTTCCACAAGTTTCTATGTACATTTTTTCCTTTTTTTTTTTTACACTGAAGTACCTACTATTAAAATGTATGTATATTGTCACCAAGAATATCATTGGTACATAATAATTTTCAGACTTCTAAACAAGCATTTTTTAGTTCCTATACCAATCTCAGTTTCCTTATAAGCATTTTTAGTTATAAAAAATGCAGCTTATGTGCTAAAATAGGAACACCATAACTTCTAATAACTGTCTAATAACTGTCAGTGAAAGGTGCAATGCTTATGATATTGATGTGTATATATATGTATTGACCCGTTTGAAGTAAAGTGCTTAAAGGAAAAGCATCCTTAATTCTTTTTCTTTTTTTTTTAAGGGAATTTATTACCTTCAATAGTTTGACTGAGCTTGTAAATGCAATAATACATTCTCTCCTTGGATTCTATGTATATATCATACACCTCCTGCAAGGCATGAAGTGACTAGACGAATGTCTGTAAATAATTGGGATGAAGTGAGTTTTCCTCACTTGTGTACACGATTGTCCTGCTACTGCC
Source organism: Okapia johnstoni (assembly GCA_024291935.2). Lineage (NCBI taxonomy): Eukaryota > Metazoa > Chordata > Mammalia > Artiodactyla > Giraffidae > Okapia > Okapia johnstoni. Next base: position 46,548,007 of record CM044310.1, on the reverse strand, counting down.
CTTGGTATTGCTGTGACTATTTTGCTTCCTTCCATTAAATGCTAATACAATGCATCATTTAGTGGTATTTCTAGCTGATGGATAGCAAGAGACTTGTGATCCTTATAAAGAAATGTTTCCAATCCTAATCTACATCTGCTTTTTTTATGTCTCAATCTGTTTGCTATTTTTTAATGGCATCTTGTATAAACTTTATATAGAAGCAATCTATACTTCCATTGAAGCTTTTTAAAGGGCTTTTTTTTATTTGTAGGAAAGAAGAAAGACCATTCTTTAAATTATACTTTTCATCAATCCGAAATAGGCAGTGAGTCTGGACGTCTTTGAAAAGAGAGATACAGAGAGTAAGAAAATGAGCGAGAGAGACCTTGTTTCCTTGTAATTTGCAAATGTAATTATCGTGAACATGGAGGAGAAAGCTGAAGCAGCTGGCATGGATTTTGACAACCACATTTAAATTGTTTATAAGAAACCCTCTCCAGTAAGCATGGGTGTTCCAGATGCAAGGAGAGACTGTGGTGTTTGAAATCTCAGAAAAACAAAACCCCAAAATCTGGGCATGCTTGGAGGATGTGTGGTAGGATACAAAGCCATTTATAAACAGAATGACTATCAGACAAGTCAAGGCTGGACCTCTTGACTGAGCACTGAGTCTCTGTAGCACTTTCAAGATGTGGAACTCTTATTTCAAACTAATTAGAAGGAACCACATAGAGAAAAGGCCCAAATAGAGCAACTCCAAAAGAAAACCGTAGGGACTTAACTGGCAGTCCAATAGTTAAGACTCTGCACTCCCAATGCCTGGGTATGATTCCTGGTCACTAAACTAGATCCCATGTGTCTAAACTAATGAGACTCCATGCCCCAAGTAGCCGGACCTCATGATGAAAGAAAAATCCGGCACAACCAAAAACAAACAAAAAAGCAGTAATATACACATTTCTAATATTCTTATTCAGGGTTGCAGTAAGACAGTAAAGGAGCTTTATGCAAGTAATGCGCCCTAGAATTTCAACACCAACATGAAAAATTCATACTTCTAACCCTCCAGAATAAATGGCTTTTGATTTGAAAGGTAAAGACTGTAATTTATGGCTTTGTAGTACAAAGAGATTTAGTATGTTTCTATACCATCTTTGCCATTTGAGGAACTCCTGATTTCCCAGTTCATATTCTCCTGAAGAAATAGAAGGCTATGAAGAAGAAAATGTATTATGAGGCAAGGTTGTGCAGTAGAGCGAGCCACACTGGGGCTTCCAGGCACTCATTCATGTATGCATTGCATGTATATGTTGAGTGTCTACTCCAGACAAGACCCATCGACAGAAGTTGGTGATGTCACACCTGCCTCCGTGGAGTTCTTCATCTCAGGGCTGAACAGACGTGGGTCCAGTTCACAGACTGTGTGACCTTGTGCAATTTCAATTTATTCAACTTCAGCCTGTTTCTCCCATTAAAAATAACACCAAAACAGATATACAACCTTTACCTCAGGTAATGTTTATCTTTTTTCAGTTTTCAAATATCAAATCTATTAGGATGTAATTTTCACCCAATAAAATTCAGGGTTTTTTTGTGAGGACCTTTCACAAATGGATACAGTAGCATAACCACCAGCATCAGTTTGATTTAGAACATTTGCATAGTGGTAAAGAATCCACTTGCCAATGCAGGAGACCCAGGTTCGATCCCTGGGTCGGGAGGATCCCCTGGAATAGGAAATGACAACCCACTCCAGTATTCTTGCCTGAAAAATTTCATGGACAGAAGAGCCTGGTGGGCTATCGTCCATGAGGTCACAAAGAGTTGGATGTGACTAACCATACACACAAAGTTCCGTTGGGTCACTCTGCAGTCATTCCCTCTCTGAAGCCCATCCCCTGACAAACTCAGATCTTCCTCTCATATCCAATCACTACAACTTTGTCTTTTAAGATTTCATGAATAAAAGCAACCACACATCACATTGTCTTTAGTGTCTGGCTTCTTTCACTTAGTAGAACTTTTAGAAATACTTTTACTAAATACTAAAAACTAAAAACTAGTATTTTACTAAATACTAAAAACTTTTAGTTTGCTTGGGGTATCAATATTATTTCATCATATGGACCTTATGTGTTGTTTAGATAATTAAGAGTTTATAGTAGAGGCTGGTGAGAAGCTCCTGATTTATAGAAATCATTGCATGTGTGGCAACTATTAAATTATTAAATGATTCTGACTCAGACTTCATTTTCTGTTGAGACATAAGGAATAATATCACATTCAAGAAATAATCATTTTGGCTAATGCCCAGAGGCTCCAGTTATAAATATAAGAAACTGGAAAATTTAGACATTATCTGGAAAAACTGAAGCTTCCTTTGATTCAATTAGTGAACATGTTCTTTAGACTGATTTATCAAGTTACATTGTCTCAATTCTATTTTCACTCTGTATGTGTAGATAAGGTCACACTTAAAAATATATAATCTCCAAGGGTCAGTCAGTATTGTCGCAGACATGACAATTTATGTTGTTGCAACTCTAGCAATCAGAGTCTCTTAATGGCATCATAAAACTTGACACACCATTTTTTTTCCCTACAGGGGAGAAAATTAGGAGGTTCAATTTCAATATAGAAATGGCACTCAGAAAAGTGATCACAGATAAATCTCAAAACTATTTTCAGAAAGAGGTTTCATTTTCTATGTCTTGTACGCTAAAAGTATGTCTCTGAAATTAACTCATTTTTTATATGTGATCACAATCCAAGCCACGTTATAAATTGTATAAATCCCCTACAAGCCTTCTAATGCCTGGAATTAGAAACCTACATTTGGGAGGTAGCTTGACCTATAATATCTTACGAATTCAAAAGAGAATGTATGCTAAGAACTTGAAATTTGAATTTTACTTCTGCTTCTGAGAACTGGTGATCAAGATTTGCAGTTTGCAACTTCAGCACTTAAATGAATCCAAGATTTATTATTGAGATCAGTAGACTGCCTATAAATGCAACCCTAGGATGCTTGCTACTTACACTTAAATATGACTTAGCTAAAAACAGCTTAATCAGAACTTGTGGAAATGCCATCACTCTCCATACATAAAAGATATACTCCATCATATAATTTATTTATGCCTGAAACATTATTCTGCAGGTTACTTTTACTATGACTATGTTATTGATTATCAGAAGTTTTAAACCAAATTTTGATTTTAACACTTTGTACACTATTGCTTGACTGAAGACAGTCAATTATTAGTGTGTACCAGCTACAGCATTCCTGGAGGGGCTGCATTAATGCACCCAAGTCCTCTTTTAATCACATACTCCTCAGTGTAGCAAAGGAAGAGAGGGTTATCAGTAGGCTAAGGGCTGACATTTGTATCAAAGAAGAAAGAAGCCAGTGTTCAACTGTATTCCAGTATAGATCCATATCACCTATTTGAAAAGTGACTGCTAATGAGTTTGTAATTCAATGCTTGGAACTGTGGTGATGGTGGTTTAGTCACTAAGTTGTCTCCGACTCTTGCTACCCCATGGACTGTAGCCCGTCACGCTCCTCTGTCCATGGAGTGTGTTGCCATTTCCTTCTTCAGGGGATCTTCCCCACCAGGGATTGAACTTGGGTCTCCTGCATTACAGACAGATTCTTTATTGACTGAGCCACCAGGGACTTTGATTTGAAAGGTAAAGACTGTAATTTATGGCTTTGTAGTACAAAGAGATTCAGTATGTTTCTATACCATCTTCCTCACTCTTCAACACTACAGTGATGAAATGCCAGAAAAACTTCATTGTTGACACTATCTTTAGGAACCAACAAGAACTTCATAGTGGTGGTGGTTTTTGTTTTTCATATACTTTATTTTTAATATAAACTTCTTTTTGGCTCAGTTTGTGGATGATGGAGGCGAGTTGTGAAGTGTGAACTCCAGAAAGGCAAAGACAGAGGTGGAGACAAAATGATGGAGAATCATAGATCTTGTCTCTATAACACAAATTATCCCCATAAAGTAAAGCTCTTTGAGATGGCTTTCTGGGATGCATTTAATTAACGAAACAGCCTGCCTGTTTTCAAAGAAATTTTTTATACAAGCATATTGCATTTTGGCATCACCATATTTCCTGCAGTAAGACTTCATATCTCATTTCCTTGTCTTTGTGTCTCACGTAGGATACATTTCTTAGGGAATTTCTATGACCAGTGGTCTGAAAAAAATTTTTTTCCCTGTGACTAATAAGAAAAAATATATTTTATTGCAACCACATGTATACATTGAGATGTAAATATATAAAGTTATAAATATATAGTTATACATATAACTTAAAATGTAAAAACTTCTACAAAACTTTACTTACCCTTACCGTGAGTAATATACCTTGCTATTCTTTTAGTCTATTTAATTTTATTTTAAAAAATGTCTTCATGATCTACCATGTTGATCTCACTATCCACTAATGGTTTATCAACCACATATTGGAAAACTCTGATATGTTTGTATCCTGCAATGGCTTGGTAGGTTGTATGTACACCTGCAAAAAGTTGAATTTTGATTTTTGAATACAGTCTCTGCATAGTATAAAACTCTGCTTTTAAGCAGAAACAAATTCTTTACTTTTTGTCATAATGAACACATTTTTTCATCCTCTCCTTAAATGTAGTATCATGAGTGTAGGAATTAGGAGGCCTGGTTTCTAGTTTTTGCCCTTCTGAAAATGAGCAATAAGTTCTTAAGCACTTATTTCACCTGAAGGAGCTTAAAGAATTACGCTTTTAGACCTAAAAGAGCCTCTCTATGTATATAAATATTATATGTATATATATGTGTGTGTGTGTGTGTGTGTATCTTTGTTTTGATCTTTTTACCATGTGTTTATGTTCTTTTTGTAATAATATACAGAAAAATGAATAAACTTAACTGGATTACTTTTAAATTTCTATAGTGTCACCTGGTAAGGCCAAAGAAAAATGGGTGAACTTAACTGGATTACTTTTAAATTTCTGTTTAGGTTTAAAAATAAGCATTCTGGTTTTTTGCCGTCAGTTATAACTCTGTAATTTCTTCTCTAGGAGCTAAAGTAACAAAATTGCCCAACTTCATGGCTTTTTTTCTTGGCTGGTTCTCCTGGTAAACCTGTATCTCATATTTTTCAAGATAACCAATTAGAACTACTTTGTGAAACAGGTGATGATGAGAGAAAAAAAAAAAAGATAAGACTTGTAAGAATCCAACACACAATGTCTAGTCAAACGGCCCCTAAAGCTAACTTTTTTTAACTCCTTTCCCCCCTAAAGAAATCCATGTTTCTATTTCTTATATGAGGTCTAAGATCTCTCTGTATGAGACAGTGAAACACGAACTATTCACCTCAATGCTTTCCTCTGCTGCATTAAATTTTTCAAGAACAAGTATTAGCTAAGAGATACTAAAATGTAGTGCATCCTTAATAATAATTTAAATATGCTGGTAAAAGTTGATTGTGTGTTCTTCTCTATCTTTGTCAACAAGGGTGATATTTAGTTAAATGTAATGTAAAGCCACATAAACATAAAACTTTTCTTATTACAAACTCTTCATTTAAGGTTTTTTCTTCTAGAAGCTTTAATATAAAACTTTCAGATTTTCTTATGAATTATACTTCAGATGTGTTAAATAAGATGTCTCTATTAAATTTTTTGATCCCTATTCAAGACATGAATTCATTGTTTGACTACTGCAGCATACACATAGAATGATACAAACTTCATGTTCTATGCTGTACTTAAACCAGCTTTAGACATCAAAGATTTGCATTCTTCTGATGTGAAGTGAACTACAGGCCCAAAGAATAGGCCTTTGTAGGGGGATATGGAGCTTGAAAGAAATAGCTAAGCAGTTATGCTTCACCCTGTAAAACAGCAGATTTCATATTCACTATCACAAGATGGTTTTTCTCTGAATAGCCTCCATTTCATGTGTTTGTTGGGGTGAGATAGCCTGTCTCAGTGCAGGCTAGTTAAGTTCTTGAGAACTGTAACATTTTTAATATACATACCAATACTTCTCAGTCTTCAAGCATAGATATATTAAAGTCAAATTGGAGATGTATGTTTAAATATTGTCTTTATAGAATTAGTTACACAAAAGCTGTGTGACCAACATGGGAGTCCTAAAGAGTAGGGGAAAATTTAGAAATCTACATATGCATTTGAGGGGTCTCAGAAGAGATAAGCTTCCCTCTCTCTATCACACTATAGAAAGTACTTCTGGTGACAAAAAAGTACAAACTTCCACTTATAAAATACGTCCTGATGACATAATGAAATGAGATGGTGAATATCGTTAGTAATACTGTATTTCATATTTGGAAGCTGTTAGAATAAATCTTAAAAATTCTCATCACAAGAAATAAAATAATGTGAAGTGATGGATGCTGACTAGACTTACTGTGATGACCATTTTTCAATACACATATATCTAGTCATTATGTTGTACACTTATAAATAATGCAATATTTTATACCAACTATATCTCAATATAAATAAATAAAATTAATCTATTTACTTCTCAATGGTCTATATGCCACATTTACCTATATATTTTTACTTGTAAAACCCATTAATAAAAAGAATAACTAAAAGTATATAATATGTACTGATCATTAAATTAACTGTCTGGCTAAGAAGATATTAAAGAGTTCATTTTAGTTGTGAATCATCACTCCGAGATGATTCTCTCAGAAGTGAAGGACAATGGAGGGAGTAAGAAGACGTCAGGAGAATTCCAGATTAAGCTACTCTAACTGTATGTGAACACATCCCATAATCTGCGAAACTGCCTTATTTCTGCCAAAGATTTCTTGCAGATGAGAAACATATAAACAACATTTAATAACATTTGAGACTCCATGAGTCTAATGTGAAACCAGGGCAAGTATCAACCCAGATTAAAATCTTCAAAAATAAAAAAAATTAATTGTTTATATTTTCATTTATGATAATAAAATAACAGTAATTATCTATCTAACTGATTAGTGCTAATTAGATCTAATTTTTTTGTGTCAGTAAGTATGTATTGGAGCATCCTAGATGGCTAGGTGGGTAAAGGGTCTGCCCGCAACGCAGGAGACTCAGGAGAAGTGGGTTCGATCCCTGGGTTGGGAAGATTACCCTGGAAAAGGAAATGGCAACCCACTCTAGTATTCTTGCCTGAAAAATCCCATGGACAGAGGGGCCTGGTGGGCTACAGTCCATGGGATCACAAAGAGTCAACACGACTGAGTGACTAAGTACACACAAGTATATACTGTTATGTATCAGGATCATTAAGAAAATAGAAACCACACTAAGTAATTCAAACAGAAAAATATTTAAAACAAGATTTGAAGAAAAAAAAATCAAAAAGATCAAGGAAGTCAAGGCCTGTTTCTGTTTAAAAAGATAAACAATTGGTAAACCTCTAGCCTGGCTCGTCTAGAAGAAAAGAGACACAAATAAACAAAATAAATGAGAGAGGAGAAGTAACCACTTGCGTCACCCAGATACGAAAGGTCATGAGAATACTACAGAGAGTTATATGCCGTCATATTGGATGACCTAAAGAAATGGAAAAAATTCTAGAAATTATACAGCATGGCAAGACTGCGTCAAGACAAAATAGGCAATTTGAACAGATGGATCACTAGAATTTATCATTAAAACAGAAAACCTCCCAGCAAACAAGGCTTCTGACCACAGGACTTCACAGGAGAATTCTATCAAACATATAAAGGAGAACTTATACCTTTCCTTCTCAAAGTATTCCACAAATTTGAAGAGGAGGGGACAATCTCAAAGTCATTCCACAAGGCCACCATTATTTCCCTGATACCAAAACCAAAGACACCACAATAAAAGACAATTACAACCTGATATCTTTCATGAATATAGATGCAAAAACTCTCAACAAAATATTAGCAAACCAAATCCAAAAATACATGAGGAGGATAATATAACGTGAACAAGATGCATTTATTCCCAGGTCAAAAGCATGGTTCAAAATTTTCAAATCAATGTGATATAGTACATTAACAAAAAGAAGAAAAAAGGAAGGAGAAAAATTACATGATCATCTCAATAGACAGGAAAAGCAATTAACAAAATTCATCATCCATCATGATTAAAAACTCTCAAAAATGTATATGGAGGGAACATATCTCAACATAGTAAAGACCATTTATGACAAACCCAAGTTAACATAATACTCAACACTAAAGTTGAAAGCCTTCCTGCTGTGCTCAGTAACAAAACAAGGATGCCCATTTTTCACAACTTCATTTTTTCACAGAGCCCTAGCCACAGCAATCAGATGAAAAATATAAGGAATCCAAATTTGGAAGTGAAGAGGTAATACTGGCACGATTTTCAGTTGACAAGATATTCTATATATAGAGAGAACCCTAAAGTCTCCATCTAATAACCATAAGAAATAAATGAATTCAGCAAGATTCCTAGATATAAGATTAATATACAGAAATCCATTTTGTTTCTATACACTAATAATGGAATTTCAGAAAGAAAATTTTAAGAACTCCCATTTTAAAATCACAGAAAATTACCTAGGAATAAATTTAAGAAGGTGAAAGACCTATACTCTAAAATCTACAGGACATAATGTGATCCTTCAAAAGCACATGACGTTTTTCACAGAACTAGAACAAACAATCCTAAAATTTACAAGGAACCACAAAAGACCTTGAATTGCCAAAGCAACCTTGAGAAAAAAGAACAAAGCTGGAGGCATAACCCTCCTAGATGTCAAACTATCTTACAAAGCTACAAGCTACCTTGCAAAGCTATAGTAACCAAAACAGCAGTGTGATTTTGGCACCGAGACACCCAGATCAATGGAATAGAATGGAGAACCCAGAAATAAGCCCATGCACCTATAATCATTTAATCTATGACAAATGAAGCAAGAAATACAATGAGGAAAAGATTATCTCTTCAAGTAGTGCTAGGAAAACTGGACAGCTACATGTAAAAGAATGAGGTAAGAACATTCCCTCACATCATGTATAAAAACAAACTCAAAATGGCTTAAAGACAAACTTAACACTTGAAATTATAAAACTCCTAGAAGGGTACATTCACAGAACACTCAATATAAATCACAGCCCAATATTTTCTTGTATCAGTCTCCTAAGGCAAAATAAATATAGGCAAAAGCTTTTAACCTTGAAAGTTTTTTTTTTTTTTTTAACCTTGAAAGCTTTTGCACAGCAGATAGAAACATCAGCAAGAAGACAACCTATATAACGGTAAAAGTATTTGCAAATGATGCAACTGGTAAGTACAGCTCATATAGCTCATATAAACAAACAACCCAATCAAAAAATGTGAATACCTTGAATAAGTATTTCTCCAAGAAAACATACAGATGGAAAATTGGCACATGAAAAGATCCTCAACATCACTAACTAAAAGAAATGTAGGTCAAAACCACAATAAAATACCACCCTACATCTGTGAGAAGGGCTATCACCAAAAAGTCTACAAGTAACTAATTTCGAAGAGGATGTAGACAAAAGGGAGACCTCACACACTGTTGGTTGAAATGTAAATTGGTATTGCTACTATGGAAAACAGGATGGAAATTTCTCAAAAATTAAAACAGAACCACCTTATGATCCAGCAATTCCACTTCTGGGTATATATCCAGAAAAAAATGGAAAACAGTAATTTGGAAAGATACGTGCACTTCAATGTTCACAGAAACATTATTTACAATAGTTAAGACGTGGAAGCAACCCATTTGCCCATCAACAGAAAACTGGATTAAGAAGATTTGGTATGTGCATACACATATTGTATATGCACACACACGCAAATGTGACTGTGTGTATATATATATATATGCACTTACATACAATGCAATATTATTCATATAAAAAAATGAAATATTGCCACTTGCAGCAACATGGATGGACCTAGAGAGTATTATGCTTAGTGAGATAATTCAGACAGAGAAAGATAAATACTGTATGATATCACATGTGGAATCAAAAAATAATAATAATAATAATACAGATGAATGCCTATCCAAAACAGAAACAGACTCACAGATATAGAAAACAAACCTGTGTTACCAAAGGGGAGAGATAAGTGGGACTGGGGGCACAAATTGGGATTATGGGATTAACAATCCAACTACTGTATATAAAACAGATAAGCAACAAATATACAGTATGGAATGGGGAATTACACCATTATCTATATATTTTTCTATTATAGAAAAATCTATAATGGAGTACAGTCTGCAAAAACACTGAATTACAATGCTCTACACATGAAACTAACACACTATTGTATATAAACTATACTTCAATTAAAAATAAACTAGTAAAGCAAAATAAATAATACAAGGGTTTGAGAGTTTCAACAAATCACTGAAAGGCTTAAGAGAGTTACAACTGAGATGTAGGTGGGATGTCATTAAGTTTTAGTTTGGTGCCTCAGTTTTGGTCCTAAGAGTTAAAAAATTGTTGTTTCCACTTTGAGTTATATGACTGGAGGAAACAGGTGTCAATGACATAACTGACCAGTAGCCTCAAAGCTGCGTATTGACAGGGAAGTGTAGTCTAGCTGACTACAACAAAACTTTCCATCTGCTAAAGTCCATGGGTCCACAGTCCTCTGCAGGTAGAATAAATGCCACAGGTGACACATTGGTTGGTATTTTATACTTTGTATTGGGAAAATAAAAATCTATGTCTAGAAATTCATTAGAAGAAAATTCACTGAAATTACCTATGTTATGATAGTAAATGAGATTTTGGTCTTCAGTGTATGTTGATCTTTTAAAAGTTAGATGGGATTATTGTAGCAATTCCATTTCTACTGATACATAAGTTTCTTATTACTGCATAATAAATCACCACACATTGAATGGTTTACAACAACCTATTTTTTATCCTCGAGTTTTCTGAGTCAGAAATCTGGGTATAGCTTAGTTGGGTCCTCTACTAAGAGTCTTACAAGATGGCAATCCAGGTGTCATCCAGAATTTAGGTCTCATCTGTAGGCTTGACTAGTTTTTTTAAAAAAATTCTAAGCTCATAAGATTGTTTGCTGAATCAATTTCTTTGCAGTTATAAAACTCATAGAGCCTTGCTTCTTCAAGGCTTCTCTGAACTCTCAGAAATTCTAATCTTGATTTTAAATGTCTTACCTGATTATGTCAGGCCCACCCAGGATAATTTGTCTTTTATTAACCCTGAAGTCAACTGATTAGAGTCCTTAATTGCCTCCTGTAGCTCTTGCCAATATGGTGAAAGTAACATCATCTTGGGAGTGATATCCCATCACAGTGAGAGGCCCTGCCCAAACTCAGGGACAGGAAAGCACACAAGGGTTTAGGTGATTGTAAGTTAATTTAGAATTCTGCCTACTATAACTGTTAAAAGAGAGACATATTGGCAAGCCCCTAGTAACAACCCAATCAAACCGTGGGCAAAAGACCTAAACAGACCTTTCTCCAAAGAAGACATACAGGCAGCTAATAAACACATGAAAAGATCCTCAACATCACTCATTATTAGAGAAATGCAAATCAAAACTACAATGAGATATCACCTCACACCAGTCAGAATGACCATCATCAAAAAATCTACAAACAATAAATGCTGGAGACGGTGTGGAGAAAAGGGAATCTTCCTGCACTGTTGGTCGAATGAAAATTGATACAGCCACTATGGAAGACAGTATGGAGACTCTTTAAAAAAAACTAGGAATAAAACCACCATATGACCAAGCAAGCCCACTACTGGGCATATACCCCGAGGAAAACAAAATTGAAAAAGACAGATGTACCCCAGTGTTCATTGCATCACTATTTACAATAGCTAGAACATGGAAGCAACCTAGATATACATTGACTGATGAATGGATAAAAAAATCTGTGGTACAATGGAATATAACTCAGCCATAAAAAGGAACACATCTGAGTCAGTTCTAATGAGGTGGATGAACCTGGAGTCTAGTATACAGAAAGAAATAAATAAAAGAAAAACAAATATTGTATATTAATGCATATATATGGGATTTAGAAAGATGGTACTGATGAACCTATATGCAGGGCAGCAATGGAGACACAGACATAGAGAACAAACTCATTGACATGAGGGGGAGGGGAGGAAGTAGAGGGTGGGATGTACGGAGAGAGTAACATGGAAACATACACATTACTATATGTAAAATAGATAGCCAATGGGAATTCGCTGTATGACTCAGGGAACTCAAATCAGGGCTCTGTAACAACCTAGAGAGGTGGGATGTGTAGGGAGGAGGAAGGAAGATTCAAGAGGGAAGGGACACGGGTATTCCTACAGCTAATTCATGTTGACTGGCAGAAACCAACAGAATATTGTAAAGCAATTATCCTTCAATTAAAAATAAATTTAATTATAAAAAAAGAGATGTATTGAGAATCTTTTGCTTCACAGTACATGACACACCACTTCTCTAGGGTGTTCTTTAACTGCTCCATGGGCTTCCCTGATGGCTCAGTGGGTAAAGAATCAACCTGCAAAGCAGGAGACTAAAGTTCAATCCCTGGGATGGGAGGATTCCCTGGAGAAGGAAATGGCAACCCACACCAGTATTCCTGCCTGGAAAATTCCATGGACAGAGGAGCCTGGAACACTATAGTCCAAAGGGTGGCAAAGAGTCAGACACAACTGAGTGATTAAGCATCAAAGTATTAGAATAGTACATTTATGGGGTGAGAAGGGAGTGGTCATGAGATGCATTATTATTCTCTGTAGTGGTGTAATGATTTGCATTGGTCTAACTCCAGAATCTTAATTATTCCAGAACTAGAATTTTCAGTATGATACACTTTGATATTCTTTAACATGTAAAAAAAGATAAACAGAACCAGAATATCGGAATATCAGAATATGGGTTGTATACTGTCATATTTATTAGAAGTGTAGCCACAATCAGAACCCTGGTTTCCCAACTCTCTAATCCAGCAGTATTTTTCATAAAACCACCCTATTGAGGCCACAAGATTATAACAGGAAAATTTAGTTACTAGAACTACAACTGTTTTCCAGTTTTGATACAGGGAAGATGTAAGACTCCAATCTTATGCCTAGTTTATTGTTTTAACTGTACATAAATTTTACTGACCTTGAGACTGTTTTATTTGTGCTATATCCAAGCAATGGGTAATAGAGCATAGTGGTACAAAGAAAAACAGTATCAAAAAAGAGATGCACTAGTTCCCAGATCTTCCCCTTATATCTCCATGGCCTGCGCTCTCATCTCCTCTAGGCCTTTTTCCAATGGACTTTCTTTGAAAGGAGAACACTCTCCTAGTTCTTTGAATCTCCCTTGCTACAAAGCATTGATCACCACCTTGTTGTTAGCTTATTGTCTACATCAACCCAGTAAACTGTAGGCTGCATGATGGCAGGGATGTCTGTCTGCTGTATCCCATTATATCTTTGGTACCTGAAACAGTAGTTGGCACAGAGTAAGTGCTCAGCAAACATGTATGGAATAAAAAAAAAAAGAAGGATTGAATTAATTTTTAGTTGTAAGAGATCAGGCTCATCTTGAGAATCAAAAAGGCCAAGAAAATGATGGAAAATATGGATAGCCATCTGCGTAAATTTGTGTGTGTTCAGTTGCTCAGTCACGTCCAACTCTTTGCGACCCCATGGACTGTAGCCTTCTAGGTTCTTCTGTCCATGGGGTTCTATAGGCAAGAATACTGGAGTGGGTTGCCATGCCTTTCTCCAGGGGATCTTTCCAACCCAGGGATCAAACCCAGGTCTCCCGCATTGCAGGGAGATTCTTGACCATTTGAGCTAACTGGGAAGCCCCGAATAAATCTGAGAAGCATTTATTATAAAAATACTGGGATTCAACTTAATAACAGGTAAAAACATTTGGGTGGCCTAGGGCTTTGGACTCAGTCCTTTATATAACATTGAGCTATCATACCAGTTGATCTGTCATGAGCAGTTTAAAATACCAAACGGTAATCTCCAACTCTGCTACTTAGGTCCTGTGAAATATCTATCAGAGATAAATCATTGTTATAGAATAGTATGGGCTTCCCTGGTGGCTCAGATGGTAAAGAATCCTCCTGCAGTGTAGGAGACCTGGGTTCAATCCCTGGGTTGGGGAGATCCCCTGGGAAGAGGAACGGCTACCCACTCTAGTATTCTGGCCTGAGGACTGCAAAGAGTTGGACATGACAGGGAGACTTTCAACACACATAGGATAGTATCTTAAGGAGACAAATTAGCTACTTACTACTTTAGTATTTTATATATATAACTTACCAGAAAGTGGCATCAGCTGTTTAGATACCCACAGAATTACTTTTATTTAGTGGGATCCAGGCTTGGATCATTCCTTTTCCAAAAGTCAACCTAAAAACTATAGGCTTCATATTTGTTTTAGGGTTTGGGGGGATTTTGTTGTTGTTCTTATTGTTTTTGAGAAATTGACAGAGTCCTGAATGTTATTCAGTATCTCCTCAATAATGCTTAACCAAACTTTTATTCAAAATTAGTAATTTATCAATAAAACACACACACACACACACACACTAGGTTACACAAAAGAACTAATATATTTTATTCCTCCTAATAATGAGTTACATGATAAATAGCAACCCTTCATCTTTGCCTTGGCTGCCAGGATGTTTAGAACTATTGCTATCTTCTTAGGATGACCACCTACCTTCCCTTGTGTACCTGGGATTCCTGGGTGTCTCAGGACACAAGCCTTTCAGTACCAAAACTGGACAGTTTCAGGGTAACCAGGAAGGTTTTAATTATAAAATACATGCTTGTCTTTGAAACTTTAAACATTATAAATTTATAAAAACTGCATTTATTTATAAATATAATTTACTTATATATTTATAAATCTCTAAAGTTTATAAAAAAGTAAGCTAAGTTGTAGGCACTCAGTCTGAAAGGGTAATTCTGTTTGACTAGTTGGATTAAGGAACCAGAACTAAGGGGGAGAGAGTACTCAAGGAAAGGATTTGAAAGTCACTGATGTGGAGAAACAGCTAAAGAACAGATGGTCCCTTTATGTGCCCTGCTGAGAGAAGCAAGAGACATATACTAAGTGGTAGAGGGGAAAAAAAAAAAAAAGAGAGACAAAACAGGAAAAGAAGCTTCTATTTTTATTATTGGCTACAGCTCTTACATTTTGTTTAAAAGTTCTCATCAAGATCCTACATTCCTTGATAATTTCTTTATTGATTTTCACATGTTTAAACCAAGATATACTGTCTTTAAATAATGTTAAAAATTAATGGATTAGGTAGGTGCTAAGCAAGGAGAAATGTCTAAACCTATTAACTGAAAAAGGTTTGGCCTAAATAATACTGTCACTGTAAAGTGACAAAGCTCTGAGTGGAGATGTTTGGGTTGGAAATCATGCAGAAAGAATTCCAGCCACCACCACCACACTGCAAAGCACTCCCTGGTGCCCCTGCATCATCACTTTCTCAGCCTGTCCTGAGCCAACATATTGTTTTTCTGTCCAAGTAATTTTCAGTAACACCCACAGAATCCCCAGCAGTGACTGCACTGAACATAACACCTGGCAAAAATTCAACTTAATGTGAGCAAACGGCATCACAGAATTTAAGCTCCTGTATAAAAATCTCCCTCCACACACTGAAAGACAGGAAAGGAAATGAACAAGCTCATGGTTATGAAATTAAGCAGTCTTCAGCCACTAATTCCAAGACAAAATAAATAAATAAAACATGCATATTTTATAACCTGGTTCCAGCACCACTCAGGAAAACAAAATTACACAATTCTACCCAGAGAGCATCTGTGTGATAGAAGCAGTTTAATAATGAAAACCAAGTTCTTTTCAGAGAAGCTTGTTCCATCAGATTCAAGACACATGCAAGGGGTCTTTCCTGGTTCCAGGGACTGCGCTGGTTCAATTCCCTTTATTATTTCCATCAGAGAAATTTCACCAAATACAGACAGCATGTAATTTTTTAGATTTACTTTGTATCATACCATCATTTTAGACTAAGTTTACCCTTAAGCTTATTTACTAGTCAATGAATGTATCATTTTTGACAAAGCAGAGATATGAGAAAGAAAACTGAAAGTTGCCAGAACACTTGCCCTGTTTTGCTCAGGTGTTTTAATTTAATAAATTGTTGTCACATGGAAAACTGGTCACCTAGATTTTTCACGTGCGAGACTTGATACCTGGAAATCCCCTTACTAAATAATGGGACCCGTGAGGCCTCAGTTTAAAATGCAGCCCTCTTTGCTTTGAGCTGAATTTTGTCATGTGTGCTGTTGAATGAAGAGCCCCACTTGTTGGCTCCATCTCCGCAAGCTGACAGCCCTGCCTTGGCTCTGGTAGAATGTTTTCTGTTTTGTTTTGAGGTAGACTCCTTAATCACATTAGAAGCTATTATAATCCCCTGACCAAAGAGACAGCTTGCTCTTGGTAGGGCCATGCATCCGGGCCCCACTCCTTTGAGTCATGGATTTCCATTTCACTGATGAGATGACATTATCCTCTTGACACAGTTCCTTTTTGTCCAACAGTTGGTGCTATCTTTCTACCACACAGAAGCCTGGAACATGTTGGAGAGTGTTCAAATAGTTGGAACACTATTTGTAGTTCTCCATACATTCTTACTTAAGGTATTGTTTTATTTATTTCAAACTCTGAAAGGAACTGTCTCCAGTATCAACTGGCTTTTCTATTTCTTATGCTAGGACAGAAAAAAAAAATGTACAAGCTGCACTCATATTGCTCTAAAGTTTCATGTCCAATTCTGGGCATTAGTAAAGCATAGTGGTTAAAACAGTGACCTATGTCATTAGCTGGCCCTGGTTGTGAAACCTGGATTTTTCTCACATTACTATGTGACTTTTGGAGAGTGACTCAGACTCTGTATAGGAGTTCAGTGTGTGTTAGTCACTCAGTTGTGTCTGACTCTTTGCGACCCCATGGACTGTAGCCCACCAGCTTCCATGGCGAGCTGTCCATGGAATTCTCCAGGCACGAATTCTGAAGTGGGCTGCCATTCCCTTCTCCAGGGGATCTTTCCAACCCAGGGATCGAACCCAGGTCTCCTGCATTGGAGGCAGATTCTTTATTGTCTAAGCCACCAAGGAAGCCTCCATATAGGAGTTTACCCATCTTTAAAGTATACACAATAAATATCTACCTCTCAACATGTTTGGGGAAGTTAAGGAAATAATGCCAATATGTATTCATAGTATACTGTCACATAACAGCTGATTATCATTATTGTCATTATAAGATATTTTAAAAGTAGCTAAATAGATTTTTATATATCTAGAAAATTAAGGTAATCCACACCTTTAATAAATATAATACATATGTTCTATGGTAAAACTGTACATTTTCAAAAAATTAAATACAGAAAAACATGCAAAAAATGTAGAGTTTCACATTAATAAAAATATTTTAATTCTAGCAAATCTATTCTTAAAATATCTGCTGATACCACAGTCCCTGAGCTGGAGTCCACGCGTGCTGGAGTCAGATGTTGAGTGTGTTGTGTAAACAGTGGGCTGTTTCATGATTCAAGAATGTTCAGGATTAAAAGACAAAATTGTGCTAAAAAACAATCTACTGATACTATTTCCAGAAATTCTCTCAAAATCCCATAATAACCAGTATTTAAAAAAAAAAAACTGTTCATGAAGCAAATTATTTAGTGACATATTGCTCAGAGAGACCTATTTCAGCATTTACCCAGGCACACATGGGTATATGTTGTACTTAAGGGCTCTTATTCATAAGACTAACAAATTCAAACAATAAGAAAGCAGTTCTTCCCTGTAGCTCCCCAACAGAGCTCAAATTGTACCCATTAGTAATGAAACCGAATCCTTAGAAGCACAGGAATACATCTGTAAAGATAATGATTATCTTTGTTCTCTGATAATGTAAAAAAAAAAAAAAAAAAAATCACACCTTTTTCAAGGAACTCTGACACCACATAATAAAGTAATTGTTACTGCCCACCAATTTTGGCAGGCTAGACCCTCGGTGACCTTTGATACAGAGTGATAGCATAGTTTCTAAGATACTTCCAACAACTATAGCAGTGTTTGCAAAGAGCTTATATCCATAGTCGCTATACAAAATAAGCCCATGTGGAAATTTCATGGCCACTTTTTTTTTTTTTAAGGTGACATGAATATTCCCTGCTAAAGAAAGATCCAGTCAGCCTCTTTCCCACCCATTTTGAGGGGTAAATACTGTCTAGGACTAGAGTATAAAAATAGTTATGTACCATATAAGATGTTATTAAAAAAATGCAAAAACACTCACCTTCATTCTATATTTTTACTATTTGAAAAAATAGCCAGCACTCCACTTCCAACACACACACACACACACCCCACCAGTAATTTTTTTCTTCTGATTCCAGAAAGGATGCTGAGCCAACTAATTTTTGCAAATGGGGCCTGGGCAAATCCACTTGGAAGCCCAAAGCCCTGGGCAGAGGAAAGCATGGCTGCTTACACTCGTATCCTCGCTTCTGCCCTAACACTTGTTTGCTCTCTCCCCTACCAAGTAAAAGCACATGCAAGAGGGAAGAGGGCCCCGAGCAACATTTGAAAACTGAAAACCAATTAACTAGGGTAGTTGTTAGGAGCAGTGAGAGATTTGAAGAACAGAGATGGAGGAGTAGGAAGGCTTCAGAGGAGAGGGAAATGAGAATTGAAGGGGAGATAGAGACCTTCAGGGTTTGAACAATTCTGGAACCAGCAAAGTGCCCACAATTAGGTGGGTGGGTCATGTGTAATTCCGCATGATTAATCTTAGCCTTTTTCATGTAATGGGGTTATTTGGAATCCATTGAGGTAATAGATGTGAAATCATTTCATAAAAATTCAAGCACAATATGAATGTGAAGTTTTAGTCATAAGTGATTACAGCTATTTTACCAAATGAAAGGCCTGAGGGCATGGGAGAGGTTTGAATTAATAAGATATTAATTATTCTGTAGTTCAGTAATTTCTGTAGTTCACAAAATTCTTTTCTCATCAAAAAAACAGAGAGGGTAGTGTAGATACTAAAATATCCATTTCCCCAAGATATTACACACCTCTTAATCTTTTAATTAACACAGCATCTGTGTCGGTGACTCTTTCAGTCTTACAAACCACATTACAACAGTTGCCTGAATATTCTTCAAACCATTGGGAATTGAACTTTTGCCATGGGGGTTATAAGACCCAACAGACTTACCTGGTTCATAAATCCTTCAGCTTCCTGGTCTGGAGTCAAACAATTCTTCAGTCTTCTCGTTTCAATCAGAGATTACTCTGTGATGCTGCAACAACTGGCATCCGGGCCCACCGTGCTTCACCTTTCCTTGTATAGGTGCCTTTTGCCACATGACTTTGTAGCTCCTCCTTTACTAAAAGGATACAGTATGTTTTCTTTCCTCTGACTTTGGGCTTGGCCATGAGGTGGCAACCCACTTCAGTATTCTTGCCTGGAGAGCCTCACGGACAGAGGAGCTTGGCAGGCTACAGTCCATGGGCTCACAAGAGTTGGACATGACTGAGCCACTAAATCACCACCACCACCATCATGAGACTTGTTTTGGCAAACAGAATATGGCAGAAATAACAGTGTACCCGCTCTAGGCTCTATGGAGCCTCAAGACGCCTTGCAACTCTCAAGTCTCTTGCTTAATCCTCTGCTGTAACTGTGAGGAAGACTCGCCTTAAGTATTCAGTTCATCAGAGGGAGATGACGGACATGTGGGGAAGAGCTGCCCCAGCTGAGCCCAATTTAGGTTAGCCAGCCCTTCTAGGCCCCGCAGGTGCATGAGATAAACCATTTCTTCTTTTGCCAGCTGCTGAGAACTTTGGTTGTGCATTCAGTTCAGTTCAGTTCAGTTCAGTCGCTCAGTCGTGTCTGACTCTTTGCGACGCCATGAATTGCAGCACGCCAGGCCTCTCTGTCCATCACCAACTCCCGGAGTCCGGTTGTGCATTACCCATTATTGAAGCAACTGTTAATCCAGACGCTGACCCTCCAAAGTTAATCATTCTTCTGGCACCATGAGAGTGAGGTCAGCACCAAACCGTCAGGCTCTTTCCACCTGGACTCTTTTTCATTTGTCTCTCTATTACCTCCACATGGTAACAACATCGTCACTCCCCTAACCAAACTGCTTTCCTGGTTTTAAGCCATAGTTAAAAGAAATTTCTTTTGAAATAATAGTGGAGAAAATGCAAGGTCCTTTTTAAGAAAAAGAATGGAGAATCCGTGAATGGGAATGTGCATCTCTTTTTGAACCATCATTTACAGCCAAAGATTTAAATTCAGCATTTAAGATTATCTGAATGCATAGCCACTAAAACAAAACAGAACAGAAACTTAAAATTTGCCATTGTGTTAGCATTCACATCTCTTGGGATGATATGAATTAGGAGGGGTCAAGAGTCACGCAGTTCTGCTCTTGGATGATCACAGAGCTATCTTTAGAACCAGGCAGAACCAGGTTACTGAAGCACAAACTAATGGTGTACGCCTGGGAAGTGAAAGTAAATTTTCCAAGCATCTCCGTCTTCCTTTGTCAAAATACGGATATTTTGACAGTTTCCTATTACACTATCTTCCTCAGTTTATTAAAAGGGACAAATGAGAAAGACATATTGGAGGCATATACTGGAGTTACAGGCAGCCTCTATTCTCTTTTCTAACCAGACCAAGATATATATCCCATAGTATCCTTACCATACTCTCTCTATTTTTGTTTAAACAAGTGACATTGCATGTCATGGTCATTGCTACTGCTACACAGTAAGACACATATTATTATGTCAAATGAACTGTGTGAAACTCAGCCAAAGAAGCCCAGGGCACATACAGTTTATACTGCTTTTCTGAACTGGCTGAGAAGTTGATCATTACCTGAAAAGTTCATGATCTGGAATTAACCTTTGGATCCAAAGACAGACTTTATTCCCACAAAATCAAAATTGGTAACACTTTCTTGGATACCCACTGTACACAAACAAAAATTATGTTAACTTGACTGTACAAACATTGATAAACATGAGCATACTTTTAAAAAACATTGTGCTGCTTGTTCTCACAGTTTAAAAGTATAGCAGAAGAAATGGGTTACTTTTTTCCTTTAGAGCCTTTCCTAATAAGCTAACAAACATGAATAACTGTATTTCAGGATTTTCTCTGCTCCATAATCCTCCCTCAGAAGTTTTCAGACACTGAAGAAATTTTCAAAGATTAACCTTTGGAAATAGTTGTCTTTTTAGAAAAGAATAAACAAAAGAAAAAAAAAACAAAACTAGAAATTTTCAAAGATTAACCTGGATTGCAGAAATGGAAAATTGAACACCAAAATCTGAATTTTCGGGGCAAGAGAATTTATGCACACAAATCCTATTACCAGCTAATGGGGATTTGTGAAAAGAATAAACAAAAGCTGAAAAAAAAACAAAACCTATCATGAACCCTGCAGTTGGCTTTCATTCCAGACTAATGCTTTCTGCATTTACACTAATGGATTGAACAGTGCAGGTCACATTTTTCTGTATTCTCTCTCTGTCTGCACTTGATTTCTAAAAGTTTGGCAACCAAGCAGTTTTGATCTGACCTGAGGCTCCTGTCACAGTTAAAGTACCTGTCACTGCAGTGGTTTCAGAACTCTCTCGTGATATGAACATACTACATGTGATATGAACATATACATGTTTTTGGAGAACTATTTCTAAGTCAGGACTGTCAGGTGCTGAGAAAACCAAATCACCATGAGTGTGGAAGTGTCTGGTGGTATTGATACTGCACTCCTGTCTGTACAATACTCCCCTGGCAAAACACCAGTTTTCTCCGGGACATGGTCTCTCACTAACCTCCTGCAGTCCTCTGACTGGATACAAAATCACCCTCCACAGGGCATTGCCCCTTCCTTCAAAAGGGTGTGTTTCTATTTACGAGCCAATGAAACATCTTTGTCCTCATAGCAAACATCTCAAATCTTTTCTTGGAATATGCCATCTGAAAGCAAACATGCAAAACTAACAAAACTAATGCAAAACTGAATTATTCCTCTTTAAACATATGAGTTGTGAGAATGTTTTTATATTAATACCTAAAGAATTAAAGTGATAATGATGAAATACCAGACAACCTTCCAAGAACTATCAGATAAGAAAAGAGTTTGAACATGAAATTCTTGGTATTACTCAGATCATCATACATAATCTCACAGAGGGTTACTCTTACAATTAAAGATGGGTAAAGTAATTCAAAATCAATTTATGTGAAGCCAGAATAATGATATATAGTAAGATTCTTTATATAAGCTTTTTCTTAACACCAAAGGGTTAGATTTCTGATTTTTTAGCACCTAGACCTTTTGAAACATATAGAAATCACAATTTGTTTGGATATATACAGCTTATTATTACATTACTAGTTTCCTTATTTCGTGTAGAACTTGATTTCTCCTCCAAAATTTCATAACATCCTAGCAGATGCATTCAGTACACAATCAGTGACTGGGATTGTGTTTCACTGTCTACTGATTTGTGTATGTCTGTGACCTCTTGGCTTCATTCCTTTAAGTCTCAGCAACACTCAGAATTATCAGACTCGGAGGTCATTAGACTCAATTCTAGTTTTGGGGTTTCTTTTTTGAGCATTTGGCAAGGATTGATGTTTCATGAGTCTTATTCTTTCTTAAAAATCTTCAAAGTTCAAACAAAATTGTTAACGCATTCTACTTTGTAATTACCATATAGGTTAATTAAACACATTTATTTTTGTAAAAGATACATTATGTATCAATTTTTGCATCATCCATTGTGCATCAATTTTTCTCAACTATCCAAAAAATCATAAAATAATAAGAATATAGAAGAATGATGAAACATTTAGAAGAATAATACAAAAGTGAAATAAATCGTTATTCTTTAAATTTCTTACTGTGTTGTACAAAGTAATGCATAATCTTTCAAGAAGGCATAAAGGAAATCTGCCTGTCATTATTTTTTGTAATCTGCTTTTAGCTTTCATTGAACACAGTAATTTTTTTTTTCCTGCCTATCTGAGCAAAGAGGAGACAACTGTCAGTGAAAGACATTTCAAAATCATTAGACAAATCAGAAGGTGAATGCAAAGGCAAAGAGAACTACACTTTACACTTTGATGGTAAAACTGATCATATAAGCAAAATCTAAGACTATAGGTGTTTAGATTGATAAAAACTTAGAAAATTTTTTCAAACTCAAATTTGATAAGGAAGCAACATAATTCTAAAGACAAAAGGCAATATGATTTTCTCATCTAATTAGCCAATCAATAGGAAGAGGGACTTCATAACATAAAATTTTTGACAAAAACCTAAACCATCCCATTTTGCTAGAAGGATATATATATCTGTATTGTATTATATATGTATTTTATGAAGCATCTTGTCAAACTTGATAAAAAAAGTAAATGACTTGATACTACTGTTAATATTTGATAGTTTACTATAACAAAATTATTAAAATTTTAGTAAAAATAAAGTAAACTTTAAAAATTCTACAGATTACTTGTAAAAAAAGATACTTTGAAAATTAAATTTAAAGTGTTCATGAGGCCCAGAGTAAATAAGTTATAATTTTTTTTCTGGCAAATTGAAGGTTAAGCTGCAAATATTCTAAACGAGAAGCCTGTATATTCTAAATTAAAACATTTCAGCAAATCTAATAGAAGTGTACTTCCTCATCTTGACTTCTAAAGTTGACTAAAGGGCTCACAGACTGACTGCTGTATCCTTGGACCTAGAGGATACGAGAAACAGTAGAGCAAGGAGCCAAATGAGAAGATAAAGATCCCGCAGTGACCAAAATTTTCTCTGAATGTATTTGTCTTTGCACACTATTTTCCTTATTTATTTCTTATGGAACACATTACTGTTGAGCTTGGCATTTGAAAGATCAGCATCGCTGATCAAATTACCAACTAGGTTGGTTTAAGAGTGTTTCATCAAAACTTTTGGCTACTCCTCAGTTCATCCCAGGGCAGCACCATCAACCTTCGTGGCAGCAAGAGAGTAACGTAAAAAGATTCTTTGTTGTTTTATGAACATGTGCCAAGCCAAAATTCCCATTGTGCATCTATGGAACCAATTATCAAGATCACCATGTCAATTCAACTAGAGTGCACATATATTTTTCCTTATTTACAGATCTGTAATTACTTGCATTTAGTTCATACTACTTATCTTAAAAAACAGCCATAAAAATTTATATTGGTTGTACACATATGGGTAAACAGACTCATTTAGGCCATTGAATAAAATTTATCAATCCAATTAAGTTAACCTGAAAGCTATGCTGAGTGGCAGAGATCTAAATATACTGGTTCTTGTGATTATGTGGTAGCAAAACACATCCATCAGGTCCCAGGTCCCACTCAAGTGTGTTAAGGATATTCAGCCATACAGATAGTTCAGTTAAATCTCATCTACTTGGTCTCTATTCATTAAATTCTCCCAGCTGTGAACCATTAGCAGCAAGAATCAATCCAAAGTTTTTGGGAAGCACTGCCTCCAGCCTGGCCCAGTCTCTTAGTTCCTCTTATAAAATTCTAGTTCTATCCTTCACGTAGCCCATAACATAAGCTTCTTAATATTCACAGCTCTAGTACTCTATTGCTCCACCGTAAGAGAGGCAAACCATGAGTCTAGCTTTAAATTCATATTCTTTACATTTCCCCATTTCTCTCAATTATTTGTGTAAATCATAATAGCATTTTAAATTTATTTTTATTAAGATTAATTTTAGAGCAATTTTATATTAACAGAAAAATTGAGGGGAAGATATAGAGATTTCCCATATAGTCCCTTACCCCACACATGGATAGCTTCTCTATTATCAATAAGAAGTACCTTTGTACAACTGATGAGCCTACACTGACACATAATAATCAACCAAAGTCATTAGTTTACATTATGGTTCACTCTTGCCATTGTATATTCTATGGGTTTGGATACATATATAATGACTTGTATCTATCATTATGGTATCATAGAGTATTTTTCACTGCCTTTAAAATCCTTTATGCTCCACCTATTCATTCCTCCCCCTACCTTATCCCTCACAAACATTGATTTCTTTCTCTTTTTTTTTTACTGTCTTCATAGATTTGCCTTTTCCAGAATGTCATATAATTGAAGCATACTGTACATACCCTTTTCATACTGGTTTCTTTCACTTAGTAGTAATACACGTTTCCTGTATAACTTTTTATGAATTCATGTACATTTTTTTAAAACAGTAAATAATATTCCATTTTCAGTATATACCAGTTTACTTTTCCATTGATCTCCTGAAAGACATCATGGTTGCTTCCAAGTTTCGAGAATTGTGAACAAAGCCACTATAAACATCATGGACAGGTTTGTGTGGTTGTAAGTTGTGAACTCCTTTGGATAAATACCGAGGAGTGCAACTGCTGGATTGTAGGATAAGAATCTGCTTGGCTTTCTAAGAAATCATCAAAACCTCTTTCAGAGTTGGTAACATTTTTGATTCCCACTAGAAATGAATGAGAGTCCCTGTTGCTCCACATCTTCACTAGCGTTTGGTGTTGCTGGTGTCCCAGGTTTTGGTCATTCTAACAGGTGTGTAGTGGTATCTCAGTGTTGTCTTAATTTGCATTTCTCTGATGACATACAATAAAGAGCATCTTTTCATATGCTGATTTGCCATCTGTGTATCTCCTTTGATGAGATGTCTGTTAAGGTCTTTGGTCCATTTTTTAATTAGGTTGTTTGTTTTTTTATTCTTGAGTTATGAGAGTTCTTTGTATATTTTGGATAACAATCCCTGATTAGATGTGTCTTTTGCAAATATTTTCTCCCAGTTTGTGGTTTGTTTTCTCACTCTCCGGATCATAATTGGATTAAAATTTTTATTCCCCAATGGACCTTCTATAAGAGAAGGAATTCATGGCATAAAATTCATAAACAGGTAGATGTACTATAGCAAATAGCACAGATGAACTTGATTCTCTAGTTTAAGAAATATTTTAGAATATCTACTGTTGCATCAGGTTCTATGCTAATCTCTGGGAAGAAATGAAAAAGCAAGTAAATAAAACCAAAAATCAAGACAATATGTTGTGTCACAATAGAAGTTTATATCAGACTTAGCATTCTATGGAATTAGGAAGGAGAAAGCATTAAGCTTCCATGGGAGTACAGGGAATACAGGGAGGGTGATGATTATTAAGATAAGAATACTCTTCCAACGGTGTGTCTATCAAATCGATCAATTTGTTATTTCTCCAAGTGACAGTGGACATTGTCTCTTTTTGGGCTCTTGTATTTCCCTTTGTTTTTAGAATAAAAATGTCATCTGTGAAATCATTCTAGTAATTATCTTGTCCCTTGGAACAAAACCCTTATCTCTTTGCACGCCTCCCTCACCTAGTCCCATACATTCTTCCTAGAAAAAAAAAAACAAACTATAATTTTGGGGCCTTTCCTGACTAAATTGCTCTTATTTAGTTAATTAAATATAATTGTGAGTCCACTACAACTCTCTGCCCCTTGAATAAATCCACATTCCACCTCCTTCCCACTTCCTTGCAATAGCCTCTTTTCATCTATGGCTCCTTCCCTTCCAGGAGCTTCTGCTGATTTATCATTCTAAATCCATTTTTAATTTTCTGACTTTTATAACACAAAGGTATAAACCTCAATAAACTTGGGTAGGAGACATTACTGTTTGTAAATGCTTTAGGGTTCATCGAAATATCTCCATTATTTTTTAGATTTCCACACTCTCTATAGGGAAGTTTAATGCATGTTGAATTCACAACCATTTGTATGTGTGTGCATTTCAGTTTTCAAAGATCTGTGAGTGCCATATGTAGAGAAGAAATCACACAAAGGCAAGCTAATTAGTAAAAAAAAACAGCCTAGAGGAAGCAAACCTGGAATTAATGGTGACTGCCAACCTAAAAAGCAAATGTCATTCTACCGTAAAATCCCAGAACATTCCTTTCTTTTTCCTGAGGATCTCAGGATCACAGGAACAAACACTGCTAAGGTAAATAAAAACCCATATAGCCACAGCAAATGTTGTTTATGTAGACCAGACCGAAGTAACCACACTGGTTCAGAGCTGAGTTTTTTAATCGGAAACCTTTTGTGCCCAACCAAAGATGTCTTAATGAGACAGAACCACAAAAAGGGAAGCTATATTAACACAAAGCTTGTTTATAAGTCAGCTGGAAATCATTATTTTCTTAGGAAGTGTTCCAAATTTTGTTATTTTCTACTAGTACTAGGTAACTACTAAGTATTTTACAAATAGAAAACAATAACAGTGAATTGGCAATAACACAGAGCTAGTTTTTGGAAACTTTACCAAAAAAAAAAAAAAAACACCTCAAAATTACTCACACATGTGAATATGCAAAAATCTATCTTTTTTTTTTTCTTATTGAGTTATAAGGTATAAGATGAGCAGCTTCCTTTCACTAGTGGAAGTCCAAAGTTCTTCTTGTCAATGTTCATCTTTGGGTAGAGTTTGGTCTTTCCTAATACAGAGAAAGATTCAAAATCAATTTCATGAGACAAATTAACTACATAGCTTTATCCCAGTTACCATTCAAGAAAGCTTGCTCTAGTGTGATTTCATTTGAATAAACACTGTTTTCAATGAATTTGACCGTATTTACTGAGTCTTAGGAAAACAGAGAAAGAATCTGGGATTAATGGGAGCCACTGTAAAGATTTTCATCTTTCCCACTCTCTTTGCCATTATCTTGAAGTTATTTCATTAAAGTTTTTTTTAGTACTTTTCCTGCAGTTTTCTATAATGGGAAAATCATTTTACTAATGGAAAAGTTTTATTTTTTACGTCAAAGTCCAACTGAAATGAGTTTAAAACTAGAATATCTTTGAGAGAGGCAGGTTTGGAAAACTCTTAAATTGTTCATTGTGTTAACCCAAGGGTATATAATGGCAAAAAGGATATTTTGGAGTGTGTAATTCCTAATAATTTAGGTTGGGAAGTATAAGGGAGAAGTGTAGGGTCTTCTTTCACTGTATAAACAGGGTCAATGTATTTAAATTAAAACAGACATTGGCCGGTAGTTTCTGGGCCAACATATATATTTTTAACATATACAAATTTTATATAATATTATATATATACATATTATATATAATATTCAGTGGTAATAAAAAGCAAAATGTCATATTTCTCTGGGAAAATCTGCTTTTGAATGAACCAAAACAACTCTTCCTATCTGTTTTTTAAATATATTAATAGTTTAATCTTTTGAAGATATGTATCTAGATAGCATAGTTAATGATTTCCTCTTGTATTCTGTATATGATTCTATTATTTAAAATTAAACATGATCTGTTTTAAGAATTGTTCATGTATATTTTATATAAACGAACCACTGAGTAGTGAGATATAATGCCATATACATTTTGCATAATGCCCTCTGAAGTCAACATATTTAAGAACTGAGATGAGTTGGCTCTAGAAAATCATGTCAGCATTGGGTATAGACTGTCTAAGAAAGAGAAAACTAAACTACTATCCCTAAAAAATACCAATTCCCTTGATAAACTTTGAAGTCTTACTTTTCTTAGTTGTTTTTGAATGTGTCATAGAACAAATACGGTCTTGATTATATGATTACCATAACTTCTGGGAAATAATTTTTATTTATTGGAATTGCAATGTGGTAAATTGATATTCAAGATATAGCACATTCTAGTTAATGAAAAAGTAAAACTGAAAATGGATAAAACTTCTTAGCAACAATGAAACACAGTAAAGGAAATTTACAACTTTTTTTAACACAAACCATTTGGTATGTATTTGAGACAATATGATTTTTAAATGCTTTACTTTTCCCCTACTTAATAGACCGCCCCCCCAAAGAATCCAATTATTTACTCTGCTAAAAGGTGAAAAACAAAGGATAAAACCAAAATCAGCTGAACTAATTCGGTTTAATTAGTTATTTCTCTTGTTCCCATAAATGAAGATGCCTACAGAAATAGTAACATTTTCATAAGAAACAAGAGACCCCAAAATGAAACCATATGTCCTGTTGAGGCTAGTCCTTGAATTCAGGAAATACCAATTATCTTCATTGTTGTTTTATTCTTTAACTCCTAAAAATGTAGGCATGGTTTTGAATTCCAGTTTGGCAACTATATGCAATTCCCCATCAATGTCACTCACTTTTGTGCCTTTTATCTTTCTTTTTAAAGTTATGTTTGATGTTTCCTCAAATAATTTTTTTATGAATAAAGGGGAAAAAATGTGATTTTAGTTCACAGTTTAGTTTTGAATCTTTTTTCACATACTTAAGTCAAGTCAGAGCAGGACTGGAAATATCTTCTATTCTCTGCTAAAAATGAGTTTTATGGCTGCTGAAGACTGATCTAATTTTTAATTTTGCAAGTATTTTGTGGACTAGAATATGCTACTGCTTAAATATCAATTTACCATAAGTTATTTACATGGAAGTTCTAATTATTAATAATAATAATTAGAATTAAAGAAATGTCATTCTGCTACTTCTCATTGGGAGATATCTTTAAAATTCTCTTTTCTGCTAAAATTTCTTGGCTAATATTTTTAAATTTATCCAGTAATGATCTATCTCTACCTTTTTTTAATCTTCTGGGCCATAACTATTAATACATCCAGTAAATATTTGTTGCCTAACTATGGGATGAGAAATATGGTTGTAGAGCATCTCAATAAAAGTTTTCTATCTTGTGCACTAGTGTTGTGATAGTGAAAGGCTTCTTTTGTCTTTTTTCTTCTCTCATTCACATAAAGCAACATGGGGTGAGTGGCATGCTATTAGAATTTCTCCTGCCAGCTACTCTTCTGTTACTATTTGTGTTTTTCACTATTTAGCTTTCAAACATTTCAAAGTTTTGTATGTTTGAAATCAATTGTTTAACAAATCAGAAACAACTGACGCTAACAGCAGTCCCTAATGCAATTTTGTCTGTTTTGCTTTGTGTAGATAAAGGTCGACTAAACGAACTGAGATCTTTAACTTTTAGTCAAGTGTGCCACCTTCCAGAACATCTACTTACTTTATGTCTAGGAACTATAATTCAAGAAGCAGTGCGTCTTTAGTAGCCCAGTCACACCTGGCTTTGCGACCCCATGGACTGTAGCCCTCCAGGCTCCTCTGTTCATGGCATTCTCCAGGCAAGAATACTGGAGTGGGTTGCCATTCCCTTCTCCAGGGCATCTTCCTCACCCAGGGTTCAAACTCACATCTCCTGTGACTCCTGCACTGAGGCAGATTCTTTACCCACTGAGTCACTGGGGAAGTTCCTCAAGAAGTGGTAGATATGCATGAAAATGGCAAGATTACTGTGTCCTGAGAACTTAACCTGGTAACTGTCAGGTTGTTGCCATTGCTGTTGTTGCCATTGCTGTTGTTTAGTCCCTCAGTCGTGTCTGACTCTTTTACGACACCCATGGACTGTAGCCTGCCAGGCTCCTCTGTCCATGGGATTTTCCAGGCAAGATTACTGGAGTGGGTTGCCATTTCCTCCTCCAGGGGATCTTCCCGACCCAGGGATGGAACCCGTGCCTCCATCTCCAGGTCTCCTACATTACAGGTGGATTCTTTACCACTCAGCCCCCTGGTAAGCCCAACTGTCAGGTTGGGGGCCTCAAAATATAGCCAAGCAGAAATGTGGGTTGAACTCCATTTGCAGCTAGGGTCTTACCAAACTGCTGCCAGCTCTCAGGAGAATTACAATGGCCATTAGAAGGAATATTCGAATAAGATAAGTTTATTGAAAAAGAGCTCGGTACTCTGGGATGACTTGGAGGAGTTGGATGGCAGATGGGGTGGGAGGGAGGACAAAGATGGAGGGGATATATATATATATGTATGGATATATATATATACACATACCTATGCTGATCCACTTTGTTGTACAACAGAAACTAACAGAACACTGTAAAGACATTATATGCAAAATTCTTTACAACACTGCAAGTAATTTAATTTTTTAATAAAAGATTAAAAAATGTTTTTAAAAGTGCACTTGAAAACAATGGCTTCCAAATCAAGCAAACAGAATGGGATACCTATTTTAATTGGTGTGCAGAAACCTCCAAAGGAATTTCAAACTAGCCTCATTGAGAGATTTGTTGTAAAATGCTAATACAACAATTAAATATACAAGACATCTAAAACAAAAGACTTATGGCTGATTCATACTGATGTATGGGAGAAAACAATACAAAGTTGAAAAGCAATTATCCTTCAATTAAAAAGAGAAAAAATTTTAAAAGGAAAAAAAGTAAAACAAAAGACTATAAGACAAACCTAATCCTATTGTTCTCCCACTTCCTTTACGTGTGCACTCATTCTAATAATCCTGTCTGAATTGTTCCTCTCACTCTAAGAAGACCACACAATCATAAGCAAAAGTCACCAATCAATGGCCTTACAGACACTTTCATATCTCTCTTCACAGGAGGATACCCATATGGTCCTCTCCCAAAGTTGATGAGACGCTGAGGGTTTTTTCCTCTGGTAAATTGATATGTTATTCCATTTAATAGCCAAGAGAAAACAAAAATTAAAATTCCTACCAGAGTCAGCTCTCCCAGATCTCTGTACCCAGAAGAGATAGGAAAATAAAATATCACTTTGCACCCTCTTTGAGGACATCTCTTGAGTCCAAGAAATCAATCGATATTGCCAGAAATATGACAAGCTAGACAGCATATTAAAAAGCAGAGACATCAATTTGCTGACATAGTTGTGTAGTCAAAGCTATGATTTCTCCAGTAGTCATGTATGGATGTGAGAGCTGGACAGTAAAAAAGGCTAAGCGCTGAAGAATTGATGCCTTCAAACTGTGGTGCTGGAGAAGACTCTTGATAATCCCTTGGACTGCAAGGAGATCAAACCAGTCAATCCTAAAGGAAATCAACCCTGAATATTCATTGGAAGGGCTGATGCTGAAGCTAAAGCTCCAGTACTTTTGGCTGCCTGATGGGAAGAGCCAACTCATTGGAAAAGATCCTGATGCTGGGAAAGATTGAGGGCAGAAGGAGAAGGGGGCGACAGAGGATGAGATGGTTGGATGGCATCACCAACTCAATGGACATGAGTCTGAGCAAACTCTGGGAGATAGTGAAGGACAGGGAAGTCTGGCGTGCTACAGCCCATGAGACCACAAAGAGTCAGATACAACGGTGACTGAACAACAACAACAGCTAAAAAACTGGCAAGATATTTCAAGAGATTTTTTTTATTAGGTAGTTCTATGTCAGAGTTAGTAAGAGATCAAAAGCTGATATTTAGCTGCTGCTGCTGCTAAGTCCCTTCAGTCATGTCCAACTCTGTGCTACCCCATAGATGGCAGTCCACCAGACTCCGTCGTCCCTGGGATTCTCCAGGCAAGAACACTGGAGTGGGTTGCCATTTCCTTCTCCAATGCATGAAAGTGAAAAGTGAAAGTGAAGTCGCTCAGTCGTGTCCGACTCTTTGCCATCCCATGGACTGCAGCCTACCAGGCTCCTCTGTCCTTGGGATTTTCCAGGCAAGAGTACTGGAGTGAGTTGCCATTGCCTTCGCTGTGATATTTAGAGCCTGATAGAAATATTTTTCAAGCCATCTCTCCAAAGTAAATTGAAGATAATGCAGTTGGATGGTACATCAACCTATGATTTTCTTTGACTTAGTTGATTTTAATTGGTTTGGGTCTTGGGGACCATGGCTCTGAAGTGCCCTCTAAACACTGGGAATTAATTTGCTCATTATAATTATAATAATCTCCCTGGTGCATTGTGTTATCTCAAAAGCTTTAAACGTGTGTTTGTAGCTGCTAAGCATTATGCAAATGATCTCCCTAAGACTGGAACGTCAGAAAAGAAATGAAGAGAATCTGTGACTATCATAGGAATTAAGCAAAAACATCATGACTTGTGGATACCATACAAGGGATCAACAAAGCTTTGAGAATCAGAGAGATAGGTAAGAGTGACACTAATGCCTAAATTTTGATCACATCTCTGAATTAACCTGAGAGTTTGATCAAAAGTGGTGAGAAAAAGAAACATTGATTTTGAAATGGAGTCACTTGTGCTAAGCTCTATGTCAGTAAACCAAGACTTAATACTTAACTTGCTGGCAGTTCAACTTCCCACAGGAATGTAATCTTAACTGGTTGGTCTGGAATTTTCTGGTCAGCACCAACGACATAATGTGACACAAAGCTCCCTTCCATCCCTCATAGGTAATTTACCGATGCCTGAAAACAATCCACTCTTTCCCCCTTTCTGCTCATCCAAGCCTTTCATTTTGTACAGCTCTTCAAAGGTCCTCTCTTTCCTGCTAGATGGGATGCCACCCAATTCATGAATTGTTCAATAAAGCCAATTAGATCTTTGAAATTTACGTGAATTTTTGTGAGCTTCAGTTTTTTGTTGTTGTTGTAATACAGTGATAATGATATCTGTTCTACCTTCCTGAGGGATTTTTTGAGAATCTGATAAAGTAATGTGGATAGAATCACTTTGTAACATGTAAAGTGTCATAAAAATATAATCTGTTATTATAAAGTATTCATAGAGAATTCTGTAATATTTGATTTCTAGATAGTGTGTTCATTTCTTACAGTTTCACTTGGAAAGAGTCTATTTTTAAAAAATACAATTGTTGTGTCAAACAGAAGAAAGCAAACTGACATCAAGTAATGAGCAGAACTGGGAAAATAATATAGTCTCCTAGCCTCCTAAAGAAACTTATCTTGGTGTTAAGTTTATTTTAAAAATTAATGAGACAGTTGGAGTTTATAGTTATTCTTCACTAGACCTGGATAGACTAGAAAAAGGACCAACTGCTATCTGTAAGCCTGTTTTTCAGATTTTCGTTGCACAAAACAGATCTGAATCCCTAGGTCTTAAAGGGAAAAAAAATCTTCTAACCACCAGCCCCAGAGAGCTGTGTAAAATGAAATGGAGGTGGGAGGACAAAACCTCTCAGGATCGAGCAGAGGCCATGTCAACAGATGTGGCCGCAGTGAATAGAAAAGGTTGAATAGTTGCTTTGTTGCTTGCTTTCTGTTTGTACCACAGAGGGTCCTCTCTATACAAATCTTTCTGGCAGATGATGTATCACATAACTCTTACTGCCTGTAGAAACATACAGAACCTGATCTTTGCTAAACACAGGAACCCTCAGCTCTTGGCTCTGTTTATTTTAACAAATGCTTTGCATAAGACCAAACATTTATGGTAATTGTGAAAGAGAATTTATGAAGAACATAACTGGAAAGCCCATAGAATTTTGCTTTTGAATCTACTGACAGAAAGCGATCAGTCTCAGACTACACTGAACAAAGAAAAACTATACATGCGAGTTTTTCAAAGTTGTACTTGTAATTGGCAGCTATGAAATGACTTCATAGCTAAAGAGGAAAGGAAGGTGTGTTCAAATTAAAACTATTTCTTAAAAGAAACCCTGTTATGAGAGTGTGTTATGAACAAGGTGTTGAAATGAGCCACACAAACTTCACTCTATTATTAAAGATTTTGGTGGAAAAGTACACGGCATTGTTGAAGGACTCTACACATGTCCATTGATTTATTTCATGAGGAACTGTTATTGTTGCCTTCTTGTAAAAGGTCAGACACCAGAATTTGGAGGCCTGCCCAGACTCCTTTAAATAACCCCAGGGACCTGGCATTCTGTGATCCAGGATGCCTCGGCGGGTGGGTGGGTGGGAGGACAGTGGTTGAGAGAGGTGTTCTTCCATTTATTACACTCTTATTTTTGTCAAAGAAAATCAACACCAGCCTCGAAGGCCAGCAGTAGCCAATAGCAACAAAGCATAAAATGTTCCTTCATAAAGGTATATGGTCATATTCAACTCTTCCCCTGTAGTAGATTTTTATTTCACATGCAACAGAATAAATGAGTCTCCTGAAAGCTGGTGGATTTACAGCTTGAATTTACTATTCTTCTAGCATGGTGTTAACTTCACTAATAAAAATGTTGTGTCTGCTTTGCAGAAACTCCCCACTGAAGCAAATAATGCATATCTAGGCATAGGAAAAGGATGCGAGTTCAGGAAGAACAAGAAAGAGGGAAGAAGGGAAACACTGAGAATGCGCCCTTTTTCTTGAACCGACATACTAAATAACGATATACAATAAAAGGCATAATCTTAGAAACTACAGTTCTTATCATCGGAATTCCTTCCTTCATGCCTGTATTCTTGTGTATTAACCAGATATTGTTTTTCATGAGCTGCCTAATTGATGTACGTGTGTGGAATGATTCTTTAGGGGAAAGGAAAAAAGGGTATGGTCTTCTTAAAATGCATCTGATTCCCCTTCCATGTTTAGACAGCTGTATGCTTCTTCATCCCCTCTAGAGATATTTCACAGCAGGTAAATAAGATGACTTGCTCTAATTCCTTAATTTTCTATTCTGCCACACATTCTGACTTTGTCATAAGTAAACAAACATGATTTGGGCACAGAATTAAAAAACAAACAGCAAACAAACGCAGGGAAGAAGAGGGGAAAAGGACACACTGAGAGAAAGAATTTAAATCTGAGGCCAGGGCGCTCCCTCTTTCTCTGTCTACACAGAGTCAGCCACGCCAGCAAGCCTTTGGTCCCCCCGCAGGCTGGAGGCCCTGCGATACAGGACTGAGCCCCATGCATGCATGGGCCGCCCTGACGCTGCAGCCCCTTTTGTTCAGAGCCACATCATTGCTCTCCCTCCTCTCAGCTGCCATATGGTGCAGGGGAGGCCCAAGTACAAAGACAGACAGGGAGAGCGCAAGGCTGAAAGAGCAAGGGAAGAAAGACAATCAAGAGCTGCAGATGAAGCTAATTTATGTCCAGTGTTGAAGGGGCAAGAAGGCAAGGTGGGGCTGAGAATGGAGAGGAGAGAGGGAGCACATGGAGGGAGCGTGTGGAACGGATGTTCTTGGAATATGAAACTTCTCACAGATAAGCAACAGAGCTGTTTCCTGTGAGATGCGGGCTCTGCTTATTCTCCAAATATGGTGTTAAAAACAGAAAATGACCACTATGATTGTTTATCTTTTGTTATCAGTCCTAAAATCACTTCTATTATTCCTCAAGGTCAGGAGTTACATCATTTTTTTATCATAATGATATAGTTAACAAGATAAATATGCTGTTTTTATGCATATTCTCACAGTCTTGCTCTGTGATAATTTTGAATATTGTGTAAAGCCTCTCTCTTCATACGAAAATTACAATGCACATGTATTTTTTCCCTCTTAGTAAATGTCCTCCCAATGAGGACATATGGGGAGCCTACATTTTCAGGAGTCTATGGCCAACCTGTTGGGACACAATTCATACTTTATTAAATCACACGAATGTTCCCAATGTATAGGTTTTTGTATCAAGATTGTTAGATTTTTAAAGTCAAAGTGATTAGAATACATAACACTAATGTATTCTAGCACTTTGAAAAAAGTTTATGCCAGAGGGTGTAACATTTGATTTTCCCACC
Organism: Okapia johnstoni; assembly: GCA_024291935.2. Taxonomy (NCBI): domain Eukaryota; kingdom Metazoa; phylum Chordata; class Mammalia; order Artiodactyla; family Giraffidae; genus Okapia; species Okapia johnstoni. Next base: position 46,511,442 of record CM044310.1, on the reverse strand, counting down.
ATTTATTTTCTGTATAATACAATGTACAGCCATATTTATCATGTTTCATGATGGAAAGAGGCAGAAATATAGCTCTCTGCCATAAGAAGACCTTAATAATTTTGATCATTCCTTCAATGAATAAGTAGTACAACAAACAGTACAGCTGCCCAATATTTCATATTTAATTCTGACCTCATAATGTTTGATAAGATAATGTTGTATGAAAATATTATTATTTTACATGTCAAGGTGTATTGAAGAATCCACAGATTTCATGGTTATACAAGTTATCAAGTGCTTATCTCAGATATAATTGTGCCACCTTTTATAAAGAATAAAGGCTCCTTGAAACTGTCTATAGCTTAAAGTCCAATAAACTACATTCTTCTAGTTTTACTCCTGCACTTTGACAATTACCTCTCAGTATATATGGCTGATGTTTCCAAATCTATCTCTCAAAGTTGGAGTTAACCAGCTGCTTAAATTTTGGATTTGCTTTCATCTCTGTCTACATTTACTCACTTGGGGATCTGGTCTAATCTCATGCTTTTAGACACCATCCATATGATGACAGCAGCCATATTCTCATCTCCTAAACTCTACATGCATATTTCAAGCTGCCATCTCAGCATATTCCTGTGTGTGTGTGATAGACATCTTAAACTTGATGTGTCCAAATCTAAATTCCTGATTTGCACTCACTAAACCTGCTTCTCCCATGGGTCTCCCAATCTCAATTATTAATAACTACCAGTCTTTCCTGCTAGCCCCTCAGGCCAAAATTCTTGAAGTCATCATTGACTCTTCTCTTTCTTCAAGCCACACATCCAGTACAGCAGTAATCCTTGTTGATTTTATCTTCAAAATATATCCAGAATCCAAACACTTCTCACCAGTTCTATAGCTACCATTTTGGTCCAAGCTACCAGGGTTTCTCTACTGCATTTCTGTAATAATCTTATTTGTCTTTCTAGATTCATTCTTGTCCTTACACTATATTCTCAATAGAGCAGCCAGGATAAACCTTATATTACTTTTTATGTTATATCTTTTCCTTTTATGTACAAAACCTTGTGAATAATCTGCCTACTCATTACCTCTTTAACCTTGCCTCGGTCACACTGGCTACCTTTCTTTTTGCAAATGCACTAATCACACTCTTTTCTTTGTCTAGCTTCTCTGTCTAGAACACTTTTTCCTTAGATTTCCCCACTTCATTCAAGTTTTTCTTACATGTCATCTTTTCAGGGAAACCTCCCCTAACACTCAATTTAACATTGTAACCCTCCTCCCAACACACATCATCCCAGTTCTTGTTATGTTTTTCCCATAGAATGTTTTACATACATGAGGTATGTCTTCTTGTGAAGTCTAAATTATAGTTACCGTGTCTAGTTACTATCAGAAATAGAAATAATGGTTTTATTTTTTCTACCTAGAAGTGTATGATTCACCAAAATATATTTTACAATTGCTTATCTGTTTTCTTAGCCTTTTCCTAAAAAGGAAGAACTGATATGTGTTAGATGTTAGAATCTGCTCTTCATTTCCCCAAACTGAACTGATTTTAAGATAAAAGAGAAACCACCAGTAAAAGAGAAATTAAAATTAATATTCTATAAAGAGAAAAGTAATTGATAGAAAAATGAAAGTAGCATCCTAAATTAGCCTAAATATTATCCCTCAAAACATGTAAATTGAATGAAAAACTTAGGGAAAAACATATTCATTGCTGTTATAACCAAAACACTTGGTATATTCTGGTAAATGGTGAAGAGAAAATATTCTGTTTATACGAAAAGGTTCTAACTAGACCCTTGCTTGTTTTCACTTTTCTTCTACTGCTGCTACTGTGTATTGTTAAGAACTTGCTGAGGCTAGGTTCTCCAGTGAAAAAGTACTCAAAACATGGAAAGAAGGTCATTTAAATTTATATACCCAAACAAAGACATCATAAGTTACATTTTCACATGGAAAAGCGTGGGACTTGGAGTTTGCATCATTGGTGAATATCCCAGCTCAAAAGTTTAGCTGCCTCAGTAGCTTTGTCAAGATAATTATTTTGAGTCTGTTCCCTTATCTGTTATATATGAATGATAGCCTACTTCAATCCACTGTGGTGATGATAATAAATGCCTCTAAGACACATTCTGGTACACACACAAAAAGTGCACAAAAAAATCAGTGTTAATCTAATAAAGTATAGAATGACATATGAAAGTCAGAGATATGGACATCACTTTCAATCATGTTCCTCCTTTTAAAATTTAGAAGTTCATAATTTCAATTTAATTTTATATAAACTTCTTTATGGTTTTAACTAGAGCAAAAAAAAAGAAAGAAACCTTGATTAGTTAATAATGGGGACCCATGGCACCTTGATCATCACTATCTGTTTCTTCTCAAATGAATCTCAAAATATACCTAATTCCTTCTTGTTAGCATATAAAGAACATTTCCTGAATAAGTGAGTGAATCACTGAATGAATGAATCAATGAACCTCAACAGGTCAGTTTTCATCCCAATTCCAAAGATGAGCAGTGCTAAACAATGTTCAAACTACCAGACAATTGTGCTCACTTTCCAAGCTAGTAAAGTTATGCTCAAAATTCTTCAAGCTAGGCTTCAGTACTACTTGAATTGAGAACTTCCAGATGGACAAGTTGGGTTTAGAAAGGCAGAGGAGCCAGAGATCAAATTGCCAACATTCATTGGATCATACAGAAAGCAAGAGAATTCCAGGGAAACATCTACTTCTATTTCATTGACTACGCTAAAGCCTTTGACAGTTCAACAGTTCAACAAACTGTGGAAAAGTCTTAAAGAGATAGAAATACTAGACCACCTTATCTGTCTCCTGAGAAACCTGTATGCTGATCAGGAAGCAACAGTTAGAAATTTACATGGAACAATGGATGTTTCAAATGAGAAAGGAATATGACAAGGCTATATATTGTCACCCTGTTTATTTAACTTATATGGAGGGTACATCATGTGAAATGCCGGGCTGGATGAATCACAAGCTGGAATCAAGATTGCTGGGAGAAATATCAACAATCTCAGATACGCAGACAATAGTACTCTAAAGGCAGAAAAGCGAAGAGGAACTAAAGAGCCTCTTGATGAAGGTGAAAGAGGAGAGTGAAAAAACTGGCTTAAAACTCAATATTCAAAACACTAATATCATGGCATTCGGTCCCATCACTTTATGGCAAATAGAAGGGGAAAAAGTAGAAGCAGTGACAGATTTTCTCTTCTTGGACTCAAAAATCACTGCAAGTGGTGACTGCAGTCATGAAATTAAAATACATTTGCTCCTTGGAAGGAAGAATATGACAAGCCTAAACAGTGTATTAAAAAACAGAGACACTCACTTTTCTGACAAAGTTCCATATACTCAAAGATATAGTCTTTCCAGTAGTCATGTATGGATGTGAGAGTTGGACCGTAAAGAAGGCTGAGTGCCAAAGAATTGATGCTTTCAATCTGTGGTGCTGGAGAAGACTCTTGAGAGTCCCTTGGACTGCAAGGAGATCCAACCAGTCCATCCTAATGGAAATCAATCCTGAATATTCTTTGGAAGAACTGCTGCTGAAGCTGAAGCTCCAATACTTTGGCCACCTGATGTGAAGAGCTGACTCATTGGAAAAGGCTCTGATGCTGGGACAGATTGAAGGTAAAAGGAGAAGGGGTGCCAGAGAAGGAGATAGTTGGCTAACATCACCGACTCAGTGGTCATGAACCTGGGCAACTCCAGGAGACAGTAAGGGACAGCAAGGCCTGGTGTGCTGCAGTCCATGGCATTACAAAGAGTTGGACACAACTTAACAACTGAACAACAGCAACACCTGGCACCCTGATCATCATTATCTGATTCTTCTCAAATGAATCTCACAGAATCCCTACCTGGTAGCAAATAAAGAGTGTTTCCTGAGTTCAACCTAAGGTATATGCAATATCCTCAACTTGATTTAATTTTTCAAAAAATGAAGATAACTTATGTCAAGGGAATCAATAGGAACTTGTTGTACTCACGAGCTTCAGTACCTGAGATGTTGAGGAAGGGTGTGGTTGTAAATGAGTACTTATGTTGTGCTTTTGTCAGCTCAGGCTGCCTTAACAAAACACCACAGACTGAATGGCTTAAGTAACAGATACCTATTTCTCATAGTTCTGCAGGCTAGGAAGACCAAGATTGAGGTGCCTGCATATTCAGTTCTTTGTGAAGGCCCTTTTCCTGACTTTCAGGCAGTAATAGTCTTTTCCCTGTGTTCTCACATGGCAGAAAGGGAGAAAGTGTGAGGACTCTGGTGTTTTCCCTCTTCTTACAAGGGCACTAACCTCATCAAGAGAACCCTACCCTCATGACCTCATTCTAATCTGAATACCCTCAAAGCGCCACCTCCAAATACAATCACACTGTGTGTTAGAGCTTCAACATATCAATTTGGGGGACACATACATTAAGTGCACAGCATATTGCCAAGTAACAGAAAATGTGCAATGAAATTATGAACTGAAAGTATTGAAAGCAGAAAGTATTACTTATAAAAATAGTGATGCTGATTTCAGATTTCAGACTCCATTCTTAGATAGTTCCTTGTTTTGCCTGTCTGCTCTTTATGCTTTTAGTTATCATCTAGACTTTTCTTAATACATCTACTTTTTTTATCTGCTGTGGAAGTATTCTGAGCTCTGCTTCTGTTTTTTGGCACCGTAAAACTTTACTACATTATTTGAAGCAGTACAGTGGCAACTTGTACACTGTCCTCCCCTCTTTCTTGCTGAGATGCTTTCTGTTGAGTTCACTGGACATAAACTGTCTAAGCGTCCAAGATATAACCTGGGAAAATGCTCAGTAATATACATCAAAATGTCAGATGGGCTAAGTCCCAAGGTCTTCTGATTGAACAAATTATTCCCAGTGTCATATGATATCTACAAAGCTCAATGTACCAGATATTAAACTAGGCATTTTTATTGACCTTCTCTCATTTAATATTTTTATTTTCTTGTATGAAATACACTGCCTATTGTTGTTTTTCAGCCACTGAAATTGAGATCAACAGTGACTAAAATACCTTGTCTCAAGAGATTGGTTCAAGATGGTGGAGTCGAACGATATGCGCTCATCTCCTCCTGCAAGAGCACCAAAATTGCAACTAGCTGTTGAACAACCATCAACTGGAAAACACTGGAACCCACCAAAAAAAGATACCCCACATCCAAAGACAAAAGAGAAGCACAATGAAACAGCAAGAGGGGCACAATCACAATACAATGAAATCCCATACCTGCCAGGTAGGAGACCCACAAACTGGAGAACAAAAGTACCAAAGAAGTTCTCCGACTGTTATGAAGGTTCTGAACCCCACATCAGGCTTCCCAACCTGAGGATCCAGCAAAGAGGCTAGGAATCCCCAGGCAATTTGACTTTGAAAGCCATCAGTATTTGAATACAGGATTTCCACAGGACTAGGGGAAGCAGAGACTCCACTCTTGGAGGGCATAAACAAAATCTTGTATGCACCAGAACCCATGGCAGTGATGGAGCTTCTCCTATGGAGGCATGGGTCAGCAGTGGCTCCCCACAAGGACAAGGGCACCAGCAGCAGCAGTCCTGGGAGGTGCCCTTTGGCATGAGCCCACTTCGGGGTTGCCATTAAACCTACCATAGAGCCTGTAGATTTCAGGGCTGGATCACCTCAGGCCAAACAACTAAAATACTTCATCTCAAATTACACATTTCATATAAAAACAGATCCAGAATTGAACATATATTTGGTGACTTCAAGTCCAGGTAATACCATTTCAATAAGCTTAATATCAAACAGGATCAATAAGTGATACAAATCCAATTTAATACTGACAAAATCAGATCTCTCTCATTTGGGGAGTTGGATGGTATCAGTACATTACAGAACTTAAATTTGGAATTCTTGTTTTCTTTCCGTGAATTGTCCTCACACAGTGCATTCTGGACTTCTTGGCATACTAACTATTCATTTCAATCAGTATATCCTCATGTAATATACTGTCTAAAAACAACGCCACAATAAACTGATATATCAATATAACATTAAGAGTTTGAGCGTTGACCATGTTTAATTTCACCTATCACTGATTGTAACCCAAAGCAAGGCCACTTGAGTTAAGTCTTAAGAGATAAGAAAGGCTTTTCGAAAAGCCTTTTTCTAGGATGTGATGTTAGGATACAATCTATTTGAAGGAAATGCCTGTCAACATCATCTTGACCCACAAGAACTCTATCTGTTTTGTGTTTGTATAAAATATCTGCCTCTCTTACTTCTCAGCTGTTACTGGGGTCATCACCAAGAGCCCTTATGAAATTCTTGGGTACATCCTTCATTAAGGAATGATTGAATAGAAAGTGAGAAATGTAGCAAAGAAATTATATGGAGAAAAACATCCCAGAGGAGAGGGGCTTGGTACACAACAAAGATTCATGGCTTGGAGACAGAATCTTCTCTGGCTCAAATCCTAGGTCTGGCATTCATTAGCAGTAGGACTTTGGGCCTCTTTGAAATTAACTGCCCTTATGTTCAACACTTGTAACTTAATAGCATCCACCTCAAAGAACTTTTACAAAGCACAAGTTATACAGTTTGTGTGAGTATGCGATTAAAATGTAACAGGTACTCAATAATTTTTAATTTCTTTTCTTCATGTATATTTATTTTCCCAATTAGAGTATAAATTCTATTAGATCAAGGTCTTGATTTTAGTTCTTTTTCAAACAAGGCTTAGCATGGTTTTGGTCATATAATAGTCACTCAGCAAGTGAAACTATAGAAAGAAAAAGACGATTCAGTTCAGTTCAGGTGCTCAGTCCTGTCTGGCTCTTTGCGACCCCATGGACTGCAGCATGCCAGGCCTCCCTGTATATCACCAACTCTAAGAGCTTGCTCAAACTCATGTCCATGGAGTCAATGATACCATCCAACCATCTCATCCTCTATCGTCCCCTTCTCCTGCCTTCAATCTTTCCCAGCATCAGGGTCTTTTCAAATAAGTCAGTTATATGCATCAGGTGGCCAAAGCATTGTAGCTTCAGCTTCAACATCAGTCCTTCAAATGAATATTGAGAACTGATTTCCTTTAGGATTGACTGGCTTGATCTCCTTGCAGTCCAAGGGACTCTTGAGAGTCCTCTCCAACACCACATTTCAAAAGCATAAATTCTTCAGTGCTCAGCTTTCTTTATGGTTCAACTCTCACATCCATATATGAATGCTGGAAAAACCATAGCTTTGACTAGATTGACCTTTGTTGGCAAAGTAATATCTCTGCTTTTTAATATTCTGTCTAGGTTGGTCATAGCTTCTCTTCCAAGGAGCAAGCGTTCTTTAATTTCATGGCTGCAATCACCATCTGCAGTGATTTTGGAGCCCAAGAAAATAAAGCCTGTCACTCTTTCCATTGTTTCCCCATTTATTTGCCTTGAAGTGATAGAACAAGATGCCATGATTTTAGTTTTTTGAATGTTGAGTTTTAAGCCAGCTTTTTCACTCTCCTCTTTTACTTTCATCAAGAGGCTCTTCGGTTCCTCTTTGCTTTCTGCCATAAGGGTGGTGTCACCTGCATATCTGAAGTTATTGATATTTCTCTTGGCAATCTTGACTCCATCTTGTGCTTCACTCAGCCTGGCATTTCACATGATGTACTCTGCATATATGTTAAACAAGCAGGGTAACAGTACACAGCCTTGATGTACTCCTTTCACAATTTGGAACCAGTCTGTTGTTCTATGTCCAGCTCTAACTGTTGTTTTTTGACCTGCATACAGATTTTTCAAGAGGCAAATTGGTCTGGTATTGCTACCTCTTGAAGAATTTTCCACAGTTTGTTGTGATCACAGAAAAAATGGTTAGAAGAAAACAAAAATCAGTGTACTGAGGTATCTTCAGTAGATGGCTCTGGCACTTCTCACATCTGAGTAGTACTTTGCTTAGCTGAGGTTCAAGATATTTTAAGTATAAACTTTTTTCAATCAATATAATTTTTTTTCACAATTTGCCCAATAGGACCACTGAGTCCAGTGCCAAAGAGCAGCCTTTTTTTTTTTTTTTTTCCAAACCGTATATTTTTTAATTTATCTAAAGCCAAACATGAGCCCATCTGTGCTATATAATGAGAGATAAGGATTCCCATACTACATCATAAATCATTTTCTCTCTCTGTTTTTCTCTCTGTCTCTGTCTCTTTCTCTCTCTCATACACATGGCTCAAACTTTCAAAGTGCTGAAAAATTCATTCTTCACAGAAATATAATTTGAAACTGAAGTCTTATTGGGGAAAGTCAGAAATTAATTGAGGTGAAGTAATTGTGCTCATTTTCTTCCGTTTTTCCAGGGGGACTGCCACAGGCTGTGAGGAGGAAATATGACCTCCTACACATGTTTCCATGAGGAACATGCTTGTTGTGCAGCCACTGGGTTAAGAGCCAGCTTCACTCTCTGGTGCACAAATATATTTTGGAAAATGAGCCAGAGGAGTCAGGACTGCTATTTCTCAGTCTGCTTTAACCATTGACAGACTATGTTTATACCAACTCTGGAGATACTCAGGTGAGACAGACAACCCAGAGAATATCGGGGAAACACCTACTTTCACATGGGTGTTACGTTGTACTCACTAATATATTCTAATAACATAATTCCTGTTTCAAATGTAAACAACTTATACACTACTCAGTATACTGTCTGAGTTTAATACTTCTTTAACTCTACAGATTTCTCATATAAGGACACCCACTGAAAGTTGTCCTTCACTGTTACTTGAATCCAATTAAGGTAACACTATTTCTGTCTTGTGTTCTGATGACAGCACTGAGATATCACGTCCTCTGATAAATACTCAGATATCTTAATGAGGTCAATGTCACTACTTGTTTAATTAACTTTTATTTTCTGTAATTCACACTCTGGGAGTCTCCACTGTGATATTGATGAGATTCAGGTCACAATAGCCCCCAAATCTGGCACTTTGGCATGTTGACTCTTTTAAGCTGAAGGAAACTGAGAAATGAAGAGTGCCAGAAAGACTCTCCGAGGTTCACTAATGAAGCCGGTCACTAGACCCTTAAGTGAGAAGTGCCCTCCCTATACCCAGAGAAAAGAAGCATCCTTAACTTTGAAGACAGAGGGATGCTGAAAGGAATCTAAACCAACTGACCCTCTAAGTTTCCCCTATTTTAAGACAAAGCTCATACCCTCTGTCCTACCACATTCTCCCACAACTTTCCATTCTTCATCAAACCTAGCATAAAAATGTTTAGGTTTAACCATTTCTACAGATCTGCATTTCCTCATGAGGGCCCCTGTATTAGGTAAAATTTTGATTAAATAGGTTTTGTATGCTTTCTGTTGTTAATCTGTGTTTTGGTACAGAGAACTAGCTAAGAATCTAGAAAACTGGAAGTAAAAATATAGTTTCCCTCCCATACAATGTCTTATTGAAAGGAAGTGCTGTTATTAAATAGAGTACAGTAAATATTATCTCTGTATAACTTCATAGTTGAGGAAATTGGAGATAATATAGTTATTTTAATATATATTGAAATGATAAATTAATGTTCAATAATTCTAAGAGTATGAATAAAGTTATGTTTTGGTAAAAAAATTTTACTGTATCTTACCTTTACTTTCTCTATATACTGTTATTTCTAGAAGCTGAGTATTCTGACTGAAAACCCAGGTGGGATGCAATTTATTAACCATAATAGCTCTTTGAGCATTGGATACTAAAAATTGTTCCTGAAATTCTTGAGCAATTTAGTGCTTAGAAAAGAGACCTCCAGCTCTAAAGATACTACCACTGAATATGAAAATCTAGACTCTGTTGCTAACCATGCAAAGAGGAAAATGTCCTCTGGGTGTTTGAATAATTTTATTTATCTAGCATTTGTTCCCTCTGATTATGTATTTTTAGAGCAGACTTTTAAAAAAGCTTAATTTTAAAGAAAGGAACAAACATTTTCTTTTGAAAGGATGTTAATAATCCCTAGGGCAGGTACTTATCTTCTTAAAAGCACAGATAGGCATTTCTACATTATACATTTGACATAGTAGTATGTCAAATGCCTGAAATTTAAACTTATTTTATCTAAAGGGTAAAATCAGTCATACTAAGGGAATTTAAAAGTGAAGGTACTTTTGCATGATAAAAGTCACATTAAGTTTGTGCAACTTTTGCAAGCGTACATTTGCATGCTTAACTAAAGTTCATATAATGAGACTTAAAATGAGAATACAAAAGGAGCATTTCTCATTCTCCCTCTCCTTTTTTTCTAAAAGACTACAGTTTTAAACATTTCTAACGTCATTTTAATCAAGCTGTTCCTTAATGGTTGTTCTGCTTTGGTTTACATGATAATGATTCATTGGTTTATGGCAACTGTAAAAATACTAGAAATCAAACACCTATTTCATTAGTTGATTCTTAACACTAAGGTGATCACAGCTATATATCTGACACATGATTTTCATCACTGAAATTGATAGTATATGTTTGAGTTTACATACTATGGTAAGAACACATACTTTTGTATTTCATCTTTAAAGCCCTGAAGTCAATAACCTGAACTCTGGATTAGCATGTTTGAGGTTTTAATGATTGAGAGACTTTTTTATGTCTACAGGCCAAAAATTATTTGTATACTAGACATTTGGATAAGAAACAGACCAACTTCTTTAGATAACTGCAATTATTAAGTCACTTAGATTCCTCCTAATTCAACTCAAGCAGCAGCCATTCCTGAGTAACAACTTCCTCTCTGCTCTTTGAGCCCCCTCCCAACTCCTCCCAGCAACTCTAAACTAAAGACAGATTTTTAAAACATAAACCAATGCTTTAGGATAAAATTTGTTTCTCATATAATATAAATCTCCCAGAAATGTTGGAAATGGTGGTTCATGAAAAGGCAAATTGTTTTTCATTGGCCTATAGCTTTTAATGTTAAAACTGAAGCAGAGCAATTATATTCTTCATAAAACTACAATTTTGTGACTTCTGACCTCTTTCCCATCCGGTCCCCAAGTAGTCTTCATTCCAATAGTAATAGCATAGGGAAATAAAAAAAGACCCACATTTACAAGAATTTAGCTTCTGGCAAGCATCATTTTAAAGAATTCACTTCCTGGCTCATGGTTTACATGACCTGTCTTCTCTTGCTTTTTTCTTTCCCTCTACCCTTCCCCCTCTCCTCCTTAGGGCAAGCTGAGTTTTAACTATTGCATTCACTGCTGCTTCCTGTCTCTTTTGCTTTCTATTTTCACAACCATGGGAATGGAATCTGCTCAGAACTATTAGACCAATATCCCCACACACGACTACTTTCATGTTTCACCACTGCCTAGAAACGTATCAGCATAATTAATTCAGAAATATCTCATAAACTACTAGCTGAGTTAACTTCTATAATGTCTTCAGGTATTTCTTGTTTTTTTGTTTTTCTAAGTTGTTATTTTAAAGAAAAACTTGATTTATATTAGGATCTAATTTTCCTTGGGGGCACAAAATATATAATCCTACTCTTAATTAAGGAATGATTTTATCTTACTATTTTCAATGCCAGTTTGTGTTTCTTGTATTTCACTATTTTTATAAACCACTCCCTCCAAATTCTCACTCAGAAGCCATATGTATGAAGAACCAAGTTTCCATTATCTATTCTATCAGGAAATGGGAGAACCAACTCTGAGGCAAAAATTAAGGGAAAAAATTAAGCTATCACAGTTAAACCTCAGTTTATAAGGTCAGTGCATCCTTGAAACATAAAACACCTAAGAGAAAAACATATAAGAGAATTATACGCGTAAATGTGGAAAAGGTTTTTATTTGCCTTATTTTTAGGTACACAGGATTGTTAGGTAATTTCTCTAGCTTGTGAAAGCCTCCAATTAAAAATAAAATTACATACTTTCTTAAAAAAATAGTTCAAAACACAAACAGCAACAATTTAGCCTTACAATTATATTAATTATATTTTTATGTTATCTACACTTTTTTTAAAGTTAGAGTTCAAAAACATCTGTTTCCAATAGGGTGGGAGAGAGGTTTGTTTGTTTTGTTTTTTTTTTCCAAGTGAAAGGAAGTTAACTCTTTTCTGATTCTAACTCTTTCCTGATTTTTCTCATAGGATTCTCTTCTCTTGATCTGTTTCTTATTACCTACATTATTTTGTTTCTAGATCTGCTACTGTGGAGCTATCTTAAAACTTTTCTGCTCAAATTCTGGAGAAAGAATATATGACTAACTCAGCAAATTGAATTTCCCTCGTGACTCAGACAATAAGAATCTGCCTGCAATGAGGGAGACCTAGGTTTGATCCCTGGGTCGGGAAGATCCCCTGGAAAAGGGAAAGGCTACCCACTCCAATACTCTTGCCTGGAGAACTCCATGTATAGAGAAGCCTAGCTGACTACAGTCCTCGGGGTCTCAAAGAGTTGGACACGACTGAGTACTAACAGATTCACTTTCACTTCAGCAAATTGACATTTTACCTTTTAGGCATAGTGTTTTGTATCAGACAGGATCAGCTTTGCTGACCTGTGTATCTCTTTCTGGTAAAATCAGTGGTTACTTCTTCAAGGGATGCCCTATGCTTTCCTTCTTCCATGACTGTTTCCAGCAGTGTGGTTTCCTTTAGAGGAGTCAGGTAGACAAAGTACTAAAATTCATGTCTTGAACAATGGAGAGACTGTGGAAGTAAATATACAGTAATTCATTTATAATATGGCTTCACTTATTTATCCTAAGCTGTATCTACTGCCAAAAGTATGGCAATTGAATTAGGATTCTTAGATCATAAGGTAAGTTTTAGTTTCTATAGATATTACATTCTTCCTTTCAAAAGTAGTTTTAAAAATATAACGAGATATTTTCTAAATGCTTGCCACCTTTTAAATATTGTTTCATAAAATGATTAACCATTCATATTCTTCTGTGAATTACATAGTCATATTCTTTAAAACATTTTCTGTTGGATTGTTGGCTCTTTTGTGCTGAATTATACATTTTTTTAAGATATTTGTGTTATAATACATTTTCTCAATATATGGTCTTACCCTGTTTGTACTGTCATTTGTCATAGTAAATTTTTAATACTATTAATAACAGTCATATGTTCATAATAAAATGAGTCTTTTTGGGTTTTTTGTTGTTGTTGTCACACGTTAACATTGTTGTTCTTTATCTTGATAGCATAACAATATGTATATCTTTTTAGGAAAGATTTATTTTTAATTCATCATGAATTTACATTTTAAAAACAGATTTTGTTACTCTTCTTGAATATACAATAATTTTGTGGCTTCACTATTTTGTTTTTTACTATTTCTAGAAAATTTTCAACTATAACCTCTCCAAGTGTTTCTTTGTCTTTATTTTCTATTCTCCATCCTCAATCTCCCATTAAAAATAAAGTAATTATTTTTTTCCATTCTACTCCCTAGATCTATTTTGTTTCATGTTTCTTATCACTTTACATCTTTTTTCAGCTTCTATATGGTTTCCTCAGACCTATATTCAAGTTCATCGACATTTATTCCTGTGTTTCTAATCAGCTGTTTGGCCTGTCTAAAGAATGTGTACTTTATATTCGTACATTTTCATTCCTAAACTATTTGGTCCTGGTTTCTCTTGCTAATCTGCCTCTTTTTCAATCAAAGCATTTTGCATTACTGTTTAACTTCCTTCTTGTAGCTCCTTAGCAATTATAAATTATAAAGTATCATTTATATTGTTCTATTAGTTCTAATTCTTGGAGAATTCATCTTGTTACTGTGTCTGTTGAATCTATTTCACGGTATTCCTGTGGTTCAAAAGCTTTTGCAGAGATATCACCTCAAAGGATTTCCCCTTTGCTCCTGGATATCATTACTGCTCTGGATCATGGAAATGTTCTTTTAGAGCCACTATGCACATTTTTTCCCTACTAAGTAGAAATGTCCTCTCTTTGATAATTTTTTTGGGAGGGGGGTATTTTTTGAGTTTTGATATCATGCAGTAGTGAGAAATCACTTTACTGACAAAGGTCCATAGAGTCAAAGCTATGGCTTTTCCCGTAGTCATGTATGGATGTGAGAGTTGGACCATAAAGAAGGCTGAGTGCCAAAGAATTGATGCTTTTGAACTGTGGTGCTGGACTGCAAGGAGATGCAATCCTAAAGGAAATCAACCCTGAATATTCATCGGAAGGACTGATGCTGAAGCTGAAGCTGAAGCCCCAATACTCTGGCCCCCTGATGGAAAGAGCCGACTCATTGGAAAAGACCCTGATGCTGGGAAAGACTGAATACAAAAGGATAAGGAGGTGGCAGAGGATGAGATGGTTAGATAGCATCACCAACTCAGTGGACATAAATATGAGCAACCTCTGGGAGATAGTGAAAGACATGGAAGCCTAGAATACTGCAGTCCATGGGGTTGCAAAGAATCAGACACGACTTGGAGACTGAACAACAACAATACTGAGACAAGAGAGACAAGAGAGAAGGAGGCAGAGCACAATGTTTAATTAAAAAAAAAAAATGGCAAAGCTACTGAGGATACAACAAAAACTGGTTAGAACCTACTAGGCCCAAAATGGTGGAAGATTCCACTTTCCCTAGACCTTGAGCCTCATTATGTGCTTATTTTAGCATATTTGCATATGCTAAGTGGCACACCCACAGGCACCATGACAGCGCCCATAAAAGTCTAAAATGTGGGCAGTGGCCCAATTCCTGGAAATGCCCACTCTTTATTCAAGATAGTTAGAATGTTCCTCCCACTTGTTAATTATGAAATTACCCAGCACATAAAAACTAACCACTTGCAAAAGCCAGGGCCACTGTTACCTTGTGACATGGTCCACATTCTGCTTAAGAAATGTATATCTCTAAATAACCTGCTTTCACTTCTCTATGGCTGCTCGTGACTTCTTTCCTGAGTGAAGCCAGGGACCCTCAACTGGTGGCCATCCCTGAAACTCACCCAAGGCCTGAGACATGACCATTCTTGTGCACCCCATTTTACAACAGTGCTGTCATTTTTAGACCTACTTCCATACAAAGCTTTGGTTTTCATTTTTACAGGAGAATTTTTTCTACATGAAACCATGAGTAGAAACAGTCTGCTGTTTGGTGGTCAGTGGGTATTGTTTTTTTCTTGTCCTTTGTTCAAGGAGATTACATTCATTCCAGAGTACTGGCTTTGTGTGGGTCTCATTTCCAGGTCCATGCCTCCTCTACCGCTTTGGACCTAAAAGCAGTAGCCCTTGTGATTAGAGTCCTTATCAGATCAGATAATCTCTGGGTTATTGTGGAATTTGTCACTTGTTTAGTAGTTCCTTCTTTCTTGTTTAGTAGTAGTTCTTTCTTTGTCGCCTCTGGTAAGTTTTCCTCTCTTTAGATTTTGCCTCTTTCCCCTTCTCTTCTCTGTCTTCTTTTCCCTTTCTCCCCTGACACCTATCCATCCCTTCATTGTGTTCAAATTTTCTCTTACTGAAGGAAGGTTTCAGGACACAGAACAAAAAGTTACTAGGCATTTCCTGACTCATTTTGATTAGACCATTTCAATACAATCCCGATACTTATTCTTGTCTCTAGTCTGCCTTCTACAACCCATAACAAACTGATTCAAGTTTTCTCTTCCTGGACAATCCTCCTACCTGGCCAAAGACCCTAAACTTATATTTGTTATTTTCTCTGATCTAATTTGTGAGAGCAAGCCTACTATGGGAAGCTACGTACAAAAAGTGTTTTTAAATACAGAGAAGGCTGCATTCCTTAACTATGAAAATAATTACTAAGAGGGCAATGCACTAAATAACCATAAAAAGAAAAATTCCTTATAACCATAGTTGAGATTCTACATCAAAGTAATGATTAGCAATTACTGCATCTTTGAAGACTGTACTTAAATTTTATTGCCTCTCAGGCAACTATTTGGAAATATCTGATTGATGATATAACAGGTCTTGTTTTTAAATCTTTAGCAAGTGATAGGCTTAAGTTTTTGTTACCTGTTCTAAAAGAAAGAAATGATGGCCTGCCTTATCTAAAATACTTTGGTTTGTTATATATGAGGTTGGTTGATCTTTTGTTAACGTACAACTCATGTTTTCTGATGTGTTTTCCTTTCATTCAAGTTTAACTTAAGTTGCATTTTCTGAAAGTACACACAGCCCAGTTACAAGAAACGAAGGCCGGTTGTACTCTCAACTGAGACAATCAGCCGTATGTGGGAAAACACTCACCAATAATGTAGTCAATAAGATATTTACATTCATTACAAAGAAAATGAGTTTGATTCTCCTTCTTGACATAGGCTGTTTCTCTTAGATTATGCTTCTCCACAGCTGTAGATCTCTTTCAAGGATATTTTATAATTCTACACAGTAGTTTATATTCTTAGGATTCATTCATGATTCATCTGAAGGGTTGTACAGTTTTATTCAAGAAATTTTTAAACAGTGGGGTGGTACATGTATGGAAGTAAAGTCTTTCTGATTTGTGAATTTAATATTTAACATTTAAAGTTATCTTAAGAGTCTCATATAGGTTTTATAGCTATAAAGATAAAGAAACTTGCCCCAAATCCCACAATTGTTAAGTGATATAGCCAGGATTTGACCCACACTCTGTCTATTTATACCTTGCATTTAACAACTGTGTTATACTGTTTACTGGTCCCAACTAGTCATTCCACCATGAGATCAAATTGCAACTGTTCTATTGAACTGAATAATTTTGTTTCCAATTTGGAAATGGTCTAGTCTTTTTGAAATATTTCTAATGAGCAACTTATTGGTATGACTAATTGTATCTTTATTTTGCTATTATTTATTACTTCTAGAAGTACTGAAGAAAATCTACTACCTAAGTAATCTCTTTATTCACAAAAGTAAGTTTGGCATTGGCCTTAACTTCTGACACCGAAAAAAAACTGATTAGAATACTTAGAAGTGAATCCACGAACACAATTAAAAGAAAAAAAGAGATGGTTAATTGTACTAATGTACTTTCCTCTTTATAACCTGCAGATGCTCACAAGTAACTGAGGAAATAAATTCTATCTCCCCAACAAATGAAATGTCTCACCACTATATTTTTGTTCCTTTTGCTGCAACTCTTAAGGGCTTTTTATTTATCTGACTATAGATGTTGGGAACTGATCAACCAGTATGAGAAACACCTCCAGCTAAATTGAAGGAAACATGTTTCAATAAACTCCATATTCTAATAATGAGTTTCATCATATACTCTAAGATGAAAAACAAATAATAGTCACTATGCCAAATCTATGTAATCAAAATTACCATCTCTAATATTTGAAGACAGGCTTGTCGTTATCATATAACTCAAGTTACATGAAGTATGATTTAAATCCCCTAAGGAAACGTTTCAAAATGTGGTGTGCATTAGGTTCTTTCATTTCCCAAAAGGTGATTCATAGAACGAGGGCTAGAAAAAATGGTGTTCTTGGCAATTCTTTAAGTTTCACACCCCTATCACCCATTTTTGCATTTAAACAGATCATTTACTGGCAGCAGATGGGTAATAGGATAAAAGTTTTCAATACAGTGTGGTGAGCATATATATTTCCAGACACAACATGAGAGAGTGCAAGGCAGTGCTCTTTAAAGTGATTAACAAAGAGCTGTGGAATCTGCTATCATTCTTCCTTGTTACTGTCATAGCCCTTCCCAGGACTGCTAGAGAAACTTTACAATAGCTGAATACATGTTACACATACAGATGGGGAAGTGCCTCAGGCAGTTTGGCAAATTTTACTATGAGTCAATTTTTGAATTTCTGCTTTCTGAGTCACCATATCATCTGAGTCTGACATTTTCATTTTAAAAATCCTGTTACCTTAATGTTGACATGTCTGTATCATTTCATAATATTTGTTGCATTTGAAAATATTATCAACAAATATGCTTCACTGAGATTAACATTAAATGACAAGATACAAGTTTAATTTATCTGGGGGCACATTCTCCTCCGCACTGCCCCCCACCCATTGTGGTGTAAGGAAATCCCTTTCTCAATTTCAATTTTTCTAACTGTAGGGGGAAATTATGGATATTTCTAGCATGAGAGTTTTTTGTAAATAATGTTCTAATTAATGTATGTATATAAAATGGTATAACATTTCATATGAGCTACTAGTTTCAGACTCTTGTTAATTATAAAAGACAAAAGGTACAGGAGCACAGCTCAAAGTAGTGCTAATGAGAGGTTTGTTTGCTTATTTATTTTAACTCAACCCTTACTAAAAAAAGTGCTTGCTTTTAGATAACTATTAATCTCTGGTTCTAATCAGAACCATGATATTAATGGGACTATTTTAAATGGCTAATATTTCCCGAAGAAAGTCTTAGAATGATGTTGAATGTAATATCTACACACATCAACTATAGAGGATTTTCCTTAGGCTTGCATTACTGCTATATGAGGGTCCTCTTTAACCCATCATGACTCCTAGTTGCAATTTAGAATACAAAGAAGATGCAATTAAGAGCCTGGGTGGAGGGTGTGCTGTTCATTCACAGAGATGGAAAATGAAAAAAAAGAAAGTGAGTGACAACCAAGGTACATTTTTAGGTAAAACAGGAAGCTGAAGGACCATTTCATTTAACATTAATCGTAAATACAGAGTGGGCTTCCCAGGTGGCTAGTGGTAAAGAATCCCCTGCTAGTGCAGGAGAACAAGTTTGATCCTTGGGTTGGGAAGATTCCCTAGAGAAGGCAACGGTAACCCACTCCAGTATTCTTGCCTGGGAAATCCCACGAACAGAGAAGCCTGGTGAGCTATAGTCCATGGGTCGTAAAAGAGTCAGACACTTACTCAGCAACTAAACAACAACAACATAAATACAGAGGAGGAGAACAGAATAACTTCAGAATGTGTATAAAGGATAGAAACAGTATGGACCTAACAGAAGCAGAAGATATTAAGAAGAGGCGGCAAGAATACACAGAAGAACTATACAGAAAAGATCTTAATGACCCAGATAACCACAATGGTGTGATCACTTACCTAGAGCCAGACATTCTGGAGTGCGAAGTCAAGTGGGCCTTAGAAACCATCACTATGAACAAAGCTAGTGGAGGTGATGGAATTCCAGCCGAGCTAATTCACATCCTGAAAGATGATGCTGTTAAAGTCCTGAAGTCAACATGCCAGCAAATTTGGAAAACTTAGCAATGGCCACAGGACTGGAAAAGGTCAGTTTTCATTCCAATCAAAAGAAAGGCAGTGCCAAAGAATGTTCAAACTACCACACAGTTGCACTCATTTCACATGCCAGAAAAGTAATGCTCAAAATTCTCCCAGCTAGGCTTCAACAGTACGTGAACCGAGAAATTCCAGATCTACAAGCTGGATTTAGAAAAAGAAGAGGAGCCAAAGATCAAATTGACAACATTGGTTGAATCATAGAAAAAAGCAAGGGAATTCTAGAAAAGCATCTACTTCTGCTTCATTAACTACATTAAAGCCTTTGATGGTGTAGGTCACGAAAACAAAAACTGTGGAACATTCTTAAAGAGATAGGCATACCAGGCCACCTTACCTGTCTCCTGCAAAACCTGTATGCAGATCAAGAAGCAACAGTTAGAACCAGACATGGAACAATGACAACAGACTGGTTGCAAATTGGGAAAGGAGTACATCAAGGCTGTATATTGTCACCCTGCTTATTTAACTTATATATAGAGTACATCATGTGAAATGCTGGGCTGGATGAATCACAAGCTGGAATCAATATGGTCAGGAGAAATATCAATAACCTCAGATATGCAGATGACACCACCCTTATGAAGAGGAACTAAAGAGCCTCTTGATGAAGGTGAAAGAGGAGTGTGAAAAAGTTGGCTTAATACTCAACATTCAAAAAATGAAGATCATGGCATCCAGTCTCATCACTTCATGGCAAAGAGATGGGGAAACAGTGGAAATAGTGACTTTATTTTTTTTGGCTCCAAAATCACTACAGATGGTGACTGTAGCCAAGAAATTAAAAGACACTTGCTCCTTGGAAGAGAAGCTATGACCAACCTAGACAGCATACTAAAAAGCAGAGCCATTACTTTGCCGACAAAGGTCCATCTAGTCCAAGCTATGGTTTTTCCAGTAGTCATGTATGGATGTGAGAGTTGGACTATAAAGAAGGCTAAGTGCCAAAGAAGTGATGCTTTTGACCTGTGGTGTTACAGAAGACTCTTGAGAGTCCTTTGGACTCCAACGAGATCAAACCAGTCAATCCTAAAGGAAATCAGCCCTGAAAAGACATTGGAAAGTCTAATGCTGAAGCTGAAGCTTCAATACTTCGGCAACCTGATGCAAAGAGCTGACTCATTGGAAAAGACCCTGATGCTGGGAAAGATTGAAGGCAAAAGAAGAAGGTGGCAGAGGATGAGATGGTTAGATAGCATCACCAACTCAGTGGACATAAATTTGAGCAAATTCTGGGAGATAGTTAAAGACATGGAAGCCTGGCATGCTGCAGTCCATGGGTTCGCAAAGAATCATACAAGACTGAGCTACTGAGCAACAACAATGGGACTTTAGGCTAAAGTTAAAGAGACTTGAAGACATTTGCAAAAGAAAATAGTGAAATTGGGAAATTTTAGTTTTCTCAGCAGTGATACAGACCTACATGATCTTCAGGAGCTTAGGTTGTAGTGTATCCAATCAACCATTTTTTTTTTTTTTTTTTTAGCTTTCTCCAAAAATGCTCAAAGATCAGGAAGAAGGTTGGGGAAAGAAATGGCAGTTATGACAAATAGTCAAGACCAAAGACACGCTGGAGACAAGCAGATGTATGTATCAAAGGAGGTCAAGTCTCTGGGATGTTGACTGAGGACAAAATTCAGCTTATGAAAAAATGACATACCTGAGAATAATATGTGGAGATTAAGGAAGTAAATTCTAGAAATATTGATCTTGAAAGAGGGAGATTTGGAAAAATGATGACACCAAAATATGTGGCTTGTATACCATAAATTTTGTATCATCAAAATTTATCAGTTCAATTCAGTTGCTCAGTCATGTCCCACTCTTTGCAACCCCATGGACTGCAGCACTCCAGGCTTCCCTGTATAACACCAACTCCTGGAGCTTGCTCAAACTCATGTCCATCGAGTCGGTGATGCCATCCAACCATCTCATCCTTTGTCGTCCCCTTCTTCTCCTGCCTTCAATCTTTCCCAGCATCAGGGTCTTTTCCAGTGACAGTTTTTCTCATCAGGTGGCCAAAGCATTGGAGCTTCAGCTTCAGCATCAGTCCTTCCAATGAATACCCAGGACTGATCTCCTTTAGGATGGACTGGTTGGATCTCCTTGCAATCCAAGGGACCCTCGAGAGTCTTCTCTAACACCACAGTTCAAAAGCATCAGTTCTTTGGCACTCAGCTTTCTTTATAATCCAACTCTCCCATCCACACATGACTACTAGAAAAACCATAGCTTTGACTAGACAGACTTTTGTCGGTAAAGTAATGGCTCTGCTTTTAAATATGCTGTCTAGGTTTGTCATAGCTTTTCTTCCAAGGAGCAAGAGTCTTATAATTCAATGGCTGCAGTCACCATCTGCAGTGATTTTGAAGCTCCAAAATATAAGGTCTCTCACTGTCTCCATTGTTTCCCCATCTATTTGCCATGAAGTGTTGGGACCAGATGCCATGATCTTAGTTTTCTGAATGTTGAGATCAAGGAATTATAAGGACAGGTTCTGAAGCCACAGTATTTAAATAAGGTTGGATCTTTAATTTTAAATATTATGCATATTTACAAAGTTCTAGACCCAATTATCAAGTACATGCTTCAATATTCATTTTACTCAAAGGATATTTTAAGGGCACACAATTATGGTCAGATTTTTTTTTAACCAAGGCAGAAACCGGCCTGATCCATTTTCTAAGAGAGAAGAGAGTCTTCTCAAATTAGAAGACATTAGGTGTATGGAGATTCCTTTTTTCTTTACAAAGAAAGGGGCAAGTTAGGATACTGTGCATGCTTTTTGAAAATAATGAGGCCACCCTTCCCTTTAGTACATCTTTTTCATATCTTGCTGCCTTCCAAAAAATGCTGGCTGTTATGTTTGCTTTTTATATTCATTAATAACCATTTGCAAAGTAACTCACTTTCTCTTCATCTGTTTTTTTTTTTTCTTCTTTTTTTGCTCTGACACTTTAATGCTTCTGACATCTTTCAACACATAATGAAAACCAGCTCTGCCTTTTCCTGGTTTCCTCATTTCTGAGTACTATGGCAACGGATCCTAGTTGACTTAGTAAAACTTGAAAATGTCACATTGCTCTTCATTCTTTGATGAATGCACATTCATGAATACAGCTCAGTGCAAAAGCAATTACAGGCAGTCTTAAAAAGGACCATAACCAAAGTCACCCTTAAATGATTTTCTCCAGGTGTTGTATTCAGAGTAAAACATGGCAAGCCAATCCTGGCATTTAAAAAGACAATCTTTTTCGTCTCTGAGAATAATTAGCAATCACTTTAAAATATTTTTATGAAAAACTATGATTTCTGTAAATAAATCTTAATTCCAAATCACTGAATTCACTTAGCATACTATCTCCTCCAAAACGAATGAAATCCATTAAAAACATATAATGAGGAAGAAACATAGACAAATTATTTAACACACACATAAATTGCAACTTAAAACTAATTTCAGTGACACATATAAAACACACACATTTTTACTTACTTAATTTTAACAGGAACCTGCAAAACAAAAACATATTTAAGAATGGTTTGCTCTATGATGGCAAACGTTTGCTCATCAGAGACTGACTCTATCTTAATTTAATGCTGCTGCTGCTGCTAAGTCGCTTCAGTCATGTCCGACTCTGTGTGACCCCATTGACGGCAGCCCACCAGGCTCCGCCGTCCCTGGGATTCTCCAGGCAAGAATATTGGAGTGGGTTGCCATTTCCTTCTCCAATGCATGAAAGGGAAAAGTGAAAGTGAAGTCTCTCAGTCGTGTCCGATTCTTAGCGACCCAATGGACTGTAGCCTACCAGGCTCCTCCGTCCATGGGATTTTCCAGGCAAGAGTACTGGAGTGGGGTGCCATTGCCTTCTCCACTTAATTTAATAACCTACATCAAAATGGCTATGTAGAATTATAACAATAAGTATAATAACAAGAGTAATATTGCTGTTTATTTGCTAAATCATGTCCAACTTTTTGTGACCACATGGATTATAGCCCACTGGGCTCCTCTCTCCTCTTTCCCAACAGAGAGTACTGGAGTGGGTTGCCACTTCCTTCTCCAAGGGATCTTCCCAACCCAGGGATAGAACCTGTGTTTCTTGCACTGCAGGAGAAATCTTTACCACTGAGTCACCAGGGAAGCCTCAAGAGTAATATTGGATGGCTGTTATTTTAAAATTTAAATGAAAAATAATTTATTACACTTATGAGTATATGCTTTTTCATTGCCCATGTACATTGTCTGGTATTGCTAGCTTTTAATGGTGATTCTATATTAAATCACGTAGAATCTCATATTTTTATAGGGTACTATTAACAAATTATATCCATATACCATATTACTACATTTCTTCATTTCCATCCCAATTTATCTCAATATCAGTGCCATGTCTAAATGGCATATCTTATTTACATTTTATAGTTGAAGAAACTAAGATCTGAAAGCTTAACATTTGAAATCACAAAGTTATAAAGCGAGAAAACTAAAATGTTACCTCAGTCTCTGACTTCATATTTGGGGTTATTTTCTTGTCATCTTACATCTTTTATGTATTGCCTTAGTTAAATACATCTTCCAAATAGTCTATATTCCTTAGGAATATTGAAGTGGTTAAAAAAGAATTTTCTAAAGCAGCCAGCAACGAAGACAATCGGTGAATCCCAGCCATGATGTTTTGTGACGCGTCCCTGTGTTATCAACACAGAGACGTCTTTGAAGTCTAAAACTGCCATATCTGAAAGTAGCATAAGCAAAGTAGTGATAAATATACCCAAGGCTTGCTCACAATTATAATTAATTAGTCCTATCTCACTGAAAGGTACAATACAATGTACAATAACGTTAAAGTTTGGGGAGAAAGCAACAATTCTATATAAGCAATTTGAATGTATCAAAAAACACTGTTCTATTTAAAGTGCACATTTAGAGTACCTACTCTAGGGAGCTCCAAGAAAATTTCCTTCTGGCAATTCCTAGTGGTCCAGGAATAGACAAAAAGCTTAAAGAGAGTCCATCACAGAAGCATGAAACATAGAAACTAGGGCAGCTTTAAAATGCAATCATTCTCTGTAGGAGAAGGTCATAAATGAGGTCCACGTAAGGGAATCTTAAAGTAAACAGTTTCAGCTTCCAAAAAGGATGCATCTTGGCCACTCAGTCACACTGGGGACCTACCGGGAAACTCACTAAAAAGTGTGCCAACACTTCAAGAGTGTTTCATTCAAGAAGCAGTAATGGTGAAGGGGTTAAGTGTGTGAACTCTGAAATAAGACAGATTGGGTTCTAAGCTCGGGTCTACCAATTTCTACCATGCAAATTTAGTAAAATGTCTTCAACTCTCATGTCCTAGTTCTTCCATTTGTAAGACAGGAATGATAATAGTAACCAATATTGGGGGTGTTGTTGAGAAATGCATATGCTTTAACAGTTGGGCCCCCTCAATAAAAATATTTTAGGCTGTGTAACACTCTGGGGTTAATCAAATTATTAGAGCAGCTGTCAACAGTTGATATTCTTGATGTTTCCTTAGTAACCAGCAAAATAGCAGAGAAAAAACTATCTATTAAATTGCACTGAATGATTTCACAAGGTTTACCAATATTAGAAAACATGAAGATAATGAGGGGTTTGAGCATACAGAACTAAATATGAATGGCTGAAACACCATAGTCAAGATTGATAAATAATATTTAAAAAGACAATTTGAAAAAAATGAGACCTTTAGGTTTGAACATCCATTGTATATAAAATACGTGGTAAGTCAGTTAAATAAAAATACATTCAATATATGTGCAAATGTTTCATAAAATCTGAAACACAAATAAGCAAAAAGAAAATTTTTTGAGCCTAAATTATGAACCAAAGATAAATATTAAAATCACTGTGAGAAAGCATTATTTATCATTATAAACGGCAGAATTTTAAGACTAAAAACAGGTTAAAAGGAGATTATAAGGTGCTCTCCTAGCTTGTTGATAGGAGTGTAGAACTGACATAAACATTGTAAATGTCAATATGATAAAATAGATCGAAACCCAAAAACATACATATCATTTTACAAAGTATTCTGCTGTTAAAATTGACAGTTAGAAAATTACCAGCTTTACAATGTTCTTTATTCTGTTTATAGTTTGAACAAAAATAGAGACAAAGTAAGAGCCCTTCAAGATAGTGCTGAATAATTAAATACACTGAAAAAATAAGTAATCATGCAATGAAATATGCTACTTTTAAAATAATGATGTATACCTGTTTTTATTGGTATAAAATGTACAATTCAGCATTAACTTTGCAAAGAATGTTAGAAAATTGTGTAATATCTCCTTTTTCTTTAAAACACACAGAAAGAGAAATGAGACAGAGATATAGGGAGGGAAGATAGAGGGAAAGAGCAAGAATAAAGAAAACAGACAAAGCAGATAAACAAATATCAATACTAAAATGATTAGACACACATGATTTATGCTTTCTTCATTACACTTTTCTTTGTTTTCAACACTTAACAGGAACACATTTCTAGTTGAGAATAAAAACATTTCCATTAAACAGGGATAAAAAATATTTTGGCAATAGCCTTTCTGGATAAAATAATCTAGGCTGGAACACAGCATCTCTGTTCAAAACAAAGGAATCTCACTCAATATGATAGCTTAAAGGTAACAAAATAGTTTATCTGTCTTTCAGCTATGAGGCAGTGATCCTTTAAACCACAATATAAAATGGCTCATTTCTGGGAATGTCACTTAGCTCAAGGATTTTTGAGGAAAAGTGAACTTTTGTGCTGTTAAAATGCTTTTGTAATACAGGAGCATCTTGTGTCAAAAAATATGCACCCTTTTGGATTTTTCCAATGTGTTCATTAGCATGACTTCAAAAAAAATCAATAGATGGGTATCCTTTTTTGAAAAATTTATATTTTTAGACATACTGATCATGATAATGAAGTTAACTTTAAATGTCCACTTTTTCACATGCATGCAGGCTTGCACAGGTAAACATATTGTTTAGTGGTAGTTTTAGTCACTAAGTCATGTCCCACTCCTACAACCCCATGGACTCTATAGCCTGTCAGCCTTCTCAGTTCATGGGATTCTCCAGACAAGAACACTGGAGTGGGTTGCTATTTCCTTCTTCAGGGGATCTTTCCCACCCAGGAATCAAACCCTAGTCTTCTGCATTGCAGGCAGATTCTTTACCAACTGAGCTACAAGGAAATCCATATTGGTAGGCCAAATTTTTAAACAGATTTAAAGAATTGATTTTTCTGATTAGAAACAAAACCACAAACATGTTTTTTTAAACACTGATCTAGTATAAATGAAATCATTTTAATGGAAGAAAGGCTCAAAAAATTATTACATTTAGTGGATTTTATTTTCAGAATTAAACTACTCTTGCAAGTGGCAACTAACAACAGAAAATTCAGTTAGAAATACATAAAGAAAATTGATCCTAAGCAGAAGAAATATTTGAGAGGCTTCCTTCATCTACATATTTACAAAATATACAATTATTAGTCATCTTTATTCACAGAGAAAGTGTTTTGACAAGTATTTCCCTGAAATAAAACAGATGGAGTGACTAGTGAGTCGGAAAGCATTTCCTTGTGCTATGTAACCAATCAATTTCAGCATACAAGCTTCTCTGAATAACTCGCCCATTCAAAACGAGTTTCGTTAGTTTTTCAGTTCAGTTCAGTCGCTCAGTCGTGTCCGACTCTTTGCGACCCCATGAACAGCAGCACGCCTAGCCTCACTGTCCATTATTAACTCCCTAAGTCCACCCAAACCCATGTCCATCGAGTCAGTGATGCCATCCAGCCATCTCATCCTCTATCGTCCCCTTCTCCTCCTGCCCTCAATCTTTCCCAGCATCAGGGTCTTTGCCAATGAGTCAGCTCTTCAGATGAGGTGGCCAAAGTTTGGAGTTTCAGCTTCAATATCAACCCTTCCAATGAATATTCAGGATTGATTTCCTTTAGGATGGACTGGTTGGATCTCCTTGCAGTCCAAGGGACTCTCAACAGTCTTCTCCAATACCACAGTTCAAAAGCATCAATTCTTCAGTGCTCAGCTTTCTTTATAGTCCAACTCTCACATCCATATATGACCACTGGAAAAACCATAGCCTTGACTAGATGGACCTTTGTTGACAAAGTAATGTCTCTGCTTTTTAATATGCTATCTAGGTTGGTCATAACTTTCCTTCCAAGGAGTAAGCATCTTTTAATTTCATGGCTGCAATCACCATCTGCAGTGATTTTGGAGCCCAGAAAAATAAAGTCTGTCACTGTTTCCACTGTTTCCCCATCTATCTGCCATGAAGTGATGGGACTGGATGCCATGATCTTAGTTTTCTGAATGTTGAGCTTTAAGCCAACTTTTTCACTCTCCTCTTTCACTTTCAGCAAGAGGCTCTTTAGTTCTTCTTCACTTTCTGCCATAAGGGTGGTATCATCTGCATATCTGAGGTTATTGATATTTCTCCTGGCAATCTTGATTCCAGCTTGTGCTTCTCCCATCCCAGCATTTCTCAAGATGTACTCTGCAAATAAGTTAAATAAGCAGGGTGACAATATACAGCCTTGACGTACTCCTTTTCCTATTTGGAACCAGTCTATTGTTCCATGTCCAGTTCTAACTGTTACTTCCTGACCTGCATCCAGGTTTCTCAAGAGTCAGGTCAAGTGGTCTGGTATTCCCATCTCTTTCAGAATTTTGCACAGTGTATTGTGATCCACACAGTCAAAGGCTTTGGCATAGTCAATAAAGCAGAAGTAGATGTTTGTCTGGAACTCTCTTGCTTTTTCTATGATCAAAAGAATGTTGGCAATTTGATCTCTGGTTTCTCTGCCTTTTCTAAAACCAGCTTGAACATCTGGAAGTTCACGGTTCACATATTGCTGAAGCCTGCCTTGGAGAATTAGCCACTTTAAAAGCTATGCTATAAATATATTAATATACAAATGATACACTCATGTTGACATTGGGATCTAATTTGGTGGGGGGTGGCATGCTGTGCCACTTGTACAATCTTAGTTTCTTGACCAGGGATTGAATCCAGGCCCTTGGCATTGAGACTGGGGAGTGTTAGCCACTGGACCACCAGGAAGTCCTGGGATCTAACATATCAAGGTCCTGCCAGGATCATATTTTTGTCATTAAAATAGGCTGTGTATATGCTCTATGACTCACAAATTCTATCACCAAGGTGACACTCGTGAAGTACTTGGATGATTTAGTAAGCACAGATTAAATAAACTACTCTTACTGCGCCCTACCTACTGCAAACTCATCCTGCTCATCAACCAGGCTCCTCCTCAAGTTCAGGTTTCAGTAGAAGTTAGAAGACCTGATTTGCCCCAGATTTCTTATTGGCCAAATACAGAATTTGAATAAACCAGCCTCTTTTACTTTGCAGAATGTCACATAATTAACTTATAATCAAGAATAATATTAGGGACTTCCCTGGAGATCCAGACTTTGCCTTCCAGTGCAGGGGTGTGAATTCAATCCCAGGTTGAGGAGTTAAGATCTCACATGCCTCTTGGTTAAAAAGTCAAAAACATAAAACAGAAGCAATACTGTAACAAATTCAATAAAGACTTTAAAAATGGTCCACATCAAAAAACTTTTTAAGAAAAGAATAATATTAAACTGTTTTTGTCAACCTGAGCATTAGTATGAAGTTCTTTCAATAAAGTATCTCTTTTCTTGTTCTCTGACACCTTGTTTCTTTCCATCTCACAGTAAAGAGAACAAGTGAAGTATAAACTCTAAATATCGGATACTACCCTCTCTAAACACTGGGGTTTTTTTGCCTTTTCTTAAATTTACCATTTCTCTAACATTTGACATTAAAATCAAAAGCTCTATTAATAAAAATATATGAGATTTTAGGTAAGTCATTTAATGATGTTAGGTATCTATACCAGTAAAAAGATTAACTATCGCCAGATTAGAGAGTCCTTAGGAGAATTAAATTGAAAAATGTACCTGAAAATATTTCCTAAATTGTAAAGATCACACAAGTTTCCTACATTTTCACTTTCTTTTCATTCCATAATACAATCATTTTTTTTTAGAGTTTTAGGCTGTTGTTGTGTAACACCTGTATATTAAAAGCTATTCAACATTTCACTCATGTATGAGACTGCAGACAGGATATGACATTTCATTCAGAAGAACTGAATGAAACAATGCCATCATGTCCACTTCTGACTTTTCACGTTAGCAAGTTGCTTACTGAGAATAATGATTTCACATGAAAGATGGCTGGACTTTTATCACTTATGTTTCTACAAAAAATATTTAAAAAGCAGTCCTTTAAAAAGTTATGTGAGTTATTTATAACTTCCTGTATTCTTTTTGTCTTAACGGCAACACGCTGTATGATATTTTATAACCCCTGTAATTTCCCTTATCAGTCTGCAAGTCTGCATTTCTTTCTTTGTTGACTCATATATTTGCAAATTATTTATTCATCCCAAGATATATCAATGCAACTGAAAGAAAAGAATAATGTCACGTCTAAACATGGGTAAAAGTGACTCAGTAAAAGGTACATAAATCTCTTCTTTTTCTCTATATGTCTCGAATTAGAGTAGTACCAAAGTTTTGGAAAAATTTTTAAGAATATTGAAAGGTGATATCTGTGAATAAAGTTTCCACTTTCTTTTCAACCTTGCTATTGTGAATTTCACCTCATCCTTTACTCTAGGGAATGTTTTGTTGTTCAGTTGCCAAGTCGTGTCTGACTCTTTGTGACCCCATGAACTGCAGCACACCAGGATTACCTGTACTTCACCATTTCCCAGAGTTTGCTCAAACTCATGTCGATTGAGTAGATGATGCCATCCAACCATCTCATCCTCTGTTGTTCCTTCTCCTCCTGCCCTCATCCTTCCCAGCATCAGGGTCTTTCCCAATGTGCCCGCTGTTCACATCAGGTGGCCAAAGCATTGGAGCTTCAGTCCTTTCAATGAATATTCAGGGCTGATTTCCTTTAGGATTGACTGGTTTGATCTCCTTGATGTTCAAGGGACTCTCAAGAGTCTTCTCCAGCACCACAATTCGAAAGCATCAATTCTTCAGCATTCAACCTTCTTTATGGTCCAACTCTTACATCTGTACATGACTACTGGAAAAACCATAGCTTTGACTAGACAAACCTTTGTAGGCAAAGTGATGCCTCTGATTTTTAATACACCGTCTAGGTTTGTCATAGCTTTTCTTTCAAGGAGCAAGCATCTTTTAATTTCATAGCTGCAGTCACTGCCCATAGTGATTTTGGAGCCATGAAAAGAAAATCTATCACTGTTTCCATTGTTTCCCCATCTATTTGCCATGAACTGAGGCCACCTTATGCCAAGGTCTTAGTTTTTTGAATGTTGAATTTTAAGCCAGCTTTTTCAATCTCCTCTTTCAACTTCATCAATGTCAGGGAGCGTTTAACAGGAGGCTTCCTGTGTGCTGTTTTTGATCTGTCATGAATTCTCTGTTCCTTATTAATTCCTGAATATTCAGGAATGAGAGGAGTAGCAAGCTGCTCCCAGGACTGAGGAATGCATGCATTTCCTTCATTAGCTTTTCCATATGGAGAAAAGTAACTATTTACTAACCTCTTCCTTTTTGATAATGATCATATAGTAAAAGTGATTATTTACAATCCTCTCTCTTTGATATGAATTGTCTTCTAGACTTATGTTTCCTTGGTAATTTGTAAGTCTGGTCTTTTGATCTTTATCTTTGCTGAAAAAGCTACCTTGTAAGACAGTATATATACCCACACTATGTTGAATAAAGTACCCTTGTTCCATCAGAACTTGGGTCCCCATGTCTTTCTTTCTCTCTCTCTCTCTCTTTCCTTCAGGCTATTTCTCTGGAGCTTGGAAGCCCGCTGAGCTCACTTTCCTCCCCAGGCTTTGAAGACCTCCTCGAGAGAGCACCCTGTGCCTTCGTGAAGCAGTGCAAGCCTTGTGTCAAAGGCTTTATTGGCTCTCTGCATAAACCAGGGAATATCAGCCTCTTTCTCTCTTTTCCTTTCTTATCGTCTACTCCGGACTGCCAGGTTCTGGTCCATTAAAGGACCTCAACAATCAAGAGTCTCCTTAGTCTCTCTTTGCTTTCTGCCATTAGAGTACTATCATCTGCATATCTGAGGTTGTTGCTATTTCTCCCAGCAATCTTGATTCCAGCTTGTGATTCATCCAGCCCAGCATTTCGCATGATGCACTCTGCATCTAAGTTAAAAAAGCAGGGTGACAACATACAGCCTTGATGTACTCCTTTCCCAGTTTTGAACCAGTCTGTTGTTCCATGTCCAGTTCTAACTGCTTCTTCTTGATCCACATACAGATTTCTCAGGAGACAGGTAAGGTGGTCTGGTATTTCCATCTCTTTAAGAATTTTCCACAGTTTGTTGTGATCCACATAACCAAAGGCTTTAGCGTAGTCAATGAAGCAGATCTTTTTTTCTTGAATTCCCTTGCTTTTTCTGTGGTGCAACAGACGTTGGCAATTTGAACTCTGGTTCCTCTGCTTTTTCTAAATCCACTTTGTACACCTGGAATTTCAGTTCATGTACTGCTGAAACCTAGCTTGAAGGATTTTGAGCATTACATTGCTAACATATAAAATGAGTGCACTTGGATGGTGGTTTGAACATTTTTTCATATTTTTGACACTGCCTTTCCTTGGAATTGGAATGAAAACTGACCATTTCCAGTCCTGTGGCCACAGCTGAGTTTTCCAAATTTGTTGACATATTGAGTTCAGCCCTTTGACAGCACTGTCTTTTAGGATCTGAAATAGCTCAGCTAGAATTCTATCACCTCCACTAGCTTTGTTGTAGCAATGCTTCCTAAGGCCCAGTTGACTTCACACTGCAGGATGTCTGGCTCTGGGTGAGTGATCACACCACTGTGGTTATCTGGGTCATTAAGATCTTTTTTGTGTAGCGTATTCTTGCTATCTCTTGTTAATCTCTTCTGCTTTTGTTAGGTCCTTGCCATTTCTGTCCTTTATGGTACTCATCTTTGAATGAATTGTTCCCTTGGTATGTTTAATTTTCTTGAAGAGATCTCTAGTCTTTCCCATTCTATAGTATTGCTCTGTTTCTTTGCATATTCTCTTAAAAAGGCCTTCTTACGTCTCCTTGCTATTCTCTAGAATTCTGCATTCATTGGGTATATCTTTCCTTTTCTTCCTTGCTTTAAATGTCTCTTCTCTTCTCAGCCATTTGTAAAGCCTCCTCAGACAACCACTTTGCCTTCTTGCATTTCTTTTTCTTTGGGATGATTTTGGTCACTTCCTCCTATACAATATTATGAATCTCAGTCCATAGTTCTCCAGACACTCTGTCTATCAGATCTAATCCCTTGAATCTATTTGTCACTCCTACTGTATAATCATAAGGAATTTGATTTAGGTAATACTTGGGGGGGGGATGATTAGTTGTGTTGTAAATAAATATATTTTAACATTTTTTGAGATTTCCCATGGAAGATGGGATTTTTGTTATTTGGTTTTTCATTTGTTTTTATAAACTTAGTATTTCACATGGATCTCTTTATTTTTAAGAATTTTCCTTCTATAAACTTCCCTAGCTTTTATCTTGTTTGTTTCTTCATAGATTGACTGGTTTTGTTTGATTATTTTAACTTATTATCTATGCTATTAAAGGTCATCATCCTCAGATTTACTTCCTTGAGAATGTTCCAGCTCCACATTCTGTGTTTATAAAGCTATAATTGACTTTCTAAAATTATCTAATATTACTATTAAAGCAGTCAGTTACAGAATGTTCTAATAATTCCAAGTCCAAGAATTGTTTCTGGGTATCAGGTATTCTTTGGCATTAACACTGACATTGAACTGACTCTGAAACACAAATGAATTAGTTTAATTCGCTATTCATTGTCTTCATAAAAAAGAGCTATATATTTCCTATCAAATATGCTAACCTTCATTTGACTCTTCTTAGCATTGAGATGACCTCCCTGCAAGAAGCTAACATAATTTTCCTGTCACATATGCAGTCTGTTATTACATGCATTCCAAGACCAAGTCCATTTTCTAATTTATAACAAACGGCAAAAATATAGGGGCACAGAGCAAAATAAAAACACACAATTTTAGTACACTAGCTAACTTAAACATTAAAGGTCACAGTGTACACCATAAACTTTCTTTGTGAGAATCACAAAAACAAAGGCCTGAATGATGGTATATTTCACATAGATTCAAAAAGTAGCCAAGTTCGTAGGACAGCACAAAGAAGAAGGAGCTCATCAGGTTCAGTTTAAAAGTTAGTAAGCAACAACTATGTACAAGACATTGAACAAGAAAATAAAATGAAAATAAAGATAAAGAAGATATTACCTTTGTTCCTAAGAAAACTATGGGGAGATACACTGGTGCACCAGTGTGTCGGACAGAATGTGGTAGCATAAAGAAATCTAGTGAAGAGAAACAAAACAAGTGCAGTGAAATCAAGGAAAGAGAAAAAATTAACTGTGACTTAAAGAATCAGGAAAGACTGGAGATGAGAGCTCAGATAAGTTTCCATGGGCAGAAATAGAAGACATAGTATTTTCAGAGATGATGGTCTGAACACAGGAATAAAATTGACAATGTGCAGTTTGTTCTGCACATTGAGTAAGTGTGCAGAACAAATCATGAGTGCCTTAGAAAATAGTAACTGAATGACAGTAGTTTCACATCAGATTACAAGGAAAAACTTAAATAAATAATATTTAATAATGACATATGAATTTCTAAGCATAAAATGGATGTAAAAGTTTTGGAACAGAAAAATTAATATCAGAATTATGCTTCAAAAATGCCATTCTAGGGTCCTATGAATGGGCTGAGTGAAATACCAGGGGAAAAAAAACTTATTTAAGGGACGAGCATGACTACGAACAAAGCTAGTAGAGGTGGTGGAATTCCAGTTGAGCTATTTCATATCCTAAAAGATGATGCTATGAAAGTGCTATACTCAAAATGCTAGCAAATTTGGAAAAACTCAGCAGTGGCCACAGGACTGGAAACAGTCGGTTTTCATTCCAGTCCCAAAGAAAGGCAATGCCAAAGAATGCTCAAATTACCACACAATTGCACTCATCTCACATGCTAGTAAAGTAATGCTCAAAATTCTCCAAGCCAGGCTTCAACAATACGTGAACCATG
Organism: Okapia johnstoni; assembly: GCA_024291935.2. NCBI lineage: Eukaryota > Metazoa > Chordata > Mammalia > Artiodactyla > Giraffidae > Okapia > Okapia johnstoni. Next base: position 46,477,016 of record CM044310.1, on the reverse strand, counting down.
AAATTCCAGATGTTCAAGCTGGTTTTAGAAAAGGCAGAGGAACCAGAGATCAAATTGCCAACATCCGGTGGATCATTGAAAAAGCAAGAGAGTTCCAGAAAAACATCTACTTCTGCTTTATTGAATATGCCAAAGCCTTTGACTGTGTGGATCACAATACACTGTGCAAAATTCTGAAAGAGATGAGAATACCAGACCACCTAACCTGTCTCTTGAGAAACCTGTATGCAGGTCAGGAAGCAACAGTTAGGACTGGACTTGGAACAACAGACTGGTTACAAATAGGGAAAGGAGTATGTCAAGGCTGTATATTGTCACCCTGCTTATTTAACTTCTCTGTAGAGTACATCATGAGAACACTGGGCTGGAAGAAGCACAAGCTGGAATTAAGATTGCCGGGAGAAATATCAATAACCTCAGATATGCAGATGACACCACCCTTATGGCAGAAAGTGAAGAAGAACTAAAGAGCCTCTTGATGAAAGTGAAAGAGGAGAGTGAAAAAGTTGGCTTAAAGCTCAACATTCAGAAAACTAAGATCATGGCATCTGGTCCCATCACTTCATGGCAAATAGATGGGGAAACAGTGGCTGACTTTACTTTTTTGGGCTCTAAAACCAGTTTTGCAAATGGTGACTGCAGCCATGAAATTAAAATATGTTTACTCCTTGGAAGAAAAATTATGACCAACCTAGATAGCATTTTAAAAAGCAGAGACATTACTTTGCCAACAAAAGTCCACGTAGTCAAGGCTATGGTTTTTCCAGTGGTCATGTATGGATGTGATAGTTGGATGGTGAAGAAAGCTGAGCACTGAAGAATTGATGCTTTTGAACTGTGGTGTTGGAGAAGACTCTTGAGAGTCCCTTGGACTGCAAGGAGATCCAACCAGTCCAACCTAAAGGAGATCAGTCCTGGGTGTTCATTGGAAGGACTGATGTTGAAGCTGAAATTCCAATACTTTGGCCACATGATGCGAAGAGCTGACTCACTGGAAAAGACCCTGATGCTTTGAAAGATTGCAGGAGGGAGGAGGAGGGGATGACAGAGGATGAGATGGTTGGGTGGCATCCCCGACTCAATGGACATGAGTTTGAGTGAACTCTGGGAGTTGGTGATGGACAGGGAAGCCTGGCATGCTGCAGTCCATGGGGTCGCAAAGAATCAGACATGAGTGAGCAACTGAACTTAACTGAAGGGACGACTGGAATAATCTATCTGAAAATAATGGCAGCTTAAATTTTTAAGAAAGCAAGGTATATTGTAGTCAAAGCACTGATTTATCATTTGATCTTAAGTTGGGAAAGAAGAGGAGGCAATGTTTAAAAGGGACTAGAATTTCAAGGTAAGGACATATTTGGCAACCAAGAATGCATGGAACATAGCAAGAAAAAACAGCTTTAGTTGCAATTTTTAGTTACCACCTTCTTTTTCCTACAAAAGGCTGAATCTATAATGCCCTTCACTCTCAATATGCTCATACTGCACTATTCCTGGATCAGTCCTTATTGTAATGCATTTGCAAATAGCCAGGGCTTCCCATGTGGTACTGGTGGTAAAGAGCCTGCCTGCCAATGCAGGAGACACAAGAGATGTGAGTTTGGTCCCTGGGTCGGGAAGATCCTCTAGAGGAGGAGATGGCAACACACTCCAGTATTCTTGCCTGGAGAACCCCATGGATAGAGGAGCCTGGTGGGCTACGTCCATGGGCTTGCAAAGAGTTGGACATGACTGAAGTGACATAGCACGCACAGGCACACACCAATCTCTTGAATCATAGCTTTATGTCACCCTCAAAGAATCAGGAAATACAGTCTCTGGAATAAATGGTACTCTCCCATTCTGCTCCTTGAGTTTCAACTTGATGCCATTGACTCCAAGTATAACGTTCTGCAAGAAAATCATACACAAATGTCCATTTTAAAAGTCATCAGTCATCACTACACTTGTCTAGGCTTCTTCTATCTTTTCCCCGTTATCCTATTCCGTCTAGAATTTGTATTTATTATCACAGTTCCTAGTCTTGAACTCAAATTCAGCACCTCAGTGCCAATAATATTGTCTTGCTCTTACCTCTTACTCTTCTAAAAAGTGACTTTTTATCCTATGTTGAATACTTTTGACTTTTTCTCATCACAGTCTGAGTTTTGCTTACTTTTTTCTAAGTGCTAAATTTGATCTCTTTTATTATAGATATATTTAACAACTGAAGACGATAAAGAGAGATAAATTATAAATTTTGAATGAGTGTGGCTATTTTACTTTTCTGAAGTTAGTGTAAGTATCTGTATCTGTCCAGGTCTCTCTGTATGGCTACTGTTCCAGGCGCTACATAGAATCTTTTTCCTCCCTGATACCAGAGTATGTCTTCAGATTTTGCAGATATTATAGGAAGGATGCTGACTTAATTAAGGAGTATACTGGTCCCAAGCAGAGATAGAACATTCATATGTCAGTGCCCAAGAGGAAGCTGGACTGATGGCAAGAGAGCAATAATATGAGCACCATAAGCAAGTCCAATGTTAACGGGCTTATATTTTAGAATGTTAAACTTGCCCTGTTCATTTAACTCCTTAGACACCACTGAAATGTCTGTACAGTAATTTTTTAAAAGTCTTAAAATATTGGAAGAGAAGACAACAGACTACAGGATATTTTGAAAGATAAACAGCAGGGAAAAAAGACTTTTACAACCAAAAGTGTAAATGAAGATGTGATGGCAAAATATTGAAAGTTTGTATAAGGAAGACAAGATTTCTCTCCTGAACACCACACAGAATTCACATCACAAAATTTCTAGTGTAATACCAGAAGACTGAAGTTTAATTTTTGACAACACAAAATAGAAAGACTTAAAATTTAGGCTTGTGAGGGAGCAATGCTGAGGAGCAGATCTATAAAAAAGGGATTATGAAGGTCCATGTATGCAATCTAAGTTAATGGAAATTGCTAGAGAGATTACAAAATTCAGTAAGTCTAACATTCAAGTAATTGAAATTTCGAGAAAGAGAGAGCAGAGTGAGTAGAGGAAGGGAAATTATTAAAGACACAATACACAAAATCTTCCCAGAATTAAAGAACATGGGTCTCCATTATAAAAGAGTCCATAGGTGCTCAGATAAACATGAAATTATCAATGTTAGGGCATAGCATTCAAATTTCTTTAGGTAAAAGAGGAAGGGGATAAGCAATAAATAACTGGTCTAAAATCTTCCAAAGAATATTAAAATAGGGTAAAAAAAAAAAAAATAAGAAAAAACAACTTTGAGCTTCTCAGTAACAATCTTGGACCCCAGTTTTGTTGGACAACATAATTATAATGAAATGACAATTTACATTAATGACTAAAATACAATTTCTAACTTAGAATTCTATAAGATAGTGAAATTTTTTAACTAGGTAAGGATAGAATAGATTTTTCATATACATGGTCACAAAGAAAATGCAATATCTTAGATTAGGGATACGGTTGAGATACACTTCTCATATTCTAAAAGAGGAAGCCAGCTTCATTTCGTCTGTGGACCTTTTCAGTGGCTTCCCTGCATTCATTTATTTTTGTTATATCCTCTCAAGAAAACTTTGCACTTTGTTATGTGATTTGCTTTGAAGAGTGTGATAACAGTAAATCTGATGCAAGCAGGGATTTGAAAGAATGCTTCAACTTCTCTTTCACTTTTGGGTCTATAAATTACCATGAGACCATGTCAAGAGAACAGGGTTGGTCTGCTTGAGAACTATGAGAGACCTAGGTATAGGAGAAACCTGGGAAAGGTAACTGAGTAACCATACTAGCTGAGACTCTACTAGACCAGCATGCCCTACACTGACCGAGACAACTAAACATAAATACACGAGTAAGCTCAGCCAAGGCCCACCCAGTCAGCGGATCTCACCCTACTCCTCCCTGCTTTAAGAAACATTTCAGTAACTGTCTTTTGGCTTTTTATTTTAAACCACTAAATCGCCACTAAATATGCATAACAAAGATATGGCCATTAACATAAATAAAATCTAAAATGGGTTAATCTGGGCAGAGTAGGATGAGAGATACAGTTTATTTGCTTTCTTTCATTATAGCCTTTTTAGTAGTAAATGGGTTTTTTAAAATCATGAGCACGGTTTAGACTTTTTAAATGATGACTGATAGGGCTCCTTGGAAGAAAAGTTATGACCAACCTAGACAGCATATTGAAAAGCAGAGCTATTACTCTGCCAACAAAGGTCCATCTAGTCAAAGCTATGGCTTTTCCAGTAGTCACGTATGGATGTGAGAGTTGAACTATAAAGAAAGATGAGCACTGAAGAACTGATGCTTTTGATCTGTGGTGTTGGAGAAGATTCTTGAGAGACCCTTGGACTGCAAGAGATCCAACCAGTCCATCCTAAAGGAAATCAGTCCTGAATATTCACTGGAAAGACTGATACTGAAACTGAAACTCCAACGCTTTGGCCACATGATGTGAAGAACTGACTCATTGGAAAAGACCCTGATGCTGGAAAAGATTGAAGGCAGGAGGAGAAGGGGACGACAGGATGAGATGGTTGGATGGCATCACTGACTCTATGGACATGAGTTTGAGTAAACTCGGGGAGTTGGTGATGGACAGGGAAGCCTGGCTTGCTGCAGTCCATGGGGTCGCAAAGAGATTGACATGACTGAACAACTGAATTAAATTGAGGGCTCTACAAAAATAGTTCTTTGCCAGAAGAGTTTTATTGTTTATACTGCTGCTGTTTTGTTTGATTTGAATGAGAGAGAAAAAGTAAAAATGTAGGAATACACTTGAGTCAGGGCAGGATATGAATGCTGTTTTCTGGCCTGAAAACATGAAGGTCTAGAATAATAAGTAGCTGACAAGAACCTAGTATCCTTAGGAATAGAGGCTGCTATTGGAGTAAGACTGAAATCAATTCAGTATGTTTTCTAAGGAACAGAGTTTCCTGGGGAACAGACCACTGTGGGCAGAGGAGTTTTGGAGGCAGAAGTTGACAGTAAGTAACTATATTTTTGCCTTTGACTGCTAATATAGGTATGAAAGACATGGATCAACATAACTTTGAATACTTTGCCAACCTGATGTGAACAGCCAACTCATTGGAAAAGACCTTGATGCTGGGAAAAATTGAGGGCAGAAGGAGAATGGGATGACAGAGGATGAGATGGTTGGATGGCATCACTGACTCAATGGATGTGAGTTTGAGCAAATTGGGAGATAGTGAAGGACAGGGAAGCCTGGAGTGCTGCAGTCCATGGGGTCCCAGAGTCGGACGACATGACTTAATGACTAAACAACAACAATTTTGAATATATCTCTATTTAAAATATTGTTTGATGTGAGAATTGCTTGAAAAATCCCAGATTTTTCTGGCTTGGACTTCTGAGGAAATTTTATAACAAAAGAGTTCACTATGTGAATGTAAAATTTAGCTCAGAATCTAATTCCAGGATCACATATACTGAAACACCTGATTCAAAATTAATGAGCTGGCATTTGTACAAGAATACATGGATTACAGCTGTTATCCAAGGAAAATACTTCTTTTAAGATAGTAAAAATAGAAGCTTTTCCTTTATCTGAGAAGTATATGAGATGAAAATACATGATTGGTAGTTCAAATATACCATTTAAAAAGACAGGTTTCAAAGTCTCATTAACTAGAGGATAAAACTTTTAGGTACAATGTGATATAAATGTGCCCAAGTAATCACTGTGCTGTGATGGAGCAAAGATTATCATTCAAAGTAAACCCATTTCTCCTTCTGTGTGGAACAACACAGTCATTAAGGAAAAAATGCTCAGTGATTTTGTATTTAACAAGAACATATTAATAATAACTTTATGTGTGTCAGCCTCACCCCCATAATCTCCTTCAGTCGCCCTGGAGCACATAAAGACACCTTTGGTCTCAGTAAGCACAGAAATATACAAATTCAAGACAAATCAACTGATCTCTGTTGTCCACAATGCTACCCTCAGTACTCACATAGACATTGCTGTGATTTCTCTGCCAACCCCCACCTGCTGCCACTCACACTGGGAGCCCTAGACCCTGTCTGCATTCATGTATCTGTTTATTAAAACTCACTACTAGTCTCTTTCATCTTTAATTTACCCAAATCATGCACAAATCGATCTTATATTCTTCAAAAAATAACACTATGACAACATGGTATCATCTAGATAAACAAAGAAAAATTTAAACCAATGTAAGTGATTGTACTTCTTTGCAACATATATCTGCTAACCTGTGATATCCTCTGAGAAAAATGTAAAGAACCATGAATGTTTGGTTTTTTTTTAGTAAGATGTTTAATGAGATCCTTCTTGCAAGTTACAGTGGATGCTACAGACTGAATTCAACTAACATGTGTATTATTTAGTATTGAAAGAAAGTAAAACATGATCCCCAGTGCTACATACATTAAAGGTGGAATTGAAAACATTCTTTTGTTCTAGGAATGTTCAAAATGGTGTTCATAAGAACTCAGGCTGAAAGTCACCAAAGAGCAGGTCCAAGTATATGAAAATGCAGAACAAAAAATTTATATTAATGAGATTGAAAGAACTAAAAAGAGCAAGACTCATTTAGGTTGGCAGTTATTCATGGATGTTGAATATATACAGAGAGAAGTTAGCTCATTATCTAATTACATGACCTGAGTAAAGAAGTAACAGATGAACTGGGGACACTGCTCAAGTCATCAAAACTCAAGTAAGAAATAGATAAATTTTAACATAAAATATAAAACAGGGAAAAATTGTGATGCCTTATTTTTGCTTCTGAGATTAGAATAGTAAACAAATCTCAATTTTGCTTAACATATATTTAAACTTAACATGAATGAGAAGTTTCAATAATGACTATGCTGGGAATTTTTGTTTTTGTCTAATTACATGTATGGTCATAAACAGTAAATAAATCATTATCACACCATCATGCAAAGAACCTCCTTAAGATCCTTGTTTTCTTATATATTTATTTTCCTGGATATAATCACAGATGTTGGATAATTCAAGTTCTGGATTCCAACACTTTAAAATGCTCAAGAACTGCTGATATGCTGTTTATGAAACTCACTCAGTCATGTCTGGCTCTTTGCAACTCCATGGACTGTAGCTTGCCAGGCTCCTCTGTTCATGGAAGAATACTGGAGAGGGTTGCCATTTCCTTCTCCAGGGGATCTTCCCAACCCAGGGATATAACCCAGGTCTCTCACATTGCAGGTGGATTCTTTACCGTCTGAGCCACCAGAGAAGCCCATACTGTTGTTTAATCACATCCTATTTCTAAATGATCTCATAAAAGAGTTGACCAAAGGGAACCCTATTAAGACATGACTTAATAATTTCAGGTAAAACCTGGACTTGGTTGTCTTTCTTAATCATAATGGCAAAATGCTCAGATTTTCTTTTCAAGGAATAATTAAAATTAATTTTTAAATTGGCAAGGATAGATGAAGGAACTGCCACTGTGTTTGGCTTTGTGTGTGCATGTGTATGTGTGGGGAGAACAGAAGAAGCAAATAAGCTCTTATCTTATCATATACTGTTACTCTAAAAGAGGAGCATTTTTGCAACAACAGTATATACATATATATATATTTATATATGTATACATACACATATATGTTACCATATATATATATACTATATAATATGTGAGAATATATATTTATACATGTACATATACTATATATGGGCTTCCTTGGTGGCTCAAACGGTAAAGAACCTGCCTGCAATGCAGGAGACCTGGGTTCAATCCCTGGGTAGGGAAGATTCCCCGGAGAAGGGAATGGCAACCCACTCCAGCATTACTGCTTGGAGGATTCCATGGAAAGCAGAGACTGGCAGGCTAGAATCCGCAGGATCACAAAGAGTCAGACACGAATGAGCGACACATATACTGTATATATTAGTTTCAATGAATACGTGTAGTGTGTTTGTTAGTTGCTCAGTCGTGTCCGACTCTTTGTGACCCCATGGACTGCAGCCCACCAGGCTCTTCTGTCCATGAGATTTTCCAGGCAAGGATACTGGAGTGGGTTGCCATTTCCTTCTCCAGGGAATCTTCCCAACCCAAGAATCGAACCCGGGTCTCCTGCACTGCAGGCAGATCCTTTATCGACTGAGCTACAAGGGAAGCCCATGAATGCGTGTAACTTAACTTAAATTTTCCATATTGTTCTTATTTTTCTAACTTCACCATAGACCAGTGAATACCTGGTCTGCACAGTGATGAAGAGGCAAATGCAGGTAAGATAATGTTTGCAATAGTCTTATCACCACTGACACAGAGCAATAACCCCAATGGCAAATGACTACAACTCGAGTAGACATTACAATTCCCTCAAAGAGTGATGTCACACTACATAGGTAGAACTTGTCACTAATCAGTCTGATACATGGATATATTACATACACAATCTTACTTAAAAAAACAAGAAAAAGCTTGTACAGTCTGATATGAAAATGAGAGTGAAGTAGTGAAGCTGATTCTTATGGGGGAAGTGGCAGAGATATCACACAAGGAATACTGAAAAGAAGTGGTTTATGTTTCTAAAGCACTAGTTTTTATTAGACTATTTAAAAATATATCCAAAGAGGCCCTTATCTCTGAGAACGCTATCTTAATTTCTGTTAGAAATTCCTGACTTTCTATCCTCTGTTTTTCATGTATTCAGATCAAAAGCCTGTGAACTGTGTGAACTACCAAACATCTATGTTCACATAGAGTTCAATGACAGAAGAGGAATTCTGTCAATTCCTTTTATACTTGAACAACTTAAGGTCAAAGGTAAAAGCTAAAGAACTAATTTATGTGAGATTATTTTATTAAAAAGAAAACAAACTAATGCAAACTATCACTGTTTATTCTTTCAGTTTTAACGACACCCACCTTCGTTCATTTCCTGACAATAATTTCTGGCTTTCTTTGGTTTTTATCTGCTCTAACTTTTTCAAAGTCAGACACTAACAAATTTTAAAATGATTAAATCCTGATTAAAATGTGGGGGTTTTCACATGTGCATGAATATATCCCTCTCATTCCTGATCTAGATTTATTTGATATTTTCAATCATGGGCTACAGATAGAGAGATTTAAAAATATTGTATCATTTATTTCTTTTTATCAAAAAGGATTATTCACTAAGACTTTTCTCTAAAGGGAAAAAAAATAAAACAAGTCCATATGAGAGAGGAAAGAGCCTACTGCTAACTCAGACCATAAAAGTACATTTTAATCATTCATCAGAAATCAGAAACTGTTCTTTCTCTTGCAGTCTTAGGATGTATCATTCGGCAGGTTTAACTAATTCAGTTTTCTGTATATATATATATATATATATATATATAATATATATATATATACACAAAAAAAGATAAAATGGAAAACATAAGAATCTGTAGAAAACTAGTTAAATTTTTTCTTTAAATTGCTTTCTTTCTATCTTGCTCTCAAAATATATTTCTCCTGCCTTAGTTGACTCAAGTTTAGCAAATGAAAACTAAATGGAGAGCATGGAGCACAATATGTCTTCGCAATAGCAGTGCTTACAGAATAAATTGCTCCATTTCTGCAGCTGGGAAAAGAGTTCAGATGGATTCTAAATGTCAGGAAACTTATAAAGTGAAGGCATTTTTTAAAATTCAGGGTATTTTCTTCTATATATTCAGTAATATCATGTTTTTTTTTCTCATTTTCCCTACTAATCCCTTTCAATTCTACATATTTATAGATACTTCAATAGACCAATTAAAAATATATTGAGACAGATACAGATATGTACAGTTAGACAAAATACCTGACAATATGTCCCATATTTAAATTATGAGATAGCTTTTTGTATTTTTTAAATTGCCTTCATAATCAGGATACTATCCAAACAACCTCAAAAGTAGTTTCAACAGCACAAGTATTTTATATTAATAACACCTCTTAGAAACCAGAAGTCAGCAGAGTGAAAATGATTAGTACTGTTCCTACAAAACTGTCAATGTAAGCTATTTACCATAGATCAAGTATAGTAAATACATATCAGGTAATGAAATAACTAACGTGGCTGCCTAGAGTGCTGGGTTAAAATGGAATGTGAAGCTTTTTTTTTAACAAATGAGCAATAAGATTGATAAGGAATACTTGCTATGGGAGAGAAGTAATAGCACTTCTGCTTCAGATTTGTCATTCCTAATATGAAGGTCAGTTTAGAATGATTTATTATATAGAACATAAGCTACCTATGATCAATTTCTATTTAAAAGATTTCTATATTTGCCACAGTATTTATTTTCAATGCCTTCCTTTCACTGGTGCCTTTCTCTGTACCTTCAAATATTTGTTGATTCAACTCAAGGTAAAACTTCATTCAACTGTATCTATAGCCCCATCCTTGAACTTATCATCAGAAACTCCTCTGCTCTTCAGTTCTCAATCAGGTATATCTAATGTAATTTTTCTTAGACTTCATGAAAGTCATGTTTTTTCCTACCTAGCACAGATGCTATGATCTCTTATTTGGAACATGATTATGCCACAAGGACAGAGATTATCAGGAAAGTCAGCCATCTTCTCCATGCTTCTGTCCCTTCCCCCAACTTAGATATTTTCTTTTTCCTTTATATACATCCCTGCTTACATCTCGCTCTTCTGATCCAGAAGAGAACACATCTGTCATTCTTTACAGCCTGTTTCCTGACTATGTTTCAGGTGCCATCTCCTCCTGCTTCTCCATGACCATGTCCTATAAATTTCCCCACTCTTATCTCCATTTCTACCGATATATTGCCCTCGACAAATAAACACTCTTAAACAGACTGCCTCTTAAAAATCTCAGCAACAACCACAGAAGCAGCTTCCTAGACCATAAATTTCACTCTAGTTATAGGCCTCTCTCCCTCCTTTTTCAGGCAAACATTTCCAAAGTGAAGTTCATATTCTCTGATTCACAAAAGAGGCAGTGCATCACAGGGCTTGACATTAGACAATTATAGGTTCCATTGACTATCAGTTTCCATCAGAAGTTGGCTTCAATGCCCTTAATGCCACTTATGTTTATGCTATCTATCATTATACATACCTCACTTTAATATCTTTCCCATCAAATTGTAGTTTTCTTTAAGAAGCAAGAGTCTTTTATCTTTGCATTCTCAGCACTTAGCACATTGTATTGCTCATAGTAAGGACTATACAATGTTTTGTCTCTCTCTCATTAACTTGGTTATCTATCATTCCACTTATTTAATTATCTATGTTTTTAAATTTTTGGACGCTAAGTCATGTCCGATTCTTTCATGATCCCATGGACTGTACCCCACCAGGCTCCTCTGTCCATGGGATTTTCCAGGAAAGAATACTGGAGTGGGTTGCCATTTTCTTCTCCAGGGGATCTTCCTGATCCAGGGATCAAACCTGCATCTCCTGCATTGCAAGCAGATTCTTTACCACTGAACCACCAGGGAAGCTTTATCTATGCATTTATTTATAAATACATTTATTTAGTTTTAAATTTATATGATCATGGATTTATTACAATAAGCATCAATTACTTCATGCAATTACATAAAATACACAATGAATTTATCAGCTATATAAAGGGAATAAACAAACAAAGAGAGGCAACTATCACAGAGTAAAACGTACATCCACACCTACCGTAGAGACTTTCTCACCAACCTACACTATGACAGATGAGATTTGTCTTTTACACAATAGCTGTTGGCCATAAAAAGAAGTCAACACCACCAAACTGCTCAGTGAGAATTCTCCTGCAGCTCAGAGGTACCATCTTCAACAATATTGTTGCTAAGCTCATGCTGTAACAGAACCCCAGGTATTCTATATTACATAGCAGTTAGATAGAGGCATCTTACTGAGTTCTGTTCAAAGTAATGTGGACAATATTAAGGTTTATCTAATCTAGGTATAGCCTCTAACATACTTTTCATGAGAGCTCCCATGCTCTCTCCATCTTCTTTAGTACAGATGGGGAGCATCCAGTGGGGGAGCCTGAGGCTCTCACATTGAGAAAGCCATGGACAGAATGACCTTGAATCTCTCAGTTATCAAAAAAAAGGCTGCCCAACTAGATTGAGATGGAAGACATAGCTTCTATTGCATTCAGTAACCAAAACTTGCTTATTTTTAACAATTAGACAATTTTATCTCAAAAAAACTGTCATAGTCAATCTCTCGATGCGTTAGTTCCTTAGGACTTTTGTTTTCATAATCACTTTTGCCATAAGGTTCCCCCAAATGTATTTTTTTCTGAAGTACAAATACAATTACTAGGTACCTAGACTTCTGGTGACCTGGTGTAATCTAAGACTATACTTTAAATGTATGGATGACTTCATAGACTGACTCTATATTTTTAAAGTAATCCTTATTATATTATGTTACTTATCCTGGCCTCTGATAAGCAGTCCAGGATTGTGAAGTACTGAGTGTTCCTTAAGTTTAAATAAAAGAGTGAATTAATTTAATGCATCTCAATTTTTCCCCCATGGCTCTAGTTAAGAGAATAAAGAAAAAAAGTATGGAGAATAGAATAGAGGTCAAATTTTCATATATGAAGACAAAGCACATATTTTAAACAGATTTAAGAACAGAATTTCAGGAATATTTCTTCTATACCTTAAAGTACTAGCATTAATCTTTCTGCTAATTCTGATTTCAATTGTATCCACGGTATAATATCTAAAAAGTCCTGAGGATAGAGAGTAACGTTAAATAAAAATATAGCTGATGATTGGTGAAAATCAGGTTTCTCTTACACTAGTAATCCTAACGGTATTACATAAATTTAAATAATCATTAAAAATCATAGAAATGATAATATCTTTACGTTACTTCTGTCTAAGATAGTTTTACAAGATGACTTGTGTGTTTTTGGAGGATACTGGTAACTTAAATACAGGGCCACACTTTTCAAATATTCAGTGTAAATGGGTACACATCAAGAATTTAGTCACTGATAGGTAATTTTTTCAAGGGTCAGTGACTGAGTTCAATATGAAAGGGTAGAGGCTAAGTATCTTCTTAATTGAAACATTTTTACCACAGCTCGTCACCTCTTTACCGAGGTTAATGCCGTAATTCTCTCACAATTCTGATTTTCTCAGGCTATTTTGAGTACTTTGTGCTTACAGTCAATAATCTGCAGTATGGGATAAGAAGTTCTTCCCAATGTTTTCCCCCCATTTTCTTTCTCCTATAAAAGCTAAGGAAGGGTGGAGGCATGTGAAAATACAAAAGTAATGGGGAAATGAATGCTAATAAATATTTGCTATGTTTTGAGTACAGTCCATCCTATGTGAATCTCTCCTTATATTTAAAAAGTTCAACTGCAAGAAAGGGTATAGAATTACAATACAGAATGCAAGTTTATATGATGGGGCCTGCAATTCTATCATCATCTTCATTTATCAAAGTGAAAAAAATAGCTTTTTTTCTTTTAAAAAAATTTTACAGTTTCAATTACTTAACTAGGTCATATTTAAGTCATGTATATAGAGCTGTAAAATAGTTTCCATAAACTATCCACAGAAAGCAGTCTTTTTACCTCAGTCTCACTGCCCTTGCCTAAGGGAATAAAAACATAGCTACAAGTTACCCTACCTCTTGTCCATTTTAAACAGCATGTATGGTCATTATCTTACCAGTCTTTCTCTCATTTGCATGCATCTCGGCCTCCATTTCATTAAGCTGTCAGGGTCAGGCTGAAAGGAGCTTTTCCTTATCTGAGCTGATAGATAGCAGTGAAGCTTGTTCCCTTGTGTCTGCATCTTTCAGTGAAAAAGCAAGATTGGGAAACAGATTTATAACAATACATGGATGCACTGAATTAGAAAAGACAGTTTCAGAGCAATGACATGCTTTTTTTCTCCTCTGGTGCACATTTCACTGAGATATGTCAAATACACTGTATTAAAGCTTTACAAGTTTTGAAAGCTTTTCCAACCTCTTTCTTTTGTTGTTGTTGTTGCTATTGTTCTTTTTACTTTCTCTGTGTTGTTTTGTTTGTATTTTCTCGAAATTAGGAAAATGTTATCTAGGATTCCTGTATCGGGAATAGGGTTATAAATGACAGTTTCCCCTCTTACATTCCGTGCCTAATTGTTAAAAGGGGATCAGCAACTATATTGCTTAAAGAAAAATCTTAAAAATAAGTAAAACTGGCACACCGGCAGAGCAGCCCACACCTATCAACAAAAGTTGCAGCTCTCTCCATTTATCATAAAGAGCCACTGATGGAATAAAGATGCTTTGAAAGTCATTTCAAAAGTAAACGTATTCCCTTAAAGGATATGAATGTAAATTCAGTAGCTTTAAGTTTTTAATCTTTATAGCCAGCATAATGAAATAATGTGACCTGACAAAATTGTACAAAATGTTACATGAGTCCACAAGTTCTGTCTACATATCACAGTTATTCAATCCTTATAATTAGTGAGACAGTAAGTGCTATGTTTTCAGATTTTATTTACAGGTACTATATTTCCCTAAGCAAGATCAAACTAGGTAATAACTTTCTATGTGTTGTCTGGGAATATTCTTGAGTCCAACATTCCCTCTAATACATAGACCTTTTCTGTAATATCCCAGAAACATAGCGCATGAAGCCTGTTTTTGAACTCCTGTTATGCAGTACTATTAAACTGAAAGGCAGCACATTACAGTATTTAGATAATGGCTTTCCTGTAATATTCATTTCAGACCCAGTGTATGTTTAAATATTGAAACAACTGTCATGAAATTCACCACTCCTCTCTGTGACTCCTCTGAAGTCAAGCACACTCTTTCTGAAAAGGAAAGTGGTAGGTGCTAGGAACACACTGCTGAACAGCACATAGCTTACTACCCTGAGAAACCTTCTAGTGGTCTCATTTGGGATGGAAAGTATATGTAGATTATTACAAAATAATTGGAATTTTAATATAATAGTGATAACACATAAGTAGATATGAGAATATATATGAAAATGCATTTTGTACTGAAATTTCTGAAAAGTTTTCCTACAATGTATAATCAAATTGCCAAGCTATGAGTAAAATTTAGGAAAGAGAAAAGGTAACATAAGAAAGAATCAATAACATGACTGCAACTCAGATCTAAATTAACTGTTGTATAACTGTGTTAAATAAAGTACAACGCTTCTACATTTATTCTTCACAACAGTCTCACACAGTAAGAACTCTTAAATCCTGTACACCGGTAAGAAAACTAAGGCTCAGAGATATAAACAGATCATGTATGGTCACCTATCTAATAAGTAGAATATCTATTTGATAAAAACACTTCTCCTCCATTGGATTGTAATTGCCAGGAATGACAGAACCACCAGGTACAGTGTGCACTCAATTTTTGATTGTTAAATTAATGAATGTATGAATTATTCCAATGTTATCCACTTATTTTTATAGTATACTTTTATTTTACTAGGCAGAGAAAAATGTTTGTATAAATGCCTGGAGGGCAGGTAACATATGATTGATGCTTTTAGAGATCTGAAAGTACATTAGCTTAACCAAAACTTTTATTTCTTATTTAAAAATTCCCAAATGTAATACAGCTTCTTTTTTCTCAAAATTTTATCTACATTGCATGGTAAGACATCAGCCTGTGACATATTATTAGGTGTCTCCCTGTAAATGTGTTTTAAAAAGTAAAATGTTAGATTTGAGTTTCAGGTGAGACATTGACTTGATGTGTGATCATGGAGAAATAAAAATATGAAAGTTTTCCCACGTGTAAAAGTGCCATAAAAATGATACCTTTCCACGAGCTTATTGTAAGGTTTACATTGAACTGCCTATATATGGCATCTATCACAGTACCTGTGACGTTCAGTACTCAATAAATGTTAGTTCCTTTCCCTTGCCTGATTTTTTAATTGAATTTATTACTTTTCATGAATGGCTACTATTTTGTTATATCAATGTGAAAATCAGGGTTTTCTCATCTATACAGCCACTAACATAAAGCCCATATTTTGGGTGGCAGAAAGTACATTAAAAAGAATAAATTTTTATTGTATGCAAAATTTAACATTAACCTCATTGATCATGTCATTTATTCATGAGCAATTTCTCTGAAGGGAAGCTCCAGATTTTCATTTATGTCCTTTTGGAAAACAAAGGTCACAATTGACAAACTACCCAGCCTCTGTATGCCATCTACTCAACAACTATATGTCATGCCTAACTGGTGTAGGGCGCTGCACAAGCTGTCCCAAGGCATAAAACTATGAGGGAACCTATAGTCTAGCAGGAGATGATGATAATAAGGTAGCATATGAAAGAAATGATAAGGGAAGGAAGAGGAATTTGGAATGTAAAATAACATTACTTAAATACTGACTCATTGCGGTTGATTTGAGAGAGGGCTTCCCTGGTAGCTCAGCTGCTAAAGAATTGGCCTGCAATGCAGGAGACCCTGGTTTGATTTCTGGGTCAGGAAGATCCACTGGAGAAGAGATAAGTTACCCACTCCAGTATTCTTGGGCTTCCCTGATGGCTCAGTTGGTAAAGAATCTGCCGGCAATGCAGGAGACCTGGGTTTGATCCCTGGGTTGGGAAGATCCCCTGGAGAAGGGAACAGCTGCCCACTCCAGTATTCTGGCCTGGAGAATTCCATGGACAGAGGAGCCTGGAAGGCTACAGTCCATGGGGTGGCAAAGAGCCGGACACAACTGGGAGACTTTCACTTTCACTTTGAGAGAGTAAGAAACTAAATATGACTGAGATTGTACACCCGAGACTGTGAAGAATGGTGGGGTCATTAGGAGAGAGGGAACTGAGAAGATGAAAGAATTTAGGGAGGATGTTGAGCTTGGCTCTGTTCACCCTGGACTATCCACATAGGATAAGTGATATAAACTAGATCAAAAACCCATCTGGAGTTTGATCTAGAAATGAGAATTTCAAAGCCACTTGAAAACTGGTTAAGTGGCAAATGGAACTGTCATGGGAGAATATAGATAACTGATTAGTAGCTAGCTGCCCAGATGATAGGTAGGTAAATATATTTTTAAAATCCAAAGGTAAATCTAAACTGGAGGGATATTTGTACTTTGAAGAAAGAAGCTTAAAGAGAAGCCTAAGGAAAAAGGGAATCGTTAATAAAGAAACAAAAATACAGAAAGAAAGAGAGACGTGGGAGGGAGACAGGGAGAGAGGGAAGAATGAAGGAAGAGAAAAGAAAAAAGAAGGGTCAAGGAGAAAGGATTGCTGAAGCCCAGATTTAATTTAAGACAGTAGAAAATTCTAAGTTAAAAGCTAAAAAGGGACCATTGAATTTGGCAAATATAGTTTTGTTTCCTATATGCATGCTCAGTCGTTCAGTTGTGTTCATTATATTGTATTTAATTTTTCCTGTTTACCTAGAACTTGGTAGTATGAATTCATTGACATTTTTATATTAATTTATTATGGACTGATCCTATTTTAATTACAATAGTTTTCAATTTCATATTTTAAGATACAGTAGAAAGAAAGAGTAGTAAAATAGCACAAAATTGGGAGAAACTATGTTAGCCATTGTTAAAACAATATCCACTTGAACTTTTAATACATCTCATAATTAAACCTAGTTGCCAGTAAAGCTTTTTTTCCTGTTGTTGTAAAGAATCAAGCTTTATGTAAACTTGAACAATGATCATAAATTATCTCATTCTATTCTATTGCTTTGGTAGCAAGATTTCTCTTCTCATGAAACTGTAAAGTTTTTCAAACTTTCCAAAAGTCTCTCAAACATTCTTTCAGGAAACTATTGTTTTTAATTTGTTGCTCCTGTATTATTAATGCTTGAGGAATAATTTAGACAAGCAGTTTAGAAGAATAGATTTTCAGCTAAGTATTTTTTAAAATAATCCCTCGGTTTACATGGAAATTTACAGTGTTAGGCATTAGGATAATTCAGCTGTTCTCACTGCTAAATTATCAAAATTCTTTAAAAATTGTTCCAGCTAACACTGGCACACTGGGAATTGATGTATCATACAATCCAGAATACATACACAGGTGATTGATATATTATAAATGAAGAAATATATCTTTACTACTACGGTGATTTGTTTATACAATGCAAACATCAGAGGTAATATGCAAGTATTAACATTTACATAGAAAGTTAAAAGTAACAATAAGTAAAAAATAAGTTTTAACAATAAGTTAAAAATAACTATAGGTACAATGGTTTAATGAAGAACTGAATAGATTGCTTTTCCAACCTTCATTTAGTATCACTGGGTAAACAGTAGAACATAACTAGTTGCTATACTTTCTCATCTCATGACTAAGTTCAACCCAGAGTTGGACAGATTTCCTAGAAGCTGAACCAGTTACATCATCATCCAGGTCCAAAAGGAAGGCCCGTAGACGTGGATCTCTCTTGTCAGGATTGGTGTAAACCCAAATCTGGTTATTCTAAAAGTCTTAGAATGGCTGGCATGTTTCCCTCAGTAAGTCGCTGAAAAGAAACTATATGTCTTATCATGGCCATTAAGTGCTCTTTCTTCTTTTGGGAGCTTCTGTTATGGGGAGTCATGCCTTTTCTCCCAATTTATGTGGTTCTTCTAGGATTAGAACACAAGGATATATCTACTTCCTCTACTATTGAGGTGGGTTTATATCCTGGGGTCAGGCAAAAAAATAATTTGAGAAGACTTATATGTACACTGTGAGAGAGAAAAAGAACTCCTTTGCCTTGAGATCAGTAAGTATAAGTTTGAATTGGCTAGTGATCATATTGATATCAAATACAGAGATACTGTTTGATAATGAAGCCAACAGAGAATATAAACCAGAAATTGAGAGAGAGAGAAGGAACCCAATAGTGTTTTAACCTCATCTGTTGTTTTTTTTCAGACACAAGAACTAAAAAAATTACATTTTAGTCTGAAGCAGTTGGAGTTGAATATATTCCACTTGCAGTTGAAAAACTCCTGCCTTATTTCAAGTATATTAGATGTAGTTTGAATTTTTCTTAGAAACGTTGTTTAAAAAGAAAAGGGAATATGATACTGAGCCATTATCTAAAAATCCTCTGAAAGTCCAGAATGAATATCATTTGGTATGTATTCATTTATTCATTAATTTTTTTAATAGAGTGTCTACTTTGTGCCAGGCATTGTTCTAGAAAATACAAGTACAGTTATGCCCTAGAAAAGGTTCTTAAACCTGTAGTGTGGAAGAGTACGCATTAAACACATAAATAATTTCAAGTAGCAATAAAAGCTGCAAACAAAACAAAACAAACAAACAGCCCCAACATTTAATGGGCTATAAAGGGAAGGATCGCTACGAACAAAGCTAGTGGAGGTGATGGAATTCCAGTTGAGCTATTTCAAATCCTGAAAGATGATGCTGTGAAAGTGCTGCACTCAATATGCCAGCAAATCTGGAAAACTCAGCAGTGCCCACAGGACTAGAAATGGTCGGTTTTCATTCCAATCCCAAAGAAAGGAAATGCCAAAGAATGCTCAAACTACCCCACAACTGCACTCATCTCACACACTAGTAAAGTAATGCTCACAATTCTCCAAGCCAGGCTTCAACAATACATGAACCGTGAACTTCCAGATGTTCAAGCTGGTTTTAGAAAAGGCAGAAGAACCAGAGATCAAACTGCCAACATTTGGTGGATCATCAAAAAAGAGAGTTCCAGAAAAACATCTATTTCTGCTTTATTGACTATGCCAAAGCCTTTGACTGTGTGGATCACAGTAAACTTGGAAAATCCTTAAAGAGATGGGAATACCAGACCATCTGACCTGTCTCTTGAGAAACCTATATGCAGGTCAGGAAGCAATGGTTAGAATTGGACATGGAACAACAGACTGGTTCCAAATAGGAAAAGGAGTACGTCAAGGCTGTATATTGTCACCCTGCTTGTTTAACTTATATGCAGAGTACATCATGAGAAACGTTGGGCTGGAAGAAACACAAGCTGCAATCAAGATTGCCGGGAGAAATATCAATAACCTCAGATATGCAGATGACACCACCCTTATGGCAGAAAGTGAAGAAGAACTAAAGAGCCTCTTGATGAAAGTGAAAGAGGAGAGTGAAAAAGTTGGCTTAAAGCTCAACATTCAGAAAACTAAGATCATGGCATCTGGTCCCATCACTTCATGGCAAATAGATGGGGAAACAGTGCAAACAGTGTCAGA
Source organism: Okapia johnstoni (assembly GCA_024291935.2). NCBI lineage: Eukaryota > Metazoa > Chordata > Mammalia > Artiodactyla > Giraffidae > Okapia > Okapia johnstoni. The sequence continues at coordinate 46,456,843 of CM044310.1, read as the reverse complement.
TTTTATTTTGGGGGGCTCCACAACCACTGCTGATGGTGATTGCAGCCATGAAATTAAAAGATGCTTACTCCTTGGAAGGAAGGTTATGAACAACCTAGATAGCATATTTAAAAGCAGAGACATAACTTTGTCAACAAAGTTTCATCTAGTCAAGGCTATGGTTTTTCCAGTGGTCATGTATGGATGTAAGAGTTGGACTATAAAGAAAGCTGAGCACCGAAGAATTGATGCTTTTGAACTGTGGTGTTGGAGAAGACTCTTGAGAGTCCCTTGGACTGCAATAAGATCCATCCAGTCCATCCTAAAAGAGATCCGTCCTGGGTGACTCACTGGAAAAGACCCTAATGCTGGGAAGGATTGGGGGCAGGAGGAGAAGGGGATGACAGAGGATGAGATGGCTGGATGGCATCACCGACTTGATGGACATGGGTTTGGGTGGACTCCGGGAGTTGGTGATGGACAGGGAGGCCTGGCATCCTGCGATTCATGGGGTCACAAAGAGTCAGACACAACTGAGCGACTGAACTGAACTGAACTGAAGGGAAGGATAGTTATGGAAAGCTTCCTTAAACATAATTTTGAATGACGAGGCAGCTTAACACATAATGATCAGGGATAAAGCAAAAATGAAATGAGTTTGTCTTGCTCAAAACACTTAAAGAAGGGCAGTACATAGAGAAGTAGTGAATGAGGAAGATAGCAGTAGGCAACGATTTTAAGAGCTAGGGTCTTATTGGCTAACATAACAAGTTTGCAAATAATTTTTTTTTTTAGTATTTTTAAACTATTTATTGAATTAGTTACAATATTGCTTGTTGTTTGTGTTCTGTTTTTTTGGCCACAAGATACATGGAATCTTAGCTCTTCAACCAGGGATTGAACCCACACTCCCTGCATTGGAAGGCAAAGTCTTAACCACTGGCCCACCAGGGAAGTCCCTATTCTCATTTTAAAGGAAACTAGTTGGAACATTTTAAATAATGCAGTTAAATACAGTTTCTCTCTCTCTCTCTCTCTCTCTCTCTCTCTCTCTCTATATATATATATATATATATATATATATATATATATATTTAATTCCTACTAACTGCTCTAAGGAGATTATATCAAGAGAGAAAGGGTGAAGCAAGAAGACCAATGAGAAAACTATGTTGCAGTATGGGGACGAAAAACAGTACATGGACTAAGGAAGCAATAAATAAGCAATAAATATAACAGTAAGTGATTAGCTTAGTTACGTAGTTTGAAAAGTGAAACTGACCAATGGTTTGGGGTACTAAGAGGAGATGGTTCATATCAAGAGAAATATCAGGGATGAAATGTACATGCTAGGAGGGAGGAGAAACTTGTGTCCCTTGACTGCATTTATATTCTCAGGATTAGAGATTCTTCTGGGTTACAAAAAGAAATAGCCATAGGGGTTTAAGCTTTGCTTTGAATTCAGAAACATCCAACTTTTAACTCCTAACTCTACCATTTCTTAGATTTGTGACTCTTCATTTGTTCAACACTCATTAGGCATACATTTGTTTCCGTTGGCATGCTAAGTGGTGGAGAGGCAAAAAAAACAGCTCTGCTTTTAAATCCCAGGGGAGAGACAAATAAGCAAATAAACAAATATATAGATAAAATAATTAGAAATCATATACAATTGCTATACAGGAAATAAATAAGGAATAGAGAAAACAGACTTTAGGTAACATGGTAACCACAAAAGTCCTCTCAGATGAGGTAATGTCTATGATGAGATCCCACTGTTGGAAGGAAACAAATCAAGTAGAGTTTGAGGGAAGAATGGTCAAGGAGTAGGATACCCTACAAAGAAGCCTTGTGGCTTGAGCTTCTTCATCTGTTAAAGGAGGAGGATGATAATCTTTGCACACATTTTTGAAAATTTAATAATTGAAAGCATAGGCAGAACTAAGCACAGTTTTAGAGGTATAGTAAAGATTAAATAAAGGTTATAAAAACTCTCCTAATTAATTCACAGAATTGTTAAAATAGGAAGTTAGTATTGCATTAGTGTTGTGAGCACTGGTTTGATTTTATGTGAATGGATTTTATAAAATCCGCTGGTCTAAAATACATATACAAACTTTGTTATCTCAGACAAACTGTTTATTAAGATCACAGAATATCAGAATGGGATCAATCCTGGGAGACAAGCCTCCTGCAGGGCAGGTAAGACAAGGACAGAGACAATCTGGGAAGACCAAAAGAAAACAATCAGCACAAGGTCATTAGGTCATCTCTATAGACAAAGTGACTGTGGTAAGAGAGTTTACATAATTACTAAGTACTAGAAGCAGAGTCTGAATCTAAAGACCATGATAGATGATGTACCTCTCATTGCCTGTGTATCTTAACATGTTAAATTCTCCTTGCAGTAAAATTGAAAGCTGAGAATTACATAGAAGACCATGTGTATATTTAGGAAGTTTTTCCATGCTTTAAGACAGAAGTTCACAACCTGCATAGGGGCCCTGAGGGATTTACTGGAGGCCATTTGGCAACATGTAAAGACATATTTAGGCTTCCCTCATAGCTCAGTTGGGGAAGGCAATGGCACCCCACTCCATTACTCTTGCCTGGAAAATCCCATGGACGGAGGAGCCTGGGAGGCTGCAGTCCATGGGGTCGCAAAGAGTCGGACACGACTGAGCGACTTCACTTTCACTTTTCACTTTCATGCATTGGAGAAGGAAATGGCAACCCACTCCAGTGTTCTTGCCTGGAGAATCCCATGGACAGGGGAGCCTGGTGGGCTGCCGTCTATGGGGTCGCATAGAGTCAGACACGACTGAAGCGACTTAGCAGCAGCAGCAGCAGCATAGCTCAGTTGGTAAATCATCTGCCTGCAATGAAGGAGACTTGAGTTCAATACCTGGGTCAGGAAGATCCCCTGGAGAAGGAAATGGCAACCCACTCCAGTATTCTTTCCTGGAGAATCCCATGGACAGAGGATCCTGGCAGGCTACAGTCCATGGATCACAAGAGTTGGACGCGACTTAGTGACTAAACAACCACCACCAAAGACATAATTAGTTGTTACAATGAAGGTGAGGAGGGGAATATTTGCCATTCACATCTAGTGAGTAGAGGCCAAGTATACTGCTAAACATCCTACAATATTCAGGACAGCCCCCTGCAACAAAAGAATTATACTGCTCAATATGTTGTGGTACTGAGCTTATGACCTCCAGGGTTAATTAAGAGCTATGTATTTTATTAATTACAGAGAAGGTGGTATATAGAATAGTGACAACAAAAGTATAAGCATATTTAAAGGAGTGAGATAAAAGATTTGGGAAGGATCTACTGTACAGCACAAGGAGTTGTATTCAATATCTTGTAAGAACCTATAATGGAAAACTGTCTGAAAAAGAATATATATGTGTATATATGTATAACTGAATCACTTCACTGTACACTTGAAACTAACACAACACTGTAAATTAACTATACTTTAATTGAAAAAAAAAATTCAGAAATATACAGAAAGTAGTTTCCTAAACCACAACAGGTTAACTTTTTACTTTCTCTGGAAACTGTAATCTGTAAGAATGACATGAAGGATGGCCTCTATAAATAACTGCCTTTTGATATAACTCACTCTTGGAAATATGATATTGCTTTTTAGAAATTGCAATATAGAAGAAGGAAATACATTTTAAAACCTATATATTTTGCAAACTCACAGTTCTTATGTATAATATTTGAAGTATGTGATGACAAGTAAATGAAAGATCAATGAGTTGTCTGTCAGGAATGAGGGATAAAGATTCAGAAGGCCTCTATTAAATCTTACTGATAAACATGCTTCTGATGAAGAATTTAAAAATTTTAGTAGCTCAAAATCTTATTTCCATCCTACAACAGCTCTTTGTCAGTTTTTTTGCCATTTAGTAATTAAAAATTCTCTACCTTTACATTTTGGCAGGACATCTGTTGGTGTGTTCCATCTATTTCAAACATCATGGGCCCATAAGAGGACAAGAGATGGGATGGCAAGAGTTGATTAACTCCACTAAATCTGTGAGTCATAACAATCTACTCAAGTGTCTGACAGACAGCAGGAAGAGCCTTGGTTAAAATGGAGCTCTTCTAAAGTTGAATTGAAGGCATGGTTAAGAGCATGAGCTCAGGAGCCAGAATTTCCGGATGCAAATCCAAGCACAGCCTTTTACTATCTGCTTGTCCCTGAGCAAGTTAGTTAACAAGAATTCTACCACATTCTCTTGAAGGAACATTAAAATAGGCATTAATTAATGCCTTGCTTCATAAATTTTTGGAAAGGAACAAATTATATAATATGTGTAAAGAAACCAGCAGAAGGTCTAATACATTGCTGTAAATGTTATCTTTATGTGGAAGCGGGTGACCAGCCAATGAAAAGCTGTAAGACTACACACCCATCATAACTTCTCATATAGATGAATCCAAATTTTAGCTATTGAGTATATTATTTTAAGAGTAGCTAAACAGAATCTGTTGAGATTTAACAACGCATTTGCCAACAATGCAAACAAACATTTTCTAACACATGGAACAAAAAAGAATACCATTAAATGATATTTGTTCTGGGGTTTATACAAAAGTTACCTCTAGGACCTATGATAATATGGCCTCAACTGATTCAAAGTATAGGCCCCTTAAAAAGAATGGCACAACAGGTTAAAAAAAAAAGAACAATGGCAAATTCTAACACAGGCTCCTCCTCTGGGGGCTTAATTTATAAGGGGTTCTTCTTCCTTTGAATAGATGACATGAATTTGCTAAGTAACAACAGTGTTCCAAGAGATGATTTTTGGAAAAGGATAGGACCCTTTTCAATTACAGATGGGACAAGTTATGCTTTGCACTGGGGATAAAAAAAAAAAAAAGCTGTGGGGGGGAATTAAGTCCTGGGACTAAAGCCAAGAATCATCTAGGATGAAGAGGGTCAGGCTCTCTTGTCTGTTTTGAGTTGGGGAGCAATCTCACGCTATTCCTAGAAGAGCTGGTGGAACTGAATACTTAGTGTTTCAAATGCTAGTAATTAGCTCTCTCTTACTTTCTCTGCCTTTGGAGAGGAAAATACAAAGTCTGTGAACATCTCACACCAGATCAGGTACCTCCTATTTATGACAGAGCTGGAAAATGGGAGAGAATTGATTAACTTTCTTTTGAAAGGAGTAAAACTCCTTGGTCCCATTATAAAGCATTAGCCCTTTGGTCTTAGTTTTACCATAATGGGAGAATAAAGTCTTGTCTAAAACTAAAAGACAAGAAAAGAGAGTAGCAAAAAAGGCAGAGAATTGAATTCTGAGAGGAAAGACAGGGTCAGCAAGTACAAGAATTACAAGGAGCTGGTTTTCTAAAGTAAGAGCACAGAATCATACAATCAGACTACAGGATACAGTACAATATGACCGTGTGTTTTATTTTAGTGGCTACCCGGTGCTCAGACTCATATCTAGAATTAGTGTAAAGGATTCTGACAACAGCACAATTATGAAACGAGTGTCAATATAATGAAAGTTATTTTTCTTTTGGTTTTCTCTGAAATAGAGGGAAAATAGGAATGAGCAGTGACTCCGTGATGAATACAGAACATCACAAAATCACTTCCCATCTGCTAGCTAAATAGACAACCATAAATCTCTTAAATGATAAAAACAAGAAAATGTGGTATATATACATCAAGAAAAATCTTTGACATCTCCTACCAGAAACATAAGAAGAGGAATTTTTTTAATTTTTAATGTGGTGGGGTTTTTTTTGATTGTGAAATTAATGCTAAGTTAACATTTTTAAAAATATTATTGATCAATAAAGAATTTCAAGTTTTATTCTAATTATATAGGAGAGATGCTTTTTGATTGACAAAAGTGGCTTTAGTTCATGGTTATACTGACAATGGCAAATAATGTTACTATTTTTTAAACCAAAATATATTAAAATTTTTACATTATCTCTTTTCTTATGCACTGTATTATTAAGTCAGATTTATTGAGTTTTACTTTACATAATTTTCATGCTTTCAAGTATGTAGTTTCATTAGTTTTAACAAACATACAGTTGTGTTTCAATAACGTTTTGATACTGATTTCTAGAGTCTTTGGTGAGACAGTTGTCAATAAAAGACAAGATCCTAAATTCCCAACTTTTCAAACTGACTTGACGTTAGCTTGAAAATACTTAAGAGAAATTCAAAATTGAACTTTTGAAAGACTATATGCATATACAGCTCTCTTACAGAACTGAGGTGAAGAAAAATACACGAGTACAAACTAACACTAAAAAATGCGTTAGTGGCACCACAAGCATAATGCTTAGAAAGTGATCACTAATTATTATATTTCATTTTAAGGCTACACAGATTTTAACATTTGCTACCGTGATGTATGAGCTTCCCTGGTAGCTTAGCTGGTAAAGAATCCGCCTGCAATGAGGGAGACCTGGGTTCGATCCCTGGGTTGGGAAGATCCCCTGCAGGAGGACATGGCAACCTTCTTCAGTATTCTTGTCTGGAGAATCACCTGGGACAGAGGAGGCTGGTGGGCTACAGTCCATGGGGTCACAAAGAGTCAGACTTGACTGAGCGATTAAGCACAGCACCACAGTTTCTATTATTAAATACTTTTATAATGTCAAGAATTCAGTGTCTTCATTGAATATGCATTTCCCTAAGAAAACTGTCTCTTGTTTTAGCTAAATATTGGTTATTTCCCCAATATACTGTAGGTCAATGTGTTAAATATTCAGTGCATGTATGTATAACTTAAAAATGTCTTTCATAGATTAATGGTTTTAAGAAAAGGACACATATTTTTTATGAAGATCTATAAATGATAAAATTGATAAATTTTTCAAATGTTTTAGGTTGGTTGCACAAGAAAATAATAATAATGACATGATGTCAGAATAATGTTATATATTATGGCAAACTCAAACTAATAACCTCCAGGGTGTTCAACTTCCATGAAATCCATTTCATATCTCATCTATTATGGAGGATCTGTGAAAAATAGTTTACTATTCCCTTTCTGAGATATTTGGCAATGCAGGGCTGGCTCATGAAAGCAAAGAGATTAGATACTGTCATTTTCAAAGGGTAAAATCTGTGAAAGCTGTTTTCTAATTCAAGAAATGCCTGCGTGATAAAAATCCCTCCATGCAAATAACATGGGAGGAACAAAACCCAGTCATTTCTCTCAGTTTTCAAAACACTTTCTTATCATTTAAAGAAGTACACTTCTCAGAGGGCTATATCTACATACACAAAACCAGGTATATATGCTCACACAGGTGAAGTTTACTTCTTGAAAGTGTTCACCCTTGGAGTTGTGTAGCCCTCAGAGAAAGGTTTTGATCCTTCCACATTTAGGAAGTTTCATCAGAATTTTAAGACTATGTTGTATCCAAAGTTCTAGTTGGGTAATGATGAAACCCACATTGAACAAAGAGATTGTTTAAACTTGACCATTTTGGGCTTCCCAGGTGGCTCTAGTGGTAAAGAACCCACCTGCCAATGCAGGAAACATAAGAGACACAGGTTTGATCCCATGGTTGGGAAGATCCCCTGGTGGAGGAAATGGCAACCCACACCAGTACTCTTGCCTGGAGAATCCCAGGGTCAGAGGAGCCTGGCGGGTTATGGTCCATATGGTCACAAAGAGTTGGACACAACCGAAGCGACTTAGCACGCAGCATGCACAAAGCCCTCTGTGAAACCCTGAGACAATGTGTTAAATATTACTTGAAGGGCACAAGTACATGAGAAGCAAAAGCTTTCACTGGATCAGCAATGGAAAGGACTCTGTAACCAATATAATGCAAATGACTTTTCCTAGGGCCTTTAGAAGTATTTAAAACCTTCCATATTTTCTTTTTGGCTTGTATTGCCAGTTTTATCCCCAACAAAGGAACCTCCCCTGGAACATGCCCTCTATTTTAATATTCTTGGGTTCCTGCTGATTTTCTTTTGCACCACTTCCATTTCACACAATGCTTGGGCTCTAGCTTATATATGTCTCATCTATTAGTTTGTGACATTCCTAAGAATTAAGCCTCTATGCTCCTACAGCTGCATTTCCAGCAATGGCCTGAGTCAACACTGTATTTGTATTACTCTCTTATGTACATCTCACCTCCCTTGCTACAGTGCATATCTATAAAGCCTTGTTTATTTTCTGTCACCAAAAATCTAGTCAAAGCCTTGCAGAGCGAGCAGAAATCAAACTGAATTCCTAGTTTATTCCAAACATCCACTATCCAGACATTCCATGAAAAAACAAGCAGAGGAAAAAGACCGCCTAATCTGAACAATCCTTGTTTATGAAGCTTTCTAATTTTTTTGTGTCTTCATCAAGAAATTTCTTTTTAATTTTTTTCCTTCTGTCACTTTCTCCTTTAGGCAACAGTACATGAAAGTATATTTTTTGAATTCCATTATTCTTTCCTATCTTCTGGTATCATTTATGGAACAACACAATAACAACTCATGGAAATGTAACATTTGGCAACATTTTTTTCACTCCCTGAATTCAAAATATAACTACAAGATTGAACACGCAGCAAATTGGCTTTGAAGATTTTCTTTCAGAATCTCAGCAGATGTGAAAATGCAAAGAAAACAGTTCAAAAGTTTTCACCCATTTGTTACTTTCCTGTCATTTTCATAGCCATAGTGACACAAAAGGTCTTTCCAACTATGTATTTCTTCAGGTGTTATCTCTATATTTCTGGGCTTTTCTCTCTCTCCATATTTGAAGACTACCTGCCAAAGCTGCCGAGTCCTATAAAGTCAAGAATTCTCTTCTTTTCCCCACAGTGATCTCCCAGACTAACTCTTTCCCCACCGCATGAATTTATGCTGTGGACCTCCTCCTCCACACGCTCTTCTGCTTCTTGTGTCCTTTCCAACCGCTGCAAGTTTCTTTTTTTCCTCCCACTCTCTTCATTGTACTCCCCCTCCCATCTCCCAGGGAAATAGCCCCAGATACTACATAGAATGGTCTCTGAACTTGCGTGGCATAATTATCACTGGCTTCTCCTTTGACGTTATTGACTCTTTTGCAGATTTCTGGAGTTTTGAACCCTAATTTTCCTGTGACTCATGAACATCTGATTAGGAGATAATCTTGATATTCTCTTTGAATCACTAAATATCTTCTTTGAGGCTTACTTCATTTGATGATACTGTAAATTGTCATATTATGATCTCTTTTTATTGTTTCTATCTACAAATACTTTAATCCCTCCCTATCATTCACTGGAACCTTTGGTACATTGCATTTTTTATTCTTTTTTAAACAAACTCCTTTCATTGCTATACACAATTTTTTGTGTCTATGCAGGTACTCTCAATACTAAATTCAAAGTGCCCCGACTGTCATTTATATCTACTCTAATAACTAGTCCCTTCTAACTTAAAGACAGTAAGATTCTTAGAAATAGACCATAAAATATCAATAAGATCTTGATCACTTCACTGCCTCTTTACATTTATTAAATGGGATATAGATACTTGCTCTGCCCAACTCCTCATACTTACGAAAGAATCAAAATATTTTACATATGTGAAAATGCCATGAACACCATAAAAACATCACAAATATGAAGTAATATGACCTTGAAAACCATTCTTCAGTCTGGTAATCATGATTATGGAAGTGCATGATATGATTTTAGATGGTCCACGGAGGAACTTTCACTTTTATTTCAATGATTACGTGAATTATTTGCTCAGTTTACAACCTAACACATACATTTAAGCCAAAATAGAATCTAATCTGAAAACAGTGGTGTGGTGTACTAGTATTGTAATGGCACTGTCTGGAAGTATTTGACAGACTCAAGAATTCTGAAAATCAAAAATCTGAACAACAAAATCACCTTGAAAATCCTTCTCTTATCAAGGAAAGCAAACACAGTCTTTCTATGGAAAAATACAGCAATATCTCAAAACCCATATTTAACTGTCATTTGGGTAGTTATCAAACCCAAATCAACATAGTGAGAAGTGAGAAAAAATGCAGAGTAAAGGGAGTAAAAGAGGTAGTTATTCTAAAGGATACATAAACACTTGCATTCAAAGAAGAATAGATATATGTATATGTGTAACTGAATCACTTTGCTATACACCTGAAAATATCACAACATTGTTAATCAACTATACTCCAATATAAAATAAAAAGTTTTTTAAAAAGAAATGTGCTTTAGTGTTCAAAAATATGATGAAAATGTGTTTATTCTTTCATTCATTTACTTGAAATGTTTTCAGCACTTATCATGAGCTGGGTGTGAAACTAGTTGCTGGAGACAAATGATATGCATCACCGTTCCTAACCACTGCCCTCTTGAAAGGTAGACACTAGTGGAAGAGAAATTAGTCAGATAGTCTCAAAAATGAATGAAAATCACTAATTTGGCAAGAGCTAACCAGGAAGACCTATAATAAGGCAATTTGATCAGAGAGATCAGAAAAGACTTCTTTGAAAAAGTAACGCTCCAACTAAGGTGTAAAGAATAATCATTAACTAGACAGAGAGAGAAGGAAAGAATGTCCATGTAGGAGTCATGATAAATGCAAAGGCCCTATGATGAGAAATCATGAAAAGTACATAGAATTGAAGGATATTTTCCTTCAAGAGAGTGAGGGGCAGCATAATGAGGGAACAAGCTAGAACTAAGATAAAGACTATGTAAGGGCTTGTAAAAGTCCGTGATAGAAAGTGTGAAAAGTGAAAATGTTAGCCTCTCAGTCATGTCTGGCTCTTTGTGACCCTATGAGTCCATAGCCCGCCAGATGCCTCTGTCTACAGGATTCTCCAGGCAAGAATACTAGAGTGGGTTGCCATTCCCTTCTCCAGGGGATTTTTCTGACCCAGGGATTGAACCTGGATGTCTTGCGCTGTAGGCAGACTCTTTACCATATGAGGTGCAATTGATAAAATCAGCATCTTAATTTTTTAATTTTAAAATAATGTATTGTTTTCATTAGAGAGACATATTTTTAATACATGTTAAGTAATTTTGTTTTCCATTCAGTTTCTTCTACCACTGTTTGTAGTAATAATATACATTTTCCTTTTTAAGGTTTTTAAATGAAAATATTGAGTTGACTTGAAGAAAACATAATTTTATAAATAATACCATAAGTGGTATGAAGATATGTTAAAAACCATATAGGTGTTACATGAATGACTAAAAAGTTTGTGAAACACTACTTTAGTCTAAATATGAATTTTTTAAGAAAAGGATTGAGCTTTACAGAGATTGCTTAAAATGAACTTTGGAGTTTTTATTATAATCAATCAAATTTATCATGGGAAAATGAAACAAATAATAACAGTAATGTGAAAGAAAGTGAAAGTGAAAGTCACTCAGTCGTGTCCAACTCTTTGCAACTATACAGCCCATGGAATTCTCCAGGCCAGAATACTGGAGTGGGTAGCCTTTCCCTTCTCCAGGGGATCTTCCCAACCCAGGGATCGAACCCAGGTCTCCCACATTGCAGGCGGATTCTTTACCAGCTGAGCCACAAGCGATGCCAATAACAGTAATGCTGACACCATTTTAAAATATTTTAAAATCATTTATAAATAGAATTTTCATAGTTCTAGACACTTTATTTATCTTGTGACATATGAATATGGGACCAGATATTGATCCCTTTGTGTTCTTAGAGACACTTTGTTGCATAAACAACTACTTTCTTATGAAAATATTTGAATGAGTTCTAATCCAAGGGTCCTGACTTATGAGAAACCTAAAGAGCAAGTTTGATCTTTAGGCATGCTACTTCTAGTTAGGGTTGGGCAGAGTGTTCACAGGCTTACAGACTTTCTTTACAGGATTAGTGGTTTGGGGTAGAATTTTCAAGGCTCATTAAGGATAATCCAAGTAAAGGAAGGAACAGTATTAAGAAGAGTCTCCTCAAAATTAAACCTCTCCACTCTTGGAAGCTTGTACTTCTCATCTAGAAGATAAGTCATCTATCTTTGTTCATGTCATTTCAGAATTAGAAATACTTCTAAACCAACTTATTGGGCCTTGCTCAGTGCCTTCTGCTAACATGGTGGCCCAGCTTAGAGTCCAAGTGTATTAAGTCTGAGGAGTTGGAACATCTCTAAGAATATGTGGTATAAATGTTTAAAATATCTTCTGATTCTAAGACATATTTTATTTAAATTAAAACTTATTTTTGAATAGCTATTAGAACATGAGGTACAAAATTCAAAAGCACACATAAAATTTCATACCAGTAAGACTCTAAGTCTCTTTTGCAATCTTTGTCTACCAATAGGTTTCCCTCCAAAAGATGCAAGCTCTGTTACCAGTTACTTATTGATATTAACAGAGATATTAAATACATACATATATGTATTGAATTGGGGCTTCCCTCATAGCTCAGTTAGTAAAGAATCTGCCTGCAAAGCAGGAGACCAGGGTTTGATTCCTGGGTCGGGAAGATCCTCTAGAGAAGGAAATGGCAACCCACTCCAGTCTCCTCACCTGGAGAATTCTATGGACAGAGGAGCCTAGCAGGCTACAGTCGATGGGATCACAAGAGTCGGGCACGACTTAGCAACTAAACCACCACATATGTAGTAAAGAATTATGAAGCAAATGATAGCACATCAGAAAAAAACGAAACCATCTCTTCCACTGCATTTTGAGTTTCCTTCTATATTGTGTACTCTCTAATAATTTATTTCAAAAACTTCAACATAAATAATTCTTCCTGTTTTACCTGTGGTATCAGTTACTAAGTGCTGACTGCTGCTGCTGCTGCTGCTAAGTCGCTTTAGTCATGTTCAACTCTTGGAGTGGGTTGCCATTTCCTTCTCCAATGCATGAAGGTGAAAAGTGAAAGTGAAGTCGCTCAGTCGTGTCCGACTCTTAGCGACCCCATGGACTGCAGCCCACCAGGCTCCTCCATCCATGGGATTTTCCAGGCGAGGGTATTGGAGTGGGGTGCCATTGCCTTCTCCAAAGTGCTGACTAGGTGCCAGCAACCATGCTAATGTCTACAAATTCATTATCTCACTTAATACTCAGAGCGAGACTATCAGGTTGGGATTTTCTTATCCCTATTTTAAGATGAAGAATTTGAGAATCAGTGAGTATCAGTAATTTGGCCAAATCTGCAAGACTGGTAAGTGCCAAAGCCAGAACTGGGATGAAACCCAGGAAAATCTCATCCCTTAGTGTGTGTGCTCTTCACCACTGTGAGATGCCTGTCTCACACACACACACACATACACACATACACACACACATACTACCACAAACACATGTACACACACACACACACACACATATATACAAATGTATAAATATATTCATTTAGGCATTTATAAAAATGCAAATGTCTGGAAAAAATATAAACTCATGACCTTAGTGATTAAATGAAAAACATAAAGAAGGAGCTTAATTGATAATAAATATGCTTCAGGTCTCATTTGTCATTTCACTCTTTTGTACTCCAGCTACTTGGGGAGTTACTTCCCACATACTAATTACACAATGTCAAATGTTTGTATTTCTACTGACCAAAACACAAATATGGATTCCAACAGCCTGCAGATTACTTGTTGGTATATAAATCAATAAGAGATTATAAATTCCTAGTACTTTTAGATTGCATGTCAGATTCAGGAAGGACAGTTGCCAGAAAGCCACATTGCTTGGAACTATTTCTGAATTACTGGCACTGGATATTGCCATATCAATTTATTGATTAAAACGACAACAATGATCTACAGGCTTAAGTGGCCCCTGAAATAAGTCAGTGATTTTTGGTGATATGCCTTGTGCAAGTAGATTTTTTCATATAAAATTATTACCATGCATCCGTTTAATTATTTTTGTAGAAATTATTTTGGGGGGAACTTCTTGGGAAAACTCTAAGGGTTGAAGTGAAACTTTTTACCTAATTTTCTTGTCATGAGGCTTTTTAATCAAACACAGCCGAAACATCATTATTACTGCTAAAAAATAATTCCTTCAGATTATAAGTTTTCCAATTGTTTTATTTTTTTTAAGTTACTTGGTCCTTGAAATGTAAATAAAAGAAGTGTCATGTTTCATGATTAATTAAAATGTCTTTCAGTGTAGAGTTTACCATTTTATGTCTAATTTATCTGAAACTTTTGTTGTAAGTCCTAGGTTATTTTTTCGGTAGAGCTGGGGTTTGATGATTGCATTCCAGTAGTGTCTTTAGCGTGATTTTCTTTCTCTGTATCTCCTGTAATTTGTTACTCTAGAGAACTGATCAGATTTGTCAAGTGTTTTTGGTAGTTTTCCTAAGTGGTGGTGTGTATTTCCATCAGGAGGCACACAATGTCTCTAGTTGTCCTTTTGTGATATTATCAGTCACTGATAATCATTGCCTATGTTCTTTATTTCATTACAGATTGAAAAATGATGATATTCTAATTTTAATATTCCTCTTATTTTATCTGATAGAATTGTTCCTAAAAGGAGGAACATCCCCATATCAACTCTGCTATAAGTATAAGTTATTTAGAAAAGGCAGAATAAATCCCAATCCGCCACGTCTATTTACAAGATATTTGGTTCTTTAGCATCTTTAAAAAGCAAGCAAAAATTTTTTTTTCACTGCTGAATTCATGAATTTAAACATTTTTTTATGTATTTTAATACATTGCTGCTATTATTCTTAATGATACTAAAATGATTCCATATTTAGCTAGGCAGAGTCTATTCAGGTTTCCTCCTGAGTCTTAAAGACATTATCCTTCTAGGTTTTGCCAACATTTTTCTGTTATGACAAGATGATCCCGGCTCATATTACACATTTCCTGTCTCAGACTGAGAAGCAACCATTTCTCCAAAGAACCCTAGATCCTTTCAGTGAAAAAATGATATTAAGAGATCACAGGGCACTAAAGGAACTTGCTCTTACTGGTCATTGATTTTATATCTTTTCATTTGCAAGATATCAGGAACATACATATGAATGTGTATTTTTTTTAAAAACTAAAATACACATGTATGTGTCTTTCATGTTATTTTTGATTTAAAAATTTGCTATTTTATATCATAGAGCATATTACATTATTCCAAAGTTCAATATATACGTAGGATATATACAAAGAAATTCAGCTTCTCAGCTGTAACCTATTTTCTCCCTCCTCCACTGATAAGCATTTTAAAATTTTGTGGATAATACCTCTGATGTTTCACAAAGTACACTCACACACATTTGAGTATCCAAACTTTCTTAGATAACTGGCAAATAGTCAACATAATTTCCTCCATATCCTGATGATCACTCCATAGGATGGCTATTCATTCCAGTTGTATGGTCTTACACAATAGAGGGGGTTTTTATTGGTAGCTTACTCAAGCAGTACACTATTGATAGGAGCTTGAGTTATTTCCAGTTTAATTTTTTTTTATGATTATAAACAGTGCTGCAATGAAGAGCTTTGTCCAAATAATTTATTTTGTAGTATTGCCATGCAATGACTTGATTTTATAATAATCCTTTTAAGGTAAATAATTACTCTATTTAATAAATAAAGATAACTATTAATCAGAAAATGAAGTGCTAAGAAAATAATTTTAATCGATTAGCCAATTGATTGATCTAGTCAAATAACTGTAATCCACACTGGTGAAATAAACTAGGACAGAGAGAGGGCAATGTCTCTTCATATTTAATTTGTCTGAAGGTCAAATCTCAAATCAGTTGCAAAGCCTATGATAAATCAGACCACCCTGGACATGGTGTCCTCCAGAAATCTGCCCAGCCAGACTCTGACCTCTAATTCTCTGATATTAGGCCTCTGCTTTCATTGTGTTCATTTTTTTTTAATTCTTTCCCCCTTGCCCTTTTCAGTCAATTGTCCTTCACAATAAACCATTTAAGAGAAAAATTAATGTTTAATAGTTTCGGTACTTGAGCTATAGAGTGAGGTATCAATTTCACATTACTCAAGTAACTTGGCACATGTTTAAGGTATTAAATAGTTTTCCAGGCATTCCCCCATAGTGATGGAAAAAAAGAAATCTCTTAACTCTTTAAAACTCTGCCTTCTGGATCCCTGTTCTCCTGGCCTGGCCTGGCTATCCCACCTCCCTCAGGGCTTCACTGGTGGTCCAATGGTTAAGATTCTTCACTCCCAGTGCAAGGAGGAACTGAGTTTGATCCCTCGTCAGGGAACTGGATCCCACATGCCGCACTAAATAAGAAGAAGAAAAAAAAGAGATATCCCATCTCTGTTATAAGATGGTCTGATTCAGTTTCTTCAGTACACTACTGCACTTAGATTCATGTTTGATAGAATCACCTGGCTTACCAATTTGCTTCAGAGTGTTCCTATTGGTTCCCCCGCACATTTTAAATTATTTAAAGTGTAACATTTGTGTTGTAACACATCTATCGCCATTTCTCTTCTGGATTGCCTCTGAATTGACAGTTCATTTTTCAGGGAGAGTGAAGGTGACCTTTAAGCCAGAATCTAGGATATGATTTTCATACTGTTAGAATGGCTGCCTGGAGGTATGCGACATCACATATGAACGCCTGCGTCCTGGCTTCTCTTTGGTCAAGAAGCAACTCATTATTTCTAGAGAATCACCAAATGCAGGATTTTTTTCCAATTTAATGTCTTTCTCTAAGATGGAGCAGCAAAATGCTGTTGTTTAATGGTGGTGTTTTGCTCCTTTAAAGATTCAATCATTTATACCTAATTTGTACTCTTATGTGAGCCATTAGATGATAAAGGGTTGTAAGATAGAAAAAGTTTGACCCAAGAGCTTCTACTTTTATTGCTTGGCCATGACCAGTGTCCTTCCACTGCTATACCCAAATCTGAAAAGATATAAATCACATCAATTTTTCTATCAAATCAGAAGTCAGTTTGTTTCAATATTTCATGCATAATCTGGACAAAATCTTCATAGTCAAATTGCTCATTTTTAGAAAGAGTTGACAGAAATGAGGGCTTCCCTGGTAGCTCAGATGGTAAAGAATCTGCCTACCATGCAGGAGATGTGGGTTTGATTCCCAGATCGGGAAGCTCCCCTGGAGAAGGGAATGGAAGGCACTCCAGTATTCTTGCCTGGAAAATTCTATGGAGAGAGGAGACTGGCAGGCTACGGTCCAGGGGGTTGCAAAGAGTCGGACACAACTGAGAGAATAACACACCCTGACTGAAATGATTCTAAACCTTGACTGCATAGTGTAATCACTTGGGGAATTTTTCAAACTCCCCAGGAAGCAAGACAGATCAATTTAGTTATAATCTCTAGGAGTGAGATCCAGCCAACTGTAGTTTATAAAGGTCTTCAGGTGATTCCAAGGTTCAACCAATGGGAAACAATTGAAAAAATGCTTTTCTCTAAGGCTCATATATTTGCAATTGAGAATCACTACTTGGTAAGCAAGCCATAGCTAATAAGGAAGTTTGTTACCACACAGAGCAGAAAAGATTTTGTGAATCAATGTTATCAGTCTGTAAAACAGTCATTCGTCATAAACCTTATTAAATAATCTACTGTTTATAATTTAGAAATAGCTATGCTAAAATAATATTTTGAAGAATAAAATATAACCTGTCTCTACATTGTGACCTTTTGGAAAAAGAATTAAGTACTAATATTTAAACCACTTATTCAAGATCAAATAAAACCCTAGGAATAATATTCAGTTTGCCCAAGGAATTTGATTAGTGTAGCATTCATAATAGTTACCCTCCAAATCTATTTGGTCTCTGATATTACACTTTATAGAGTTTTACTTTTATCTACATACAAACTTCTTTAATGGAAATTGCCCATATGCCATACAATTCATGGTTGACTTATTTTACATTTGCTTAACAGCCTCATTCCATGATTTAAGGGGACATTTGTAAGGGCAAAACAGTCAAAAATATCTTAATAACACAATGGTTTTCAAAGGGCACTCAAAGGCAAAATGTGAACATGACATTTCAACATTGATTAGTAACATGAGTATAATGCAGATACTACGTCTAAGACTAAATTCAGCACATCAATTTTGTTCATGACATACACAGATTATTCCTAAGTGAATGGTTAGATTTTATTTTTTATAAGGAAAGTGATTTTTTTTGACATATGAAGAATAAGGTAACATTTGTTTACATTTGTATGTGTGTTAAGAGTTTGAAAATTCAGGTTGCTTTCAATTTCCATCATGAAAATATTAAAATTAGTATATTTTTAATTTGTAAGAGGTAATACCAGCTGCTTCATTATGCAGCATTGTATCTGCTTGGGGATTTAACCCATATGCCTGGGAGCATATGCTTTTTAGAAAATATTTTTAGTAAACATTTGGATGTTGTCAGACATAACTCTGGAGAGAATGTGCACTCTATTACTTTAATTTTATTTTAGCATGTGGCTGTATGTCATTATATTTCCTTTAAGAGTTATATTGATATATGACTACTATATATAAGTAAATAATGAAAGTATATATGTATATACATATATCTACATGCATACATCTCATATATATACATGTATATATATATACACACACACATGGAGATATATAGAGAGAAAATATGGCAAATCACTAATGCAATTCACAAAGATAAGACACCATTTGTTACTTATGAAGATCTAATTGTGTTAATAACACATATTCTGGTGTTCTGGGATTTTTAGCAATATTCCATACTATAGATTTGGACAATACTTGAAATAGAATTTAAGTACTAGTTGGCATGTGTTCAGTTTCTATGAAGTTCACATTTTCTGCAATACATTAACAAGCAGAAATACTGCTAAAATTTATTTTATCAGGGACATAGGCAAGCGTGATAAGTGAGGCTAAATAAAATATATGACAGCACAAGGCTGTGAGAGGAGAGAATCTGTAAACAAAACCTCTTACTGGAGCTGAACAAATGCTGGGAGTCTCATCCAGAGCATTGAATTAAGATCCAGTGTAGTGGGCAGAACACCAGAGTGTCTGGCAGCAAACTGCAAGCTGTCACTCCCTGAGCACTTGACAGCACAGCATGAGATCACTGGTACTCTCATAGGTAGGTGTTGCAAACAATGAGGATTCCAGGTGTGATTCCCAAAGGAATGTCAGCATCACAAAATTTCACCAGCTGATAAAAGGCAACAGCTAAAAATGTTTGGAGCAGGATTGAGTAATGTGGATTTGGAATGGCAGGAGAATCAAACTAACAAAACCAAAAAAGATCTGAAGGTTAATTATTATAATTGGAACAGTAGGTGAGAATGACACATCAGGTATAAGGAAGAAGTTTAATTAGAGCCAGGGACCAGGGTTGGGGTCAGACTCAATGAAGCATCAGTTACTGGTTAGCACCAATGTTCATATATCCTTCCTGACTCAAGACAAGATTGGTTCCTGATACTCTGGGACAAAAATCTGCAGGGGACAAAGGGTGGGATTCAAGTGGTCTGGGATGAAAAAGACTAGCGACACAAAAATTGTGAACCAGATAAGCATTTCATATGGGTACCAGAATTCAGGACACAAATGTCTTTCCCATGGATGAAACTTTTAAAACAATCTGCAAGCATGCTTCTGTGAAGTAAACAGCAGTCAAGATTTGGGTCTTATAGCCTTTCTGAGAGAGCCTACTGTATGATCCAGAGATGTTTATATCAGACCTCTGCCTACAGAAATAACTTCAAGTGTTTTACTCTAAGCTGTCAAGAAATTCTAGATGCATCAAGTTTCTTAATGGTGTATTATCACTTACATTTAGATAAGATATAAGGAACTCAAAGACCTTCATTTTGTGTAAACAGTCTGGGGACAATGCATTTTCTGCAACTCTGCTACACATTACCTATTTTCCAAACATGAATTATCACAAACAATAAACATTAGAATATATAAAGTTTTTTTCCTCCATTCACATGATGGTGACTTTGAGTTATATCACATCCCAAAACATTATTTTATTTTCTCCTGTGTTTTACTTCTGAAAATGTGCATTTTGAAGGGCAGTACAGAATGGCATATACAACTAGGTAACATATTTATAACAATAATTTTATACTTTTAAAAAAGGATCTTTATTTTTAATACCAAATTTTAAATATATATATTAATGAAGTTGTATGTCTTAACTTCTAGAATTCAAAGAAAAAGCAGTATAATTATGATCAATAAGATTGTTTCCCACATCTAAAAAAAATAAAGCTCAATCATCACAAAATTTTTCAATAGTGATATCACAAATATTATTTTTTTCTCAACTGTAGTCATTGGAGTAAAGTTTTATTTATTGCAGAAAAATAGTTTTGCAAACTTTCTCTTTCACAACATAATTTTTAAATAAAAGTACAAATAAGATTTCATAGGTTTCACCACATAACACAGTTTTCCCAGATTTTAAGAGCCTAATCATTTTTTTGTTGTTGTTTCACACAAAGAAGTTTTACTCCATTTGAGCCAGAATGTTTTAAATGTTTGTTTTTCAAAATTAAGTTTTATCTTTAAGAAAAGGTGTGCAGTTTTTATATCACTTAATAACAAGAAAGGAGGTTTTCTTTTAACCTCTTTGTAGTCTGCATGTCAATAAATGACAGACTTCTGCTACTTAATCTAGAAAAAAGCAATACATTATCACCTCAATCTGGCCCAAGATAAACTTGTTAATAACTGGGGTTTATGAATATTTATCACGCGACAAGTGGTTAAAGAGACAGTACAGCTTTAAATTTCAGTTAGTATTACTGACAGCCTTGCAACTTAACACTGATTAATCAGACTGACTGAGGCTTTAGACACACAGGCTTATCTGAATTTGTCATATATCTTACGTGAATCTTTTCTTCCTTGCATTTCAAAATACTCGATCTCTACTGAAAATTACTCAAAACCCTTTTTGGAGACAGAGATTCAGTCTTGACCAAAGCTTCTGCAGGTTGCAAAATTAGAGCTGGAATCAATGAGAACAATTGAAATAACAACTAACTCATCATGGTTCCTTAATGGAAAATACTAAGAGACCTGGAACAGAGACCTCTGAAATATGATACTGTCTTGAAAGATGTGGCATGCGATTATAAAGCAAAATAAAATTCCACATTCCAGAACCTCAAGTTCCTTCCAGGTTTGGATTTGAATTAGTCATTTTTGTGCTCCTTCTTTCTCATTCCTAGTGCTTTCCAGTGTGTGATCTATTGATATATTCCTGAGAAAACTTTCCACTGAGTTGAAAGCCTGAGAACTTTAGTTTGGATGAATGATAATGAGCACTGTCAAAGAGGCAGTAAAATTGAGTCCTTGGTCCTGGCTGCTGAGCTGAGAGCTGCAGGAGTTAATTGTGTGAATGGTAATGAGACCAGGGAGGCAGCAGATGCTCGCGTGCCTTTACAATCCAAATCCCACCAACAAATTCCTCCCACAGAATCTTTGAGGGACATCTTGGCACCCTGGAGATGGAGCTAGACCCAGCCACAGCCACATGCCACCTGCTAAACCTATTGTTAAAAAAAAAAAAAGGCCCATTACAATAACAAAGTTGTTTGCCTTCTTTTGCAATGACTTTATGACATCAGTTTTACCATAGTAGAGGAATGGAAGGGAAAGGAACATCAAATTCTTTAGAGAGAAACATTTGCACACCAAACAGTTGACTTATATGGAAAGACTGATGTTCAGTGTATGATGCATACTCCTCTGATAAACTATGCCTGCCTTCTCATCTTGTAACCCACAGGCTGTTTACAGAAGATTTACAAGGCCATGTGGTTTTTAATGACATGAAGAGAAAGAGCCATGTCTGTACCTACAGAAAAATAAAAAGAGAAAAAAGTTAGGATGTAGACTTCTTACCAAAATTATTCATTTCTGAATTAAAAAAAACAAAACTCTAAATGAAAATAAAAATTCTTGACATTTTAAATCATCTTAGCCAAAATGTTCTATGAATGATCTATCTTTAACAAATTAGAATTTTACTGAGGATTCAGTAATTGTATCTTTTTTTAAATATCTGAGATTGGGAAGTCCAGAATGCCCTGTCTTAGAAAAATGAATGGTCAGAGTGAAACCAAGCAAAATTAGAAGAAACCCTCAGATATTGGGTGTTTAGGCTTGTGGGACAATGTTTTCCATATGGCAGTTTAGGGCTCTCCATGAGGACAGTAAAATGGTATGACACTGTGGGAAATTCTATTATATATTACTTTTACTTTTGAGGATGTAGACACTGCTTTTCAGAAGTGTTGGTGTTATATTCCTTGTGAGAAAAAAAAAGTGGCCTATTTCTAGTATTGGAGAAATAGGGTTAGTTTCAATGGCAACTGCAGACAAGGTAGATTAGTCACGTTAATCCTGCCCTAGAAGAGAGGCTCAGTGTCTCTGTCCAGGTTAAATAAAAGCTGCCTCACGTTGCACTTTTTGTTCAGCTGGTTGACCCTCATTATTATAAAAGCAATTAGTGAGGCTGAAATTTCTGAATTCATTGGACAAACCTTTGATGATACTACATTAGCAATACAAGTTGGAATTAGAAATATTTGCATGCTTTCTAAATTGCTATCACTATCATCACTGCAGGTTTGGGATTGTATAAACTCTATGGTGCTAGATTTTTCTGTCTGTAAAGACCCAAGGTTCTATAGTAAATAAAGAAAAACTGTGTTCTTTTCATAATAATAAAATATGTGCTTCTGACTTACTGAGAAGTCAGATATGGAAGCATGTGGGAGCAATATGTAAATGCCAAGCAAGCTGTTTATACTGGGATCTGCTCCTGCATAATAATCATAATCCAATGCCAGCAGAAACCTTTTGAATTTAAAACACTGTAGAGTTCCAGCAAAACAGAAAGAACCACAGCAAATGTTTTAGTTGCTGATTATTTCTGAAAAATCTCAAATGTTTACTTTTTTCTTTTTTTGCATGTCAGGGATTTCTATAACTTTAATGCTATTCAGTAAAATCATTTTAAAACAGCTTGATCCCACTTTGGTGAACTGCTCTGCATAAAAATGAGGGGAGGTGTTGAGATTTGCTTTGCTTTTCTGTATTTCTAGTACCAGAATAACACATTAAAACAGAAATGCATAGCCATTTTGTTTAAGAAAAGTTGTATCGGCAACTGTGGAGACAGTGAATTTTATTATTTCATTAAATTAATGTTAGAAATTCAGACCTCTGTGCAGACTTAATGTGCAGGCTATATAAGCTTTTTAAATGAGTTTTATTGTTTTTATTTACTTAGATGGTTAAATGCTATACTTGTGGCTGAGAAAGACGAACACATTTGCTTGCCTTAAATGATGTTACTTTCTTTGCCAGGAATGTCAGTGTCTTTCATCTAGCCTCTCAACAGAAGGCAGAGTTTCTAGAAAAGTTTGTCAAAATAAATAATATACTCCTGAGTACTCGATGTAACCAGGATATCCAGGTGCACTTTTATGTCTTCCTTCTGAATTTAGGATTCTATCCTTTGCACCAGAAAATATTTGTAGAGAGTGACTTATCACTGGGAAGACTGGTGTGGTGGTATGAACAATGATGCAACATCAAAGAGTCCTTGAGTGGGAAGTGGGTTCCTTTGATCTCAGGTCAGTTTCTCTTGTACCACATTATGCTACTCCCTTGTGTCCATCCCCTGGTTGGCTTTTGCTCAAACACTGGAATGTTTCTGATTATAACATAAATAGAAATATGAATGGCTACTCTCCTTTTCTCAGTTTCCCAGACTTTCTAGCTGCATTTTTGAAGCCACAAATGATTGATTTGTTTTTTCTTCTAGATGAACCTGGTCTCAGAGAAACCAGGATACCTGGGAGACTGGGAGATTTAGAGTCAGAAGAATATTACCTCTGTCTTTCTTTACCTCTTCTATTTTTCCCAGCTCTGCCTAAGAATCACTTCAATTACTCTTGTAGCATTGATAATTTTTAAGAATACCATCCAAAGGACAAAACAGTGACAATTTTTTGTTGTTACAAGGACCGTAATATTTTTCCACGAGATAATGCACTTCAATGGGTACTGATATCTTTCCCTAAAGCTTCATTGTTTTGAAAAAAAGGAAGAATTCAAAACTGGGACAGCCTTTTTCATTTAATAACTAAGAAACAAGTAAATATTACTATATCAGAAGTAGATTTTGGATGCAAATACAAATATATAAATCCAATATCAACTATATATTAGCTGTGTAAAAAAATTACTTAAACTTTGTGAATCTTAGTTTCTTTATAATAAAATGGTTCTAGGATTAATGTGTCAGACAATAGTTGCTCTCCACTCAATAACCACTTTCCTATACTCTGTTAATTGAATCCCAATATTTTAGCATTTTATATGAACTGAAAGAGCTCTTCCTGGACCCCAGGGCTAAAACGTATTCGTTTAGGCCAATTATGACAATTCCCCTCTTCTTGCAAGAGGTTGAAGGATCATCACAAGACATAAATCTGAAAAGAGGTTTCAGAGGATATCTGTGGAAGGCTCCTAGAAGAAAAAAACTCTATAAGGGAAATACTACCTTTTTGAACTCTATATTCAGCTGAGTAGGAAGACATTTCTCAGAATTGTAATAGCCATCTTGGGAAGGAGAGAGAACCCATGTTAAGAAGGATATGGCAGCACATTCAAGACGAACGAATAGAAGGATGGGAGATACCTGGTTCATGATGATGACGTTACTAAGCTGCTTAATTACTGAATGTTAGAAGTGTCCTATCTCGGTATATCTTGTGTTTTGACATAATATACTCCTTTTTGTTGATACTTTGGCTGGGTTTTATACTTTTATCCCACATATTTCTAGCAATTATGAACATCTCATTATTAAGATTACAGTAATAATTAAATGAGGAAATATAATAAAGGCCACTTGGTACATAACAGTGATTAATAAATATTACTCTTATTTTCATTGTGTTTTAAAACCTTGACATTTAACTGCTATGTGAGGTATGACTATTTTAGATAGTACTTTCTATAAGTAACTCATTCTACATGTAAACTCTTAAATTTGCCCTCTTAATTATTAATACATTTTGGAGTAGATATTTTCTAAAATGGTTTACTGCTTTTAGGCAGTTTTTGTTTTTAATGCTTTACTAGCTAAATGAGGATCTTCTTTGGAAATTAAATTCCTGAGGATAAAGAATATTGAGTATAATTGGCTAATTTATTATAATTAACCTATCCAAATTCAAAATAAATACTAATGATAATAATAAGGCACCATGTTGTCACAGATGATAGCCTGTTATGTGCCTTACAGGAAACAGGCATTATTTTCAATGAAGGCCTATCAAATTTCCTCAGTTTTGTTCCAACTGAAACATTTTCTGTATAACTAACATACATTCATACTTAAGTAAAAAGTATGTACAAATTGTTCATTTCTTTTATAGGTTGAAAAAGGAATAGAACTTACACTTTCAGAGAGCAGCTATATAGCCAAGTATCTGCTACACATCCTAAATTTATTAATCATTGATTTTCTTTATTATATGAAATTTTAATTATTCTTGACAAAGTTGCTATTTGACAATACTTTGAACTTTTTCTTTTCCTTGTGAAATTCAACATCCCTTAATTTGATAAAAAGATCTTACTGCACTACAAATCCTACATTGCTTCTCTTAAAAATAGTTCAACTGGTAGATGGTAACTGTGAAGTAAATAATTTCCCACAAATTCTAAGTAAATAAGCAATTGGATACTGAAGTTGCAACTAAGTTAGCCATATTTACTAATAGTGGGTTTTCTGTATAATTTTGATGGTAATAGACATTATTTAAGCTTAACATACTATATTAAAAAATGGGCTTCTCTGGGCTTCTCAGTGGTAAAGAATCTGCCTGCCAATGCAGCAGACACAGGTTCGATCCCTGGGTTGGGAAGATCCCCTGGAGAAGGAAATGCAACACACTCTAGTATTCTTGCCTGGGAAATCCCTTGGACAGAGGAGCCTAGCGGGCTACAGTCCATAAGGTCACAAAGAGTCAGACATGACTTAGCAACTAAACAACAACAACAATATATTAAAGCCTTTCAAAAAGCTTTAACCCACTCTAATATATCCTAAAATAGCACTGATTTAATTTTTACTATTTAAGTGGATGCCGGTACTTATAACTGATATTAGTTTTCTTTTATACTTTTAGAAATGTTTTCTTAAGAGTAGACACTAATCTATGTATAGTAGGATGCTCTTAGTTGGGAAAAAAAATGGTTAGATGAATTAGATATTTACTGGGAACACTCAGAGGTACTACATGTGAAAAGGATTTTAATATGAACACAAAAGATTTAAGCATTGGCAATAAATTTTTGTCATGCTTCAATTTCTATTTCTTTTTAATCTTGAGCTAGAAATAGTTAAGGATAAATAGTGTACTCAAGATCTGCTTTCCCACACCACTGAGTAATGAAGGACTATTTGCATGAAGAAAACAGATACAAATCACTCAATCAGGAATTCCTAAGCATGCACATATGTACAAATAAACATATATGTAATGACATTGTTAACATTTTTGCCTTCAGAAATAGCTCCTCGAAAAGAATTAGATTTCTGTTTTTGAAAACTATTCCCCTCCCAAATGAAAAGTGTACTTTCCAAATAGATGAGGACAGGGAGAAAACAGGTATAAAACACTGAATCCAGAGGGAAGCTCAATTCCCTTTTCTTTCTATGAATTTAACTAAATAGAGAAGTTTTCTTATATCACTTCTACTTACATTCGGGGATTAATGGAATCTAAGCCTCGGCCCTTCTGTGGTAATCTTCACCATATGCCAATTGTCCCAATTGTCTAAATTCCCTGGAGGAGCAAAATCTCACAGCACATAGGATGTGAGTACCATTATGTTAGGGTTTCAACCACTCCAGACAATAGATTACTCTTTGTAGCCTTGTGTCTCAATCTTCAATGTGCATAGGAATCAGCCTAGGATCTTATTAAAATGCAGAATCTGTTTGAGTAGGTCTGGGGTACTGTCTGAAATTCTGCATTTCTAACAGGCTTCCAGATAATGCCCAGGCTGCTGCTCTCTAGACCGTACACGGTATAGCAATGCTTAAACTGAGCACTCAGACCCAGCTTACTGAAGGACTTGCAATCCCCCAGAGTTCCTCGAGTTCCTTGAATCTTCTCAGCAGTAACTTTTGGAACACAGTGTGTAGGCTTATTTTCTGCCTCAGGATATTGTCCTGTTGAGAAAGAAATTTAAGAGCCTCTATGATAGTCCCGATGATTAATCCTAAAACCAACCCTGCTGCCATATAGTTTAAGTTGGTGATCTTTCTCAAATCTTGACTAGGCTCCTGGTATCTGACCATTTCCAGAATACTGGATCTTAGGTCCCTGTACCCATCTTGTTCTCTTCATGTTAGTAACTAATTTCATAACCTGTCTGGCTCAGAAGGCCTGAAGTCCTAAAATGAAAAGATTACCTGTGTGCCTGGTATTCTGGACTCAGTTGATTGCCTGCTGCCAGCCCTTAAGTCATCTGCTGGAACTTGGCACTCTACCATTGGCAGGACATCCCAAATACTGATTGCCCACTCAGATAAAACTGGCCTAGCACCTGTCACTGCATTTCATGGACTCCATTTCTTCCAGGCCTTCCAATGATGCTGCCTCCCGGTGCCTCCTGCAAGCTTTGCCTGCAGGTGTGTGTGTGGTCCTCGTACAGGCATTTATCCCATGGTTTTGATCAGAATTCTCATAAAATCTATTTCTATTCTACAAGTCTCAGGATAATTTAGGATCCATTCTCATGTCTCAGTCCTAGATCTTATGTTGATAACTATGTTCCAACAGAGTTCATACTGTTCAGTGATTTTGTATTGTATGTTCTTGAACAGGCTAGAAAGCGGAATACAGGGAGAACAATATGAACTGCTTTTACCTGTACTGCAGTATTAAATACATTTCTATGTTTTAGGGTCTAGGTATACTTAAATATGTTTATGGATCTTGTGGAATTTTCTTCAGTGAACCACCAAGTGTTCAAGATCTTCATGGATCACTATGATTAGCTTTGTCAATTATGGCTCACAAGTGACCTTCATAAATCAAAAATGGGGAGAGATTCATCTTTCCAGCATAAGATTATATAAGTATCTAAACCAAAAGCTTGAAAAGCAAGAAAGACTGTGGTTATAATTCACTCTCCTTCTTCCACCCCTCCAATGGATATTAGGAAGAAGACAGACACACAGAGGCTAAGAAAAGGAAACTAATCTTTGTTTAATGTTTACTCTGTTTACTCTCTCTGCTGTATGTTTCTTCTATACAACTTTTAAAATTCTTACAATAATTCTTTATAGCAAACAATGATTAGTCCCACAGGATTAGCCAGATTAGGAGAAGATAAATAAACTGTTCAAGATTATACAACTACCACCTGGTGGTACCTGAGTTGGGCTCATATAAAAAGTCAAGCTTTTTATTTTAAATAGTTCCAGAGTATTGAGATTTCTTAACTTTAACAACTTCTGGCTGGTAAAGCTTTTGCTCTTACCTCATTTCCCAAGACATATAGTAGAGTAACTATTAGGTTTGTTACAAGCAAGAATATAAGTTCCTCCTACAAGGCATTTCACAACAAACGGTATGAGAAAGGTTATCATGGTATGCCAATTTGCAAAAAGATTGTGAGATCCCAGAGTAATACAAATTAATAACTAAAAAATTAAAACAAAATTGATATCTGTTTGTAAGAAATTTTAGTGACTATAATTTTGTATTCTAGGACCAAAAAAGTCACTATCGTTGATCTAATGGAGAAGTATACAAGGTTTACAATTGAGTCTTACCCTTCCTCTCTTCTTCAGTAGAAACAAAGAAAAGTGAGAGTATTAGTCACTCAGCCGTGTCTGACTCTTTGTGACCCCATGGACTGTAGCCCACCAGATTCCTCTGTCAATGGATTTCTCCAGGCAAGAATACTGGAGTGGTTTGCCATTTCCTTCTCTTGGATCTTCCCGAGCCAGGGATCGAAAACGGCTCTCCCACACTGCAGGCAGACTCTTTACCCACTGAGCCACCAGGGAAGCACCTTCAGTAGGAAAGAAACCAATAAAGATATAGAATTATAAAGCTCTGTTTTCGCTGGGCTTCCCTGGTGGCTCAGACAGTAAAGAATCTTCCTGCAATGCAGGAGACCCCGGTTTGATCCCTGGGTCAGGCAGATCTCCTAGAGGAGGAAATGGCTACCCACTCCAGTATTCCTGCCTGGAGAAGCCCATGGACAGAAGAGCCAAAAGTTATCACAAGAAATGACATGATAAAAGTGACTGGATATATAGCCTATGCCAGCTGGTATCTTTTCTCTAGGTTTAGCAATTTTCAGCCAGTTGAGGCTGATGAAGTAAAAGGAGACTTTTGAATAAAATATGCACAACAGGATGGAAGTAGCTGAGATTCTCCTCCAGGAGCTGGAGTGGCTATCATCACTTAGAATGCCACAGTCATCAAGAGAAGAACCCCTCTTCCTTCTTGTCAACAAAGGCCTCCATGTCAAACCAGTTTGAACACTAAGGAACATTCTATCACTACTGCATCACTAGGATATCTAAGTTGTTTCAGGGTCTATCACTTTTTCATGACTTTGTAAAATTCAAGAAGAAGAAAGTTAAATCCGGTTATCATTAGACAACAACTAACAGAAGTTTATCGGTTTTCCTCCCCTGACACAAACCCTTTCATAAATAGCAAGGGATATGAGGGACAGATTTTTTTTTAGGATTTTCTATTCAGGGCTACCAAATAAGGACATTTTGAATTGCTGGAACTAATTGAAAGTTTGAAGGAAAGATTTAGTTTCTATTTTGTACTTTTTGAAAACAAGCTTGAAAAAACAGAGTAATATACACTAAGGAGAAATCAAAAGCAAAATACTATCATGTAGGTACATATAATTCCTCAGGGAGAGACTGACCAGCTGAAAATGAAGCAGTATTTGATAAGGATGATACAACAAGAGAAAAAAGCCCTCCTGCATGAAAGGATTCAACGTTCTTTAATGATTTACTTATGGAAACACATTTCTTATGAGTTTATATTAATTTACAACCGATTTCAGATATTTCAGTAAGTTACTTCTGAAGCTCTTTTTCACAACAGTTAATTCTGTTCAAGTTCACTGTCAGAAATAAGTGAAAGATTTTTAAGATATTTTTACTTTTTAAGCATAGGACAAATGTCTTTTACATTAAGATAATCAAAACCATTGCTCTTGG
The DNA here is from genome assembly GCA_024291935.2 of Okapia johnstoni. Lineage (NCBI taxonomy): Eukaryota > Metazoa > Chordata > Mammalia > Artiodactyla > Giraffidae > Okapia > Okapia johnstoni. Next base: position 46,426,628 of record CM044310.1, on the reverse strand, counting down.
GGTATTGGGAGGTAGACTTACCAAATCCAAAAAGAAAACTCTCCTAGAACTAATAGAATTAGATTACCTTTGAATTTTCACCCCAACTTTGAATAGTCACTAATTCCTTTCTTTGCTCTTTTGGTGTCTGCAAAGGGGTTCACTAAAGCCTGAATTGATATAATTATTGGTTCAGATTGTTAGAGATATAGGACAGATGGCTATGGGTTTCTAAAGTCCCAGTTGCTTGTGGTAGTTTTCCTAGTTTTGCCATAGGGTTTGGGGATCAGCAATTTGAAAGGGCTACAAACTTGTAAAACAGTATTATTCATGGGGCCAGAATGTTCATCAGCGTGACCCAGTACTAAATACATTCATTATAGGCATTTCTATTCTGCACAATTTGCCACACAGCACTGGTTTCTGGAGGGGGGAGAAAAAGACAATGGGTTATAAAATGCTTTTGAATGCCTAAAAAGAAGGAGAATTCACGCTGAGACTCCTCTGCTTTCTTTTTTGGAAAGAATCTTCTTAGTTACTTTAGCTGAGCTCTGCTGAGAGTAAGCAAAGTGGAAAAATCAGAAAATTACTTTTTTTATATGTTTCTGGGGGGCAAAATAGAGAGTGGGAGAAAATAAATGGGAAAAAGTGACAGTGAGATTATGTGAAACAGCAAATATGCAAGTGGATGAAGACAGCTGAGGAATAATGCAAGAGGTATGAGAAAAAGCATTAAGAATAGAGCCATGATGATAAACTTAAAAGGAATTGCAGAGCAGAAAGAACATCATAAATAATCATATTTTCAAATAAGAATACCATATCAGTTTCTGTGACCTGGATAGAGCACAAACCTCCCATGATATTGCCTTAGCATTTTGATGCACACAAAATGCAATTTTCAGCTCAGGCATTTTATTTTTCAATGTAAACAAGCTTTGGGTTTTAAAATACAAATCCTAAAAGTGTTTTCATAAATAATACATATATTATAAAAATTTGACTTGTAAATTTCTGAGTCCATGTCCCCCCAGTATTCATTGTGAAGATTCACCATGTATAGATAGTCTAGTACCTTTTCCGTAGAAAATGACATGCTAAAGCATGAAATGTCTTTTACCAAAGGTAAATAGGATTTTTTGAAGTACAAGGCAAAGAAATATCATAGCCATTTTTGGCCAAACTCCAGGCAAGAAGTGTTATAAGGTAGAACTATATTGTTAATTAGTTTCAAATCTTAAGGTGTTCCTTTAAATCTTGCTAATTAAGAGAAATCAAGAGTGGAAAATAGCCTTTTTCTTATCTTCAAAGAATAAAGATGAAAGAAAAACAGAAAATGAAACCTCTTTACTAGTTCTGTTCTTTAAAACAAAGCACAAGAAAATCTGCTTGTGCTCACAGGAGAAAGACCCAAGTATTTACAGAGGGGGAGGGGAAGGAGGCGGGCAAACAAGCATAATTAGAAGCAAGTTTTCAAATTTTATTAAATTCCTCCACCAACAAAATGCACTTAGAGGTATTTTAAGTTAAACCAGTACTTAAGGACTATGAAAAGCAAGATGATTACATGTTTGCGGAAGAAGAAAGGGCAATTAAGAAAACCAGGCCAATTTAAAATACCAAATAAATAAAGGCGACCAGAAGTTGATTTAAAGTTTTTCTTCTGTAATTTGTCTCTCCTTTGTCGTGGCACGCTCAGAGAAAGTGAATGCAGTATATGCAGAGGAGGAAGGGAGAGGGGTGGAGGAAGGCAGGAGCAGTCACGGAGCCTCTCGCATCCTCCTCCCCCAGCCCCCACCGGCCCTGCTCTCCCAGGCTCGCTCTCTCCCGCGCCCCCAGCCCCCGCCCCCCACCCCTCCCAGGCTCTCTCCTTCTCCCACCCTCCTCTCCAGTCTGCCCAGCCCTCGCTTTGGGGACTCCATCAGCTTTTGATTTGGAAGGACGCTGATTGGCTGGAAGCGATTCAACACACGCCAGGCAAGAGAGCTTTGTCTGAGTTGAAGTGAAGTTGTACAGATTTTAGACTGGAGTCAGCAATCACGGGCGTTTAGTCTGCAGCCGAGCAGAGAAAGGGAGAGAGAATCGCTCGGGAAAGATCCATTGCGGACTCCGCCGGCACCCTGCAATAGATGGATTCCGACGACACGAGGGGGAAAACGCGGAGGTGACACTCTCTTTTCCTGCCAAGAGGACGAACGGCCGAACAAATGCAAGAACTGGACTCCATGCCGGTAATATCTGGAAGGCGTGACACGGTGTGTATAAAGCAAAAGTTTGCGAGCTGTTTAATTGCTGTGCTGTGTTATTAAGAGACGCTTTCAAATTTCCGGTACCAAATGTAGCTTAGCTTTAAGTTGCCAAAGGAAGTTGAGGGAATTGGTTTGCTGTTTTAATGCTCTGTGAGCGGAATCTCATAAACTGACCGATGTACCAAATGAATGCTAAAATGCACTTTACGTTTGTTTTTGCACTCCTGGTGGTGTCTTTCAACTCGGATGTGCTGGGCAAGAATTTGAAATACAGGATTTATGAGGAGCAGAGGGTTGGATCGGTAATTGCAAGACTATCAGAGGATGTGGCTGATGTGTTAGTTAAGCTACCTAATCCTTCTACTGTTCGCTTCCGAGCCATGCAACGGGGAAATTCTCCTCTACTCGTGGTCAACGAGGATAACGGGGAAATCAGCATAGGAGCAAAAATTGACCGCGAACAACTATGCCAGAAAAACTTGAACTGTTCCATAGAGTTTGATGTGATCACTCTGCCCACTGAGCATCTGCAGCTTTTCCATATTGAAGTTGAAGTGCTGGATATTAATGACAATTCGCCCCAGTTTTCAAGATCTCTCATACCTATTGAGATTTCAGAAAGCGCGGCAGTGGGAACCCGTATCCCTCTGGACAGTGCATTTGATCCAGATGTTGGGGAAAATTCCCTCCACACGTACTCTCTATCTGCCAATGATTTTTTTAATATCGAGGTTCGAACCAGGACTGATGGAGCTAAGTATGCAGAACTCATAGTGGTCAGAGAGCTGGATCGGGAGCTGAAGTCAAGCTATGAGCTTCAGCTCACTGCCTCAGACATGGGGGTGCCTCAGAGGTCTGGCTCATCCGTGCTAAAAATCAGCATTTCAGACTCTAATGACAACAGCCCTGCTTTTGAGCAGCAGTCTTATATAATACAACTCTTAGAAAACTCTCCCGTTGGCACTTTGCTCCTCGATCTGAATGCCACTGATCCAGATGAGGGCGCTAATGGGAAAATTGTCTATTCCTTCAGCAGCCATGTGTCTCCCAAAATTATAGAGACTTTTAAGATTGATTCAGAAAGAGGACATTTGACTCTTTTCAAGCAGGTGGATTATGAAATCACCAAATCCTATGAGATTGATGTTCAGGCTCAAGATTTGGGTCCAAATTCAATCCCAGCTCATTGCAAAATTATAATTAAGGTTGTGGATGTTAATGACAATAAACCTGAAATTAGCATAAACCTCATGTCCCCTGGAAAAGAAGAAATTTCGTATATTTTTGAAGGGGATCCTATTGACTCATTTGTTGCCTTGGTCAGGGTTCAGGACAAGGATTCTGGGCTGAATGGAGAAATAGTTTGTAAGCTTCATGGACATGGTCACTTTAAACTTCAGAAGACTTATGAAAACAATTATTTAATCTTGACGAATGCCACACTGGATAGAGAAAAGAGATCTGAATACAGTTTGACTGTAATCGCTGAGGACAAGGGGACACCCAGCCTCTCAACAGTAAAACATTTTACTGTTCAAATCAATGATATAAATGACAATCCACCCCACTTCCAGAGAAGTCGATATGAATTTGCAATCTCAGAGAATAACTCACCCGGGGCATATATCACCACCGTTACAGCCACAGATCCTGATCTTGGAGAAAACGGGCAAGTGACATATACCATTTTGGAGAGTTTTATCCTGGGAAGTTCCATAACTACATATGTAACCATTGACCCATCTAATGGAGCCATCTACGCCCTCAGAATCTTTGACCATGAGGAGGTGAGTCAGATCACTTTTGTGGTTGAAGCAAGAGATGGTGGAAGTCCAAAGCAACTTGTAAGCAATACCACAGTTGTGCTCACCATCATTGATGAAAATGACAATGTTCCTGTGGTTATAGGGCCTGCACTGCGCAACAACACCGCAGAAATCTCCATCCCCAAAGGGGCTGAAAGTGGCTTTCATGTCACAAGAATTAGGGCAATTGACAGAGACTCTGGTGTGAACGCAGAACTCAGCTGCTCCATAGTAGCAGGTAATGAGGAGAATATCTTTGTAATTGATCCACGATCATGTGACATCCATACCAACGTAAGCATGGAATCTGTTCCCTACACAGATTGGGAGCTCTCAGTTGTCATCCAGGACAAAGGCAATCCTCAGCTGCATACCAAAGTCCTTCTGAAGTGTGTGATCTTTGAATATGCAGAGTCGGTGACAAGTACAGCGATGACCTCAGTAAGCCAGGCACCCTTGGATGTCTCCATGATTATAATCATTTCCTTAGGAGCAATTTGTGCAGTGTTGTTGGTTATTATGGTGCTGTTTGCAACTAGGTGTAACCGAGAAAAGAAAGACACTAGATCCTACAACTGCAGGGTAGCAGAATCGACGTACCAGCATCACCCCAAAAGACCCTCCAGGCAGATCCACAAAGGGGACATCACATTGGTGCCTACCGTTAATGGCACCCTGCCCATCAGATCTCATCACAGGTCATCTCCGTCTTCATCTCCTACCTTAGAAAGAGGGCAAATGGGCAGCCGGCAGAGTCACAACAGTCACCAGTCCCTCAACAGTTTGGTGACCATCTCATCAAACCACGTGCCAGAGAATTTCTCATTAGAACTCACCCATGCCACCCCTGCTGTTGAGGTAAGATCACACCCTGCACCTATTCACTGACATAGTCGTTAGTGGTCAGAAGTTGTCTATGCCTTAGTTCTTAAACGTTTCCATTACTAAGTAACAGTACTAACAATATGGAAATTAAATAGGATGCACGTTACGTTATGTAGATAAAGCAAATATACACACCTCAGCATGCTGGTCTTAAGTTTTTCATAAAGAATCTGCATGCATGTACTATGTGTAATATTGAAAAGTAAATGTGAAGCTTGCAAAGGACTATCTAATTAGAGTCCCCTTATCCTGAGACTATGATACTTCAAGCCAGAAACAAAGGGGCTTGCTCTATTCTCATAGTTAAGGTCTCTAAGAAAAATTTAAAAATGGAGGCTTCCGGAATCCCATCCCAGTGCATGTGTATTTGTTCAACTTTTGAAATTTTTCTGACATAATTTTGACTACACGTGTTTTACAGCATTTTACAGCATTTCCCATGTATTTTTACAGCATTTTCCATGTATTTCTATAACTGATCACTTTAACCTGAACAATAAAATAGAGGTAATCAGTCATTTTTTAAATAAAGGGATCCTCTTTCAAAAAGAAAATGTCAGCTGTATGATAACATCTAAATCTCTCTGGGACTTATTTTAGTTCTGTTTGGTGGCTGGCTGCATGGTCTATCGAGTCTAGCATGTGTGGGTCTTTAAAATGAAGATAATATGTTCAATTAATTAGGATGAAATAGTGAGTAGTAACTGTAGTTGCTTGCTTAAAGCTTTTGAGTATTGGGGAATTTGTTTCCAGGAATCAATACAGTCTGTTTGGTTTCCAGCAGGTCTCCCAGCTTCTTTCAATGCTTCACCAGGGACAATATCAGCCAAGGCCAAGTTTTAGAGGAAACAAATATTCCAGGAGCTATAGGTATGAATGACCCTCCTGTTACCTATTATATCTCCAATAACCTAATGCTGAAGAGTAAAATCTATACTTTCCCTGACTTCTCTTTCTAGATATGCCCTTCAAGACATGGACAAATTTAGCTTGAAAGACAGTGGCCGTGGTGACAGTGAAGCAGGAGACAGTGATTATGATCTGGGGCGAGATTCTCCAATAGACAGGCTGCTGGGTGAAGGATTCAGTGATCTGTTTCTTACAGATGGAAGAATTCCAGCAGGTAAGAGTGTGGTGATAGATAAATCCTTATTTTCAGGTCTACTACACCAGTGGAGTGAGTGGTTTCTCCCATGCTTTTATTTTTGATTTGTACTAAAGTATCTATATGCACATTATCAACAATGAACATAAATTGAAACAATTTTATATTGTTTAATTAAAATTCGTAGTAATCAGTTGGCAGAGAAAGGGAATAAACAGGAAAGCTTAAGAGGACAAGAAGGAAGGGGTGGGGAGAGGAGGAGAGAAAACCACACCACTTCCCTCCTCTTTCTCCCCCATCCACTACTGCCATAGGGCACTCTTGAGCAATTCTGTCAAATTACTGGGTGGTTGTTTTTCATTCAGACAGCCTGTTTTGGTGCCTAGTGGTAAGCAGGACTATAATTTGGAGGACACATTTCCTGTGATGGGAACCGACTCACATAATCAGAGATGAAAATACACTAGGGAATGGTACACTTCAATCACTAAAAATAGGCAAAAGAATGCATCTTTGTAGGTGGCAAGCATGGAATATTTTTTGCCACCTTTCATTTTATGTCTGCACTGTAATGAAGGAGGGGCAGGAGTCCAGGAGGGGAATTTATAAGTACACAGCTAGATGGAGGAGACCCTATTAAGTTGTGAGCCACGTTTTCCATCAAGTCCCCTCTCTCTAATCCTACAGTAGAAACTCTTAGATCCAGCTGAGTAAATACTGACTGCCTCACTGTAGCAACCTTGTTACTAAAGACTATAATATTAAATCAACCCTTCAGAACCTATTCCTTTGGCTACTTATATTTCTAAATTCCACTGAATGTTGATCAAATAACTGCCACTTGATAAATGAATAAATGAAGTGATAAATGAAAGAAAGGGAGAACAAAACTGTATTACCTATGTGAGTCCATGAACAACTGTTTCCTAAATACAGATAAATAAGATAGTTTAGGAAATAGACCTGAGGGAGCTTCAGAGAGCCACAGAAACTCAGTGGAAATCAGTAAACAGAAACGCTAGCTCTCGTAAACTGTAGTCGTAATGGTGGCAGTAGCTGCAGCAGTACTAATATTAATCCAGGCAGTCACAGTCACAGTTACCAGTGATGCCCCAGTGCTTCCTCTGGGCTCATGAGTTCTGTACCTGCGCCGCCTCTCCCAACACTCTGGCATAGCAATTAGTGGTGGTGGTAATAACAGTAGTGTTCTTTTTTTTTTTTTTTGGAGATTTGAAAAGAAGCTTATAAAGGTTAAAAAAAAAAGGTATACAAAATCAAGCAATTTTTATATTTTAGAGGTGAGATTTGAACCCATGCCTCGACTCATAAACACAAATCTATCAAGAGTAATATAAAGTAACAGTTGGTTTTTTTTTAATACTTTGAGTGATATATTTGTTTTGCCTTTCTAAAGTCTTACTACCTGTCTGAGAACCAATGAAATGCTGCTTATTTAATTGTGCTATTACTGTAATAGATACTGCATTTCTGACAGGATGATGTATGGGAAGGACAGTGGCATTAAGGGCTACAATCAATGTACATTGAAAGCTGATACTTACACAGTCCCTCATGGTGGGGTTTTTTGTTTGTTTTTGCTAAATTCATAAATTCCCTAGACCAATTTAAAGAGAAATTCTTGAAAAATCTAGTGGAATATATATGGCCTCAGAAAATTTGCTCATAGAGAAACCGTCTTATTATTCTTACCCATGAAATGAAAAAGTTGGCTGAATTTCTATGATTCTATAATACTGATGGAACTCTAATTTTGAATACTGATCCCTAATTTTGAATAATATAATTTCCCAACTTACATTATTTCATAAAATGGAAACATATCATGGGTATAATACCAATATTTCCTAAGTTATTTTTTCAAATGTAGAAAGTTGACTCATTGACACAATTTTCATTTATCACTATAGTTAAAAGAATAACTGCCCCTGCTTAGATAACCTTGCCGGGCCCAAATGATGCCTAAAGTCCTTTTTTAACTCTGAAATTCTCTAATTCAATAGCTAATCATTGTCTAATTTTTTTATAAAAGGTCACAACTCCTCTTTCATTCTAGCCTATATTTTCAAAGTTACCACTGCCAGGTATGTTCATGGCAGGAGAGTTATCTAATGCTTGAATTAAAGTAATTAAAATAAATGTTAAAGAATAAAGAATAATTGGGGAAATAATAGGTGGATATTGATAAACTCTAGAAACTAGAGCCTTATTTAGTGAGTGACTTTAGACTCCTCCTAAGTCACATTTCTTCTGAAAGTTAGAGGATCATTTTTATATTACCATTAATAACACCAGTTAATATGTAGACAACTCTTTAAAAAGCAATTCCACAAAATCATACTTAATCCAGGTGTGTGGTGGGAGAACTCTTTTGCTAGGGCATGGAACTGTATTATAATAGATTGTATTACAATACATACACTTCTGCCTTATTAGCTTCTTGTCTCTATGTGGGGTATCGTAGAAACTATTCTAGAGGCACAGAGCACCAGGAAATCACTAATGATCAATAAAATATCTTAAGCTTTTTGTATGCTTCGCTAGTATAAAAATGTGCGTAATCAAATATCTATACTTAATTATCACCATCATTCTGATGATACATTACCTATAGTCTGGTTTATTCTTCACACTGGCAGTTTCTTTCAACACATTAGTGTGTAAAAGTTTTGCTTTGTAAACTTTATATTCCCAGGAAATATTCCAAGTAGAAAAAAATGTTAAGTCCACATCTGAATGCCATTAACAAAAATCAGCACAATTTTTTTAAAGCATGGATATTTTTAGGATTTCAGTGTCTTATTCCAACTGTTTTTTCTGCATTAGACTGTGATCAAATATAGATTATGTTATGTTGCTTTGCCTGCCAACAGGGTCATTTCTGGTCATTCATTCTATTAATTCCCACAGGAGGACCCTGCATTCTGAACAGTAAAGTCAGCATGCATTTTTGTCTGTTGGCTCATGTTTGTCAACATACTTTCTTCCTTACTCATTCAACTTTGAATTACAATTCTACAGAAATGCTTGCAAAATCTCCCTTTTCCCAAAGTGTTAGCTACACCAGGATGTCCTTGCAATACTCCTTGACTGAGCTCATTTCATTTTTTTTATCATTGTAACATCTATGATTACTTAATTCGAACATTCCTCTTTAATTCCATGTCCTGTCCATTCTCATGGCTGGTATCCTACTTCCGGTTGCTTTTCTGTATCAGCACATGAAGTGATATTCGCTCTCCAATAGCTTCTTCCTTTGTCAAACCTTTCTTTCATACAGCTTGAACAACTTTTTCAGAACATTTTATATTTTTTAGTTCAAAAACAGTAATTGACTTTTGTTGCCCGGCAACACCTAATTCAGCTGTTTGTCTTGACATTTCAAGGCCAGTGAAATCCAGTCCTAGCTTATTAAATTTATTATTATTATTTTTTATCTTTTGCAATAGACAGGGTCATTTCTACATAACACAGCAATCCTTTGCTCATGTTCACCTTTCCACTTGAAACACTAGCTTCTCTTTACTTTGTCTAAATCCTTGTCATCTCTCAAAGTATGTTTAACTGCTTCAGCATCCACCTCTACTCTTTTTTTTTAATTTTATTTTTATTGAAGTATAGTTGCTATACAATATTATATGTTATAGGTATAGAATACAGTGATTCACAATTTTTAAAAGTTATACTTCACTTATAGTTATTATAGAATAATGGCTATGCTCCCTGTGCTATACAATATATCCTTGTAGGTTATTTATTTTATACCTAATAGTTTGTACCTCTTAATCCCTTATCCCTATCTTGCCCCTCCCCTCTTCCCTCTCTCCACTGGTAACCATCAGTTCATTTTCTATATCTGTGAGCCTGTTTCTTTTCTGTTATATTCACCAGTTATAGCTTTTAGATTCCACATGTAAGTGACATCATACTTTTTTTTTTTTTTACATATTGTCTCAGCATCATATAGTTTGACACTTTAGACATCTATGACCTCATTTGTCACACTTGATTATTCTAGTACTGGAAACCATTTGAGGGTGGGGAGCTATAACACCATTTTACATATGGCAGGCTCTTAATAGATTGATCATTCAATGACTAATGGCTTGATAGGAGTTAGGAATATATTTATCTTCTTATACTCAATGCCTGCTTCCTGTCCTGCCTATAAGGTGTAGTACAGAGACAAAACTCACCATCTTGCTGTGGGAAAACAGAGTTTTCTGTTTCCCCATGACTTTCCCTCCTCAGAGAAAGTTTAATCACCTGGCAGAGCTTTCAAGGAACAAAGGAAGATTAGCCACTCACACCACTAGCCAACAAGCCCTGATTTGCTGGATATGGTGTAGAACATCTGTGACACAGAGCTGTATGTACACTGAGAATGATTTCTCAGTTGAGTCTTGGGGTAAAGGTTGAAAATATCAGTGAAATTAAGAACTGCCCTCTTCTGTGCCACTGCTCTTCCGTCTCTATTATTTTAGCCCTCCTTATCTCCATTAATCTTTATTCATTAATTTTTCACATTTTTGAGTTTTAAAAGTGTATGTTAATTTATTATTTTATAACTAAAGCCCAATTTATTTATTGTGAAGTTATAAAATAGCATTCCCTGCCTAAAAATTCCTATGACCAAATTTATTTTTCATATGAACTGTTTTAATTACTCAGATGGTATTGATGGTGATTTTCATTACATTCAGTTCTCTGGAAAGCTGATCATGCTCAGGATTCTTAGAAGCTTGTGTAATTTTTCCTTTTCTCCCCCATCATTAAACATTAAAACAAAACAAATTCAATCAAACAATTAGTCCTTCCCACAGAATTAAAGGCCAGAAAACAACTGAAGAGATGTCATTAGGTCTGTTTCTCTTCCTTCTAAAAGGATGTGAGTAAGACAATACAGACAGATCTCCTTCCCACTTTCAGAGACTCGGGGTATTAAGGAAACATTAATTACCATTTGATAGTTATTTCAGTGCTTAGGAAACCTCATTGCTATGGCGGTATTCCAGTTACTTCCAACACCTTTTGGTTTTGTCCATGTATGGTAAACAACAATAGTTGGTAAATATCCCCAAATAGTAATAATGCTTGAAGTCAGCACATCTAAATATTTTTCACTCTTGCTGATTTAAATGTCACTTTTCTTCACAGCAAAATGACACAAGGATTCTCAGTATTGCTCTTTCTCTCACCCCACTGCGATTCCCATGGGACTGGTATTGACACTATCCATCATTTTCCATACTTTGAATTTCTAGCCTTCCTAACAATCAGGCATTTTTTCTCACAGTTCTTGCTGTCATTTTTGTTGTTCAACTGACTCCTTCTCTATTAAGAATTGAGGGCCAGAATGGATGAGGTATAAGAACAGAATTATCTTCAAGATGCACATGATAAAGAGCAGTGACTTCCACACCTTTGAACAAACTCCTTTACATCTCCTTTGCTCAAAGGCGACATTTACTCTTCACTTTCTTGTGCATAAATCTTTTCCAAAATTTTATTTTATATAAGAACACTTAATATGGGATACTCTATTAACAAAATTTTAGCTGAGTAATATTGTTAACAGTAGGTACAGTCTTGTACAGCAGATCTCTTGAACTTAATCTTGCTTAACTGAAAATTTATGCCTGATAATTAGCAACTTCCCTGTCTGCCTAACCCTTGTTAACCACCATTTCATTCCTGGATTCTCTGAATTGGACCATTTTAGATGCCTCAAATACAGGGAATCATGCAGTATGTGTCTTCCTGTATGTGACCAGCTTGTTTCACAAAGCTTAATATCCTCAAGGTTTATCCACATCATCACATTTTAGAGAGTTTCCTTCATATTTAAGGCTGAATAATATCACATTGTATGCATATACTACATTTTCTTTATCCATTCAACACTTGATAGACATTTAGGTTGTTTTCACATCTTGGTTATCGTGAGTAGTGCTTTTGTAAACAGGGGGAGTGCTTATATCTCTTTGAGATCTTGATTTCACTTCTTATGGGTAAATCCAAAAGATGGGACTGCTGGATCATATGGTGGTTCTCTCTTAATTTTTTGAGTAACCTCCATGTTATTTTCCATAGTACCTACACCACTTTACATTCCCAACACCAGTGTACAAAGGTTCCAATTCTCCACATTCCCCTCACTTGTTATCCTTTGGGTTTCTGTGTTTGTGTTTTATTACAGTCATTCTAATAGGTTGGAGGTGATTTCTTATTGTGTGTTTTGATTTGCATTTCCCTGATGATTAGAAAATATGTAGTGAATGCCTAGTCTATGCAGACACTTCAGGCACTTAACCTAGTGCTGGGGATACAGCAAAAAGCACACTTGACAACTTGCTTCCCCTGACAGGGGGCTTGGCATTGTTCAAGACTCATCCTTTTTAGCAATAATTTGGAAGAGAAATCATTCTTAAGCAGCCAGATCTACAGAATCAGCTCTGAATGTATAAGTATGGCTGATACAATCCAGTTCTAATTCAAAACTAATATAATTAGTTTGCATTTTCTGCATTCTGTCATTTGAGCTAAAATGAAAGCAGGATATTGAAAGGACCTAACGATCACTGAAAGAGATGGATGGTTTGTGGAGTGTATTTTACATCTTCACATTTCTTGGTGGTTATGTAGTTAATATATTTGCCAAATTTAGAGATTTTCCCCCTCTTCTTCATTTTTCTTTTTTTCTCATATCACTGATTATTTTCTGAGTGTAGCCACTCACATTCCAATGGGTATCATAACATCTGGAAGAACTAACCAGTGTTTTGTTTTTTTTTCATATTCTTCATCTTTTGATAACATTTCCAACTCTTTGAATTTCAAACTTCTAAAAGATTTCTTCTTAACAGGGTAACTGCAGATGGCTGGTAGTTGAGAATAATTTGCACTGCTGTTTTAAGTAACAAGTCGATAAATAATCCAGTGTATTTTTATGAGAAATTAATAAGTATAATTACTTATTAGTTTATTATATTCTCAGTGCCTCCACTTAAAGTAAACTGGGTCAGATAGACTACATTATAGAAGGTAGTCAAATGTGTTACTCAAGGCTTATCTGGTAGCATTCTAAAGTTATGGATTTCACCGTACAGCTCTGGGTTTTCATAGAGTTTATGTTCAGCAAATATTTCATCACTCACACCTTAGCTCTCTTCCAGACATTTTCATTCGTAAGTTATCCATCCATTTTCTTATTGCTTGAGGAGCAGATGATATTCCTGAGAAGTACATGAGTCATAATCCTCCCTTCTTATCTGATGGACGGAAAAAGTATATATACCAGGTCCAGGAGACCTGGGTTCGATCCCTCGGTTGGGAAGATCCTGTGGAGAAAGGAAAGGCTACCCACTGCAGTATTCTGGCCTGGAGAATTCCATGGACTGTATAGTCCATGGGGTCACAAGGGGTTGGACACAACTGAGAGACTTACACACACACACCAGGTCCATAAAACCAGCAGTCAAATTAAAGTTGTAATTGTAGTCCATCTAATGTGTAAAGTAATAGGCTAGTATCATGATGATGGTTTTAAATTGTATATTTGAAAAAAAATAAAATTACGATTTTTTTCTATTATGTTTGAGTCACACGACGTGTAACACTGACTCCTTGTTGCTTTTGTTGCTTTCCTTGAGTGCAGCTATGAGGCTGTGCACGGAAGAGTGCAGGGTCCTGGGACACTCCGACCAGTGCTGGATGCCGCCGCTGCCCTCACCCTCCTCAGATTATAGGAGCAACATGTTCATCCCCGGGGAGGAATTCCCAGCACAGCCCCAGCAGCAGCATCCGCATCAGAGTCTTGAGGATGACGTGCAGCCTGTAGACTCTGGTGAGAAGAAGAAGAGTTTTTCCACGTTTGGGAAGGACTCCCCAAGTGAGGAGGACTCTGGAGACACCAGCACGTCCTCTTTGCTCTCGGAGATGAGCAGCGTGTTCCAGCGCCTCTTGCCTCCTTCTCTGGACACCTATTCTGAGTGCAGTGAGATGGACCGGTCCAACTCGCTGGAACGCCGGAAGGGACCTTTGCCAGCCAAGACTGTGGGTTACCCACAGGGGGTGGCGGCCTGGGCAGCCAGTACACATTTTCAAAACCCGACCAACAACTCTGGGCCCCCACTTGGAACTCACTCCAGTGTGCAGCCTTCTTCAAAATGGCTGCCGGCCATGGAGGAGATCCCTGAGAATTATGAAGAGGATGATTTTGACAATGTGCTTAACCACCTCAATGACGGCAAACATGAACTCATGGATGCCAGTGAGCTAGTGGCTGAGATTAACAAACTGCTTCAGGATGTCCGCCAGAGCTAGGAGATGTTGGCAGAGCATTTTTGTTTCCATGTATATGGAAATAGGAGACAGCAAAAACCCTGAAAGAACTGGCATTGCCAAATAGTTGCATTTATCATAAATGTGTCTGTGTATATTGAATATTAAATACTGTATTTTCGTATGTACACAATGCAAGTGTGATTATTTTAATCTGTATTTTAAAAATACATTTGTACCTTATATTTATGTGTAATTTAACAGACAAATTTTATTTTTTTACTCCCATGACAAACATGTCTTTCCTAATCATGTAAAAACTAGCCACTATTCAAATCTGATATAATATTCAACCACAAAGAATAAACGCACTGCTTAGATTAGTTATGTTGGGGAAGAAATTATTATCCTGTAGGAATAACCCCACTAAAGCATTATTCAATTCTTAGTTCCATTAAGTGATCCAGCTTTTTTCATTACCTTTATTTTTTTGGAAAAAGTAAGCATCAGTAAACTGTTTAACCATTTTATTGTTGTTATTGTTTTTACTGCTCTCTGCTAGTTCTAATAGTTCAATTCTTACAGTAAAATTGAAACAACAAGTGAAATTTTATTTCAGGACTGAGAAGTATCTTTCACAGACGATGATTTAAAGACATAGGAGTAGAATCAGTTTTTAACTCCCAGACTCCTACTATTGCAGGGCATCACACTGGCCTGTTCTTGAGAATACTTCTAAAGTATTATCATCTACTTATAATCAAGGTAAACAATGAATTTTATTCCATCCTTGTAATATGAGAGGTGTCCCAAGGAAATAGAATCTTGTCCTTTAAATGGATAACAGTGTGTATTTTAACAGCATAAAGTATTAATGAACAAAGACAATTATGTTGGTGTCCCTCCTAGGGTAGTAAATGTAATTGATTTATCCTGAAACTCTTCCATTCAAATCTTCCCCTCTCCTCTCACAATACTTGAACATTTTTATTTTTTGCAATGTTTTTTTGCTATAACTCGTCACTCTTATCTTTTGTCTCTAGAGCATGATCTCATATTTTTGCTTTTATTTTTAGTATAGGAACATTTATAAAATTACAGTTTTTTACTGCAATTCTGTTTTAGTTGTTGCGTGACAAACGGCAAATTCTTTATTTATTGTGCTGTTATGTCTCTGTGTGGAATGCCTTGGTAAGGGACGTTGGTGTTATGACTGTTCTTGTTTATGACCAAGCTTCTATTAATGTTATTTCTATGAATAATTATCTTGATTGTACTCTCCAGAAAATTTTACTGTCAATGAAAATAAAAGGAAAATTAAAGTAAAGCTAAAGAGCTGTCCATAAATCAGAGTCCTGTTCCTACATATACATTCACAAGCTTTGCAAGAAGCATACACTTCATAAGAGCGTATTTCAGTGTTGGGTTCTGAATAGTAGAGTGGGAACATTCAATTGGCTTGGCAAACAAGAAAAACCACAATGGAAAAGGAATGAATTTGAGATCTGTAATGGGAATGAAAGTAGTCTGTCATATTTCCAGTCGATTAAAGAATTTAAATGCATTTGAAGTATAAAGAAAAAATAATAATCAATAATAACTGCTTGAACATTTGTCAAATTATTTCTCAGAGCATATTGTGTTACACTGTGTCAGGGAAAAAAGTATATACCCTTAACAGTGTTTCCAAGAGGTGAAAATTTTATCTCCCTTGGTTTACTAGTAGGGAAATGAAAGACTGGAAAAGTTAAATAACCTTAAAATGGCTGAAACTCAGGTATTTAAATTCTCAAATGAGTACCACATCAAATTGATATCTTTCAAAAGGCACACCTTTGTAGAAGGGATTGCAATTACAAGTGAAATTTCAGTTTATTTTTCAGCAGGTTATACATATAAATGCTAACCACACTGAAATACATTTTGCTTTTCAACTTCACTTTCTTTCAGTAAATATTATCATTAAGAAAAAGACTTATAACTTCATTGTTCTTAATTTAAAGCATCAACAGTAATTTAAGAAGCAAAGCTGGGAATCAATGTTTGGATGATGTAAAATAAATAAAATGCACTATTGTATCAAATAGAAGACCTTTGTCTATTGTCTATACAGTGAGCATTTCATCTCAAATTCCTTGCTTCTCCAGCCTCCCTCACTTATAACTTCCCATGCCACAGGCTAAGGATATTAGTGCAAAATTTTCACTTTTCACAGATAATTTCTCAGTGAAGGCTGGAGTGTCTGTTCCATCATAGCAACTTAACTCATCAAATTTATATTTCCTCTCTTTTGATATCATACCCTTCCTCTATTTGAAACAACTAAAAAGCACTTAAGGAGATTCCTTTTTCCATTCCTTACTGGATTTCACCTTACTTGATTCCTTTAAATGTTGACTTTTCAATTCCTTTCAATGTTCTTCAATCATAATCATCCATCAAGGGAATTTTCTTCCAAAAGTGTAGTTTGACAGTGAAGCTGTTCCTTTTTAAATGCTTATTAATAGGGTGATTAGACAAATCTACCTTTTAAATGCTTGTTTATAGGGTGATTAACAAATCTTTCTTTTAATAAAATGCCTATTTATAGGGTAGATTAGTATTGACTTTCATCAAATTCTTACAAGTTATTAAAACAGTTATTCGTTATTCATTTATCATTTCTTTCTTTCTTGGTACTTAGCAGATGGGGCTTATAACTTTATTAATCATTTAAATTCTTGTTCATTCGTTACACTTATATCAAGTTTACCACTCACCAATAGATAACAATTAAGGTAAAAGATGAGTAAGTTACTATCTTTGGAGTCACCAAAGAAGTGTTGTTTATGAAAATCAGCTTAGCTTCTTTGTTTCATCTATTTGATACCAGCTAATGTCAGAAAATATTCAAAACTGAGTTTGAATTACTGACACATTAAAATTCAGGGAAAAGTGGATGTGAAATTTAGTTCTGTGGGTGAAAAATGGATTGCCTGACATAGCAACTTGCAATCCTGCAGGAGCTCACAGAACTGATCCAAAAAAATTCAGTCAATTTGCCAAATTACTGAAAAGTTTTGATGTTTCTGTTCCAATTCAATATATCTTGATAACATATCATCATAGTATTGAAGATTAAGGATACACTGAATAGGCAATAAATATCACTGTGTAAAATTAAGGCCAAACCATGTGAAAGTCTTAAAGATTTGTGTTGAATTTTTAAAGGGAAAAATACAGTGCAAGAATTTTTCTTTTAAAAATGCCTGTATATTGACTTCCTTCATTGCAAGTTAAATTCATAAAACAAAGCTATCTTATATTTCTAAGCTGTCTTATATATTGTGAAAGTGTAAGGTGCCAAACTGATTGTGATCATTTTTAATAAAGTAAGTGAAGTGTTTGTAGCTCAGTCATGTCTCTTTAAGATCCCATGTACTGTATCCTGCCAAGCTCCTTTGTCCATGGGATTCTTCAGGCAAGAATGCTGGAGTTGGGTGCCATTTCCTTCTCCAAGGGATCTTCCCAACCCAGGGATCAAACCTGGGTCTCCTGCATAGGCAGGAAGATTCTTTACCACTGAGCCACCAGGGAAGCCTCTTTAATATATTCGGATATCTCTAACATGTGAATGTTGGAAATAATCCTGTGTGGCTACATAACATTTTAGTAAATGAGGACCACTGAAGAGTCACCTCATTCTGTTTAGTTTCTAGAACAAGCAGTAAGTTACTTTTTGGAAATAATTGAATGATACCTAAAGTATTACATTGCAATTGAAAAAAAAAGCCCAAATTGTGGTTTCATTCTTCATCTGTGTAACTGTAGTCATACAATCAAGTAGATATATTTATATACCAGAAATAATAAGACCTTTAATATAATGTAAACCAAAAAAAAATTAACAGGTAGGCACCATATAACAGATCTGAAAGTGATAGCCTATACTTCTCATTAATTTGTATTTTTATTATAAGATAGCTTATACAAATTGTGGAGCTGTTAAAATAATTTTATGGGGCGCTGACATTGCAAAAATTGCCACCAAAATTTACATACTTCCTGACTTTTAAAACCGCAAAACACATTCTACCCTGGCACTTTAAAATAATAGTTTTCTATTTCCTTTTATGACTTCTGCAAGTTGCTCTTTATTCTTGTTTGCTTTTTCAGATTTTATCTCTTCTATTTATTTATTTTATGCTTCTCCTCCTTGATAATTTATCCTACTGTCCACATTTTATAGCAATCTTCTCCAAATTTTTGCATGTATATAGTTCTTTATATAACCACCCAGATTTTTATCAATTTTTTATGTCTTTTCTTTGTTATTGATATAATAGGGATCATATTTTTGAGGTATGAAGCTAATACTTTTCATTCTCAATAAACCTTGCTCCTCTGATTCACTAGTTTAATAGAAGGGTAAATTCATATGATTAAGCACAAAGGGGTCATTTCATTTCCTCTATGTTTTAAATTAAAAGTTTTTGAGTGCTTACAGACATACTAGTGTAGAAAACTTTACTTTTATTGAGGGAGGAAATATTTTTTTCCTAAATATGAAACGCTTCTCTTTATGTACTGTAGGTTAGGCTGGGAAAGGTAAGCTTGGAATTTTACTAAGTGCAAGAAAATGAATATTAAGTAAGAAACGTCCATAACCATAGAAAAGGAAGATAACTTAAGCAATTGTTGAGAGCATAAAGCCCTAGAGGTGAATAAACTGAGAAGGGTAAAATATCAGATGTTTGTGTCTTTATTCCCACCTCCAGTGATCTTTAGAAAAAGCTGTACAACAAAGCAGTACATTTGGGTCCTGTTTGGGGAGGGTATTTTCCCTTTCCCTGACCCACCCTGTGAAGGAGTGCAGACTTGGAAGGAAGAGGTGCAGCTGTGCCTCTGGGCATCGTTGCTTCCCTTCACTGCCTCTGGATGAACTATAGGAGATTCAGACTTTCTTTCTTATCCAAAATGGGGGAGAAGCTGATGTTATAAACTGTATTCACCTCTCAAAGTGCTTTGATCTAAATGAAGGAAACTGTTCTAAAATCCTCAGGTGCATTCTTGTTTTATTAAATGGTATATTCTGCAGTTTAAAATAGCTAACCACAAAATATTCTAGGCAGAAAAAGCACAGATTTTCTCTTTGGAAGAAGACCTTTGTGTTAGGTTCCAAATCATCTATACAACTTGCAGTAAATCTTATTCAATCCAAAAGCGGCATTAAGAATGTTTCAAAAATTCTCACCAGAAAAATATTTTCTAGTCTCTGCCTTGGGATCTGTATCTCTTCTGCAAACTTATGCCTGGTGGATGTCAGTGTGGATTTTGTGAACTTCTGCTAGAGATTTTAGTAATTGCCAAAAATGTAGACTGCCAAATATATGACAAGGCTACATGGCAATGAGGAAAGTACCAAAAATTTACAAAGTCCCAACAAAGACAACTGACTCATTCTCTCACCGCTTTTTCTCTCTTCCCTTTCTCCTTACTTTCTCCTTGGGTGGCATTTGAGTATACAGGCAGTATGTAAACCATTCTTTAATTCGACAAATGTTTATTGTGCACTTCATATCAGATACCAATCCAGGTGTTTGTTGAACAAAACAGACAACAAAGACATGAAAATCAATACACACCTATTAGAGTAGCCAAAATCTGGAACACTGACAATACCAAATGCTGACACAGATGTGGCGCTACAGAAATCCTCATGCACTGCTGATGAGAATGCAAAGTGGCACTTTGCAAGAGAATATGGAGTTTCTTACAAAACTAAACATACTCTTACCACAGTGTGTTAATCACTCTGTTGTGCCCAACTCTTATGCGATCCCATGGACTGTAGCCCACCAGGCTCCTGTGTCCATGGAATTCTCAGGAAATACTAGAGTCTATAGCCATTCCCTTCTCCAGGATATCTTCCCAACCTAGGGACTAAACCCAGCTCTCCTGAACTGCAGGCAGATTCTTACTGTCTGAGCCACCAGGGAAGCCCAGCTACCAGGAAAGCCCATGATCTAGCAATTTTGCTTCCTGGTATTTACTCAAAGAAGCTGAAAACTTACATCCACACAAAAGCCTACACCCAGATGTTTATGGATGTTTTTTATAATTGTTAAAACTTAGAAGCAACCAAAATGTCCCTCAGTATGTGAACAGAAAAACAAACTATGGTGCATCCAGGAAATGGAATATTATTCAGTGCTAGAAAGAAATGAGCTACCAAGTCATGAAAAGACATGGAGGAACCTTAAATGTGTATTGTTAAGTGAAAGGAAACAATCTGAAAAGGCCACATACTGCATGACTCCTAACTATATGACATTCTGAAAAAGACAAATCTATGAAGACAGTGAAAAGTCAGTGGTTGCCAGAGGTCTAGTAGCAGAAATGAATAAGTAGAACACAGAGAATTTTTAGGCAGTAAAAATACTCTGTATAATACTATAAAGACGAATATATGTTATTATACATTTTTACAAACCCACAGAATGTACAACACCAGGGGTGATGCATAATGTAAACCTTGGACTTTGGGTGATTACAGTATGTCAGTATAGGTTCATCAGTTGTTACAGATGTACCAACTGAGGGATGGTGTTAATGTGGGAGTTTCTGCATGTGTGGGTTCACAGGGTGTAAAGAAAATGTCTGTATCTTTCTCTAAGTTGTGCTTTTGACCTGAAACTGGTCTAAACTAACACAGTCTAATAGAAGGAGACAGGGGGGTAAATGGCAAAGCCAGCAGAGAGAAAGCCCCAGACTGTGACAGTCATGACAGAACAGACCATACACAACACCAGAGCAGACAGACACTTCACGTCAGGGTATAATTTTCAACAGGACAGAGAACTGAATAGAGACCCTGCTTTGTTAACCAACACACCTCCAGCCCCCAGCAGCAGCTGGCCTCTGATACATGCTCAACAAATTTTGTAGAATGCAAATATGACTGTATGCTTCTCCTTGAACCTGAATGCTACTCAGAGAGAAGGACTGAAAAAATATTATTACCATTAAATATTCAGTTATGACCTAAGCATGCTTAAGTTTTAAGCCTCAAGAAACTAAGACAGCAGTAATAAAATAAAATTCAATGTTTTCTCCTAACAGCATGAATTGGAAATCAAGAAAAACTGAGACCAAATATAATTGTTTAGGTCTCTTTTTCACTCTTTTAAAGGAACACTTAGGTATTTTGGAATATTTTATCCTTATATTTGGGCATTTGTGTCTGGACTGGGTGTTGCAGTCTATATCTCAAAGCTGATGCTCCAAAGCAACTCCTATCTGGCAATGTGCTTTCAATAAGTCACATGATCAGTGAAAAATCTGGTCTTCACACTCATACTACAATGTTAATAAATACAATAGTAATAGCACAATTGCCTCAAGTGAAGAAAATAATAAAACCTTTAAATTAGAAGAGGAAAGCACAGGGAATTTATAACAGGAACCATGTGTTTTCTTGTGTCACTTTTCTATAGAAGAGCTCATCAGTTTTGATGCAGAGAGCGGGGATTAAATAATGTTTCTTTGCCATCTGAGATTTCACTAGGTGGCTTGAAAGAAAACAATAATAATTTTGTATAAAGAAAAGAAACTATGGTTCATAACACCATCAGTGGGGAGGGGTAACAGTTGCAAAATACAAACTCAAAATAAGTAAGTTCTCAAACGTAGTAAGTTTCTTCTCACTCAATACAGTCTAAAGTGAAGGTCATTTGAAGACTAGCATCATGAAGACTCTATTATCATTAACCCATCATTTCCAAGTTTACCTTGAGAGGGAGCCCCTCTCCAGACAGACAGGGGAAATGGTCATGGAGTAGTACAACTAGGAGATCACCAGAAATCAAGCCTGAAATTGTCCTAATTGTGCGCTGGTACCGCACTAGCTAGAAACAGTCACGTGACCACATAGGGAGGCTATGAAATGCTGCCTGCTATATTCTGTCAGCCACACAGTCTCTACCATGCAATCTTCGGGAGTGCCTGCATTCTTAGAATGTCACAAGTCATCCACATAATTTCTACAGTCATTTTCAGTTCACTATTGTAATTCTCACATTAGAATCTCAGTAACTTGACAAAGAAAGTGTGTATTTTTGTTTTCAATCCTTTTTTTGTGTTTCCAGAGACTGGTATAGTCTTTGACCTGTCAAAGGTACTCAGTCTATGAATAATTAAAATTAAGAAAAAATTTTTTAAAGTGTTAAAAAAACACTTAAATCCTTCACAGTAATCTTCTGTGGCTGGTAAGGTTGGTGGAGGACACAGTGGTGATGGGAAGACTGGTTGATACTGTTATCAGAATCAACCCATTTTATAAAATAAATATAACTATTTTTCCCAAATCCTGATGGATATCAAGAAAGTGCTTTCTAGGGTAGGGAGAGGTGAGGGTGGAGACTGCCTGCAAAGCAGAGAGAGAGAATCCTTTATGGTAAAGAAATGTTCTTTATCTGGATTGGGGGTGGTCCATTACAATTGTCAAAATTCACCAAACTTACACTTAACATCACCAAACTACACTTAACATCTGTGCATTATAATATTTGTAAATTATATCTCAATAAAATGAGAAAAATCACACTTCAATGATGCTGAAAAGCAAAAATGGAGAAAAATATGAAGACTTCTCACTGAATCAAATCAAATCTTCTCTAATTCAACAGGAAGTCTGTTCAGGGAAAGTCCTCAGCAGGATATTCTAGACCATATAGCATTAGTAGTGACTCAGTTCTATGACCTAGATACTTGTCTTCCTGTTACAACTTTAGGTTTCTTAGGGAAGATAACAGCTAATGATATCTAATCATTTTCATATTACACCATCGGGTGTGACAAGAGAAGCAGTGAAGAAACCACCATGAACCCTGAAGACCAAATTTCAGTTAATGAGCTTTCCATACATAGGAAAAAAACTTATGATTTTATTTACTTTTAACAGAAACACAAGTTGTGACATAGGAGAGCAACCTGTGTGCATTATTAAGATAGCAACACTATGTGAGAGTAAATGTACACCTTCTTCCCTTGCAAATACATTGTGATTGTACTTGTATTGGGCTGTACCCCACTGTGCTTTCCCAGCTTTAAGACCAAAGAATAGTTTAATGGATGGGGGAGCTTAAGCATCTGAAGCAAGGTCCTGAAACTGAGGATGTACAGAGAGCAAAAGAATGGCCATCTTGGGTGGCCTGATCATATGCTCCACCTCTACACACCCTGTAAGACCCTTATAATCTTAGTCTGCACCTTTTCAGCAATATTCCTGGGGTCAGGTATGTAGAGGGGCACTGCAATCAGATACCACAAATACAATGCAGCCAGTAGCAGCCAAAGAGTATCAAGAGAAAAACATCAAGTGTGTTAAGGACAGTCATCCATCAGGATGAGGGCAAATTTTGAAGCCAAGTGCTTACCAGGTCAGTGGAGAGGGAGTCAATATGGTAGCATTTTATCCAATTATGTAAGGAAGGTAAGGCCACCTCTGGTTTTTACAAACCCAGAGCCACCCTCACAGGAAGGAAACATTCTGTTGGCCTAGCCAGGAGTCAGAAGTCACAAGTACAGGTCTCTACCCCATGCGATATTGAGTGCCATTAGGGGTGTAACCATTAGGTCTTTCCAAACAAGAAACAATTAACTCACTAGATGGACTTGTGCATCCAGAAGTCACCCTATTCCACTCCACACAGCATAGTTCAGAGGTATTCATGGGCAGTCAGTTGTATAGTAATGTGTACTGATGAGGGTCTATCTGATGTACTGTCACGTGGAAGCGGAAGATGGCGAGAGTCTTCTCATGGTCAGCTGTCCCCATGTAGTCACATTAGCCAGGCTGACTTTTCATGGACATCCAGAGGAGGACAACAACACTATCTCATTGTAGACCCAGAAACTAGACTCATTTTGCAGTGAGGCCATGGTTGCTTCCCAGTCCTCAGATTTCCTCCACTCAGGCTAAGGATAAAGTGCAAGACATCTAACAACAACGCAGAGTATCAGCAAAATACTTGCAGTAACCACATTCTGAGATAACACCATACCCACCTGTGGGTTTTGTCCTGGTCTGCAATAGAGCTCAGAAAACTCAAGTTTTTAGTAATATAGGAATGTATCTGAAATTACATCTATAATGACCACCTAGTTTTAATCTTGAATGTCTGAACCACAGCTACTCCATTTTGACTTTCAAATGTATTCCCTTCCTCAGTGGCCAAAGTAGATGTACAAGGCATGTTTGATAGAACACATAACAGGCCACTCTGCTCAGTAAAGTTTAAGTTAAACCACATATAAACCAGAATGACTTCCCCATACCTCCATATGTGAAGATTTTTCCATCACTTCTCCTTTTGATTGCAAATCATTCAAAACACCAAAGTATACATCCCTTGAACCCAGGGTGAATGTTGCTTGCCCTGTGTCTAGACCATATCCTTTGATTCTATGCCTCCTTTGTATTAATATTTGGCTAGTTATCCACACTGGGGGAAAACTGATCAGATACTGTGAGGAAGCTCAGAGTAATGTTAATGAGAAAAAAATTTCAGGCTATATATTTTATCACTTATAATGATATAACATCATATTTTATCACATCAAATTGTTACACAAACACTGTACATGTCCTTTCAGTGGCAGAGTTAAAGCAAGCAGTGATATATCATGAGTAATTATACTCTGTGACAACCTCACTAGATAATTTTCTTTCCATCCTGAACATCGGGGGAAAAGTATGGCTAACACAAAAACATTCAAAATATGTTTATGAGCCCCAGCCTGTAGCTTACTTATCCAAGAGGCTCGACCCAACTGCCCAAGGCTGACCCCCCTGCCTTTGAAATCTTGCAGCTATTGCAGTCCTGATAGAAGATGCTTTAAAACTCTCTTTTGAGGGCAAACTACTATTTTTACCAGCCATCAAGTGAAACAACTCCTAAATGGGAGAGGCCATTATGGATGTCTGATCAAAGAATCCTCAGATATCAAGTAGTGCTGATGGAAAATCCAGGCCTCACTATATCCCCTTGTGAGATTCTTAACCCAGCCACCCTCCTGCCTACCCCCAGAGGGCTCTCTCCCCTTTCTTGCCTAGAAACCTTGGACCACTGGACAAAACCCCAAGAGGGATTGTTGGAAGATCCTCTGACCAATCCTGAGGAAATCTGGTACACTGATGGAAGCAGCTTTATCTTGGATGGAAAAAGAAGAGCCAGATATGCAGTAGTCTCCAATTTTGAGACCATAGAGGCTAAACATCTGCCACCAGGTCAGCAAGCTACAACATGCAGTGCCAGTTCAACAAGGATATATAAAACTACAGCCTGCCACGGAAAATATCACTCACCCTTAGGTGGACACTGCTATAAGGACACTGAGGCCTGAGACTAGCAAGAGGGGGAGGCCCAATACCCCTCGCTGTCCCAGTTCAGCAGGAAGTAGCCAGAAAGACCTCGATGCCCTTATTCCCAAAGAATTGGGCTTCCCATCTCTTGAGGGGGGAATGTTAGGTAGTTAGAATAGGGAAAAGGAGTCCAGAATGGCAGTGGCTAAAAGACAAGGAAGGTAAAAGACCATGAAAATAGAACAAAGTAAGGTCCGAAGACCGGAGTGAGGACCTCAGGTAGAACAAACAGCACTCCTGGCTAGCCCGGTTTACATAGGGCAGGCCCAAGGGGAGGAAAAAACATACAAAAAGAGGAGCCAAAGGGTCAGGTCTCTCTCTCTCCCACACGCAGGCATGCTCGTTCTCTCTCTCTCTCTTCTCTTTGCGTCTTTGGGTCAGCGTGCCCTCATGCCTCGAGGATGTATTTTCCTGCTATTTTCTAAATAAAGCTGAGCTGTAACATGGAGCTGCAACACTGATCTGTCTAAAAGCTATAACACGGTCTGTCCAAGAGCTGTAACGCACCAAGGGCTTTAATGTCCATCGCTTCAAATTTTTGTTGAGATGGGACAGAACCGAGGAGATGACACTCACTTAACACAACTAAACCTTGATCCCCAATCTGCAAGCTAAAGACACTCTCAGGTGGCAGGACAGTTCCAAGGCACTGTCAAAAGACAGAGGAGTGGGTGGTTCCCCAATGGTTGGGATGATCCTCCCACTCATTAGCTTATGAATTCACTTAGCTGGAAAGAAAAAACTAGCCACACCACATTCCATGGCCCAAGCACTTGCCCTTTGCAACGGTCTACCCCCTGCGGAGTATGCTTCTCTCTATATCTGAACAAATCCACCTCTTACCTATCACTGTGTCTCTGACTGAATTTTTGCAGTGAGACATCAGAGCCTGAGCTTCATTAGATCCTGAAGCCAGGCACCATGGGTTTTGGCCAGTCTCAAGTCCCGGGAGAGACAGCTGAAGAACAGGAGGAAAATGCAGTGAGAAAAACGTGCCAAGGAATCCCCTTTATAAACTGCCGGAAAATCCGCTAAATACCTGACCTGTGCTAACAGTTTTCATTGGCCTGATCCTTAGCCTGATCCTTTTTCCTATTCTAACTACCTAACAGAATGACACAAATAATCAATGAATTCTCTTCATTTAACTTAGTTTAGTTTCAAGCTACCAAAATCTGGAGAGATTATTTTAGATAGACATGCCCCAAATTATTCCTACAGAGTTTTTAAGTCTTTTCTTTTTTTCCCCTTCATTTTTAGAGACACAAACGATTCATGTTGCTGAAAGCCCAGGTAGATCATTTACATCTCAAAGGCACAGGAAGAGAAATACCAATTCCTTCCTTAAAGCTGACTTCCTCTAAAGGCATATGCAAAATCCAGTCTTAGATTGTCAAAAGAGGACATCATCAGGGATTCTTTCTCAGTTTTTAAATTGCCAATTCAGCTTAAGCAAATAACGGTAATAGTCATTCACTCACATTCAGCTTCTGTGGCCTTTCTTGATATAAAAAGCAAAGGCCAGCTCACAGCTGAGGCTACTTCTTTTTTCCCCATGTAATGGCAGCCAATATCTCTGCAAAAGCTTTAAGGATGTCTATGAGTTCTCTGTACTCCTGAAGCCCCCATTTATCAAGACAGGCACCACAGGGCCCCACACAGTGGACAGGACCCTGGAGCTTCCCCTGCAACTTTTCTCCACCTTCATGAATGGCCACCCCAGGATTATCCCCACAACTTTCAGGCCCCGCTAGTGGACATCCCCCACAACCGTCCATTTCCAATCCTTATTTTCCAACATCGTGGTCTCAGAAGAGTTTCCTCCATCCACTGGCTGCTCCACCAATTGTTGAGCTGCACCGCAGAGCCCTCCAAGCCCTATATTTCCCCATCCTCAAGACCAGAGAAACAGCCCAGAGCTGGTGACAGAGACGTCAATGGTTTAATGGAGGGGAGAGCTTACGTGTTTGAAGCAAGGTCCTGGACTGACATTTCAGTGTGTGCTGCAGTCAGTAGGCAGGACACTGCAGCAGTCTTCACTCTGGAAAGAGAGGGAGGTTACCAATTATAGGGAGAATTGACATCCGTTTGGCTCATCAGTTACCAGGGGAACTAGCAGAGGAGCAGGTGCCTCACTGCCCATCTAGTAAGCTATCAGGTTCAGTTCAGTTTAGTTCAGTCACTCACTCCTGTCCGACTCTTTGCAACTCCATAGACTGCAGCACGCCTGGCTTCCCTGTCCATCACCAACTCCCAGAGCTTGCTCAAACTCACGTCCATTGAGTCGGTGATGCCATCCAACCATCTCATCCTCTGTTGTCCCCTTCTCCTCCCGCCTTCAATCTTTTCCTGCACCAAGGTCTTTTCTGAGGAGTCAGTTCTTCGCATCAGGTGGCCAAAGTATTGGAGTTTCAGGTTCAGCATCAGTCCTTCCAATTAATATTAAGGACTAATTTCCTTTAGGATGGACTGGTTTCATCTCCTTGCAGTCCAAGGAACTTTCAACAGTCTTCTCCAACACCACAGCAAAAGCATCAATTCTTCAGCACTTAGCTTTCTTTATAGTCCAACTCTTACATTCATACATGACTACTGGAAAAACCATAGCTTTGACTAGACAGACCTTTGTCAGTCTATCATCTAGTAAGCTATCAGGTGGAGATGTTCTAATCTAATAGAACAAACACTGACTGGGTCCGGAGCATGTATGTAGGAAGGTCAGTCCTGTGATTAGGTTGAAGCAGGTGCTGGTCAAAAGATATACAGAGAGCAAGAGAACAGCCTTTTCGGGTGGCCTGAACATATAGCCTGTATGTGTGTGTGTGTGCGTGTGTGTGTGTGTAGTGAAAGTCGCTCAGTCACGTCTGACGATTTGCGACCTCATGGACTATACAGTCCATGGAATTCTCTAGGCCAAAATACTGGAGTGGGTAGTCTATCCCTTCTCCAGCTGATCTTCCCAACCCAGGGATTGAACCCAGGTCTCCCTCTTTGTGGGTGGATTCTTTACCAGCTGAGCCACAAGGGAAGCCCAAGAATACTGGAGTGGGTAGCCTATCCCTTCTCCAGCAGATCTTCCCAACCCAGGAATCCACAGGAGGTCTCCTGTATTGCAGGCAAATTCTTTACCAACTGAGCTATCAGGGAAGCCTGTGTGTGTAGTGTAACATACATAAATGTATGTAACAGAATTCTCACTAAATTTTCTGAGAGTACTTTTAGAATATTTCACATCAGCTACAGGAGAAATCTGAGAGTTACCCAAAGCTATCACATAAAGATTCTGAGTAGCAATAAGATTGTTGCTCAAAAATTATAAACAAACAGCCAGAAAAATCTGTCAGAATGAAAATATTCATAATCAAAAGTACATACTAATTGTTCTTAGTTTTGATGATGACCTGTCAGTTTAGAACTTACACCAAGCCTTAGGTATCCAAACTGCCCAGAGTATTAGGCAGTGCACATGAAATTAACAATATGCTACTCACAACTGGGAAGAGTTTGCAAAAACTTTCTCATTGAGTCACTGTGGAAGGTTTGTGATTCACATCCTTATCTCTTTTATGAAGACAAATCAGCAAATAAAGAAATAGCCAAAGAAAACAAAAGCATAATCTCCTCCTCCATATCTCTCATTTTTTATTATAATGCATCCATTTGAAAAAAGCAAAGACAGGCCAGATATTAATGTCCCAGAAAAAGAAACACACACCAAGCAAGTGACTTATAGACTATCTGACTTTCCACAGAAAGAATCTCTCAACTGCATAATTTCTTTTAATGTGAAGGGATGCTTTCTTCTCATTTGGCATGAAAATTTTCCATTGGTATTTAATTCTCAGTTTCAATGAAAATATCCAAATTCAAAAGTACTCATTAATTACCTATTGTTTTGATGGTGGTTTAGAATGTGACTCGGAACAATCCATTTTACTCCAGGATAGATCAACTCTTCTGAAAGAAATTAGTTTTTATTCTGAGTGTTTTTCAATTTTCCTTTTTCTGCTAACATGTCCTCAAAAAGTTAACAACTCTTCAGGATATTATATCCTGAATATCACCCTCTTCTATGAGAAAATTTGATATAATCACATCTTTCCTTGACTCTTCACACTCTTCTCATTGTATTTAACTCTAGTGCTGGCAAAAAGCTACTGTTGATAAATGTTCTCCTTCAGCATGTATAATGTTGTTTCAATAAAACTCTTACCTGTACTTTTTTTTTAATCTTTTGACTGAAAACATAAAAATGAATTAAATAATGTTGACCAATTGATTAGGTTCAAGTTAAAAAATAAAACTAATAATAATGTAAAAATATCGACCTTGTAATGCTTAAAGCACATTAAATTGCCTTTCTATTCTATATCATGCTGTTTTAATTATTACAAGTTTAAAATGAGATAGAGAGTCATAATTCTATCTCCTTTTGTATCTCTATTTTTAGGACATTCTTATTTTATTGTTAGTTTTACACTGGCACCAATTTAAAATTATTACACACACCAAGTTTAAAATTATTACAAGTTTAAATGAGATAGAGAGTCATAATTCTATCTCCTTTTGTATCTCTATTTTTAGGACATTGTTATTTTATTGTTAGTTTTACACTGGCACCGATTTGTCTAGTTTTCAAATATATACTGTTGGTATTTTAACTAAGATCACATTTAAATTTACAAGTTAATTTGAGGGAGAACAAACATTCTTATGATGTTGCATTTTCTTTTCCAAGAATGTCTTATCTTATGCTAAAGTCTTCCTCTGTGTCTCTCAGTGGCATGAACAGTTTTCTACATAAAAAACTGTACTTGTTTCTTGTTTTGATTTTATCTTTTGGTGTCTTATTTTCATATCTTTTTATCATCCATGTGAGAAATCCATTTATTCCCTATGAATCAGTTTTGTGCCTAGCCCTGTAACTGCTTTGTCTTATTTTTATGATAGTCTTCCAACTGATCCTTCTAGATTTTGTAAGGAAAAAAAAATATTATTCTCAAGTAGTAATAATTTAAAATTCTGCATTCCAAATTTTGTTTCTAAATTTATTACCCAATGCATTCCTCAAAATCATTGCCTAATGCCTCTGGAAAAGTTTATAATCAAAATGTTGATAGCAAATTTTGTTTCATTATTGATTTTAAAGAGAATGCTTCTAATTTTTTCTCAATTTGCATATAGAAGCTATTTTTACATAAATATATAGTGTCATATAGAAACTACCTTTATTATAATTTTTAAAATAAAGAATTAGATATTGAATTTAATTAAAATAATATCTTTATAGCTAGATGTATATGTCTCTTTTGACTTGCCAATTATGTTGATTAATATTTATATCTACCCTAATATTTAATTACATTAACATTCCAGGGATAAACTAGACTTGTTCTATTATTTATTGAATAAGCAGCTGATTTTTGCTAGGTATTTCTTAAATGCTTTTATATTAATAAATTTAAAAGTTCTGTGGGTTTTTTATGTGCCTACCTTCAAGGAGATTTTGGTATCAATGTGATGTATGATAATTTTAAAAGAAGTAGAAAGTTTTCTTTTTCTTGTGTTTTTTCTATGCCTTGAACAGTTGAAATGTAATTGCAGTCATCCATTACTTGAAGTTTTTTAAGAATTCCCTAGTGAAACCATCTGGACAATAGCTATTAGACACCTTATCTCTTGAATGGTAAATCGTGTGTGTGGCTTTCCAGCCCCACTTTGTGGGGTCAGTTTTAGTGATTTGTATTTTCCAAGGAAAGCATCCATGTTCTCAAACTAAAAGCAAAATTTTGAAATGATTGGTTGTTTAGAATTCTACTAATTTCTATGATGTTAGTCATTATTTGTTTATTGCCATTGATAATAAATAACTTTTCTCTTCATTCATGCTATCAATTTTATTCACAGCAAAAAGAACAAAAGGCCTTATTTATTGGTTCCAACATTTTTTCTTTTATCTTTATTACTCACTCTTTTCTTACATTTGTCTTTTTTCAGATATTTAAAAATTGAACGCACACTGCTTTTGATATATATTACTTTTCTTCTATTTTCATTGTGTTTTTCATAGATTTAGATATATAAATATTTTAATTGACATAAGTTTCTAACTCATTTCCAATTTTAGTTTGATTTACTGCTTTATATAAGAGACATATAAGAAAAAATTTACATTACCTAGTAGAAAGATCATTCATGCTATTTTTACTTTATTGCTTTAAAGTTATATTATTTTAACTCTGGAATTTATTATGCAGTTGTTTAGGGCCCAATATAAGGTCAGTTTGTGAATTTTAGCTCGGAATTTGAAAAGAAAGTGTATTCTCTCATCTTTCACACATGCACATACATATTTACATGTATGTATAATACAGAATATATTAATATACAATATTCATATTATTGAGAAGTAAATACAAATTTATACCTACTATGTGTTTCTATTCTGTTTTTTCTATAGATTTAGCTCCATTAATGTTAAAACTTTTTTGGGGGATGCATAATTGCCTGGTATGCCTTTGCCCATTTATTAATTTCTAGTTAATATAAATATCTTTGTGCTAAGAATATTTTTTTATTATACCAGATTGTGCTTTGAGGTCCAACCTGAGAATTTTATTATTCTGATAAATAATAGGTAGGTAGTGCATTTATATTTAGTGGTTTGACATGTTTTTTCCTTGTCTCTTCAAATTCTATGTTTAGGTTAACCTATTTATTGCTTTTTTTGTAATTATGGTATTAATTAGTTTTCTTTTACCTTCTTTTTATTTTTTATACATTTATGACTACAGCTTTATATAAAAATATTTAATCCTTTTTCTTTGACAATGTCTATGAACTTCTTGCGGTGGGCAAGAGCATAATTCGATGTTTTTACTTCCTTTCTCTCCCTTTCATTCTCTCGTTTCCTATCTTGCTGTTTAGCCTTATATATTAAAATATGTGTAAACTTGTAACTTTGTGTAAAACTTGTAACACTTACAGCTTTGTCTATATCATTAAAAGGCTCATTCAACTTGTATTCATAAAAGATGAGACAATCATCCCATTTACCACAGTTCCCACTATTTTCCTTCTTGTACACCATTTCTACACTCTCAGAGAATATAGTATTTTCATTATTAGTCTTATTTTTCACATCTGCTTTTATCCTAGTTGTTCATATAAATTAATGTCCAGTGTCAGCTCTTTTGTCATAGTTGCCTAGATACTTAATCAACATAGAATATTTATATTGCTCATTCCTACTTTGAAGGCTTTATAAATATGCTTTCCTGTTTCTAGGGTTAAACGATGCAACAAGGAATAGGGAAACCAGAGTAATTTTATGCCCTTACAGATGTCTTGACTTACTTTGCTTAGATTCCTAAATTTTTTTTCCTTCTATTTGTTTAAAGTACAGTAAAATCTACCAGTCTATATTATAATATTCCTGTACTGATTGTTCTGTGGTAGCTTTTCTTATAATAGGTGTTTTTTTGGTTCTTAAATCTATCCACATCTTTAATTTTTAGAAAGTTTATACTATTTTATTTTGGAAAGTTTTGGTTTATCTTAGGATAATTTTATTGTTTTCTTCTCTAGTAATCATTTTCTTTGGGGCCACTAATTTTGCAAAATAGAATACCATTTGCCTGTCTTTCCTACCATTCATTATTCTCTCTTTATTTTATGGTTTTGAACATGTGTGTGTCTGTTTGTCCTTCTCTAACCTTTCTTTCTGTGCTTTGCCTGTTCGTATTTTATTTCCTTCTGAATTCTCACCATAAGTGCCTGAGCTTTTTGAACTATCCTTTATGTTTTTTGTTTTTATAAAGGTGATCACTTTGCTAAACTTGAGAATTCTTCCTTGCAATTATGGCGTGTGTGTGTGACTCCTCTTTAAGGCCTGTTTTCTTTGCATCATGAGGCTTTAATCTAAAGCAGTTTCTCTAAAGTCTCACTGTTTGACTAGGTTTCCAAACAATTTTTTGACTGATGAACTGAACAGAGTGGACCCTTATTTGGTAAATGTGTCCTTCTTTTTCTGAATTTTAAAAGCAAGGAGATGTGCATTCGTTTCCTAGGGGTGTCAAAACGAATTACTACAAACTGGTGGCTTAAAACAACAGAAATAAATTATCTTGTATAATGTAGGCCTGAAGTCTGGAATCAAGACGGCAGCAGGGTGATGCTTCTTCTGAAAGTTCTTGAGGAGAACACTCCCTTGCCTCTCCCAGGTTCCAGTGGCCCCTGGTATCCTTGGCACAGGGCAGAATAACCTCAGTCTTAGCCTATATCTTCACATGGGCCTTCACATGACCGTCTCCTCTTTATCTTCTCCCCTCCTTTTAAATGGGCAACCATCTTTGGATTTAGAACCAGCCTTAAACCAGGATCTTGAGATCCTTAATTTAATTGTATCTTTAAAAACACTTTTTCCAAATAAGGTCACATTCAGAGCTTCTGAGGGGTTTCCCTGGTGGCACAGCAGTAAAGAGTCTATATGCCAATGCAGGAGATGGGGGTTTGATTCCTGGCTTGGGAAAATCCCCTGGAGAAGGAAATGGCAACCCACTCCAGCATGCTTGCCTGGGAAATCCCATAGACACACAAGACTGGCATGCTACAGTCCATGGGGTCGCAAAGATGCTGACATGACTTAGCAATTCAACAACAGCAGCAGCAGCAACAACAACAACAAATTCAATCAATATAGAATCTTAGCAAATTTCTATTGGCCTTTCCAACTTTGGCAAAAATGGTCATTTCTTCATAATTTATAATCTGAGGCTATAACTATCTCTGTTTTATCAGAACATGAATTTTATTTTTGCTTCTTTTATCACCTTTTCCCCAAGTTTTATTGAGATGTAATTGACATACAATATTGTATAAGTTTGAAGTGTATAATGTGTTGCTCTGAATCACTTATATATTGTAAAATGATTACCACCATAGCATTAACTAATACCTTCATCCCATCATATCATAACCATTTCCTTTTCGTAGTGAGAACATTTAAGATCTACAGCCAGGACATGGAAGCAACTTAAGTGTCCATTGACAGATGAATGGATAAAGATGTGATACATACATACACTCAAACATTACTCAGCCATAAGAAGGAATGGAGTTGAGTCATTTGTAGAGATGTTAATGGACCTAGAGTCTGTCATACAGAGTGAAGTATGTAAGAAAGAGAAAAAAAATTTTGTATATTAATCCATATATGTGGAATCTAGAAAAATGGTACCGATGAACCTAGCTGTAGGGCAGGAACGTAGAGATGTAGAGAATGGATGTGTGGACATGGGGGTGGGGGAAGGAGAGGGTGAGTTGAATTGGGAGATTAGTTTTGACATAAATACATGACCATGTATGAAACAGACATCTAATGGGAAGTTTGTATACAGCACAGGGATCTCAGTTCCGTGCTCTGTGATGACCTAGATGGGTGGGATGGGCAGGAGATGGGAGGGAGTTCCAAGAAGGAGGGGATATGTGTACACATACAGCTGGTTCATTTCATTGTACAAAAGAAACTAACTCAACCTTGTAAAGCAACAATACTAAAAAAAAATTACTCTCTTGGCAACATTCACATATATACCACAGTATGATTCATTATGATCAACACTGTGCAGAGTAGATCCTCAATTCAGTTAATTACTGATAGGTAAGGACATACTAATGCCATCTTCTTCATTGTTTTCTGGATGTTTAATAGTTTCTCCCTTTCTTCCTCTCTTGCTGTCTTCCTTTGTGATTTGATAATTTTCCATAGTGACATTATTTGATTTCTCTCTCTTTTTTGTAGTTTATGTGGATTTTTTCTGTGCTTATCATCAGGTTTACATAAAACATCTTATAGAAACACAGTGTATGTTAAGCTGATCACTTAATTTTAATGGCATACAAAATTTCTACCCTTTTAATCCCTCTCCCCTACATCTTATGCTTTTAATATCACAATTTACATACATTTATATTGTGTATCCACTAAAACTTGTTGTAGTTATAGTCATTTTTAATACTTTTGCCCTTTAACTTTTATACTAGGGTTAAGTGATTAACTCTACCA
The DNA here is from genome assembly GCA_024291935.2 of Okapia johnstoni. Taxonomy (NCBI): domain Eukaryota; kingdom Metazoa; phylum Chordata; class Mammalia; order Artiodactyla; family Giraffidae; genus Okapia; species Okapia johnstoni. The sequence continues at coordinate 46,390,834 of CM044310.1, read as the reverse complement.
TATTACAGTACTGGACTTTTCTGAATTTGACCTGTACGTAGCTTTACCATACATTTTCATTCTATTGGTTTTCACATTACCAATTTGCCTCCTTTCATTACAGTTTTAAGAACTCCTTTCAGCATTTCCTGTGAGTCAGGTCTGGTGTGATGCATTATTTTAGCTCTTGTTTCTCTGGTAAAGTCTCTCTCTTTTTCATTTCTGCAGGATAACTTTGCCAAGTAAAGTATTCATGTCTGACATTTTTTTTCAGCACTTTGAATGTAACATCCCAGTTTCTCCGGATCAGCAAGGTTACTGCTGAGAAATCCATGATGGTCTTATGGGGAATTCCCTTGTAAGTGATTTCTTCTTTTCTCTTTCTGATTCTCCATGTATAACTTTGGACAGTTTTATTATGTCTTGGTGAGAATCTTTTTGTATTGAATTTGTTTGAGAGGCTTAAGAAATTCATGAACTTGGCTATATTCATGAACTTGGGGCACTCAGGGGTGACTCAGGTCCAGGGCTACAGGACAAGGCAGGTGGTATTATTGGCTTGAGCCAATGGCACGCACTTGGCTGTGGGGGCTGGCTGCAGTTGCTTGTCTGGTGGCAAGGCCAGCTGCAGAAAGAAGTGCAGTGGCAAGGGACGGGCCAGCAGAAGTGGCTGGGGCCAACTGGGAGCGCCTGAGCAGCTGCAGGAGCTCTAGTCATCAGTGTGAACTTGTGTGACTACAGGAGCTAGTCGCAGGTGGACACACTGTGATGGGGGCCAGTGATGGGAGTCAGAACTGCAGCATACAATGTGTGGCTCCAGGAGTTTGCTGCTGGCACATGTTGTGGTGCAGGCCAATGGCAGAAGTTGGGGTCATATGCAAGCCCATGCAGCTGTGAGAGCCTAGACTGTTGGCATGGACTTTGACGACTGCAAATGCTAGGCAAGGCACATACATGACATGGGGTCAGCTGTTGTCTTGTATGTGTGATCACAAGAACCAGACTCGCTGCCGGTGCTGATTTCAGGCTCCAGTGTGGGGGTGGGAGAGGGAACAAGAAAGGTCTCAGGCAGGTAGTATCTGCAAACTTGAAAACACTGGGGGCAAAAACAATGGTGAAACCTCAGGGGCTCTGGGGAGGCTATGGCTTCCTCGGTGGGAAAAGCTGCTGGGGTCCTCTATGGAGCAGCCTGCTATAGTCCATGATGAGGTCCTCTGTGATGAAAGCCGGTGGTTTGGGAGGATGGTCTGCAGCATCAGCAAGGGTGATGGAGGTCCTCGGCAGGGGAGGCTGGGAACTGAGGTCACTCAGGCTACACGGTGGCCGAAACTGCTACATGCTGCCTTTCTTCCTTGCTCCAAGCATTTCTAGACATCTCAGCTTTGGCTGTCTCTGGGAGGGGTGAAAATGAACTGGGTCCAGAAAGGCTAGGACAGCTAGTTGCTCATCTGACTCTCCTTTTCCCAAGCTGGAGAGCTCTCCTACTCCAGGGAGTTCCCTCTTGGCTCTGAGCAGTGTCACCCTGGGGAATGAGACAATGCAGGCAAATTAAAACACATCTTCCTACTCTTTGGTGCAGTTCTTGAAGTTTTCGCTTCACTGTGTTCTTAAAGTTTCTTAAGTGGACTCTTGAGGTCTTTCAGACCTATTTCATTCATGGATAGCTGTCTAATTGTTGTTCTTTGTGGGTGGATGGAGGCCATGATCTCCTACTCCACCACCGTGGTGACATGACTCAGTTACTATTTTTTTATTGAATTTGGTGTGGTATGCAAAAGAGGGGGAAACTTCCATCTTTATGGCACAATTTTAAAATTCCTAGTTTCCATTTCATTTAACACGTTGTTTAAAGTTAAGTGCTAAGTTTAAGTGTTAAGTATAAGTTTCAGCTTGCAGAGATACTTTAATCAATCAAATAAACATACTGTAACTTTTTGCATGCAAATCTGTTTCTACCTGCAACCTTAATTTATACTCCCTTTTTATTCAAAATGAATAAAATGTGAAGAGATGTCTCACCACCACTTTAGTGTAACCTTCCCTTCACAGGGACATTGCCCCATTTCCCTCCTGGTATTTTCATCCTCTATACTAATTCTCTCTACATGTCAAATCCTACACTATTATTATGTATAATAATATATATATAATGTATATTTAATATGCATATATCATCTTCAATATATATTCATATAAATATATTTCATCTTAAATAACCCTCTCTGGAACACAGGCACTACTCCAGTTACCATCCTAACTCTCCCCTGTACTCTATAACCACAGTTCTTAAGTATATTTTTTTCATACTCACTAGCCACATTTTCTATCTGCCTCTTGATGCTCTCTTACCTTCATTCCCACTTTTCCATCTAACTGCTCCACCTAAGGCTATGATGAGCCTTCAAGTTGACAAAGTCTGTGGATGATTTTCAGTCCTCATTTTACATGACTTTGAACCACAGTTAACATTATCAACCATACCATCTCTCAAAAATCATATTCTCTTTGTTCTTACATTAATTATTTAGTGTATGCAATAACTTACCCCCCAAACTTAGTGACTTGTACCAACAAACACTTATTATCTCTCAGTTTCTATGGGTTAGGAATTTGGCAGTAGCACAGATGATGGTCCTGGATCAGGACCTGTCCTGAGGTTGCAGTCAGGATGTTGGCTGGGGATACAGTTATCTGAAGGCTTAATTGGATATGGATGATTTGCTTCCACGATGGCTCACTTGCATGGTTATTGGATGGTGGTACTTGCACGGCTGTTTAATGAATTCCTTACTCTGCAGATTTCTCCTCATAACATGGAAGTTGGCAGCCTTCAGAGTGAGTGACTCAAGAAGTCACAGCACCTTTTGTATCTATTCTAGTCATTCCTGTCATTAGAAGGGAATCACTTAGTCCAGCCAAACTTAAGCAGAGAGAAATTATATTCTACTTCTTGAAGGAAGGAGCTCAAATAATTTGTGGACTTATTTAAAAACCACCATAGCCCTCTAATCGCAACTTCTAAAGGTCTCTTCTTTTGGTCTTCTTTTCCTTAAGTATATTGTCTACACTTCTCTGCTCATCAACAGAGTGTTGATGCACCTCAGAGATTTGCTCCAGTTGCTCTTTGACTACTACCTGTTCATTCCACACATTCTATCCTAGTGTTATGATATGTAGACATCTAAACTTAAATCATCTTTGTAGCTTAGATTTGTGTATATAAAATGACAAGCCCAGGCAAATAGTATTCTCACAGTGATTCTCTTCTGGGGGCACCAGATTGGGACAGACAGGAAGAGTTGTGGGAATATAACAGATTTCTGATTTAACAGAAGGGTCATGCAGAGTTATACAACATAAATTCCAAATTTATTTACTTTTATTTGTTTATAATCTCAATATTTACTTATTAATTAAACATTTCAAAGTATTATAAGAGAGCACTCAATTTTACTTTTTAGTTTTTCTTGCCTGTTTTTCAAAATAAGACATGGTCTAGAGCAGTTTGGACAGCACTGACTTAAAGAATGTTGCTTGCAAGGCTAATTGTTTTCTTAGAACACTACACAGCAGCAATATTTTGAAAGAAATAATAACTAAATATTATTCATATTACTATTTTTTGCTTAAATAAAATGAGTAGAGCCTAATGAATTTAGCCTTTAGCATGGAACAGGAAATGTCTGAAGAATACAAATTGTCTAACAGCAGAGAAAACGGTAGTTAGCAATTATTGTTTAAACCTTTGTCTCTCTGCTCCAATATTTTAATGCTGAGGCATCTGGAAAATTTAACCTTTTCCCCTTGGGCAATATTTTGTCTTGATATTTTGGATTCCTGAAACTTTGTGAAAAGAGCACTATCCATTTATCTCCTTTCAATGAATTTTCAAAGAACATAAGTTTTAAATTTATACTCCAAACCAGTCCTGGGTCATCAGTTCTCTCAGTTTTATACTTCTAAACTAATGTGTTCATCTCTCAAACCATAAGCTCCTCATATTATCTATTTGAACATTTCTTTGTTTTTCAAGTGGGTTTCTTTTCTTATGGTATTTGTATACCAGGACAAAAAAGTTGACTCTGTGCACTGATGGTTAATTTTAACTTTCTCCAGTTAAAAGAAATAGTCAAGATATATGCCAAGTAGCTCTAGCAAAAAAAAAAAAAACAAACAAAAAAACCTTCCTTTAGCCAGTTTAGTAATATGTTGTTTAATGTACTTTCTTTTCATCTGCAAGATCCACCATGGGAATTTTAGTACTTTTCTTTTTTTCCAGGTGTAGGATAAAAAAGGCAAGAGGTTATTTCAGGGCAGATTTTTGGAGAATAATTTGAATTAGCATAAAGTTAACATTTCCTAAATGGCTATTTCAGAAACTAGAGCATTAACCTTTAGAAAAGATGAAAAAAGAAATATATTGGAACTTTGTTCTAGTATTATTGGTTTCCAACAGAACTTGGAATAAGTAGCATATCTACTGGACCAACTAAAAACAGTACTACTCATCAGAAACTAACAGAACTTCATAATAAAACACTCCTGCCTATATGGTAACCCCATTCAGTAAAATGTATTAAAAAGTATTATCCAGAGTTGTGAAATAAAATGACATGTAAAATGAAAGATACAGATCTTCCTTGACTTACACTGGAGTTACTTTCCAATAAGCCTATTGTCAATTGAAAATACTGGAAGTCAAAAATGCATTTAATACACCTAATGCACTAAACGTCCTAGCTTAGCCTAGCCTATCTTAAATGTGCTCTTAATACTTATATCCCCAGGAGGAGGGCGTGGCAACCCACTCCAGTATTCTTGCCTGGAGAATTCCATGGACAGAGGAGCCTGGCAGGCTACAGTCCATGTGGTCACAAAGGGTTGGACATGACTGAAGTGACTGAGCATGCAGGCAACACTTATATCAGCTTACAGTTAGGCAAAATCATCTAACACAAAGACGATTTCACAATCAAGTTTTGAGTAACTCATGTAACATTTTGAATATTATTCTGAAAGTAAAAAACAGAATGGATGTCTAAGCACAGAATGTTTGTAAACGTATGGGTTGTTCACCCTCGTGGTCGCATGTGGCTGACAGGGAGCTGTGGCTACAACTGTCCAGCATCACAAGAGGGTACTGTATACTGCATATCACTAGCCAGGGAAAGAGCAAAATTCAAAATTTAAATATGGTTTCTACAGAATGCATATCGCTTTGCACCATCATAAAATTAACTAATCATATGTTGAGTCAGAAACCATCTGTATATATTTTTCAAGTTAAATTAGAACATTTCTTCTAGAAGAAATTGTGGAGTCTAATAAAAGGGACATACTATAAGGGAAAATAAAATACTTCGGTGATTAACAACTTTATAGAGGAATGATAAAAATTTCTAAAATTAAAATATTCTCCCATAAAAGACTTATATAGAAGAAATGTAAATCACATGGAGCCTTCAAAACATGAATAGAATAACCTGCTTTTGAGTTTCACTCAGATTCATGTATATCAGTGAGAATGCTGCATCACTACAATATTAGCAAATAACTCACGTGGGTTGAAACAGCAGGGGTTGCTGGTGGGGTTGCTGATTCCTTTGGAATCTGGGGTGTTGACTCAGAGTTAAGGATTAACTTATCCAAGAGAGAATCGGCCTCTTGCAGCATACTTGGGAACTGAAATCTACTCCATCAAAACCAGCTGTATGCTTCAGGGCTAAGACAATCCATTCTAGTAAAGTGTTGAGATGATGGATCAGGTCTGGCAGTCACTTGTACGGCACATCACACAGCTGCAGGCTCAAGTCTTGAACTTCACTCTTGGTCAAGCTGGTGGAGGTGACTGTGCTTCTTCTAATATGAAGCTTATATAAGCTCCCAGCCCAGAACACTGGATCTCTCTTCCAGTCCCACTGCTTCACTATGTGCCACCTTAGAGTATGACAGGCAAGAGGGAACAATATAACTGTTGCTCTTGTCTCTTTATGTTCCCCAGTAATACTGTTTCAGGTCTCATGTGCCTATTTGTTAATCTGCCGTCTTTGCCTAATAGCTATTTTGGATAAGTAAGGTGATAAACTTGTGCTGCTCAGTTCCTCAGAAATTATACCCATTATGCACGTGTTGCAAATGAAATAAGAATGTGTCAACATTTAAGATTTTACTAAGAGGTTGCAATGGTTACTGCTTACTGTCATATTTTAATTACTAGATTTTAAACTCTTAGAACAAAGAGCTGTTTTATACATTGAATGAAATTATTCATTTTTGTCACCTTGCTAAGATGTTGTGGTAGACAGACTCCAAGACGGCCCCTGATTTTTCCTGCTTTCTGTTGCTCATGATTCTGTACAATCCCCTCCCTTTGAGGGTAGGTGGTATCTGTAGCTAATCAACAGAATTTGATACAGACCATGGGATATTATTTTCATGATTACACTGCCTAAGATACTATCCTGCATCTTGCTAGAAGACCCTTTCTATTGGCTTTTGCTGGATTTGATGGAATAAGCTGCCAAATAGAGAAGCCAAAGTGGCACGGAACTAAGGGAAGTTCTAGGTGACGGCAGAGAAAGAGCTGAGGTCCTAAACTGGACAGAACACAAAGATGGAATTCTGTCAAAGAACACTTATGCTTAGAAATGAGCTCTTTCTCACCTGAGCTTCAGATAAGAGCACAGCCCAGAATTGATTTGGATTGCAGCTTTCTGAGAAAAACAAAGGACCCAGGGAAGCCATGCCTAGATCACTGACCCACAAAAACTGTGTTAATTTATTATGTAGCAACAGATAACCAATACAATGATATATACATTTAGTCACGCTAAGCTCTATCTACTGTGATTTGTTTTATGAAATGACTGATTTGTACTAAGACCAACTTTTTAACTTAATAGATACAAATGAACAGTCAAACAAGAACATCTGTTATTCAACAAAGTCAGACATGGAGATTTTTTCATTCATTTAACTGCGAAGAGTAAAGAACATGAGCTCAGCCCTTTGTTAGAAAGAGCAAATGAATTTTCTAATATTAGCACCAAGCCTGGTTCTTTTTACCATACTACAGGAACAGTTAGAAATCAACACAAGAGCTGCATGTCCCTTCTAAATATGGTCAATCACTACCTCTCAATCTAAACGTGTCTTGACATTTAAAAATTTCGTCTGATTAAAATAAGTAAATAAATGCATAAAACACACATTCAGAGCACCCTCTTCTCTACCAGGGAGGCAAACTAAAAAGAGGGAGTCACTAGGACTTCCTTGGCAGTCCAGTGGTTAAAACACCATGCTTCTACTGCAGGGGGAACAAGTTCAATCCCTGACTGGGGAAGTAAGATCCTATAAGCCCCTCCGCCCTCAAAAAGAGAGTCATTGGAGAGATAAATAATTTTCAGTTGGTGGAAAGCAGTCAATGGGTAGCAGAAGCAAAAGTTACACTAATTATAATCAGTAGACTTATCCATACCTAGTCCAAATTGGAAAGGGAACAAACAATATCTGTATAGAGTGCATCCCCTGGAGAAGAAAATGGCAATCCACTCCAGTATTTGTGTCTGGGAAATCCCAAGGACAGAGGAGCCTGGCGGGTTACAGTCTATAGGCCATAGAGTCAGAACGACTGAGCACACAAAATACAAAGCATTGAAACAGAATTCAAAAAGTGTTTAGAAATTATTTAAATTTTATTTAACTTGAGAAATAGAATTTAAGACAGTCTGAATATTTTCTGCATATGTATTTTTTTCTAGAGTCAGACATGATTTAGTGACCAAACCCCCAACCCCCACACTGCATATATACATGGATGCCCCCTTTGCCCTATCCCTTCATCTACATTATTCTTGATTCTCCCTGAAAATTATATTACTATAACATCATATTATTAAATAGCTATCATATGACATCACACAACAGCATATTACTAAATATCTTCAAAGAATAAAGAAACAGAACAATCTATGCAATAATAAATATATTTGGGTTGAGAAACTATGATTCTATTTTGGGGATGCAAAATATTTTACTTTCGGGAAATATACATCAGTATTTACCTTCTTGGTTCTTAATTTTCATTCTGCACATTTAATGTTTCAATTACTTTACTTTTTTTGTATCCTAAATTATTTATCCTCAGTAAGTTAGGAGATAGCATCCATGCGCATCCCAGATCTCATAACATCACTTTTATTATTTCTTTGTATCTTCCCCCTGTCTTATGATGGTCTTTTCCCAAAACCTCCCTTGCATATCTGAAATTATATTACTCAAAATCAGAAAGAACAGAGTGCCTGGCAACTTACGTCCCTTTAAGATAACTGACTGATCAGAGAGTGTAAAGACCCAGCTCTGCCATATCTGATCGAGATAAACTCTTCATGCAATGTACCCGCGGAGCTACTCTGCAGAATCAATCAAGTTGAATCTGGGACAATGCCTGAAGGTTTAACTTGTACCACTGCTTGGCTTCTTCTGCTTCTTCCTCTCCTTTTCTGGTTTTTCCTGGGACTCTCTCCTTAATAAATTACTACTTGTAAACAAACATACATCTCAGGCTCTGCTCCCAGGGAACTTGAGCTAGGACACAAAAGGTGACTAGAATTATCTTCTTTGTCAGAGGCTGTCCCATGTCTCTGGATTTAGATATGAAGTACTATGGGGTCAATGGAGGGACTGTATTTCTACCAGGTTAGAACACAAGCTCTATAACAGCAGACTTTGTCTCCTATATCATCATACTACTAGGGCCTACCACAGGCTTGGTACATAGAAGATACTAAATAGATATTTATTTAACACACTAAAGGCTATAAAATGGAAAGCTGACTAGTTAAAAAAAAATGGCTAACTAATATGTAATGTAGAGAATAGATCATGATGGCATTTCCTCTACATTAATTACCTAATGCTATGTAACAAATCACCCTAAAACACAGCAGCATAAAACAACAATAATCTTTTATTATTTCCTATAGTTCTGTGCTAAGCAACTCATAATACAATAAGAATGGCTTGTCTGTCTGCAGCTTTAGTGAGAAAACTCAAAGACTTGGGGCTGCTATTATCTAAACTCTTACTCATTCACAGGTCTGACAGCTGATGTGGGCTATCAGCTGAGGACCTGGCAGGGGCTGCTAATCTGAGCAATCACACATGGCTTCTATATGTGGCTGGGACTTCCTCAAAGTAAAATGTCTGCATCCCAATGGCAAATATCACTGGGGAGAGAGAGAAACAGATGAGAGGGAGAGAGGGAGAAAGACAGCTGATGGAATCTATACTCCCTTTTAAGACTCAGCTTCCGGGCACTTCTCTGGTGGCCCAGTGGCTAAGACTCCATGGTCCCAATGGAGGGGGCCCTAGTAGTATGATGGAAGATGCAAGATAAGATTTTCCCCTGAGAGTTTTTGGAAGGGAGCATAGCCCCCCCCATACCTTAATTCTGGACTTTTATTTTCCAAAAGTAACAGTGGATAAAGTTTGTGGAAGTAAACCACCAAGTCTGTGGTGATTTGTTACAGCTACCATAGGAAATGCTTATAGTGGTAGATCTAGGGGCTCCTCTGTTTAGCACACAGGGCATGTTCTCTGTTTCCTTCCTCAAGTTAAAACTGAAGGCTGGCAACAGCTACATTCAGTTTCACAGATTAGTAGCTGTATCTGCTAATTGTTTTTGATTTAAGTGCCATGTGTGGCTATCACTGGACCCAATTAGAAAACTAGAAGTTGGATTGTTTGGCCTGTATCACAGCCTCTAAATTGTTCTGGGTTCAGCAGGTCCACAATAAAAGGCAGTGAAGCAGGCATATGGCAGTGAGGGATACAAGTTGCCATGAATATGATCTACTTAAGATGTTTTAATACCCCTAGAGAAATTCTGCTTTTATTAAATGAGTTTTATTTTCCCATAAGTAAGTCAAACATTTGTATATATATTTGTAAACCATTCTTGATAATTTTCTCCTTCCCAAAATAAATGGCACTGCTAAGAATATATGACTCTTTTACTTTGAAATTCGCTATCAAAGTTGCTAGAAAATGTTTCATAAACCCAGTTGAATGGATTAGATTTTTAAACTCATTGTCATTCATATTAATATCTAAAGACATGTATATTACTCTCTGGATGTTCAGACTTAGAAGAAAAATCAATGTATGTCTCTTCTACACTTACACAACCTATAGTTAAATTTACCTAGGTGCATTATTTACAAAGGTTATTTGTAGAGTTAGGAACTCTGTTTCCCACAGCCTTGATCAATTTGCCTATAAAAATAAAGATAGGAAGTCAGAGTGGGTGAAGAAAGCCTATCTGTAAAAATGAATGTATTACAGTTGTTTCCTTATGCCAACTTATATCTTAAATGTTACTCTCTGGACCAGGATCTAGATGAGCAAAATTTTCAAATCTTGTTCACGATCAACTTTAAGTGTGAAAAGTATCAATATGCAATCCTGTGAAAACATTCTAAATCAGGTGGCTCAGACAGTAATCTGCCTGCAATGCAGGAGACCCAGGTTCAAACCCTGGGTTGGGAAGATGCCCTGCAGAAGGGAATGGCTACCCATTCCACTCTTCTTGCCTCAAGAATCCCATGGGCAGAGGAGCCTGGCAGGCTACAGTTTATGGGGTTGCAGAGTCGGACATGACTGAGGGAGTAAGACTTTCACTTTCTGTCTGCCATAAAGTTCTCAGAGTTGCTTTCAATTCATTGTAAGTTGAAAACAAATGCTTGATATCTTGTCTTTATACCTATATTTTGTGTGTTTATGAACAATAAAGAGTGAAATTTTTTTCTGCAATAATTATAATATAAAAATATGTTATGTGTTTAAACAAATATTTGTTAAGTGATAAAAAATAACCCAGGTGTCCACAGTACATTTCAAAATAATTTAACATTAAAAAGTTTTTAACATAAATACACAACATTAATTTTATTTTTTTCACATAAAACATGAAGTTACCAGAAAAGTTGGCACAGTTTTTATAGAAACATTTTTTAATTGTTACATCACCTTAACGCATAATTTGAGATGTTATGGATATGCTTATTTTTTTTCCCTTTCTTTCCACTTTTTTCATACTTTTACATTTTCTATAGTAATTGTCATCAGTGAAAGAAAGAACTTCTTTTGTTTTTAAATTAGGATCCAGTCTGTAATTCAATTAGATTGGTTATTAATGTAGCACAAAATTTTACAAAGTAAAGAAATAGGGTAACATGTTTTTCAATAATACAAATTAAAGTTTTATGTTAATCTCTTAGACTTTTAAAATTAACATACTCTCACCTTTAGTTTTTAATTAAGGGATTGAATTCTGTTAAAATCATAGTCACATTGCTGACTTACTTAACATTATTAGAAAAATATCTACTTTTGATTTATATTATTTTAATCTGAGCTCAAATTAAAAAATTTCAAATGATATATGTCCATGTTGAGGCATCTAATAACAATCTCAGAAGTAATTCAGATAGAAGTATAATATACTTGGAGGGAGAATGGGCACTAAATCAATTAGGAAATCATAGTCTTAACCAAAATAATAAAGTTAATTTCTTCGATACTTAGAATTGGGAATGCTATTGATGTTTTTAAAAAACAACAATATCTTGGGATATGAAACAGTTTTGAAAATGGATAGTAGTGATGGTTACAAAACAATATGAATGCACTTAATGTCACTGAACTGTGCACTTAATGCCACTGAACTGTACACTTAAAATGGTTAAAACAGTAAAATGTCACATATATGTTATCACAGTAAAAAAAATAGCATACCTTTTATTCATCAGTAAGGAAAAAAATCAATATTAACAACTGCAGTCTCTTTTCAAAGCACCATGTTTGTTGGCAACACAGAATGAAGAAGAGCAGAATTTTACAAAATCACTGCATTAGGCTTTCTTAGTTTTTTTGGAAACATACATGCTCTGAAAATATAATGTAATTAATAGACCATGTTCTCAGAAAAATGCACAAGTTCATAAGCTCTTAATATACAAATTCAATATTTAATTTTAATTAGTATGCAATTTCAACAGAGAGCATTTAAGATCTAACTTTGAATCTTCATATTAAGAATTCTTTCCAAAGGAGATAAAATGTGACCAGGCCGATAAGCTATAATTGCTCTAAGATTGTATATATTGTATTTACAACTCTAAAAATAATGTGACAATCAAAGAGAGTTAATCTCAGATTGTAAACAAAGGCAAATAACCCAGGGAATGCTATCACTAAAATAAATCACTCTTACTGAAGAATTCTATCTCCCTTTTGTGGTGATGGATGTACAGAGTGTTCTTAACCTGGTGTCACAAAGCATTCATGTTAGGCCACTCTACTCTTGCTCTGGGAGTCTACAGTCAACAAACAAATTCCTGGCTTTGGGCAGATGCCTCATGCAGATTGTCTGCATGGCGCTAATGCACTTGCCAGATGATGTCACCAATTTCATTCCCTTGGAAATTTATAGTTCTAGAAGTCTGCAAAGAAATCTTCTCCAGTTCTTTCTGGAGACAGCAAGAAGATAGTTCTTGCTAGTTTCATAACACAGAAATTAAACAAACTTTATATCAGATTGTAGGCTGAGGTAACGTTTTCTCCAAGTCACCTTTCAGCTTCTTTGTCACCAACAGCCATTTCCTGTTACTAAATCCTAGGTTCTAGAGTACTCAGGAAAATTAAGAAATTATTGTACTTTCTTCAGAGTTATTAGAAAAGAGAGTATGAACTCTTCAGTAAGATTTTATTCCATATTATGAACTAAAAGTTCTGTGTAAAATCATATGTGGGAAACATAATTTGACTTAAGAAATTCACTGTTTTTTTAAAATACAAAATCTGAACTGCAAAAGATCTACATATTTAGTGTAACAATCCAAAACACTAATATTAGTATTGAGAACAAGGGATCTTATGAGTTATTTTCTAGAGGCAGAAGAGTGTTATGAAGGAGCATCAGGGCTCTGGAGATGGGCTATGTTTAAATTCCAGTCTTGAAGCTATAGGACCTAGGGCAAAATTACTAATTCTCTCTGTGTTTATGTTTTCTTATGGAGATAATATTATTTTCCACATACACTTATGAGCAATGCACATATAAAGTACTTAGAATAATCCCTAGGGCATACATAATAACTACTCAATACTTGCCTATTAATAAGTTGACATGTAATTTTGAGATTTATCCAAAAGTATACTACTCTATGGGCTTCCCTCGTGGCTCAGCTGTTAAAGAATCCACCTGCAATGTGGGAGACCTGGATTCGATCCCTGGGTTGGGAAGATCCCCTGGAGAAGGGAATAGCTACCCACTACAGGATTCTGGCCTGGAAAATTCCATGAACTATAAAGTCTATGAGGTCACAAAGAGTCAGAACAACTGAGAGATTTTCACTTCACATACTACTCTATGAAGCTTCCCAGGCTTCACACATTCTACTCTATAGAAGAAAAATGATGAAACCTACCAGAGAATTTACAAGTGTAATTTTAATTATGTTTTTCAACTTATATTCTACTATATCAATAACTGGTCACTTAAATCTAGCAAAATCCCAAAATGTTAAATCAAAATTGCCTTTCTATAAGATGCCAGACTGACCATAAATGTACTTGAAATTTTCTAAGTTTTAAATTATTTTTCCAAATTTAGCCATAGTTTAAGATATGTGATTTCTAATGAGCTTGTATATTGAGAGTTGTCTATGTTCCTGGATCTTTTGGACAATATTTTTTTATCGTTGAATTTTGAAGTGGGAGAACAGATTTGCCTCTCCTCCTCCCCCTCTTCCCCTTCCATCTTGGAACCAGATTACACAGTTTGTATATCCTGTCTTGAAATCTTTTAAGAACAAAAATCTTTTGTCAAGTCATGTGCACCCTGGTTCTTTAATATTCTAAACCTGCTATGGCTGCTGGAATGGTTTATCATGAAAAGAAAAGAAAGGTTTTTGGCATATGATAAAAAAAAAAAAAAGAAACAAAGAAACAAAAAAGAAGAAAAGACAAGAAAAAGAAAGAAGGAAAATCCTGGGCTCACAAATAGCCTATTGAAGAATTAGAGCTTAAGGAGGCACAGCTATTAGGTGTATTTCATAATATGAAAAGACAGGCTGGTTTGGGCCCCCTCGTCTGGTGGGATCAATCCTGTCAGTGCCATTTTTTTGCAATCCCCTGTGATTTCTGTATCTCACAACCCTTTTGCATGAAAATGAACCATAAAGGCCATCAAAACACCTGCTTTACTGACAAGACCGATTAATGCTTTGATTTATCCCTCAGTCTGTGAGCTAGTTTGCTGCTACAAGGGCCTTGGGTTGGCATATCATCCATCAGACTTTGAAGGTCTTTTTCTGTGTCCCAGAGTTTCATCTGTGAATGTCTTTTGTATATGCTGGAAAGTTCTGTTAACCCCAGAATACTCAGCACAGGTGGAAGCCAATGTTTTTAATCAGTAACAGTTCAGGTATCTTAAGTTATTAATTGACTATAAATTATTAGACTAATTTGAAAGACCTTCAGGTTACTTAGGAGAGCATGTTAAGCACTTTATTGTTAAATAAGAAAGAACCCAGAAAAAGAAAACAGCTCTCTGTAGTTTACTTCAAATTCATTCCTCCGGTATTCTTCTAAAGTTGATATTTGTCATTTTTAAAGTTGTATTATTAGCAGGCAGGCCTGAGAGCTATGTTTACATCCTTGAAGCAGGACATGGTACTCTCTCCACTTTCGGACACATAACAATGACAATCCCCTCCAGCCTATTCATCCTTTCTTAAGGAAAGGGAACATAGCCACGATGCCATCAAACTGGGGCAGTATACTGATATAACAGGATATAATTGCAAGATTGAGTAAGAGAAAGCTAATCTTCAAAAGAATCAATAAGTGCACCTGAATTCAGAAGACATCATCTGGCAAGATGCCTCTTTCCACTGGTATACTTTAAAGAGCAAATCTATTTTGTCTTTCCCAATTGAACTGCTTATATGCATTTCTTTTCATGAGACTTGGGAAACACTTTCCTCTCATTGAACTTCAAAATCTTTTACGTTTATTTAGGAATTTGGCACTTGAGACCATATCATTTCAGCTTAAATACATTTAAAAGATTATTTCATGAATGTTCTACAAATCTGAGTGCTTTCTTTGCTTTAAAAGATGATCCTGCCATACAAAGTTTGAGCAAAATGATTGTCATTAAATAGATAGCTACAGAGGAAGACTGTTACCACTGGAAAACAAAAGATAACTATAGAAGGAGAAAGATGTTTTAAATTTTATTAAATAAATTAATATCTAAAGGGACACACTTCAGGGTGCTGGTAACGCAAAATGGTTAGCTTCAACACAATAGCCGCCATAAAACTATTTTTTGATGTTCCTCTCTATTTCAAGAACACTCACAAAAAATCCATTAAAGTATGATAAAACTTAGAATAAAACATCAGTGGTATGCTACAACTAAGTGGCAAACCAAGACTGCAAAGCCAGTCAGGCTCCAAAGTTTTTCCCACCATCCTACCCTGTAGCAATAAATAGTTTAGGCAAAGACATTGGGAGTTTCTACATGTGCCTTTGGAGAAGTAATTAAAGCTCAGAGATGGTCTGTACTTTTCAGCTTTTAGAAACTGCTAGTGCTCCTAGTTTCAAAACCTACTGCAGCTGTTCTATTCCTGCAAATGTGTGTTTCTGCTGAGAATTTGGCTCTGCTCCAAGAACAGGCATAGATAAAACCCAAGGTCCGGGTATAGTCTTAGCTTCAAGTCAGTTCAAAGGCCTGAGGGGACATCCAATTTGTGCTGTATTTATGTTTAGTCAAAATGACCTGGTTTAAAGTTCCCTGCAGCTTCCTAGCAGGATGTACTTGGTAAGGATTAGTAAGTCAAAAAATAAAAACAAAAAAAGCTTTCCTTCTTCTTTGCTTTGTTTCAAATCGAATTATCAGCAAACAAATAACAGTTTTGCTACAAAATCATTTGTGAGATTTCTCTGTAGCTAAGTCAAAAAGAAATACTTGTAATCAAAAGCGGAAGATTAGCTGAATTTATGAATCTCTATGCATCTGAAAGCCTAAAGACATTTTCTGATAGAAAAGAAATGAATTAATAAAAATCTGGTGACATTAGTGAAACCAAAGTATTAGGGTTAGCAGATCAGTTGAGATGAAAATTCAAAGCAAATTTGGCTGAGAAAAGGAAGATGTTATCTATAGTTGTTAGGCGCTTGAACTCAAAATGAGACTGAGTGTGATTCCCAGATATGCTCCTACTAATTATAAGACCTTGACCTAGTTATTGAATCACTCTGATTTTCAATGTTCTCACCCATAAACAAGGATCCCACTTCAGACAGATAATTTTAGTAGTTATAAGGTGCCTGTCTCATAGAAAACATTCTGCAAAATTTAGCTACCATGGTTAGAAACACGAATTAATATTTAGCGAGTAATGTAAAAGATTTTAACCCCACTTTCAAAGATGAAGAACTGTGACAATGCTTAGGAATAACAAGAGAGAAATTAAAGAGATCCAGTTTACTCCAGACCTTTGTGAGGATGCTCTTTCTATGATCATTTAATATTCCAGTTCAGATACACGTGAGGGATGACAGTGCTTTTTCTTGAACACATTTTCACGTTCATTAACGGTGTTTGTCACTAATAGGCTGGTGGGCATCAACAACACTACGCTATACTACTATGGAGCTAATACCATTGGTTGCTGTTGTTACTGTTGCTTAGTCACTAAGTTGTGTCCGAATTTTTGTGACCCAATGGACCTCAGCTCAGCAGGTTCATGGGATTTCTCAGGCAAGAATACTGGAATGGGTAGCAATTCCCTCCTCCAGGGGATCTTTCTAAACCAGGGGTCATACCCACACCCCCTGTATTAGCAGGCAGATTATAACTGAGCCACCTGGGAAGCCCCAATATCATCGGGTCCATGGGTTAAAAATCAGAAGATTTGGGTTCTGCTAACATTTATTTTTCTTTTGCCTCTAGCTACTAACCTTGAAAGTACATTTTCTTTATAATTTACAAACTGATCATTTTCTTTTCTAACAATATCATAGATATGCAATGGAGATTAAATTTAATGTGTACAAATCTTGAAAAATACCTAATCATATTTTTTAATCTTTTTTTTATATAAAGTGTATTTTATTGAAAAGGCAATGCATTTTCACAAATACACATTTGGAAGACAAAGAAATTAGATAAGAATAAACAATGCACCAAATTAATATTTTGTTGTATTTCCTTCCAGTTGTTTTTAGAGTAAGTGGCTATTTGTTAATATAATTGTATTCAATTAGATGTTTTGTTTATACAAGAATATGACGCTGAATATATCCCAAACAGTATTATCCACACATCAGGCTTCCCTGTGTTTGATACACTTTTGCACCCCAGAGAAGCAGTACCACACTCATAAAGGTTTACTGAAAGGTACTACTACATGAAAGGTAATTTAGTTCACCCCTGACTATTTAAGAAGCCAGACTGGAAGAGTTGTCATCAATAAACAACTCAGCTAATTTTTTCATTCCATAAACATTCAATAACCTTACTTTAGAAATGCAATCTTTGCTATGAAAGTGAAAGTGTTAGTCACTTGGTCATGTCTGACTCTTTGTGAACCCATGAACCATAGTCCACCAGGTTCCTCCATCCATGGAATTCTCCAGTCAAGGATACTCAAGTAGGTAGCCATTCCTCCAGGAGATCTTCCTGACCCAGAGATGAAACCCAGGGCTCCTGCATTGCAGGCAAATTCTTTACTGTCTGAGCCACCAGGGAAGCCCCAATCTTTGTTATAGAGAATTCAAAAACAGTTTTAATGGTTTACACCTTCAAAAAAATCTTTGTTTCTAGGAGAAGTGAAACCCAAACAAACTTTTTGGCCAACACAATATGTACTAGATTTTAAAATATTTTCTAACTATAATCCTAATTATTATTATTTGGACTGAATGAGGCAACAGGGTTACAAGGCTTATACATGGCTAAATCTTTATTTAGAATTTTACTACAGTGGTCTTTTAGTACATGAAATAGATTGAGTTCAAGATAATGGCTTCTTAACACACACTGTGGGTTAGAATCTTGGCTCTGTTGGCCAAAATACCGTTGGCATATTTTATGTCTCAGTTTATCTTACAAGGTAGAGAAAGACATACTACCAAAACACAAAAGATACTGAAGGAAAAAAATAAAATTGTTATGCTTGGGTAATTTCCTAAAGTATTAAAAATTACACAAAAATTGGACTCTTTGTATATTTGTTTTGCTTTGGGGGAATATTCTTTGGGAAAAGATGCTTTGTAAAGGAAGCTGCCACATCATGTAGTGGTTTCACACTGACTGGATGCAACTGTGAGTTGCCTTAAACTATTAATAGGAGCAGGGTCCCCAATACAACCAGTGCCTCCAAGTAGTGGAAATCTAAGAATTAACTTTGACATGAACAAACAAATTAATTAATGCTGATGATTAGAAGGAGAAATTGACTTTTTGGTCACAAACATTAATAGGATGTATAACAATAAAAATAAAAATATGATAAAACCATTTCCATTTTCTAGAGCAGGATCTGGTAAATTTTTTCTGTAAAGGGCCAGGCAGTAAATGTTATATGCTTTGTGGGCCATATTATCTCTGTTGCAATTACTTGACTTTAACATTGGATGGATGATGCCGAGATACAATAAACTGTATTTATGAAAACAGGCAGTGGTCTGGATTTGGTTATAGGCTTCTGACCCCTGTTCCGGAGAACAGTTATCTTTCCTTGATGCTACACAAACTAAATACATAGAAAATCCAACCAAGGTACTCAACCTTATAAAGCTAGACTTATTTATCTCACTAAATAACAGAGTCAAAAAACAAGTGTTTGACTTGAGAACCACTGATATTTACTGAAAGCTTTTCTATCTAATCCGTCACCACTCTGCTATATCTCTTAAAGAGCTCTCCATCACCCTGATTAGTTACCATTACATTTCACCTAGATAACACATAAAACTAACATCCAATGGTTTATCCGTACTTAATGTTGTCCATTCTCCACACGGTAGTCAAAATACTTTCAAAATTTTATCAGATGCTCAACATAGTTCAAAGCCTTGCAATTACTCTTAGCATAAAAACAATATCCTTAATCTCACCCCCCCCCCCAAAATAGTACATGGTCTATGCTTAATCACTTTAGTTTGATTTTTGCTCTCTTTTTTTTCCTGCTGCAGTCACAGCAAAATTATGTTTCTATGTTTATTCCTTTGCAGCATCTGTTCCATCAGATATGCTTTCCTTCTGAGTAGATTCCTTAGTGCAGCTGATCCACATTACCTGAATTCTTTGGTCTTATCAAGTTCCCATATGTATCTTTCCTCTACAACAACTGCAAAACTACAATTTGTAGCTTATTTCAGAGGTGATTTGATTGGCTCTTTCTTTACAACCTGATTCTAAGTGCCACAAAGGTACAGGCAATGTTTGTTTCTGTCCACTGTTGTGTTACCAGAGCCTAGGAGAAGATCTGACAAACAGTAAACTATAAGTATTTGCTGAAAAATAACAGTAAGTGAAACAGGAGACTCCTGCTGTTAAAATAAAATACACAGATTAAGAAATTCAGAATTAGACTACAATGGAAAAGGAAGAATAAGAAAGACAAAAGTGAAGAAACTTATCCAAAATACCATTTTCAACAACTGACACAGCAGGTATTTCTTTCCTTTGGTTATCTTTTTTTTTTCATCTTGAAGTAATATCCCCTTTATACAACTATGAAAAAATTATAGCTCAAAATTGTGTTATTTATTGAATACTAGATAATTAAGCTGACATTATGTTAATGTTCCATTTCTAATTATATAGGTTCTACACCTATAGTGTATGGGCATAAACGTTAGCATATTGGTACTTTCACATGACAGATTTGAATATGCTCTTGCTCTAAGTTTTTAGTACTTAATAAATTAAACTTGGGAAGAGCTCTGCTTATCCTTCACAAGTCTCATTAAACTAGAAACTAACTAGTAAGAATGCGTTAGTTTGAGTTAATGTCTGTGACATTTAATACACATGACAGCAACTTCTTTGGAACAATAAGAGCAACCGAACATTGAGCAGCAGCACAAGCACCAGCTTCTGCAAGCCTTGAAAAGCTGACGAGGAGAAACAGCATAAGACCAAACGAAAGAGTAGCACTTTTATAAATATCATTCAGTTCCTGTAGAATGAGATGCTTTAGTTCCTCAAGGCAGTAAAATGTCTGACTGATTAAATTCATGTTCTCTCTTTTTGTTGTTTTCTTTCTACTTCAGCAGTTTATTTTTTTAACATGGGACATTATATACATGATACAAGGTCAAACTAGTCTGAAATCAGAAACTTCTTACTATTATATAATGTTCTTTATATCTTTATTTACTCACAAATTCTAATGACTACTACTTGCCCATAGGACAGTGATTGGCCAGGAGAATATATTCAAAGGTTTGTAAGTACAATTCAGATGTTAAAATATCTTTGCAAGCAAAATCTGAATTTACTTATGATTTGAGGGTAGTTTTCTTCACAGAAGTAAAATGGGGGGAAAAAAAACAACTGGTTTTGTTAAGCAATTGTACAAACAAGGAAAATAAGATTTAAAAGACATAAAAAGTTGCTAACTTGATTACTTATTAGCTCATAGAGTAAAGAAATATATGATAGTCTCTGTAGATAAGAGGTATGGGATTTCTTTTCAGAAAATAATATTTATTAGAACCAATCAACAGAATCAAGTGAAAGTATTATAAAACCTTTAAAAACTTGAATTCCCAGAAAGCATGGATATCAGTTTGAATTTATCTATTTGGTCATAGGGCTGCATTTCATATCAGGAGTTATAAAATAATTCCTGGGAGTTAACTGAGAAAATAAATGGGAACAAATGAACTTTGCTCAATTTACTGTCCTTGGCCTAAAGTTCTAGAGTTAAATCTTAGTAATCTTATTGCATATAATGAAAGTTTTTGAGTCATCTCTCTAAGTAGTGTGACTAAAGAAAAATCCACAACCTAAAAGCTTCAACTTAAGTTTTGTTCAGGTGTCTAACTGAGGACTGTAGCCTGGGAGACAACCTCCCAAATAGCTCTGAGGTACTGCTCTGCAGAGTTAAGGGAGGAGCCAGGATATATAGGAGGTTTTTGTTGGAGTGGTGATGGGGAGACATGTAGTCGAACATCAAAAGAGTGCTGCTAATCACAAGGAGCAGACGTCAAATTAACGATATAAGACTTTTCTATGTACGAAAGGATGCAAGAGCCTGGGCTCACTGTAATTATTCCTTAGACTTGCGTCTTAACTATCCAGGGCCAGTATCCAAAGCACAGAAAGTTTCCTGTTTTCCTCCATCCTGAATTCCCCTCAGGTCCCCTTCTGGAGAAGTGGGGGGGAGGCTGCAGGGGCTGGTGGTTGGATCTGTAGAGAACTGGAATGACTGGCTCCAGTTCTGGAAATTTTTTTCTGAAGAAAAAAATTCTTCATTTACTGGAATAGCAGGTAACATTCCCTTTTCACAGTAGTAAATAGCTAGTCACCCTTGAAAATAATCACCTAACTTGGATAACACAGGAAAAAGCCAAGCTCTCAAGAGAAACTGATTTGCTTTTGTTGATACCAAATGCCTTTTATTTTCATTCTTTCTTGAAAGGCTTAAAAATTTTTTAAAAAAGGAATGCCCTTATAAGTTTCTCCAAAGTTCAGTGGTGATAGTTCACTCTTACTGAACAAGGAAAATATAAGTATGGAAGAAACACATTAGATCAGAAGCAGAACTGTTGAAGTAATCAAACAAGGAGGCCATTAGACAGAGGTGGCTAATTTGGTACCCTGAGTAAGCAACTCAAACCTGAACCAGAGTCAGTGCCTGTAAAAGCCTCAAGGCTGAGAAGAACAACCAATCACAAGTAGTCCACTAGGTTTTCCCAAGTCATGCAACCACTTAAGCAATAACCAATCAAATAATTTCCCCTTTGCTTTTGCATCTTCTCTAAAACACCTTGCTCCTAACTCCTGTTGGTAGAGAGCCCCAAACCACTCCCAGTTTGGCCCTGCCTGGTAGAAATCAAAGTTTGCTGAAATAAACACTTAAATTTTTGATATGCGTCGATTTATCTTTTAACAGGACCCAAACCGAAATCCCTGGGCATAATAAAAACAAAGAAGTCATCTTCCATTATAGTAAGTTCAACATCCTTAAATCCAATGGCACTTTTTATTTCCAATCTCACTTGACATTTAACCTGCACTGGGCACCATTAACTGCTGCTTCCTTGAAACATAGCTGTTGGCTTCAGTACCCTGGCTGGCCTGAATCTCCTTCACCTCTCAGTCAGCTGCTCCTTGTCAAGGAGCTTGTTTGACTGATTCTCCTTGAACCAACTTTTAAATATTGGAAATCCTCAGAATTCAGCCATCTTCTAAACTACCTGTATCTCCTACTTCAAACTCTGTATTGGCAATTTTATCACCCTACGTCCATAAAATCCAAACCTCTCACATAGTTTCTCAATTCTTTTTAAACCCAAATCTGATTAGGTCCTCTACTCAAAATCTTTGAATAGCTCATCACTACTTTTCCTCAAAAGAACATCTTTAAAGGGTCTAAATGGCTCATTATCTAACCCTTGCTTTTCTCTCAAGTATGATTTTATGCAGCTCCTCAGCTTCAGGGGCAAAATGTCACTTATTTGCCTTATCTTGATTCCTCAAACATACTTCTTTCTGCTTCTGGGTCTTAATGCATGCTGCCCTCTGTCAGAAAGTCTCCCTCACACTTTCTGTGTATTATCGCCTTGTAATTCAGGTACAGATGATGCAATACTTCCTCGAGGAGTACTTCTCTACCCTCTGAACTATTTAAGACCCTGCCCTGTTATATTTTTCTTTTGTGGTACTTAAGACTTTTGGTAATAATGATTGATTTACATAAGTATTTTAGTTAATGTTTTTCTGTCTTCCTACACTGATTTATCTTTGTATCTTTCGGCCCTCCCCAAAGGCTTGGTACAAAGTAGCTGTATAATGAGTACTGGCTGAATAAATGGAGCAAAGGACACGTTTTTTATATCTTTAAACCTCGTAATAATTCTTTGGAGGAAAAAGAAAGGAAATCCTATTGTTTTCATTTCACCAAGAAGAATCTGAAACTGACAGAAGTAAATGGTTGGGCTTATGTTCACAATGAACAATTTGAACCTGACAACAAAACTACACTGTAACTTCTATCGATCCCACCTCCCAACATATTCAGTATTTCTGTGGAGTAAATGTGTAAATGTACAGTATGAGGATAACAGTCTCTTCAGTTAGACAGATATGGTTTTAAATCTGATTAGGCCATTTATTTGCTCTATGATTTCAGGCAAGTCATTTAATTTCTTTAGGAATTGATTTCCTCATCTATGAAATGGAGTTGACAATATGGCAATCATGTAACATAATTACAGCAATTAAGTGACATAAGTAATATAAGGCAAAATGAAGAGCAACTATAGGCTCAATAATAGTATTAATATTATTTATGTGAGCACCATTGGCTCAATTTTTAATAGAATGTTATTGTTTATATATTTTTTGGCTCTTTCTCCTCCATATACCACAAGAGATCTCATTTCCAGGTTGATTGTGCAATACTTACCTAAAAGAGAGCAAAGTGAAATTTATATCTTATGATTTTAATTACACATTCGCAGGGCATGGACAGTTTTCTGACAGAGCTAGGATTCTGCAGTTTCTGCCTTATTGCAAATGAGATGACTGGACTGACTTTATGCATTATGAAATCATATAAATATATATGTCTATGTAACAACATTAGTATAGAACATTTTTAAAGAAAAAAATCTATTTACAATTACAAAAATCCTCTCAAGACTAAGTCCATTTGTCCTTCTACTCAGTTTTACATGCCTACTTATTTCTTATATCATTATCATATTATGCCCTTATCAGTTCACATTATTTCATAAGTATCTTCATAATTATCAGTTCAGTTCAGTTCAGTCACTTAGTTGTGTCTGACTCTTTGCAACCCCATGGACTGCAGCACACCAGGCTTCCCTGTCCATTACTGACTCTCAGAGCTTGCTCACACTCATGTCCATCTATGCTGGATGAAGCACAAGCTGGAATAAAGATTGCTGGGAGAAATATCAATAACCTCAGATATGCAGATGACACCACCCTTATGGCAGAAAGTGAAGAAGAACTAAAGAGCCTTCAATGAAAGTGAAAGATGAGAGTGAAAAAGTTGGCTAAAGCTCAACATTCAGAAAACTAAGATCATGGCATCCGGTCCCATCACTTCATGGCAGATAGATGGACAAACAGTGGAAACTGTAGCTGACTTTATTTTTCTGGCCTCAAAAATCACTGCAGACGGTGAGTGCAGCCATGAAATTAAGACACTTACTCTTTGGAAGGAAAGTTATGACCAACCTAGACAGCATATTAAAAAGCAGAGACATTACTCTGCCAACAAAGGTCCATCTAGTCAAGGCTATGGTTTTTCCAGTAGTCATGTATGGATGTGAGAGTTGGAGTATAAAGAAAGATGAGCACCGAAGAATTGATGCTTTTGAGCTGTGGTGTTGGAGAAGACTCTTGAGGGTCCCTTGGATGTCAAGGAGATCCAACAAGTCCATCCTAAAAGAGATCAGTCCTGGGTGTTCACTGGAAGGACTGATGTTGAAGCTGAAACTCCAATACTTTGGCCACCTGATGCGAAGAACTGACTCACTGGAAAAGACCCTGATGCTGGGAAAGATCGAGGGCAGGAGGAGAAGGGGATGAGAGAGGAAGAGACGGTTGGATGGCATTACCGACTCAATGGACATGGGTTTCGGTAAACTCTGGGAGTTGGTGATGGGCAGGGAGGCCTGACACGCTGTGATTTATGGGGTCGCAAGGAGTTGGACACGACTGAGTGACTGAACTGAACTGAACTGGACACAAAATTCTAATGATCCATTACACAGATTAGGATTAAAAATTGTAAACTGTGCATTCACACAGTGTTTAGAGAATATGGATTATTAGTAATTGGGCCCTTGGGCTGTATTTATAGTCCAAGAGGGCAACTTTGAATGATCCTCTTGAAATATGGTTATTTACTGAAGAAAGTAAAAGCCATATGATACTTCTCCTAATAGTGCCAAATGTAGTGTCATACTCAGTTGATCAGAATGGCATACAAAAAGATAAGACTAGCAAAGGATGCATGAATCAAAACTTTGTTATGGCAAAGGTGCTTGAATAACTCAATCAAGTTATGAGCCATGCTGTGCAGGGCCACTCAAGACAGACGAGTCATATTGAAGTGTTCTGACAAAACATAATCCACTGGAGAAGAAAATGGCAAACCACTCCAGTATTTTTGCCTGGAGAACCCCATAGGCAGTATGAGAAAGACAAAAGGATATGACACCAGAAGATGAGCCCTCCCCTGACCCAGGTCTGAATGCTGAGCAACATAAAGAAACTTGAGCATCAAAGAACTGATGCTTTCCGGTTGCAGTGCTGGAGAAAACTCATGAGAGTCTAGCAAGAAGATCAAACCAGTCAATCCTAAAGAAAATCAATCCTAAATATTCATTGGAAGGACTAATGTTAAGTCTCCAATACTTTTGTCTACCTGATGTGAAAAGCCAGCTCTTTGGAGAAGACCTTGATTCGGGTAAAGGCTGAAGGCAAAAGAAGAAGAGGGCAGCAGAGGATGAGATGGTTAGATAGCATCACCAACTCAGTGGATAAATACGAGCAAACTCCAGGAGACAGTGGAGGACAGAGGAGCCTGGTATGCTGTAGTCTATGGGGTTGCAAAGAGTCAGACACAACTTAGAGACTGAACAACAATAAGAAATCATAGGATCATCAATCAATATCATATATAATGTTAAGGTTAAGAGATCCTCTTTTTTTTTTTAGTTGATTTTGTTTTCCTAGTATACAAGTATCACGGTAATCCAAGTCTATGCCCCGACCAGTAATGCTGAAGAAGGTGATGTTGAATCGTTCTATGAAGACCTACAAGACCTTCTAGAACTAACATCCAAAAAAGAGGTCCTTTTCATTATAGGGGACTGGAATGCAAAAGTAGGAAGTCAAGAAGCACCTGGATTAACAGGCAAATTTGGCCTTGGAGTACAGAATGAAGCAGGGCAAAGGCTAATAGAGTTCTGCCAAGAGAACACACTGGTCATAGCAAACACCCTCTTCCAACAACACAAGAGAAAACTCTACACATGGACATCACCAGATGGTCAGCACCGTAATCAGATTGATTACATTCTTTGCAGCAAAAGATGGAGAAGCTCTATACAGTCAGCAAAAACAAGACCGGGAGCAGACTGTGGCTCAGACCATGAACTGCTTATTGCCAAAATCAGACTTAAATTGAAGAAAGTGGGGAAAACCACTAGACCCTTCAGGTATTACCTAAATCAAATCTCTTATGACTATACGGTGGAAGTGAGAAACAGATTTAAGGGACTAGATCTGATAGACAGAGTGCCTGATGAACTATGGACAGAGGTTCGTGAAATTGTACAGGAGACAGGGACCAAGACAATCTCCATGGAAAAGAAATGCAAAAAAGCAAAATGGCTGTCTGAGGAGGCCTTACAAATGTCTGTGAAAAGAAGAGAAGCGAAAAGCAAAGGAGAAAAGGAAAGATATACCCATTGAATGCAGAGTTCCAAAGAATAGCAAAGAGAGATAAGAAAGCCTTCCTCAGTGATCAATGCAAAGAAATAGAGAAAAACAACAGAATGGGAAAGACTAGAGATCTCTTCAAGAAAATTAGAGATACCAAGGGAATATTTCATGCAAAGATGGGCTCGATAAAGGACAGAAATGGTATGGACCTAACAAAAGCAGAAGATATTAAGAAGAGGTGGCAAGAATACACAGAAGAACTGTACAAAAAAGATCTTCACAACCCAGATAATCACGATGGTGTGATCACTCACCCAGAGCCAGACATCCTGGAATGTGAAGTCAAGTGGGCCTTAGAAAGCATCACTACGAACAAAGCTAGTGGAGGTGATGGAATTCTAGTTGAGCTATTTCATATCCTCAAAGATGATGCTGTGAAAGTGTTGCACTCAATATGCCAGCAAATTTGGAAAACTCAGCAGTGGCCACAGGACTGGAAAAGGTCAGTTTTCATTCCAATCCCAGAGATAGGCAATGAAAAAGAATGCTTAAACTACCACACAATTGCACTCATCTCACATGCTAGTAAAGTAATGCTCAAAATTCTCCAAGCCAGGCTTCAGCAATACGTGACTTCCAGATGTTCAAGTTGGTTTTAGAAAAGGCAGAGGAACCAGAGGTCAAATTGCCAACATCCGATAGATCATCGAAAAAGCAAGAGAGTACCAGAAAAACATCTATTTCTGCTTTATTGACTATGCCAAAGCCTTTGACTGTGTGAATCACAATAAACTGTGGAAAATTCTGAAAGAGATGGGAATACCAGACCATCTGACCTTCCTCTTGAGAAATCTGTATGCAGGTCAGGAAGCAACAGTTAGAACTGGACATGGAACAACAGACTGGTTCCAAATAGGAAAAGGAGTACATCAAGGCTGTATATTGTCACCCTGCTTATTTAACTTATATGCAGAGTACATCTTGAGAAATGCTGGGCTGGAAGAAGCACAAGCTGGAATCAAGATTGCCAGGAGAAATGTCAATAACCTCAGATATGCAGATGACACCACCCTTATGGCAAAAAGTGAAGAACTAAAAAGCCTCTTGATGAAAGTGAAAGAGGAGAGTGAAAAAGTTGACTTAAAGCTCAACATACAGAAAACTAAGATCATGTTATCTGGTTCCATCACTTTATGGCAGATAGATGGACAAACAGTGGAAACAGTGCCAGACTTTGTTTTTTTGGGCTCCAAAATCACTGTAGATGGTGACTGCAGCCATGAAATTGAAAGACGCTTACTCCTTAGAAGGAAAGTTATGACCAGCCTAGACAGCATATTGAAAAGCAGAGACAATACTTTGTCAACAAAGGTCCGTCTAGTCAAGGCTATAGTTTTTCCAGTGGTGATGTATGGATGTGAGAGTTGGACTGTGAAGAAGGCTGAGCACCGAAGAATTGATGCTTTTGAACTGTGGTGTTGGAGAAGACTCTTGAGAGTCCCTTGAACTGCAAGGAGATCCAACCAGTCCATCCTAAAGGAGATCAGTCCTGGGTGTTCATTGGAAGGACTGATGTTGAAGCTGAAACTCCAATACTTTGGCCACCTCATGCGAAGAGTTGACTCATTGGAAAAGACCGTGATGCTGGGAAGGATTCGGGGCAGGAGGAGGAGGGCACGGTAGAGTATGGGATGGCTTGTTGGCATCACCGACTCGATGAACATGAGTTTGGGTAAACTCCGGGAGTTGGTGATGGACAGGCAGGCCTGGCATGCTGCGGTTCATGGGGTTGCAAAGAATCGGAGACAACTGAGCAACTGAACTGAACTGAACTGGAGTATACAAATAAGAAGTTTGAACTCTAATTTTACCATATGTAATTATATTATTTCTTTTCTGAGGTGCCCAGACATAATCTGGAATCTAATTCTCTCCCAGGTCTCATGAAAATTCTAACCAAATTCTAAGACTGTTTTCAAGTTGCATGTGATAGTTGCCTTCAGAACAGCACCTAACCATCTTTGAGTTGGTAACATTAGCACTTGCCTGTTTCACTTGGAAATTACTGCAAATGTTGTCAAAACCCTCAGTAGAGCTTTGCTTCATTTTAACTGAAAATCTTTTTTTTTTTTTTTAACTAGTATTGCCTAAATTGTTGCGGAACTATCGTTAGGTTGTATCAGATAAATGAAAGTACACAGGATAAAGCTCAGGATTTCTGGCCAAAATGTTACATAAAGAGCCAGTTTAGTGTAAGATGTAAAATCATTCTCAGTAAAATACATATTTTTCATTTTAAAAATAAGTTTAAAAATGGAATAGAAGATTGTTCTCTGCTGCAAGACAGGATTTAGTTATGAATCTTAAATTACTTTTCCATGCTATATAATAAAACTGGGAAATGAAATACAACTGGTTTGAATAAGATGTTTGCCTTTTCTCTCATTCTTTAATATACTGTTTAATTTATGGAGGTATTTTCATAAATGCATAAAACATGTACCTCACAGTACAAAATGATCAGAATGTCTATTTCTCTTCCCATAATTTTGTGATTCACCAACATTAACTTTATTTAAACACAGCAGGTTCTCCCCCAAAATCCCACAAACACCATTGCTAAGAGCAATTCAGCAATTTCATCATTTGATTTGGTGTTTTAATGCAATTTTTATAAAAATCAACTTGGCTAGATCATGATTATTTCAAATTTCGAAAAGCAGTTTGTTTACATTTTCCTCTTCCTCTTGGTTATAATCATTCCTCACCTTCTCTAATCCCCACAAGTAGATGAGTAGCCTCTACTATTATGGTCTCCAGATAGAAAGCAATCACCTGAAATCCTGAGTGTGACAGCTTTTGTGACGTCACCTCTTAAATATTTAGCACTATACTTATATAATCTACTCTTGGGATTTCACTAAGAGTGACTAAAGATAGAAGACATGTAACTATCCATTTAGAGAAGTACTGGGGGAAGTTTTGAGAAGATATGTGCTCAATTTCTCACAAGCTACAAAGCAGAGAATACTTTGTGTTTCATAGTTATTGCCAACTTTGAGAAATGCATTTAATCAGGTTCATTTCCTGGTTCTTAATGTTACAATAGTGTACAACACCTTCACTGCTCATTTTAGAACTGATTTGCCCAATAATAGAAAGTCCAGAGAACTGAATTTCAGCCACAAATAAATCTTGGTAAGTAGAGGCATGAACTTCAAAACCAATAACCCAGTGCTTGATGGTAATATGAAAAACAAAGACATTAAAGGTATGCTTTAGATTCGAGGATATACTAAAACAGGTCATTCTAAATTTTGGACTAAATGTATTCAATATGTACTTTTTTGCTATTATTGTCTAAGGAAACTGCTAAAGAAGCAGAATAGGAAGAAGAAAAATAAATGTAATCTCTGAGTTTTAACTATGTGTTTCATTAAATTGATATGTTTCATATCTAAAATGAAATGAGAAAGGATTTTGAAACTGCTTTGAGATTTTCAGAGGGAAACTAGCAAATAAGTACATGATTAGAGAATGACAATTACAATTGTTAGAAACTGGACATCATATCATAAGATATATCTTAAGATAATACACTTACTTCTTACTCCAGATGGCAGAAGTAGAATTTATGGAGGGAAATGACATGGAGCTGAGTTCTGACTCAGTTTGAATTTTTCATAGATGCAATGGTATAGGCTGCCTTATTAAATAATGAGCTCCTGACCCCAGGTATTTTTGAGCAAGGTCAATGATTGTTAGAAAAAAGGATGCCTTATAGCTGTTGATACACTGAGTGGAATATTTGACATTCTCAGTTCTTTTCCAAATCTAAGACTGTATTTTTTCTAAATAATTTCTTTTGAAGGGATGCTTTCTGAAACTGTTGTCTTGGTAAGTTATTTGTTCTTTACAGGAAATATATCATGGTTATTATAAGCTAAGGAATGTGTGTTCATATTATAGTTTTTGTTTGTACTTCAGGCTGTATATTATATGCAAAATGAATTGAAATGAGAAGAAATATCAGATTCATTTATCCACATAGGATTTCATTAGCAGAAACAACAAATTTCAACATCTTCTTCGTAGAAATAATTGTAAATAGTTATTCAAGATAAACATTGCATATAGCAGTAACAGAGCCAGAAAACAGTAATGTAAGAAAAATATCTACTCAGTTTTAAAATGAAATTACCTTGTAAGATATGCATATAGTCAGTAAAATTTCTTAAAAGTAATTATTCTATCACATCTAAGAGTTGTCTTAGGTAATTCAAGGACAAAGTAGTCCTAAATCCTCTTACTTGTAAATAATTTAAGAAAAGCCTTGCTTCAGTTTCAAAGACACAGTTACCCAAGGAAATTTCTGAGTAATTTATATAATTTAATATTGGAAAAGATCTTTGATATAAGCTGGAAATTCTTTGTTTTAAAAAAAATACACTGCAAAGCAAAAATGCTTAAAAAATTATTCAGTGAATTAGCAAAAAAAAAAAAGAAAAAACATTAACATCCAACTGTTTCCTATTAATACTTATCCTAATATTAATAGCTAACACTTGATACAGTGCTTATTATGTGGCAGACATTTTCTAAGCACTTTCCATAATTAAGCACATTTATTTCTCCTATTAACCTCAAGAGAAATAGTGCACCATTTTACAGGTGTGGAAATTGAAGCACAAAGATGTAAAGTGACTTGATGATAATTGTTTAGGTAGGAAGTCTCAGCCTTGAGTGTGAAATCTCGGGCATTCCAATCTTTGGTCAATAGGCATTCTGAACTCCTGAACTATTCTGTCTCTCCAAATTGAGGTGTTTTGAATGATCCCTTTTAAAATTTCATGCACAAAATGTTCAAGAATGGCAGTAAGTAAACGGGAGTTGGCTAAGGAATTTTTTGTGTGTGGTTCAAATTTCTGGGATAAAAATTTGAAGGTGTTTCAAGGTCCCTTCTAGGCAATTACTTTGTGGAAATATCCCAACCTGGCATCCTAGAGTTTGAAGACCGAGTTGCAGAGATAGGGGTAGATCTCTCAGGTCTGTGTAAGGAACTACCTTCTAAAATGAAGTTCCTGGCAAGTTATTTCTAACAGAAAATTGTGTTGGCTGTTCTAGGAATGCTGAGAGAAGCAAGCAGAAGGGCTGAGAGACCCAAGAAAGCAAAAGTAGAATTAGTCAGTGTGTGCTAGTCTCACTGTGATAGGCTCAGTCAAGGTTAGTATCAGCAATGAGAAAAAACTGTCCTGTGACCTCCCCGAATCTGAGCCTTTAAAGGTGTACTTTAATGTCTCCTTCTTCAGGTCCAGGAGTCCAGAGGCAGAGCACACAACATGGAAACAGAAGTGCTGGGGGAGTTTGTAATTTCCTCGGTTCTGGCTTGTCACAACACAACTCTGAAGTGACAGACCAGTGTTACAGCACTTGGAAGGACCAATGTTATAGCTCCGTGTTACAGCTCAGTTTTATTTCTAAAGTAAAGGAAAATACATCCTTGAGGCTTGAGGGCATGTCGACCCAAAAGACGTGAAGAGAAGAGAGGCCTCCAGCCCAATTTTGGCTCCTCTTTTTATATGTTTTCTTTCCTCCCCCTGGGCCTGCCGTATGTAAATTGGGCTAGCCAAGAGTGCTGTTTATTTTACCTGTGGTCCTCACTCTGGTCCTCGGACCTTCCTTTGTTCTACTTTCGCAGGCCTTTCTCTTTTTTGTCTTTTAGCCACCGCCATTTTGGACTCCTTTTCCTATTCTAACTACCTAACAAGAAGTAAGTTGAGAGAGGCAAAGGTAATATAATGGAAGGTTATAGCAAAGGCATGGAGGGCCATGCAAGGTCACCACGAAAAATAACAGTAGCAGTGACTGTATCTTTGGGGGAGTGGATTGTAATTCCTCATTACAGTAGACAAACGAACGAACACAGAAAGAGAGGAGGCTCCATCGGCTAGTATTCCCCATCAGTAGGGGAGCTAAGAAGATAACATGTGGCTCTGAATAGGAAGAGAGAACAAAAAGAAAAAAAGTAAGAGAATTAGCAGTGTTGCACATGGACCCAGGGAAATCAGTGCTTAGTGAGGTGACGTTAGCTAAATAGTTAATACCTGTCTTTTTATTTTTTATTATATTTCGGCAGTTTTTGTTGTTGTTAATGTTTTTAGGTATTTGGGTATATTTGTGTCTACACATCTTTTGAGTTCATTCACATACGGCTTAACAACGGATATATTCTTAATCACCTCAACTAATTCTGTGACTTTTTGAAAGTGTTAGTCACTCAATCTGTCTGACATTTTGTGACCCTATGGACTGTAGCCTGCCAGGCTTCTATGTCCATGGAATTCTCCAGGTAAGAATACTGGAGTGGGTAGCCATTCCCTTCTCCAGGGGATCTTTCTGCCTCAAGGATCAAACCTGGGTGTCCTGGCAGATTCTTTGCAGTCTGAGCCACCAGGGAAGCCAACTTCAGGTAAAGTGTAGTAATATAAAATCTTGTTTTAATCACATAAATGTCTATTTTATTTATCCCATTCTAAATAACCATCCAAAGAATTTTTTTTTAATTCATTTGCAATGACTCCTTTAAAAAAAAATTACCTCATTGAAATAATAGTTAGACCTTTTTTGTTTTATCTTTCAAGTTTTTTGCTGATATTCTTAATTGCTCTTATTAGCATCTGTAAGGCCCACTGAGAAGGCCTCAATGAAGCTTTCTAAATCAGTTTTTCTCTTTTAAAAAGTTCTTAGGTTAATTTGACTTTTTAAAGAGTACCTAAACATACTGAACCTGAAACAGTCTCCAGGGTTGGTATGCAAGCACTGAGCATTTGCTCTATTAGCATATGAGGGACAGACTTACATGCAATGAAAAATAGATGCCTGTTTTCAAACTGTGCTCCAGTAGAGAATATTTGTGAGCCTGATCTGTTAATACTGTTCACTAGAATGATTAATTCTCTGAAGACATCAATATTCTAAGTTGTTTTCAATCCATACCATTTCCTTTCCCCTTCTCTATTATATTTTCAGAAACTTGGCCTTATGTAGAGATTGTGGGAATTTTTGTTTTGTTTTGTTTGTCTTCTTCTGTTCCAGCTGAAGACCTATATTTATAGCATTTGCTCAGAGGGCATTCATTTGAATTATCACCGAAAAGGTTGCCGTCAGAGGGGGGAAACATTTGAGAATGATTCAGTACAACATGCCCTTTTGTCTACCAAGAAGCTGCTTCTCCATCACTCTTAAGTTTGCAGCTCAGAGAGAGCAGCAAGCATGTTCAATTATTCATGTTTTCTAATTAAGCCTTGCTGATTGCACCTAAATGGAAACTTTATTTTGAAGAGATTGTGTTCTTAATGTTTTTCACTAGAACAATAATTTGTCTGAGAGTAACCTAAGTCTCTTTAGGATCCTAAGTAACTGGCTAGTAGGGTTTTGTACTAACATATAGATGTTACATATAGATATGTGTACCTATCTATAATATCTATATTAACGTATAGATATTAGCATCACTGACTCAATGGACATGAATCTGAACAAACTCTGGGAGATGGTGAAGGACAGGGAAGCCTGATGTGCTGCAGTCCATGGGGCTGCAGAGTCATACATGACTTAGCAAATGAACAACAGGAGCAACATAGGTATTACCTGTCATGCTGAAGGCTTCCAAATCGTTTACTTCATGTCTTATTTAGAGGTAACAGTGAATCTTCTTTCTGCTAATGACCTTTTAGTTATTGCCAGTATCTCAAAATTAAAGAAATGACAGAGCCAGAGTCTGTTTCTGTGCAGTTGTTCAGCAGTCACTGTAAGATATACTAAAATCACATTTCTTTCAAAACTGAGCAAAATGATCTGAATTATTATATTTATGTACTTGTCTTTTCTTTTTTGTTTCTGTAGGGATGAAAAGTGTGTCATAAATAGACTGGCCATCCATCATTATTTTGGGCAGTATTCATCATAAAAAATATTTGGCATTAAACATGAATATTTTTTCATTATCATTTTCTATTATAGTTGACTAAGGTTAAGTTTTCCAAAGGCTTCAGAGATGTATGTTGCTCAAAATGATAGAATTTAAATTATTTGGGGACCAGGTCCTGAAATCAAAATGATTGCATTCATTTCTTACAATTATATTCTTGCCTCTATTTAACTTTTTTGATCTTCTTAGTATATTTTCTTTATCATATGTCTTCTATAGTTAGTATGAATATAAAGTGAGTATATTAAACTATACCTATTTAAACCTATTTAAAGTGCATTCATAAATGTTTGAATATCATCCACTGAAAAGTTTGAAATGAATATACTAGTACTAGTTCATCTGAACAATAAAACACTGACAAATAAAGTTCTGAATCATCCATTTTGGCTAACATTATTAATCAGATTATATAGATAAATGGCCACTCTGTTACTTCAGAGAAAATATCCAAGTTTTAGTGTTTTCAGAAAGTAAATTATCTTTAGTAGAGTGTGTTTTTGCTATTAGAAGTATATATTTTTTTTTACTATTTTCTTCTGTAGAATTTATGATGATTAAAGATGTATCAAATAAAATGATACATCTTTACTAAAGATGAAACTTTGTGATATATTTGATATGCATATATCTGTTATAATTACTACATTTTCTCAGATTCATATTTATATTAATATGTAAAATATAGGGCAGGCTTCCCTAGTGGCCAAAGGTAAAGAACCCACCTGCATTGGCAAGAGATGCAAATTCTATACCTGGGCCAGGAAGATCCACTGGAGTAGGAAATGGCAACCCACTTCAGTATTCTTGCCTAGAAAATCCCATGGACAGAGGAGCCTGGCAGACTACAGTTTATAGGTCAAAGAGTCAGACATGACTGAGCACACAAAATACAACACATTGAAACAAAATTCAAAAGTGTTTAGAAATTAATTAAATTTTATTTAACTTGGGAAATAGAATTTAAGGCAGTCTGAATATTTTCTGCATATGTTAATTTTTTCTAGACAATTTAACATTTAATTTTCCAGGGAAATATTAAGCATTTCACTTTATGATGGAAACACAGTGTGAAGAAACTTTCACTTTTGGACAGATCTTTATACATGACCTTAACCAGATTAATATATGTTTTTAAATGATTGAGGTATTATATACCACCTTTTAAGAAAGAAATTCAAATGTTATATATACAGTCAAGTAGCATCAAAAATACTAGAGTAAAATCAATATGAAAGCATATAGCATTATAGTTGGAAATTGAATAGTTTAAACAAGGTAGGACAGATTTTCTGGTGATATATTTATCTCATCCTCTATATCTCTAGTTACTTTTGATTAAGTTCTTCAAATGAGTCCAGCAATGATACACAAGAAATACCACTTAAATGGAATATTACTCAGCCATTAAAAAAAAAAAAATTTGAATCAGTTCTATTGAGATGGATGAAACTGGAGCCCATTATACAGAGTGAAGTAAGCCAGAAAGAAAAACACCAATACAGTATACTAATGCATATATATGGAATTTGAAAGATGGTAACGGTAACCCTGTATGTGAGACAAACTAAGAGACACAGATACATAGAACAGTCTTGTGGACTCTGAGGAAGAAGGTGAGGGTGGGACGTTCTGGGAGAATAGCATTGAAACATGTATATTATCATATGTGAAGCGGAACACCATTCCATGTTCTATGCATGAGACAAATTCTCAGGGCTGGGGCATTGGGATGACCCAGAGGGATGGGATGGGGAGAGAAGTGGGAGGGGGGTTCAGGATGGGGAACACATGTAAACCCATGGCTGATTCATGTCAATGTATGGCAAAAACTACTACAATACTGTGAAGTAATTAGCCCCCAACTAAAATAAATAAATTTATTTAAAAAAAAAAAAAAAGAAATACCACTTAAGAAAGGACTGATTAAATGCTATTTGAAAAAAACATGTCTTTAGAGCAGAACTACGTTTTAAAACATTCTAGAAATTTATTTATTAAGACAAAGTTGTGTAATAGGTAACTCTGATGGAGCTGAAACCCTTTATTGCAGAAATGTTATAATGTTGAGTAGAATTATCAGACATTCTTGAGTCTTATTTTCTTATCTATTGCAATGCTATTTACAAATAATATTGACTGATTTGAATAGGGCTAGATGATAACAATCATTCACACTGTTTTAGGATGTCTACAGTAAATTAAATATCTAGAATTTAATTTGAATTTGAATTCTGTTTATAATACTGGTTTATACTGCAGACAAAGGAAATTTATAAAATGGATTTTCTGAATTCTTTCTGACCTTTTTACATAGATTTTTGCAAAGGCTATGGGACATTTTCAGAATGTACTCTAATTGTATTTTTTGTTACATTACACAGTTTTTAAGATATTATTGTTAGGGAAAAGTTAAGCCAGCATTTTTATCTTTCTTAATCTTTAACTTATTAGGGTAGATTTAGTGTCCATGCAACTATATAATATAGACCAAACTATGAAATAACACTATGAATTTATATTTAATTTAAACCATATAACTCTGAAAATAGGTATTATTACCTTCAATGTATATGTGTGGAACCCAAAGGAATATAGTCAGAGTCATACAAGTAAAATATAAAAAGCTTGATCTTACTATTTTATAAGTCCATTATATCCTAGCCACCTCCTAAATCTATGACCTCCTATCCTCATACTTAAGGAAACTCAGTGATTAACAAATGACTTGAATTTTTTTTCTCTTCTTTAGAGGAAAAATTCTAGAATCTTAATTATATCCAAATAGTATGTACTACCCATGCATACAACCTTGTTTATATCCATCTGTATGTCCTTTGAAATATGTATCCTACAAGCGAGTTTGGTTACAATTGGAGCACTCTCCTGCTGTCAGTGAAGTTTTCTCTTTATTTGAAAATCATTCTCCTACTGGTTTCTAAATACTCTTTCCTAATTTTTCTTCCCACACTCCATTAGTACAATCAAATCTCTTTCAGAGACCTCTATTACACAGTCTTACCATTACACAGTTATTTCTCAAGGCTTCCTATTTTATTAGACATACTCTTATTAGATTATCTCATTAACTACAATGAGGGATTCAAATGCTTACTACTAACTCATACTTTTCCTCCTCATCTTTAGATTCACATTCTAATTGCTTAGGGATAACCCACTCCAGTATTCTTGCCTGGAGAATCCCAGGGACGGAGGAGCCTGGTGGGCTGCCGTCTATGGGGTCGCACAGAGTCAGACACGACTGACACGACTTAGCAGCAGCAGCAAAACTATTACGTCAAAAGCCAAATACAATCACATCTTCCATAATTTCTTGTGCTTTTTGTGTTTCCTACTCAATAAACATAACCATGTACTCATTGTCAAGTCCTACACCTTAGAGTTATCTTTGACTTCTTCCTTTCCCACTTATTTTATTATATTAAATTAGTATCATAAAGCTGTTTAATGTAATAACAACTCTTCTTTGTATTAAAGTTTCAGTGGTAACACTGCCTTCCAGGAGATTTTGCTCTAGGTGATGAGGCATATGTTAAACAAATAATTTCACAGATACACACACGAATACCATGAAAATATAGCTATGTAATAAATCTAGACCACTATATTTAAAATAAAATTCCTTCTCATATTAAAAAGAAACAAAATGACAATTTAGAATGAGAGATACTATATTGCAAGACAGCAAATAATGAAACATTCAACCTATTAGAGGAGATCAGGAAAGGCTTTTTTAGAGGAAGGGAAACTTGAGCCAAGATTTAAAGTATAAGTTTTAAACTTACTGATTGTGGGATGGAAAAGAGAGACTTCTAGGCACCGAATTGTAAGTATAAAGGCTGTCATGTCAGAGGAAACATAGAAAGTGAGAGAAGCTAAAGGAAGGCCAGAGTTATTAGAGGGAAAGAAGCCTGGGAAAGTGTGATGACAGATTAGGAGGAGAAGAATAAAGGAGCAGAACATGCATATCCTATAGAACTTAAAAAGATTCTGTGAGAACAGTAAACTATTTGCGGGTTTTAGGCAAGGAGGTGATATAATCAATGCTTTTCAAAACATCTTCACATACAGTTAACTATTATGTTTATTTCTATTTACATTTAAATATCACTTGAATTTGTCCCCTCATTCTTTGTCGTTGTCCTTCTCATTTTTGCTGCAACAGTATCCTACCTCATTTTCCTGCCTCTATTCTGTCTCTGCCAAGACATCTCCTTATTGTCCTTGGGGAAAGGACTAAATGTCATTCTGTTACATAGAGTAGTTGTTTGTAGAACTTCCTAAAGTATATCAATCCATGGAGAAGTTTTGAGAAGAAAGGATTTCATCATGTTCACGGACAACATAAATTTGAGAAGTGCCCCATGATATATCCCTTACTTGGTAGTTAACAGTGCAAATCCTGCAGAGATGACTTTAATTACTTTTGTTTAATCAGGTGTTTCCCAAGGTCAATTGACCTGGTCTGTTACCAAACCAATTTTGGAAATGCTTGCTGTACATGAAGAAAAACCAATTTACTGATACCAGGTTGTGACAAAGAAAAGTACAGCATTTATCACAAGGCCAAACAAGGAGAATGGGCAGCTCATGCTCAAAAGATTAATAACTTCATGATTCTTTTGAGCATGAGCTCTCAGGAAAGGGTTTTTAAACATATGTTATAAAGAGGGTTGTGGGGTGCATGATCAGCTCATACTTAATCTCTGATTGGTTAATGGTGACATAACAGGATGATGTTTTGGGAATCTCAATTATCAACCTGCTGATTCCAACTGATGATCCGGGATCTAAATGTTGGTGGTCAGCATGCAGTTAACTTCCTCCCTGGTGGGGACTTCAGTACCTGTAAAACAACTTAAGGATATGGCTTAGGATATTGTCTGTAACCTTTGAGGAGGGACTGAATGTCTTTGACTTTGTTTTATGACTAAACCATTATCATTTTGTCTTGCTTGACTGTTGTCTTTTGTTTCTGCGTTTTCTCACTTCACTTATTAAATCTGATCTTTGGAAATCAGGGAAGGTTTAGGAAGTAAAAGTTTTCCACATAAAAATAGATGGATATATGGGGTTAGAGGTCTGTTGCTAGGAAGGTCCCATAAGGTCCTGATCAGTTTCAAGTCTTCCGTTTTCTCCTATTAAGAATTACTAACATCCTTCAATACCAATACTCTTTGAAACTTACTTTGAATCATTGCCTACAACATGAAGACTAAACTCCCGAATAAGATATTCAGGGTTCTACTTTAATGACTTGCTTCCTTCTTTCCTTTATAGTTTCACTCACAACACACGCTCAGTTACAGAGCTGTAGAACTAGCCATAGTCCCTTGAACTTCCCCTGTGCTATTTCACAATATGTTTTTCTTCAAAATGCTCCTGCTATTTTGTACTTGGCTAGCCTTTATTCCAGACAATTCAGTTGCCAAGTTCATTGAGATTCCTTCCCTTATTTTCAATCAGACTTAAGGAGTCTCATTTTCCTCTTGGGTATATACATATTTTAAATTCATTACACTTTGTTGCTTACTCCTAAAAATCTAATAGTAAAGAGTAACTCTCTCAGGGACAAGACTACTCTTGTTTTCTTTGTATCCTCATATATTAGCATTGTGTTTGGAATAAAAGTAAGTTGCAAAACAAATGCCTATTAAATAAATAAACAAATGCAAAGACCCAAACCATGACTAATAGCACATTAAGGAGACATAAGGCAAAGTTCCATTCCTCAATAAGCCTGTAATTTAATGAGAGTGAAAGACTAATGACTATAGCAAAAAGAAGATTAAGGAAAATCCTTTGAGAAAAGTTTGAAGTTCATATACCGCTGGATGAACTGGAGGAAGATCCCTGGAGTTCAGTTCAGTTCAGTTCAGTTCAGTCGCTCAGTCATGTCTGACTCTTTGCGACCCCATGGACCACAGCACGCCAGGCCTCCCTGTCCATCACCAACTCCCAGAGTTCATTCAAACTCATGTCCATTGAGTCGGTGATGCCATCCAATCACATCGTCCTCTGTTGTCCCCTTCTCCTCCTGCCTTCAATTTTTCCCAACATCAGGGTCTTTTCAAATAAGTAGGTTCTTCACATCAGGTGGCCAAAGTATTGGAGTTTTAGCTTCAGCATCAGTCCTTCCAATGAATATTCAGGACTGATTTCCCTGGAGTAGGTATTATTTTTAAATGGGCCTGTAATGTCAAATAGATTCAAGGGATTAGATCTGATAAACAGAGTGCCAGAAGAACTATGGACGGAGGTTTGTATCATTGTATAAGAAGCAGTGATCAAGACAACCCACAAAAAAAAGAAATGCAAAAAGGCAAAATGGTTGTCTGAGGAGGCCTGACAAATAGCTGAGAAAAAAAGAGAAGCTAAAGGCAAATGAGAAAAGGAAAGATATATCCATTTGAATTTAGAGTTCCAAAGAATAGTAAGGAGAGATAAGAAAGCCTTCCTCAGTGTTCAGTGCAAAGAAATAGAGGAAAATAATAAAATAGGAAAGATATCTTCAAGAAAATTAGAGATACCAAGGGAACATTTCATGCAAAGACA
Source organism: Okapia johnstoni (assembly GCA_024291935.2). Classification (NCBI taxonomy): domain Eukaryota; kingdom Metazoa; phylum Chordata; class Mammalia; order Artiodactyla; family Giraffidae; genus Okapia; species Okapia johnstoni. Next base: position 46,349,555 of record CM044310.1, on the reverse strand, counting down.
GGCACAATAAAGGACAGAAATGGTATGGACCTCACAGAAGCAGAAGATATTAAAAAGAGGTGGCAAGAATACACAGAAGAACTATACAAAAAAGATCTTCATGATCCAGACAACCACAATGGTGTCATCACTCACCTAGAGCCAGACATCCTGGAATGTGAAGTCAAGTGGGCCTTAGGAAGCATCTCTACAAACAAAGCTAGTGGAGGTGATGGGATTCCAGTTGAGCTATTTCAAATCCTAAAAGATGATGCTGTGAAGGTGCTGCACTCAATATGTCAGCAAATTTGGAAAACCCAGCAGTGGCCACAGGACTGGAAAAGGTCAGTTTTCATCCTAATCCCAAAGAAAGGCAATATCAAAGAATGTTCAACCTACTGCACAATGGCACTCATATCACATGCTAACAAAGTAATGCTGAAAATTCTCCAAGCAAGGCTTCAACAGTACATGAACCGTGAACCTCCAGATGTTCAAGCTGGTTTTATAAAAGGCAGAGGAACTAGAGATCAAATTGCCAACATCCACTGGATCATCGAAAAAGCAAGAGAGTTCCAGAAAATCATCTACTTTTGCTTTGCTGACTATGCCAAACTTTTTTGACTGTATGGGTCACAACAAACTGTGGAAAATTCTGAAATAGATGGGAATACCAGATCACTTGACCTTCCTCTTGAGAAATCTGTATGCAGGTCAGGAAGCAACAGTTAGAACTGGACATGGAACAACAGACTGGTTACAAATCAGGAAAGGAGTACATCAAGGCTGTATATTGTCACCCTGCTTATTTGACTTATATGCAGAATACAGTATGTGAAATGCATGGTTGGAGGAAGCTCAGGATGGAATCAATATTGCCGGGAGAAATATCAATAACCTCAGATATGCAGACGACAGCAGCCTTATGGCAGAAAGCGAAGAAGAACTAAAGAGCCTCTTGATGAAAGTGAAAGAGGAGAGTGAAAAAGTTGGCTTAAAGCTCAACATTCAGAAAAAGAAGATCATGGCATCCAGTCTCATCACTTCATGCCAAATAGATGGGAAATCAATGGAAACTGACAGACTTTATTTTGGGGCGGGCTCCAAAATCACTGAAGATATTGACTGCAGCCATGAAACTAAAAGATGCTTGTTCCTTGGAAGAAAACCTATGACCAACCTAGACAGCATATTAAAAAGCAGAGACATTCCTTTACCAACAAACATCCGTCTAGTCAAAGCTATTGTTTTTCCAGTAGTCATGTATGGATGTGAGAGTTGGACCATAAAGAAAACTGAGCACTGAAGAATTGATGCCTTTGAACTGTGGTGTTGGAGAAGACTCTTGAGGGTCCCTTGGACTGCGAGGAGATCCAACCAGTCCATCCTAAAGGAGATCAGTCCTGGGTGTTCATTGGAAGGACTGATACTGAAGCTGAATATCCAATACTTTGGCCATGTGATGCAAAGAACTGACTCATTTGAAAAGACCCTGATGCTGGGGAAGATTGAAGGCAGAAGGAGAAGGGGAAGGCAGAGGATGAGATGGTTGGATGGCATCACCAACTTGATGGATATGAGTTTGAGTAAGCTCTGGGAGCTGGTGATGGACAGGGAAGCCTGGCATGCTGTGGTCCATGGGGTCGCAAAGAGTCAGACACGACTGAGTGACTGAACTGAACTGAACGTCACACAGTATCTCTACAGAAGAAAGAGGGATATTCTGTCTGGAACTGGGATGTACAAAGTTATGTATTCCCAGGATATAAAATCTACCCCAGTTTATGTGGTTACTGGTACAGGATTTCTTTTCAAAATCAGAATTATATGTTCTATGAGGATGATGAACCTAGGAGGAATGTGTAAACGGGACTGTCATGAATATTAATTTTTAAAAAGATTCAACCAACAGGATTGACTTTAGAATTCTAGAGCCTGGGCATGAGGAAACTAGTTAGAATGCATATAGCAATATTCTAGGTCAGGGGATGACAAAATTTTTCTGTGAAAGGCCAAATAGCAAACAGTTTCATCTTGGCAGGCAGGTCACAGGGTCTCTGTCACAACTACTCAACTTTGTTGGTAAAGAGCAAAAGCAGCCACAGACAAAGTGAAATGAATAAGCATGTCTATGCACCAATAAAACTTTATTTACAAAGTAGATATCAGCCTGGGTTTTTCTTGGAGACCACAGCTTGTAAGGTGAACAAAAGTCTGAACTCACTGATAGCATTGCCAATGGAAATGAAGGGATGCCTGTAACAAGGAAACCATAGAAGTGGAATATAGAACATTTTTCTCCATGCATGTGGGTGGCAAAGAAGGAAAAGGCTTAAAAATTATACAGAGTGTAGACTCAGTCGCTGGAAGGCTTATAGTGCCATGGACAGAAATAGGCATGTTAAGAAAAAGGCTATTTGGAGAGCAAAGATGATCAACTGTAACGGCAAAGCCAGTTAACAGAGGAAAGCTGCACAGTGATAGGAGTAGTCAGTTCCATCAAACTGTTAACAATACTGAAATCTCCAAAAGTCTGTACTTGGCAATGAGTTTTAACAAATTTGTTCAAACTTTTCAATTTTCACATCATAAATAATGAAGAAGTATATGAGTTTCCTTAATAGTACAGCATGCCTGATGTGGTTTTCTTAGCATTCTATACAGAATGCAGTGCTCTTTCACCCACTCATCTGGGACATAAAACAAAGTGTGCTATTATAGAAAGCATTTATTTTAGAAATAATAATCTATTTTTTGCTATAAATAAGTCTACAATGTATGTTGCTTGACAAATGTGACCTTATTTTTTCTTTATTCAGGACTTCAAGTGGATTTCATTTTGAATGTAAGCAGCCAAACTAAAATAAGATTAACTATAAGCTATTTTTCTCCATTTTTTTCCTTTTGGGAAGGAAAGAAGAATAAAGTGATGTCACAATGAAGAGGACAGACTTCTTTACCAAGTCTGCTTCCTGAAAAAAAAAAAAAAATCTAGAAATGAATTATTCAAAGCCAAACTGAAACTAGTCAACAACAATGAAATAGGGTTCCAATACACCTGAAACTTGTTTGAGGGAATGAATTTAACTTCTACTTTCTGTAACATTTCCTTGTTAAAACAAGAGTCAGAAAAAATTCCATTTCATTTTAAGGGGCCTTCGGATATTGCTATTGTTATTCTCTATGGCACGGAAAGCTTTTCCTTAGTGAAAAACTGTGCTCCTGGCTGTAATATGATATACCTGGGACTCAGCTGCTTATGGCTTTTAAAAATTTTCTGTCTCTTATTTTCTCCTTTACCATTTAATCCCATTTTTAGTAACCTCTCTCAAATATCTATTTGGACTTTAGAAACAATACAGGAGTCCTATCCCAAGTGGGAACATGGATCCAGAATGTTTTCCTCCTATTGTGAGTCAAACTTAATGCCCTCTTCAGAATAACCAGTTACATATTAAACACTCAAATTAAAATGTGTTTCCTTGGGATTTTTAAAGAAAAATTATAAAAGGGCTGCTTGCTATGCGTTTGAAAATCTATTCCGGGACATGTGTAGTGATATTCAAAACATCACTTGCCTATGTCTCCTCTTGTCTTGTTCTATTAAATGAAACAAAATGAATCATTTAGCAAATTTGGAGTGATGCTAGGTTATAACTTATTCCATTATTCTACAGACAGATCTGAATGTATCTGATATATCATATTAACTACACTAAGGAAATATTTAAAACTGAAAAGGACAATGAAAATAATGCCCATATGTGCTGGGAGAATGGGTCTGCTGACATCTGACAGGTTTCTTATATAAATACATGTCTTTCATGTTGTCCTAAACTTGATGTTTTCAAGGCAACTGAAAATACAGTCAACTTCAAATTCAAAATGAAAAACAATACCTGAGGATAGGATGCAGTGTTTAAGATTTTCAAATTAGGTAAATTATATTAACGACTCAAAAGACTTGAAATACAAACAAATTATACAAAATATAGTAACAATCATCAACTGGGATATGAATACCCTTGGGAGCGTCAGGAAATTTTTCCAATTGGTATATGTGCAGAGATAGTTTTAAGGAAATCAGTTTCCAGATTTTCAATCCCTATATGTATAGGCCTATCTCATTTTCCTGTGCTTCATTGCTATTGTGCTATTTACAAATTGAAGGTTTGTGGCAACCTTGATTCATGCAAGTCTATCAGTACCATTTTGTCAACAGCATTTGCTCACTTCATGACTCTGAAATTACATTTTGGTAATTCTCATGGTATTTCAAACTTTTTCATTATTATTATCTTTATATGTTTTATGGTGATCTGTGATCAGTGACCTTTGATGTTACTATCATAACTAATTTAGAACATCACAAAATGAGCCAATATTAGACTTAATCCATAAATACTGTGTATATTCTGACTGCTACACTGACCAGCCATTCCTCTGTGTCTCTCCCTCTCCTTGGGCCTTCTTATTTCCTGAGTCACGAGAATATTGAAATTAGGTCAATTAGTAAGCCTACAAAGGATTGTACATGTTCAAGTGAAAGGAAGAGTCACATGTCTCTTGCTTTAAATCAAAAGCTAGAGATGATGAGGCTTAGTAAGAAAGGTATATCTAAAGCCAAGATAGGAAGAAAGCTAAGCCTCTTCCACCAAACAGCAAGGCTGTGAGTGCAAAGGAAAAGTTCTTGAAGAAAAACGTGCTACTCTAGAGATAACATGAATAATAAAGTTGTTTCAACAAGGCTGTTTGCCTTGCTGATATGGAGAAATTGTGAGTGGCCCGAAGAGAAGGCCAAACCAGTCATGACATTCCTTCAGCCAAAGCCTAATCCAGGGCAAGGCCCTAACTCTCTTCAAGCCTACAAAGCTTGAGAGAGGTGATGAAGTTGCAGAAGTAAAGTTTAATGCTAGTAGAGATTGATTCATGAGGTTTAAGAACAGAGACCATCACCATAACATCAAAGTGCAAGGTGGAGTAGCAAATGCTGATGTAGAAGTAGCAGCAAATTATCCAGAAGATCTAACTAAGATAATTAATGAAAGTGGCTACACTAAACAACAGATTTTTGATGCAAGTGAAACTCCTATTGGAAGGAGATTTCATCTAGGACTTTCATAACTAAAGAGAAGTCAATGCCTAGCTTCAAATCAAAGGACAGGCTGACTCTCTTGTTAGGGACTCATGAAGTTGGTGACTTTGCATTGTTCATTTACCATTCCAAATATCTCAGAATCCTTAAGAATTATGCTAAATCTACTCTGCCTGTCTTCTCTAAATGGAGCAACAAAGCCTAAATGACAGCAATCTGTTTGCATGGTTTACTGAACATTTTAAGCCCACTGTTAGGACTTAATGATTAAAAAAAAAAAAATTTCTTTCAAATACAGCTGCTCACTGACAGTGCATCTGGCTACTCAAAATCTCTGGTAAAGATGTACAATAGATTAATGTTGCTTTCATGCCTGCTAACTAATACATCTTTTCTGCAACCCATGAATCAAGGAGTAGTTTTGACTCTCAAGTCTTATTATTTAAGAAATAAATTTGTAAGACAGTAGCTGCTATACATAGTGATTTTCTGATGGGCAAAGTCAATCAACAACCCTCTGGGAAGAATTCAGTATTCTAGATGCCATTAAGAACATTCATGATTCATGGAAAAATTCAAAGTATCAATGTACACAGCAATCTGGAAGAAGTTGCTTCTAAGCCTCATGGATGACGTGAAGGAGCTCAAGACTTCAGTGGAAGAAGTAACTGCTGATGTGGTGGGAACAGCAAGAGAACTAGAATTAGAAGCGGAGCCTGAAGATGTGACTGAATTGCTGCTGTCTCATGATAAAACCTTAACAGATGAACAAAGAAAGTGGTTTCTAGAGATGGGAACTACTCCTGAAGAAGATGCTCTGAAGACTGCTGAAATGAAAACAAGGGATTTAGAATATTATATATACTTGGTTGATAAAACCGTGGCAGGGTTTGAGAGGGCTGACTCCAATTTTAAAAGTTCTATTGTAAATAAAATACTACCAAACAGCATTGCATGCTAGAGAGAAATACTATGTAAAAAAGGAAGGTCAACTGATGTGGCAAATTTCATTGTTGTCTTGTTTTAATAAATTGCTGCAGCCACCCTGTCAGCAAACGCCACCCTAATTAGTCAGCAGCCATTAACACAAGCAAAGCTGAAGATTCAGATGATAGTTGGCATTTTTTAGTGATAAAGTATCTTTTCATTAAGCCATGTACATTGTTTTAGACATAACGCTATTTCACACAACAGACTATAGCATAGTATAAACATTACTTTTGCATGCACTGGGAAACAAACAAACAAAAAAAACTTTGACTCACTTTACGTTATGAGATATTCCCTCTATTGTGGTAGTCTGGAACCAGATCTGGGATAAGTTACAGTTACTTGATATGTCTGGTTAAAGAATTTTTTTTGGAGTAGCAGAAATTAAGAAAATAAATGATAAGAAAGTTTATTTCAAACCAACACAGACTCAATCATTTGTTTTCACTGAAAATGAATAAGAAACTAATTGATGTGTCAGATGTTAACAACTGGTGAAATGTTAACTAACTGGAGGTCTTAATAAGCATCTAGTAGCACTCAACCAATATGGTCTTACAGCAGTTTTTTTGAGGGGATGAGGGGCACTGAAAAAAATTAGGAAAATCTCATAAATTATCTAATTAATTTGATTACTTTAGACAACCTAGACGATTCAACTACAATAAATTTTTTTTAACTTCATTTTTTGTTTGTTTGTTTTTTTTTTTTACTGGTTTGCCACAATTATTCAGACACATTTAAAATTTACTTTTTTAGTTTTTCTTATATTGGCAATCCTCATCATTCCAAAACCCACAAAGATCAGAATTCATTCATTTGGACCAAATAACCTTAAAGAGAGGTTGGAGAAGGAAATGGCAACCCACTCCAGTATTCTTGCCTGGAGAATCCTATGGACAAAGGAGCCTGGTGGGATACAGTCCACGGGGTCACAAAGAGTCAGACACGACTGATTGACTAACACACACACACACACACACACACAACCTTAAAGATTTTTATAGTGTAAAGGCAATGGTCTATACTTTTCAGCACATAATAAATTTATCTGAAGCTTCCTAATAGAAAGTTTATGAGAAAACCTTTTAGAACTTTAACAATAAGTTTCTAGACAAAGCATACCCATCCCTCTATTTACTTAGAAAAATCAAATGGTACAACAAGTTTTGATAAAAGTTACTGGAAGGAAAGTTATGACCAACCTAGATAGCATATTTAAAGGCAGAGACATTACTTTGCCAACAAAGGTCTATCTAGTAAAGGCTATGGTTTTCCAGTAGTCATGTATGGATGTGAGAGTTGGACGGTGAAGAAAGCTGAGCGCTCAAGAATTGATGCTTTTGAACTGTAGTGTTGGAGAAGACCTTTGAGAGTCCCTTGGACTGAAAGAAGATCCAACCAGTCCATCCTAAAGGAGATCAGTTCTGGGTGTTCATTGGAAGGACTGATGTTGAGCTGAAACTCCAATACTTTGGCCACCTGATGTGAACAACTGACTCATTGGAAAAACCCTGATGCTGGGGAAGATTGAAGAAGGAGGAGAAGGGGATGACAGAGGATAGATGGTTGGATGGCATCACTGACTTGATGGACACGAGGTTGGGTAAACTCTGGGAGTTGGTGATGGAAAGGGTGGCCTGGCGTGCTGTGGTCCATGGGGTCGCAAAGCTTTGGACATGACTGAGCAACTGAACTGAACTGAACTGAAGATACCATGCCTAGAGAAGCTAAGATTCCAAAGAGAAGGAAACCATGGAGAAATTAGTCATCATTCTTCATGCTGCTTTTCTTCTTAGGACATTTGCCAATCTTTGCCTTTGTGTAAAAAGAAAACACAGACAAAGGGCCCTAGGAAGGGAACAGAGAAGTTAGAAGAACAACTGGAGATACCAAATGGCTGGACAGACAAAAATCTGTGTTCAGGGCTGCCAACACAGGGCAAGATCTAGAGAGGAGGTAGGCTCAGGGAAGTGAACTTGATATTGTTGTTACTGTTTACATTTTATCAGCATTTGCTGAATTTTAAAGCTGGCTAGAAAGAGGCTAAGAAAATGTGAAAAAAAAAAAAAAACCCAAAAAACAAAAACCAACCCACTGCTCTACAGGTTTCAGCACTCAGAGATCACACATTCCATCAATCCCCCAGTTGGTGGTGCTGGATGGGGCTCTGCAGGCAAGAATATGAGGCCTGTACTTCCAAGACAGGAGGGGTCCAATGCAGTCAACTTTCCACCAAGTGGTCAGTTGGTTTCCTTGAAAAATCATAACTTATTTGGGGCTCTATTTTGATCTCTTTCACTGGCAGGTAGGAAATTCAGAGGTGACAGTGGTCAGATTGGCCTGAGAACATATTGTTGGGTGAAGTCTCCACTTCTGACACCATCTCTACTCTGTACAGGGGCCCACTGAACCAGTTTGGCAGTTGACCATTGATAAAATCTACCTAATATCTACTGACTAAGTTATTTTTCTCCTTGGTTTTTCTACCTTTTCTCTGAGAGTTGTACTCTGGTAGGTGTTAATGCGTGATACAAAAATCTTCCCATTTTTCACCTATACCCATCCATCAAACAACTTGTCTCTTTGGCAGATTTCCTCATTTAATCTTACAGTTTTTTCCTTCCAGGACTCTGACCAACTAACCAGATCACCACCATTGTACAGAAATCTGAATATAATCTTGCCTAGGGCTACTTCTGCTTCCAGTGGAAGTGTGATAGGTGAATCACTTGTAGATTTGCCTACTAGAAGATTTTCCCTGTTCTCTGTCTTCCAACTCATTCACAGAAAACAGTTGTAATGCAGACACCATCTAGTTTTCCTTGTACCCACACACCAGAATAACCCACCCATAAAGCAGGTAGGATTTTCCCCTTCTTTTTCAGCTAGTCATAGGTATAGTCCACATGGTCACAGGTACAGGTGAAGGTTGAATATGGATATAGTCAGGGTCGGTGGTATGGAGATCTGGGCTACCTGCTATCTGCTCATTCATGTTCACTTATCCTTCTCAGATTGATCCTTGATGTCTCATTTAGACCTGAGCTAGTAATGAACTGCTGCTGGCCCTGTTGGACTGTATGACTGAACCTGTCTGATAAGCCCTGCTCATAATGGGTATGTCTGGATGCATATTCATTTGCTGCCCCTTAGACAGCCTTCTCTTTCTACCAGTCCTCAATAGCACCCCAATAGCTGTTTCTTGAAAAATATATAATTTTCTAGTGCAGATCACATGGCCTTGTACTCAAGTCTCAAGGAACTGCATTATGATTCTCATTGAATCTTGAAAACACTTGTATCTTTTCATCACTGAAATCTCTAACTCCACAGAGTCTGCCAGATACTGGGATCTAAGCCATTGGCTTCTTGCACTACAGCCAGGACCTGCTGTGAAGCCTTTTTTCTTTTTCTTTCCTTTTTTCAGAAACCCACTCAAGCCTTACAGTCTTCTGAGCCTCCAAGTATAAAGGCCAAAACAGTAATTCCAAGTGTGCAGCGCTGCCTTTAGAATTCTTTGAGGCTTTCCAGACACTAGGCTCGTTTTTCTGTGTGTGTGAGACAGGGGATGCAAAAATGAAGCAATCTTACTCTTACTGTCCATACTATACATGGCCAAATTAACTTTCATAGTCCACTATATTTTCCCTCTGCATTACATCAATATAACTAAGAAATAACCATATAAATCCATTTTCCTTATAGCACTGCCCCAATCCCAGCCCCACCCCCCATAGCCATCATTCAAATTACTGTATTACCACACCAAAAGTGGTATTCCCTTCCATTAGGGAATTTCCCTAGGACACCACCAGTGAAATAGCAAGCAATGGGTCACCAGTTTTTGTTCCTTTTTTTTTTTTCCTTTTCTTTAAGGTTGGATTCTCTTTACCAGCCAGGCAACAAGTGAGCCAGACCCCAAATCCATTTTTATTCTTCTTTTAATAGTAGTACTACTTTTAGTAGTCTATTGGACTACTTGCAGTACTAATTCTGTCATGTCATCTCCGAAGAAGATATCTATATGTAATTAGACATAAATGAGATTTATTGTGGTAAATGACAATTAAAGTAAAGGAGAAGGTCTTAAGAGTGGTGGAAAGAGCCTTTACAATGTGCTGGCCAGCCTGCCATCTATGAAGAGAGAGCAGGGAGAAAGAGGATGAGATAGGAAGAGTTCATGTTGTAGGACTGCTCTGAGAAAGTTGATGGAGAGATTCTGAGAATGGTTTCTCTTTAAAAGAGTGACATATTGGGCAGAAATGGTCCACCTTTAGGACCCCTGACATACTCAGTCATGGTCTGGTGGCAGCCTGGAGGAAGTAGAGGAAATGAGCTAAGGAAGAAAAGAAAAAGAAAGCATGATATTAAAATTGGGCAGAAAAACTTGGAGAAAATAAGCCAAAAGATAAAGTTACAGAATTTTTAAGCTGGATAAAATAATAGAAAGCCTAAAATATTTAATTTTTCAAAAAGAAAGTCAGAAATGGAAAAAGTAAGATTGCATTCTTGGTATTTATGTCTTTCATATTTCAAAAGGATTTGATGTGAAATAAAGCCAATTATCTTACAGAGTTGGAAGTAGATGGTGTAAAACATACTAGGATTGTGGTTCTATGCAGTCTTTCCATACCCTTGTATGCATGCTTCTTTTATGCTCTATGTATTGGGAATTATGACAGGAAAAAATGGACAGCTCTTAATAGAATAATAGAGCAAGTGTGAAAATTAATGAGATATAAGAATACACTGAATAGGAAAAAAAGCTGTAAAGGTAAAAAACGATTGATACTACTTCATGTAAACAAATTGAAAATAAATCTTGGATCTTAAAAGTATTAATTCTAAAGGAATTTTCCCACAATAAACTTAAATATGGCACAATCTACTGAATGTGTATGACAGCATAATGGGAAGAAAGATCTAAAACACAATATAGAATCTTCTTCCAGTAATGATAGAATACCTTCCACTGGACTACCCCTCCCATAGACAGTAATTGTAAACACTGGACAAATGAAATAAACAACTCTGAATGCAATGGAGAGCAGTGAAAAGAAGGCATAAAGTAGAGTGCTGTTCATGCTGCGAACTTCTAGCCTAGGTTGTGTCCTCAACTGTAATATCAGAAGATCTCTCATTATATCTAAAATGGCAGCAATAATAATGGCAGTGAGAACTCTGACAATGGTAACCAGATAGAGTGTTCCTGGTAAAATCTCTGTCAGGACTGTGATTTAAAGTCCAGGTTCTGAAAGATGCATTAGCTGGCCGTAACGGAAAGGGCAAAGCTCAGTACTAAAAAGTTCTGCGTCTCAAAGAGCCTTATTAAGAGATCTTCTCCCTCCGCTGGTCATGGATAATGACACTTTTCTCTCAGTTCAGAAGAATGATGAAGTGGAATTCCAACTGCAATAGTAACTCCGGTGAAGGTAAAAAAGATAGGAGTAGAACTGCCATTTCTAGGCAACACCTTGGTACACTGATCAGGCTTGAGGTGTCCCAATGGAGCAGCAGCAAAACTAAGCCATAAACTAGTCAAGACTATGGATAATGAAGTTACATGTTGGACTCTTGAATGTATTTAGGAGGGAGTTTGTTGTAATTCACTAGGTTTCTTGGAGCTGTGCAGTGGAGTTCAGAGATCAGTACAATTTGAAGATAGAAGTTAACATGACTAGTTTACTCACAAACTGGAGAGGCTTATGATATGTATATCATAAGCTCTGTGTATTTTATAAAGATACTGTGTATTATTCATGGAGGCTTTTAATATTGGTGATTAATTTTGTAAAAATAACCCAGATCTCTAAGAATTCCCAAATAACATAGCTGTGGATGTTATCACTGACATATAAGCTCTCTTTTGAGTTTCATTGGTTAACAAGAGAGAAAAAAGATTTTAAAAGCAATGCTATCTTTTGTGCTGCATAGGTTTAAGGAATGTTGTGGAAGTCTTTATCTGTGTTACATATTTAATCTGGAGATGAGATTAGCTAATGATATCATGGAGGTGAATCTTGAAAATCTAAGTTTGAATGGCAGACAAAAGATGGCACTGGGAAAGTTCAGAGGCAGGAATCCAAGGATACTGTATGTAGGGCAAGGCCTCCAGGATGGCAGTCAAGGTCAGTAATACATTCAAGGGCCCATGGGTAAAAAACTGAAGTCCAAGGAGTATGTATCTACCACTGAGGTGAACTTCAAAGACGAGGCTTACAGAGCAGAGTGATGATTTTCAAATGATTGGTTCCCTAAATGAGAATTTTAAAAAAGAAAGGAAGAAAGAAAGTTCAGACATGGAGGTAAATGAGGACATAAGGAAGAAAAAATAAAATAAATAAATAGAAACATCTCACAAAGAACTAAAAGCAGAATCAGCGACTAAATGAGTTGAAGTTACAAACGGGAAAGGATCTCAGCAAATTTCCAAAGGTGAGAAAATTCCAGGTATCTAAGTAACCATGAACATTTGTTTCTGTGTGTCTGTTTCATAAGAGTTTCCATGTTTTGGGGGAAATCCAATTTTCTGTTTCTTGAATATGTGATGTGTGATTTCTGAGAGTATGAGACTATTGACTGCATAAATGCTCAGTTATGCAGCTATATGAGCTGTGAGTTCTGTCATCCTAAAGATCAAATATGGATGTTAAAATAAAATTATAGACACAATGAATAAATACATTCAAGATTAAACTATTCTATATTTTCTAAACCTTCTGGGCATCTTGTTTTGCTCATTAATTGTGAATGCAATCTTCTATTATTCATTAGCATAGATTCCATACTGATTACCATTTTTAAAACTATTATGATTATATTTAAAACTTTAATGCAAAAAATAGGAATGAAGGCAAACAGGATAAAATATAGAAAATAAGAATGAGTTAAAATATTCAAAATATCACTATAATTAATATAATGCTTTTCAAAACATAAAAATGGAATGACCACATGAACACGGTATTATTTTAAAACACTGTTCCACATTCAACTTCTATAGTGGAACCTGAAGATTACATTTATACGAGAGTAATGTTTCAGCTCATTTGAAAATATTTTCATTTTTATAATAGAAAAAACTGATTGCTGTGGGAGAAATAAGGAAACTAGCATATTCATTCAAGAAGGTGGTAATTTGCAGCCAAAACTGTTCACTGATGTTTTACTGCTTTAGTTGAGGCATTTGTCCCCTCTTCTACCCCTATTCTTATTCTGAGAATGTCACTTCATTGCTTACTCAGTAAGAGCACCGCAATATACTTAAATGTAAAAACCAAATGGTTTTACTGTTTGTTTTTCTGTCAAAAGCAAATGTGTTTTCCTAAGTTATCTAGCTATTTGGTTCTATTTAACTTTTCTGGATAGTATCAAACTTTGAATGAATACAAATCAATACTTTTGCAGTAGGATTTTTTTTTTTAATCCATCCAGTATCTCAAAATGGCTGAAGTTTAACCAAGTTGTAAAATTTTTAAAAATAAAACTCTGCCTGCCAGATAGTTTCACATTTGGGAACTCGGCTTCACTTCACATGTCCTGGCATGAGAAATAAAGTTTCCACATTCTCAGAAAACTAATGGTAATTCCACATTGCTGTTTCTCTCTGGGGGTTCACAGAGCATGTATCCCGTTACAACCTCTCTCTGAGTTCATGTTCATTTAAGAACTATTCCCCACCTTGTGCTCTATTTGTATTTCTCATTCCATATTATTTTTCATGAACTAAGTTATTTTCAAGGAGAAAAATTTCTCTTTATACTATTGTTTTGCTCATTTTGAAAATCTCTGATCTGAAATTCTCTTATGTGACAGTGTTGGCAGAGGATTTGTAAAGCCATCTCAAAATGAAGGAAGTAATGTAGAACATTAGATCCAATTTAAAAACCACTTCACTCTACAGGATCACATTCTGATTTTAGACTTGTTTTTATAAGTGCATTTCTACATAGGAAAACATACAAATGAGAGATAAATGAACCCTAACACTCTAGTTCCTCATAGATTAGAGGCTGAATTATTTGTGTTAAATGTAAAATAAGAATGAAAACAAATACACAACAATTTAATAACTTTGTTTACACATGTGAGGATAAGTATTTTGGTCTAAATAATCTGCCTGCATTGATAAGCCATTGGAAAACTGTAATAAGAATTTCTGATTTACTGTATATTATCAATACTATCATAGAGTCTGCCATTAATAGTCAATAATTATACTTAGTTATAGCTTATGTATAGCAACCACAACTAGGTTAAGTTAAATAATGATTTTTAATAAATGTTTTTTGATGGTAATAACAATGAACAAAGGAGAACAGCTAAATTAACCTTATTTGCATTTTTGCAAATCCAATTTAGTTTATATAAAATTGCTTAGAGAATTAGAGTATTTCCGAATACCACAATATATTATAGATTCTCAGACACACTTTGACTTAGGATAAATGAATCTTTCCATTTAACTCTTGACATGTGCTATAAGTTGAAAAAATGAGGTTAGAGGAAAAGGTGTATTTCTGTAATAACCTTTAAATATCAAAATGAGCAGAAAATGTGTAATGACTGAGGGAGGATTCTGTCGTATCACTGCCAACACAGTCACTTATAAACTTAAAGAAAAGAAAACTGCAGCAAAATTGTGAGGCAAAAAATAACGAAAACTGAACAAACTTTTCCCCCCAAGCTTAACTCTTTTGGAGAATTTATATTACAGTAGATTGCACTGGCTTATTTATGCGCTCTTTAATTTACAGGGTTATCTGTTCATTTTTACTCACTCCTCCATCTGAAAAGCTGTTGTCAATGTGTACAATATTTTTTATAGCCTGTCTTAAAGTGTCAAAATCAGTATTAATAAACCTAACATTAAAAATTTTCAGTTCGATTAAGTAGCACTGCCTGAACTATTGCAATATGAATCAATATTAAGTGTCTTTTAACTTTTTTCCTATGTATACTGCTGATGAGTTTTTTGGTAATGTCATTTATGAGCAAAATATTTATTGTTGCTGTTGTTGCTATTTTAAAAAGTTTCAGCAGACTTCTTCCTGGATGATAAAACTGAATTTTAATGTGGTAAATACACTAATATTTGACAAGTATAGTGTAAACACAGATAGTTTAACCTCTCATATCAACAGAGAAGCTGTACCAAGTGACTCCTAGTAAAAAATGCAATGGATATATAAGTCCAAAGGGGCTTCTCTGATAGCTCAGTTGGTAAAGAATCTGCCTGCAATTCAGGAGACACTGATTTGATTCCTGCATTGCGAAGATCTGCTGGAGAAGAAATAGGCTACCCACTCTAGTATTATTGCACTTCCCTTGTGGCTCAGCTGGTAAAGAATCCACCTGCAATGCAGAAGACCTGGGTTCAATCCCTGGGTTGGGAAGATCTCTTAGAGAAGGGAAAGGCTACCTACTCTAGTATTCTGGCCTGGAAAATTCCATGGACTGCATAGTCCATGGGGTTGCAAAGAGTCGGATACAACTGAGTGACTTTCACTTCACTTCATATAAGTCCAAAGGTTTCACAAGAGTCTCAGTTGAAGCTGGGCCCCCTGGGAAGTGAACTCACTTGTCCTACTACTACCTGTCCACCTACTACCTGGATCTTCCCTTGCTGTACAGCATTGAGTGCATGCATGCATGCTCAGTGGCTCAGTCATGTCCAACTCTTTGCAACCCCATGGGCTGTATCCCACCAGGCTTCTCTTTTCATAGAATTTTTCAAGCAAGAATACTGGAGTAGGTTGCCATTTCCTCCTTCAGGGGATCTTTGACCCCACGTCTTCAGTGGCTTCTACATTGGCAGGTGGATTCTTTACCACTGCACCACTTGGGAAGCCTGTACAGCATTAACTGATGAGATAAACAAGTTAGGTTATTTTCTATAAGTAGCAAAATATCTCTGCTTGGTTTAGGGAAAACAAAGGAGCAAATCTGTTGATGAAAAGTAAGGGCTCTTCTGAATAACTGAACACAAAGGAAGTCAAATTCCTGTTTGCTCTGTAGGGAAAGACTAGAGAAACACTTCCGCTGCCATATGCAGTCATGAGGGGCTTTCTCACATAATAAAACTCTAAAAGTCCCACCATTTGTGTTATAAAATTTGGGGGCTCAGGTATATTTCATCAAGGTTAGTAGAATCAGAAAATAAGTATTACAGTAACAGATTTGCAACTGATTGGTGAAAGCAAAAGTTACTGCTACATGGATTATCTCCATTACTCCACTGTATGAAATTCCCATGTAATTTAGAAAAGGCAGAATACTCTGACCTGCTGAATTTTATAAGATGTGATTTTATGAGGTCTGATACTTTCACAAAAGTAGGGATTGCCATATTCCACACCTGGTTCAAGGGAGAACACTATAAAGATTTATATACTTTATAAACCACCATCCCCCATACTGAAAAAGCTTTTGAAATTCACCAGTTCTTCCTTCTATCACCCATCACACATCCTATGACAATACCTGTGAATTTTATCTAAAGAGATGAGAGAATCAAACCTGAAAGCTCAATCTTCACTGAAAATTTTGAAATGATTATACTGAAGGCAATCTTTTTACATGAGGATTTATCTTTGATTTCACTGTTGAAGAGTAATAAAAAAAGAAATAATACAAAGCACTACTTTGATAGTATACCCTACTACCACATAAAGTAGAAGCAGAGAATAGAATTCCAGTTCTTAGTGAAGACTTACATTATTATCAGGAAGAAATTAACAACGGTTCCCCTCACACAACAGAGTCCAGGTACAAATGAATATAATTATAAAGGAATTCTAATTCTTCTCTAGAATCAGACTTAAGATGTAAAATGGTATTTTTTATAGAACAGAAAGATATGTAGTATATACCTGGGAGAATTATGATTGTCTTGTGCTCCATCTTGATCCTCATTGGAACACTTTGCCAAATATGACTTGGTATGTTCTATATGATACTGTACATATTATGCATTATACTATATCTCTAGTCATATGTCTTAACATGCATGCTAATTCACTTCAGTTGTGTCTGACTCCTTGCGGCCCTAATGGACTGTAGCCTGCCAGGCTCCTCTGTCCTCTGTCTCCAATGCTTCAACATCTTTATCTACAAATATTCTTTATATTTTATTTTTATGTTGAGTATGCTTATCTAAAAGACATTCACATTTAACTTTCACAGAAATATCTAATAGTTTGGGGCATAATTTGAATAAATAAGAAATAAAAGAAATTTCTGTTCTAGCTTTCATTTAAAAGAACATTTACCACTTAAAAATAGAAGATGATGTGAAAGTTCATATACTAAACTTGGGACTTCCTGATCCCTTCTTCTCTTGGCCATCAGAATGTTCACAAATACATTTCACTCTCTCAGAAGAGAGAAGAGTCTTTGAGGATCTGACAGCCTATCAGCACATAAGTTGCATCCATGCCCAGAGAATTTCCAATTCTCCTTTTAGGGCACTAATCATAAATTTTAACACTTTTCAATTTGAGGAAAGCTCTAACAGATCAAAGTATACAACAGGAAAAGGTTCAAAGGATCTTTAATAAAACAGAAAAAATTCAGGGATAAAAAATTCAAGTAATTTACTAATATACTTAGATAAGAGAAGATATTATAAGCCATGAAACCAAATGAGTGTTTAGAGACTAACCAAATTAGTGTTTAGGGAGGAAAAATAAATATGTGTATGTATGTGTACATTTAGAGATTTTTTTAAAAACTCATTTAAAAGATTGGAAAATAAAACTGAAGAACTCTCTTAGAAAGTTGGAAAATTTTTAAAAAATCATGAGAAATAGTTGAGAGAAGTTAAGAAAATTAAAGAGTCAGTATTCCATTACTTGAAAACAATATTTCCAAAATGAAAAAGAGACAAAGGAGAGGTGTACAATATCAAAGAAATTATTCAAAAAAGTTTCTTAATAGAGTAGAACATGTTTCCTAGACACAAAGAAATCACCTGCTGCCCAGTACCACCTCTACCAAAGCATATCACATTAAAATGCTTGAAACTGAAGTTTGACAAAAAGAAGGTACTAAAAGCTTCAGAGAGAAAGAAGGTAGAGGTCACACGAAAGATCAGGAATCAAAATGGCCACAAATAACTCAACAGTGGCACAGGCAGCAAGGAGAAAATAAAAAGCAACACCATCAAAGTCCTGAAGGAAATGTTTCTAAATTAAAATTGTATATTCAATCAACTATCAAACAAATAGGATGGTAGAAAATCTTTTTTTTTTTTCAAGCAAGCAGAACCTCAAAATTATCTTCATTGTCTCTTTTGTCAGGATATGACTGGTTGAGGAACTCCACCAAAACTAAGAAGGAAATTCAGAGAGAAAAAAGAAAGCCATGTAGCCTATGGAGAAAATTCAGTGCAAAAAGAGGAGAAAGAAATCTCAAGGAGGAGAGAAAAAGGTGCTCTAAGTGGTACAACTGAGTCACAAGCCTCAAAAGCAGTCAGCCCAGATCAGAGAATTTTAGCCACCCTTAGATTTCTCTAAGAGATCAAGTCAGTCAATGATCTGATGTGTTTGAATGTTTGAAGTAATGACAGGTTGATACTAACGGAAGAGATTTTGGAATAAGTTAGTGATAAATTCTCAGACTGCGAAGAAAATTATATGAGAATATAAACACCATCCTGATACACACAGTAAGGCTAAACTGTGACTAGTCTTCAAGCTTCATTTGTCATAATTAAAGCCACAAATATTAACTAAATTATTACAATTAAATATAAACATATTTTGATAAGGTGAGAAGTTTGAAGGGTGTGATTGTGTGTCTAAGTGCACACAGACAGTGATTTGAAACATGGAGAACAAGAGAGAAATTAGTCTTCAATTTTCATAGGAGTAAGCCAATATATATTGGCTTAAAAAATTCAGAGGAGCACTGTAAGAGTATTATTTATAGATATGAAGATAAATATCTAAAGAAAGAGCTGAAAGAATGGGGTAAGGGCATGTGACTGCCATTGCTTTTAATAGGTTTTATAGATCATTTGATTGTTGAAACTATGTTAAAAATAAAAATTAAATTAAAGAAAAAGAATGGCAGTGCCTCAATATTTGATATCATTGAACAATATTAAGTTATCTCTAAGGTGCTGCCCCTTCAGAAACATCATTATTCAAAAAATAATTGAACTTTCCAGGAAATTTGGCAGCTTCTTTTAAAAGAATCCTATACAGCTGTATTTTTAATTGGTTATATTTCTGCTGTGCTTACAAAATTCAGGCCACAGCAACTTCATTGATAGCCATAGTAATAAAGCCAAGTTCTTAATTTAGATTATCTACTTTTGCTTTATTGACTACGCCAAAGCCTTTGACTGTGTGGATCACAACAAACTGTGGGAAATTGTTAAAGACATGGGGAAACCAGACCAGCTGATCTGCCTCCTGAGACATCTGTATGCAGGTCAAGAAGCAGCAGTCAGAACTGGACATGGAACAACAGACTGGTTCCAAATTGGGCAAGGAGTACGTCAAGGCTGTATACTGTCACCCTGCTTATTTAACTTATATGCAGAGTATATAATGCGAAATGCTAGGCTGGATGAAGCACAAGCTGGAATCAAGATTGCCAGGAGAAATATCAATAACCTCAGATACGCAGATGCCACCACCCTTATGGCATAAAGCGAAGAAGAACTAAAGAGCCTCTTGATGAAAGTGAAAGAGGAGAGTGAAAAATATGGCTTAAAGCTCAACATTCAGAAAACTGAGATCATGGCATGCGGTCCCATCACTTCATGGCAAATAGATGGGGAAACAATGGAAACAGTGACAGACATTATTTTGGGGGGCTCCAAAATCACTGCAGATGGTGACTGCAGCCATGAAATTAAAAAATACTTGCTCCTTGGAAGAAAAGCTATGATCAACCTAGACAGAATGTTAATAAACAGAGACATTCCTTTACCAACAAAGGTCCATCCAGTCAAAACTATGGTTTTTCCAGTAGTCATGTATGGATGTGAGAGTTAGACTATAAAGGAAGCTGAGCGCTGAAGAATTGACGCTTTTGAACTGCGGTGTTGGAGAAGACTCTTGAGAGTCCCGTGGACTGCAAGGAGATCCAACCAGTCAATCCTAAAGGAGATCAGTCCTGGGTGTTCATTGGAAGGACTGATGCTGAAGCTGAAACTCCAATACTTTGGCCACCTGATGGGAAGAACCGACTCATTTGAAAAGACCCTGATGCTGGGAAAGGCTGAAGGCAGGAGGAGAAGGGGATAACAGAGGATGAGATGGTTGGATGGCATCACTTACATGATGGACATGAATTTAAATAAGCTCCAGGAGTTGGTGATGGACAGGGAAGCCTGGTATGCTGCAGTCCATAGGGTTGCAGAGTCAGACATGACTGAGCAACTGAACTGACTGAATTTAGGTCATAGAAATTTAGATTTAAAAGAAATATTTGAAATCATATAGTCTCTTCCTTTTAGAGATGAGGAAACTAAGCCCCAGTGAAATCAGTGATAGAAATAATACTATTTTCAGTTAATTACTATAAGAACATGTCAACAGAATTAACAGAATACAGAAGCTATGGAATCAGACTCATTTGGTTTCATATTCTGCTTCTACTCCTTATCAGCTAGACAATTTCTGGAAATTTTTTTTCATCCCTCTTAGACTTAATTTCCTCATTTTTGAAATGAAAGATGATAATTTATTGGATTAAATAAGATAAAGATTTATTCCTGACATAGAATGTTCAATAAATTATATAGCTTCATCACTGACAGAATTGAGTATATATCTGTTATGTGTTCTAATCAGGATGACCAGAAAATTTATCATGCAATGTAGACTCTTGAGAATGAAAGAGAGTATTATTAACAAAAATGCCCAGATCACAAGTTTTGGTGTTTTGCTTTTACTTTTGGCATTTTCTGGTACTTGAGAAGTGAGAAGTGTTAGTTGCTCAGTCATGTCTGACTCTTAGCAACCATATGGACTGTAGCCTGCCAGGATCCTCTGTTCATGGAATTCTCCAGCAAGAATACTAGAGTGGGTAGCCGTTCCCTTCTCCAGAGGATCTTCCTGACCCAGGGATTGAACCCGGGTCTCCTGCATTGCAAGCAGATTCTTTACCATCTGAACCACCAGGGAGTGTTTGTGTGCTTAGTTGCTCAGTCATGTCCAGCTCTTTGTAGTCCCATGGAGTGTAGCCCTCCAGGATCCTCTGTCTATGTGAATTCTCCAGGCAATACTGGAGTGGGTTGCCATGCCCTCCTCCAGGGAATCTTCCTGAAGGGAAGAACCCAGGGACTGAACCCGGGTCACCAGCATTGCAGATGGATTCTTTACCATCTTAGCCACCGGGGAATCTAAACCATCAGGGAAGTCCTTACTTTATTTTTTTAGATTTTTAAAAATCTTTTTATTTTATACTGGAGTATAGCCAACTAACTGGAGGAGGCAATGGCAACCCACTCCAGTGTTCTTGCCTGGAAAATCCCATGGCCAGAGGAGCCTGGTAGGCCGCAGTCCATGGGGTCGCTAGGAGTCGGAAACGACTGAGCGACTTCACTTTCACTTTTCACTTTCATGCATTGGAGAAGGCAATGGCAACCCACTCCAGTGTTCTTGCGTGGAGAATCCCAGGGACGGAGGAGCCTGGTGGGCTGCTGTCTATGGGGTCGCACAGATTCGGACATGACTGAGGGGACTTAGCAGCAGCAGCAGCAGCATAGCCAATAACAATGTTGTTATAGTTTCAGGTGAACAGCGAAGGGACTCGGCCATACATATACACTCTACCCCAAACTCTCCTCCCAGCCAGGCTGCCACATAACGTTGAGCAGAGTTCCATGTGCTATACATTAGGTCTTTGTTGGTTATCCATTTTAAACACAGCAGAGTGTACAGGCAACCATAAGTTTATTCTCTAAGTCTATGAATTTCTGCTTGTAAGTTATTTTGTATCATTTCTTTTCAGATTCCCACATATTAGGGATGTCATATGATATTTTTCCTTCTCTGCCTGACTTACTTCAGTCAGTATGACAATCTCTAGATCCATTCCTGTTGCTGGAATGGCATTATTTCATTCTTTTTAATGGCTGAAGAATATTTCATTGTATAAATGTACAAGATCTTCTTTATCCATTCCTGTCGATAGACATTTAGGGTGCTTCCATGTCTTTACTATTGTAAACAGTGCTGCAGTGAACATGGGGGCGCATGCATCTTTTCAGATCATGCCCAAGAGTTGGATGGCAGGGTCTTGGTAGCTCTATTTCTAGTTTTTTAAGTAATCTCGATATTTTCCTCTATAGTGGCTGTTGTACTTATTTTAATTAAGGTTTTTCCCAGTTTTACTGAGATATAACTGACAAAATTGTAAGATATTTAAAGTGTATGACATGATGATTTGATGATTTGACATATATACACATTGTGAGAGGACTCTTGACCTAAGTACCTATACAACACAGTGTAATCAATTATACACACAATGTTATTCAACTTATAACTGAAAAAATTTGTACCTTTTTACCAACCTCTCCTACTTCCCCCAGGCTTCCCAGGTAGTACTAGTGGTAAAAGAACCTATATGCCAATTCAGGAGATATAAGGGACACAGGTTTTATCCCCAGGCTGGGAAGATCCCCTGGAGGAGGGCATGGTGATCCATTCCAATATTCTTACCTGAAGAAACCCATGGACAGAGGAGTCTGGCAGGCTACAGTCCATGTGGTTGCAAAGAGTTGGACATGACTAGTGACAAACACTTTCACTTTCCTACTTTCCCCAAGCCACTAGTAACCATTTTTCTATTCTGTTTCTATAAATTTGACACTCTTCCCCCCTCAGATTCCACATGTAAATGACACTATATAGTATTTATCTTTCCATGTCCTGCCTATTTCACTTAATATAATGCCCTTACAGTCCACTTGTGTTGTCATAAATGATAGAATATCCTTTTTTTTTCAATGCTGAATAGTATTTCATTGTACATATATGCCATTTTCTTTATCCACTCACCAATCAATAGAGAATAAGTTGTTTTGATATCTCGGCTGTTGTGAATAATGCTGCTATGAACATAGGAGTACAGATATCTCTTCAAGAAAGTGATTTATTTTCCTTAACCACAAAATAGACCAGGAATCTAAAATTGTCTTAAGAAGCAGTAAGATTGGAGGGATAGAAAAAGGACTGACTTGCAAAGAACTGTGGAAATGGTTCACAGAATACAGTGTTTTGGGGAACAAAATAGATGGGCAGCCAAAAAAGATATTACTTAACATCTAGACCTAGAATAAGGCAAGAATTAGAGAAGGTAGATACTGAAAATATGATTTCTGCTTAGGTTTCCACCCTGAGCCAATTTTTAAACTTGAATTCTATTGACTGAACTGGTCTCTAGGTTTCTAATACAGAGGAGCTTACAACACTGTGGTGACTATTGATAATAATGATTTCCTCCAGGCCTTGCCCAAAGGAAATGATAGCCAGTTTACTCAGGGACACTGGAGAAAGTGGCTTTTACACATTTTGATGCTTATTGGACATAAAGACTAAGGTGGCACTGATACCTGGAAACACAAAGTATCATCATGATCCCACTCTTAGAAAGA
This sequence comes from Okapia johnstoni, assembly GCA_024291935.2. Classification (NCBI taxonomy): domain Eukaryota; kingdom Metazoa; phylum Chordata; class Mammalia; order Artiodactyla; family Giraffidae; genus Okapia; species Okapia johnstoni. The sequence goes on along the minus strand of CM044310.1, from coordinate 46,325,871 downwards.
AGCTTTGCGGAGCCAGGTCATAAATGAAGTTCTGGCTGAAGCCCAGCTCACAATGGGCCACCTTAGTCTACAGTGTATCACACTGATCCATTAAAGCAATGACATCTGGATGAGCAAGTGGTAGCTAAATTGGTGTATCGCATATACACCCAGACTGTGGAAGACAAACGCTATTAAGATTCAGTGACCTTCCACTTCAGTCAGTTTTTATTCAGGGTCATGTCAATCCCTAACCAAAATAAATGAAACACGGATCTTGATAGCCTCTTTGAGTTCTTGAGGCAACATATTAGACCTGGGAATACTGCTCCTGTCTGACATGTTAGATGACACAGATTTGAATGCCAGAGGCTATCCAGTTCTGAGTGGCATCTGAAGCACAAAGGGACTGTACAGCAGGTCTTAAATATAAAGCAAGCTGTTCTTCCATTGGGTCAATGTGACACCTTAAGCCTTATGGTGCTAGAGATGTCAGTGACTGGAAAATATACAGTTTGTAATACTTGTCAAGTCCCTGTGAAAAGAATGACAACAAACTCCCCTGGGATTCTGGAACTAAGTCAAACCATCCTCAGCAGATACATACATACCTTTCTAGAAACAGTTCTTAGCATGTTGCTGGGATTTTGGAAAGATGGATCACTAGATGATAGGCCACCAATTGACAGGACTGATCCTATAATATGACTTCTGTCAGACTTCTGCTATGGTCTGAATGTTTGTGTCTCCCCCAAATCCATATGTCACACAACCCTAACTCCTGAAGGCTATGACACTACAAGGTGAGACTTTTGGGAGGTGGCTAGGTCATGAGGGTGGAACCCTCACAAATGGGATGAGTGATCTTATAAAAGAGGCTTCAGAGAGATCCCAGCCCCTTTTACATGTAAGGTTATGAAGAGAATTCATAATCTGGAAGAGAGTCCTCGCCCAACCATGTTGGCACCCTGATCTCAGACTTCCAGTCTCCGGAACTATGAGAAATAAATTTCTGTTGTTTATAAGCTACCCAGTCAGTATTATTTTGTTATAGCAGCTCACACAGACTAACACACCCTCAAGTCATTAAAGTTGGGCAAAGCCAAAGAGCTGTTCATTCTAAAACACAAATACAATATTTGAGATTTAGCAAGAAGAGTAGACATAGATGACCTGAGTGAGCAGGATTCCAGACACCCCAGGTCACCCACCAGAGTAGCACCAGAGGCTCATCCACATATTGGAGGTAAGAAGTCCATACCAGTAGCTAACAGAGATGAAAACTTCACAATTTCTGATTTATGGATAGACAGGTTATTTTTATTTAAAAGCAAATGTGAAGAATGGATGGAAGCTACATGACAGTCACATTCAGGGGTGATTCTGGAAGATATCAGACAATACCTTCCCAGTGGGCCGAACTGTGAGTAGGGTACCTGGCCATCTACTTTATGTAGAAGAAAAAGTGGCTTAAAGTAAGAATATGTGCAGATTTTTGGCAATAACTAATGGATTGACTATCTAGTCTAAGGCCTGAAAGGAAAAGCAGAATCAAAATTATATAGCTTACCAAGGATTCAGTATCTAAAATTCTATAGCCTTCAACTTGCAAAGAAAGGGAGACTTAGTAAGCTCATCATATTCAGGGAGTTTTCTCAGTGTCAAAAGAAATTTCCCTTCAGAAGTTTCAGTTGGGTTTTAAAATATATAACTTATGTATAATACAGCTTTCTAGTATAAATGGTGGCATTTTTCTTCTGTGTGCATATATATATGTGTACAAAGAAAATATAATAAACCAAATATGTTTCCTCTTTTTGATAGAAAAAGATGGATGCCATAAACCAACATGCTTGAATTTCTTCTGCCGTGGAATCTTGAAAAGGAAAATGCCAGAGCATGATGGCATACATGTTGCCACTACATTCTTTAATTATCACATTCCTTCATGGAGCTTAGTATTTTCTTGTAAGCAGCTACTGCAGATTGGGATCTCAGTGATCCAAAAACTTAGATGTGCCTTGAAATGCTTAATATCAGTATTTATTTAAGCATCTGTTAAAGTTTCCATTTTTTGAAATTTACTTTTCTTGTTAATTTTTTTATTAGTTGGAAGCATTATTTTCAGACTTTCAGAACTGACATACCTATAATACTTTATGCAATCACCCATGCTTTCTGTATAACAGATGGGAAGTCACATACTTTTTCAAAGCATTTTCATCCTCATGGGGCACATTTCCATGCAACCTCATTATACGTCATTGTGAAAGACCAAGAAAAGGAGATATCTTCTCAAGTGATAGTAATTTGTTTTTAGGTGCCTAATATAAAGGTACCTAATGTGAAATATTTGTGCTTTCTTGCTTAACTTATATGTAGTAATTCCTGTAAGTATTGACGTTTTAAGAACTAGTAACATTCATCTTATGAAACCATTACACATAAAGTTTCACAGAGCACTTTTGTGCCCACATAAGCTTTTGTTTCGACACTGGAGACATTTGATTCCTGTTCTTCAATTTTAAGGAAAGAGATTGAACTACTGCAGCAGCATAACTGGTCCTCTAACAGTCATTCTCCCTACTAAGCTTTCAAACCTATTGCTTCCTAAACTTCAGAAAGTAAATGTCCAAAGAATTATTTTTTTTTTTGGGGGGGGGCTTCAATATAGCTCCCTTTATTTCTTCCTCCTTTATGATATAATTGTCATACAAATTATACATTTATATAAGCACTTTGTTTTATAATTATCAATTTATGCCACTGTTCTCTTTTTAACTTTTTATCTTATATTTGAGTTTAGTTGATTAACAATGCCGTGTGAGTTTCAGGCATGCAGGAAAATGACTCAGTTATTATATATATATATATATATATATATATATATATATATATATATATATTCTTTTTCAAATTATTTTCCCATTTAGGTTGCTGCATAATCTTGAGCAGAGTTCCCTGTGCTATACAGGAGGTCTTTGTTGGTTATACATTTTAAATATAGCAGTGTGTACATGTCAATCCCAAACTTCTTAAACTACCTAAAGTGTGTTCAAAGCTTTTAATGACATCTTAATGCATCTTACTTAAAGGTAAACCTCTTAGCATGATATTAAATAACCCATATTTCCCCAGTCACATTTATCATTATTGAGTTTTTTATGTGATAGGCAACTGGGGACACTGAGTTTCCTATTTTCTCTAATATCCTTAAAACCGAGCCAGTGTCTTAGATCTTTGTGTTTATTCTATAGCGTCTACCACAGTGTGCAGGAAGACTAGATGGTTACGTTTTCAAGTGCATGAAAACACTATTACAAAAATGTAGATAACCTATTGAAACATAAAACCTTCAAATCTACATCCTGTTTCTTACCTAAGATTCAGTATTCTGATTAAAGAACACTTTGGTGGGAGATGGAAAGTCTTCAAAAGGGGATAATGTATGTTTTTGAACACACTTGTTTTAGAGTAATGGTTAAGTACAATTGAAAAAGAGCTCACTGTTACAACCAGATATTTTATGGGTAGAATAGATTTTTGAGACCAGCTTGGAAAAATAAACAGCTCACAATAATACTTTCATAGAAAAGAACTCCTTAGTTCTAAATGGCTGAATTCAGAGAAAAAAAATTAGTAGAACACTTTTATAGTATGGAGATTGTCTATATGTTCAGTGATACCTATATCCAGAGGATTATATTTTAATTTAGAGAGAGTCTTATGTGATATTTTTGTCATAGATAATAAGACAGAGCCAGCTGGGAAGCATGTATACATACTAATTTGGAAGCAAAGAGAATTCAGGTTCTTTGCAGCATGCTCATAACTCTTTGTGAAATGTTATTAGTGTATATTTGGATGATGATTCATTAGCTTTCTACATTAGCAAGATATCATTCCTCACAAACATAAATGCTTATTTATTCATACATTTCTTGAGTCCCTTCATGCCAGACACTGACGATGTAAGACAGAATAAGATGCTGTTTGCAAGAAGCAGCTTCTAGAACACTATAGTAATCCAACAAATATGGACATGAATACATGACAGTTCAATAGAATAAATTCAATAGTAAGAAACACAATGCACAGCACTGTCACAAATATGGTAGTAACTAACTCCAAGTATGAATACAGAGAAGCTTTTCAAGATTCCTTGTCAGGCAGATGAGGAATACAAAGTGTGTGTGTGTGTGTGTGTGTGTGTGTGTGTGCGCACGCATGTCTGTATGTGTAAGAAAGTATTCCTAGCTGAAAGGAATGGGTATACAAAATATCTACTCTACTAAAACAGAAAATAAGTTTAAAAGAGATGAAGCAAGAAATTTACATAGGAACCATAAGAAAAAAGGATTTGTAAGCTAACTTAGGTTTTACAGTATGAGAAATTAGGGGTCCTAAGCATTATAAGCAGGAGAATCAAGCTAAGGTTTGTATTTTAGAGGAAAGACTTGGATGGCAATACAAAGTATAAAGATGAAAAGGGCAAGACTAGAAGCAGGAGGGTATATAATAATTTGCAAAAGAGTTGATGAGAGATTAAGTTAACATTTAAAAGAAAAGAATAATAGAGTTGAAACATAGCAATAAGTCATTGACAGAACTCCAAAATTAACCTGACACAGGGAAAATAACTGGGGAAGGTTCTGGCATGACTCTTAAGTTCCTGTTTGGGACACATGAAAAGATGCTCAACATCACTCATTATTAGAGAAATGCAAATCAAAACCACAATGAGGTACCATTACACACCAGTCAGAATGGCTGCTATCCAAAAGTCTACAAGCAATAAATGCTGGAGAGGGTGTGGAGAAAAGGGAACCCTCTTACACTGTTGGTGGGAATGCAAACTAGTACAGCCACTATGGAAAACAGTGTGGAGATTCCTTAAAAAACTGGGAATAGAACTGCCATATGACCCAGCAATCCCACTGCTAGGCATACACACCAAGGAAACCAGAACTGAAAGAGATGTGTGTACCCCAGTGTTCATCACAGCACTGTTTACAATAGCCAGGACATGGAAGCAACCTAGGTGTCCATTGGCAGACGAATGGATAAGGAAGCTGTGGTACATATACACAATGGAATATTACTCAGCCATTAAAAAAATACATTTGAATCGGCTCTATTGAGATGGATGAAACTGGAGCCCATTATACAGAGTGAAGTGAGCCAGAAAGAAAAGCACCAATACAGTATACTAATGCATGTATATGGAATTTGAAAGATGGTAATGGTAACCCTATATGAGAGACAGAATAAGAGACACAGATGCATAGAACAGTCCTGTGGACTCTGAGGGAAAAGGTGAGGGTGGGACGTTCTGGGACAATAACATTGAAACATGTATATTGTCATATGTGAAGCGGAACACCATTCCATGTTCTATGCATGGGACGGATGCTCGGGGATGGAGCGTTGGGATGACACAGAGGGATGGGAGGGGGAGGGAGGTGGGAGGAGGGTTCGGGAGGGGGAGCACATGTGAACCCATGGCTGATTCATGTCAATGTATGGCAAAAACTACTACAATATTGTAAAGTAATTAGCCCCCAACTAAAAAAAAAAAAAATCCTTGAAATTAAAAAATAAATAAATAAATAAAATACCCAAGCAATAAAAACCTAACAACTTAAAAAAAAAAAAAGTTCCTGTTTGGGAAATAGAAAGATCCACTGAAAGAAAATAACAAATCTGGAGAAAGTATGATTAGTTGAATTCATAAAATGATATACTTGAAATGTTCCTCAGAAATTTAGGTCAATATTTAATGAATTATTTAATATGCACCTACTAAGCTCCATAAACATTAATATGACTGGTCTGGGTTAGAAAAAGATTTAGTAGCTATTATTGAAAAAGTTGGATCAAAATTATAAAAGGGTTGTTAATGCTAAATAAAAAAATATTTTAAAGGATCAGTTACAAGGATATTGACATCTAAGAGAAAGAAAAAGGGGATCAACTTTTCTTTAATTGAGAGAACAAAAAGAGAAGTATGAGTTGGGAGAACATACGGTTTTGGAATCTGAATATTTGAAAAGAAAGAGTGTCAAGCTCTTGAAAGCTCAAGTAAGACAAAGAAAGAACTCCACTGAAATAGCAATCAGATTGTTGTCTGCCTTTGCCACTAGGGCTGGTGTATATGCTAAACCATAACGACCTATGAATCATGAGTGGGAACTATTCTTGCAAGTTGTGCAAGACATGACTGAGTAACTGAACAATAACAACAACAAAAATGTTTACTATATACATGTATATGTGTGTATACACACATATATAATACACATATAGATATATGCATATATATGTATACACATTTTACCAACCAATATTTCAGTGCACAATGACACTGGAACCCAATAATATTACAAAACAATTTAAAGGGAATTTTAATATAAATTAAATTTATAAGTAGTGGTGCTATGGAAGATTAGTCTTTGGATCACTAGTCAGTGATTTCAGCTATGCTACATTCACACTCACCCAGCTGCCTATTAAATCCATTTCTTGTTATCAGCATGGTGTGGCTAACAAATGTTAACCAAAGAACACCTTTTAAAAAAAGGAAGTGCAAATAAGCCACAGAATTTGAAAAGATTCAATATGAAACCTAGCACATGAATGTGTTCATTGCTGTTTTTTTTCAATCATCTACTTTACTTTTTTTGACAGAATTTGCTAAGACCTCTTTAAAATGTAGCCTTTGACACTATAAAAACCAAAATGTCTCATTTAAGATATTTTTCAGTCTTTAACCAATAAAGTCAAGGAAGGTATGCAAAATTATAATAAGATTGCTTACATTAACAAGCTTTCCATGTATATCAGCTACATATGTAAGTCAGAATTTCCTTATCATTTATTTTAAATTATCACCCTAAAGTTACCATAAATTTCTTGATTTGGGACTTTCTATAGAGAAAGATCACAGAAATGCACACATAATATATGCCTGAAAATCATATAGATTTGAAATGATATGCCAAGATATTGCGGAGAAGGCAATGGCAACCCACTCTAGTACTTTTGCCTGGAGAATCCCATGGATGGAGGAGCCTGCTGGGCTGCAGTCCATGCGGTTGTGAAGAGTCGGATATGACTGAGCAATTTCACTTTCACTTTTCACTTTTATGCACTGGAGAAGGAAATGGCAACCCACTCCAGTGTTCTTGCGTGGAGAATCCCAGGGATGGAGGAGCCTGGTGGGCTGCCATCTATGGGGTCGCACAGAGTCGGACACAACTGACGCAACTTAGCAACAGCAGCAGCAGCAGCCAAGATATTGAATGGCTTTGCTAACACATTTTGAAAGGTCAAACTTTGTTGGGAAGAATTATCTAGGTCAATCTGTTAATTAGAAATAATGAAAAGCCTAAAGCTGAACTTGCACATCTATCACTTGGTAGAATCAACGTATCTTAAGCAAACACAATTTTAAATCTGCACACATTAAACATATCAAAATGTTTATTAACTAGAATTACAATAGCACTGGATTTATCAGACCCAAACAATCTTCTTGTTATAACAATCCACATGCATTTTTGAATCCAAAATACTTCCTTAAAGCAGTGACTTAAAAACCATAATAGTAAATGGCCCTCCACCCTCTCTCCCTCCATCCCTTCCTTTCTAATTCCCTTCCCCCTCCTTTTTTCTCTTTCTCTCTTTTTGAAGTTTCCAACCCACTGTAAACAAATACTTCTGAAAATACAATATGTTCACTGCTGATTTCCACCAATTTCTATTGAATCCTCTTATTTGTGCCAAGATGCCCTCATCTTTCCTCTTCCAAAAAACCCATGTCTGTGTAATTGCCCCACTGTAACCAATACAATTAAAATCTGTGAAGAGTCAGAGATTTTACCCTACTCGCAAGCTCACAAGTTAACCTGCTAAATTTCATAGATGCTGAGGGAAGATGGGAGACTCCTGGGTCAAAGATAAAGGACTTATTACTCACAACAGTAAGCAGCAGACCATATGTATCAGTTTCCCTTGTGTCGAATTCCAGGGGAAACACAAGTGAACCCTGGTAGACATCCTTTAGAGAGAGAAACGCTAAGTTTAGGGAACCCAGATCTTTCAAAATAGGGAATATGTATGTCTTCAGATCTGCTTATGAGAGTTGCTATGTTTATTATCCCAGACACTAAGCAAGCCCGTTCTTTGCTTTAGAGGGAGACATCATCTTTAACATCAAGGTTTTCTGCTGTAAGAACACACTCAAAATGACAGTCAGGAACAAAAGCAACCAATGATCCTGCCCTGCTCACAAAAAACGAAACAACAACAAAAAAGGTGAGAAGACAATGGTTAATTCTGTTTACTTGACTCTGTCCTGCAGAGAATGTATCCTTTGTTTGTATATTTACTTTCTGAAGTTTTTTTTTTTTTTTGTATGCTATTTGCCAGCGCCCCTCCAGACACGTCTCCCAGAGCGCCTGACGCGCCATCTGCCTTCAGCGGTCCTGGCTGCCCCGGGGCGTCCTGTGCTCCCTGGGGGCGGGCATGTCCCTCCGGCGCCAGGCGGAGCATGGGCGCGGGGCAGCAGCCTGTTGGAGCACCGGGGGCGTGGTACCTGGGGCGTTGGGAGCCCTGCGGGTCCAGGCCGCCCGGGTCCCACGCAGAGCAGTTTTTTTCAACTCTCTTACTGCGTCTCATCCGGAGGAACCACCACCCGGCGAGACCCCTTCCAGATCCACCAAGGTCGCAACCCAGGAGCAGTTCCAGAGCCTCCAGTTGGAACCTCAGCCTTCCAGCAAGGAGCGCAGGACAGCACGCGCCTCTGCACGCGGAGCTGTTGCCATACACCTATGATCACAGGGTTCATCCCACTGAGGACAGAATTCCTCTTCTGTTACTGGTTTTCCCTGGATACTGCTGTCCAAACCCTGGCTGAAATTCACTGTGTGCAAATCAGAAGACACTGTTTTGCTAAGCCTTGCACATGTCAGGTCTGCTGCCCGATCCTTCTCCAACTGTAGATGAGTTTGCATGGAATTGAAATGACCTCCAGCGAGGCCCTGGAGCCAGCGCCTGAGAGATACTCCATGGCCAAGGTCAGGAGCTGCGGCTGCGCTTGGCTGCCGTTTTCCTGGACTGGTCCTGAGGAGATACCGCACGTCCAAGGTCAGAGAAACCCCATTAAGACGATAGGCACTGGAGCGCCTGTGAGGAGATATGCCATGTCCAAGGGCAAAGGAGAAGCCCCAGCAAGACTGTAGGAGGGGCGAATTCACATTCAGAATCAAACCCCATTCCCTCCAGAGACGCTCAGAGGGCTCAAGCAAACCTTGTGTGCACCGGGACCTAGGGATGCCACAGAGACTGAGACAGAACTGTGTTTGAGCGTCTCCTGTGGAGGGAAGGGTCAGCAGTGGACTGCGGCAGGGACAGGGGCTCTGGGTGCAGCAGATGTGGGTTTGGCATAAGCCCTCTTGGAGGAGGTCGCCATTAACCCCACCATAGAGCTGCCAGCCTTACACAGGACCAGGAAATAGACCCTTGGAGGGCACAAACAGAACTTTGTGCACCAGGACCGAGGAGAAAGGAGCAGTGACCCAACAAGAGACTGACCCAGACTTGCCTGTGAGTGTCCAGGAGTATCCAGCAGAGGCGTGGGTCAGTGGTGGCCTGCTGCAGGGTTGGGGGCACTGAGTGTAGCAGTACATGCAGGGACCTTTTGAAGGAGGTCACCATTATCTTCATTACCTCCACCATAGTTTGGCCCCAGGTAAATAGCAGGGAGGGAACACAGCCCCACCCATCAACAGAAAATTGGATTAAAGATCAGCTGAGCATGGCCCCACCAATCAGAACAAAACCCAGTTTCCCCCTCAGTCACTCTCTCCCATGAGGAAACTTCCATAAGCCTCTTATCCTTCTCCAACCTTCTCCATCAGAGGGCAGACAGAAAACTAACCAATCTGATCACATGGACCACAGCCTTGTCTGACTCAATGAAACTATGAGCCATGCCATGTAGGGCCACCCAAGATGGACGGGTCAGAATGGAGAGATGTGACAAAATGTGGTCCACTGGAGAAGGGAATGGCAAACCACTTCAGTATTCTTGCCTTGACCCCATGAACAGTATGAAAAGGCAAAAAGATAGGATACTGAAAGGTGAACTCCACAGGTCGGTAGGTGCCCAACATGCTACTGGAGATCAATGGAGAAATAACTCCAGAAAGAATGAAGAGATGGAGCCAAAGCAAAAACAACACAAAGTTGTGGATGTGACTGGAGATGGAAACAAGGCCCGATGCTGCAATATTGCATAGGAACAATAGAGCAATATTGAATAGGAACCTGGAATATTAAGTCCATGAATCAAGGCAAATTGGAAGTGGTCAAACAGGAGATGGCAAGGGTGAACGTCGACTTTTTAAGAATCAGCGAACTAAAATGTACTGGAATGGGTGAATTTAACTCAGATGACCATTATATCTACTACTGTGGGCAGGAATCCCTTAGAAGAAATGGAGTAGCCATGATAATCAACAAGAGTCTGAAATGCAGTATTTGAATGCAATCACAAAAACAACAAAATGATCTCTGTTTCCAAGGCAACCCATTCAATATCACGGTAATCCATGTCTATGCCTTGACCAGTAATGCTGAAGAAGCTGAAGTTGAATGGTTCTGTGAAGACCTACAAGATCTTCTAGAATTAATACCAAAAGAAGATGTCCTTTTCATTATAGGGGACTTGAATGCAAAAGCAGGAAGTCAAGAAACACCTGGAATAACAGGCAAATTTGGCCTTGGAGTACAGAATGAAGCAGGGCAAAGGCTAATAGTTCAGTTCAGTTCAGTCGCTCAGTTGTGTCTGACTCTTTGCTATCCCATGAACGGCAGCACGTTAGGCCTCCCTGTCCATCACCAACTCCCTGAGTCCACCCAAACCCATGTCCATCGAGTTGGTGATGCCACTGAACTATCTCATCCTCTGTTGTCCCCTTCTCCTCCTGCCCTCAATCTTTCCCAGCATCAGGGTCTTTTCCAATGAGTCAGCTCTTCACATCAGATGGCCAAAGTATTGGAGTTTCAGCTTCAACATCAGTCCTTCCAATGCCCAAAGAATGCACTGGTCATAGCAAACACCCTCTTCCAACAACACAAGAGAAGACTCTACACATGGACATCACCAGATGGCCAACACTGAAATCAGATTGATTATATTCTTTGCAGCTAAAGAAGGAGAAGCTCTATACAGTCAGCAAAAACAAGACTGGGAGCTGACTGTGGCTCAGATCATGAACTCCTTATCGCCAAATTCAGAGTTAAATTAAAGAAAGTAGGGAAAACCACTATACCATTCAGGTATGACCTAAATCAAATATGTTACGATTATACACTGGAACTGAGAAGTAGATTTAAGGGACTAGATCTGATAGAAAGAGCACCTGATGAACTATGGATGGAGGTTTGTGATATTGTACAGGAGAAAGGGATCAAGACAATTCCCAGGAAAAAGAAATGCAAAAAAGCAAAATGGCTGTCTAAGGAGGCTTTACAAATAGCTGTGAAAAGAACAGAAGCAAAAGGCAAAGGAGAAAAGGAAAGATATACCCATTTGAATGCAGAGTTCCAAAGAATAGCAAGGAGAGATAAGAAAGTCTTCTTCAGTGATCAGTGCAAAGAAATAGAGGAAAACAATAGAATGGGAAAGATTCTTTCTCTTCAAGAAAATTAGAGATGCCAAGGGAACATTTCATGCAAAGATGGGCACAATAAAGGACAGAAATGGTATGGACCTAACAGAAGCAGAAGATATTAAGAAGAAGTGGCAAGAATACACAGAAGAACTATACAAAAAAAGATTTTCATGACCCAGATAATCACAATGGTATGATCACTCACCTAGAGCCAGACATCCAGGAATGAGAAGTCAAGTAGGTCTTAGGAAGCATCACTACGAACAAAGCTTGTGTGGGTGATGGAATTCCAGTTGAGCTATTTCGAATCCTAAAAGATGATGCTGTGAAAGTGCTGCACTCAATATGCCAGCAAATATGGAAAACTCAGCAGTGGCCACATGACTGGAACAGGTCAGTTTTCATTCCAATCCTTAAGAAAGGCAATGCCAAAGAATGCTCAAACTACCACACAATTGCACTCATCTCACACGCTAGTTAAGTAATGTTCAAAATTCTCCAAGCCAGGCTTCAACAATAAGTGAACTGTGACCTCCCAGATGTTGAAGCTGGTGTTAGAAAAGGCAGAAGAACCAGAGGTCAAATTGCCAACATCTGCTGGATCATCAAAAAAGCAAGAAAGGTCCAGAAAACATCTATTTCTGCTTTATTGACCATGCCAAAGCCTTTGACTGTGTGGATTATAATTAACTGTGGAAAAATTCTGAAAGAGATGGGAATACCAGACCACCTGACCTGATTCTTGAGAAATCTGTATGCAGGTCAGGAAGAAACAGTTAGAACTAGACCTGGAACAACAGACTGGTTACAAATCAGGAAAGGAGTACATCAAGGCTGTATATTGTCACCCTGCTTATTTAATTAATATGCAGAGTACATCATGAGAAACACTGGGCTGGATCAAGCATAAGCTGGAATCAAGATTGCTGGGAGAAATATCAATAACCTCAGATATGAAGATGACACCACCCTTATGGCAGAAAGTGAAGAACTAAAGACCATCCTGATGAAAGTGAAAGAGGAGAGTGAAAAAATTGACTTAAAGCTCAACATTCAGAAAACTAAGATCATGGCATCCGGTCCCAACACTTCATGCCAAATAGATGGGAAAACAGTGGAAACAGTGACAGACTTTATCATTTTGGGCTCCAAAATCACTGCAGATGGTGACTGCAGCCATGAAATTAAAAGACGCTTACTCCTTTGGAAGGAAAGTTATGACCAACCTAGACAGCATATTAAAAAGCAGAGACATTACTTTGCCAACAGAGTCAAGGCTATGGTTTTTCCAGTAGTCATGTATGGATGTGATAGTTGGATTATAAAGAAAACTGAGCACCAAAGAATTGATGCTTTTGAACTGTGGCGTTGGAGAAGACTCTTGAGAATCCCTTGGACTGCAAGGAGATCAAACCAGTCCATCCTAAAGGGAATCAGTCCTGAATATTCATTGGAAGGACTGATGCTGAAGCTGAAACTCCAATACTTCGGCCACCTGATGTGAAGAACTGACTCAGTGGAAAAGACCCTAGTGCTGGGAAAGGTTGAAGACGGGAGGAAAAGGGGATGACAGAGGATGAGATGGTCGGATGGCATCACCGACTCAGTGGACCTGAGTTTGAATAAACTCCAGGAGTTGGTGATAGACAGGGAGGCCTGGCGTGCTTCAGTCCATGGGGTTGCAAAGAGTTGGATATAACTCAGTGACTGAACTGAACTTGCTTTATATTTTATAATTGACATCTTCAGCTTATTCCTTATGTAAGAATCAATTAATATAAGATCCTTACACATCTCTCTACAGTCCAGATATCTTTGCTGTATTTTAACTTCACTCATTCTCCTTTCCCTAATCATAATTCTGGCTCTGCTTGCAGCCAGACCTGTCTCAGTGATGAGAATCTATGAAGGTCTGTATTTAATTGTATAGTGTTTATGTTTTGTATTGCTTCATCTTCTTACATGACCCTTTATATTTAACTATACTTCATTATTAATGTGTTTTTATTAGCATCAGAAAAAGCAGAGAAACTTGAAAGAAAAATGTCTTCCACTGAGGTGATACAATTCTCATTTATCTTAAAAAGAAACCATGTCTGCCCACACCATGGGATTTTCCTGGTATAGTTGTTTACAATAAAGTCTGTTAGCTATTATACACATTAATGTATTTTTGTAACTTATATAAATTTCTGAACTTAAAAATATACATTAATGTATTTTTGTAACTTATTTTCTGAACATAAAAATTAATATGCATTAAATTAATTCAGATTTGATATAATTGCTAAATAACTCTGCACTGATTATTATTATTTTCTTTTCGTTGCTATAAATATAATAAAATCCATGTACATAAAGATCCTTACAGAATGAAACAACTGACAAAGCATTATCTACAGGACATACAAATAGCTCATACAGCTCAATATTAGGAAAACAAAATGCCCAACAAGAAAATGGGCAGAAGACCTAAGCAGATATTTCTCCAAGGAAGACATACAGATGGCCAATAAACATATGAAAAGATGTTCCACATCACTAAATATTAGAGAAATACAAATCAAAACTAACAGTGAGGTATCACCTCACACCAGTCAGAATGACCATCATCAAAAACATCTACAAATAATAAATGCTGGAGAGGATATGGACAAAAGGGAACCCTTCCACACTGTTGATGGGAATGTAAACTGATACAGCCATTATGGAGAACAGTATGGGTATTCCTTATAAAACTAGGAATACATCTACCATATGACCCAGCCACTCTACTACTGGGCATATACTCTGAGAAAACCATAATCGAAAAAGACACATATATCCCAATGTTCATAAAGTGAAAGTGAAAGTTGCTCAGTCGTGTCCAACTCCTTGTGACCCCATAGACTATACTGTCCATGGAATTCTCCAGGCCAGAATACTGGAGTGGGTAGCCTTTCCCTTCTCCAGGGGATCTTTCCAACCTAAGGATCGAATCCAGGTATCCCACACTGCAGGCGGATTCTTTAACAGTTGAGCCACCAGGGAAGCCCAAGAATACTGGAGTGGGTAGCCTATCACTTCTCCAAGGTCTTCCTGACCCAGAAATCAAACCAGGGCATCCTGCATTGCAGGTGGATTTTTTACCAGCTGAGCTACCAGGGAAGGACATGGAAGCAACTTAGATGTCCATCAACTGATGAATGGATAAAGAAGATGTGGTACATCTATACAACGGAATATTAGCCATAAAAAGAAAATGAATCTGAGTCAGTTCTAGTGATGTGGATGAAACTTGAGCCTGTTTTACAGAGTGAAGTAAGTCAGAAGGAGAAAAATAAATATAGTATATTAATGCATATATATAGAATCTAGAAAAATTGTGTTGATGATCCTATTTGCAGGGAAGAAAAGGAGAGACAGATGTAGAGAATGGACTTGTGGACAAAGTGGAGGAGGGAGAGAATCAGAAGAATGGAGAAAGTAGCATCAACATATATACACTATGGAGTAAGATGGACAGTTGGTGAGAAGTTTCTTGTAGCACAGGAAGTCCAATCTGGTGCTCTGTGATGACCTGGAGGGATGGAATGGGATAAGGCAAGGGGAGGGAGGCTATGGAGAGAGAGGATGTATGTATAATTACGACTGATTTGCATTGTTGTATGGTAGAAATCAACACAACATTGTAAAAAAATTTTTAATTAAAAAAATAATAAATTTTTTAAAAAGATTAAAAAAGATACTTCCGTAAAAATTCTTGCATGTATGTTATATTTTGCCTATTTTATTTCTATAAAGTCATTTAAAAATATGGCATTTCTGGGTCAAATATTACAGTATTTTAAATTTTAACAGTTATTGACACTTTTTTTTATGCCAATTTCCAGTTTACTTCCAAAGATCACTCAAATTTCTACTCTATTCACCAGAATGAGAATTCTCCCCATTACTAGATGGTATTTCCTTTTAACAATTTTTGTCAAGCTAACATGCATATTTTAATTTGTATTTTTCTGATTACCAATATTAGGCATCTTTTCACATGTTTCTGGCCATTTAGACTCCCTGTGTTTGAAACACCATAGCCTTTGGCCGATATTACTGATTGTCTTTTAATTAGTTTGCATTTGTTATTCTTACGATAAGCATAAATACATATTTGCTATTCTTTATGGTAAGCATTAATCCTTTGCTATCATTGTGCTGCAAATATTTCCCAAGCTAATCTTTTTCTGTATATACACTGCTGCTGCTACTGCTACGTCACTTCAGTCGTGTCCGACTCTGTGCTACCCCATAGACAGCAGCCCATCAGGCTCCGCTGTCCCTGAGATTCTCCAGGCAAGAACACTGGAGTGGGTTGCCATTTCCTTCTCCAAAGCATGAAAGTGAAAAGTGAAAGCGAAGTCGCTCAGTCGTGTCCGACCCCTAGCGTCCCCATGGACTGCAGCCCACCAGGCTCCTCCGTCCATTGGGATTTTCCAGGCAAGAGTACTGGAGTGGGGTGCCATTGCTTTCTCCGAGTTTTGGGTAATTTTTGCCATACAATTAAACAAATTACATGTAGTACCACATGCCTTCCATTTTGCTTACAGAAAATGAGATTTCTATATTGCATTGAATATATAAATGTACAAATAAATATAAATCTATATCTATCCATACCAGAAGCACTTTACTGTTGTTGTTGTTTAGTCACAAAGTTGTGCCCAACTCTTTGTGACCCCATGGACTACAGACCACCAGTTCCTCTGTCCATGGGACTTCCCAGGCAAGAACACTGGAGCAGGTTGCCATTCCCTTCTCCAAGATCTTTCTGACCCACGGATCAAACCCCCATCTTCTGAATTGCAGGTGGATTCTTTAGCACTGAGCCACCAGGGAAGCCCTCACCAGAAGCACCTACTATGTTATAAATGTTGCATTTTCACATTAATCCTTTTAACAACCATAAATCACTATGAGAAAAATCCCTTGAACTGTTCTTGAAAATTTTTTGAACAGTTATTAGCGAATTCACCAATGTTGGTGAATTTCAAAGAATTTCATCAATGAATGGCATAAGAATTCCTACCAACATTGGATGGGGGAACTGGTTACAACCTTCCATTCTTAATTCATCAGTATAGATAATAGAGCAGAAGCCATCAGGACTGAATGCTTTAGTTGCTCATCCGTGATTGAGCTAAGTGTTTTTCATTTGATTTTCTCTTGATATAAAATAGAGATCTCTATATCTAGGCTCATACTCTTCTGAGAATTTCAGATTCACAGTCAAATGAGATGTAGCTTACTAATGACTGTTTTTGATCAACTGCTCATATAGAATCGGTTATATGTACAACAAGGGTAAGCATTTAAAACTCAGATTAAGGCTCTTCTTTCTATGTTTTAATCTCTGCATTCTTTTTCTTTTACGTTTAGACTAAAATATGGAATCCTTACCTTTGTTTGCAAAGCCCTACATCTTGTAACACTAGCTTATCTCTCCCACTCATGTCATATTATTCTCCTATTTGCTCAGGATTCTCTAGACACAGAGGCTTTTTGAGTCCTTAAAAAGAGCAAGCTTGTTCATTCTGATTGGTCTGAGATTATCACCCCAGCATTCTTTATCATGTATCAGCCTAAATACAGCCTCTTTGGAAAAGCTCTCCCAGTGAATCCAATCTGAAGCAGACATGAGAAACTTTCTACTGCTTCTGATTTTTAATTACACGTATGCCAATGTATTTTTGTGTCTGCATGTTTTGTCTTTTCCAAATAGATACCTATGCATTTTCCAAAAGAAATTTAAAACATTGATCAGAATTTTACAGTTAAGAGATGGAACAGAGAATCAAACACATGTAAACTAGATTCAAACATATGTAAACTAAAAACCACAATCACAGAAAACTAACCAAACTGATCACATGGGTCACAACCTTGTCTTATTCAATGGAACTATGAGCCATGCTGTGTAGGGCCACCCAAGAGAGAAGGGTCATGGTGGAGAGTTCTGACAAAACGTGGTCCCCTGGAGAAGGGAATGGCAAACTGCATCTGCATTCTTGTCTTGAGTACCCCATGAACAGTACAGGAAACGACTGAGTGACTAAAGAACAAAAATAAAACTAAATTCAATGCCCATCCATTAATCAGCATTTTGTGTGGATTGATAAGAAGAGTGTGGTCAAGAACATGATATGCTGTTAAGAGTCATCAAGTGAAATAAACCCTAACTAGGGTTTATAAGATTGAGTAAAACTGCTTAAAATTTGCATAAGCTGTTAATTTCCCAAGAGTGATGGCGGCAGTCACAACTGTATTCAACTGAGGTCTGAATAGTAAACAAGTTTTGGGGGATTCTATACAGCAACAAAGTTTGCCTAAGAATGAAAGGAACCATCTGAGACAGAAAAGATTTGAGCCTTAGATATTGATGGGAAGGAATCAAGAGAAGATGCTGAGGTCAGAAGAGTGGTGAGACTTCTTAAATCAGGTTCTCATGAAGATGGAAGAAACATAAGTGAATGAGAAGAATCAAGGAACAGATTTAACATCGTTTGGAGAAAACATAGGCAGTAGTGAGTAACAGCAAGTAACTTGGAGTTGAGCAGAAGCCGAGCGCCACAGAATTGATGCTTTTGAACCGTGGTGTTGGAGAAGACTCTTGAGAGTCCCCTCGACTGCAAGGAGATCCAATCAATCCATCCTAAAGGAGATCAATCCTAGGTGTTCATTGGAAGGACTGATGCTGAAGCTGAAACTCCAATACTCCAATACCTCATGCGAAGAGTTGACTCATTGGAAAAGACCCTGATGCTGGGTAGGATTGGGGGCAGGAGGAGAAGGGGACGACAGAGGATGAGATTGTTGGATGGCATCACTGACTCGATTGACATGGGTTTGGGTAGACTCTGGGAGTTGGTGATGGACAGGGAGGCCTGGTGTGCTGCAATTCATGGGGTCACAAAGAGTCGGACATGACTGAGTGACTGAACTGAACTGAATTTAAAACTATAACTCACATCAGCTGCCTTCACTGCAAAAGGAAAGGAGCAATAGCTACTTTAAAGGGTTGTTATATGGATTTGAGAAAATCAGAGTACAGTATGCGCTGTATTGCTTAGAGCACAGTAGGAACTCAGTAAGTGGTAGCTATCATAATGTAACTGTTGGCCATTTTCCATCATGTTAGCAAGGTAATGCTCAAAATCCTTCAAGCCAGGCTTCAATAGTATGTGAACCAAGAACTTCCAGATGTACAAGCTCGATTTAGAAAAGGCAGAGGAACCAGAGATCAAATTACCAACATTCACTGGAACACAGCGAAAGCAAGGGAATCCCAGAAAATACATCTACCTCTGTTTCACTGACTATGCTAAGTCTTCGACAGTGTGGATCACAACAAACTGTGGAAAATTCATAAGGAGATGGGAATACAAGACCACCTTACTTACCTCCTGAGAAACGCCTATGCACGTCAGAAGCAACAGTTAGAATTGGGCACGAAACAACAGACTGGTTCCAAATTGGGAGAGGAGTACATCAAGGCTGTATATTGTCACCCTGCTTATTTAACTTATATGCAGAGTACATTATGCAAAACGCCTAGCTGGAGGAAGCTCAGGCTAGAATCAAGATTGCCAGTAGAAACGTCAATAATCTCAGATATGCAATCGATACCATCCTTATGGCAGAAAGTGAAGAGGAACTAAAGAGCCTCTTGAATAAAGCAAAAGAGTAGAGTGAAAAAGTTGGCTTAAAACTCAACATTCAAAAAACGAAGATCATGGCATCTGGTCCCATCACTTCATGGCAAATAGATGGGAAAACAATGGAAACAGTGACAGACGTTATTTTTGGGGGACTCCAAAATCACTGCAGATGGTGACTGCAGCCATGAAATTAAAAGACGCTTGCTCCTTGGAAGAGCTATGACCAGCCTAGACAGCATATTAAAAAGCAGAGATATCACTTTGCTGACAAAGGTCCATATAGTCAAAGCTATGGTTTTTCCAGTAGTCATGTACAGATGTGAGAGTTGGACAATAAAGAAATCTGAACATCGAAGAATTAATGCTTTCAAACTATGGTGCTTGTAAAGACTCTTGAGAGTCCCTTGGACTGCAAGGAGATCAAACCAGTTAACCCTAAAGGAAATCAACCCTGAATATTCATTGGAAGAACTGATGCTGAAGGTGAAGCTCCAATACTTTGGCCACCTGATGCGAAGAGCCAACTCACTGGAAAAGATCCTGAAGCTGGGAAAGATTGAGGGCAGGAAGAGAAGGGACGACAGAGGATAAGATGGTTGGATGGCATCACTGACTCAACAAACATGAGCTTGAGCAAGCTCCTGGAGATAGTGGAAAAAAGGGAAGCCTGGCGTGCTGCAGTCCATGGGGTCTCAAAGAGTCAGACATGACTGAGTGACTTAACAACTAAACAAGTCATGTCACTGGTAAGTGCTGATGATTGGAATCTAAAAGGATGTACAGATGAGCTTGCTTGCAGGGTAGGAAAAGAGATACAGACAGAGAGAAAGGATGTGTGGACGCAATTGGGAGAGTAGCATTGACACATATACATTATTGTGTGCAAAACAGACAGCTAGAGGGGAGCTGCTGTATAGCACAGGGAGCTCAGCTTGGTGTTCTGTTATTACGTAGAGGGAAGGGATGGGGAGGTTGGAATGGAGGTTTAGTTTAAGTGGGAACAGATATATGTATGCATATAGCTGATTCACTTTGCTGTACAGCAGAAACTAACATAATATTGCAAAGCACTTATTCTCTGATAAAAAAATATAAATATTTTAAAAAAAATATTTGGATCTTCAGTACAAAATCTAGTGACTTAATCACCATCTACTCTGCCCTCCAGGATAAAGTTCTCCCTAGACATCTTCCTGTGCCTTTATCTTAAAAGCAAGCATGTTTTTTCTACCTGCAAACAAACAGGGCAATGCTATGAACATTGCTGATACTATGTTTCACCTGAGTTTTTGAAGGGAAAGGCAAACATGAAATTAGGTAGGAATGACACACTGTGAGAGTATCATTAATAGTAAATAATAAGGTGGATGCTGAACTTCTGTTTACTGATACTACAGGATTAATTCATACTACATAATCTAAGGGCAATGATCTCACTCTTCAAGAAAGCAATTCAATTTTAGGCTGTCATATTTGCCCCTGTGAAAAAACTTAGTTGGTAGCAAATGAAATTCACTCAACAAAAGGAACACGTTAAGTTCAGAATGTAGTAAATATGTAGCATCTTTTGCATCTTCTTTGGCCTTCCTTTGGCCCTGCATGTTATTATATGTTCCATATACATGTTTTCTCTTCTAAGAGTATGGACTTCAGATTCAGCCCCATCAGGTCAATTCCTTGATCTACACTCTATAAATTTTGGCATCTTTGACAGGTTATATAGCCTGTGTGACCCTAAGTTTATTCATCTGTAGTAAGTGGAAATAAACCCTGCATCACAATCAAGCTGATAAAAACAAAATGGAATAATCCAAGTTTCACACCTTGTATACAGCAGCAAGCTGAATACCTTGGACAGACTTGCCTTTACCCCTTCTTTGTCCATTTTCTCTAATCATGGGATTTTAACTATGCCTTTAATGAAGACAATTCTCAAAAGCGTATTTCTAGCTTCATATTTCAAATTGCATATTTTTTATTCTTCAAAGGCAGAGCAAATAACATATCCCGAATCATAAGTTTTATAAGCAAACCATGATGACAGAATTTCCTCCTTTAAATCTTCTAGTATCTTATTTTTCTCATGATATTTTTTCAGTTTTACTTTAATCTTTTTCCAGATACAGACTGTGTAAATCATAATCCAAGCCCAAGTCATTTTTAATCAGTTGTTGTTCAGTCTCTAAGTCATGTCCAACTTTTTGTGACCCCAAGGACTCCTTCAGGCTCCTCTCTCTATGGAATTTACCAGGCAAGAACACTGGAGTGGGTTGCCTTTTCCTTCTCCAGGGGATCTTTCCGACCCCGGGATTGAACCCATATCTGCTGCATTGGCAGGCTGATTCTTTACCACTTAGCCATCAGACATAATTATTAATCTAATGATTCTTATCATGCCAGATTGGTACCATGGAGATGTCTTGACAGAAGAAGCTATATAAAACCTAGAAAATGTATTTATTCGTTATAGTTACCAATGAAAACTAAAATGTAGATATGAAGATGGATTTTAGCAGTTATCAATATGCTAACTATAGTCACAGGATCACCACTGAAAATACTTTTGACTATTCTAGAGTAATACATTCAAGGGGGAAAAAAGAATATTGTACGTTTTGACTGCCATTCATTATTTACATGGGTTTGTTGTGTTTGTTTCTTTTCATGAAAAAGAGTCACTCCATTCATATAACCACATAATTTTAAGACAGAGTATATCTAATTTTTCACCAGCCAAATGTTTCAGGAGAAATAATGCTTTTTTTCTATTTATTCTTACAATGCTGTATCTAGAATTACCATTTATTTCCTAGAATAATATATCTATTTTCTATTCATAATATATAATTCCTTCATCATGAGCTTACCATTCACTATCAGTATATTTCATATTTATCAGCCCTTACATTGTCATTCATAAAAACTAAAAAAATTGCATTTTCACTTAAAGAACCTAGCAGTACACAATAAATATTTCTTGTATTGATGGTCAATTCATGTTACTTCTAATTATACATACAGAGTCAAACAAATTTGGATGTGACATAATGCTTCTCGAGTCAATATTCCATAAAATAATCATCATAATATTTTCTGATCACTCTCTTCATTTTCGATACCTTTTCTGGCATAAAAAGATCATTGATATCATATATACTAAAGAAAGAAACTCTATACTTAGATAAACTTTATACATAGATTATTAAATAAGGGAGTATTTATTTTAAGTAGAAAAAATCTTACTTAAAATGTGCTTAAATGTGGTTTAAATGTGCTTCAAATAACTAAAGTATTTTTTGGTTATTAAGCCAAACAAAAGAGGTTTCATTTAACAAATGTTATATGTATTGCTAACATTATAAACTTTAATATATCTAACATTATATGTTGAAATCAACTCTAATCCCTGATTTAGGTGTAAAAGATAAAAGATTTATTTTTACAAAAACTTTGCCTCTTTCTAAACACAACTCATAACATTTTCTGATTAAAACACAAAATGTGTGGAAAAAAAAAAAACCTATATTAAATTTAAAAGTGAAAGTTGCTCAGTGGTGTCCGACTCTTTGTAAATTCTCCAGGCCAGAATACTAGAGTGGGTAGCCATTCCCTTCTCCAAGGGATCTTCTCAACCCAGGAATCCAACCGGGGTCTCCTGTATTGCAGGCAGATTCTTTACCAGCTGAGCTACCAGGGAAGCCAACATAATTTTGAAAGTGAAAGTGAAAGTCACTCAGTCGTGTCTGACTCTTTGCAACCCCATGGACTGTCCATGGAATTCTCCAGGCCAGAATACTGGAATAGGTATCCTTTCCCTTCTCCAGGGGACCTTCCCAACCCAGGGATGGAACCCAGGTCTCCCGCACTGCAGGCAGATTCTTTACCAGCTGAGCCACAAGGGAATTCCAAGAAGACTGGAGTGGGTAGCCTATCACTTCTCCAAGGTATCTTCCTGAGCCAGGAATCTAACCGGGGTCTCTCGCATCGTGGGTGGATTCTTCACCAACTGAGTTATCAGGAGGACCTAATTTTATGTCAGTATGAAATCAGAATTACAATGAGAAAAATATTCCTTATCAGTTAAACATTTTTCATTGGCTGAATTAAAAATGGAATTCATGTGAGGTTCTAACTGGCTTTATTAAGCACAATAATTTTATATTTATTGTTTAAAATGTCAAGTCAGTTTCCACTAGATACCTTCCCTAATCCTTAATGCTTATTGTGCTTAAAAATTGGATTTGCTTCAGAGTTTCTGGATCCTTATTTTACAAGAGACATGGTTAAGTAAAATATATCTGCTTGAAGCATAGAGCATATCAGTAGGGAATAAAAGTAGTATCCAGGCACACACAATGTTAATAAAAGTAATTAATTAGAATTTGATTGTCAAAGAAGCAATTAATTAAGTGTAAAATGCTGGCTTTAATTTTGTAAAATAAAATGCTTCCTGTTTCTATTGGGAAAAACAAAACTAACAAATGGGTGATATGTTAGGTATTTTTCTTTTGCTTAAAGAAGCAAAAATTACAGGTATGAATTAAATTTCTGAAATGATAATTAAGTCATAGAGCTGACTCCTCTCAAAACTGTATACAGTGTTACCCAATCACAATATATAATGATAATGAAAATCAGTCTTCAAAATTAGTATTTACATAAATATCTCTTTCAAAGATGGTAATATAAATGATAACACCATTGGCTTTATCTATATGTGACAATTTAGATAAACATGAGATGCATGACTTACAATAGGATAATAGCTTTCTAAAATAATTTCTTGATTTTGATAAACTGTGGGGCCCACGGGGGCATGAAGTCTTCATTTTCATTTTACGGTTATAGCTCTAACTTTTAGCTGTGTCCAAACCAAGATGACACTCAATAAATATATGTTAAATGAATGTATGAATGAATTTGGAAATGATGCTTCATTTATTTGACTTTGTTAATTAAGTATTTTAGCAACATGTACATTACATGAACCCTCAATTATTATACTAAGACATTAGTTTAAAAAGAGAAAGAAACACTGAGATCAATAACTACCTTAAATAACACTTAAAAAGGAAATGTGACTCAAAACTTCTAAGTTCAAGTCTGTATGGGCCTAGCCTCAGGAAACAAAGAAACCTTTCCTGAAGATATATAATTAAAGATTTTAGAGAGAAGCTCTAACTTTCCATGGAATTAAATTCCACAAAATTATAGCTGTTCAGTTATAGCTGGTTTCACAGGCTCTCCAGAAGGAACTCATATTTTGTTCTATGAACATTTAGACTCAATTTTAAGATGTCACGTTGGTTGTTCCCCCTCCCAATTTAAGGTAACAAGTGAAAACTTGGGACATATTTGTTCAGTTTTTTTTTTTTTTTAATTTTTAATCAGCATTTTCTTTGTTGGACAAATGCCCAGTTCTTGACTACTAGATTAGTACAAGAAATGGGGAATTATTAGCTTATGTTGATTGTTTAAGCCCAAATAATACCCAGCTTAAAAAAAAATCCAAGTAACAATGTAAAAGTTAATTTAATAAAGGTAAGAACCAAGTTAGAAGATCACAGGGAAAGGCATTTTGTCTTTCAAAATTTTTTTAAAAAGCTATTGTTAACAACATTTTGTGGTATCATCTCTGCATGCCTTGCAGAACACTGACAAGCTCTAAGACATCCTCGAAGTCAGTTTATGCCTCAGCCAGATCTGATAGCCTCTTATTTTCCCTAAGTGAAAATACAAATTGTAACTATAAATAATTGCTTTTTAAATAAATATGCCTAAATCTACTCCATCAAAGCACAGCTGTTCTTTAAAATGGATAACTTGGGAAAGGGTCTATTTATTCCATTACCAAAAAATTTGGAAAGCCTTCTTTCATTGTTTTTCCCTGCAAATATGTGAGTCATGCAAAAACAAAAATCAATCTTAGAACTATTAATAGCACAGACTATTTGGGGGCTAAAAACAGCACAGCCCAATTTCATCACTTACATTTTTCATGAGTTTGGGTTCCAAATAAGATCCATCTTTTTTCTCAAATGAAATTCAAATTTAAAGTACAAACGTCCAACACTACCAGATGAGTCAATAAAATATACCACAAACTATAAAGCTACTTCCCAACAGGCTTTCCAGAATGCCTAATAAGATGGGACTATCACTGGATTGGGACTATAAACTCTAGAGTGACTACTAGGAAGAAGTTTAAAAATCAGCCATCCCTACTTTTTCAAATGCACTTTATAAATTATCGGTTCAGTTCAGTTCAGTCGCTCAGTCATGTCCGACTCTGCGACCCCATGAATTGCAGCATGCCAGGCCTCTCTGTCCATCACCAACTCCCAGAGTCTACCCAAACCCATGTCAATCGAGTCAGTGATGCCATCCAACCATCTCATCCTCTGTCGTCCCCTTCTCCTCCTGCCCCCAGTCCCACCCAGCATTAGGGTCTTTTCCAATGAGTCAACTCTTCGCATGAGGTGGCCAAAGTATTGGAGTTTCAGCTTCAACATCAGTCTTTCCAATGAACACCCAGGATTGATCTCTTTTAGGATGGACTGATTGGATCTCCTTGCAGTCCAAGGGACTCTTCAAGAGTCTTCTCCAACACCACAGCTCAAAAGCATCAATTCTTCTGCTCTCAGCTTTCTTCACCATCCAACTCTCACATCCATACACGACCACTGGAAAAACCATAGCCTGACTAGACGGACTTTTGTTGGCAAAGTAATGTCTCTGCTTTTAAATATGCTATCTAGGTTGGCCATAACCTTCCTTCCAAGGAGTAAGTGTCTTTTAATTTCATGGCTGCAATCACCATCTGCAGTGATTTTGGAGCCCCCAAAAATAAAGTCTGACACTGTTTCCACTGTTTCCCCATCTATTTCCCATGAAGTGATGGGACCAGATGCCATGATCTTAGTTTTCTGAACGTTGAGCTTTAAGCCAACTTTTTCACTCTCCTCTTTCACCTTCATCAAGAGGCTCTTTAGTTCTTCTTAGCTTTCTGCCATAAGGGTGATGTCATCTGCATATCTGAGGTTATTGATATTTCTCTCAGCAATCTTGATACCAGCTTGTGCTTCATCCAGCCCAGCGTTTCTCATGATGTACTCTGCATATAAGTTAAATAAGCAGGGTGACAATATACAGCCTTGACATACTCCTTTTCCTATTTGGAACCAGTCTGTTGTTCCATATCCAGTTCTAACTGTTGCTTCCTGACCTGCATACATAAATTATCAGTGTACAGTAAATGTTAAAATTCCTTACTTTCTTCTTGTGTTAAAATGCTTGCATGCCAAGTCCCTTCAGTCATGTCCAATTCATTGCAACCACATGGACTGTAGCCCGCCAGTCTCCTCTGTCTATGGGATTTTCCAGCAAGAATACTCAAATGGGTTGCCATGTGCTCCTCCAGGGGATCTTCCTCACCCAGGGATTGGACACGAGTCTCTTATGTCTAATTTGCATTGGCAGACAGGGTCTTTACCACTAGTGCCACCTGGGAAGTCCGTTAAAATGCATGATACTGGAATAACAATGTGGTACTCTTAGAAATAATTTTAATTTATGACTCCCAATGCATCTATATTTGAAATGTTTACATATTTAAATACAAGTCAGTAAACAAATGCTTGGCTCTTCATTGCGCCCACATGATTAATCACAAGCACCGACTTGGGATGACTAAATGGGTCTTAACTGGGGCTTCTGTCAGGGTCTCTGACAATATTTTGTACCATATACACAAATATTAAAATGGTCTTTATAAGGGGTCATTTCTGACACTGATAATAATCTTCTACTATTAATAATATTTTAGTTAAAAAAAACACCAAAGCCTCATCAAGGGAGTTAAAAAAGGGATGCTTTATGTGGAAAGGGGCAAGGAGTCACATATAGAAGAATTATAGCAATGAAAAACTAAAGATTATCTTCAGTGAAAATAAACTAATGCATTTTCTTCTTGCTCAAATACAGCTTTAAATTGGAAGTCAAAATTATTGTAAATGTATGAGACATTCCAGGCAATTTTCTTCAGATATTAAAATCAATTAATTAGAGGAAATTGGAGAAGGCAATGGCACCCCACTCCGGTACTCTTGCCTGGAGAATCCCATGGACGGAGGAGCCTGGTAGGCTGCAGTCCATGGGGTTGCTAAGAGTCGGACATGACTGAGCAACTTCACTTTCACTTTTCCCTTTCATGCACTGGAGAAGGAAATGGCAACGCACTCCAGTATTCTTGCCTGGAGAATTCCAGGGATGGCGGAGCCTGGTGGGCTGCCATCTATGGGGTCGCTCAGAGTCGGACATTACTGAAGCGACTTAGCAGCAGCAGCAGCAGCATTGGTATGTAATTCATTTCCATTGCCAAAAACACAAGCAGAACTATTTCCTTTGTGAGTGTTTTCCAAATTTTGAAATGATTGTATTTCCTGTAAGTAAACTCTAAATTGAAAAGGATAAGTGAGCTCAACATGTGCCATGTTGTATCTTAAATACATTTGAGATTTGTTTACCTACTGAATGGCATGCAA
Source organism: Okapia johnstoni (assembly GCA_024291935.2). Taxonomy (NCBI): domain Eukaryota; kingdom Metazoa; phylum Chordata; class Mammalia; order Artiodactyla; family Giraffidae; genus Okapia; species Okapia johnstoni. The sequence continues at coordinate 46,297,983 of CM044310.1, read as the reverse complement.
TCACATTTAAAATTTAACATTAATATATAAGAATAATTGGGTACCTAGAAACCATGGGTGCAATCAGTTCACTTATAGTATAAAACTCTATCACCTCACTACTGTAAATTCTCTATTTTTCTGTCATTCAGTGTTAGAGAAGCATAAAATCAAATCACATGTATTATGAATCACATAGGTTCAGTTGCTCAGGCATGTCTGACTCTTTGCAACCCCATGGACTGCAGCATGCCAGGCTTCCCTGTCCATCACCAGCTCCCAGTGCTCAAACTCATGTCCATTGAGTCAGTGATGCCAGCCAACCACCTCATCCTCTGTCATCCTCTTCTCCTTCTGCCTTCAATCTTTCCCAGCATCAGGGTTTTTTCCAGTGACTCAGTTCTTCACATCAGGTGGCCAAAGTATTGGGGATTCAGCTTCAGCTCAGACCTTCCAATGAATATTCAGAACTGATTTCCTTTAGGACTGACTGATTTGATCTCCTTGCTGTCCAGGCAATTCTCAAGAGTCTTCTCCAACACCACAGTTCAAAGCATCAATTCTTCAGCACTCAGCTTTCTTTAGGGCCCAACTCTCACATCCACACATGACTACTGGAAAAACCATAGCTTTGACTAGACAAACCTTAGTGGCAAACTAATGTCTCTGCTTTTTAAAATGTCGATGTCACTCTTGCCATCTCCTGTTTGACCACTTCCAATTTACCTTCTTCATGGACCTAACATTTCAGGTTTCTGTGTAATACTGTTCTTCACAGCATTGGACTTTACTTTCATCACCAGTCACATCCACAACTGGGCATTGTTTTCACTTTGGCTCAGACTCTTCATTCTTTCTGGAGCTATTTCTCCACTCTTCTCTAGTAACATATCAGGCACCTACCAACCTGGGGATTTCATGTTTCAGTGTCATATTTTTTTTGCCTTTTCATACTGTTCACAGGGTTCTCAAAGCAAGAATACTGGTGGTTTGCCATTCCCTTCTCCAGTGGACCATGTTTTGTCAGAATTCTCCACCATGACTCATCCATCTTGGGTGGCCTTACATGGAATGGCTCATAGTTTCATTGAGCTAAACAAGGCTGTGATCCATATGATCAGTTTGGTTGCTGCTGCTGCTGCTGCTGCTGTTAAGTCACTTCAGTCGTGTCTGACTCTGTGTGACCCCATAGACGGCAACCCACAATTCTCCTCTGTCCCTGGGATTCTCCAGGCAAGAACACTGGAGTGGGTTGCCATTTCCTTCTCCAATGCATGACAGTGAAAAGTGAAAGTGAAGTCATTCAGTCATGTCCGGCTCCTAGCAACCCCATGGACTGCAGCCCACCAGGCTCCTCCATCCATGGGATTTTCCAGGCAAGAGTACTGGAGTGGGGTGCCATTGTCTTCTCCTCAGTTTGGTTAGTTTTCTGTAATTATGTTTTCATTCTGTCTGCCATTTGATGGACAAAGATAAGAGGCTTGTGGAAGCTTCCCGATGGGAGGGACTGGTTATGGGGGAATCTGGGTCTTGCTCTGATGGGTATAACCCATAACAAATATTAATTGAACATCTACTGTGTATAGGTCCCATACAGGATACAAAGATATAGTTCATGACCTCAAGTATTAGAATATCTATAGTTTGTGAACAATACATAAACATGGAGTCTGTTAGGTTCTTATTGGCAATACAGGCTTCCAAAACTATTTGAAAATATAAATTTCAAATAGCATCATTAGAGCATTTATAAGGATATCAAGTAAATGAGAGAATACTATAAACTGAAAGCCTTTAAAATATTTTTTCCAATTCTAAACATTAGCTGTTAAAACATTATTTTCAAATGATGCATTCCAGTTAGAAACTTATCAGTTGTAGGGCTTCACTGCAAATTCAGTGCATTTATTGACTAATTGAGTGAAGAAAGGTTAAGGAAGAAAAAAAATAGACACTACAGATGCAACTTGGCCCTTGACAACATAGGTAATGTGTTCTTTTATATAGCTTAAACCTAATCATTGTTGCAAAAGAAAAATTTCAGAGTTGTCATGGCATTAAAATGACTTTGAAAGGCATTATGGCATTGAAACATATTAAAGAATAGAAGATTTATGTCTTTTTATTCAATGCTTAAGGAAAATCAGGCAAACGTTTTTGCTTCTGTTTATAGTCCCAATTATCCTAAGCATTGGTTTAATTTGTTCTCTTCCTGATTAAATCTAGACATACATAAATATTGGATGAGAATGCATGTTCCTATTAATGGTGCTTGAGGATAAGCAGAAATGATATATGGGATTCTTTTCATTAAACTGATATATGCTTATTGAAAAATATAAATATTATGTATTATGGCCAAAGGATTAAAAGTTATGCTTAATATATTTACCTATTATGTGAAATGCATGAGCAATTATTTAGTAAAGCACACATACAGAGACTGTCATCATATTAAAGTCTGAGTTGTTCAGAACAGAACCCCAATTTGATATGGGCATATCTAGTAGGTGAGGCCAGCACAAGGATAACTCTGAGACTTCAAAGTAAATCTGATCAACAGATTTAATGTTCCCTTTGTGATTATTTAGATTTGTAATGTGAGAATAAAAGAACAAGCCTATGTTTGTTTTATAAAATTTATACAATGGGATCACAAAAAAAGGAGTAAAATCATGTTCCTGGCAAACAAATACTGACTATGAAAGTATTTTGGTTTCTAGTGCTAGTGAACTTCATCTCATTAAGTAGCTGTGCTTAGTCACTCAGTCACGTTTGACTCTTTGCGACCTCATGGACTGTACAGTCCACCAGGCTCCTCTGTCCATGGGGATTCTCCAGGCAAGAATACTGGAGTGGGTTGTCATGCTTTTCTCCAGGGGATCTTCCCAACCCAGGGATTGAACCCAGGTCTCCCACATTGCAGGCAGATTCTATACTGTCTGAGCAATCAGGGAAGCCTTTATTAAGCAGAAAAGCCAGCAATAAGAATACAACCTCTTCTTCCAATGGATAGACTTAAAAGCATTTTAGCCACAGAGAAGAAACACCTTATTTCTTATAAAAGACCTTAAGGTATGCTTTTGATCCACAGATGGAGGATAGCACTATATGAAGTCGGAGAGCATGGGTCAAATGCTATGACCCCTATTAACTGAACTGCCTCTGAGTATTTGTATGACAGACTGACCCAGCTAGATCAGTGACTCTCAACTAGGGGTGATTTTTGCTCCCTCCAGGGGACACTGGAAATATCTGCAGCCGTTTGATTGTCATTATTGGGGTGGGGGAAGAGGGGCATGCAACTGGTGTCTAGTGAATAGAAACCAGGGATGCTGCTAAGGATTCTATTGTGCATGAAACAGTCCCTCACAACAAAAAATTATCTGGCTCAAAATGTCAACAGTACGAAGGGAGAGGAACTTTGAGCTCATCCACTGTTTTTGTCTTGTTGACAGTTGCGGTTGGGATCCCACCTACCGATAAAAGTATGGTCCAAGAAATACCTAATTGTATTCACCACTAGCCAACTCTCACCCATCCTCAGTAACATGGGGGAGAATTAGAGGTGGGATACACGAGTAAATGCAAATGCTTCTTTGTGAAGCTAACTCATTCTCTATTTTAAAGACTTTTTGGCAAGAATGCTCAGTTAACTCATGGGAGCATATTCAGGTACCAGGGTTACCTGAATTCAGGTACCTGTATTCAGGTAACAGAGTTAATATGTTCTCCCCACCCATAAATCAAATGTTGACTTAGGGTTCCTTCAGAATAAGCAGAGAAGAGTTAAGATCCTCAATAGTGGAGAAAGGAACAGGTAGCTACAGGAGATCTGGGAAAAGTGAAAAAAGAGTAATTCATCAACTGTGAAGGGCTATTCATTTTTATCTTCAGCTGTGTCAAATTACTTACGTGCTTAATACTGTGTTATAATTCAAGTCCCTTCTAGTTATTATTCTACACATTAGATACTTACTCTTTACCATGTTTTTCCAGAGACGTAAGAAGTGTGAAAAGGTCATTTAAACAGATGTGTTTAAAGATAAAGATGTTGAGCAATGAGCAAAGCAACTACAATCTTGCCCACTTCCATGACACACTATTTCTCTTTTAATTAAAGAGAAGAGTATCTGGCAGGTAGCAGGTGCTCAGTAAATGTTGGTTAGATGAATAAATGGTTCATCATCCAAAGCATGAACTCTCCCTTAATGCATTAATACCCTTCCTTTCTTTTATCCAGTTGTTTTCAAGCCCAGACTTTTCTTTCTTCACAGCTTTTATCACATTCTTTTATTCCTTTATCTTCTGAATGTGACTCTGAGAGAGACACATTCATCCTTGCCTTGGTTTATTGATTGCTTCCCAAGTCTTTAATATTAACATTCTTTTGACCACCTTGCTGCCAAATTATTCCTTTTAAACATATCTCTCTGCGTACTTTCAAAAAGTTCTCTGTTGTCTAAAGTGAAACTTTTACCTTTTTAGGTTACAAATGTAGGTTTATCAATTTGATTTCACTAATTAGCTTGCAATTTTACAGTTTACTAAACTATTAAATATTTTTAAAAAATCACTATTTGGCAAAAATAGAGAAGAAGGTTAGTATGGCATAGAGTAGGATTGTCATTAGCTAGGAATTAAGAGATTTTAAGTGTTAATCTAGGTTTTAATATTAAATAGTGTGAATTTTGATAAACCTCTGAGAATTTGACAAACCTCTGACATGCTATCTGAGCGATGTCTCAGTTAGACAGTGACTTATGTCACTTCAATTTAGAGGGAGGAAAGATATTATCTGATATTTGGATTCTAGCAAAAAATACTTTTTGCTCAATACTTTTCATGAAGGAAAATAATTATGAAGACATGAAAATTTGGAAATTCAGGTCCCATTTGTTACTTTACTTACAAATAAGTCTTACAGAATATTATATTATTAGTAGTATTAACAATACTATATTATTATAGAAAATATTATTAATAGGAGGATGAAAATAAGTATTTTGCCACTGTTGAGTGGAAATCATTCTTTCAGTAAAAAAGAGTTTAAAAAGGAAATGGTTTTTCCCTACTCATCTTGCCTTCAATCAGTCCAGCTGCCTTTTATCAGTCAAGCAACTGATTATCACTATTATCGTGTTTGAATCATCAAGGCCTCAAGATGAACTGCTTGAGGAAAATGGTTTGAAAGAAATACATACATATACATTGGCATCAGTCTTTAGTCTCCTCTTTTTAGTGGCACTGCTTTCAAGTCAAGTTGGCTTGTGTCCAGAAGAAAACAAACAAAAAAAAATCAACAGTTAAACAGCTGGTACCAATTATCCTAACTTCAGTGGGACTCCACACTCAAGTGTCAAGAAGCAAACTGGATCTATGATACAATGGATTTGTTATTTTGTAACTTGACCATGACGTTGGCACTCACTTTGCCCATTGCCTTCTATTTAATCTCCAGAATCATATACCCTAAACTCTCACAGCAACCAAGTGTTGTTATTTTGTGTGTCTTTATAAACTCATTAAATTACTGGAGTAAAAAAAAAAATAGAAAACTGGATATAAAATTTTGAACAAGTATTTATCTGATGTCATAATATATTTTGACACTAGCTCAAGGATATGGAATTCTAGAAGAGAAAAATACTGTGATAATGAACATAATGATATGCATGTAACATTTTTTCTAGTATCAAAGATTATTAAAAATATAGTTCTTCTCAAGTTTGCTTATGGAAGTTGTGTTACATTATTGATTTGTTTAAAAATATTTGTCTTCCAAAGATATACAATGACATTTTGTAACATATTCTCATATTTATACTTCATGTTCTAAGTTTTATAAAGTTGCCTCATTTTTTAAGGGGCTTAGATTGTAACTCTAGCAGTCTGAGGTGCTATTCTCTAGAACCAGGAAGTAAATGTTGGCGATATTAAATAGGAATTGGACAAGAAAAATTCCAGTTCATAATTTTAGTCCCTAAGAAGTACAAGTTCTAAATTTGGCAAGATATACTGGTTTTAATATGTTCTACTCTGAAATAGAAACTCTCTTGAAAGTTTACTTTAGGAAAAAGAAATCCATTGCTCTCCATCAAGACAAGCATCTCACAAATCACAAAGAGGATTTCGTAACTAAGCAACGAAGGTCAGGGAGACTGTGACCAAAGTTAAGAGAAACAGCTGAACACACACACACTCCAAGAAAAGTGTGGACCTGCACTGCAAGGGAAGAAAATCAACATGTATTTGGAAGCACTCCTTTTTAAAACCTATAATTCCATTGTGCTATGCAGGTGTACACTGAAAAATAGCCGATAAATCTGCTCTAGATCCACATTTTGAATAATAAAATTATATTTTATTCAAAAGATTTTCTGTAATAAATATACCCTGATCAGCCAAGAAACTGGAAAACAAACATCAACAAAACCTTTACATAGGCATTTTTCTAACTGGATGATTTCACTTGAATAGCACCTGATTACTTGATTTTCCTCGGCAAAGCTACGTGCTCATAAAGAAAGGATGGATTTGCTGAGTCCTTTAGTGGAGACTGTTAAAACGGATGAAAAGCTTTCATGAGTTCTCATAAACTTTCCCAAGTAACGGTAATTGATATTTGTTTTTCATATTGATACAAAGCATAGCATATTGATCAATACTACAAAATTATGGTACCTATCAGAATTCTAGAAGGTAACAAATGTTACACTGATTGCAGAGTTGTTAAGTTTGAGAAGCTCAAAACTGTCCTGGGTCTGAAGCTCCAAATAATTGTGTCAGAAATTGTATTGAACATTGCCATCATTTGCACTGTTAGTTTTACAGGTGCCTCACCGGGTAAGTAACAATGCAAAGAACTTTAAAGTTTACATATAACTTCAAGTCTTCTAAACTTCAGCTGGGTGGATTTGGTAGGCAACTTGGATACATTTGGTTTTATTCTGTTTGCCTACTTTACACCCTTATTTTTTCCCAAAAACCAGGTTCATATATGTGAAAAGAGACTGCTGTTGCCTAGAGTGTTCACCACATGCTCAGAGAAGCTATTAAGTTATCCTGGTTGCATTGAATTATCACTTAGTTTTATGACATCATATTTAAATTCCTTCAATCTAAACTCAATAATGAAATTCCTGATGCCATTTTAGCAATACACATCTTGCCTAAGAAACATAGTACATATTGGTCAAAGAAATGAAAAGAATGTGGGATGTATTCATGGAATCAAAATTTCAAATTGTTTTCACATATTGTACAGGTGCAGGAAAGGCACAGATAAGCATTTTCTTTATGATACATTCACCTCTAACTCTTCCTACCTACTTCTATTTTTGCCTGTTGCACATCTAACTTGGCTTCACTGAGCCATAATTAAGTGTAATCTTGTTGTTGGCTTAAAAAGAAACCTGTACATCACAGTAATGTGGCATTCACTGGGCCTTAGTGTTATCATCTCAGCCCAGATGCGTGACCTGAAACTGCTATGGGAGATTGAGAAAATATATTTGTATGCCTATAAGTTTACAAGTGAATGCATAAGCTGCCCGGTTCAGCAGTATTTTCTGAACTTGTAACCTTTCCCTCTTAGCTGACCCACAGCGGGGAGGATGACTTTATAGTAGCAAGGACTCTAGACACATTTGAGAATTTATGCCCCAGTGGGGAGAACAGTAGGGAAGTAAGACTCAGGCACAGGATGATAACTGACTGTATCAGAAGAATATCAGGCACCACATTCAAGTTCACTTACACACTATATTATCAGTCAGATTGTTTTTAGTGCATAAGAAAGTCCTGTAGAGGAAGCTGGATATGGAATAAAAACCATATATATATACACACACACACACACACATATATATAAACAGATTTAGTGCGAGACTATGGACATCATTTTAAAGGTCTACTTTTTTATTTTTAAAACCAAAACTTTAAAATATTATATTGTTTACACATTCTAAAAGTATAACTCATCTAGTTAATGTTTTCTTAGAAATTAAGTTTAAATGGAAATAAAGAATGAAGCAAAATTTTCAAAGAAATGATTCATAAGCCAAAACTTATCAAAAACATTATTAAAAGAATAAGGGTTTTCCCCTAATATATTCACTATATATATCCATATATCCTTTAGTAATAGAAGTAAATTTCTTTAAAAATATTTTATTCAAATGTCATCCTTTGGACTGGAAAAATGCTGAATATTATTTTAGATAAGAATCATGAGTTGAAAAAGATTACCATTTAGTAACATAATTTTTTTAGATATGAATAGGTAAATATATCATCTTTAAATATGTATATAATATGTACTAGGCCTTTTATCTCCTCATAAAAATGAACGTGTTTCAAAACAGATTTGCCATAAGGTTTTCATATATGACCAATTTTCACAATAAATGACATCTGTGAGCCAGATGGAATTAACAAAAAAATCCCTTTACTTCCTGTGTTGCTCAAGAGAAGAATAATACTGATCATTTTGACCTCAAAACAACCACAGTTTCATTGTCTGAAGATTACAGCATTTTTCACATTTGCTCCTAGGACAAAATGATTTCTACATTAACAGCCTTTTCAATAGGTTTTATCTTGTTAAAGGATTAATATTTTTTTTAAAATCTACCTATTGAAAGCTAGAAATTTTCCATACTAACATGATAATAAACTATCTGGGCTTCTACAAACCTAGTTGCCTCACAGCTTTTTCACTAAATGACATACAGATAAAGCAAATATTAGCTCAAATTTTAATTTTAAGTACTGATATATTCATTTAGTAGTTAAATTTAAAGTTTTATAATTTATTCTCCAGAATATCTAAAATCATGTAAATCTTACACAAGAAAAACAAAAAATAGCAACCCTCAAATTTCAGTTCATTTGGTAAAATAACTTTCAGTGTAAATAATTTGACTTATACATTTAGTATTTCATTTTGTTTGTCTTGTTGTCTAGGCATAAACAAAGCAAACTGACAGTTAATATAAGAATGCACCTACTGTTACAGAAAAGAACAACAATGAAGGACAGGAAGACAAAGATTTTGTAATAATAAAGAAAGAACATTTAAAAATTCCTTACATCTGTAAATGAAGAAAATATATGAAAAAACAAATTTTTATGGGTTATGGGGTTCTTTGAATGTGTCTTTATGTTTAGCACTTTATGCATAATGTTGAATATTTGCAAGTCACCATTTCCCATAGGAATAATGCTTCGTTCATTTATGCATTCTAAGCATTTAACAGACCTTTTGAAAGCAATAAAAATTTGATAAATGAATGAAATTCTGCCATCAGTTTCATCAATAGCCACCTGTCAATATTACTATGTGCTATTATTGAAAAATTAAAGAATAAAGTTTAAATAACAGAATGAATAATTCTTTGGCAAAAATATATTTAGTTGACATTTGTCTTAACTAATATTTTAGTTCTCAAAACAATAAGGAATTATTATTAAATGTTTTATATTCACTTATTAACAAAATTACAATGGAATTGGTCTGGTTTCCCCAAAATACTTCAATATTTTATTTATATACATGTTAACTTTTTTTAACTGAAGACATTTTTCAATAAGTTATTAATGATATCAGTATCTGAGCAAAGACTATCTTTGGGGTGAAGAAGAAATATGGGGGCTATATAATCAATTATATTGAAGACTCTACAGAAATAAAATGGCATATTGCTAAAACAATCATTTGGTCACAATACTGAAATAAAGTAAATGCTTGATTTGAAAGATAGAAATTTCTGTATTATAAGAAGGAAAAATTTTAAAGTCTTAACTGAGAACTTAAGTCATTTTCAATTGTGTAAACAATATAAAATTAATGAGATAGAATTTCAGAGGTCTTGTATAAACACCCATTACTGACCATCATCATAAATTTCAAGCAGTCTCAATTTGTGCAATAGTGTATATACATTTGTGTGTGTGTGTGTGTGGTAACATGTAAGTATATATGTATGTATGTGTCCATCACTTATCTTCTGTATTTATCTATCTATCCATTTATCATCTGTATATTCATCTTAATAGTATTAACAGCCATAGATATACACTGCTTTTCTTCATATGGATGGACTTAAGACTACAGAAACTCGAAGCAACTTAATATGTGACATGAGATATCAAACTGTGAATATTTTTCATTAACTTATTTTTTCTCATTGATTTCATAGAGAAAAAGAAACATATTGTTCCAGTGATGCATGATACATTGGTTAAATTTTTCAAAAAATTATAAGTAATTATGTGTTAACACATATACAACAAGGGCATATTATCACTAGACAAAAACGAAAAGCAATAATTAAAAGAAATTGCTTATATCCAGAAATGTAGCCATATCTTCAAGTGTGAATTCAAAATCATGTTTTTCAGATCTACGCTATCCTGATTAATAATGGTTAAGCAAACAAATAAACTAACAAAACGCATTGTGGAATTAAAATATGTATATTGGAGTTAAAAGTTAGCAATATGCATCCCTAGGACAGTATTACCTTTAACTGTTACAGGATACTTAGAGCGCAAAACATATGTGTAAATTAAATTAAAAAACAATCTGTGGTTCCACAGTTAGAAGCGCAGGCACTAGGTGGCCTTGAAATTTGAAAAATTCCCTTCATATCAGTTGTTATACACTGTTATAAACAGTTGTTATAAAACCCGTCCTGGAATCGCTACCAGTCTTTTATTTTCAAAGTATAATCCCTATTTTCATATAACAGATTTTCCAATACCTAGTCATAAATAAAGACCATCCACACAGCATCCATCTACAGAGGCTGTGATATTTTGACTGCTTGTCTTTTTTTTCCCCTTAAACTACTTTTTGTGTTGGTTTGGTTTTTCAATAGAGTTCTACTATGGTATTCTGGCAAAATAGTAATGACCCACTCTCTGACTCATACAGCATGATTGTTTCCAGAAGTGTAGAGACATGATTTCATTTCCTCTGTCTTTTTTTTTTTTCTTTCTTTTGTTACAACTATATGGTGGAGTGAGTTTGGGATGCATATGACACTCCTTACAAAGAAATTGAAAAAAAAAAATAAAACAGCACATGCTGAGGAATAGGGAAGACAGTTATAGATAATAATGTGTCATTTTCTATCTGCTTTAAAAGTTGTTGATCCAACTCACCATGTAGTGGTCCTGAGAGTATACTAAATATTTGTATTGATGGATTTTAAGAAATTTCCTTACTGCCAAATTACCTCCAATCTGCAAAGAAGGATGTGATAAGTCTATACCTTTATATAATTTTTTCATACCATATTAAAGTATTTGTAGCATTATTTCTCAATTATTCAATTTCCCAGTATAGGTTCCCAGGATTTTACATATAGACATATGGCAATTTTGAATATGAAGAGTTCATACTTGAACAGTCAGAACAGTGCAACAATTTACCTTTCTTCAAAAATCTGAACAGAAATGAGTAATATACTTAGAATAGCCATATGGTTTACGTTTCTTCAAATTAGCCTCCGCAATGTCCATGTTAAGCACTATTTTGCTAACCCCACATTTCACTTGAAAGGTGCTTTGCACAGTTAGAAATTTATTTATTTTTATGTTGAATCCTTATTTCAGACTAATTCAAGTCTATTTTAATAAATTTTTTTCTTCCTTCATACTTCTCTCAACTCAGACACATCCTGCATCATTGTGAGACTAGATGGAGTATAGGTCATATCAACATAGTCTCTGACTCACAAATAAACAAGAGCTTTCAGTTGCCCATCAGAGAATAAGAACAACTTTTTGTCCTTTCACACATCTCCTCCATCTCCAGCAGACTCCAGCAAATATCTTTCTCTATTCAATGCACATGACCTGTTTTTCATATCTGAACTTTCAATCATGTTATTCATTCTTCTGAAACATATTTCTTTTCTTCTCACATATAAGTCTTGAAATTGTGCCCATCACTGAAGACTGTTCTCAAATACCCCACCATGTGGAGTCTGTTTTTGATACTCACAGAGCTTAGAGGTGCATTTTGTTCTGACTGATCCTCCAGCATTTTGCTCATGTCTTGCAAATGGCACTAATCACATACAAGGCTTCAGTGCGCTCATTTAGCAAAGCTAAAAATGAAGATGTATTTCCTTCCCCATCCTTCTTAAATGTTAATTTTGGAGAGCAAAGACTGAGACTTGTTCAACTTTGTAAGGAATACACACCACATAAACACAAGCTCAATACCAGGATCACTCCATGTGCTACTTGGTTGGTTTATGAAAACGGCTTATGAAATTCATGCTCCTTCAAATGACATAGCTTCAAACAGATACAGGAGAAGGAGGTAATATAACACTGCCACCATAGGGTTGTCTGATATATTTGTTTCTTGAGAGGAAGTAAGTTTTTCTACCATCTTTGAGAGGAAGTAAAATTTTCTACCATCACACCACTAGACTTGCCTATTCTTTTCTATACCTTTATTTACAATGTATCTATATGACATTACCCTTAGGTTACGCCCATGGTGATTATTCACTGACTAATCTTGTTTTTTTTAAAAGCAAACCTCTATTCCCAATGACATTTACCACCATTGAGCATCTTAGTTTGAACATTTAGGTGTTTGGAAGAAAATACAATGTCACACTCATGTAGATAACATCCCTACATTGTGTCAAACTATAAGCTTGAAACACAGCTCTCTTCACATATCTGGCCAATTTAACAATCTCCTTAAACAACACTTTACAACATGAAACAATACGTGGTAAGAAAATATTTGTACTGAATATCTCAACAAGTCAATTTTCCTACTAAAGACCGCTACAAGTTAATTTAAAACACACGTTTCTGTATGTAAGATGATATTTCTTAAACAGATTAAAATTTAAAGAAAGAATGCAAAAATCTGTTTCACTAGAAATTGTCAGAAAACATATTTGATCATAGAATAAATTCATATTTATTGAATATTTGTTACCTGCTGATTATTGTGCCATAGATCATGTATTAAACAAAACAATGTTCCCACCCTTGTGCATAGCACATTTTTAGTGAACAAAAGAGAGAATTTTTTTTTAATGTAAATGCTTGCAGAATTTGTAGCAACAAACTATAACACATGCTGTGGAATACAGCAAGCTAAGACAGTATAAAAGAGAATAAGCTACAGTCTAGTGGGTATGGGAAACATTCTAAGAAAATAATGTTTAAGTTCAGAGCTGAAATACAAGAAGTTACTTGGGTAAAAGGGATAAATGCCCCACACCAGCCAAGTGAACAAAAAAGGAATCTTAAATGTACAAATAACATCCAGCCTTGTCTGTAATTATAGGGAAAGAAAAAACTAGCAGTTCAATAAAGGATGAATGATTAAGCAAGTTACGGTACAAATAGCTCATGTAATATTACGAAGTTACTAAAATGACTGTGAAATTTATATGATCCCATGAATATCTATGTTGAGTCAATAATGACTCAAATTACACATATGATCATAATTTTATAAATATATAAAAAGAAAAAAACAGTCCATGGGGTCACAAAGAGTCAGACATGACTGAGTGCACACACACACAGAAATCAACAAACCAATCACCACCACTACCACCAAAAATCTTGTATCTGGAATACTGAACATTTATGAAGATGCCATTGTAACTGTTTCCCCTCAGTTTGTCTATACCATTGATCTCTTACAACACTGCTGCAGCAGTGTTCATTTTCTTTCTGCACACTAAACCTATCATTTCCTCTTCTGTCTGAGCACAGTTAGATCATGTTTCCTTCACTCTGTTGTGGATCCATGAGTTATAACTATATAGGCCTGGCTTTGCAAGAGGAAGGAATGGGTGGCCTTTCCAGGTCACCCATACACATTTCTACATGCTCCTTGTTTAGTTCAGCTTCTCAAAGAAGTAGGTGTCAACATGGGATTGGGTGCATAGAAGATTTATTGGGAAAAATGCCTGTGAGAAAAAAATAACTAAGGAACATGTGTGTGGAAAAGCCTTCAGTCTCTTTTCCAAATCTGAGCTCTATGGGAGGAGAGAAAGGGAAGGAAATTTGTGTGGAAAACATCTTAAAAGTATATTTCAATTCTGGGAAAGTTCTAAATTTCTTTTACCCTTGGCTCTTAACCTGGCAGCTCTTTGGTGGCTTAGCTGGTGATGCTTCCACAGACTTTCATTCTTGAGGAGTCTGAGTCCTTGGCAATCATACTTTTCTCAAGTCAAGGCGTTTGCACCTGTCTATTGATGGTTACAATTGCCTAGGGGCATCCAAATGGATCACCTGAGTTACAAATTCCTCGCGCTATGCCTATAGTACAGAATCATCTCTACCTCTAATCATGTTTAATTATAGCTGCCAGTATCCTGAGACCTGGAGAAGTAAATGGCAACCCACTCCAATATTCCTGCCAGAATAATCTCATGAACAGAGAAGCCTGGCGTGCTACAGTCATGGGATCACAAAGAGTCGCACACGACTTACCGACTGAACAACAACAACAATAGTGACACAAGTTTGTTGCCCGCTGGTTCCTTAATGTAAGGATCTAAAATGCTCCACAGCTCATATTTCAACAGAACCTTTATTGTTTGTCCTGACTAAAGGGCACCCCCCCTGGGGGACTAAAACCTCTAACTCTACAAAGACTAGAGTTGTAGAAACTTGAAGCACGAAACGCTTCGGTGGGTTTTTGGAATGATGTTGTAGGAGTGAGGGCTCTTCAGAGACACAGAACCAACAGGATGTGAGCATATATGCAGAGGGGCTTCTCAGGAGGCGCAGTGGTCAAGAATCCGCCTGCCAATTCAGGAGACACAAGGGACGCGGGTTTGATCCCTGGGTCGGGAAGATCCCCTGGGATAGAAAATGGCAACCCACTTTCAGTATTCTTGCCTGGAAAATTCCATGGACAGAAGAGACTGGAGGGCTACGGTCCACGGGGTGGCAAAGAGTCAGACATGACTGAGCACTGCACAGAGGTACAGAGAGATTTATTTTAAGGCACTGCTCACCTGATAGTGGAGGCTTGGTGAGTTCAAACTCTGATGAGGTAAACTAGCAGGCGGGAGGCCCCGGGGAGAGCTGTCTTTTGAATCCCAAGGTAGTTTGCTGCAGAATGCCTTCTTGTTCGCAGAGGTCAGTCTTTGTTCTTAAGACCTTCAACTGATTTAATGCGGTCCATCCACGTTATGGCGGGTAATGGAGGGTAATCTACTTTACTCCAAGTCCGTGAATTTAAATGTCAATCTCATCGATAGGCCTCGTGTGAGCAGTCGGCGTCCCTCGAGATCACCGCCTGACAGCCAGGGCGCCAGCGCCCTCCTCCGCGACGTAACCCTGGTGCTGGACAACGCCCGGGGCGCCTCAGGGCTGAGGGGCTGCCGCGCCGCTTGTGGGCAGGCTCGGGCCCGAGCGCGTGAGGCCCGGCGGAGTCTGAGGGCGGCGGGCGGGGCGGCCGTGGAATGCTTCCCGCGGGCCTCTCACTCCCGCGCCTGCGCGCTACCGGGGCTGGAAGGCGGGCTGCCTGGGACTCAGGGCGGAGCGGCACCTCTGCGACTTTGTGTTCCGTTCCTTGCAGGTACGTGGCAACCTCAGTTACTCTGGAGCTGAAAATTGGTTCAGGTATGAGAACTGAGCAGGTGATAATTACTGTCTATTGGGACAACTTCCCTCAGCGTCCTGTTCCTTCCTTCTTGCCTTTTTCTTATTGTAAAATTTGACAAAGTGTGTGTGTGTGTGTGTGTGTGTGTGTGTGCACGCGCGCGCGTGTGTGTGCGTGTGTGCGCAGTCGCGCTCACTCAATCATGTCTGACTCTTGAGAACTCCTGGACTGTAGCCTGCCAGGCTCCTCTGTCTTCAGGATTCTCCAGGCAAGAAGACTGGAGTGAGTTGCCTTTCTTATTCCAGGAGATCTTCCTAACCCAGGGAGCCAACCCTTCTCTTGTGTCTCCTGTATCGGCAAGCGGATTCTTTACCACTGCCCAACCTAGGAAGCCCCTAACACCCTTATTAGCTACTAGTCTGTTTGCCCTTAGCATTCCCTGGTGGCTCGGCAGTAAAGAATCTGCCTGAAATGCAGGAGACACAGGTGATGCTGGTTCGATCCCTGGGTGGGAAGAATTCCCTAGAGAAGGGCATGATAACCCACTCAGTATTCTTGCCTGGAGAATCCCATGGACAGAGGAGCCTGGTGGGCTATGGTCTTTGGGGCCACAAAGAGTCGGACAGGACTGAAGCACCCGTGTATAGCTACTTGACATTATTGAGGCCACTCTCTATGAGTTACCTCTAAACGCCCTGCCAGTCAACTTTTTGTCTGCTCCTCCAACCTTGATGTTTATAGGTAATTTTGGCCTCTTGATTTCCAGCAGTGAAATACTGCCATCTGACCTCTATTACTTCAGGGCACATCATTATTGTGAATGTTAAAGAGCCAGCTCCATGACTGCAGAGAAGGGCCTGAACTGAACTTTTTGTATGACATCTGTTCTCCTCTCACCAGCACATTTCTGATGGCCTTGAAACCATATCTTTTGGAACTTAGCATAGAGCATAACCTGATGATTTTTCTGGCCTCACATTATTAACCACTTCAGCACACCCTCTTTACCTGGTTTCTTTATTCCTTCCTCTACTGTAATTCATGGCAGCTTAAGCCTTTACAGTTTTCCCAGCATTAGTCAGAGCCCTTTTCTTAGGTCTGTCATAGTCAGTCTAGTGGTGGGTAGAATGTCCCATTCCCTGGGGTCCTTGCTAGGGTGATAAATCTATGAAACCCTAGAATGTTCCCTGATGTCAATGAAATATTGCTTATCTAGTCATGTATATTAGTCCCCTTGACAAAATCCAGTTCTAGGGGCAGTCCCCTGGTTCATGTTACTGGCATGTAAGTAATTGTTACGCTTCCTTTTGGGTATAATACCTTTCCTTCCTTCTCAGCTGAGCACTTCCCCAGCCCAGCCATCCTGGGATTTAACCCTTGTATGGCTGAGTACCCAGAAGAGGAGCCCCTGTAATCTTGCAGGGGTTGAGCCTCTTCAGTGTCTTTCAGCAAGACATCTAGCTCTTACTAAGGAAAAAGAATCAAACTGTGTGAACTCTAAAGGTTTGGAGCATGGATATCTGTAGAAACAATTCCTTCACAGGAGTCCATTCAGGAGTCCTCATTCTATGTTTCAGATTCCCAAGTCAGGCCCTTATTTTAGCGGGGCATACCTGCCTTAAATGAGCATTTAAAAATGTCGGCAACTCTGCAGCTCTAATTATTGAAGTTGGATGCTTAACTAGAGGGTAGTGGAGGGTAATCTACTTTACTCAAAGTCCCCTCTTCCACTGCAGGATAAGGTACTCTCTGTAAACTTCCATACAGACCGTCTGACTCTCAAACTTAGTCTTTAAGTCCTGAATTTCACATTATCATTCTGCAGGGCAATAATTGTCAAACAGACTGGGACCTGGGACATTTTGCTGAAGTGCTGCAATGCTTTCAGCTGAACACACCTCTCCTGGAGCAACAAACTACACAGAAAATATATGGGACTAAAAATAACTACATGCATGCACAAGTTAGGGTAAATTCTGGACAAAAGATACAAAGAGACCAAAAAAACCTGACTTCTGCTTCTGAAGAGCCCAGAGCAAAAGCCATGCCCTCTGCACTCAACATCACCTAAGGGGTGGCCAAACCACCTAAGCTGCCTTTCTGGCTCAACTCCTGGGCCTGCCCCTACCCCGACCCCAAATGAGAAACAAGGTCTTCCCCTCCCTCCCCCCACTGCCAGGGAGCAAGCAAGGGAAACTATTGTTTGTTCTTGCTCCCCACTGCTGCAGCAGGGGCCCCCGTAAAGCCTTGTTTGACCTCCAATCAATTTCCATTGAATGGGGAAGGCCAAGAACCCTGATCAGTAATGATTCAACTTTTTAATAATAAGCTCCAGTGCTTTCTAGGCACTGTTGCCTTAATATTTTTCAAATACCTTAATTATTAAATCTATAAAGGAATTCATCTCCGCTGGGATAGCTTCCCAGGTCACCACTGGTGAAATCATTACTGATTAAGAGTACATCATGTGACAGGAATTACCGGTACCCTACATTCTTCAGAATAACATCCTCTTTCTCTGCCAGTTAGTGAATGACCTAGTCCCTGAGCCCATTTTGTTCTTGTTGTTTAGTCACTAAATCGTTTCAGACTCTTTGTGACCCAATGGACTGTAGCCCACTAGGCTCCTCCGTCCATGGGATTCTCCAGGCAAGAATACTGGATGGATTGCCATCTCCTTCTCCAGGGGATCTTCCCGACCCAGGGATCAAATTCGTGTCTCCCGCATTGGCAGACAGTTCTTTACCATTGAGCCCACTTTACTGCCTGCTTTCTGGCATTACCTGCATTAGTTTGGGTTCTCGGAGAAACAGATGTTGGATAAGTTTACATGTGCAAGTCATTTTTTGTGTGTGGAGAATTATCTATGAGAAAAATAGAGAGTCAGAAGACGTTGGTAGAGTTCTCAGACCTTGATGTAGGTTCGATTCCTATGGGAGAGAAAGAACAAAAGAAAGTTGTGTAGGAAAAGTCTTAGATTGTAGCGTAGCTCTAATAAAATTGCAGCAAAGCAGATGGGAAGTCTTCAAGCCAAAGCTGCACATCAGAGGACTGTCTGTCTCTGAGGAACAGGCCTGTCATAGTATTTTAGCCACGTTCAGTCACTGGCTAATGGGAAGTGTGACTTGGGCACAAATGGCCGTGTTGGGTTTCAGAGTGCAGCAGCTGGGACCATCAGTCAGTTTCACTCCCTGTTGTCAGAGGTTGAAGAGGAGCATTTTCTGGACTGCTGAAGTCCAGAATGCTTTTCTCTTTTTTGGAAGGAAGATAAGTCCTTTGGAAGGCCCCTGTTGAAAATGGCAGGAACTCTATCCACCTAAGTTCCTGAGTGAGTGCTTGGAGGATGGCACTTCCCACCGCCATCATATAGGAAAGAAAGAAACTTCTGTTGTGTTTAAGCAATCTATATTTTAGAGTCTGTTTGTAATAGAAGTTCATTTGTTTTAGGTGATGCTTCTTCTCAGCCTACAATTCTCTTTTGTCTTTGCAGCTGTGTGCATTTGCTAACATCTAACATGCTCTGACTCATATTTTTCATTGCCCCCAGTGGTGCCCACTTGCTAATCTTTACAACATGTTTTTCTGATCTAAAAAATAATGACCTGTCTTCACCCACAGATTGTCTCTTATACCAGCAGGGATTATATCTTTGAGGTGGAAGCTATTTAAAATTCAAAATCTAATACTGCCCAGGGCTTTGGTGTCCTATCCTGATTGCTTATTAGATTTCTTTTTTTTTTCCCTAGCCTACTTGAACATTGCTACCTGTGTGTTTCTGAATGCTATGTACATGCCTCGTTCTTAAAGCACTTTGTTTTGATTTGATTCAAAACATCCATATATTCCCTAAATTTTGCATGTTGACTATTGTTCTTTTTGTTTGCCTAAATTAGGGGTTAACGTTCTCTCTGGTTCCTTTCTTCATGTCTTCTCTAAAATACTGTATTGGTTTCATATCTGGAAATTTTTAATCCTCTACTTCTCTGCTCTCTTATTTTATGACCCTTGCTTCTGGACCATCTTCCATATACTTGGTCCATGGGGAAGATTTCCTGGAGAAGGAAATGGCAACCCACTCTGGTATTCTTGCCTAGAAAATCCCATGGATGGAGGAGCCTGGTAGGCTACAGTCCATGGGGTTGCAAAGAGTCAGACACAACTGAGCGACTTCACTTTCATGGTTTTAACAGAGATCCCATTGTTGTTTTCTTTTCCTGGTTCTGGTGTCCAACTCTGATTGGATAGCCTTTCACTATGCAAGACCTCACTTTAACAAAGCTATTTTTCTGTCTGGAGTACCTTCTGATATCTCTCTCCCATGCCCAGGCTGTATCCTTTAACAAACGATAAAAAGCAGACAACTTCCATAGCCTGTTATTTCTTCCATTTCTGGGTCATTATTCTACAACTATTTTAATTGGCCATATATCACAAATATTTTTGCTACACATTGCTAATTGGTTGTTTTCATAATACTAACTTCTGAGGAGTTAACATTTTTGCAGCTAATATAAAAGGTTTGAAACTAAAAATACATATATGTATATGATGCTTAAAACCCCTCCTTTAATTTTATAGAGTATTGTTTTTCAGTCGCTCAGTGGTGTCCAACTCTTTGTGACCCCATGGACTGCAGTGTGCCAGACTTCCCTGTCCTTCACTATCTCCCAGAGATTGCTCAAACCCATGTCCCCTGAGTCACTGATGGCATCCAACATCTCGTCCTCCATTGTCTCCTTCTCCTCCTGCCTTCAATTTTTCCCAGTATCAGGGTCTTTCCTAATGGCTCTTCGCATCATGTGGCCAAAGTATTGGAGCTTCAGCTTCAGCATCAGTCCTTCCAATGAATATTCAGAATGGATTACCTTTAGGGTTGACTGATTTGATCTCCTTGCTGTCCAAGGGACTCTCAAGAGCCTTCTTCAACACCACAGTCCAAAAGTATCAGTTCTTCAGCACTCAGCCTTCTTTATGGTCCAACTCTCACGTCCATACATGACTACTGGAAAAACCAAAGCTTTTTGTTGGTTGGAATTTTGTTAGCAAAGTAATGTCTCTGCTATACTCTTTACAGAGTATAAAAATATTTAATGGTCCAGAAAACAAACTTATGTTTATCAAAAGGGAAAGGGGGTTGCAGAAGGATAAATTAGGATCTTGGGATTAACAGATACAAACTACTAGATATAAAATAAACAGCAAGGTCCTACTGTATACATAGGGAAACATATTCAATTTTCTCTAATCATAATGGAAAAGAATATGAAAAAGAATATATATAATCTCAGTCACTTTGCTGTATACCAGAAACAAACACAATATTGTAGGGGATCTTCCCAACCCAGGGATTGAACCCAGGTCTCCTGCATTACAGGCAGATTCTTTACTGCCTGAGCCAGGAAGGAAGTCCTAAATCAACTATACTTCAATTAAAAAAAATTTAAAAGCTCCTTCCTTATAGATAATTGTTCTGAGGACTAAAAAATAAAAAATAAATTTAATATCCTCACATATATTTTTCAAAATCCCAATTTGGAGAGAGGAAATATTCAGATTGATTTTCTAAGTATCCCCAGCTTGTTCATTTTTAACTTCACAGAGTGTGTAGCTAATTTATATATTATATTGCTTATTACTAGGAACCTGGCAGGTTCAGTCCATGGAGTCACAGAGTCAAACATGACTGAGCGATTGACACACACACATATCACAGCTATTCTACACAAAGAGATCATTTTTGGTTAGTCTTTCAGACTAGCATGGTATTTATCTATTCTCTTACTGCATTAGTGGGCATGGTTAAAACACAATTTTGAAGGCTTCTGTAGAGTCAAAATAACCCTTACCTACTCTGACTACACTACTGTAGGGAATATCTTATACTCTTTTCCTCCTGTTACCTTGTAAAGCCCTAGCCACATGTACTATCAAACTCAAGCTCTAATTTTTAGAGTTAAAACAAAAATCAACATTGGTTTATTCTGGCATATTCTATGTATTGACCTCTGTGGAAGCATTCACTCTAATTGTGAAATATTGTAGGATCAGTTCAGTTCAGTTGCTCAGTCGTGTCCGACTCTTTGCGATCCCATGAATTGCAGCACGCCAGGCCTCTCTGTCCATCACCAACTCCTGGAGTCTACCAAAACCCATGTCCATCGAGTCGGTGATGCCATCCAACCATCTCATCCTCTGTCATCCCCTTCTCCTCCAGCCCCCAATCCTACCAAGCATTAGGGTCTTTTCCAATGAGTCAACTCTTCGCATGAGGTGGCCAAAGTATTGGAGTTTCAGCTTCAACATCAGTCCTTCCAATGAACACCCAGGATTGATCTCTTTTAGGATGGATTGATTGAATCTCCTTGCAGTCCAAGGGACTTTCAAGAGTCTTCTCCAACACCACAGTTCAAAAGCATCAATTCTACGGTGCTCAGCTTTCTTCACCATCCAACTCTCACATCCATACATGACCACTGGAAAAACCATAGCCTTGACCAGATGGACTTTTGTTGGAAAAGTAATGTCTCTGCTTTTAAATATGCTATCTAGGTTGGCCATAACCTTCCTTCCAAAGAGTAAGCATCTTTTAATTTCATGGCTGCAATCACCATCAGCAGTGATTTTGGAGCCCCCAAAAATAAAGTCTGACACTGTTTCCACTGTTTCCCCATCTATTTCCCATGAAGTGATGGGACCAGATGCCATGATCTTAGTTTTCTGAACGTTGAGCTTTAAGCCAACTTTTTCACTCTCCTCCTTCACCTTCACCAAGAGGCTCTTTAGTTCTTCTTCACTTTCTGCCATAAGGGTGGTGTCATCCGCATATCTGAGGTTATTGATATTTCTCCCAGCAATCTTGATTCCAGCTTGTGTTTCTTCCAACCCAGCGTTTCTCATGATGTACTCTGCATATAAGTTAAATAAGCAGGGTGACAATATACAGCCTTGACGTACTCCTTTTCCTATTTGGAACCAGTCTGTTGTTCCATGTCCAGTTCTAACTGTTGCTTCCTGACCTCCATACAGGTTTCTCAAGAGGCAGGTCAGATGGTCTGGTATCCCCATCTCTTTCAGAATTTTCCACAGTTTATTGTGATCCACACAGTCAAAGGCTTTGGCATAGTCAATAAAGCAGAAATAGATGTTTTTCTGGAACTCTCTTGCTTTTTTGATAATCCAGCAGATATTGGCAATTTGATCTCTGGTTCCTCTACCTTTTCTAAAACCAGCTTGAACATCTGGAAGTTCACGGTTCACGTATTGCTGAAGCCTGGCTTGGAGAATTTTGAGCATTACTTTACTAGCATGTGAGATGAGGGCAATTGTGCGGTTGTTTGAGCATTCTTTGGCGTTGCCTTTCTTTGGGACTGGAATGAAAACTGATCTTTTCCAGTCCTGTGGTCACTGCTGAGTTTTCCAAATTTGCTGGCATATCGAGTGCAACACTTTCACAGCATCACCTTTGAGGATTTGAAATAGCTCAACTGGAATATATGGCATAAAGAGCACAGCAATGGAGTTAGCACTCCAAACTCAGTTCCAATGTCCTTGTTTATAAATGTGAGTAATAAAAGTTCCAGTATAGAATAACTCTGGAGATGGGACCAGATATTATCTGTAAAAACTCAGCATTGGATAGAATATTTGTAAAGCTACTAAGTAATAAATAAATGATTTTCACTTAGCTATTTTGAAGAGGAAGGAAAGAAAAGGTGGACACAGCAGATGAGGAAAAGGGGAAAGAGACAAAAGGAAATAGGAGAAAGGCACAAAAAGCCTCCAGAAACCTGGCTATTCACTGCTCTACAATCCTTACAAAGATTATTGTGAATGCTATAATGAGTTATTTTGAATACATCCAGGAAGTTTCTTTTTTTTTCCAGGAATTGTTAAACATTTTAAAGAATTTGAGAAAACTGATATCATTCCAATCCATAGAAACTTTAGGTGCTAGACTACTATATACTGTTTCTTTATTTTATCTTTTTTAATTTGCCACGGACCTGGTTGTATCATTTTCTGGCTGTATAGCCTTGGGCAGATCATTTAGATGCTTTATAAAGTGATAATTAATATTCTTTGCAACTTAACTATCTTAAGGTTTAGATATTCTTCAAGAGATTTTTTTAATTTAAATTTTCAATTAAACTCTTTAAATTAACTTTACTGACCAAATTAAGCTTTAAATAACTTCATCAAGCTATTGTAGATTGTTAAAGTACAGTTAAAATGATTTGAGTACCTCTATCTCTTACTTTCTCCCCTCTCTGCTGCCCACTTTTTCCTCCCTTTTTGTTTTATTTCTATTTTCCCCTCTCTTTCCTCCTCTTTCTCAGATATACATTCAGTAAAGTTGGTTTTTCTTTCTTGTCAATTTTAGCATCTTCAGTACCAGCCTTTGAATATGTATAACTATTTATGAATGAGTATAGCTGAGTGTGGGTCTTGTCCAGTGAATCAGCATTAAAGAATCTACCTGCAGTGCAGGAGACACAGGTTTGATGTGAGTCAGGAAGATCCCCTAGGAGGAGGGCAGGGCAACCCACTCCAGTATTTTTGCCTGGAGAATCTCACAGACAGAGGAGCCTGGTGGGCTGCAGTCCATAGGGCCACATAAAGTTGGACACGACTGAAGTGACTTAGCGCATATACATGCATAGCTGAGCATAGAATTCCAGTTTATTTCTGAACCTATTTTAATGTAGTCAATGTAAGAATTTAAAAATATATTGTTTTATATGTTCAGTGAACAGTTGAAAGATAGCCATCCCTTATCCCTTCATTTTATTTCTCTTAAAATACAA
Source organism: Okapia johnstoni (assembly GCA_024291935.2). Taxonomy (NCBI): domain Eukaryota; kingdom Metazoa; phylum Chordata; class Mammalia; order Artiodactyla; family Giraffidae; genus Okapia; species Okapia johnstoni. The sequence goes on along the minus strand of CM044310.1, from coordinate 46,273,590 downwards.
AAGCTGTCACTTCAAAGTATTACTGAAAACAAAATAGAACAAAAGCTAATGCTAAGAGAAGAACTGAAAACAACACAAAACAAAAAACAATCCAAACCGCCTTCCAAATGCCTTTCACCACACTCTGTAAGATACTGAAACAGAGTTTTCTATTCCTGTCACATCCAGTTGCAGGATTTACCAGAAGTGGACCTTGTTCCAGTTAGATGAAGTAAGATTATACTGAAAGCTGCTGATCTGTTTTCAGAAGAATTGTTACAATCCTTGAGAGAAATTGCTTAGAGTAATAGAATTTTAGCAGAAATGAATCTGTTACTAGCTGGGAAAAATTGTTACAGCCACAAAGACTTGAGATGCCAAACTTGCCATTTTGATTATGGTCTATGAAATTAGGATATAGGGGAAGGGAAATATATTGAAAGAAAGTTTTATTATTGTCTTTTAACAGAAACGTATACCCCTGTGAATTGCACCTTTTTTTTTTTCCAGAAAATGGTCATTACTAACCCTAGTGATGAACTTCACTTGCATGTCACTTCACAGTGATATCTTCCTCTTCCTTGGATAATCCAAATGATGAAAGGAAGACAGACATATGGACTTCTCTCTTTGATGATAATTTTATCTTGAGAAACTAAATTTAAAACTTGATCTTTGGTTAAAAACACTAAAACGATCAGGCCCTAATTCAAACTAAATGATTGAGATTAATCACCAACTTAGAAGTCACTCTAGATCACTTATAATTTAGGAATTTATTTTTAAACTAAATCAATTATAGTTTGTTAGTATTTTCAGGTAAAACTGCTGTGGGCAAGGAAATAAAAATTGAGAACTAAAGGCAGCATTTGTTCATAAATGAAGAAGTATATTTAGTCAACAAAAATATTAGAACCAATCATGAAAAATTGTTCATGTTCATAGTTTCCTATTAAAAAGTACACAAATTTTTTCATATTTATACTGTATTAGTTCACTCAGGCTGCTATAACAACATACTACAGCCTAAGTAGCTTATAAACAACAGAAATTTTTTCTGAAAGTTCTCGAGGCTGTGAATCTCAGATCAGACTGTCAGAATAGTCAAGTGAGATCCCCCTTACAGTTGCAGACTTCTCATGGTAACCTTACATAATGAAAGGAGCTAAATTCTACAGTGTCTCTTATAAGGGTACTAATCCCTCTACCCTCCTGACTTAATCATCTACCAAAGGCCCCATCTCTTAATAACCTCACACTGGACAATTCAGTGTCTGAATCTGAACGGACACATCTGACCGTAGCAATAACAATAGAACAAAATGAATCATAAAATTACACAATTTTTTTGTAGATTTCAAATGTAAATTCAATCTACTCATCTCACTAAATCCTGTCTTTGCTGCTTTGTACTAAAGACGTCAATTAAGCAAAATCAAATCAAAAAAGCAATTAGTAATTTCTAAAATTTAAGGTTTTTTCAAACTAACAAAAGATTGCTGAGAATCCAAATTTGATCCCACGCCTCTGACGTAGGAAACTTGTCCCTCACTCTGACCGTTTCCACTGTGGCAAGTGTGTGACATACCCCCGGTTATTATATTGGCAACTGATTGTTTCTCTAGCCCCTAACTGGAACAGTTTTGGCACAGTTATTTTGGATTAACACAAAATACATAATTTAGAAAAATTTTAGTCCAGATTTTCCCCTTTCTATGTACTTTTATTTTCCCTGAGTTTCTAGCTACATGATTTCCAAAATTGCTTTTACCATTTATTGCTGAAAATTCTGAGTTATATGCATATTTGCAAGATCATAGCCAAAGTAGATATGTAATACAAGCTTTAGTGAGGAAAAATGTTCAATGGGGCACATAATTTTGTACCAAAGGACACAATTCTAAACTTCTAAAACCATAATAAATAGTAGTAGTAAAAACTTCTTACTTTATGAAGAGGCAATATGATGTCCCCTGAAACAATAAGCTTTGGATAAAATAGTTTTACCCTGTTACTTAATAATTCATTCTGGGAATAAAAATTAGCTTTCCATGTGAAATTTATTTCTTTGGATGTAAGAAAAATATTAACTATCTCCTTTACTGGTGCTGTGTGCTGTGTTCAATCACTTGTGTACAACTCTTTGCAACCCCATGGTCTGTATGTAGCCTGCCAGACTCCTCTGTCCCTGGAATTTCCCAGGCAAGAATACTGGAGTGGGTTGCCATTTCCTTCTCCAGGGGATCTTCCTTATCCAGAGACTGAGCTTGCGTCTCTTATGTCTCCTGCATTGGCAGACAGATTCTTTACCAGAATGGAAGCCCATTAGGATGTAATTAAATACAACTAAATTATCTGTGCTGAAGTGCCTATCACTGGATTTGCCATGTAACGCTTACTAGCAAAATATAACTTTCCGTGTTCAGTGAATGTTCATTTGCCTTCCATATACAAATAAAAGCAGCTGTGTACTCAAGACTGAGAAAAGTCCCTCTATTGTCAGTGTAGCAATATAATCTCACGTTTTATTTTTTTGGACTAGTCACTTTCTCTCAGTGGATTATCTAGAACTCCTAATTTAGAGCATAAACATGGTTCTTGTAATTATGTGACATGATTATAAATGCAGTTTTTTTCCTTTCAGTTTCAGCTGCAGTGTCTAGTAATACTAAGTTGAATAAAGTAGTTTTTATCTTTAACAGTTACAGAAGAGGTTACGAGGCAGAGAGAAGTATTGTTAAAAGTGAAGAGATTTTACACGAGGAACTCAGTGCTCTGGTTCCCCTCCCCCACCCCCACTCCAGCATAATGGGCTGAGACAGGCAAGTCCTTCCCCTCACTTTAAGTAAAGAGAGAGAGTCTTCAAAATGACCAGGAAGAGAGCTTGATGTATGTCCCCTGGGATTCACTGAAAAGCAACATTGAGGCCACACTATAGGAGGGAAGAAGTGATAAATGCCTGGAAAGGTGCCTGCCCTCCAAAGTCACCATCCAGAGGAAAAAAAAATGCATGAGTACACATGCTCCAAAGAGGCTCACTCATGAAAGAAGCATGAAAGGATCATCTCTGATTCTATTACAGTCAACTGAAAGGGTGAAAATACCTTGGGCCAAAGAACTAGTTGAACTATTAAGATGCCCAAGGGGTTGCAAATGACCAGCCATGAAATTTCGTGCATCCTTAACAAGAAAATTGTACACCAGGTAGGCCCAGAGTTAGAGTTTCCAAAGAACACACAAAAACTGTCCAGGAGCAGAACTGCTTCATTGTGTTAGATTCTTCAGTGTATGTAGACATGATGTTCATAGTATTCTCAAGTGAAGAGGAATTCATCTCTCTAGTGTACATTATTAGTTTAAGACATTTCAGTTTTGCATTCAGATTGCACAAAATATCCCTACCTTAATGATGCTGATTTGTTAAATTTTTGTAACACCATAGTATTATAAGGAAAGCAAGTACTTTCCAATTCTTTTCTGCTTCCTTTCTGTTGCTTCCATCAACTTTGAAAAGTTCAAGCTCTGGATTTGCAAAATAGAAGGAGTGGTAGCTATCAGATGAGGAAACAACAACAAAAAATCAACATCTCCTTTTTTAACCTACTCTCCTAGTTGACATTCTTCTGTTTATATAGGTATGGATGTTGTTGCACAACTTTGAGTAAAGAGAAATATACCTATGTAATAAGTTATTACCTGTTTTCTGTATCCATTTGAATTTTATGAAGATCTATGCACACGTGGATGCAACAATGCTAATGTTTCTGATGAGATCTTTCTCTTTACATTTTATGTTAACCCTAAATAGAAAAAACAAATAGTGGGGCTTTTTACAATGTTTTCATAAAGATTGATTTTGAATCTGTGTCTTCTGGTAAACTATTTACTACTAGAAATATTTCAAAGCAAAGAGAGTTAGACTGCATCCTACAATTTATGAAAGTATTGAAGCATGACTTGAATAGTGATTATTAGAACAAAAGCTATATACCATCTTGTCATTTTTTCAGTAAATGATAACATGCTCATATTCATTTAGATATAAGCCATGTAAACAGATGTTTTTATATAGAAAAGGAAACCCTGAATTGTTGAATTGTTCTAGTATAACTGCACTCAAACAGACATTTGAGGATTTAAGAGGGAATGCCATGACCAACAAATCCAGATGCTGTTTGAGCTCAAGTAAATCCAACAGCAACATTCAGCTTTATGCTTTTACCCTTGAGACAGCTTGAATTCAATAGCTATTTGCTGAATTATGTGAGGGTGAGACAAAAAATGAAAATACCATGTAAAATAGTGTTTCAAATAACATATTGGTTTGAAGACATTTATTCCAATTTTTATAAGGCTTTATTTATTTCCTATGGGTTGGTTTAGCTTGTTAGTGTTGCTATAAATCCAGTATTTACAACATACATTCCTTCAAGCATGAGGTAATCGCATATGTCGTACAGGAAGAAAAGTAGTTTCCGTTTTTTCTATGAGACACGTTTTTTTCCCCCCCAATCACTGAGTTTAAGCCTTGGAAGAAATATGAATGTAAACATTCATGAAATTAGGCAAAATTACTTTAATCAATACATTTATTAATTGTAGTAACAGTGCCTTATTTCTAGTGAATATATGACATTACTGCTACTATTTCTTCTTCTCTAATGTGAAATTCAAATATTTTCATGCCATATTACTTGAATTAAAAGCATTCTCACCTCTTTTAGTTTGCTGTACTATGTAAATTCAAGGCTACTTAAAAATTGCTTCTATTAGAAAATTGTAAAGCGGACTGAGCTTACCAATAAAATGTCCTTAGGTATTGCCAAGGAACTCTGTTCATTTTTTTGGTTGTTTGTTTTCAGGCCTTTGCTTGTGCTTACACACATACACATACACATTACTTGGGATTCCTGAGCATTCTAAGAGTAAACTTCCTCTTCAAGCCTCAAGAGTACCTCAGGTCCGTGAGGCTTTGTCCTGCTGATGAGTCAGAGTGAACCACAACATAGAACTTCATACTCAACCTCAGTGAAAAACATTTAACTCCCAAAGCTCTCAGCCTTCTCATTCTATTGCCTCAGTGTGCATCCATATACTCATCTCAACAAATGCTTATTAAAATTAATAGCCAGTGAGAACAGGATGGGGAATACAGTAGAAATAATCTCTGCTCTTATGGAATTTACAGTCTAGTAGGAGAAACAGATATTAAATACAGAACAAAAACATATACAATATGCATCTATAGCAATGTGTGCCAGTTACAGGAATTTGACTGTAACGACTTAATCAAATATGGATTTATTGTCTCACATTAAAGAAGTTTTGTTGTGACATTTTAATTGTCAAAAATGGTCACACCAATATATTTGCTCTTCCTATAATTTAGAGGTCGAGCTTATATTTTCTCCTTTTGAATTTGGTAGGTTTCAACTATGGCAAATGTGACACTATGTGACTTCCATGACTAAATTTTTAAAGGAAATAAACCTTTTGCCTCATCCTCTTGTTACACTTGATTTTGTAAAACAGCTACCAGGCTATGTAGAACCATACGTAGCCATCCCAGCCCCAGACCTGGGTCCAGCTGAAGTCTCAGTCGATAGTAAGGTCTATTGACTTTAGATCAATATCTATTATCAACATCTATCAATCAATTACTATTGTTTGAGTCAGTCTTCAGATGATTCCAACACTGCTCCCAACTGACATTGGAGTAAAGATGAGCCGTCCCTTAGAGACCCAGACAAAACTGTACATTTGTGAATAAAATTAGTATTATACAAACTATAACATTTTAAAATTGTTTGAGCATGCTTTGGAAACTTTAAATAGGGTGCTAGAAAATTTTATGTAAATATTTATATTTATATATCTTCAGGAATTAGTGGAAAGTGGACAAAAGGAAGCTTGAAAAGTCTTGAAGTGAGAGTTAGTAAAAGCCAAAAAGGAGAGACTATTAATAGAAACCTCATGGCTCTCACTTTTTAATAACCTTTTGCTGTCAGTGGGAACTTTAAGGAAAGTAAGAAAAATATCATTGCAATCTGGGGTAACGGGAGAAACTACTTTCTACTAGCACTTGTTGTGTGGTAATAGTTTAGATGTTGTCACCTACAGTAATGTGGAAAATAGCATATTTGTCTAATGAACTTGGCCAGGCAAAGTGTTGAAGATGCGGCCCACCTTCTTCAAGCTGCTTCTAATAAAATGAGAAAGGAAAGTTTTAGACTAAAGAAAGAACCATTAGATAAAAGTGAACCAGGACTTGCTGAGAAGTCCTAAGCAGGCAGGGGATTTCTCATTGTTTTTTATATATATTTTCTGTACATTGTTTGTATATAAGAAAAGATGCTAACATAAAGAAATTATTTCCAACCAAATATCAAATACAGAGGGCATACCTGGCATAGATAACAACAACAAAAATCACTAACACTCCTGAGCAGCTTATCTGTCTGCTTTGCCACTTTAAGAATGGTAATTTTATACTCATATTCATAAGATGGTGATTATACCCATAGACTGCATCTCATTCTACATAGGAGGGAGAGTAAAGGCAGCTGGGATGAGCTACCCTGGGCCGGAGGTCAGGGGCGGCAGCTGCGTTTTGTTGGAGCAGCCCTGAAGAAAGACCCGTGTCCAAGGTAACAGAAACCCAGGTAAGACGGTGGGCACTGAGAGAGGGGATCAGAGGCAGGCAGGCTGAAACTACAGTCATGGACAACTAGCCATTCTGATCACATGGACCACAGCCTTGTCTAACTCAGTGAAACTAAGCCATGCCATGTGGGGCCACCCAAGATGGACAGGTCATGGTGGAGAGGTCTCACAGAATGTGGTCCACTGGAGAAGGGAATGGCAAACCACTTCAGTATGCTTGCCTTCAGAACCCCATGAACAGTATGAAAAGGCAAAAAGATAGGACACTGAAACATGAACTCCCTGGGTCAGTAGGTGCCCAATATGCTACTGGAGATCAGTGGAGAAATAACTCCAGAAAGAATGAAGGGATGGAGCCAAAGCAAAAACAACACCCAGTTGTGAATGGGACTGGTGATAGGAGCAAGATTCGATGCTGTAAAGAGCAATATTGAATAGGAACCTGGAATATTAGGTCCATGAATCAGGGCAAATTGGAAGTGGTTAAACAGGAGATGACAAGAGTGAACATCAACATGCTAGGAATCAGTGAACTAAGATGGACTGGAATAGGTGAATTTAACTCAGATGACCGTTATATCTACTACTGCAGGCAGGAATCCCTTAGAAGAAATGGAGTAGCCATCATAGTCAACAAAAGAGTCTGAAATGCAGTACTTTGAGGCAATCTCAAAAATGACAGAATGATCTCTGTTCATTTCCAAGGCAAACCATTCAATATCACGGTAATTCAAGTCTATGCCCCAACCAGTAACCCCAAAGAAGCTGAAGTTGAACAGTTCTATGAAGAACTACAAGACCTTCTAGAACTAACACCCAAAAAAGATGTCCTTTTCATTATAGAGGACTGAAATGCAAAAGTAGGAAATCAAGAAACACCTGGAGTAACAGGCAAATTTGGCCTTGGGGTACAGAATGAAGCAGGGCAAAGGCTAATAAAGCTCTGCCAAGAAAGCACACTGGTCATAGCAAACACTCCCTTCCAACAACACAAGAGAAGACTCTACACATGGACATCACCAGATGGTCGACACCAAAATCAGATTGATTATATTCTTTGCAGCTAAAGATGGAGAAGTTCAATACAGTCAGCAAAAACAAGACTGGGAGCTGACTGTGGATCAGATCATGAATTCTTTATTGCCAAATTCAGACTGAAATTAAAGATAGTGGGGAAAACCTCTAGACCATTCAGGTATGACCTAAATCAAATCCCTTATGACTATACAGTAGAAGTGAGAAATAGATTTAAAGGACTAGATCTGATAGACAGAATGCCTGATGAACTATGGATGGAGGTTCGTGACATTGTACAGGAGACAGGAATCAAGACCATCCCCAAGAAAAAGAAATGCAAAAAAGCAAAATGGCTGTCTGAGGAGGCCTTACAAATAGCTGTGAAAAGATGGGAAGCAAAAAGCAGAGGAGAAAAGGAAAGATATACCCATTTGAATGCAGAGTTCCAAAGAACAGCAAGAAGAGATAAGAAAACCTTCCTCAGCAATCAATGCAAAGAAATAGAGGAAAACAATAGAATGGGAAAGACTGGAGATCTCTTCAAAACAATTAGAGATACCAAGGGAACATTTCATGCAAAGATGGGCTCAATAAAGGACAGAAATGGTAGGGACCTAACAGAAGCGGAAGATATTAAGAAGAGGTGGCAAGAATACACAGAAGAATTGTACAGAAAAGATCTTCATGACCCAGAAAATCACGATGGTGTGATCACTCACCTAGAGCCAGACATCCTGGAATGTGAAGTCAAGTGGGCCTTAGGAAGCATCAACACGAACAAAGCTAGTGGAGGTGATGGAATTCCAGTTGAGCTATTTCAAATCCTGAAAGATGACACTGTGAAAGTGCTGCACTCAATATGCCAGCAAATCTGGAAAACTCAGCAGTGGCCACAGGACTGGAAAAGGTCAGTTTTTGTTCCAATCCCAAAGAAAGGCAATGCCAAAGAATGCTCAAACTACTGCACAATTGCACTCATCTCACATGCTAGTAAAGTAATGCTCAAAATTCTCCAAGCCAGGCTTCAGCAATACATGAACCGTGAACTTCCAGATGTTCAAGCTGGTTTTAGAAAAGGCAGAGGAACCAAAGATCAAATTGCCAACATCCGATGGATCATTGGAAAAGCAAGAGAGTACCAGAAAAACATCTATTTCTGCTTTATTGACTATGCCAAAGCCTTTGTGTGGATCACAATAAACTGTGGAAAATTCTGAAAGAGATGGGAATACCAGACCACCTGACCTGCCTCTTGAGAAACCGGTATGGAGGTCAGGAAGCAACAGTTAGAACTGGACATGGAACAACAGACTGGTTCCAAATAGGAAAAGGAGTATGTCAAGGCTGTATATTGTCACCCTGCTTATTTAATTTATATGCAGAGTACATCATGAGAAATGCTGGGCTGGAGGAAGCACAAGCTGGAATAAAGATTTCCGAGAAAAATATCAATAACCTCAGATATGCAGATGACACCACCCTATGGGAGAAAGTAAAGAGGAACTAAAGAGCCTCTTGATGAAAGTGAAAGAGGAGAGTGAAAAAGTTGGCTTAAAGCTCAACATTCAGAAAACTTATATCATGGCATCCGGTCCCATCACTTCATGGCAGATAGATGAGAAAACAGTGAAAACAGTGGCTAACTTTATTTTTCTGGGCTCCAAAATCACTGCAGATGGTGACTGCAGCCATGAAATTAAAAGATGCTTGCTCCTTGGAAGGAAAGTTATGACCAACCTAGACAGCATATTAAAAAGCAGAGACATTACTTTGCCAACAAACGTCCATCTAGTCAAGGCTATGGTTTTTCCAGTGGTCATGTATGGATGTGAGAGTTGGACTATAAAGAAAGGTGAGCGCATAAGAATTGATGCTTTTGAACTGTGGTGTTGGAGAAGACTCTTGAGCGTCCCTGGGAATGCAAGGAGATCCAACCAGTCCATCCTAAAGGAGATCAGCCCTGGGTGTTCATTGGAAGGACTGATGTTGAGCTGAAACTCCAATACTTTGGCCACCTGATTCGAAGAGCTGACTCATTGGAAAAGACCCTGATGCTGGGAAGGATTGAGGGCAGGAGGAGAAGGGGACAACAGATGACATAGTTGGATGGCATCACCGACTCGATGGACATGAATTTGGGTGGACTCAGGGAGTTGGTGATGGACAGGGAGGCCTGGCGTGCTGTGGTTCACGGGGTTGCAAAGAGTCAGACACGACTGTGGGACTGAACTGATTGAAAGGCTAAGGGCATGTTCCCTAAGTTATTTAGACTCTCTTGCTTCAAATTCAAAATTAGTAAAATTAGATTAATAACAGTAGCTACCTCACAGCCACCTCATTCCTTATAGGAATGAAATACATTAATAAGGATAAAGCATTTGAAATCATGCCAGAAACATGAGTACTATAAACATTTATTTTAAAGAAGGAAAAAATACGCCTGCTGAATCAGTTCTTCTGATCAGAAAAACAATAACTTTTATGTAACCCCTGATTTGCAGAATACCTCTCACCTCCCCTTTGCCAAAACTGAATTACATTTTTTAAATGGGTGATATTTCATACTGAAGAGTATCAGAGACCTAGTAGTAAAGAAAAAGAGAAAAATGGACACTGAGTGGGCAACTGTCATCAATGTCCTTAAAGAAAAAGAAATGTAAAATGTCATATGAGCATGTCCTAGGGATTCTGAACCTAGTCTTAGGACCTAAGGCAATTCAAGTAGGAGTGGAATATACAGTGAGAATGTGCTATATATTCTTGTGACACAATTTATTGCTATTAACAGGATATTTAGGAGTAATATTGGGGTAAATACAATGGGGAGCATCAATGAACTATGAAGAGCAGAGCAACAATGAGCTCTATTATTTAAGCAATTGTGTGTATATATACACATTTTTCTTTTATGTATATTCATGCATTTATAACTTTCTTTCATTATATCTGAGTTACACTTTATGTCTTAATTATATCTGAGGTATAGTTAATTTTTATTCATATCTTTTATTTTTAAACTTTATGTATTTTTATTTACCTTTCTTTAAGGTATTCAGTCATATCACATATTTTGTTGAATCCTCTAGAACTTTTTCAGTTATTCAATTTTAAGCTCTGGATTTTTCTACTATTTAATAGTTTTTATTTGTTGCTATTATTGATTTTCATTCATTTATCTCATGCTTTCCTATAATTTTTTAATACAGTTTTCTAAAATTTATACTAGTATAATTATACTAGTTAATTGGAAACCCTTATTGACTGAATCGGAGAAGGCAATGGCAACCCACTCCAGTACTCTTGCCTGGAAAATCCCATGGACGGAGGAGCCTGGTAGGCTGCAGTCCATGGGGTCGCTAAGAGTCGGACACGACTGAGCGACTTCCCTTTCACTTTTCCCTTTCATGCATTGGAGAAGGAAATGGCAACCCACTCCTGTGTTCTTGCCTGGAGAATCCCAGGGATGGGGGAGCCGCGTGGGCTGCCGTCCATGGGGTCGAACAGAGTCGGACACGACTGAAGCGACTGAGCAGCAGCAGTAGCAGCATTGACTAAATGTAATATCTAACCCAATTGGAGTCAATTTCTATCAATTGCTCTTTTCCTCCCCAAAGTATGAGTCATTTTTCTGTCCTTCACATATCTATTAGTTTTTGGTTGAAAATTGGACATTTTACATCAAGGTTTTATTTGACTGAGGATTCTCATGTTTTCTTCTGAGACTGTTTAATGTTTATTCTTGTAGGCAAGTGGCTGAATTTAAAATGTGAAATTCGTTTACCCACAGTGGTTCATAATGATACCTCTGCCCACTTTTTCTTAGATTTTTGCACCTTAGTCTTTACTCTGGCTACCTGGTGGTGTCCCTCTGCTTACATCATTTAGAGATTAGCCATGGATTTGGGTAGAACTTAGATTTTGAGGATTACTCTTCCTGTAATTTTCTTTCTTCTATAACTACCTTTTAAATTTCTAGTTGCTCAGTCATCCCAGAGTTCAACTTCTTAACCTCAAACCAAAAAAGGCTTTAACTTGCTGATGCCTATGCTGTGTTCAGGTAAGTAACATGCTCCAAGTTGAACAAGTATGTCTTTCAAGGGTAGAATTCCCCCTGGTTTCTACAGGTTTGTACTTCATGCTGTCAGGGACCTACCACATGCCTGTGTCATCATTAGTCAGCCAGAGATTTGGAAAGAATTTGTATTCAATTTTGGATTTTTGCTATTCTGTGACTTTTCTTTACCTTCCCTCAATTTAATCATCTGCCACTTTGAACTAGTAAGGCATATGATTAGGGAGAACCACGCGAAGAGTAACCCTCAAAGTCTAAGTTCTACCCAAATCCATGGCTAATCTCTAAATGATGTAAGCAGAGGGAAGCCACTAGGGAGCCAGGGTAAAAACTGAGGTGCAACTCCTTCTGAACTGGAGTTGGGAGATGAACTCAGGCTAAAAGCCAGATGCTCATATCTCTTACCCAATAGAGTAGTATTTTTTTAATAAAACTTCTTTTTCATTTTTTGTCCTAATTTTGACTGTTTGCAATGATTTGGTGAAGTTTTTATAAATATCTGCCATTTTCAGAAGCCCCAAATAAATTTTTAACCATTCTAATTTCCATTTCTTTTCAAGGTATACTAGCATTTTTACCTATGTTTGTACATTTTTCTTTTAGGATGATTTCATAATCTCACTTGTATATTTGGTGCAACATAAAATTTTATCCACCTGACCCAAACTGTCTAAGATGGTGTATCACTTTGAAGCACTGTTTAGATTATCACTATCATTGCTCAAGTTCCAGGACTGCTAGTTTCCCCTGCCATCAGCCTTCATATATTTTCTAATGCTGTATGATTAATTATCCATTAACCTCTGCCTCCATTGTCTAATTTTTATAACCTAAATATCTAAATGTATATTACTTTTTAAGATAATAATTCTAGTATCCAGTTACTGAGTAAAGGATTCCAAGAGGCTGAGCAGAATAAGAAGCACATTCCAATTTGTTTGGCCATGGTTTTAAGTTGATAAAATGAAAGAAATACTCAAATATATGAAGAAAGGTTATTCCTCATCTCTTCCTTTCCTCACTTTAGAAAGAATAAATATTATGCATACCCAACTTTTCTCCATCTTATTAATCACTTGCTGATATGAATGTAATGTTCAGTATAAGGCATTGGTGTAAGAGGCAGCAGCATATTTTTTTTTAATTTACTCATTTGAAGATGTTCATTGTCTTACGTGCATCATGACTTGTTATTCTAAATAGTAACTGATGAACTTGTTTTAAAAGGTTTGAAGATAGCTGTTTTAAAATCTTGAAGCTTTAATATTTACATATGTATATGTACATATGGGTTTCCCAGGTGACTCAGTGGGTAAGGAATCCATCTGCAATGCAGGAGACTCAGGAGATGGGGCTTCAAGCCCTAGGTTGAGAAATCCTGTGGGGGAGGGCATGGCAATCTACTCCAGTATTCTTGCCTAGAGAATCCCATGGACTGAGGAGTCTGGTGGGCTACAGTCCACGGGCTCATGAAGAGTTGGACACAATTGAAGCAACTGAGCACACACATACGTGTGCATGCACACACATGATTAGTCATGTCCAACTCTTTACAAGTCCGTGGACTGTAGCCCGCTAGGCTCCTCTGTTCATGAGATTCTCCAGGCAAGAATACTGGAGTGGGTTGCCATTCCCTTCTCCAGGGAATCTTCCCGACCTAGGGATTGAACCCTGGTCTCCCACATTGCAGGCAGAGTCTTTACCATCTGAGTCACCAGGGAAGCACCCCACCCATATATATATAGTCTAAAACTACAAAAGAATATATGTATGAGTGAGCAAATGAGTGTGTGTGTGTGTGTGTATCCGTGTAGGTAGTCAGTGAGATCCGAAATTTCTAATATACTGTGTCAAAACTTATGACTCAAAAATTTAAAGCCTACAAAACATGTTATATTATTTCAACATTTAGAGATCTGACTAAACCTTTTCTGTCACTAGAGAACAGAAAATTTGAACTAGAGTAGATGAGAGACAAGTCAGTGCTTTATGGACTGTTTTCTGTAGTACATTCTGAACTCTTAAAAAATTGATAGACACAGTCTTTCTTGGGATTCTTGCATCTTGTGATACAACTATTAGAAATAAATAGAAAGAATGTTCAACTTGTGCCTTTCTTGTCCTGCCACACACTTCTTCCTTCAGCCATATGTCATTAATATAGCTAATGGGATTTTGGCACCAGACTGACTGGGAAGGGATGTGGTAAAGGTGGGGGTGGATGAAAGCGGATGACATGAACAAGGAAAGCACTCAATATTTCTCTGTTTAAGCAGAGGCAGCTCCATCAGCCTTGCCTTTAGTACTCACTGACAGGGCTGGAGGCCCTTCTATACATGACTGTGTCTCATGCATTCATGGACTGCTCTGACACCACAGACCCTTTTGTTTGGATCTGAAAATACAGCTCATTGCTTTCCTTCTCTCAGCTGCCATATGGCTTTGTGGAAACTGGCCTGAAAGGAAGCAGGAGAAAAAAAAAAAAAAACCTAGAAATAAAACAACCAACAGATGAAATTGATTTATTTTCGGCATTAAGAGATGGGGGTGGAGGCCTTTCAGAAACATAAAACCTTGCACTGAGCAGGCACACAGGCTGCTCATATGACAGCTCTTGTATACGTTTTTCTTAAAAAAATAAAAAATAACATGTGGCGGAAAATAGAAGGCCCATTGTTTTACCTAACTACTGTATCCAATTTGAATGAAATGGAATTTTCAAGCTTAAGTAAACTGACTGCTCAGTTTGCCAGTGTACTTTAGTTTTAGTTGGACAGAATACTTCAAAATGTTAAAATATGTATGGGACAACAGCCTTCTAGAAGTTTATCTTACTCTAAAACTTTCCAAATAATTCTAGACTGTAAATCACTTCATTTTAGTTCCTCAACTTTAGGCTTCCCAATTGAGGCAGTTACAGCACTCTTCTAAATTGCTTTAAAAGCCTAATTAGAATATATCTAAAGGATGGATTTTGAAATGACATTTTGTCATGCTGTAAAGATATGACAGGAGCACTTAAAAAACAAAGTAATGAAGGCAAGAGATTTGAAGAGGCAGTCATATCCCTGAAAAATTTCATTAAATTGAAATATTTAAAATTTTAAGAACAAGATATATTTGAACTCTAAAATATGATTCTACAAGACTATAACTTTTTATTTGAATGTTTAAACTGTAAATAAAGGTTAATGTAATTGACATAAGTATATAGAAGTGAAATTATTTTATTGATACTTATCTTACTTTCTTAGTTTAGTGCTCAAGTGTATATTGCTAACACATATGATATTTTTCTAAGAGTTCCCCATATTTGTATAAGTAACTCTTAATCACTGGGCTATCTAGGCTTGGATTTTGAACTTTTATTTTAAACATAGGTTGAAATATATCAGATTTCACTGAGTGCAGAGGAGAAAGTAGGCTGTGTATACACCTGGTCTGCTTCTTAATTCATAAAAGAAAAAATTGAGAAAGATAGATACATGTGAGTGGTCTACATGACACTGGGTCAGAGTTGTAAGTTTAGATCTATCACTAATAGCTTGTTTGACTTTGGCAAGTCATTTAATGTCCTCTGATTATGCTTGGTTTTGTTTTTTTGTTTATGTCTCAGCATTTCCCAAAATTTAAGAAATGTATATATCCCTGTATTTAAAGAAAATTTTGCTGCAAAGCCTAGGATTTAAACAGATAAAATTAGTGCTGCTCTAAAAATCTTCACTATGGTGAAGCTATGGTTTTTCCAGTAGTCATGTATGGATGTGAGAGTTGAACTATAAAGAAAACTGAGCGCAGAAGAATTGATGCTTTTGAACTGTGGTGTTGGAGAAGACTCTTGAGAGTCCCTTGGACTGCAAGGAGATCCAACCAGTCCATCCTAAAGGAGATCAGTCCTGGGTGTTCATTGGAAGGACTGATGCTGAAGCTGAAAGTCCAATACTCTGGCCATGTGATGTGAAGAACTGACTCATTTGAAAAGACCCTGATGCTGGGAAAGATTGAAGGCAGGAGGAGAAGGGACTACAGAGGATGAGATGGTTGGATGGCATCACCGACTCAATGGACATGAGTGTGAGTGAACTCCGGGACTTGGTGATGGACAGGGATGCCTGGCGTACTGCAGTCCTTGGGTTCACAAAGAATCCGACGTGACTGAGTGACTGAACTGAACTGAACTGAACTGAAAAATCATCACAGGTCCAAAGGAAGTTTCTGCAAGTGATTTTGTACAGCTATTTCTGCCTTTTGGGTAATCACTTGGTGATTGTGTTTGAAGAAACCAGTTGTGTGATTTGGAAAAACATTTATCAGGTTAAAGTTGAAATATTTCAAGAGGAAAGAAATTGAGGTTATAAATTCATCCTCGCATCTGGATATTTGTAGGATTAGAAGAATAAAAGGTCCTCACTTGTAACATGGGGCTATGGGCAAGCGGTTTTTGTCCATTGTAGCCAGCAGGCAGGTAAGTTTTGAGCATGTATGAAGTTTTTAGAGGAGACTGTATTTAAGAACTTTAAATGACTAGCTAAGAGTTTTACTTATATAATAAAAATATTAACATAGTATTATATTACACATATATTAAGTAACAGATACTTATAACTATAAATATTTAGGAGATAGATATATTGGAAAGGAATTTAAAGCAAACAGTCTTTCTGGCTTTTCTGCTTAAGGTCAGATTAATTTTTATTAAGACCACATGGCATTTGGCACTGGGGTTTAGAATTATGAACTCAGGGAAGGACTATACTACCTGAAATAAAAATACAGGGGAGTAGAAAGAGTGATTGGTCTCAAACAAAGCAAATACATTCAAAAGAATTTTCAGGTTTGAAATGTGCAGTTGCTGTTAGTAATTCATTTGTGACTTTATTCTCTGCAGGTCCTTCTCTATGATGCCCACTATGCAGCTGTGCTTAGGGATCAGCTGTGTTCCCCTGAATCATAAAGAATTAGTTTCTTCTTTAGCAGGAATCTGGGAAGCATATGGTTTTGTGCAGATGTGCGCATGTGTAATGCTTCCTTTTCTCAGAGTTCAGACAATGGCATGTGGCTCATGGCTCACTTTGTGTCTGTCCAATTTTTGTTCCATGTTTTCCAACTTGGAGGAAGCAGAAATGGAGCTGCTTCTCACCTCATTACTTGTTCTGTGGAGAATGTACTATAAAGACTTGATGGTTTGTAGGGTCCCAACAGGAGTCAGAAAAATCTTGACATGTATGTTTTGAGACTCAAAATTTTTTCTGCCTCATTTTCAATTGTGAAAAGATGTAAAGAATGAAAAAGTCTTCTCAACAGCTAAACCGATCAAAATCTGACGCTTGTGATTGAGAGTTTTTAGAGTTCTGAAAATTTGTTTCTATTCCTTAGTGATGTAAACCATCTGGTTTATTTATTTTACTATGATTTATCTGAATACTATTAAAAACTCCATATTTATTGGAAAAATCATGATTATAATGATTTCCAAGGGAAAATCTGTAATTATCTTATGACAAAAAGATTTTTAAAAGTTTTAGTAAATTATCTGATTGTTAATATCTCACTTTTGAATCTATAATTTGACTATCTGGTAACCATTTTGAAATGGTTAAATGCTATTATTGTCATAACCTTTTCAGAAAATCTCTTTTATGTGTCTGTATTCTCTGTTTAAAAGTCTGGGCTTTTACCTATGTCACCACAAATTCAAATATACATTATGATAGATAAGATGATCCTTTAGGACATAACTACTTGAGATGATAAGTCTAGTGTTTATCAGAACATTCTTTAAAAGCATCCTTCATATTCTTTTATGAAAGATATGCATATAAAGTTGTTTGAGGTGTATAGTATCGATTGAGTTCAAGGTTGCTGCAGCAGTTTGAGTCTAAGAGTTTTCTGGCTGCCTTCACAACAATTTTTTTAAAAAATTGAAGTATAGTTGATTTATAATGCTGTGCTAGTTTCTGGTATACAGCAAAGTGATTCAGATATATATATATTATTTTTTCACATTATTTTCCATTATGGTTTATTATAAGATATTGAATATAGTAGGGCTTCCCTGGTGGCTCAGTGGGTAAAGAGTCTGCCTGCAGTGCGGGAGAGCAGTGTTCGATCCCTGACTTGGGAAGATCCCGTGGAGAAGGAAATGGAAACGCACTCCAATATTCTTGCCTGGAGAATCCCCATGGACAGAGGAGCCTGGCAGGCTACAGTCCATGGGGTCGCAAAGAGTCGGACACAACTGAGTGACTAACACTCAGCCACTCACTCATTGAATATAGTTCTATGTGCTACACAGTAGTATCTTGTTGTTTATCTATTTTATATATAGAAGTTTGAATTTGTTAATCCCCAAATCCTAATTTATTCCTCCTCTACCCCCTAAACCAATTTTTAAATATTTTATATTGAGGAAGAAGAACCTCATCAGGGATTTGGAACAACACAGAATTGCTTTAAAAAACAAGCCAGATATTGAGTATCATTTTAAAACTAAAAATTTATCTTTGGTGATCTAAGTTGTTTTAATTTTTACTGCTATAGGTTTCCATTGCTGTAAAGCTTCTCTGGAAACTATGTAAACAATTCTTAAATAAACAAACAAAATACAGAGACTAGGATCTCTTAATTTCTGACACCTTTTACCTCTCTTTGGGAATGTTTGTATTTTAAGAGAGAAACATATTTGTAAAGCAAGTGTTTAACTTAGAGGAATCACATTTTGTGATGTGAAAGTTATTGTGTTTTGTAAGTAGGAATAGTAGTTGGAAGCAAGAGGCACTTATCCTTTCCAAAATCCTTTAGGAAGTACCAGATCCACAACTAGGTTCCAGTTAGATCGAATAGGTCACATTCAATGAAGGTCAAATACAATTAAGATGTATTTAACTATCAGAACTCTTGCTTCCAATTATATCTGTGAAGCAAAAAATATTTGGACAGATATATGTGGAACTGTCATGAAACTACTTAGTAATCATATAAGTGTGTTCTATAAAACCCTGTCTGAACCTCAAGATCCACTTCTATATAAAGGAGCTAATTCTATCAAACTATAGGGCTGTGGTAATGATTTGGAATAATCCAATAAACTACAGAATACTTTGTCTGAAATATATTAGGTACTCACTAAATGATAATATATAATAGATATAAAGCATTGACTATTTTTTGGCAGGGTACTATAACACACCAGGCATTATATTGCATGTTAAACCTATGGGAGCTTACGTACTATTCTCAACAATTCTTTGAGGCAGACTCTATGATTAACCTATTTTTAAATGTGAGGATTTAAAACTTAAAGATATTAACTTGTCCATGACCTCATGTGCTGTGTGTGCTAAGTCACTTCGGCCATTTCTCTTTGCGACCCTATGGACTGCGTGGCCTGCCAGGCTCCTCTGTCCATGGCATTCTCTAGGCAAGAGTACTGGAGTGGGTTACCATTCCCTTCTCCAGGGGATCTTCCCAACCCAAGGATCAAACCCAAATCTCTTAGGTCTCCTGCACTAGCAGGCAGATTCTTTACCAGTAGCACCACCTGGTTGATACTAACTGTGGAACTGGGTATAAAACCAGGATTCTCTGACACAAGAGTTCTTACTGACTAGAATAAACAGTCTCCATTTAGACATCCATCTACCTCTGGTAGCTACAGAATTCATTCCCATGTCATCACTATTCTGTTTTTGCAATGATATATAAGGATAAACCTTATAAATGTATACTTGCTCATTCTAGATCAGATATGTAGTTATTATTTACCCTGTTCTTCAGATTGCAGGCAGCTGCTTTGCATTTCACTAAATCTATCTACCTGATGTAGAATGGAGTAAGCAGTATTAATCTGTGATGCAACATTTTAGTCAAATGAGAATCTAAATTCCTACTTTGATGATTTTCTCTTCTTTGGAAAAAAAATAAATTTGGAAGATAAAGAAAATTCCAAAATAAAAGAATTTTACTTATTTATTTATTTTTGGAACGTTGCATCCTGTGAGATGATGGCAGAATGTGGTTTGACAAACTGGTGAAATATTTTAGCATATCTCTTTTAAAGACCTAAGATTTTGACTGGAATTGTTAGAATAGTTTTCAAAATACTAAAGTCTAGACAAGGAACATTAAAGACAGAGATTTTTATCAACTCTGGAGCAGGTGAATGCAATAATTAAGTCGTAGCAACCATGCCACCTATGATTTCTCTGACCATTTGATGATACCAGCTGCTCTGCTGAAAAGCCATTGAAAGCGTTCTTCTTTAAATCTCCTGGGATATTTCTGATTTCGGCTCTGGATATTTCTTGGCATAGAAATCTTGGACTACAATTTATCTTTGTACTGGCAGGACAGCTCTAACTCATGATCTTGAGCTTGGATAATAGAGGATTATTGGCAGGGAGAGTTCCGTGGTTGGCCTTTAAAAGCTTTTTCTTTTCCTGTTTCATCAATCCTTTGATTGTTTATCTTTCAGGCATAAGATAATATTTTCACCCTTCTTTTGACCTAATCATGTACTGGACTTTATTTGAATAGATTGTTTGGATTTGTATTCACATTTGAAAGAAACAATTTTTTGTCACTAATGCATATGCATTATGTAGTATACCAAAAAATAATGGTGTGAGAATAAGTTCAGTTTTCACCTCCTGATGCACATTTTTTATGACTCAGGAGTTCCCGTTGGTCTTTATATTATGTTCATTATGTTATGAAGAAAATTCCATGACCAATTTTTTAAAACTATGAACAGATTATTTTGAGTCAATATTTCAACTGCATGCTAGCACTTTTTTGCCATTTCTTCCAAAATAGCCTTTATTTAGGGGAGTCAAACATTTAATTTCTATCAAAAGGTAAAATTTTATTTCATAGTTATCTTGCTGATTTCTGAAATTATGAAACACAAAGATTCAAAATGAAGCAAATTCTGTGAAAACAATGCCTGATATAAACTAGTCAATAGATTTCTATTAAATTTAATGATTGTATTGATACTCTCTATATTTAGCTATCTATTATTTATTTGGGACCAATATTAACAATACATCTAAAATGTATTATTTAGTTTTCTAGTCACATTAAGATTTCAAAGGAAAATTAGGAATCATATACAATTTATCTTATTTTTCATCATATGGATACTATTTTTTCTTGGTTGATTTATGTTATCAGCATGTTAAGCAGAGTTATTATATATGAAAATATAATGAAATATATATGAAAAATTGATGCATTCAGTGAAACTAATGCTACAGATAATAAAGTATAATACCTAAGCTAATTTTTTTGTGTTTTATTTTTTGTGTGTCCATTTTGGTTGGATCATTGGCTTTTGTGCCTAATTTCTCCAGATGGCCAGTTTTCTTTATATTAGAAGATAATTATATTATCCATCTCACTTGTCTGGAATAGCATTAAAATTTGTAATGAAATAGGTCAGTCCTTGAATAGAGATAGAACAATTGATTGGATGAGAATTCTGTCACTTTCATGCTCTTAAGACTATTAGTCCACCTATGATTCTGTGTAACTTGGTCCCTATAGATATGCTAAGAAATTTATTGGTTTTCCTCAGCCGTTAAAGTAAGAAGAATATTAGAAGAATATAATCTGAACACTAAATAAACATTACAAAGTGGATATAATACAAAGTAATATAATAGTTGAAGATATTAAATTCCTAAAAATAGCAAATGAAATATTGATTCTTTTAGAAATTTTCTCAAAATTGAAATTGGACAATAGAAGTCAACCATTGTATTGATACAAAACAACATCTGTGAAATATTTCCCTGGTGGCTCAGTGGTAAATAATACACCCACAATGCAGGAAACACAGGAGACATAGGTTCAGTCAGGAAGATCCTTGGAGGAGGAAATGGCAACCTACTCCAGTATTCTTGCCTGAAAAATCCCATGGACAGAGCCTGGTGGGGTACAGTCCAAAGGGTGGCAAAGAGTCAGACACAGGTGAGTATACAGGCTTCCCTCATAGCTAGTTGGTAAAGAATCCACCTGCAATGCAGGAGACCCTGGTTTGATTCCTGCATCGGGAAGATCCACTGGAGAAAGGAAAGGCTACCCAATCCAGTATTCTGGCCTGGAGAATTCCATGGACTGTATAGTCTCAAGGGTCGCAAAGAGTCAGACCTGACTGAGCCACTTTCATTTTCACATATACACACATGTATATATATATGTATATATATACACACAATTTTCAGTATATTTTCTTTTAATAATATGCCTACATATTTTAGAATGAAGATAGATTCGTCTATAAGTAATGACTTCATAAAGTTGTAATAGGTAATATTCCATAATTGGTGTCATCGTCATTTTGAAAGCATTTGTTTCTTTTAGATTTTTCTTAATATAATCTTGAGACCTCTAATCCCTTACAGGTAAGACAAATAGTCTTTATTAAATAGCATTCACACTTAAGGGAGCAGTTAACTTAATCCCCACTTTACATTGTTCCTCTGAAATATTAGCAAGCTTCTTGCAGCATAGATATTTAGTTTATAGGGATGTAGAGGAAACAAAAAACATAAAAAGTACTTTCACTTTCTTCCTTGAATAATTATCACAGGTGTACTAGAATATCCAATTGATGAAAGACAAAAAATAATTATTCTATTTTATAAACGTGGGTATTAGAAATACCTAAAAGATAAATAAAACTTAATTTTGTATTCTGCAATTAAAATATATAAACTACATTAATAAAATTTACTTAACTTTCATTAGTTTAAGGTAGAAAATTACACTCTACTTTTCACTGATTAGATTACAATTGCTATAACCTAATTTTGGAAAAATTTGGAGTAAATAGTAGACTCAGGTCAAGCTGAAACTGATAAATGTCTATTATACAATGCATGTTATAGGATAGCCTAAGAATATAGGAAAAGAAAATTCACCAGTAATTCCTAGGCATTGTGGTAGAATTTTACTTGCAAATCAGAGCATCATTTACTTCATTTTTATGGCACCTCATCAAGGCAGACTGGACTGGATGGCAAAGGATGATATTTTGGTTTAGATTGAGGGAAAAGACAATCAGATGAAGTATCAAGGGCAAGGAATACTTGATTGTATAAAAGGAAATAGAGTAGGGAAATATTAAAGAGTAAAAACTTTGCATTTATAATCAGGAAAATTGAAACTCTCACATCTACCCATATCACCTTCAGGACTGATAAACCCATTCCTCAGCTGCTGTAACTCCTAGCTGCTGCCTACTACACTTTACTACTCTCATCTCCAGGCCTTGGCCAATGGCTGACAGAAATGCTTTGAGTGAAATAATAGATAATTTTATTCAGAAGTAATTTTCAATATATCCTCATTGCTGTATGAATACTTTAGCTGTTTGTTTGTAGGAATCATTAATAAACAAGTACAGCCACTAGATTTCATAAAAATCTTTAATTTGATAGTTAGGTAAGCAGTCTTATTTGATCTTTTGAACAGAGATAGGGATCCTCTAACTAGAAAAAAATAAAGAACGCTTACTTAGCATGCACAAAAGTTCCTACAGAGAGTTAAAGACTTTTGAGAACAGTTTCAGTTCAGTTAAGTTTAGTCGCTCAGTCATGTCCAATTCTTTTCGACCCCATGAACTGCAGGATGCCAGGCCTCTCTGTCCATCAACAACTTCTGGAGTCCACCCAAACACATGTCCATCGAGTTGATGATGCCATTCAGCCATTTCATCCTCTGTCGTCCCCTTGTCCTCTTGCCCTCAATCTTTCCCAGCATCAGGGTGTTTCCCAATGAGTCAGCTCTTCGCATCAGGTGGCCAAAGTATTGGAGTTTCAGCTTCAACATCAGTCCTTCCAATGAACACCCAGGACTGATCTCCTTTAGGATGGACAGCTTGGATCTCCTTGCAGTCCAAGGGACTCTCAAGAGTCTTCTCCAACACCACACTTCAAAAGCATCAATTGTTCAGTGCTCAGCATTCTTTATAGTCCAACTCTCACATCCATACATGACCACTGGAAAAACCATAGCCTTGACTAGATGGACTTTTCTAGGCAAAGTAATGTCTCTGCTTTTTAATATGCTGTCTAGTTTGGTCATAACTTTTCTTCCAAAGAGTAACTGTCTTTTAATTTCATGGCTGCAGTCACCATCTGCAGTGATTTTGGAGCCCAGAAAAATAAAGTCAGCCACTGTTTTCACTATTTCCCCGTCTATCTGCCATGAAGTGATGGGACCGGATGCCATGATCTTAGTTTTCTGAATGTTGAACTTTAAGCCAACTTTTTCACTCTCCTCTTTAACTTTCATCAAGAGGCTCTTTAATTCTTCACTTTCTGCCAAAAGGGTGGTGTCATCTGCATATCTGAGGTTATTGATATTTCTCCCAGCAATCTTGATTCCAGCTTGTGCTTCATCCAGCCCAGTGTTTCTCATGATGTACTCTGCATATAAGTTAAATAAGCACGGTGACAATATACAGCCTTGACGTATTTCTTTTCCTATTTGGAACCAGTCTGTTGTTCCATGTCCAGTTCTAACTGTTGCTTCCTGACCTGCATACAGGTTTCTCAAGAGGCAGGTCAGGTGGGCTGGTATTCCCATCTCTTTCAGAATTTTCCACAGTTTATTGTGATCCACACAGTCAAAGGCTTTGGCATAGTCAAAAAAGCAGAAATAGATGTTTTTCTGGTACTCTCTTGCTTTTCCAATGATCCATCGGATGTTGGCAATTTGATCTCTGGTTCCTCTGCCTTTTCTAAATCCAGCTTGAACATCTGGAAGTTCATGCTTCATGTATTGCTGAAGCCTGGCTTGGAGAATTTTGAGCATTACTTTACTAGCATGTGAGATGAGTGCAATTGTGCAGTAGTTTGAGCATTCTTTGGCATTGCCTTTCTTTGGGATTGGAACAAAAACTGACCTTTTCCAGTCCTGTGGCCACTGCTGAGTTTTCCAGATTTGCTGGCATATTGAGTGCAGCACTTTCACAGTGTCATCTTTCAGGATTTGAAATAGCTCAACTGGAATTCCATCACCAGTACCTGCTTTGTTCGTAGTGATACTTCCTAAGGCCCACTTGACTTCACATTCCAGGATGTCTGGCTCTAGGTGAGTGATCACACCATCGTGATTCTCTGGGTCATGAAGATCTTTTTTGTACGATTCTTCTGTGTATTCTTGCCACCTCTTCTTAACATCTTCTACTTCTGTTAGATCCCTACCATTTCTGTCCTTTATTGAGACCATCTTTGCATGAAATGTTCCCTTGGTATCTCTAATTTTCTTGAAGAGACCTCTAGTCTTTTCCATTCTATTGCTTTCCTCCATTTTTTTGCATTGTTCGCTTAGGAAGGCTTCCTCATCTCTCTTTGCTATTCTCTGGAACTCTGAAATCAAATGGATGTATCTTTCCTTTTCTCCTCTGCTTTTTGCTTCCCGTCTTTTCACAGCTATTTGTAAGGCCTCCTCAGACAGCCATTTTGCTTTTTTGCATTTCTTTTTCTTGGGAATGGTCTTGATTCCTGTCTCCTGTACAATGTCACGAACCTCCATCCATAGTTCATCAGGCATTCTGTCTATCAGATCTACTCCTTTAAATCTATTTCTCACTTCTACTGTATAGTCATAAGGGACTTGATTTAGGTCATATGTGAATGGACTAGTGGTTTTCTCCACTTTCTTCAATTTCAGTGTGAATTTGGTAATAAAGAGTTCATGATCTGAGCCACAGTCAGCTCCCGGTCTTTTTTTTTGCTGACTGTATAGAGCTTCTCCATCTTTGGATGCAAAGAATATAATCAATCTGATTTTGGTGTCGACCATCTGGTGATGTCCATGTATAGAGTCTTCTCTTGTGTTGTTGGAAGAGGGTGTTTGCTACGACCAGTGCATTCTCTTGGCAGAGCTCTATTAGCCTTTGCCCTGCTTCATTCTGTACCCCAAGGCTAAATTTGCCTATTACTCTAGATGTTTCTTGACTTCCTACTTTTGCATTCCAGTTCCCTATAATGAAAAGGACATCTTTTTTAGGTGTTAGTTCTAGAAGGTCTTGTAGGTCTTGATAGAACTGTTCAACTTAAGCTTCTTCGGCATTACTAGTTGGGGCATAGACTTGAATTACCATGATATTGAATGGTTTGCCTTGGAAACGAACAGAGATCATTCTGTCGTTTTTGAGATTGCATCCAAGTACTGCATTTCAGACTCTTATTCACTAAGATGGCCCCTCCATTTCTTTTAAGGGATTCCTGCCCACAGTAGTAGATATAATTGTCATCCGAGTTAAATTCACCCATTCCAGTCCATCTTAGTTCACTGATTCCTAGAATGTTGATGTTCACTCTTGTCATCTCCTGTTTGACCAGTTCTAATTTGCCCTGATTCATGGAGCTAACATTCCAGGTTCCTATTCAATATTGCTCTTTACAGCATCGGATCTTGCTTCTATCACTAGTCCCATTCACAACTCTCAGACCTCTCCACCATGACCTGTCCATCTTGGGTTGCCCCACACGGCATGGCTTAGTTTCACTGAGTTAGACAAGGCTGTGGTCCATGTGATCAGATTGGCTAGTTGTCCATGACTGTAGTTTCAGCCTGTCTGCCCCCGATCCCCTCTCTTGGTGCCCACCGTCTTACCTGGGTTTCTCTTACCTTGGACACGTGGTCTCTCTTCACGGCTGCTCCAACAAAGCGCAGCCTCGGCCCCTGATCTCGGGCGTGGGGTAACTCCTCTCGGCTGCTGCCCCTGACCTTTGGTGCAGTTTACCATATTGTAAATTAATTCTCTTTTTATTCCTATTCTTAAGATTTATGATTAAGAAATTTAAGTGTAGAGAACACTTTTGGTTCATTTTTTTAATTTAAGCACTATTTAATTTTTTCAGGTTATGAATGAACCACAGTGGAAACTGAGTGTACTTGAGCTACATTTGACTGCTGCTGTTGTTGTTTATTCACTAGTTGCTGCCATCATGTCCAGCTCTTTTGAAACCCCATGGAATGTCACCCACCAGACTCCTCTATTCATGACATTTCCCAGGCAAGAATACTGTAGTGGGTTGCCATTTCCTTCTCTAGTTTGACGGCTGTAGGAGTTATCTATTATCCCAATAATATTACAAAAGAAGAAACCATAAATCCTCTGACATGCAACAATATTATGATAAATATTTTTGCTCATGGTTCTGTGTGTCAGCTGAACAGTCCTGCCAACCTAACCTGGGATCATGGGGCTCACTCCTGTCTGTAGTTAGCTGTTCATCAGAGGCACTTTGGCTTTTCTGATCTTAGCAGAGCCTCCCATCATGTCTAGGCCTTGACTGGTATAACTATTCCTACTGGGCTCTGTTCCTTGTTGTAATAATGAAGGCAAAGAGCAAAAGGAAGGCAATGGAAGTACACAAGCTTTGCTCACGTCAAAAGTGTACATGTTCCATTAGCTAAAGCAATCACATGATAAGCTCAGAGTCAGTATGTGAGGGCATGACAAATACTGTAAAACTGAAGGTCAATAAAGCTATCAATTTCCTGCAACGGCTCTACCTCAGTTTGAATTCTTCCTAATATATTTTCTCACTACTGCTTTCTTTCTTGGGGTTAATATGAGCTTAAAGGAAACAAGGAGAATTTTCTGGAGTTTGAAGGAAGAGTTGTGGCCAAATATTAAATCTGTAATCCGAGAATAAGCAGGGTGACAATATACAGCCTTGATGTACTCCTTTTCCTATTTGGAACCAGTCTGTTGTTCCATGTCCAGTTCTGGAAGAAACACAAGCTGGAATCAAGATTGCCAGGAGAAATATTAATAACCTCAGATATGGGGATGACACCACCCTTATGGCAGAAAGTGAAGAAGAACTAAAGAGCCTCTTGATGAAGGTGAAAGAGGAGAGTGAAAAAGTTGGCTTAAAGCTCAACGTTCAAAAAACTAAGATCACGGCATCTGGTGCCATCACTTCATGGGAAATAGATGCGGAAACAGTGGAAACAGTGTCAGACTTTAATTTTTTGGGCTCCAGAATCACTGCTGATGGTGATTGTAGCCATGAAATTAAAAGACGCTTACTCCTTGGAAGGAAGGTTATGGCCAACCTAGATAGCATATTTAAAAGCAGAGACATTACTTTGCCAACAAAAGTCCATCTAGTCAAGGCTATGGTTTTTCCAGTGGTCATGTATGGATGTGAGAGTTGGATGGTGAAGAAAGCTAAGCGCTGAAGAATTGATGCTTTTGAACTGTGGTGTTGGAGAAGACTCTTGAGAGTCCCTTGGACTCCAAGGAGATCCAATCAATCCATCATAAAAGAGATCAATCCTGGGTGTTCATTGGAAGGATTGATGTTGAAGCTGAAACTCCAATACTTTGGCCACCTCATGCGAAGAGTTGACTCATTGGAAAAGACCCTAATGCTGGGTAGGATTGGGGGCGGGAGGAGAACGCGACAACAGAGGATGAGATGGTTGGATGGCATTACCAACTCGATGGACATGGGTTTGGGTAGACTCCGGGAGTTGGTGATGGACAGAGAGGCCTGGAGTGCTGCAATTCATGGGGTCGCAAAGAGTCGGACACGACTGAGAGACTGAACTGAACTGAACTGAACTGAATCTGAGAATATGACCTAATCACAGGATCTTTATTTTCTTAGGAGGCAAAACACTCCAGAAATAGTGAGGAATTTTACTGAGGCTCAAGAAAAACAAACAAACAAACAAAAAAAACCATGATGTAAATAAACTTATTTCAAGTAAATCCAAAATGTATACTTTGTTAATTACATATCAAGTCTAAGTACCTATTTGGCAAACCCTTGGTATTAAAATTCACAGAATATGTCATAAATCAGTGTTCTTCAAAATTTAAAGTGCATTTGAATCACTTAAGCTTTTGTTAAAATTCATATTCTGATTCAATAAGGCTGGGATAAGGCACAAAATTCTTCTTTTTTTTTAATTGAAAGAAAACTGCTTTAAAATGTTGAAAATTCTTTATTTCTAAATAACTCCTAGATTTAACCCTCTTTTCCTGGTCCTTAGAATACCACTTTGAGTAGCAAGGTTATAGATTATACTTACAAGATACAGTCTAATATGGGTAGAGAAAGTGAGGCCTGTAGACAGATGTCATTCTGTGTAAATGCAACAATTGAAATATATATAGGAAAGTGGAACTGAAGGGAGAGGTATTAACTACATTTGCATTGGATCAATCACTTCCTGGAGCTACCTAATACCACAGCATACTGAAGGAAAAATAAGTACTATACCTCTGTATCACTGGAGTGTGATAACAACAGGTTAGGTATGTTATTGCAATTAAGTATTTGCCAAATCATGAATATAGTTGATGGGAACCATCTACCCATCTACAGACTTGAGATAGGCTATTAATTTGACT
The DNA here is from genome assembly GCA_024291935.2 of Okapia johnstoni. Lineage (NCBI taxonomy): Eukaryota > Metazoa > Chordata > Mammalia > Artiodactyla > Giraffidae > Okapia > Okapia johnstoni. Next base: position 46,244,467 of record CM044310.1, on the reverse strand, counting down.
CTATATGCTTTAAATGTGCCTTTTAGCACCCTCTACCCTGTGACCATATGTAAGAAGGGAAAACATAAAGGCATTGAGAATACTTTAGAGATAATTTCAGTAGTAGAGATTCTCTATGATGGCAGACTTAATTAGTGTCATGACAGGTAAAGTGATGATAATGTACTCAAGACACATTTGAAAGATAGGAGAGTGATAGATTAGTTGAGTAAAGAAAGGTAGGTGGAAAAGATAGAGAAAGCCCCTCCAGTTAGCAGTTACTATAGATGTGAAAGTAAACACATGTGAAGCCTGTTATTTCTCAAAAGAGAGAAGAATAAAAGGATATGAACTATATCCTGGTCAAAAACACTTATTATGCAAGGAAGCTGATGTTTCATCTCAGAGAAAAAAGAAATTAGCACTCATTGGCAAAATCTAATTCTCAGTGTCTTCAGTCTATCCAATAAGACTTTTGTTCTGTTTTAGAGTATTTAGAGTATTTTAGCAGGTGGTCCATTTTTGGTGACACTTTCCTCAGATGTTTACCAGTTACTGTACCTATAGAGTTGCTGATTGACATCTACCTGGAGTCAACATCAGATCCTTGTTGTCATTCCTGTATGATTTTGTTCTTGGAAACCATCCCCTCCTGCTTCTAAATCTACCAATCATGTTGTCCATGCTGTTAACATTTTGCTGAGGCAGAATTGTACCTGGGTTACTGATGCCATGAAAAAATGCCCACCATGTTTTCTAGGATCACAAATCATAAAGAGAATGTGAGCTGCATTTCTGAAAGAAACCTAATCATAGGAAAGAGTAAAGGAAAGGACTTAGAATCCTAATGGTATTCTTTGTGTCCTGGGATCCAGCCCTACTTAAAGCCATGTCTATCCTAGAGGTGTAGCTATAGAGTTCAATAACTCCCTCTTATGGTGTTTAAACTATTTTGAAATAGATATTTGTTTCTTGTAAACAAAAGGATCTCAGCTAACTTAAATCATACAAAAACTGAATAAAATTACCTATCTTTCCAGTTTCAGTGCATTAAATTCTTGCTTGCTTCTAGGCACATGAAAACTATAAGCCTATATAGTAATGTAGTTCATACTCGGTAATTACACATCAAATAGGTAGAATGTCAAAAAACAAATAAAAGCACAATGTTTTATACTTTACTAAGGGCTGATGTCTTTTTTACATATTTTCTTTTTATAGTATGGAAACATCTTTAAAATGGAGGGAAAAGAAGTACCACAGAATGAGTTTATTTTGTGACATCAAGGGGACTAACTTTAGTAGTGAGATAAAGAAGTCAGACCTTTCACTTCACAGCAATTGATAGTTGTTTTTTTTTTTTTAAGGGATATTATAATATCCTCAAACCAAACAAATAAACTAATAACACCAAGGGAAAAGCAATATCTAGGGAACGAAAAAGAATGAGCAAAGTCCATTAGCAGTTTCTGGCAGCCTGAGGAGGAAGGACAATAACCAGAGTCACAAAGCAAAGAGTCAATGTTAAGAGAAGCATGAGCAGAAAGGAACAAAACATAGAAACTAATGTAAGATTTTAACCATTTGCTTCAAGTTACAAATCACTGGCTTCCCTGGTTGCTCAGACGGTAAAGAATTTGCCTGCAATGAAGGAGACCCAGGTTTGATCCCTGGGTTGGGAAGATCTCCTGGAGAAGGGAATGGCTACCCACTCCAGTGTTCTAACCTGGAGAATTGAATGGAGAGAGGAGCCTGGCAGGCTACAATCCATGGGATCACAAAGAACTGGACATGACTGAGCGACTAATACTTTCAAGTTAGTTTAACATAAATTCTATGAAGACTCTCAGAGGTCATTTATTTATTTAAACTAATATTCAAAAATATGTCTTTAAAATCTAAACCATGAACAAAGAATTGCATTTTTAGAAGAGATATCTTATTATCTGGAGGTCTATTGCAGAACCCTTATATAATAATTGTTATTCTCTGCTGATAAACATAAACTCCTGATATTATGACAATATACAGACCAATTTTTTGTATTTAGGTAGCATATGTATATTATTACCTCTAAAGAACGAAGACATAACATGGTCTAAGATAGGTAAAAACAAACTCCATAAGAGGCAAGATTTTCCTCAGTAAATGACAACTACTTTGAAGAGCAATTACTGGTGGTCTATATAATGAATACAGAGATAATTACTTATTTTGCCTGAAACTGTCACACATGTACTGGGTAACTTGCTTTCAGAAATATATATAAATATTTACTACCTAACCTTAAAAATATTTTCCAGATAAGAATTATTTAAAAATACAAACAAAAAGTATCTTCCCCAAGTCTATGCAATATTTTATATTTGGAATTCATTTACCTAAACATTATGGTGGAAATAGGTTCATTCTAAATAATCACTAAGTAGAGCTTCCTATATAGTCTGTCATCATGTGTTCAGGCAGAGATAAGCATTTATTCATCTCATCAAAGTGAAATAATTCTTAACTAACATTAATATGTTTGTTGCTCTATTACTCTCAATTTCTCCCATTAGAATCTTGTAAGCAAATTTTAGTGATGCCTGGATAGTCATTTTACTGCTGTTTTATTATTCTCAGTGTAGCCATTTATTCATGCACCTACCAATTTATTCCATAAATTACTGATCCCTCAATGTGGGCACGGCATTGTGCCAGGCATTCTAGAGCAAAGAAAGTTGAATAATTTACAGTTTCAACTTTCAGTTGAAAGCAATGAAGGCAGAAAAACTACATGCAAAATATTACTAATATAACATAAGGAAATAAGATTGTGAAGACAAATGGACCACTGCAATTAGTTTGATGTAGAAATTATATTTAAACAGATAAGAAAGGAGAAAGGACGAATCAGATGAAAGCATTGCCAAATAGGTGAAAGCAAATAGATTAAAGCTAAAAAGTATAGAGAAGGTTTGGGGAAAATAGACGAACATATAGTTGGGTAAAGGGGAAATGGGGAGACAAAGTTAAAATGGTATATATAATGACAAGATAATAGTAGGTATTGAATGCCAGCCTATGAATACTCACATTACATTGTAGAAAATAAAGACTATTAAAAATGTTTGAAAAAGCCACATTAAGGTTGAGCTATGATTTTTGAGACTAGGGTGTAAGATGGATTATATAGTGTAGACCCTGTAGTCAGGGAAAATAGGCTATTTAAAAAGTCTTAGCAAGAGAAATGGAAGTTGAATTAGAGTAGTTACACGGGAAACATAAAAGAGAAAACAAATGAGAGAAATATTGTGGAAATAAAATCAATATGTCTTGGAGATTTAGTGAAAATTGGGGGCGCAAAAGCAGAAGAGAAAAAAGTCAATGATGGGCTTGGTATTACAGTCCCAGGTGGTTAGGAATTGTAAAATAATTAGTAAAAATGTGGATTTAAGTAGAAACATATCAGGATGTGGCAAGAGACAAGTGAAAACTAAAGTGTTCAGTTTTTTGGCTAGATTTGATATGAGAGGTTTCAACAGTACATGAACCGTGAACTTCCAGATGTTCAAGTTGGATTTAGAAAAGGCAGAGGAACCAGACATCAAATTGCTAACATCCGTTGGATCATCGAAAAAGCAAGAAAGTTCCAGAAAAACATCTACTTCTGCTTTATTGACTATGCCAAAGCCTTTGACTGTGTGGACCACAACAAACTCTGGAAAATTCTGAAAGAGAAGATAATCCCAGACCACCTGACCTGCCTCTTGAGAAATCTGTTTGCAGGTCAGGAAGCAACAGTTAGAACTGGGCATGGAACAACAGACTGGTTCCAAATAGGGAAAGGAGTACGTCAAGGCTGTATACTGTCACCGTGCTTATTTAACTTATATGCAGAGTACATCATGAAAAACACTGGGCTGGAGGAAGCACGAGCTGAAATCAGATAGCCGGGAGAAATATCAATAACCTCAGATATGCAGATGACACCACCCTTATGGCAGAAAGTGAAGAAGAACTAAAGAGCCTCTTGATGAAAATGAAATAAGAGAGTGACAAAATTGTCTTAAAGCTCATCATTCAGAAAACTAAGATCATGGCATCTGGTCCCATCATTTCATGGCAAATAGATGGAAAAACAGTGGAAACAGTGTCAGACTTTATTTTTTGGGGCTCCAAAATCACTGCAGATGGTGATTGCAGCCATGAAATTAAAAGACACTTGTTTCTTAGAAGAAAAGTTATGACTAACCTAGACAGCATATTAAAAAGCAGAGACATTTCTTTGCCAACAAAGATCTGTCTAGTCAAAGCTGTGGTTTTTCCAGTAGTCATGTACGAATGTGAGAGTTGGACCATAAAGAAAGCTGAGTGCCAAAGAATTGATGCTTTTGAACTGTGGTGTTGGAGAAGACTCTTGAGAGTCCCTTGGACTGCAAGGAGATCCAACCAATCCATCCTAAAGGAAATCAGTCCTGAATATTCACTGGAAGGACTGATGTTGAAGCTGAAACTCCAATACTTTGGCCACCAATGTGAAGAGCTGACTAATTTGAAAAGATGCTGGGAAAGACTGAAGGCAGGAGGAGAAAGGGACGACAGAGGATGAGATGGTTGGATGGTATTACCGACTCAATGGACATGAATTTGAGTAAACTCCAGGAGTTGGCGATCGACAGGGAGGCCTGGTGTGCTGCAGTCCATGGGTTCACAAAGAGTCGGACATGACTGGGCGACTGAACTGAACTGATGTGATAGGTATAAGCAGTCTACAGCAGCAGATCTAAATACTGGCTGATTATCACATTTATGAAATGAGATCATAAGGCAAACAAACAGAACTATGACAAGAAGTTATTAGGTTCTGTCCTCAGGAGTTCTGCTTTAGTAGGCCTAAGTTGCATCATAAAGTTATACATTCTTAGAAAACTATTCTAAAAATCAATCAGATTTGGAAATTATAGATCTATAAATGTCTGCATGGGATGTCTAAGACAATTCCTTTCTGTTTCTGGGAGGAGGTAATGCAGAAAATATGACAGAGTGATTTCTATCTTAGAATTCATCAGAAAGTAACTGTTACCTCCAAAAAGGGATTTAAAAGGTTTTTTCCCCCCTATTACAACAGAACACTCAAGAATCTTGATTATTTCAGACAGTAAGCATAAACAAATGGCTTGTATTGGATAGGCATAGCTGAAGAGTGCTATGAAGGTGTTTCATTGATACCTGTCATATAAAAAGAAAAAAAAAACCTTTTTCAGGGCATTATGGAAGGAACCAGATTTCTTCCAAAATCAACTAGTAATAATGTTGCACTTCAGAACTACAAAGAAGACACATCAGTGGGCCGTAAATAAAGCTTTAGAAAATGCAGCAAGAGAAAAAGAATCAAGGAAGAGAGAAGATTAAACAAACGGTAATTATTCACATACTGCAAATTAAATAGAAAAAAGTTACCTAAATGGTCAAAACTATAGTTAAGTCAATACATAAGATTGCGCAAGTTTTACTGGAGTTCCATGTTTTTAATGGATCTTGAATTACCAGTTAGGTGTAGAAATTCAGTTATTTATAAGTGATCAGTTTATGTGGAATGGCTAAATGTTAGGTACTCAATAAAATACTTGCTGAATGTATACAGATAAAAACCAATATTAGAAGATTTAGGAAAGTAAATGTTTCATAAGAAAGTGGTGATTAAGAGTATATATACTGCAATTTTTTTAAGTTTAGCACTATTATTTTAAGAAGGTAAGTTTATTTGGGAATTTTTTTTTAGCTTTTAGAATATCTAATATTTCACTGGGAAGAATAAAACAATTCAGTGAGGAGGGATTCTATTTTTTTTCTAATGACCAAAAAAAAAAAAAAAAACATGACCAGAGTAAAGCTTCTTTACTTCAAAGTAATGGCAGATTTGGAAACTGAGTCGAATGTTTCTCAATAAGTGAACAAAAAATCTTGAAAATATTTGTGGTTTTACTTTAATCAAAGCATCAAGGATCCAATAAACCAAAGAAGAACTACCTGATAAAAATCATGGAGAAGAAACAATCAAGAGAAATTAGAACTACTAATCAGAGTTAGAACTACTGGAGCCACTTTTCACTTGATGGTATTAGCTAATACCAGGAGAAACAGAGAAGAGGCTTGAAAGCATCTCAGGTCTAATTTGACCAAGGTTGAAGATCAGGGTATACCCAAGGAGTGAACAGAGAAAACAGGTGTTGAAATTCTTTTTACTTTGGTTTGAGATGGTTAAGATCTCCACCCTAAAACTAGAGAAAGCTGATCCATGAATTTACTATCTAGGTATTAGCCCAAAGCAATTCTTTCTGGAGGAAGATGAGATTATCCTAAATCTGAAATACTTCAACAAACTTTCAAATAAAAATCCTGGCACACTATATAAAATAACTAGTACATGAAAAAGGGAGTATACATGGGGAGAACCACCCAAAACAATAGAAATTAAAATGAAGGGCCTGAGATACTAGAATTTTCTGTCAGACTTTTGAATAATCAAGCTTGTATTCTTCAAGGGGATTAAAAGCATAACTAAAACTTTATTTAAAAATGAAAATACATAGAGGGCATGGGAATATTGATTAAAAAAGGAAATGCTTGAAATAGAAGTAAAATAATGTATTGAAATGCAATGATTGCACTTAATAGCAAATGAGAAATAACTGAAGAAAGAATTAGTGAACTGGGAGCTATATCAAAATAAGATATTTAAAATAAAGCCCAGAGAGAAAAAATAATGAATGAGGAAGAAACAATATCTGAAAAAAATTATGGGTCATAATTTCCCGATTATGAAGAAAGATGCAAAATCACAGCAGGACGATTTTTCTTTTAAAATGTATACACACACATTATAGTAACACAAGTGAAAATTAGAGACAGAGATATACTTTTAAAGCATAAGAGTGAAAAATATATTTGTTAGCCCACTTTCAGCTCACTTAGACTGTTACTTGATTTTTCAACATGAACAGTGGAAGCCAGAATTCAAATAGATGATTGATTTATACCAAAAATGGTAATGTAAAAGCAGTAAGGATATACTATTTTTATTGAATAGTAATGAATCAGTTCAATATACATTTAGAAAAAAAAAAAGACTTGATCCCTACCTTGCGCTATACATAAAAATCAATTCCAGGCATTTTGTAGATCTACATACAAAAAGGTAAAGCAAAATGTTCCTGGAAGGTAATACAGGAGTATATTATCAGACAACTATAGTTTAGAAAGATTACTGAGACAAATATACATAAGGCACTAAACATAAAGTAAATGATTAATTAATTAAACCATATAAAATTTAAGGACTATTTAAGTCCTTGAACCATATAAAATTTAAGCTATTACTAAGAGTAAAAATGAAGAAAATTAAGAATGTATAAAAAGATTTCTTTGTCCCGTCTCCAAACAAAAATTGAAGTTTTTAATAAATTAAAAAATCTCATATTCAGATGCATATAGATAACTCCTACAAATCAATAAAAATGTAGAAAAATGGACAAATAAACTGAACATTTAATTAAGAAAAGAAAATATCCAAATGGTCAACATATTTATAGAAATATATTAATATTTAATCTTATCTGGTAAATGAAAACTAAAATCAGAAATAGATATTCCTACATTCCAATAAGACTAGCTAAAATGAATAAATTGATTGTACCAAGTGTTGATGAGAATATGATGCACATAAAACTCAAACAATGCTAAAGAAAATGTATACTGATAAAATCATTTGGGGAATCTGACTGGCATTTTCAGCAAAAGTTAGAATATGCATACCTTAGACTTGCAAGTTGTACCCCTTAGTGTAGATCCAACAGAATTTTGTGTGTAGGTGATATACATAAATGCTCATAGCAGTGTTATTTAGAATGTTCCTTACTGAAAAATAGACAACAGCTCCAAAATAAAGTCACTTGTGCAAAGCCCCATGTCAGCAAACCAAGACTTAACACCTAATCTATTGCAGTTTCAAGTTCTCCGAGGAACATAATCTTAGCCTGTAAGTCTGGAATTTCTTAGCATTAGGGAGACAAGCTGCCTGATAGATCCTTGCTTTTTGGCTATGGAATGTGATCTTGCCTGAATAATCTTTTCTTTCATTTATGACTTCTTTGTTCTATGTCTTTTCTGCTGTTCAGAAGCCTCTCCTTTCCTACAGCCTTCTGGAGTGTTTTTCTATTGTCTATATAAGATGCTTCTATTCATTAATACATAAATCACTGAAAGTGAAAACAGTTAGACCTTCGAATTTTCTCAGTTGAATTTTGTTTTTTTAATACTCAAAACTGGAGATGACTTTAGTGTACAGCAAGCTATAAAGAGTAAATAAAGCATGATACATATTCATACAATGAAACAATATAGAGCAACAAAATAAGGCACAAGTGTTACATGTATTAACATGGATGAGTCTGACAAATATAAAATTGAGAGAGAAAGAAAAACACATAGGAATAATTCTATGTAATTAGAATCCAAAAACTCCCAAAACTAGACTTTGGTTTAGAAGTCAGAGCGGAAATGATCTCTACAGAGGAAGAATGGCTAGTAATTAGGAGAGAACAAAAGAGAGACTTATGTTTTGCTAATAATACTTATTTCCTGACCACAAAATTGATAAAACAATTGATTAATTGATGAACTTGGATGATTTGTGTTTATGTGTTTACACTTAACTAAAAGTATTTATACTTAAATATTGTGTCTCCTAGAGAGTGATTAATTTCTATGATTTTATATACTAGTTAATTGGTATTTAAAATATTTTGCATTTTCCTTGGGTTTACACTACTCTTAATCTAAGCATTTTTTTTTTATCAAAATTGGTTAGCAAAACACTAAAATGACCATTAAAAGAATGTAAATGAAGCTGCAGGTGGGGTTAAAATATTTATAACATATATAACTAACAAAATGATCAATCTGAAATATACAAGAAATTTCTTTCAATAAGAAAAAATACAGACAACCCCATAATAGGATTGCCAAGTGCCTAATAAATATAATGAACAGATTTTAACCTGAATGAAAGTCAAGGCAATTCAATATGAAACCACAGTATAATATCACTAGAAACCACCTGAAAGAGTAAATTAAAAAAAAATAAAAATTATTGACAATGCCAGTGACAAGATAGTCTAATACTTAACACTTTAATTAGACAAGTGCAGTAACAGAAAGTCTAATACCCCGCAAGTGGGAATGAAAACAGCTACAATCACTTTGGAAAACTATTTTGCATTATCTACTAGGATTGACAATAGGCCTGGTCATTTCATCCTTAGGTTTATGTCCCACAGAATGAACATACTTGTGCCCTAAGAAATACATAGAAGAATGTAGCATTGGTATCATTGGCATCATTGGTGATGCCAAACTTGGCATCACCCATGGCTTACTATACAAAAGTGAAATGAAAGTAAATTAAATACAGATACTTGCAACCACATGGATGCATCTAAAAAAGATGTTGAGAGGTCCAGGTCAAGATGATGGAATAGGAGGATCCTGTCCACACCTCCTCCCATCAAAGCTATCTCTAATATAGAAAAACCATCTATGAGAACACCCTGAAGACTGGTAGAATAGTTTTTCTACAAGTAAGGAAAGGCTATAGTAAAATAGGCCAGAGGGTCAGAGACACTGTCTGGTCAGAATTCACACTCTTGATCCAACAACCCACAAATAGGAGGCATATCACAATTGTGGAGTTCCTCCCCTGAGGAGTGAGGGGTCTGAGACTCACATCAGGCTCCTCAGCCTGGGGGACATGCACCAAGAAAGATGAGCCCACCTAATGCCTGGCTTTGAAAACAAGTGGGGTTTCCATCAGGAGAGCCAGAGGGCTATGGGAAAACAAGACTTTGAACCTGCAGGTGAACTCATTTTGAATCCCAGAATAGAGGCAGCAGCTTTAAAGTGCTTTGGTCATATTAAAAGGAGATTTGTTGACTTATTTTAGAGTGTATGCCAGAAGGGCAGGAATTTAGTATAACTTTCTCCAAGGATGGAAACACTGGAAAGTGCAAATGATATGTCTGATAAGGGGTTAATATCCAAAATATAAAAAGAACTCACACAACTCAATATGGGGTGGAGGGTGGAAATCAGATTATTAAATGGGCAGAGGACCTGGAGAGATTTTTCCAAAGAAGATATACAGATGGCCAATAGGTACATGAAAAGATGCTCAACATCACTAACTATTAGAGAAAAGCAAATCAAAACTACCAGAAGGTATCACCTCTCTCTGGTCACAAGGGCCGTCACTAAAAATTTGTAAATAACAAATGCTGGGGAGGATGTGGAGGAAAGGGAATCCAAGGACACTTCTGATTGGAATGTAAAGTGATGCGGCCAGTATGGAAAACAGTATGAGAGTTCCTCAAAAATTAAACATAGGAACAACCATAAAACCCAGCCTCTCCATTTCTGTGTATTTACTTGAAGAAAATGAAAAGGGTAATATGAGAAGATATATGTACCCAGTATTCATAGCTGCATTATTTACAGTAGCCGAGATACGGGAGAAACTTAATGTGTCCATTGATAGATGAATGGATTAACAAGATGTGGGTATGTATGTGTATATATATTTGGTACAACATGGATGGACTTAGAGGGTATTATGCTAAGTGAAATAAGTCTAACAGAGAAAGATAAATACTGTATGGTTATATTTATTTGTGTGAACTAAAATAACAGAACAAATGAATAAACAAAACAAAGTAGAAACTGACTCAGATACTAAGGACAAAGTGGTAGTCACCAGAGAGGAGCCGGCTGGGAAGGTTGGGCAAACTAGGTAAAGGTGATTATTAAGTACAAACTTGAAGTTATAAAATAAAGAGTAAGTCCCAGATATGTAATCTTAAGCATGTAGAATACAGTCAGTTCAGTTCAGTTGCTCAGTTGTGTCCGACTTTGCAACCCCATGATCTGCAGCACGCCCAAATGTCCATCACAAACTCCCGGAGTCCACCCAAACTCATGTCCATTGAGTCGGTGATGCCATCCAACCATCTCATCCTCTGTCGTCCTCTTCTCCTGCCTTCAATCTTTCCCAGCATCAGGGTCTTTCTCAGTGAGTCAGCTCTTCGCATCAGGTGGCCAAAGTATTGGAGTTTCAGCTTCAACATCAGTCCTTCCAATGAACACCCAGGACTGATTTCCTTTAGGATGGATCTCCTTGCAGTCCAAGGGACTTTCAAGAGCCTTCTCCAACACCAGTCAATCATATGGCAATAAGTCTGTATGGTGACAGATGATTATTAGACTTACCATGGGGATCAATTCAAAGTACATATAAATGTAGAATTAGTATGCTGTAAACCTGAAACTAATATAATATTGTATGAAACTATATTTTAATAAAGAAATAAAAAGGAAAAATTAGTGATTTTTCAAAAGAATTAAGTATTAGACAAGATGTTGAGAAAATCAAGCCCCCAAAGAAATATCTTACTATTCAATTTTTATGAAGAACAACAACATCATCAAACAATGACAGTAAAATAAGAGCTGAAAATTAAACAAAGTGCTTGGGTCTGCTTAGTTTGTTGGCAAAACCACTAACAACAAAACATACAAAAAAACAAGGAAGTGATTCCTGCAAAACGGAAGAAGTTTCCCAGTGTGGCATGCTAGGAGAGTCCAATGACTGGGGAAAGAAGTTGGGGGAGGTATTTTGGTTTATGGTAATGTTACAACTTTTGACCTTTGTTTTAGTCATTTGGTTTTTACTCTAGCTAATTCATGGCATTGTTTAAATTCTGCCTTTTTCTGAGTGTTATACTATCAATAATTAGTAACATATGTTGTAAACAAAAAAGAAAACTTGTAGAAAGTTTTTTTCACGGTAGCAAATCTAAGATCAAGAGCCTAAGTGGGAGATTTAAACATGGAAAGGGAAAAGCAGATTGCTTCATCTAAGATCTTGGAAAGTCAACTGAATGTAAGTAAATTCAGGAAATTTTAGAATACACAAGGAACTGAATGGTTAAACTCTTACAAAATGTCTTTTTGCTTCAAAATCAAAGATCCATTTGGGTAAATAATTATCCTAAAAAAAAACAGCGACTTTGATGTGAAATAGATATTTTGCCATAGGACAAAGGTAAATGCAGGACAACACACAAAGTGGGTTTGCAGGGGCAAAGTTTCTCAAAGAAGAGTCAGAAAAGAGTTTAGAATCTGGAGTCTGGGTCCTTCACTGCTTGTTGTCCATTCTAGGCCTGAGGGATGAGGTCTAGCAGACATGGCGCAGACTCTGGAAGTGGAAGCATCACCACCTGTTCTGGATTTTATAAACTGCATGATTAAAGAAACACTGGCTCCTCCCATGGCTTGATCACCAGTCAGGTTACTGTAGCAGCAGGCCTTGACGGAACTTTTGCTCCAGCCCTCTTTCGCCCATTCAGGATTTGTGGTTACCAATTGTGTGTAAGAGAACCACCTCATTCCTTAGTGTGATTAGGGAGCTTATTCCAAGCCTTGCAGTTGCAGCTTTACAATATGGAATGGTAGGGGCAGAACGTCTCATAGACCAGCCATGATTCCAGGCATGATCATGAATCTGGGGGACCCAGAACAACCACCTTAAGCACTAGGCCCTAGTGGGTTTCCGTGGAGATTTACATGAGGCTAACACATTTTATGGCAGACTGTCTGACAGAACATTGGTTGTGAAGTTAATCCTTGTAGGGTATAGCTGATTCAAATCCATGAGTTTTCCAACATACCCATATTGGAGAAATGAAGAAATAAGTTTTAGGTATTGAAAAGGCAAGAAAGGTTAATGTTTTGCTGTGGACATTAGCTTTGCTTGCCAGGTAGTATCCCTCTCTCTCCCTTTTTTTTAAAACAGTTTCTTTCCTTCAGATGCCACTTTCCCCCATTCTCATCCTATGTGTTTACAGGGACTGATCCTTTTCCTCAAATTTAAGAATAAGCTAGTGGGCCCATCGGAATCAAAATAAAAAGTTCCCAGCCCACTGAACTGCAAGCTACAATTCTGATCACAATGCCAATGTGTGTGAGGCTTTCCCAACACCACCAAGCAATTCTCTGCAAAACTAGATTTTGCTCAGTCATGTCTGACTCTTTGTGACCCCATGGATTGTAGCCTGCCAGGCTCCTCTGTCCATGGAAATCCCCAGGTAAGAATACTGGAGTAGGCAGCCATACCCTTCTTCAGGGGATCTTTCTGACCCAAGAATTCAACACCAGTCTCCTGCACTGCAGGCAGATAATTTAACTTATTTCAATTCTGACACCATCTATTGGGAGATAGCATCAGACCATAGGTTAAAGGTTCAGTCTTACAAGACTATATCACCCCTCAACTTCAGACATCAGTCACAAACACAGATGTGTGCTGCTGACTGACTGGTTTTAGACTGAAGGTTCTAAGGATGCCCTACTCAGGTTCAACTAATTTGCTGGAGTGGCTCACAGAGCTCAGAGAAACATTTTACTTACTAGTCTATTTGTTTATAATAAAAGGATATAACAAAAATGGAAAAGATGAATTGGCACTGTACAGGGAAATGGTGTGGGGCTTCCATGAAGCCCTTGCCACTCTCCCTGAATCTTCACATGTTTCTCAACCCAGAGGCTCTCCAAATCCTGTCCTTTTGAGTTTTTAAATAGAGACTTCCTTACATAGGCATAATTGATAAAATTATTGGCCATTGATGATTGAATTCAACCTCCAGCCCCTCAGTCCTCCTGGAGGGTCACACGTTGCAATGGAAAGCTCTGGTTCTCTAATCACAGGGTTGGTTTCCTGGCAACCATGCCCTGCCCTTAGGGTCTTTCCAAAATCACTTCATTAACTTAGCAAAAAGCTAGCTTTATTGCTCTCTGTCCTTGCTTCGGGATTTCCCTGGTGGCTCAGGCAGTAAAGAATCTGCCTGTAATGCGGGAGACCCAGGATTGATCCCTGGGTCAGGAAGATGCCCTGGAGAAGGGAATGATTACTCACTCCAGTATACTTGCCTGGAGAATTTCATGGACAGAGGAACCTGGAGGGATACTATCCATGGGGTCACAAAGAGTCTCACCTGACTGAAGTGACTGAGCGTGCACTCCTGCTTAGGAAAATCCCAAAGTGTGTTGACCTCTGAAAGACAAAAGAACCCATTGTTTTACCACTAAAATGAGTTTACTTGGGAAAAACAGAATCGCAATTCAGGACAATCGAACTACGAGGAACCATGGGCAAATCCAGAGAACAGAGGAGAAGGGCTTGCTTTTCTAGAGGAAAGGAGAAAATTAGGGAGTGCTGTGGTGGCTATGTCTGTCTGGATGAAGACCATGGCCAGTCTATTGTTGTTGGATCAGAAAATCTTTCTTCCTCCTGGGGTCTACAAGCTGAGGTGAGTGTCATGCAAGTGAGCTCTCCCCCTTCAGAGTTTCAATGAATTTCCCTTTATTCATTTTCACAGGCTTTAGGAGCTCTGTGCAGGAGTAGTGGACAAAGACCAAACATATATTTCTTTTTATAAATCACAGTATCACACAAGCCATGACAAGTATGTAGGTCTGGAGCTTCTGGGAATCATCCTCCTTACCAACATATTAAAAACATCTGCCTGAGAATTACTGTGACACAGAAGGAAGCAGAGCCAGGAAATGGAGAGTTGTGTCCATGATTGTAAGGTTTGATTACCTGAGTTCAGCTGCCTAACTCTGGTGTACTCATAGGCTTTTCAGTTACATGGGTCAATAAATTTTCTTTTATGCTAAATCTAGTTGGAGGTGGATTTTTGTCACTTTTAGCCCCAAGAGCTTGACTAATGCACAGAAGAAAGGATTCTGTGGCACTTAAGGAAGTATCATTTAATAGGCTGATTGTGTTAAGTTATACAGAGAGATTATGAATTTACAGAGAAAGGTCATTGTAGAGTTGAGAAGCAGTAACAGCAAGAGTGGAAGGCTGAAAAAGTGTATGAGAGTGCTTGTGGGTACAAGTACACTACGGATGGGGTGAAGAAATTTCCCTGCATGGTGAGTTTCAGTTGTGGCTGGGATACTTTGGGAAAGAATGGGCATGAATGCAGGAGAAATTTTATGGGAATAAGGAAGCCAAGGAACTGTGTGGCTAAACCTTTTTGAAAAAGAATATATTTGCTTTTCCTCCTCTTCTTTACTCATTCAGTATTCACATTGCTATAATACTTTTCACTCCAGCAAGTCACCGAAACTATTTGTGCTTCCGTTGCTTATTACGTATTTGTTGCCAAATTCACTCAGCATGTGAGTGTGCACTAAGTCACTTGAGTCATGTCCAACTCTGTGACCCTGGACTGTAACCTGCCAGGCTCCTCTGTCCATGGGATTTTCCAGGCAAGAATACTGGAGTGGGTTGCCATTTCCTTCTCCAGAGGATCTCCCCAACCCAGGGATCGAACTCATGTCTCTTATGGCTCCTACTTTGACAGGCAGTTTCTTTACCACTAGCGCTACTAGGGAAGCCACTCACTTGGCATGGTCCACTCTTATTTATTACAGCTGCATCATTTGAAAGCATTAAGTCCTCCATGCTTAAAACAATTTCTATTCTTATGGTTTTCTTGGCCCTGTCTGTTCTGAGTTTCCTCTTATCTACCCATTTTTTCTCAGTCTTCATCCTGAGTTTCTTAATGAAACCCACTCTTTAAATATCAGTGTGTTCTGCAGTTTGATCTTTACTCCTTTATTCTTTCCATTATATGCAATGTTTCTGAAAATTCTTATCATTTCTAGTGACTTCAACTATTCTCCAGAAACTGGAGACTTCCAAAAGTCCTTCAGTCTAAGGCTTTTCTTTATCTGTTATTTTTCTATTTGAACTATCACTGTACATCACTGCCCAAATGCCCCATTGTTACCACAACATATAAACATCCTAAACTACACTTGTTACCAATTTTTTTGTTTTTTCACATATGGTGGTGGTGGTTTAGTCACTAAGTCATGTCCACCTCTTGCGACCCCATGGATTGTAGCCTGCCAGCTTCCTCTGTTCATTTTCCAGGCAAGAATACTAGAGTGGGTTGCCATTTTCTTCTCCAGGAGATCTTCCCAGTGCAGGGACTGAACCTGGGTCTTCTAGTTGGCAGGCTGATTTTTTACTGACTGAGCCACCAGGGAAAATTTTTCTTCACATATAGCTTCTCTTCATTTTCCTGCTCTGGTCAAGTTGTCTTGCATCAGCAGCTTCACATGTGAATTATTAAAAGTATCCTCATGTTTAACTGGTGAATTTTCTAGGATAATTGTTTTTTACTACACAGAATTTAGATACTTCCCTAGCTGAAGGTCCTCAATGTCTTGTGCAATCTAGAGGATGAAATCTTACCTTCTCAATTTGTCTTTTTATGCCCCAATTCCTGCTTAACTTTCTGACTCTATACGATTTGCAGTCCCCAAAACTGTTCATGCTCTCTCATCTTCGTATTATATGCTCTTTGCTATCCTGTCCCCTGCTGTTTACTTATCACCACTTTTTACAAAGCCCCCTCCAGTTGTCACTTTCAGAATATCTAGTTAAGTCCTATATTTAGGGTGGCTAAGGATTTCATCCTGTGTGCCTCTTAATATGATGTGAGCACCTATGTACAGATCACAGTATCCTATGTATGCCTATCAGTGCATTGTATTTGTTTTAAACATTTTTGAGAGCTTTTTGTTTTTGTATCCTCAGAGACTTGAAAAAATACCTGATGTTCATTTAGCCTTGAAAGAAAGAAGAAAAGAAGGTGGTGAGGGGAAGAGGGAGAAAAGAAGAAAACAGATGTAGACACCTTGATGAGAATGTTTAATTATCCAAAATAGATAAATGCGGATAAGTTGTAGAGAACTGTGACCCTAAATTTGCTTTCTTTTAGTAGTAGCTGACATAGCCCCTGCTAAAGGAAATTACAGAGTGCTTGGGTTCGAATCTCATCTTCGAAGATGTTCACAATTTGGCTCTGACACAATACCTTAAGCAAGTTACACAACCTCTTTGTGTCTCAGTTTCCTTATATGTAAAATTGTATCACTAATAGGGTATAGCTTTAGCATTTCTATGAACAGTAAATACGTTTGTACAAGTATACCTCATTTTATTGCACTTCACTTTATAGCATCTTGCAGATACTATGTTTTTCAAAACTTGAAGGTTGGTGGCACCCTGCATTGTCAGATGATGGTTAGCAATTTTTAGCAATAAAGTATTTTTTAATTAATGTATGTACACTGTTTTTTCAGACATAATGTTATTTCATACTTAATAGACTACAAGGTAGTGTAGACATAAATTTTATATTCACTAGGAGACTAAAATAATTCTTGTGACTCACTTTATTGCAGTATGTGGTTTATTGTGGTGGTCTGGAATTGAACCAGCAGTATCCCTGAGATATGCCTGTATTCATAAATGCTTAAAATTGTGTTTGGCACAAGAAAAACTATAAAGATTTAATAAATAAATAAAGGAGTAGATTTGGCGGAATTTGGTATGTAATTTGTGGAGTATTTCTCTAAAACTACTCATTTGTTATGTGTTTGTGTGTTTATGTCTGTTTGTTAGAGTCCATAACTAACTTCAATGTCATTGGCCACCAATAAATATATTTTTATATAAAAGTGTTATATCCCATTACAGGCAAAATAAACACCTCAAATTTTTCACATTAAAATGGAAATTTATCAATCTTTGGACATTTCTTATTATATTTTGAAAATGGAGAAATAGTTGATTCCAAAGATTATGATCCTACTTTGAATAAATGTCTTCTTCACAACATAGAATTATGAAGACAGTAATACTTAATATTTTTCTTTTGTGTGCCCTTCAGATTCTTTGTTTTTTAGTTGAAGATAATATTTTTGCAATCTTCTATGCTACCAATAGAATTGGCTATACAATTTACAAATTAAAATGTTGCATTTGTATCTTCATTTCAATTAAACTCAGAGTGCAAGTCCAAGAGTTTTGTCAAGGTTTTATAAGCCTGAGCCATCATTTACTGTGAAAAATGTGTCTCACTGACTATGCTTTTCAGCTTTGTTTGATGTCATTTCTAGTTATAATTGTTCCATAACAGTTCAGATATGCCTTTAAATGTAGTCCTCAGACTAGGCATGCTAGTGGGCCTAGTACTATCACAATTATGGAAAACCAGAATAAAAGCTTTGTACTATTTTCCTATAGGCCTCAGGAAGTGATTACCGTTGATGTTTGAAGCATGTATTTAAATCAAAACAGCAAAAATGGAATAAAATATTCTAAGCATGTTTTTGAACTATCTACCAGTACAGTTACATAAATCAGTTTGGGCCCATGGGCAGAGGATACAAAGGGATTTAACTTCAGATATAAAGGAAAACAATCTAAAGACAGGGAAGAATTTTAATTAAGTTGAAAATGTGAATCAAAGTATTAACATTGTTCTGATATGCATTCTTATTGCCATCAGATTCATCCTGTCTCAGACAATAGTAAAATTCTGAAAATCTACTAGAATTTCATGGCACAAGAAATTATCTGTGCTCATATGCAAAGCTGAATTTCTTTGTCTTTTTTTGTTAACTGCTTTGCTATTAATATTTATGATCAAAAATTAAAACTATATTGAAGTGCTTATTTTCTTTAATAAGTTCTATGATTTAATGAATGTGGATAAAAATGATAGGTCAGGTAATAATCAAATATGAAGAAAAGGACACTTATTATTATTGATTATTTTGATAATTTTCCCTGCTCATATGTTTTCAGTTTTTTTTAATTAGGTTTTAAAGAAAATCTTAGTATTGGTTAAAAATTAATATGTATAATTAGATTACTATAATATTAAAGAGTGTTGCTTAATTTTAAAAATCTTAGCCTTATAAGTTTGGCTATTGGCTTCCCTGATAGCTCAGTTGGTAAAGAATCTGCCTGCAATGCAGAAGACCAGGGTTTGATCCCTGGGTTGGGAAGATCCCCTGGAGAAGGGAAAGGCTACCCACCCCAGTATTATGGCCTGGAAAACTCCATGGACTATATAGTCCACGGGGCTGCAGAGTCGGACATGACTGAGTGACTTTCACTTTCAGCCCTGTAAGTATTTCTTTTATTAGATAATTAATTTTTAAAGTGTGGAGAAAAGACTAACATTTAAACAAGCTAAAATATAGATTTCCAGGAGAGTTAGATGGAGGAATGAGGAGAGAGAGAAAGCACAATATAATAAAAAGAAAGTAAAGTGGTGGAATAAAGAGGCAGTTAAAACTACAGGAGAGAAAAAGAAGTCCAGGAAAACATAGAAGAGAAATAAAAATAACTAAAAATAACTGAGGTAAGATGACAGATTACAATAAGAGTGAAAATACTAAAATTTTTGCATTATGTTAGATTTTCAGAAATAGTAAGTGTCTGCTATTACTTTTATAACTCAAATATTGTCATAGAAAGGTTGTAAATTTCAAATACTCATTAATTGATATCCAAAGTCCCTCTCCTTGTCAGGTTGCAATCCTTTCCCTTTTGTATCAAGACAATGGTGGAGATATTTTGCGATTAGATTTTGAAGAAATTATTCAGTCACACTTCTTTGTTTCATTAAAATCCATTGCCTCTAACCTCAGTTAGGTCTTCTCTGCCAAACAGTGTTCTTTTTATTCGGACATAAATAAATCCTTATACATATCCTAAGTGCAGATGATATTGCAGCATTTTTACCACTCTGAAGGTTGCAAGGCCATTCTGACCCTCCTACGAAAAGAGTGAGTTATCTTTGTCTCTTAATTTACAGATAACAACAATTTAATATGAACTACTTTAAGGTTGCTATCCATTTCTGTATTGGGCTTCCCAGAAGGCACAGTGATAAAGAAACCACTTGCCAATGCAGTAGACGTAGGTTCGATCACTGGGTCGGGAAGATCCCCTGGAGAATGAAATGGTAACCCACCCCAGTATTCTTGCCTGGATAATCCCATGGACAGAGGAACCTGGCAGGCTACAGTCCATATGGGGTTGCAGGGTTGGACATGATTGAGTGACTAAGCATGCACACACTTTGCAGTATTAACATTACTGACCAGCATGTTCCTCCTGAAAATTCTCTCAAAAATCCAAAGAAAATCATCTCCCTTTTTAATTTTTTCTTTTCTACTCTCATGACTCCTTAGTCTTCCACTGTTTACCACACTTCTAAATGTAGGTATATGCTAATGGTCTGTTTTCAATTCATTGTTTTCTGCTCTTTGTTAGTTGTTTCCTTCTGCTTGGCTTAGGTTTATTTAGATGTTTACTTTTACTTTTTAAGGTGGCAATTTAGATTATTAACTTGAGATGACTTCTGCTCTAATATGAGCTTTTTATAAACTTCATTCTTAGCTTTGTGTTAGTTGTTCCATTGCTTTAGCACTGCTTTAGTGCTTTCTCTCTAAGGACTGCCATGGCCACAAATTTTGATGTATTATATTATTGTTTCCATTCAGTTCTTTATTTTTTTCTTGAGATTTCCTTTTAACCCATAAATTATTTAAAAATTTACCCATAATTTATTTAAAAATGTTTAATTTTCAGATATTTGAAGATTTTTCTGTTTTCTTTTTGTTATTAGTCTAGTTTAATTCCTCTCTAGTTAAAGGACATAACTTGGTATTATTTATTTTCAATTTGTTGAGATGGTTTTTATATCTCCCCAAATGGTCTACTGTAGTGAATATTTCACCTGCACTTAAAAAGTCTGAACTGTATATCCTGCTGTTGAATGTATTGTGCTAAAGATACTAACTAGAAGCAGTTAGTTGATGGTATTGTTTATGCTTCTATTTGTTGCTAGTTAGTTGCTAAGTCGTGTCTGACTCTTTCGCAACCTCATGGACTGTAGCCTGCCAGAGTCCTCTGTCCATGGGATTTTCCAGGCAAGAATACTGAAGTGGGTTGCCATTTCTTCCTCCAGGGGATCTTCCCAACCCAGGTATTGAACCCATGTCTTGCATTGGCAGGCAGATTCTGATTTTTTATAAGTTTTATTACAGAAAAATAAATGCCCTCTACTTCAAATTATTGACCAATTGTTTTACTAAAACCCTGCTTCTGGCCTTAGTTTTGAAATCTGTTGCTTTTGTTACCACCTCCTAATTACTGTTTCCTGAGGCTTCTATTTCCTGTCCTCTGTGCCCAAAGCTTCAGTTCTCCCCCCTTGTCCCATGAAGCATCAATATCTTTCCAGTGCTGCATCCAGCTCTGGTTGTTCCATGGCCACAGAGAGCTGCCAGCACCAGCAATCACATCATGAAAATGTATGGAATACATACAACTCAATAGCAAAAATTAAAACACAATTAAGAAAGGGGTAGAGGAACTGAATAGATAGTTTTTCAAAGAAGACATAGAAACGGCCAAAGGCATATGAAAAGGTGCTCAACATCACTAATCATCACTCATCATTACTAATAATCAAGGAAATGCAAATCATAACCACAGTGAAATACCACCCCCCCCACTCACGCCTTACACCAGTTAGAACGGATATCATCAAACAGGCAACAGAAAACAAGTGTTGACATGAATGTGGAGAAAAGGAAGCCATAGTGTACTGTTTGGAGAAGGAAATGGCAACCCACTCCAGTATTCTTGTCCTGAAATCCCATGGACAGAGGAGAATTGTGGGCTACAGTCCATGGGGTTGAAAGAGTTGGACATGACTTAGCAACTAAACCACTACAAGTGCACTGTTAATGGGAATGTAAATTGGTACAACCAGTACAAAAAACAGTATGAAGGTTCCTAACAAATTAACAATAGAACTACCATATGATCCACCAAGCCCTTTCTGGTATATATCCAGAAGAATTAAAATCAGGGTCTTGTAGAGCTTTCTGCATTCTCATATTCATTGCAGCATTACTCACAATAACCAAGGTGTGAAAACAACGTTAACTGATAAATGAATAAAGATATATATATATATATATATATATATATATATATATATATATATATATATATGTACATATATATATATATATATAATTCAGCCATTATAAAGAAGGAAATATTGACATTGTGATAACTTGGGAACTTGAGGGCTAAGTGAAATAAGGCAGAGAAAGAAAAGTACTGTATGTTATTAGTTACATGTGGAATCTGTAAGTGACAAACTCAGAGAAACAGAGAGTAAAGTGGTGGTAACCAGAGGTTAAGGGTGGGGGAAATGGAGAGATACTGGTCAAAGGATGTACATTTTTAGTTATAAGATGTAGTTTGGGAATCTAATGTACAGATCCCCAATATTTACAGATTTACAATATTTACAGATCTATTGTACAGATCAACAATATTTGAATATTGCTAAAAGAATAGATCTTAATATTCTCTCACAAAAAGAAATGTTAACTATCTGATAGGATGGAAGAGGTAGCTAATTTCTGTTGCTCAGTCGCTAAGTTGTGTTCGACTCTGCGACCTCCTAGACTGCAGCACACCAGGCTTCCTTGTCCTCCTCTGTCTCCTGGAGTTTGCTCAGATTCATGTCCATTGAGTTGGATGGTGGTAATCATTTTGCAATTTATAAATGTATCAAATCAGTACACTTTAAATTGGGTTTCCCAGGCGGTGCTAGTGGTAAACAACTCGCCAATGCAGGAGACGTAAGAGACACAAGTTCCATCCCTGGGTTGGGAAGATCCCCTGGAGCAGGGCATGACAGCCCATTCCAGTATTCTTGCCTGGAGGATCCTGTGGACAGACTACACTCATAGGGTCGCAAAGAGTCAGACACGACTAAAGCCACTTAGACGCACACTTTAAACTTACACAAGGTTATGTGTCAATTAGACCTCAACAAGGCTGGAAAACTAAAAAATAAAACTCCAGAGGGAAAAAAACAGACAAATGAAGAAATTCTCATGATCATATCAATGACAGAAAAAGCTTTACTAATTCATTTCTTTCTTTATTTCTTTGGTTGACTTTCCTTTTATAGAGGAAAATGGTAATTCAGATAGTTTAGAAAGCATTTTGGACATTGGAACAAATTGGTAAAAAAAAAAAAATTGTTTTAGATGATTCAACAGTGAATGAATCATCAACAGATGGTTTCAGTTAAACTTTCACGAAAACACTCAGCAAGGATACACCAAACAGTTCAGGTGTCTGGTTTTTACAAATTTGTTATTTTTTAAAAAAACATATATCAGTTAATTTAAGATATTTCAATATTTGGGTGCAACATACCATAAAATATTGTTTTATAATGTTACAAACAATAGAGAAGTAAGTGGTTACATTCAAGTAATTGAATATAAGGTAGGTTACAAAGTAGGACTATTTAAACTGCATTTGCTTATAGAAGATCCTAACATCTTCTTCAAAATCATTACCTAACAGGTTCCAGTGGAGACTCTGAATGATTTGTTCAGGAAAGAGAAACCAAATAAATAAAGTACAAATTTTGGCCAACTGATCAGCAAAATATTAAATTATTTTTCAATTTTTGATCATGTATTGGTTTAAATACTAATATTAGAGCTTAAATACTCTAATATTAAGAATGACAGTAATTTTCTGACAAAACAGGTAGCAGGAAGTTCCAGATATTTTCCAAATTGAATTGATAATTGCATTGTACCAATCAGAGTTCTCTAGGAAGCAGAATCAATAATATATAGATATAGTTATATAGATATTCTCTCTCCCTCTCTCTCCTTTTCTCTTTTTGTGTGTTCATTATATTAAGTACTAGGGTCATGTGGTTGTGGAGGCTGGCAAATCTGAAATCTGTAGGGTAGGCTGACAGGCTGGAAACTCAGACAGGGTTTCCATGTTATAATCTTGAGGCAGAATTCCTTCTTCAATAAACCTCAATTTTTGCTTTTAAGGTCTTCAACTGATGGGATGAGACCCACTCATATTATCCAGGGTAATTTCCTTAACTTAAAGTCAACTGATTGTAGGTGTGAGTTACATCTACAAAATACCTTCACAGCAATGCCTAGATTAGTATTTGATTAAATAATTATAAACTACTGGTAGTTTAGTAGGTAAAGAACCTGCCTGCAATGCAGGAGACCTGGGTTTGATCCCTGGTTTGGGAAGATGCCCTGGAAAGGAAACGGCAATCCACTCCAGTATTCTTGTCTGGAGAATCCCATGGACAGAGGAGCCTGGCAGGCTACAGTCCATGGGGTTGCAAGAGTTGGACACAAATTACTGACTAAACCACCACTACCAATCTTGCCAAGTTGATACATAAAGCTAACAATAACAGTTGGTTATCTGTTTTTGTAGGTTGCTTTCTTTTAAAGCGAGGTATATTTTAGATATATTGTATATGTTTATATTCATTAATTCAATTAATTAATGTTGATATTAATTGAAAGTGAAAGTCACTCAGTTGTGTCCGACTTTTTGCAACCCCATGTACTATACAGTCCAGGGAATTCTCTAGGCCAGAATACTGGAGTGGGTAGCCTTTTCCTTCTCCAGGGGATCTTCCCTACCTGGGGATCGATCCCAGGTCTCCCGCATTGCAGGTGGATTCTTTACCAGCTGAGCCACAAGGGAAGGCCAATATTCATTAATTAGAAATTTAGTCAGTATCAATTATTATAATCAATATGTAAAAAATTATATTCACTAACTCAGCTATCTTTTATTAAACATCTACTATGCTCTAGGTATTGTGCTTTGTTCTGAGACATACACGATAAATATGATATTACCCCTATACACTTGAGAAGTTTAAACTTCAGTGAGATGTTGTCTTGACTTTGTAGACCCCAGTTTTCAACCTAAAGAAAGCTCTAATGTATATTCCATTCATTAATTACCTAGTAGTTATATGTGCAAGGGAGTTTCCCAGGTGGCCCAGCGGTAAAGAATCCACCTGCCAAGCAGGAGACACAGGTTAAATTTCTGGGTCAGGAAGATCCCCCGGAGAAGGAAATGGCAACCCATTCCAGCATTCTTGACTGGGAAATCCCATGGACAGAGGAGTCTGGTAGGCTACAGTCCATGTGGTCACAAAGAGTTGGACACAACTTAGTGACTAAATGACAGCAAATATGTTCAAGACTCTGTTTTATGCGCTCTGCATACTTAAAGTGTAAAAAAATGTACCTTTCCCTCAAAGACTTTATAATCTGCTAGAAATTCAATTGGCTCTTAATGTTGCCACTATGTGATACAGTTGAATTACTGTAATTGAAGTTCAGTTTCCTTATCTATGCAATGGGAATTACACTAATCCATGTTTCAGTAAAATTTCTTTATGGTCCTAAAATATTAAAGATTCAATATTTAAAGATTCTCTGTATTGAAAATTATTCTCCATTGTATAATTCTCCAATGTATACATTATTTATAATGATTTAATTCAAAGTAGGGAGTTAGTAATTGATAGTTTGGATTCATGTACTGAGCTCTGTGTTTTCTTTTATTTAGAGTCTCAGATAAATTACCCTCATAAAACAATGAAAGTTAACCTCAAAGGCTGATGGAGAAACTTATCAATAAAAAGGAAATGCAATGGCCAATAGCAAATCACAGGTTTTAACATTAATAAACATTAAATGAACATTACTATTTTGAGATAGTCAACTGGTGATGAACTATATTTAGAAAAAAGACTGTTATGTGAGGTTTGAGGATTTGAAAAGCTACAATATGCATTAAAGATTATGAATTGGAAGCTGTATTATGTTTTATTTTCAAATTAAAACTTATTTTCAAAATGTGGCCATCCAAGATTAAGGGGACTTCTGCCTTGTAAAATACATATTACAAGGAAATAACATTTTTAATATTGTAAGTAATTCACTCTAATTTTTTGTATTCATTTCCATAAAAAAACAATTGCGCAAAGCAAGGATATGATCATCATGCTGTTAGTAGTATGCATGTTTTATAAATTTGAAGAAAAATATACACTGTTTTATACATCCTTTCACAGTAAGAAAAGAGCAATCCTATTCTGTGACTGAAATGCCTGTCTTTCTCTGTGCACACCAAAGCTTCATTCTTCATATTTGCTTTCTATTTTCATAGCACTGGGAATGGAATGTGACCCTCAGCACTCAGCCATTATCCTGCCCTCTGTGGCTGTAGCCTTTGACTCAGGCCTGAGTTCACCATAATTTATTTTTACAACGATCCTGAGGTGCAGCCAGCCCACTTGGCAATATTTTCACTCCTACTCAGCTCATTTCAAAATGGGGACTCTCACTGTTTCTCTTTTCAGAGCTTTGCTACTTTCAACATGAAACCTTTTAAAATAAAACCACTGTTATGTGAATTACTGAAGACAAAATGCATTTTTTTCCAACTCCTTGACTCTCTCTTGACTATTAAGTTCCATAGAGCCGTCTACTTTACAGGTTATTCATAAAGCTATTACCCAATCTGGCAATATTTTCTCAAGAAATTTCTGGATAGTACACACTTTTTTTTTAATGGCAGAAAATGTGTTCACTGTTTTCACAGAGTAAATCCCTAACATGTTTATCTGGAATGCTTGCCTTGTTTGGTAAGATATCATTGCAACTGCTGTGACTATCAGTGACTCAAAGGGATTGTTGCAAGATTTGGGACTGGGTTCTTTCCTTTCTGATTTTGCTTTTTTCCATCTAGAGACTACTTTTTTTTCTGTTTAATATTAATATATGCATTTTTTTCCACCTCAGTAACCCTTCAACACACCCCCACCTTGGTGGGTTTTTATTAGAGTGAATTGTTGGGCTTTAAATTTGTAAGCTTTCATATTCTAGTTTTCTCTGGAAAACTTATTTTAGTGAC
This sequence comes from Okapia johnstoni, assembly GCA_024291935.2. NCBI lineage: Eukaryota > Metazoa > Chordata > Mammalia > Artiodactyla > Giraffidae > Okapia > Okapia johnstoni. The sequence goes on along the minus strand of CM044310.1, from coordinate 46,217,709 downwards.
AATTAGTTTTCACATGAGGAATTTCATAAACAAGAAAGCTGTAGAAATAAATGGCAGTTAAGAACATGAGCTCATCTCACTTGTAATTACAGCCTACAGCTTGCTTACACTCTAGTGGTTCTCAAACTTGATTGAGCTTCTGAATCATCAAGAGGGCTCTGACTGGATTCTGGGCCCCACCCCAGTTTCTGACCCTGTAGTTCTGGGAGGTGGGGCCTGAGAATTTGAATTTTCAATAAGTTTCCTGGCAATGCTGCTAGTGCTGGTCAGGGGCCCACACTATGGAAATCATCTCTGTAGAACAGGACAGAATACTGGACTTTAGTTATTGTGTACAAATAAAATACCAGGCTGTCATTTGCTGAACAGGACACAGTGGCATGATATTTAAAAGTAGTTTTGTTCTCTTCGTAAAACAGTCCACTTTCCTTTAGCTTAGCTCTTGCATTCTGTAAATATAACTTGAACTGAAGCAATAGTCATATTTCTGACAAACCATGAGGCCAAGGTCAGTTTTGTTTGCTGTATCACTTAAAATACAATTCTACTTACAATTGCCTGGTATGGATGAGTGAACATTTTTTTTTTTTTAACGTACATAATACTTTTTGACACTGGGAAATAAGAAGCTATGAAAATAAGGTTGATAAACCAGTAAAGAAGTCTTTCCTTAAATGGTCACAATCTGCCAAGAGCAGATAAGGAAAAGGATCCTTTGGGTATAATGACGAGAAACTTACAGCCATCAACCCCATGTCAGCACTGGGCTAGAAAACAAATAGAATTCCAGACAATTCAAAACAAATACTACAAATCAGAGGTAATCCCCAAACCTCCTCTCAATCTCCCACTTTTGAAAGACAACTAAGGAGCAGGAAGGACATTGGGCAATTTCATACTAATGGTTATATTGTGGCTTTTCTTTTGTCTTTCTTCTCTTGATCTCACATTCAATTTGTCTTCAGTAAAAGGTTTTCCCTATGGAGCATATCATTTCATCTCCAACATAAAATACTCAAGAAGAGACTGAAGTAGAGCAAAGGTAAGTTAATTGTTGAAATTGTGTGTTAATTATGATGAACTATTTTAGAGTAATGAAGTAGCGCTTAACAGATTTCTGTTGTGTCTTTATATACTCTGTTTCAAAGGATTTTGAAGTTATAAAGTGTTATTGGAAAAGTATATTGTCAGAAGAATTTAAAATAAGTAACCATAGATTCATAGAACCACAGATATTGTAATTTGGTTAATTATTCCTTGTATGATAGTAAAATATTTTTTACAGACCACCAAACTGCTGCATAGTGAGTAGTTTTCTGTCTTTTTAATATTGACATTATAATAAATTACATGACCAATTTTAATGCTACTTCTGACACAGAGTAATTAAAATGAATGGCAGTAGATAGTGGATTTGATTGGAGTTTTTGAAACATAGGATACTATGGTTTAAAATTCTGAAAAATAGTTGTGCAACAAAGGTAGATGAGAGGTTAAAAACTATTAACACTAATACCCTTTAATCATTGGAAAAGTGCTGTGTTCAAGACACTCTTCTAAATGCATAGACTATATAATTTAATCTCCCTTCCCCTGAAAAGATACAATAACATAAAATCTATATTACCATTCACATTCAATTGATTTTTTTCTTGGGCTGCCACACTTTATTTTCAAGGCTGCACAACAGCTGACATAACATGAAGTTTGTGAAATCTTTTAGGTTTAGGGAAGTCAAATAATTTTGTAAATTTATGTAAATACTAAATGATGAGGCTAGAATTTGTATCCAGGCTTATTCTTTTCATTCTTTTAATTTACAATAATGAACGTTTATATTAGTGTTTTCAAGACCATTTACACGTCTAAACAAATTCTCTTGTTGATAAAATAACTTAGAATAAGTCTGCCAAGGTGGAATTTTACCAAAGTTGGTTTCGAAAGTAAATGCTGTTAAAATGTGAGGGCTGTGAGTTAGACATAGATCTATATGGTATATTCATAAAATATAGACGTATCCTGCTTAATTGCATGCAAAAATGATCAAGAAAATGCAGCTTTTAATGGAATAATAAGTGAAGTAGGAAATCCAGGGTGAGACAGCTAAAAGTCATTTTAATGTCTGTGAAATAAGAGGAAATAAAGACTCCCTAAAATAGAGACATTAATATTGACTTGTAACACATTTTTCTTTTTATTATATAGTCCTCTTCTTGTTCCAAATTATGAAATAATATGTGCATTTGTATTCTTCTAACTGACTGTCATCCCAAATTCACTACTTGTCTATAACAAAAAGAGTTTCTCAGGAGACTTGGTCAAGGCAATTGAAGGTATGAGAATACACCAGCCTCCTGGAAAGAAAAATTAGAGTGATGTTTCTTGAGCGGAAGCCTCACTCCTGGTGTTGCCATGTTGCCTGGGCTAAGCTTTACTCAATGATTTGCAGAAGCTCTGAGCCAAATCTTCAGACTTCAGACACCCTCTAGTAAGGATATATTGGTTAAAGGAAGAACATTTAAAAGCCTGTCTATTTTTCTTTTAATTTCAGTGACCTAAAGGAAGTAGAAAAAAAGGAGAAGAGACATGCAGCTACAAATAATTTATTCAGAAAAGTAGTGGAGAAAATAGAGTGGCTTGAAAGTCAGAATATTTGAATCAGCTTAGAAAAACATAAAACTAGCAGAAACAAAATAAAATGCTGTTAATATAATAAAAAAAGGTACTGTTTTCCAATAATAGCTAAGAAGTAGAAAAATGATTTAATATAAGTTAATGATAAAGGTAAACTTTTACAACAAAAAATAATAAGGCAAAAAGCTGATGTTAATTTAAAATTAGTTGGAAAAGATGGACAGAATAGAACTGTAACTTCACTATCTTGATTATTGCTCCCCTGGTGGCTCAGCTGGTAAAGAATCTGCCTGCAATGTGGGAGACCTAGGTTCGATTCCTGGGTTGGGAAGATCCCCTAGAGAAGGGAAAGGCTACCCACTCCAGTATTCTGCTCTGGAGAAATTCATGGACTGTAGTCCATGGCGTTACAGAGTTGGACATGACTGAGCGACTTTCACTTTATATTTATATTTGACATAATGATTGGTTATTATATGGTATATTATTACATGGTATTAATCTTGACTATTACATGGTATTGATCAAAAGTTAGAAAAAATCTGAGTTATGATATTGTATAACATATTTGGTTTTAACTGTAGAATTAAGAAAGATCTTATTATACTTTTCTATAATGAAATATTGTGATATTTATTAAGATAGTAACATTATAATCATTGGATAACTTTTAAAAGATATCTTTAGATAGCCAAAAGAAAACATGCGAGTAAAAATTATTTTCTTTCAAATGAATAGTATTTTTACTCACTGCTTAATTCAATGCCCAGAAATAATTACAGAATTTCTTCCTTCCTTAACTGTAAGTTTAATAGCAGCAAATTTTTCTTTGAAAAAATAATGTTAGAGTAAAAACATTGACATTGGTCTAAAGAGAGCTTTCATGCATTTAAGAAGTAATTTTCGGCAGTAATTAGGCTGCATTCCAGTTAAAGCTTACTGACAGACTCAAGGAAGAAAGAACAGATCATTTTAGAATACAAAATGTACCTACTGCATAAATGAATTATTTAACAAATATGTATACAGTACCATTACTATATAAGAAATATTTTGGGGGAAGACAATATTTTTGATGTACTAAATAAAAATATAGATTCCAATTATGCAAGTAAAATACAGATTGTCATTCATTAATTCATTAAGTAAGTATATTTATGGAACTACTAATTTTCTCATGGAATTTACATTAATTGAATTTTCTTGAAAAATGTTTGAGGTTCAGAATGTTTGTGCTGGAGATTAAGATAGGCAGTTGATTGAAGACATAGAAAAGAATAATAGAGCACAGTTGAGACTGGAAAAGATGTAATTGGCATGCTGCAAAGTAGAGTAATTTTACCTAGAGGTATTCAGCAGTTTATTGATGGCAGTAAAGACTGCACATAATGTGCTTTTTTTAAAAAAAATTTTGAGGTTTAATAGAACAATAGATGTTCTTAGAAGTGATATATGAACCTAAATTGCATAAAGGATGTATATCTATAAGAAAGGAGTTATATTAACTAAATAATGTGAAATTTCCACATTTTAAAGGACACGTAAAAAATTAGAATGAGCAAATTATACTAAGGAATGAGAAAGGTGGAGAATCACACAAGGCTTTAAAAAAAAACAAACCCAAATTATAAGAGATATTCAAAGACTAGTTGTCTCCATTTTCAACATTGCAGAAAATTGTGGTTAAAAAATACACATTGGATTTGTTAAACAGTAGGAAACTGTCATTAGAAGGATCTGTTCCTGGAATTTCATAGGTGAAACCTGATTGCAGAGGGTTAACAGTGAATAGGAGATAAGCTGGTGGGAAGAGCAAGGCAGTCTCTTCCAACTCAGTAGAATGCACATACTGATAGGAAACTGGGTACATAGATTAGGAACGCTAGGTGGAATCTCTGGAATGTTATATTTCCACGTTTGAACTTAAGCAAGTACTAAGGAGTGAATGCAGTGCACAATTAGAAATTAATTGGCTCTGCTCTATCAACATTGACAGTAAGAAAACTCCCAGTTTTGTTGTTGTGGTAGTGAAATTCACACAGCATAAAATTAGCCATTTTAATGTGTACAATTCAGTGGCATTTAGTACATTCACTATTGTGCTTCACTTTTAAAAAGCATGGTTTGCTTAGAAGCAGGTAAACAAAGAGTGTGAAGAAAATTGAGAGGGAAAATATTTGACTCTAGAGAAGAAACGAAGAGAAACAAAAACAGAAATCTGCAATAGGTGTGTGCTTAGTGGCTCAGTCGTGTCCAACTCTCAGCGACCCCGTGGACTGTAGCCCAGCAGGCTCCGCTGTTCATGGGGATTGTCCAGGCAAGAATACTAGAGTGGGTTGCCATGCCTGCTCCAGGGTGTTGATTTCAATCATTGTTGACTAACAGCTTTTAATACGGTCTTCTTGTTGTTCAGTTGCTAACTTGTGTCCAACTCTTTGTAATCCCACAGACTGCAGCACACCAGGCTCCCCTGTCCTCTCCTATACCCCTGTTATTGTTTAGTTACTAAGTTGTGTCCAACCCTTTTGTGATGCCATGCACTGTAGCCTGCCAGGCTCCTCTCTCCATGGGATTTCCCAGAAAAGAACATTGGAGTGGGTTGCCATTTCTTTCTCCAAGGGATTTTCCTGAACCAGAGATGGAACCCAGGTCTCTTGCATCTCTTGCATTGGCAGGTGGATTGTTTACCACTGAGCCACCAGGAAGCCCTGAGTTTGCTTCAGTTTACTACTGAGTCACAGGTGCTATCTAACCATTTCATTCTCTGCTGCCCTCTTCTCCTTTTGCCTTCAATCTTTCCCAGCATGAGGGTCTCTTCCAGTGAACTGGCTCTTTGCATCTGGTGGCAAAAGTATTGGAGCTTCAGCATTAGTCCTTCTAATGAATATTCAGGCTTGATCTCCAATAGGATTAATATTAATCCTATTGATCCTTTAGGATTAATACTAGTATTTAATATGGTCTAATATATATAATGGACTTCCCTAGTGGCTCAGACAGTAAAGAATCTGCCTGCAATGGAGGAGATCCAGGTTCGATCCCTGGGTCAGGAAGATCTCCTGGAGAAGAGAATGGCTACCCACTTCAGTATCATTGCCTGGAGAACTCCATGGACAGAGGAGCCTGGTGGGCTATACTCCACGGGGTCACAAAGAGTCAGACACGACTGAGTGACTAATGATATAAAATAAACTGTGATCATCAAAAAAGCAAGAGAGTTCTAGAAAAACATTTGCTGCGCCTGCTGCTTAGTCGCTCAGTCGTGTCCAACTCTCTGCGACCCTGTGGACGGTAGTCTGCCAGGCTCCTCTGCCCATGGGGATTCTCCAGGTAAGAATACTGGAGTGGCTTGCAATTTCCTTCTCCAGGGGATCTTCCTGACCTCAGAAAAATATTTATTTCTGCTTTATTGACTATGCCAAAGCATTTGACTGTGTGGATCACAACAACCTGTGGAAAATTCTTAAAGAGATGGGAATACCAGACCACCTGACCTGCCTCTTGAGAAATCTGTATGCAGGTCAGGAGCAATGGTTAGAACTGAACATGGAACAACAGGCTGGTTCCAAATTGGGAAAGGAGTACATCAAGGCTGTATATTGTTGCCCTAATTATTTAACTTATATGCAGAGAGCATCATGAGAAACGTTGGGCTGGATGAAGCACAAGCTGGAATCAAGATTGCCAGGAGAAATATCAATAACCTCAGATACGCAGATGACACCACCCTTATGGCAGAAAGCAAAGAAGAACTAAAGAGCCTCTGGATGAAAGTGAAAGAAGAAAGTGAAAAAGTTGGCTTAAAACTCAACATTCAGAAAACTAAGATCATGGCATCTTGTCCCATAAGTTCAGTTCTGTTCAGTTGCTCAGTCGTGTTCGACTCTTCGTGACCCCATGGACCACAGCACGCCAGGCCTCCCTGTTCATCACCAACTTCCAGAGTTTACTCAAACTCATGTCCATTGAGTCAGTGATCCCATCCAACCATCTCATCCTCTGTCATCCCCTTCTCCTCCTACCTTAAATCTTTCCCAGCATCAGGGTCTTTTCAAATGAGTCAGTTCTTCGCATCACGTGGCCAAAGTATTGGAGTTTCAGCTTCAGCACCAGTCGTTCCAATGAACACTCAGGACTGACCTCCTTTAGAATGGACTTGTCCCATCACTTTATGGTAAATAGATGGGGAAAGAGTGGAATCAGTGACTTTATTTTGGGGGGCTCCAAAATCACTGCAGATGATGACTGCAGCCATGAAATTAAAAGACACTTACTCCTTAGAAGAAAAGTTATGACCAACCTTGACAGCATATTAAAAAGCAGAGACATTACTTTGCCAACAAAGGTCGTCTAGTCAAGGCTATGTTTTATCCAGTAATCATGTATGGATGTGAGAGTTGGACTATAAAGAAAGCTGAGCTCTTAAAGATTTGATGCTTTTGAACTGTGATGATGGAGAAGACTCTTGAGACTCCCTTGAACTGTAAAAAGGTCCAACCAGTCCATCCTAAAGGAAATCAGTCTGAATATTCATTGGAAGGACTGATGCTGAAGCTGAAACTCCAATACTTTGGCTACCTGATGCTAAGAGCTGACTCATTTGAAAAGACCCTGATGCTGGGAAAGATTGAAGGCAGGAGGAGAAGGGGATGACAGAGGATGAGATGGTTGGATGGCATTATCGACTCGACGGACATGAGTCTGCGTAAACTCCAGGAGTTGTTGATGGACAGGGGAGGCCTGGCGTGCTGCAGTCCACGGGGTTGCAAAGCTTCGGACATGACTGAGGGACTGAACTGAACTCCAGCTAATCAAGGGTTACACAAAGTCATGGTTTTCATGATAGTTCCTTACAGTGTGTGTGCATGATTTTTGTGGATTTTGCCTTTTTTGTTGGTTTGTTTTCTCTAACAGCAAGTATCTCTTTTAGAGCCGACTACTGAAAATCAACACTTAAAAGTTAATTTTGAAAGAGGAGATATCAATTAATTTCCCCAAACCTGTAATTAGAGAAAGTATTTCTGTGAATTAAATTTAACTAAATTAAAGATCAAGAAAGAATTTTGATGTTTGGAGAAAGTTGAGTGAAATGGTAGAAGTGTCACATGTACATGATGAAATTAGGTTTCTGGTTGTTTGGGGCAAGAAAATAGGCTAGAGAGAAATGTGGAAAAGAGAAGAGGGGACGTGAGGACTGGAGATGAGAGAACTACAATAAAGGAGACACAGATGTGGAGTCCAGCTGCTTATTAGGACAACTTATTTGACTGTTTACACTGCTTTCTTTTATGAAAAGCACAATGGATGTCCTAAAGCTGAGTCAGATAATTTTCCTTCTGTTACAAACATGAGATCATAGATAAAATGAAACTCTAAAAATAATATGTAATCAAACACAAAGGAATAAAAGGAAAGATTTAAGGAGCACAAAGAATAATAAAAATCAATATGGTATGAATTTATGACTCTATAATCCATAATGATTTTACCCTCCACACACAGTTTGAAGGCTGAAGCCAAGACTTTTAATCCATACAAAATGATAAGGAGGTGGCCTGCGGCTGTTGAAGTTAGATAAGCCCTACTTTCTAGTCTTGAAAATTCTTTCACAGAGATTCTTCATCCATTAAAAGTGAACTAGAAAAACTACACATAAAGAAAAAATGTGGACATAAAATTTCTATTCTGTCTAGTCTTTAGTATAAAGAGAGAAAATGTGCTGGGAAAAATCAAAACTGATTAAAAAAAAAAACTACGCTTAGCTTTCAAATTTATAATATTTACCTATGATTTTTTTCCAAAGGCATTGAAAACTACTTAACTTTGTCAGAAATAGGGAGACTGTGAATGTAATCAGATATGAAAAAATGTTTGATGAAATTTACCTCTTAAAATTCAGTTATGAAACATGAGAAGCGAGCCTTTTATGAGAATGTTTATAGTAGATGCAAGAAACAGAAGGAAACTACCAAATATATGCTTAACTTTCTTGAAGAGCTAACAAAGAAAATAAAAATTTGAAAAAGAAATAGAACTTGAAGTAATATATATATACAATGACTGAATTGAAAACTCAGTTGAAAGACTAAAGAAGATTACATAGAGCTAAATAGAGAATTGGTGAACTGGGAGATAGATCTAAGGAAATCACCTAATGTGCCACATGCTAAGTCACTTCAGTCATGTCCAACTCTTTGCGACCCTATGAACTGTAGCCCGCCAGACTCTTGTCCATAGGATTCTTCAGGCAAGAATACTGGAGTGGGTTGCTATTTCCTCCTCCAGGGGATCTTCCCAATCCAGGATTCGAACTTGCATCTCTTACATCTCCAGGATTGGGAGGCGAGTTTTTACTACTAGCACCACCTGGGAAGCCCATAGAGGAAGCTTATGCAGCTAGTGATAGTGACTGGCAGGGAGTACCAGAGATTTCTTAGGATGTTTGTGACCTTCTGCCTATCCTGGAGAATGATTAAGAATGCCATGCTCACTTAAAGAAAATTCATTGCTTTATAAAATTAAGAGTGATCTATAAAGATAAGAGGTAAAAATGCTAGGCATAAATACACAAAATATGGGCTGTGTAACATCTGAAATTGTAAAGGGGAAAGGTAATATAAAATGTTCTATTAATTTTAGAGAAGTCAAAAATGGAATGAAAGCCAGGGTAATGAATAAAATGAGTAGAAATACAAAACACAAAATAAAATGATTGAAATAGCCCAAATATAAATTTACCTCTTTAAATACAAAGGATGACAGATTTTGATAAAGTAACAAATTTTATTTAAAAGAATCATACCTAAAACATGATAAGATCTATCTCTTTTGAAAACAGGAACAAAATAAGATTTTTTAAAGAGCTTCTCAGTGTTATAGCCAGTGAAGGAAAAAAAAGAAAAGAAAAGGAAATGAAATATGGGGCATTATCTTTACAAAGGAGGAAAAAATGATTCTCATAAAACCAATAACAATATGCAAATTCATTTGAAAAAACCAGATCCTTAAAATTAGACTTCACCAAGACTGCTGGACACAAGATAAATATTCAAAAATAAACCTGTGGTAAAGTCTGTGGATAAGAAAAATGTTATATGTTTCTTTCCAGTCTAATTTTTTTTACTTTTTCTTTCTTTATTGTACTAGCTAGAACTATGAATTCAATGTTGAATAGATGGAGTTAAAGCAGATACACTTGTCTAGGTCCAATCTTAGGGTGAAAGCATTTTTAATATTAAGGATAATGTTAACTGTACTTTTGTAGGTAATCTTTTTTTCTCCTCTAACTTCCTGTTTTATTTTGGTTGGTAGTGTGGATAGAGTCTAAGAATAGAATTTATGAGGAGAAAACAGCTGTTAGCACCAAAATGATAGAGTCCATTAGCTGTCCTTACAATATGCATTGTGTATAACTGCATGATTCAATTTTACTTAGGTTTAAACCCTTTTAAAAAGTGTAGCAGTAAATACTAGACTACATGCACTAAAATCTATGATGAATAACCCGTCTTGGTTATACTTAAAATATTGCAAAGCTATTTATTCTTTAAAAAGAGGTAAACATAAAGTGTTGGCTAATCAGACTAGCTAAACATCATTTACATAGAGAAAAACTACTTATTGGGAGAAGACTCTCGAGAGTCCCTTGGACTGCAAGGAGATCCAATCAATTCATCCTAAAGGAGATCAATCCTGGGTGTTCACTGGAAGGACTGATGTTGAAGCTGAAACTCCAATACTTTGGCCACCTCATGCGAAGAGTTGACTCATTGGAAAAGACCCTAATGCTGGGTAGGATTGGAGGCAGGAGGAGAAGGGGACGACAGAGGATGAGATGGTTGGATGGCATCACTGACTTGATGGACATGGGTTTGGGTAAACTCCGGGAGTTGGTGATGGACAGGGAGGCCTGGTGTGCTGCAATTCATGGGGTCGCAAAGAGTCGGACACAACTGAGCGACTGAACTAAACTGAACTGACTAGCCATTTTTGGGGAATTATGTTTGAGCCATAGTAATGGAAACACAAATAATATGGTGGGCAAGAGTTACCTGTTACTTAGTTGGACAAGCTTTGAAAAGGTGATCCTGAAGTGGATTTTACTATTCAGGTGTGTGTGTTCAGTTGCTAAGTCATACCTGACTCATTGCAAGACCATGGACTGTGGCCTGCCAGGCTCCTCTGTCTATGGGATTTCTCAGGCAAAAGTACTGCAATGGGTTGCCATTTTCTTCTTCAGGGGATTTTCCCAAGCCAGGGATCAAACCCACGTTTCCTAAATTGCAGGTAGATTCTTGAGCCACCAGGGAAGCTCTAATATTCAGTTACATTTGAGTAAAACATATCCTTCAGAATAATGAATGAGAGTAGTCTATTACAAATGACATTTAATAAAGTGGAGACCTAGGAAAAATGCTATTTTATACAGTATCTTTTGATTATCTGAAAGATGTTTAAAATTGACAGCACACACAGTGATAGTTGATTCAATTTCTCTTATATAGCACGTTAGAAAGTCTGTAGACAAAAATGAAAAAGCAGCACATTAAGTATTTTTGATGTTTTCCAAAATTTTTGGCCGTGCCGCATGATACCTAATTTACCTTGTGGCTCAGCCGGTAAAGAATCCGCCTGCAATATGGGAGACCTGGGTTTGATCCCTGGCTTGGGAAGATCCCCTGGAGAAAGGAACAGCTACCTACTACAGTATTCTGGCCTGGAGAATTCCATGGTCTGTATAGTCCATTGGGTTGCAGAGTCAGACAGGACTGAGTGACTTTCACTTTCACTTTCACATGATACCATGGCAAACTTGCATATATTTAGAGTTAATCTGAGTATTCGGAGAAGCCAGTGGCACCCCACTCCAGTACTCTTGCCTGGAAATTCCCATGGACGGAGGAGCCTGGTAGGCTGCAGTCCATGGGGTCACAAAGAGTTGAACAAGACTGAGTGACTTCACTTTCACTTTTCACTTTCGTGCATTGAAGAAGGAAATGGCAACTCACTCCAGTGTTCTTGCCTGGAGAATCCCAGGGACGGCGGAGTCTGGTGGGCTGCCATCTGTGGGGTCGCACAGAGTCGGACACGACTGAAGTGACTTAGCAGCAGCAGCAGCAGCAGCAGCAATCTGAGTACTGACAGCTGCCTGGTGATACTCCCAGAACACAAGAGGATAGAAGACATACAAAGAAAGAACTTCTATAAGGCATCTCCTACTCACTCCCCTCCATCTCCCCTGGGGGTTATCATGAGACTGTTTCTCATCACCTTCTGGGTTCTAATGAGATAGCAGGCTTCTGTAACTCCAAAGTCACAATAAAGCTTCAAAACATAAAACTACTCAGCTGCAGTCAAGAATTGGCTCCTCATCAACACAGCATCCCACTATTCACATTGTCCTCAATTGGCCCCTTTTGTTTCAGTGTCATCCTTTTTGCTGTTGGGACAAAGGCCATGGGCAATTTTGCTCATTTTTTCCCCCTATAAAGTCTCTGAATCTAAAAGTAACTCCTTGTATCTTTACTAGTAAAATTGGTCAGGACTTGGTGCTTTTACGTTGTATGTATTTGACAGAGTCAGATTAAGAAATATATTTTACATCATTTAAAAGGGAAAACATGTCGTCTTCTCAGTACTGAATCAATAAGTCTGTTAGTCCTGCTTCATGAATCCTTGCATTCCAGCCCTTGAAACCCATCCCCTGCAAATCCCAAACTCCTCCACAAGTTTTATCTATAACAGCCCATGGATGTTCATAGTTCATGGGGTCACAAAGAACCAGACATGACTGAAGCAACTTAGCATGCATGCACAACTTAATTTCAGTCTTATGAATTAAAGTGAGAAAGAATGACACTGTCAAAAAGAGTTTACATGACATTTTCAATGCCTTGTAATATTATACAGAATAAGGGGTAGAAGGTGTAGGGATCATGTTGTCTTCTATTCTTTCAGTTTAAGTTTTAAGAAGAAGAAAAATAATACAGAAAACATTAAAAAATCCTCTATATAAATTTTTAACAGTAAGACTTACTGTTGCAAACTCTACTTTGTGTTACTAAGATAGTGAGCTTAGGATGGGGATAAAGACCATTTTAAAACTATTTTCAAATAACATATAGGTTGGCAAGAGAAATGCTGACCTGAACTGACAACCTTTTATTTCTATTTTATTGAGAAAATTTTAGTGACCTAAAGAACAGACTAAATTATGAACGCATATAATCCATCCTCCAGTATTAACTTCGGTTAACATTTTGTCACATTTATTTCTATGTTTTCACTAAATGCTTATATTACATACACAGCTAAAATTTATTTTATTTCCTGTCATTTTTTTTCTACTACTATCCCCACAATCACCACTACCACAATAATCAAAACAGTCATAAACATAGATGAGAGAGATTTAATTCATAAGGAGGATGTTTTCAGGTTTTTGCTTTATTTTGAAAGAGATGGCGACATTCTGAAGTTTCAGTCCACCTACCAGGAAGGATAGGTTGCGACTTCCTCTAATCTTAAGTAAAAGGGGCAGAGCTTCCGCAAGATTATTTGCAGGTAACAGTTTGATTTGTGTTTGTTTTTTTTTCTACCTGTGGAAATCCAGAACTAAAATGACATACTCGCCAGATACTTCAGGAACAGATTCTCTAATGGTTTTGGATCAGCCTTCACTCACAGAGAGTCTCCGTGCAAAGAATCTCAAAGTTATCCATTAAGCACATGAAAAACTAAACTTGGTTGAGGTTACTACCTTTCTAATTTTGTCCTATAAACCATCAAAAGGAGCAAATAGTCTTCAGCAAAGGAGGAACTGGAAAGGAAATGCTAAATTCCTAGCTTCTGAGGATGGTATAAGTGACTTGCAGAAAAGAATGCATTCACCTAACTAAAGAAAACCTCAGGGGAGAGCCCAGAGGTGGTATGAAACCCCATTCAACGCATTCTCCTATGAACTGGCTAGAAACCATGATTATCATAATGAAAAAAGAGAAGTAGGAGCTTAGATTAGAAAAGGTAGAAGAAAAAAGAATATTATAATTCCACTACTTGCTGAGAAAGCCCCTCAGTTAATATTTAAACAACTTAAGACTTTATATCACATGGCACTGGACATAATAATTATCATGGCAGGGCAGTATTTTACAAGGAATACATTACTGTACGTATTTTTATTACAGACTTCTGAAAAAAGCCATAAGTCTTGTTTATTCTATGTGCAAGAGAAAATCTAAATTATCAAGAAGATTATTGTCATATAGAAGAATGCTATTCATTATTAACAATGATTTTTAAAAAAAACAATTGTAGGGATGATTGCTACCAGTAACTGGAAAAGAATATGAAATAAGACTGAATTTTCCCTGATTTCAATTTGTATTTGTGTGTGTACATGCACATGTGAGATTCTATGAAACAAAGTGTCTAACACTAATATATTTATGGAATTATGGATAATATTGTCATCATAATTTTAGTTTTATATATTTTCCGGTTCTCTGTAACATGACACTAGGTTTTTATAATCAGAGAAAATAATAATAGCCTACATTTTAAAATAAGTTACATAAGTGTAGCTTAAAAAATGGCTCTAAAATGCAGGAGAATATGAGATCTTAACATGTACAAAGTGAATTTTATAATTAAATTAAACAAACAAAGAAGGAAAATTTCAGTTATTAAAAGACTGAATTCTGTCGCCACAAATTCCGCCACTACCTCAGAATTTGACTGTCATTTGTAGACAGGGCTTTTTTTGTGTTAGAGCAAAAGCTATTTTTAAATTGAAGTATAGTTTATTTATAATGTTGTGTTAGTTTCAGGAACACAGTAAAGCAATGATATATATATATATATATATATACATATACATATATATATATATTCTTTTTCAGATTCTTTCCCCATATAGGTTATTACAAAATATTGAGTATAGTCCCCCGTGCTATACAGTAGGTCTTTGTTGGTTATCTATTACAAATATAGTATAGTATGTGTATGTATTAATCCCTAAACTCCTATTCATCCCTGAGATATGACTTTTAAAGAGGTATTTCAGGTTGATTGAGATCAGGTGAGTGATCCAGTATGACTGGTTTCCTTTTAAGAAGAGGAGATAAAAACGCAGATATGGAGGAAAGACATGAAGACAGAAGGAGAGGGTGGCCTTCTACAAGCCAAGGAGAGAGGCCTCAGAAGAAATGAGCTCTCCTGACATTTTGATCTCAAAGTCATAGCCTCCAGAACTGTGGAAAAATTAATTTTGTCTGTTTAGTCCACCATTAAAGTACATTAAAGTACTATGGTATTTTATTATGGCAATGCTAGCAAACTAATACAGTATGACAGATAATTTCAAGCATCATTTATGAATAACTTTGAGAAAAGAACCCAGCATCAAACACCATGAAGCAAAACCTTCAGAAAATACAAGAATAACAGGTATTGGTTTACTTCTCTCCTGAAGAAATATCAAACACCAAATTATAATTAAGGATATAAAATACCTAAGTAGCATGATTAATACAACAAATCAACCTGTTAGAAATGTTTTCATTTCCAATCTACACTGATTCTAATTATATATCATATTAATTTATATTATAAAATATAATAAGAAATACAATTATATTTACCATACATAATTATATTCAAGACAGAGGAGAAGGGTAAACTTAGTGACAAATAATTTTGTTGTAAATGAAGGAGACAAATGAGGCAACAATTAAAGTGGAATCTGGATCAAGAGAGGTTGGTTGTTTATACTATTATTTTAAACAACAGAATATGAAAATAATCCCATAGAGAGGGAACAATTAGTGACATACTAGAAAAAGAAAAGATTTACCAGATTCTAGATCATGTAGATAAGAGAGGATGTTATCTACTCACAAATGAGTAATAAATATTTGCTAGGAGTGCAGCGAACTCACCTAGAATGATAGGAAAGAAGGCAGAGCACAGGGGTAGATATGGCTATTGAAGGTGAAAAACTCTCCTCTCATTATTTCTGCTCTCTCAGTGAAACAGGAAACAAAGACATAAGCTGAGTGTAAAGGACACAATTTTAGAAATATATGGAGCAGGAACAGGGATTAAATAGTCACCTTGGGGACTGAGAAAGCGACTGGACTAAGGCAAAGTATATGCCAAGTACAGTTAATGGAAAAGTGAGACTAATTAGTATAATTGTATGTTTCTCTCCAGCCATGTTGTAGATGCTCAGCTGTATGCACAGAAAAAGTGAAGATTTGGATTTACCTGAGTCTTTGTGCCATTTGTTAGTTTTATTTTCCTACAAGGTGGTATTCTATTATTTGCATTCAAAAGAAGGTTAAATATGCTTAAAATGCATCTAATACCTTCCTAAAGCGAAAAAATATGTATCAAAGCTTATCCATGAATAGAGAAACTGGAGAAATGGAAGATAGCAATGGGAGGAAAGTCAACCAAAAATAAGCCAAAGTTATTTAATATTTTCTGTAAGTATATATTACCTATTCAATTTATAGCATCATATTGAAAGTATATTTATAAATATTTTTCTTATAAAATGATGGGGCTAGATGAAATAAATTTTAGCTATAAAACAAACAAAATTTTACTGAAAAACACATGAGTTAAAGGATACAATAAGTTCTGTTTGTGAAAATAATTAAAAATGGCACAGCAGTAAAGAATCCACCAGCCAATGCAGGAGACTTGAGTTCAGTCTCTGGGTTGGGAATATCCTCTGGAGAAGGAAATGACAACCCACTCCAGTATTCCTGCCTGGGAAATCCCAAGGAGAGAGAAGCCTGGTGGGCTACAGAGTTGGACATGACTTAGTGGCTAAGCAACAACAACTAAAACCAATAAACAGAATGATCCAACTCATATCTAAAGATAAATGCCACTTTAACATAGCTATAGTATTTGTAAAAAAATAATTGTGGAAAATTGTTATTTTCCACTTCTGGAAAAGTACATGTATATCTGGGTGTCAGGTGTTTCAAAAGCTAGTTGCAAGCATTTATAACCAGTAATAAAAACAAAACAAAACAAAACAAAAGGATAAACCTTGAAGAAAAATGACATATAGAAGGCTGTAAACTTGAACAATTGACTCCCAGTTTCAATGATGTTATAAACATGAACCCTCATTTGTTAAGTTTGATTACAGTTCATGACATGACATAAGTGCAAAGGAAACATATAGACTAAATTACTTTGTTTATATAAAGTAATGGAGATATTTACAAAGAGAAGAAATTGAACATCAAGAATTAAGCAAGACTTTTAAGAATATACAATGGAGAAAAGACAGTATTTTCAATAAGTGGTGCTGGGAAACTGAACTGCTACATGTAAAACAATGAAATTAGTACATTCTCTAACAGCATATTCAAAAGTAAACGCAAAATGGGTTAAAGACCTACATGCAAGACCAGATACTATAAAACTCCCTAGAGGAAAACATAGGCAGAATGTTCTTTGAGATAAATTGCAGCAATATATTTCAGATCTATATTCTAGAGTAATGGAACTAAAACTAAAAATAAACAAATAGGACCTAATTAAACTTAAAAGCTTTTGTGAAGCAAAGCAAACCATTGACAAAATGAAAAGACAACCTACTGAATGTTGGCAAATGATATGACCAATAAGGGATTGTTATTCAACATATATAAACAGTTCTTACAACTCAACATTAAAAAAACAAAATAACCCAAGTCAAAAACTGGGCAGAAGTTAATAGACATTTTTCCAAAGAGAAAATGCAGAAGGCTAACAAGTGCATAAAAAGATGCTCACCATTGCTAACCATCAGGGAAATGCAAATCAAAACCACGAGGTATCACATCTCATCTGTCAGAATGACTATCATCAAAAATAACACAACAAATGTTGGCAAGGATGTGGAGAAAAGGGAACACTGTACACTGCTGGTGGGAATACAAATTGGTGCAGCCACTGTGGAAAACAGTAGGGAGGTTTCTCAAAAAACAAAACAAAACAAATCAGAACTACCATATGACCCAGCAATTTCACTCCTGGGTATATATTTGAAAAAAATAAAAATATTAATTCTAGAAGATACATTCACACCAATGTTCAAAGCAGCATTATTCACAATGAAGATGTGATGTGTGTACACACACACACACACACACACAATTGAATACTACTCAGCCATAAAAGAATGAAATTATACCGTTTGCAGCAACATGGCGGGATTTGGATGGTATTATGCTGAGTGAAATAAGTCAGACAGAGAAAGACAAATACTGTATGATTTCACATATATGTGGAATCTAAATCGCAATAAACTAGTGAATAAAACAAAAAAGAAGCAGATTTACAGATATAGAGAACAAAGTAGTAGTTATGAGTTGGGAGGGTGGGGAGGGGCGATACAGGGAAGGGAGCATGGGAGGGACAAACTACTGGGTGTAAGATATGACGCATTGTACAACACAGGGGCATACTGCCAATATTTTATAAGAATTGGAAATGGAAAACAACTTTTAAAAATTGTATAAAATTTTCAAAAAATTGAAAAATAAACTCCATGCAAATTGAAAAGGTTGAATATGCCATTAAATTCTAAATATCATATTTTGCATACAGTTAATTATAGATTTACTTTAAATCCTTGGGATTTTTTTTCATTATGTGATAAATCAGAATTTAGTAAATTTAGAGCTTACCTGATCTGCAGGTACACAAATATTGCACAATGCTGAATATATTATTGGTATTTGTTATATGTTTGCTTAATAAATCGATTGTTTATTTCTTCACAGATGTGAATTACATCTTTTTTGCTTTTAGTTGCCATTACTTTAAACCATTCAGCCTTACTATATCTAATAGTTTTACTCTTGAACCAGGCAGAATAACCCCTCAAAAGATAAAAGAACTATTGATATTATCTTCTCCCCTTGTATATTGGTCATGTCAACATTTAGTGGTCTGTTTAAATTATACTGACACTACCTCAAGGAACAAGTACCAGATAAGTAACGTTATAGCTTAATGTCCCAAACAATGCTGCATTGTATGGTGAGTTCCAACTCAAGGAGGAGAAAGGGCCACTTTGTATTGATTGGATAAGTCTAAGAGAGACATCAACTGGCCACATTTGAGTGGGAAATGTTTTCAGAATTGGTAGTTTTATTTTTTAATGTACAATCAGTGGAAAGAGAAAAAACTGGCAAAATATCTGAGAACATTTCCAGAGGTTAGCTCCTTCAAATATGTTCAAAGTTAGATTACAAGTTCACAAAAAGACAAATCACTGTAGAAAAATGTTTTAGCTGTGCTCATTGATAATGTCCTTTTAAATAATAATAAATGGATAGCAAAGTTAAGTAAAATATAAAGTAATGGTAAATAAATGATTCCCAGGTAGTGTAGTTAGTAAAGAATCCTCCTGTTAATGCAAGAGATGCAAGAATCGCGGGTTTGATGTCTGGGTCAGGAAGACCCCTGGAGTAGGAAATGGCAACCCATCCAGTATCCTTGCCTGGAAAATCCCATGGACAGAGGAGCCTGTTGGGCTACAGTCCGTGGGGTCACAAAGAGTTGGACTTGACCGAGTGACTGAGTACACAGTTATATAGCTGGACAAAATTGTTTATTACAAGTCGAAACAGAAAAAAGTATAAAATAACATTTTATTAAATGTTAATTTTAGATTTAAAATTTTAAAACTGTCACATCTTTATAGATTCTGTTTTAAGATCTTTCCTTTTTTTTTTTTTTTGATGTTCAACTGTATGAATAAGTAATATCAAAAATTCCAGCAATGATAACTACCCTTTTTATTTTTTGGCTACAGGCATCATTTCTGAAGATACCAAGAAGTGCATATAACTTAATTATATTTGTGTGCTACACACTGTTTTACGTAAAAATTATGGTGAAAAATAGAGACATAAAATTCAATCTCAATGAAGAGTTAGTTCAGTTCAGTTCAGTCCCTCAGTCGTGTCCAACTCTTTGCAACCCCATGGACTATAGCAGGCCAGGCCTTCCTGCCCAACACCAACTCCCCGAGTTTACTCAAACTCATGTCCATTGAGTCAGTGATGCCATCCAACTATCTCATCCTCTGTCGTCCCCTTCTCTTCCTGTCTTCAATCTTTCCTAGAATCGGGGTCTTTTCAAATGAGTCAGTTCTTTGCATCACGTGATCAAAGTATTGGAGTTTCAGCTTCAATATCAGTCCTTCCAATGAAGACCCAAGACTGATCTCCTTTAGGATAGACTGGTTGGATCTCCTTGCCATCCAAGGGACTCTCAAGAGTCTTCTCCAACACTGCAATTCAAAAGCATCAATTCTTTGGTGCTCAGCTTTCTTTATGGTCCAACTCTCACATCCATACATGATTACTGGAAAAACCATAGCTTTGCCTAGACAGACCTTTGTTGGCAAAGCGATGCCTCTGCTTTTTAATATGCTGTCAAGTTTGGTCATAATTTTTCTTCCAAGGAGCAAGCGTCTTTTAATTTCATGGCTGCAATCACCATCTGCAGTGATTTTGGCGCCCCCCAAAATAAAGTCTGTCACTGTTTCCCCATCTATGTGCCATGAAGTGATGGGACCAGATGCCATGATCTTAGTTTCCTGAATGTTGAACTTTAAGCCAACTTTTTCACTCTCCTCTTTCACTTTCATCAAGAGTCTCTTTTGTTCTTCTTCACTTTCTGCCATAAGGGTGGTATCATCTATATATCTGACGTTATTGATATTTCTCCTGGCAATCTTGATACCAGCTTGTGCTTCATGCAGCCCGGCATTTCTCATGATGTACTCTGCAAATAAATTAAATAAGCAGGTTGACAATATACAGCTCTGATGTACTCTTTTCCCAATTTGGAACCAATATGTTTTTCCACGTCCAGTTCTGACTGTTGCTTCTTGACTTGCATACAGATTTCTCAAGAGGCAGGTCAGGTGGTCTGGTATTTCCACATCTTTCAGAATTTTCCACAGTTTGTTATGATCCACACAGTCAAAGGTTTTGGCACAGTCAATAAAGCAGAAGTAGATGTTTTTCTGGAACTCTCTTGCTTTTTTCAATGATCCAACAGATGTTGGCAATTTGATCTCTGGTTCCTCTGCCTTTTCTAAAACCAGCTTCAACATCGGAAGTTCACAGTTCACGTACTGTTGAAACCTACCTTGGAGAATTTTGAGCATTACTTTGCTAGCATGTGAGATGAATGCAATTGTGCGATAGTTTGAGCATTCTTTGGCATTGCCTTTCTTTGGGATTGGAATGAAAACTGACCTTTTCCAGTCTTGTGGCCACTGCTAAGTTTTCCAAATTTGCTGGCCTATTTAGTGCAACACTTTCACAGCATCATCTTTTAGGATTTGAAATAGCTCTACTGGAATTCTATCACCTCCACTAGCTTTGTTCAGAGTGATGCTTCCAAAGGCCCACTTGACTTCCCATTCCAGGATGTCTGACTCTAGGTGAGTGATCACACCATCATGATTATCTGGGTTGTGAAGATCTTTTTTGTATGGTTCTTCTGTGTATTCTTACCCCCTCTTCTTAATATCCTCTGCTTCTGTTAGGTCCTTACCATTTCTGTCCTTTATTGTGCCCATCTTTGCATGAAATGCTCTCTTGGTATCTCTAATTTTCTTGAAGAGATATCTAATTTTTTCCAATCTATTGTTTTCCTCTATTTCTTTTCACTGATCACTGAGGAAGACTTTCTTATCTCTCCTTGCTATTCTTTGGAATTCTACATTCAAATGGGTATATGTTTCCTTTTCTCCTTTGCCTTTTGCTTCTCTTCTTTTCATAGCTATTTGTAAGGACTCCTCAGACAACCATTTTGCCTTTTTGTAGTAGACCTGGTTATGGCATAAGCCCTCTTGGAGGAGGTCGCCATTAACCCCACCATAGAATGGCCAGAACTTACACAGGACTGGGGAAAAAAACTCTTGGAGGGCAAAAACAGAACCTCGTGTGCACCAGGACCCAGGAGAAAGGAGCAGTGACCCCACAAGGGACTGACCCAGACTTGCCTGTGAGTGTCCAGGAGTCTCTGGTGGAGGCATGGGTCAGTGGCGGCCTGCTGCAGGGTTGGGGGCACTGAATGTATCAGTGTATGCATGGGACCTTTTGAAAGTTACCATTATTTTCATTACCTCCACCATATTTGGCCTGAGGTCAGATGACAGGAGGGGAACACAGCCCCACCCATCAACAGAAAATTGGATTAAAGATTTACTGAGCATAGCCCTGCCCATCAAATCAAGATCCAGTTTCCCCCTCAGTCAGTCTCTCCCATCAGGAAGCTTCCATAAGCTTCTCATCCTTCTCCAGCTGAGGGCAGATAGACTGAAAACCACAATCACAAATAAAGAGTTAAAGTAAATGAAAAAAGCAATATCTGATAATACATTATTGAAAGTCTGAAAAGGATCTTAGCCACTTGAAAAGTTTTCCTCTGTTTATGAATTCTATAAAAATAGCCAGTGATTATATTTTTAGAAGTGGTTTATTCCTTTGACCAGCTGTGTCAAAGATAAAAGACTGACTCAATCTCTTTCAACAAATTTCTTTTCCTTCAAACTGGTGACCTATCTGGCCATTCCACCTGAAGGCTTTCTCCATTGGCATTATTGCTTCACTGCGCCCTCCATCCCTTTTCTCTATACATGATCTGCTACATCAGTATCCTTTATTTTGTTTTAAAGAACTGTGTCATTTTTGTGCGTGAGAACAAAAAGACTAAAGGCATCTTCCTAAATCCTTCACTTCTTTCTTGCATTAATGGAAGCTTAAGTCATACTGATACTTTAGGGCTGATGTAAGAAATGTAAGTTCTCTGCTTACCAAAGCCCCTGATCTTTCTTATTTCACATGTTTGGTAACAAAAATAATTATTTGGATTTGTATAGACAATGACTTACAAAAACTAATAATCCTGCTCACTGGCTCAGTTTGGCTCTACATTCCTCATGGGTAGGATTATTTCCCTTGGCTTCATCTAATTGCCTTCCTTCTTTTGTCCCTTCATTCATATTTTTCTTAAATTAAAAAAAATCATTTTTATCATACCTGTTTCCTGTGTTGCCTTCAAGAACTTTTGGGGGGAAAAATCAGACTAGAAATAGAAAAAATTATTTGCATTTCCAATGAGAAAAGTAAGATTCAGCAGAGGAGAGAGGATAGGTGATTTCTTTAGGGGCATGTGTCTTTTTGTTTGTTTGTATTACCCAGGGTCGCCTTCTTTCAAAATTAAATTCATTTTTTTCTTTTCATATTTCTTTTGTCCTCTACTCATTAAAGAAAGTATAAATGTTTCCTAAATACATATATCAGGTAACTTTAAAAAAAGGTTTACTTTCCAGTAACTATTCTATACCTACAGTTCAATTTTTCTTTAATATTTATTTTCTTATTAATGTCTAAAGTTGATCTGAGTCAAAAAGGCAGCCAGATATTTCTCCAGTAAAGATGGGTTTTATTCAGGATCAGCAAAGAATTAGGGATATGCAACCATGATGAGTCAAGTGCAAGTCTCCCCACAGCAAGGGAAAGAGAAAATTTTTATAGAGAGGAAAAGAAAGTTCTCAGTGGTACTAACAAAAAGTCCATCGCTTTTCATTGGCTGGGTACTTGCCAGGAAAGAATTTTTTTTTTCCTGTTGGGCTCTGCTTTCATCTCAGGGTGTGAGAGCTCCCTCTTCTGGTTGCTTGTGTGCTGTGCTTAGTTGCTCAGTCGCCTTGGACTCCGACTCCACGCACTGTGCAGCCCGCCATGCTCCTCTGTCCATAGAATTCTCCAGGCAAGACTATTGGAGTGGGATGCCATGCCCTCCTCCAGGGGATCTTCCCAACGGAGAGATCGAACTCAGGTCTGCCTCACTGCAGGTGGATTCTTTACCATCTGAGCCACTAGGGAAGCGGCTGGTTGCTTAACTCTTTTGATTGAGGTTTCTGTTTATTTTTTCAGCTAATTAAGCCTACTGACCCCTGTTCTTTTATCTTCTTGGATATTAACCTCAAATCTGTTCTGATTGTGCAATCAATTCTTAAACATATGGTATGTATTCCCATTATATCAACTTATTTATATAGTTGAAAAAATGGCACTATACAAGTACATTTATACATTATGAAACATGTTCTCAAAACTTCAATTGATTAAATAAACATAAAAATGTGCATCTAAACAATTATTGTGCTCATACTAGTTGTTTCTAATTTATAAGTTGGCCAAGATTCAAGTAATTTATTTAATAATATGTGAGACAAGGTAAATAATTGAAGATAATATATGAAGATAATAAAGTGAACATTATATGAAGATAATATATGAAGATAATAAAGTGAACAAAATGAATCCAAGACCTTACCTGAATCTTAACATTGTCCTGTTGAAAGATGAGGTATAAAACAATTTGAATATACCATTTCCAGCTTTCTAATGTTCTCCACTTTTACTTAGTTCTATTATAATGGGTCTGTATATACATCAATTCTATCTGTGTTTCTACATTTTCTTTTAAGCATCTACAGTCTACCTTATCTCAGCTCCATCTTTCTTTTTATGTGGAATGCACTCCTTAATCAACACCCATATGTCTTATTTCTTCTGCCCTCACCATTCTTGTTCTGCCTGCTTTTACTTACTAGCTTAATTTGGCTACACAGTTCTCTGATTTTAATCCTAGGCTACAACTGAAGAGAATATTACAGAAAATTATTTAATATGTGATACTGCACATTTATGGGCTTCACATTCAACTGGAACTTCAGCATTTTTTAGCATTAATCTTTTTTACGCATCTGCTATCGTTCACATTTCTATAGCTGTTATTTCAAAGATTCACCACTCAAATTCTCTCTCCCTCACTCCTTTCTTTGTTGAATATTTTCCCTTATTTCACAGGGAAAATAAAAGCCATTATATATTGTTTAACCTACCCATCCATTTAGCAAATATTTTTGTGTTCCTCTGTTTTGGATGTATAGCAGTAAAAAAGTGTTATTCTGGGCCCTTAAAATTAGTGAGGTAGGTTGTCACCCATGATCCTCCTTTTTCATTATAATTAGGTTTAACGAATGCATGGCCATTTAAGGGGGATTTTGGATGCAAAGGGCTGTAACAAGTAGTTTAAATTTTATTTCATCTTCATTTTTTTGACCTTTTATATAATTAACAATATTAGTTTTATAATTCTTTAAAGTCTATGAAAAACTAAAATTAACAGCTGTCATGTAAAGCTTAATAAGTGCCAAACACTATACTAAGTGCTGCATATGGATTATTTTGTTTAGTCCAAGTCATATACATATGAGGTTTTGGTGATCACCAGGTAGGCGAGTCTGTGTAAATATAATGTGAAAAGCTGAGTTTATGAGGGCTGAGTAATTAGCTCAATGTCAAATATCCAGTAAGGATATGGATCTGTGGTATATATATAGAAAAATCTGGCCAAAAAGCACATATGATTAATCTTTCAAGAATAAGAATTCCTTACAAGAATAAGAATAAGAATCTTATAAGAATAAGAATTTAAATTTCAATTTTAAAATATAAATTTATACCTGGCTCTATTGACTGAAAAGTTAATGCTAAACAATCTTTCCCACTTTCATGGCTTATAAAGGCACTTAAAACTAAGAACAAAATTTTGATGTGCCCTAAAAGGCTCAACAAGATGGCCACAATTTATTTCCCACCAATCCCACATTGAACTACTCTTTCCTAGACTCAGAAACTCAAGCCACATGGGCTGCTTTTTCATGTTTGTTCAATGAATGCAACATAATTTCTATGTCAAGTCATTTTATGTGTGATATTCTCTCTCTCTCTAGAAAGACCTTCACAATCTTTCATCTCTATCCTACTTTCCCAATTGTACACCATTAAATCTACTGCCATGATTATATGGCACAATAATATTTCAATTAAACTCTTTATTGATGATTATAGATTCCCATACAATTCTAAGAAATAACCCAGAGTTATTCTTGTAAACCTTTTACCTAGTTCCTGCCAATTAACACTTTGCATGATTACAGGATACTATCACAGCTAGAAAATTAACATGTATATAGCCCACCAACATTATTCAGTTTTCACCAGTTTTATATGCAGGCACTGTGTGTATATTTTCATACCATTTTATCATGTGTAGAGTCATGTGTCTACTACCATAGCTAACATACAGAATAATTCCATCACAGTGATCTCTTGTCATACCCTTTTATAGCCACAGCCACCTTCCTTCCTCCTGGCAACTTCTAATTGCTCTCTTATCTCTATATTACTGTCCTTTCAAGGATATTATACAAATGGAATGCATGTAAGCTTTTAATTTTTTTCTCTTTTTTTACTTTTTTTGGTAATATATTAAAAAAATTTTAGGCCATTTAGATTTACAGAAAAATTATGAAGATGGCTTAGAGTTCTGATGTGCCCCACACACAGTTTTCCATTATTAACACCTTATAATTACAAGATATTTGTTACATTTAATGAAAAATATGATACATTATCATTAAATTTGACTTTTTTCATATTTCTTAGTACTTACCTAAATATCATCTTTTCTGTACCAGAGTTGCACCCAGAATATCACATTACATTTAGTTGTCAAATCTCCTTAGGTTTCCCTTGGCCGTGACAATTTCTCAGAATTTTTCTGTTTTTGATAAACAGAAAAATGACAGTTTTGAGGTGTGCTGTTAAGGTGTTTCGAAGAATGTCCTTCTACTGGATCTGTCTGATGTTTTTGTTCATGATCAGACTGAGGTTATGGGTTTTGGGGAAGAAGACCACAAGGGTAAAATGTCATTTTCATTTTCAAAGGTATAGCTTATCACTGTTGATATCAACCTTAATCATCTGAGTAGTATTTGTTAAGTTTCTCCACTTACAAGTGTTTTTTTCCTCCTTTTCCAAAATGGTAATATTAAGAAGGAAGTCACTATGCATAGTCCATACTTAAGAAGTGGGAGTTACCTGCCTGCTCTTTGATGGTAAGGTGTGTACATTGATTACACAGAATTCTTCTGCAGGAGATTTGTCTTTTCTTCAACACTTATTTATTCAATCATCTACTTAATCATTATAGACTCATGGGTATTTATTCTATACTTAGATTATATTCCAATACTATTTATTTCTTTGCTTTAATTGTTCCAGCTTTGGGAGCTCATTTAATTGACTCTTGTGTCCCTTTCACATGCCCCTTCATTGGATTGTTCATTTCCTTATTTTTGTTGACTTTCTCACTTGCTGGCAATACAAGATATCTCAGGCTCATTGTTTATATTTACTTCATCAGTTCTAGAATCAGCCATTTATTGAAGGATCCCTGGCTCCTTCACAATTTCCCAAAGTTTCCTCAAATTCATGTCCTTTGAATCCATTACTCCCCCCAACCCTCTCATCCTCTTCCCACTCGTTCTCATTTTGCCTTCACAGTATAGGTGTGCTGTGCTGTGCTTAGTCGCTCAGTCCTGTCCGACTCTTTGCCACCCCACGGACTGTAGTCCGCCAGGCTCCTCTGCTCAGGGGATTCTCCAGGCGAGAATCCCGGAGAGAGTTGCCATGCCCTCCTCCAGGGGGTCTGCCCAACGCAGGGATCGAACCCAGGTCTGTCCACACTGCAGGTGGATTCTTTACTGTCTGAGCTGTCATGGAATCCTGGTATAGGTGTACCATTGTTTTAATCAGTCAGGGGTTGAAGGATATCTGGGCTGTTTGCAGTTCTTGGCTATTCATAAAGTTGCTAGGGAACATTCATCTTTTCTGGATTAAATGCCCAACAGTGCAATTTCCGGGTCATAGGTTTAACGCATGTTCAGTGTTATAAGAAAGTGGATAAACCTTTTCTAGAGTGGCTTACCATTTTATATTCCATTTCCACCAGCAGTCTATGCGTGATCACATTCCTCTGTACCCTTGCCAGCATTTCAGATTATTTTTAAGCGATTTTGATAGACTTGTGTTATTTTGGTTTTATAATATTTTTTTTTGTGCCGCAGAGAGGCACAAAGGAGGAACGTGTGCCTCTGAGGAACGAAGAACCGAGGGGAAGAAAACCGCGCAGAGAGCTGAGAGCTGAGAGCCGCAGAGCCAATTGGCGAGATCGCGAGATGGCAATATCGCGAGAAAGTGCTCCTGCCCTGTGTAGAACCCCGCGTGGTAGCGCAGTCTCGCGAGAAAGCACGCCTGCATGGTAGGAAACTTGCCCGCCAGCCTGAGGGGGAGAGATGAAGGGGAGGGAGAGAGCGAGCTCGCGAGGAGAGTGTCAAAAAAGGATACTCCACTGACTGTAAGTTTTATCCTAAATTCAGAAATGTTAAATCCTGACGGGAAAAATGTGCACCACAAATAAAAGTGACTAAACATCCTCTTCCTCCTTCCTATCTTAGGTAAACAGTACGTTTTCTCACAGACCTTTTGCTTGGTTCTGTGAGCTTGATAAGGTAAATGCCTTCTTATATCTTGTAGTTGTTCCTGTTTATTTTTTCCCATAGTACTGACAATGCTTTGTAATCACATCACAGGGTATTTAGTTGACGCATCCCTCTTTCTCACTAGACCCGGAAGCTTCTCAAGGGCAGAAAATGTATATGATCCGATTACCAACACTATCTCCACACTTGCTCAGGAAACTGGTAGAGAGGTATTCGATAAGTACTGTTACATTAATACATAGACATACGTGTTATATCTAATACATAGATATATTCTTCATTAAGGGCTTCCCTAGTGGCTCAGTGGTAAAGAATCTGTCTCCCAGTGCCCGAGCCACAGGAGACCTGGGTTCGAAGATACCCAGGGTTGGGAAGATATCCTGGAGAAGGAAATGGCAACCCAGTCCAGTATTCTTGCCTGGGAAAGCCCATGGACAGAGGACCTGGCAGGCCACAGTTTGTGGGGTTGCAAAGAGTCCCAGGGTCGCAAAGTGCCCTAGGGTCACAGAGAGTTGAACACGACTTGGCATAAGCACAAGATTGTTTACTAATTATTGCAATTTTAATTTGAATAATTCAATATTCTTAAAGTTATATTTATCTATTTATAAAATTGTTGAGTTAGATGAATTCTAAGACTATCAACCTAAAGGACCCCAAACTAATACAAGAAGGCAAAAAGGCAATTTGAAGACTTCCAGTTTCAATTTGGGCTCTCAGATTCTGGAGGAACCCAGAATAGTGTCCTACCAGAGAAAAATGATTAAGGATTTTTATGGGGAAAAGGGGGGATGTTAATGCAGTCTTATACAAGTTATTTACCAAGAATTTAGGTTGTAGAGTAAAACTGTTCTGTACATATGATTGGGGTATAGAATGTATGCATTTGTTACTAGGAAAAGGTATATTTTCTTTAGTGCAGGAAAACTCCAGGTTTCAGCATTATTCTTTCCTTTTGGCAACTCAGCAACTATTCAGCAGTTTAATTTAGAGTGCTCAGCAAAAGTCTAGCATGAGCAGCAAACCTGGAGGTCCTCAGGTCACTTCTCAGTCATTCCTGATATAGTTCTTTTCACAAGATTCTTGATTTCCAGTTACAGAGAAGACGTGATAAAAGACAGATATATAAAGAGATGATTTCATTTTCAAACACAATTATTATTGATTTAGAAAAGATATATCATTTAAAGTTATCAGTAAAGTATACAGTCACCATATAATTCCATAAGCAAGGCCAAACATTTGTTTTTTTCTCCTTTTTAAAAGTACCCCATTGCCATCTTCATCCTCAGACATGGTCAAATTGGCTAGGATATCTCTGGTTAAGTTAACCTATCTTCCCAGGAGGCTTTAATCTCTAAGTGTCTCTGAAAATAGCAGTGTTTTTTTGATGTTTTTATAACCATCTAAAAATTAAGACAATGCTAGAGGCATAAAAAGGAGGCATCAAAATGGTACTGAGTACAACCCCAGTACCCAATAAATATTTGGTTTGATGAAATCTACCAATAAGGAAAAAAACTTGTCAAAACAGTGATTTTGAATTTTATTAGTTATTGATCTATAGTTATAATATATTTCATAATCCCTCTTAAATACTGAGGTCAATACAAATTAATTTCAGTGTATTTATTGAAAACAGTTTCCTGACAAAAATTTATAGCCAAATATATGACTAGTGAAATAAAAATAAATTATGTGTCATGATACAGGATAGCCAATGCATTAAAATCTGATGTGCTTGACATGTCCCCAATAAAAGAGAATGTTATAAATCATATTCAATATAAAATATTAATCAATGAATGGCACCTATGCATTTTTTATAGGAGAGTAAACTAAAATTATAGTAAAAGAGCATGGGTGGTGATGCAAGCATTTTCAAATTAAATATAGGATAGTCTTCAATTTATGATATGCTCAAGCAGTTTTAAATCATTTTTGTTATATCATTGCATATTCTAGAATAAAGATTGATAGGGCATAATTTAATCTTATATATAGAAATGACTTGAAGGAAATGAAAAATTTACTGGTTTATGTGAACAATGTAAATAGTCTAACTGGGTAATTCAGGCCAAATTGCTTCATATTTAAATAAATATCAATTTAGGTGCTTTTTTATTTCTTCTCATTTATCTTAAGAAACACTGTTGGATTCTTCCATCTCTTATAGTCTATTATTTATTCCTTACTTTTATTTATATAAATAGATGGCTACTGGTCAGTAATCTGCATCCCTAGCCTATATTTCGGAGAAGGCAATGGCACCCCACTCCAGTACTCTTGCTTGGAAAATCCCATGGACGGAGGAGCCTGGTAGGCTACAGTCCATGGGGTCGCTAAGAGTCGGACACGACTGAGCGACTTCACTTTCACTTTCCCTTTCATGCATTGGAGAAGGAAATGGCAACCCACTCCAGTATTCTTGCCTGGAGAATCCCAGGGATGGCGGAGCCTGGTGGGCTGCCGTCTATGGGGTCGCACAGAGTCGGACACGACTGAAGCGACTTAGCAGCAGCAGCCTATATTTATAAGGATACATTGGGTCCAATTGTATGCAGGCAGAATTATCTGCAGCTTCCATATCACAGCCTTAAAGAAGCTTACCCTTGATGGGAAAAGTTTCTACTGACTGGAAAAATTAATGGTCTATATGTCCTAAGGAAAATGTGAGAATTGAATAAA
Organism: Okapia johnstoni; assembly: GCA_024291935.2. NCBI lineage: Eukaryota > Metazoa > Chordata > Mammalia > Artiodactyla > Giraffidae > Okapia > Okapia johnstoni. The sequence continues at coordinate 46,186,934 of CM044310.1, read as the reverse complement.
ATAATTTATGTAAAACAGAATAAAATCAGTTATTAATAGTTATTAAATTATTATTATCCACCTATAAGTTATGGATGTTTTTGCACTTATAAAACATTGTTAAATAAAATTGTTAAATTGACAACTTCAAGGAGAATATAAATGGAACAAGGCCAGAACTTCCTGTGCATTGCAAAATATGTACCCAAATTTGACTCTTTATTTCTCAATAGCCAAAACAAAATAAGAAAATGCGACTATTAACATAATTTTTTGTGTCCATGAGAAAATGATGTGTGCTAAGTAGAAGGAAAAATTTTAAATGCTTATATTTTAAAGTAATTTCTCTTATAGACTTCTAATAAATGCATGGCAAGCTCTGCATCTATGTCTGTCTTTCTATCAGTATAATTTGAGGGGCAGTTTCAGAGCTTAATGAGGTAAAATCAGTTCTGTCAAAGTTAGTGACAAGGCACAGGCAGTAGAGCAGAGTGTGTAAAGGATAGTGAACTAGTGTTGAAGCCAGGTTTGGCTTCACCTGTGGATCCCCATGCAAGTTACTTACCTCAAGCAAATCTAAAGCCTTGGACTGCCTTGAAAACTGACAATTCAGATTCATTCGGTATCCAGAAAAAATTTTTAAAATGGACTGAGATTATTTGCATTAGTTATTTATACCATCATAGTAGCCAAGTTTTACAGAAGAGTTATCAGAACAAATTCCTCTTTATAATAGAAAAGCAAGTTTCTTATAGCTGGAAGAGTCCTATGCAGAAATAATAGGAAACTGGGGACTTAAAGTCTGAAGATGTTAGATTTCCCAATTTGTGTAGTTGTCTTAGTAGTTTTTCACTTATTTTTTTCATTTAAGAAAATTTGTGTCCTTTATCTTTGTCAGTTAGCATCTTTCCATCAACCTCAAAGGTTGGTGTCAGAATATGGATTAGCACAAAGACCTAGAACTTAAAAATTAAGTTGATTTGAAGAAATTAGAATCTGATTATTAGGGTTGATTTGAAGTAATTAGGAACGACAACAACAAAGTAGTTGAGCAAGAAAATGATACTAGAGGGCTAGGGTTGCACCCAGACCATTCTGATCAAATACTGGATGTGTAATTTACCAGTGATGAAGGATTGTTTCAGTAAACTATGACCATTATATCCTAAGATTTCAGAAGGCTTATCAAACTGGGTTAAAAATAAAGTATGATCCAAAAATGGTAAAGTGAACATTTCTCCTTTAGATTTTGGAGTTCATTGGCTTTAACTGGAGGAGTAGAGATGCCTGAGAATTCCCAACAGAGACTGAAACTAAGAAGCATTAAACCATAAATCTAGTAGGTAAGTGAAACAAGAACTAAAACTGTGGATTCTTGTGTCTTTATAACTAAATACTAGAGGTATTAATGTTAGAAATGTTGATGTTCAGAGGACTGCATCAACCTCATCCTCTCTGAAATAGAAGTTTATCATAAGTAAAAACATACAAGAGCTGAGAAGTTCTTTGATTTTAACAAACTTGAAGCTTTCTGAAAAAGGGAAAAGAAAGCAGGTTGCAGAGTAAGGAAAATAAAATTTCAAGTGTGGGATGAATAGTTAATCTCCGTTATTACAGGCATTTTCTTAATGAAGTGCACATTTGCAGCTTGATGACTTAAGAGACTTAATTACTATACATATACTCCATACATTTATTACTTTTTAAAAATTATCTTAATAATGGATCTCAGAAATGATTTCATATGTGGACCCTATCTCTTCTGGTGTAGAGTTAGAAGTACTTAGGTGATATAGAATTTTTGTTGTTAAAATATATATAGTAAGAAAAGTTACTCGCAAATTCTCTTTGAATGATATAAATGAATACATGATGCATGACCAGTTAGAGAGATTCTGAGAGGGTATATTTGCCTAACACGTCCAAGTGATTTCACTATTACCAGAGTGATTCATGATTCCACTGTATACTAAATTGGTGTAAATATACGGTGATCAAAGGGTTAACTTACTTTTGTCCTTCAAGCATGGTTTTGTTTTGGGGAAGATATTTTGCTGCACTGGAGTCAAGATAGATAAGTGGGAGAGGCTGGAAATATGCCCAGCTTCTCCAATCCCAAAGTCCTTAGGAAAATAACTTTTTTCTTTTCTCATCCTCTTGAGGTGTTCTGCTAACAATGGTTTTTACTAAGCTTTCTTAGGAAGTGAAAGCATTTAGCAAGGATATGGATATTGGTTCCCAACCACTGTCCCCTCCCTCCCAACTACTTTTATTTCTTAATTTTTTTAGTAAAATGGTGTAGGAGGTAAAGTTATATTGAAAAGAATAATAAGAAGTAAAATTATTATAATTTAAAGAAAATTATTCAAGACAGTTATCAAATATTAAATTGTTCAGAGCTCTGACAATTACTGTTGGCCAGGAGCAGTGAGGGAAACTGATAATTAAACATCTGAGTAAGGATTGGAACAGTTTCTGCTTCCACATATAAGGAGTTTGGAAGTCACCCCTCTGTCCTAAGAATAGGTACAAATCTAAGCAGACTGAAAAATCAATACCTTTTTTTTGTATCCATAAGAGAGGGGAGATCACAGAGCAGATTGCTCCCTCCAAGACTGGAGAAAAAGATGGGTGAATACAGGGAGTCATGGCTTACTAGAGCAGAGACGTATAATCAGGAAGTCCTATAGGTACCAGTGGTGGGGAAGGAAAATCTGAATTGTTATTGACAAAATTGTTGGAGGCCAGTAAGGACAAATCTGAGTATTAACAACTCTAGGGAAAACCAGTCATAGGGAGTCCCTGCTTCAGTATTGTGGGATTTACCTTCAGGAGCTCTGCCAGGCTCCCACATTACTCATCAGAAAAAAACACACTCAGGCTTTGGGCAGGGAGAAAGGGGTAAAGGAACCCATTTTGAAATAATCCAGAGTACTCTGTTTTTGTTAACAAGGCCTCCCTTCCAGTGAAGCTAGTTAAAATGAGCCTAACTTGCTGGCATATTATCAGAGCCTAAGTTATCTAGGGGACAGAGAAATACTCAACTCTGATCAATAACACTGATGAACCTCTAGCTATGCTAAGGGTCAAAGAAAAAAGACAAGTTACTAATGTGAGAAGTGAGAAACATGTGACATCACTACAAATCCCAAAGACATGAAAAGTATAATAAAGGATTTATTATGAATAATTCTATGCCTACAAATCTAATAACTTAGATGAAATGTACCAATTCATAAAAAGATATAATTTCCAAAATTATATAAGAATAGATAATTCAAATATGTGTTTATCTATTAAAGAAACCGAGTTAATAAATAATCTTACAAAACAGAAAACACCAAGCCCACATGGGTTCACTGGTGAATTCTATTAAACATTTAGGAAAAAATTAAACCAAATCTCTGCAATCTCATACAGAGGATACTTCCTTACCCATTCTGTGAGGCCAGCTTACCCTAAAAACAAAACCAAAGACAGAAAGAAAACTATAGATCAGTATCTCTCATGAAATAAATGTAAAAGTCCTCAACAAAATATTAGTGGATCAAATTCAACAATGTATACAAATAATTATACATCATGACCAAATGAGGTTTTTTACCAGGTATGCAAGGCTGGTTCAACATTCAAATAATAATTTATGTAATCCATCACATCAGTAGCCTAAAAAAGCACAAACCCCATGATCATATCAATAGATGCAGAAAAAATATTAGTAATATCCAGTGCACACTCATGATAAACTCTCAGTAAATTGGGAATACAAGGGGACTTCTTCATCTTGAAAAAGAATATCTACAAAAAAATCATACAGGTAATATCATACTCAATGATTAGAAACTTGAATCTTTTTCACTAAGATCAGTTATAAAGCAAGGATGATTTCTCTCACCATTCCTTTTTAAAATTGTACTGCAAGTACGGTAATAAACGTACTAGAGGAGAGCAAGAATTCAGAGTAAGAAAAATATCATAAATATACTGGGATAAAATATGTGCAAATCCTTTTATAAGCTTAGAGTATGGAAGATTTTTTCAGTTATGATTTAATATCCATCATCCGTAAAGGGAAATATTGATAAATTTGACTATGACAATATCAAATACTTCTGCATAGCACAATGAGGGGGAAAAAAGCACTGTAGACAAACTCTGAAAACAAGTGACAAACTAGGAAAAATTATTGTCAGTTCATCTGTGAGAAAAAGATTTAATCTTCCTAATTATGTAAATATCTTACAGATATATAAAAGATGAAAGAATGAACAAAGGAAAACAAATTTAAATATACCTTAAAGAGTAATAAAAAAAAAATCAACCTTGCTCAAAAGAGAAATGCAAAGTAAAAATAAAACAAGATTTTTTACTTCTCAGATTAGCAATAATCCAAAAGGATGAGAAAATAAGAAAATATTCTATGGGCCAGGCTAAGGGGAAACAGATACTTTCATACATTGCTGGTGGGAGGACAAGTGCTATAATGCCAATAAAAGGAGTTATAATAATATATCAAAATATTTGCCTTTATCCTATGACCAACTGATCTCACTTTCTAGAATTTATCTGGAATACATTTCTGCATAGATGAGATGATATAGCTATAAAGTAGGTAACTGAAATATTGTAACACCAGAAGAATGGAAATAACCCAAGTGTTCATCAATGTGTGTGTATGTGTTAGTCACTCAGTCATGTCCAACTCTTTGCACCCCCTTGGATTGTAGCCCGCTGGGCTTCTCTGTCCATGGAATTCTCCAGGCAAGAATACTGGAGTGAGTAGCTATTCCCTCCTCCAGGTGATATTCCCAATCCAGGGCTTGAACCCCAGTCTCCTGCATTGCAGACAGATTCTTTACCATCTGAGCCACAAGGGAAGCCCGTGTTCATCAATAGAGGACTAGTGATATACCACTCTCGTAAAGAGGGTAAAGAAAATAAGGAAACTTTCTATATACTGTTATTAAAGAGCTCAAGATACATCATTATCAGGTGAAAAAGCAATTTTCATAGTATTGTCTATATCAAGCTTACCTTTTTTTTAAACAGAAAGGGAAAATGAGTATATATATTTATGTTTGCACAAAGCACCCCAGGGTGATGTACCCAAAAGTAATAACAATGGTTGCCTCTGATGGAATGCTGCTGCTGCTGCTATGTCGCCTCAGTCGTGTCCGACTCTGTGCGACCCCATAGATGGCAGCCCACCAGGTTCCCCTGTCCCTGGGATTCTCCAGGAAAGAACACTGGAGTGGGTTGCCATGTCCTTCTCCAGTGTACGAAAGTGAAAAGTGAAAGTGAAGTCGCTCAGTCGTGTCCAACTCTCAGCGACCCCATGGACTGCAGCCTACCAGGTTCCTCCATCCATGGGGTTTTCCAGGCAAGAATACCAGAGTAGGTTGCCATTTCCTTCTCCCTGATGGAATGAGGTGGGGTAAATTAGATTGATGGTGATTGAGTGAGTCTGAGACTTCTCATTGTTTATAATTTTGTCTTTTGGATTTTTGAAGTGTGTAAATATATGAAAAATAAATATTTACAAGTCAGTGAGTTAAAATGGTATATTCATAACATTTTTTGTTACTGAAATAGTTCCAAATTCCTCACTTCACTGATGAAAAAGATTTTGAGGTTTAGAATCCTTTGAGGTTTGTATCCTTTCTCAAAGTATCATAAATGTGATAGGTCGGAATAAAACTCATAAAGTTAATCTACAAGGATTAAGTAAGGAAAAAATTAAAGGAAGTATGATGCATGTGGAGATGTTCCTCATAAATTTATGTGGTATGTGAGAAAATCAAATCTGTATGGTCTTGGTTGTGCTTATTGGAAAAGGAAATTTATGGATATAAGCTATTTGCTTTTGATAAATTATACAGCTTAATATAAAATGAATATTTTAAAAATTGTGAAAATGCATTTTTTAAATAAAAAGGCTTTCTCAATAGTTTCAAGTTTAAATGCATGCTTTGTGAAATGCTACTGCTAAGTCACTTCAGTCGTGTCCGACTCTGTGCGACCCCATAGACGGCAGCCCATCAGGCTCCGTCGTCCCTGGGATTCTCTAGGCAAGAATACTGGAGTGGATTGCCATTTCCTTCTCCAGTGCATGAAAGGGAAAAGTGAAAGGGAAGTCGCTCAGTCGTGTCCGAATCTTAGCGACCCCATGGACTGTAGCCTACCAGGCTCCTCCGTCCATGGGATTTTCCAGGCAAGAGTACTGGAGTGGGGTGCCATTGCCTTCTCCATTGTGAAATGAGGTTATGCTATTAAACACTGAAAATTTGTAATGGAATTTAACAGTACAAATAAAATGAATAAAATGAGTGACTCTTCCCACAAACCTTTTAGGATCTAGAGTTGTTGAATATTTTTAAAACTGAATATGAAATTTATAATATAAAATGTTGTATTAAAATGTATAATATAAAATGCAAAAGTCTGTTGACTTTTAAAAATTTTTTTATCATTAGCTTCAGTTTTGTTAAACTTTGCTTATATTCTTCTAAGGCTCAGTGGTACAGAATCCATCTGCAGTGTGGGAGCCGCAGGAGAGGAGGGTTCAATCTCTGGGTCAGAAGATCTCCAGGAGTAGGGTGTGGTAACCCATTCCAGTATTCTTGCCTGGAGAATCCCATGGACAGAGGAGCTGGTAGGGCTACAGTCCATAGGGTTGCAAAGAGTTGGACATGACTGAAGCAAATTAGCACACACACACATTCTTCTAAATCACTCTAATGTTGAATGAAAAATTTCTTCATATCAAAATCAAAAGTTTCATGCTATCATAAAGAGTTGTGTTTTATTGCCACACTTCTACAACATGTATTTCATTGTAATCATAAATTCAGGTCCTTAATCTAAATTAAGCTAATTTTTAAAAAATTATACTACAGTGAGTCAGAGAACAACTGAGATGAAAAGAAGCCAAATTGCTTTTGCTTCTTTGTGTTTCTTAATTTTTAAAATATCATTTGTATGGAACACAAGTGTTTATAAGGGTTAGATGAATATGGAAATCTTCAAGCCAGGATTTGCAGACCTATTCTAGCAGTATAGGAGTTTAGGGCAGATCTTTTGTTGCTCTTCTCTATTACTTTCCTATTCTTTGCAGTGCAAGTTGTTGTTTTTTGCAGTTGAAATAGTTTTTAAGTTTAGCTAATGCAATCTAAGTGATGAAAAAGGTTTTAAAATCTAATATTTGGAATTTAAAGTGTAGCAGTTGTTGTCCCAAAGTAGATTTTGAGAAGTTTTGTTTTGTCATTTCTTTGCACCATATTATAGTGTTTTGATTACCTCCTATTAACTCTGCTGGTGAGTAAGGGATTCTCTACTCTAAATAGTATTAAATGGATGATATTGAGCCAGGTCAGTTTGCCCTATGTACACAAGTCAAAATGCTGAGACACTGAGGTTGCAGCAAAGAGAGAGAGAGTTTATTCACAAGGCAGCCAAGTGAGGAAACAGGAGAACAAATCTCAGTTTTGCTTCTCTGAAGGCAAGAGACTTCCAGCATTTATGGGGTAAAGAATAGAGAAGCAAGGTAGTCCAAGGCATGGGAACTATAGGGAAAGGTGACTGGGAAAAGTGTGCTAATTGTCCAGTTGCACAGACTTAACTGGACTACCGGCCTCTGCTTATTCTGAGGGTAATTTTCAGCCCTCTGATGTCCAAAGTCACTGAGGACACTTGTGCCTGTCCAGTTGAAGGGTTGGTGGTCCTGTCTGTCTTAACTAGCTCAGCTTGAATTAGATGCAGTTGACTCCAAATTCCTAGAAAATAACTTAGGCAGAAATCTTACAGTATTGTTTAGGTTGTGTGCTGTCTGGAGGACAAGCAAGTGTTAAAATGATGTTGATTAGTTAAGTGCAGTGAATTGGATTTCACCCACAGTCATGGCCAAATACATGCCACCCAACAATCAAATGGAAGTTTATTAATCAAATATACTCACAGCCCCAGAGGAGGATATAACATGCCACACAGGGATATAGAGTTGCACTCAGGAATACAGTGAATAAACAGGCCTTAGGAGGTAGGGTTTGTGGTAAAAAGAGGGTAAAGATAACTCTGGGAGGGTGTGTTAGTCGCTCAGTCATGTCCAGCTCTTTGTGACCTCGTGGGCTATGGCCCACTAGGGCCACTCTGTCATGGATTTCTCCAGTCAAGAATATGGGGTGGGTTGCCATTTTTTTCTACAGGGTCTGGGAGGGTATGATTGGCTTATTTGAATGATTTCAAGGACTTGCAAGCAGGTAAAACCATTATGTTATGGAGCATCAGATGGGGTCCAGATGGTCTAGCTGATAGAAGATCTGGCCAGGTGAGAAGTTTTCTTCCTGTGTGGAAGCATACCTGGTGAGAGCAAGGGGACCTGTGAAGTTGAAAAAGTCAAGGCAATAGCATGGGAAAGTTTGGGCCTTATGATATATAGAATTGTAGCCTAAAATAGTATGTTCTTCTTGAAGAGAACTTTATGAATATTTTCTTTTTTCAGTTCTCTCTTGAATGAATTTTTCTGTTTCCCCCCGAAAGCTCCAGAAATATTTCATTCTTCCATGTGAAATGTTCAATGTTATATAATTACATAGTACCTCTAGTGTCTAATATACCTAAAAGGGTAGACTACAGATTTAATGATTTTTAAAAACAGATTATATTCATGTGTAAAAATTTATGAAATGTTATAATTTTATGAAGTGTTCTATTTTGAAGATTTTTTTTTAATTCATAAAATATAGAGAGGCAACATGTAATGTGATAGAATGGAAAAACAACACAGAACAAGTATAAGAAACAAAGGTTCTAATCTTGGTTCTTTTGGATGTAGTTTAGTTGTTTTAGTCTTCAGCTTCAGCAGAAAATAAGATGGTAAAGCATGTTTTTTATTTTCCTCCTGTCTCCAACATTATTTTAATTCATCTAAGTTTAAACATGGTTTAAAAATCCTTGGCCAGTTTGCATGTATATTTTAGTTTTTGTTATGTAAATAATGACCCAAAGTTAGTGGAGCAGATGGCTATCAGAAGAAAATGATGTTTCAGTTGATACCAGAACGGAGGGAAGCCAAGGGAAAATACCTTCACTAAAATATTTGTTTATGTTCACTTTGGTGATTAGGTACCAACTCATTCATATTATAGAATTATTACAAAGATCATGATTAAGGTATTTACAAATACTTCAATTTTATAAATAATATAAGTTCTTCATATCCTTGCTATTAAAACTTGTGCAGATAAAATGTAGCAGCTGTTCTTTAAAAGAGAATTTGGTCACTTTCAGTATATGAGTTGAAGGGAAGCATCCTTTTACAGTGATTCTGTTTATTCTTTCAGAATTTACTGAATACAGATTAAGAGAAAATATGTTAACCACAACAAAAAATGAAAGGGAAACTCTTGCTCTATTTTCATTTCTCTTACTACTTCTGGGAGTTAAAAACACACAAATAAAGATCTAACTTTGGCAGAAAGAACAAATGAATCAAAATGAAACTCAGATCTTCTGCAGGCAAAAGAGGTGGAATGTTCTTTTTTCTATGCAGTTTTGGAGATTATAGAATTTTGAGTGTGTGATACAATGGGGTTGCTATTGGTGGATTCTTGGGGCATTGTTTAAGTCATTCTCATTTCTCCATTTTTTTCTTTCATTTGTGGAAAACCTTTGGGAAGTAATTTCTTTCAGAATGTTAAAAGATTGTGATGAAATGAGACTTAGTTGGAAAAGGGAAAGCTTAGGATTGGCCTGGAGTTGAACTCCAAGTAATGCTAAAGGTTCTTTTGTGTTTTTCTAAGTTGCTCAACCATTTTTATTGGAATAGGACAAATGGGGAGAAGAGAACAGAAGTTTTATGTCCAGGAATAAAAGTCATGAAGTTGTCTGAAGTTTCCCTTTTATTCATCTTCCTGGTTGGCAGTCCTTACTGTTGGGCGAAAAATAGATTTGGAATCTGCAATGGTGTCAACATTATATCCAAATTGAACATTTTATAAATAAGCTTTATAAAATCAGCTGCAAGTGGACACCCATCTGAGCATGAACTGAGATACTTTCTAGATACTATGCCATTTTATTCCTTTGGCAGTATTATCAAATATTCCATATAGATAAAGTCTACTCGTTATGGAAAAAACTGATTTTTTGTACTTTTGTACTTTTGATTTTTGTACTTTTGCAACTTCCTCTGAGAAGATGTCTTCCCAGAGGTGTATTCTAAATATTCTTCATTTTAGCACTTCATTTTACTATTGATTGATTGTTATAATTAAAACACACACACACACACACACACACACACACACACATTTCACTAGCTTTGAAATCAGTGACCAGATTACTTATCTTTGTTTTTACATTGTCACATAGAATGATAGAACATACAAAGCAAATGATACTGAGTTTTATTCTTATTCCTCTAATTAATTCTTATGGTTCCTACACCTTGATTATCTACTTATTAAAATTATACCAATCTTTAAAGGCTCATCTCAGATACAGTCTTTTGAAAGCACTTATTTTTTCTTTCCATCCAAATAATGTATTTTTTTCCTACCAATCAACAATACTTTGTTTCTTGTCTTACTTATGTGTCTTGTCTTACTCTTCCTAGAATTAAATTTGTATGTGTATGCTTTATCACTAAAATTATATTAAAATATTCTATTCTCTTCAAAATATCTTTTAAATACCTTCTAGGGTCTTATTTTAAGTTTTCAGAATTGTATCCTTGAGGAAAATAGACAAGTTGTTTTGCTCAGTGGAAATTATGTTTTAATTGATATAGGAAAATATAATGAATGTACTAATTAAACAGAATGTTAGAAAATAATATGATTGGAATACGCAAAAGTAAAACAATATAAAGGAAATAGAAGTGACAAAAGTTGTAGTTACAAAGTAAAATAAGGTAATCAGAGTAAGCTATATTGGGAAGATGCCATTTTTGTAAAGATTAGATTGGCAGTTAGGGAGTTAGCCATCTCCCTCCCTGGGTTTAGGGGAACTTGCTCCAGGCAGAGGAAACAGACAGTACAAAGGTCTTAAGACAGAATCATGGAAGACAAATCAGAGTAATAGAGGCCAGTGTAATGGGAAGGGGACCTGTTTGAAAGACTGGGGTGAGGTAGGAAATGATGTTAGGATGATTATGAGGGCCTAGATCATTAGGGTCTTTCTAAACCCTTTATCCCCTTTATGGATCACAGCCTTCTTGTGGTGAAGGGGCTTGCATAACTCAGTGAAGCTATGAGCCATGCCTTGCCAAACTTCTGAGACAAACAGGTCATAGTTGAGTTCTGACAAAACGTGGTCCACTGGAGGAGGAAAAAGCAAAAAGATATGATACTGGAAGATGAGCTCCCCAGGTTGTAAGGTGTCTGATATGCTGCTAGGGAAAAACAGAGGGCAGTTACTGATAGCTCCAGAAAGAATGAAGGGGCTGGGCCAAAGCAGAAATGACACTCAGTTGTTGATGTGCCTGGTGGTGAAAGCAAAGTCTGATTCTGTAAAGAACAACATTGCATAGGAAGCTGGAATGTTAGGTCCATGGAACAAGGTAAATGGGATGTGGTCAAGCAGGACATGGCAATATTGAACATCGACATCTTAGAAATTAGTGAACTAAAATGGATAGGAATAGGTGAATATAATTCAAATGGCCATTATATCTGCTACTGTGATCAAGAATGCCTTAGAAGAAGTGGAATAATCCTCAGAGTCTACAAAAGCATCTGAAATGCAGTCTTGGGTGCAACCTCAAAAATGACAGAATGATCTCAGTTCATATCTAAGGCAAACCGTTCAACATCACAGTAATTCAAGTCTATGCTCCAACCACTGATACCAAACAAGTTGAAATTGACCAGTTCTATGAAGACCTGGGGGCTTCCCTGGTGGCTCAGACGGTAAAGAATCCACCTACAATGTGGGAGACCTGGGTTCAATCCCTGGATTGGGAAGACTCCCTGGAGGAGGGCATGGCAACCCACTCCAGTATTCTTGCCTGGAGAATTCCCATGGACGGAGGAGCTTGGTGGGCTTCTGTCCATGGGTTTGCAAAGAGTCAGATATTACTGAGTGACTCAGCATGCACACACATGAAGACCTACAACACCCTTTGGAACAAACACCACCAACAACAAAAAGATATCCTTTCATCATAGGAGATTGGAATGCAAAAGTAGAAAGTCAGATACCTGAAATAACAGGCAAGTTTGGCCTTAGAGTACAAAATGTAGCAGGGCATAGGCTAACAGAGTTTTGTCAAGAGAAAACTCTGGTCATAGCAAACATCCTTTTCCAACAACACAAGAGATGACTCTAAACATGGACATCATGTGTCAATACTGAAATCAGATTGATTGTATTCTTTGTAGCTGAAGATGGAGAAACTCTATATTGTCAGTTAAAACAAGACCAGGAACTGACTATGGCTCAGATAGTGGGTTCCTCATTGCAAAATTCAGGCTTCATTTGAAGAAAGTAGGGAAAAACACTAGCTCATTCAGGTATGACCTAAATTAAATCCCTTATGATTGTACAGTGGAGGTGACAAATAGATTCAAGGGATTAGATCTGGTAGACAGAGTGCCTGAAGAACTATGAACGGAGGTTCATAACATTGTACAGGAAGCAGTGACCAAAACCATCCCAAAGAAAAAGAAATGCTGTAAGGCAAAATGGTTGTTTGAGGAGGCTTTACAAATAGCTGAGGAAAGAACAGAAGCAAAAGGCAAAGGAGAAAAGGAAAAGTATATCCAACTGAATACAGAGTTCCAGAGAATGGCAAAGGGAGATAAGAAGGCCTTCCTAAATGAATAATGCAAAGAAATAGGGGAAAACAATAGATTGGGAAAGATGAGAGATCTGTTTAGGAAAATTGGAGATATCAAGAGAACATTTCATGCAAGGATGGGCACAATAAAGGACAGAAACGATAAGGACCTAACAGAAGCAGAAGAGAATAAAACGTAGCAGGAATACACAGAAGAACTATACAAGAAAGGTCTTAATGATGCAGATAACCATGATGGTGTGGTCACTCACCTGGAGCTGTGCATTCTCGAGTGTGAAGTCAAGTGGGCCTTAGGAAGCATTATTATGAAGACAGCTACTGGAGGTGATGGAATTATAGCTGAGCTTTTTAAATCCTAAAATATAATGCTTTAAACTTCTGCGCTCAATATATTATCAAATTTGGAAAACTCTGCTGTGACCACAGGATTGGAAACAGTCATTCCAATCCCAAAGAAAGGCAGTGCCAAAGAATATTCAACCACTATACAGTTGCACTCATTTCACAGCTAGCAAGTTTATGCTCAAGTCCTTTAAGCTAGGCTTCAGCAGTATGTAAACTGAGAATTTCCAGATGTACAGGCTGTGTTCAGAATAGGCAGAGGAACCAGAGATCAAATTGCCAACATTTGTTGGATCATAGAGAAAGCAAGGAAACTCCAGAAAAATATCTACTTCTGCTTCATTGACTACACTGACGATTTATACCTGTGGATCACAACAAACTGTGGATAATTCTTAAATATGGGACCACCATAGACCACCATAGCTGTCTCCTGTCTCTTGTATGCAGATCAAGAAGCAGCAGTTAAAACTGGATATAGAATACTGGACTGGTTCAAAATTAGAAAGGGAGTATGACAAGGCTGCGTATCATCACCCTGTTTATTTAACTTATATGCAGAGTACATCAAGCAAAATAACAGGCTGGATGAATCACAAACTGGAATCAAGATTGCCAGAAGAAATACCAACAATCTCAGATACGTAGATGATACCACTCTAATGGCAGAAAGTGAAGAGGAACACATCTATTTCTGCTTTATTGACTATGCCAAAGCCTTTTACTGTGTGGATCACAATAAACTGTGGAAAATTCTGAAAGAGATGGGAATACCAGACCATCTGACCTGTCTCTTGAGAAGCCTGTATGCAGGTCAGGAAGCAACAGTTAGAACTGGACATGGAACAACAGACTGGTTCCAAATAGGGAAAGGAGTACATCAAGGCTGTGTATTGTCACCTTGCTTATTTAACTTATATGCAGAGTACATCATGAGAAACGCTGGGCTGGAAGAAACACAAGCTGGAATCAAGATTGCCGGGAGAAATACCAATAACCTCAGATATGCAGATGACACCACCCTTATGGCAGAAAGTGAAGAACTAAAGAGCCTCTTGATGAAAGTTGAGAGTGAAAAAGTTGGCTTAAAGCTCAACGTTCAGAAAACTAAGATCATGGCATCTGGTCCCATCACTTCATGGGAAATAGATGGGGAAGCAGTGGAAAGAGTGTCAGACTTTATTTTTTTGGGCGCCAAAATCACTGCAGATGGTGATTGCAGCCATGAAATTAAAAGACGCTTACTCCTTGGAAGGAAGGTTATGGCCAACCTAGATAGCATATTTAAAAGCAGAGACATTACTTTGCCAACAAAAGTCCGTCTAGTCAAGGCTATGGTTTTTCCAGTGGTCATGTATGGATGTGAGAGTTGGACAGTGAAGAAAGCTGAGTGCCACAGAATTGATGCTTTTGAACTGTGGTGTTGGAGAAGACTCTTGAGAGTCCCTTGGACTGTAAGGAGATCCAATCAATCCATCCTAAAAGAGATCAGTCCTGGGTGTTCATTGGAAGGACTGATGTTGAAGCTGAAACTCCAATACTTTGGCCACCTCATGAGAAGAGTTGACTCATTGGAAAAGACCCTAATGCTGGGTAGGATTAGAGGCAGGAGGAGAAGGGGACGACAGAAGATGAGATGGTTGGATGGCATCACTGACTCGATGGACATGGGTTTGGGTAAACTCCGGGAGTTGGTGATGGACAGAGAGGCCTGGCGTGCTGTGGTTCATGGGGTTGCAAAGAGTCGGACATGACTGAGCGACTGAACTGAACTGAACTGAAGAGAAACTAAAGAGCCTCTTGATGAGGGTGAAAGAAGTTAGTGAAAATGGTGGCTTGAAACTCAGCATTCCAAAATCTAAGATCATGGCTTTGGGTCCCATCACTTCATGCCAAATAGAACGAGAAAAAGTGGAAGCAGTGTCAGATTTTATTTTATTTTCTTGGACTCCAAAATCACTGTGGACAATGACTGCAGTTCTGAAATTAAAAGAGAGTTGCTCCTTGGAAGGAAAGCTATGATGAACATAGACAGCCTATTAAAAAGCAGAGACCTCACTTTGCTGACAAAGGTGAGTATACTCAAAAGTATGTTTTTCCAGTAGTCATGTAGGGGTGTGAGAGTTGGACCGTGGAGAAGTCTGAGCGCTGAAGAATTGATGTTTTCGAATTGTGGTGCTGAAGAAGATTCTTGAGAGTCCCTTGGACTACAAGGAGATCAAACCAGTCAATCCTGAAAGAAATCAATTCTGACTATTTTTTGGAGGGACTGATGCTGAATTGAAGCTCCAATATTTTGGCTACCTGATGAGAAGAGCCAACTCATTGGAAAAGACCCTGATGCTGAGAAAGATTGAAGGCAAAAGGAGAAGGGGGTGGCAGAGGATGAAATGGTTAGATAGCATCACTGACTGAATGGACAGGAATTTGTGCAAGCTCTGCAAGATATGGACAGTGGAGCCTAGCATGCTGCAGTGTGTCATGACTTAGCGACTGAAGAACAGCAACAAGCCCTTTACAGGAGTTTGTGTTTGGCAGATTGGTGACATGACCTGACTGCTTTAAAAGAACAAAGTGTAATTACTGTATTGAAAATATTTATTAGGTTTGCCAAGGATAGAGCAGGGAGACTAAGAGAATATTGCAGTAGGGGGATGATATTATTAATATGTCAGAACACAGAATATTTGTAGAAGCAGGAAGTGAACATATTCCAAGGAAGTTTGCAATGGACAGATTTAGAGGCGTATAAAAGCAGTTTAGTTTAAGAAATGTCAATGTGATCTGTTTTAAACATTTTATATATGTGTGAGTAGCTACACATTCTTTTGCTAAGTGTTATTTATAACTAGTTATTTATTATGTAGAAGCTAGCTATATAACACATAAAAACATCACTATGTTTTCCTCTTACTTTATGTGATAGTATTCTTAGGTAATAAGAGAAGTTTATGTTCTGTCCAATTAATACTTTGAGAACTAGAGTAAATATTTTTAACTTCAGATTCTTTGATAAAGATTTTACCAAATTGTAATATATTAGGAAATAAGAAATTGAAAAAAATAACACTTTGTGGTTCATAGATTTCTGTAGATTTGTGAAAACATGGCATATTTTTCACATTGATGGTTTTAAGGTATACCTGTCATATTAACTTTCTGGTAAAATGTCAGGTATTTTGAAAATTAGTGCAACAAATGAATCAGACACACAAAGATAATGTCTTTGCCAGCCCATAAAATATATGCAGTGCTCCTATGCCTGAATACCCCTTTATTTTTTATTTTTTTCATGATTTATCATTGAAATGTGAGTTGACAGTTTTATGTATATGATGCAAATCTGGCTCACTTTATCAGTCCCATGCATATTAATATGTATGTATGGTAATTTTTGTTGCTTGTAGAGTGGCCTTTAGACACTGCTTCAATTCTGTGCAATTTAATAGATGAAGTGTTGCAATGTGCACTTTCCATGGGCTTGTTTTTATTAAACTAGTGAACTAGACTGTAGAAATTTGCTCAGTAATTGTCACTCTGTTATTATATTCCTATACTTGATCAAAAAATAAAATGTGAGATACATTATCATATATATGCATATATAATCCATTTGCCAATGTAAATGTTGCTTCTATTTACGGAAACTCAATAACTTCATTGAAGCAAGAGAGTCATTTTGGAAGTGTAATTTTTACAAAATGAAGGCACACATTTTTGTAAATTTCCAGAAATTATCTGTATTAGAGTAATTATGATCCACCAAGTGATTCTTAGCTTTCTAATATAATTTTAAAAGAAAATAAAACTTCATAAGCTCTAGTTATCCTAGCACATGTCAAATATCATTATCAGCTAGACTTGGTTATGAAGATGAAAAGCCTCCCTTTGTCTTTTTCCCTTAACTTTTCTCGATGTTGTATTTCAAAGATTTAAGAGTTGATGTTTTGCAGTCAAGAACTTATATTTGAACCCTCAATCCAAGCATTTCCTGAGTGACAGAATTGGACAAATTTTCTAAGTGTCAGCTTTTGAACTATGAATTAAAATAACAACAGTAGTTGATTCACAGATTTTAATGGTATGATTAATTGAGATAAGAGAGGTAAAATGTTTACTATTCTGTCCTACACTGAATTACCTCGTAATATTTCTATTATTATGACTCTTATCATCATCATACATGTATGACTTATATAATAATAAAGGACACCTTTTCTCTGTTTATTGACAGTAGCTCTATGCTATAAAGCACATAGATTGTATATCTGCTCAGAATTCTTACAGTTAAATGTGTTATTTCTCTTTTGTATATTCTGTAGTTACACTGATCCATTTTGATGTGTGTATAAACATGCGCAGGTTTCTTTAAACACAACAGTGAAATAGTCCTCAGATCCAGATCCATTCTCCTAACCTGCGTCCCCCTCCAACTGTCAACCTCCTACCTCTGCAGTAGCACCGTCCCAGGTTCTTTAAAGAGTTGCTATGCTTGATTTCTTTATTCCCCACTTCACAATCACTTCTTCATTGTGGATTTGACCTTTATCTTTCTTTTCAAATCCATCTGAGAATTCCATGGTCTTAATAGCTAGGTATAAATACAGTGGATATTTTTCCAGCCTTTTCTTGTCCTACTTTAGTGACATTAACAAAATTGGCTACTTTCACTATTTTCGATATCTCACCAAACCATCAGTGTCGCAACTTTCTGTTTTCCCTCTAGCCTGACGGTTCCTTCTTAGTTTCCTTCCCTCATCCTTTAAAGTTTTTTTTTTTTTTTTTAATGTTCTAGTTTCTCAGGAACTCTTGATGACTTCACCAAAGTTCACATTTTAAAAAATTGTTTCAATTTTTCGGTAAATTTTTGCACAACAGTAATTTTAAAAACCAAGCAATAAAAACACCTGATTGTTCTGGCTCAAAAAGCAGAACACATATTTGATTTCTTTCTCTCACTTTTACACTCACTACATCAGTATATCCTGTCACTTCTATATTTGTATATAGTATAAAACCCCTGATGACTGTTCTCAACTTCTATGATCATTATTTCCACTGGGATACAATGTTCTTGTTTTCTATGTAGCTATAAGATAAATAAGAGGAATAAGTACAATAGTGTAATATAGTATAGTTAGATTTGTTATGTTGTGACAAGTGCTGTGGGGAAAAATTAATCAAGGAAGGGCAGTAGGTGTGTTCTAGAAGTGGATATGTCTCCAGTTTTAAATAAGAAGTTGAATGTAGGCCACACTGAAAAGGGGACATACAAATAAACATTTGTAATGTGTGTTATTCCAAAGAAATAACAAGCTGCCTGAATTTTTTATAAACAAGATAAATAACACAAGGAATTTACAAAAATTAATTCAATATAAATCATGACATGAAAATTAAATGCATGTAACATGTTAAATGTGATCTTGAATGTTTTTTCTAAGTTTTATTATAAAGTTGAAGACATTGTAATGAAGGTCTTTAGAGGGAAGAAATCGCTGGTATACTGTGGGTTTCCTCTAACCTCTTATGATCAGGCAGTATCTCCTCCTTATCTCAAACCAAATGAGAGTGTACTTTAAGTGAGCCAAATCTGTATTCAAGTGTGAAAAGTCTAAATGCACGAGAGCAGAGCTAATTTCCTTGGAACAAGTTCGGATGTACTACTTTGAGAGGGAACGGCACTTCTCCTGGCTGCCAAAACAGAGGTATTGTTTTTCTCATGAGCTAGAGAAGAATACTGAACAAAGTTCCAATAGTGAGTCATTTCTAAATGACTCTTTCCAGGAGGACTGCCAATGAAGTCCTCCAAAGACAGAAATGAGGTAGCCTCCAAAGGAAAGACTGGAAGTCTAGCATGGCCCTATAAGAGATGGGACATGAGTGATGGGAACAGAAACATCGACATGACAGAAGGAACACTGTCAATCACTTTAGAAACTTCAGGAAGCTATGCAACTATGAAGAATGTCTTACATGAGAAAGTTAGCTTTTCCCAACCCAAATGATATCAGTGCTGATTTACAACTTTCCAGACAGCTGAGACTTCTTACTCTTATCTCTCCTTACTTCTCTTACTTCAACTTGGAGTGTACCCTAAAGTGTGGGGCAGGAGATCAAGACAAAGCAACTATGCATTTCTTTTCCTTTGATTGCTTATCAGCTAAAGAGAGGGAAATTATAGACTTGAAGAGAAGTTACAGATTTGATATTAGACTGACAGGGATTTATATTAACTGAAAGGAATGAGAAATCTATCTCATGAAATCTGAGGTTTCATTTAACCTTGGGAAATAAAATCAGTCTACAGAATGTACTGCAAAGGGAAGTTATGAGGAGGAATAAAGTTTCTCCTTGATTGCATTCTATCACATCCAATTTTTCAATAAACCGAGTATGTGTAATTTTATAAATTTCATTAAGTTCTTCATTGAGTTATAATTGTTTCTGTTAGGAACTTTGTTGATTAAATTCATTTGTTCTGTATCTAAAATTAGAGATCGGTTCATTTAATAGGAACAATTTGGCAAATTATTCCTAATGATAAATTCAGGAATAATTGTGAACGACTTTGAAATGCAGAAAAAAGATCATTGAGTATTCTTTCTAGCTCATCCTTCACTGCCTTTGAGCTATATAACCACTCTACATTGTAGATAAATGATAGCAATGGATGTAATTTTCTCAGAGGCATGTAAAATAAATCTTGTTCTGTAGAAGTACTATTGATTTCCTTCTCTCTCCCATAGAAGTCAGTTTTCAATCTACTGAACAAATTCATTTCATCATTCCTGATTACTTAATATGTATCTCGTAATTTTCCTTTGAAGTGTTTTATAATATATTACTGATCCTGTCACTAATTAATGAGTTAAGTAAAAATCTTGACTTATGTTCATTTTATGTATGAGGATTATGATATTATTTTTTATAGTTTATCCATATTTATTTTTGTTGTTTTAATTGAAATATAATTGATTTATAATATATTAATTTCAAATACAAAACATAGTGATTCGTTATTTTTACTAATTAAAAATTAATACTCCATTAAAAGTTATTACAAGATACTAGCTATTATTCCTTGTGCTATTTAATATGTCCTTGTTGCTTATCAATTTTTTTTTTTTTAGTAAATTTATTTATTTTAGTTGGAGGCTAATTACTTTACAATATTGTAGTAGTTTTTGCCATACATTGACATGATTCAGCCATGGGTTCACATGTGCTCCCCCTCCCGAGCCCTCCTCCCACCTCCCTCCCCATCCCATCCCTCTGGGTCATCCCAATGCTCCAGCCCTGAGCATCCGTCCCATGCATAGAACATGGAATGGTGTTCCGCTTCACATATGACAATATACATGTTTCAATGTTATTGTCCCAGAACGTCCCACCCTCACCTTCTTCCTCAGAGTCCACAGGACTGTTCTATGCATCTGTGTCTCTTATTCTGTCTCGCATATAGGGTTACCATTACCATCTTTCAAATTCCATATACATACATTAGTATACTGTATTGGTGCTTTTCTTTCTGGCTCACTTCAGTCTGTATAATGGGCTCCAGTTTCATCCATCTCAATAGAACCGATTCAAATGGATTTTTTTTAATGGCTGAGTAATATTCCATTGTGTATATGTACCACAGCTTCCTTATCCATTCGTCTGCCGATGGACATCTAGGTTGCTTCCATGTCCTGGCTATTATAAACAGTGCTGCGATGAACATTGGGGTACACGCGTCTCTTTCAATTCTGGTTTCCTCGGTGTGTATGCCCAGCAGTGGGATTGCTGGGTCATATGGCAGTTCTATTCCCAGTTTTTTAAGGAATCTCCACACTGTTCTCCATAGTGGCTGTACTAGTTTGCATTCCCACCAACAGTGTAAGAGGGTTCCCTTTTCTCCACACCCTCTCCAGCATTTATTGCTTGTAGACTTTTGGATAGCGGCCATTCTGACTGGTGTGTAATGGAACCTCATTGTGGTTTTGATTTGCATTTCTCTAATAATGAGTGATGTTGAGCATCTTTTCATGTGTTTGTTAGCCATCTGTATGTCTTCTTTGGAGAAACGTCTGTTTAGTTCTTTGGCCCATTTTTTGATTGGGTCGTTTGTTTTTCTGGAATTCAGCTGCAGGTGTTGCTTGTATATTTTTGAGGTTAATTGTTGGTCTGTTGCTTCGTTTGCTATTATTTTCTCCCATTCTGAAGGCTGTCTTTTCACCTTGCTCCTAGTTTCCTTTGTTGTGCAAAAGCTTTTAATTTTAATTAGGTCCCATTTGTTTATTTTTGCTTTTATTTCCAATATTCTGGGGGGTGGGTCATGGAGGATCCTGCTGTGATTTATGTCGGAGAGTGTTTTGCCTATGTTTTCCTCTAGGAGTTTTATAGTTTCTGGTCTTATGTTTAGATCTTTAATTCATTTTGAGTTTATTTTTGTGTATGGTGTTAGGAAGTGTCCTAGTTTCATTCTTTTACAAGTGGTTGACCAGTTTTCCCAGCACCACTTGTTAAAGAGATTGTCTTTTCTCCATTGTATACTCTTGCCTCCTTTGTCGAAGATAAGGTGCCCGTAGGTGCGTGGGTTTATCTCTGGGCTTTCTATTTTGTTCCATTGATCTATATTTCTATCTTTGTGCCAGTACCACACTGTCTTGATGACTGTGGCTTTGTAGTAGAGCTTGAAGTTAGGCAGGTTGATTCCTCCAGTTCCATTCTTCTTTCTCAAGATTGCTTTGGCTATTCGAGGTTTCTTATACTTCCATACAAATTGTGAAATGATTTGTTCTAGTTCTGTGAAAAATATCATTGGTAGCTTGATAGGGATTGCATTGAATCTATAGATTGCTTTGGGTAGTATACTCATTTTCACTATATTAATTCTTCCAATCCATGAACACGGTATATTTCTCCATCTGTTTGTGTCCTCTTTGATTTATTTCATCAGTGTTTTATAGTTTTCTATATATAAGTCTTTTGTTTCTTTAGGTAGAAATATTCCTAAGTATTTTATTCTTTTTGTTGCAATGGTGAATGGTATTGTTTCCTTAATTTCTCTTTCTGTTTTCTCATTATTGGTGTATAGGAATGCAAGGGATTTCTGTGTGTTAATTTTGTATCCTGCAACTTTACTATATTCATTAATTAGCTCTAGTAGTTTTCTGGTAGAATCTTTAGGGTTTTCTATGTAGAGGATCATGTCATCTGCAAACAGTGAGAGTTTTACTTCTTCTTTTCCTATCTGTATACCTTTTATTTCTTTTTCCGCTCTGATTGCTGTGGCCAAAACTTCCAAAACTATGTTGAATAGTAGTGGTGAAAGTGGGCGCCCTTGCCTTGTTCCTGACTTTAGGGGAAATGCTTTCAATTTTTCACCATTGAGGATAATGTTTGCTGTGGGTTTGTCATATATAGCTTTTATTATGTTGAGGTATGCTCCTTCTATTCCTGCTTTCTGGAGAGTTTTTATCATAAATGGATGTTGGATTTTGTCAAAGGCTTTTTCTGCATCTATTGAGATAATCATATGGTTTTTATCTTTCAATTTGTTAATGTGGTGAATTACATTGATTGATTTGCGGATGTTAAAGAAACCTTGCATTCCTGGGATAAAGCCCACTTGGTCATGATGTATGATCTTTTTAATATGATGTTGGATTCTGTTTGCTAGAATTTTATTAAGGATTTTTGCATCTATGTTCATCAGTGATATTGGCCTGTAGTTTTCTTTTTTTTGTGACATCTTTGTCTGGTTTTGGAATTAGGGTGATGGTGGCCTCATAGAATGAGTTTGGAAGTTTACCATCTTCTGCAATTTTCTGGAAGAGTTTGAGTAGGATAGGTGTTAGCTCTTCTCTAAATTTTTGGTAGAATTCCGCTGTGAAGCCGTCTGGTCCTGGGCTTTTGTTTGCTGGAAGATTTCTGATTACAGTTTCGATTTCCGTGCTTGTGATGGGTCTGTTAAGATCTTCTATTTCTTCCTGGTTCAATTTTGGAAAGTTATACTTTTCTAAGAATTTGTCCATTTCTTCCAAGTTGTCCATTTTATTGGCATATAGCTGTTGGTAGTAGTCTTTTATGATCCTTTGTATTTCTGTGTAGTCTGTTGTGATCTCTCCATTTTCATTTCTAATGTTGTTGATCTGATTCTTCTCCCTTTGTTTCTTGATGAGTCTGGCTAATGGCTTGTCAATTTTGTTTATCTTCTCGAAAAACCAGCTTTTAGTTTTGTTGATTTTTGCTATGGTCTCTTTTGTTTCTTTTGCATTTATTTCTGCCCTAATTTTTAAGATTTCTTTCCTTCTACTAACCCTGGGGTTCTTCATTTCTTCCTTCTCTAGTTGCTTTAGGTGTAGAGTTAGTTTATTTATTTGATTTTTTTTCTTGTTTCTTGAGGTACGCCTGTATTGCTATGAACCTTCCCCTTAGCATTGCTTTTACAGTGTCCCATAGGTTTTGGGTTGTTGTGTTTTCATTTTCATTCGTTTCTATGCATATTTTGATTTCTTTTTTGATTTCTTCTGTGATTTGTTGGTTATTCAGAAGCGTGTTGTTTAGCCTCCATATGTTGGAATTTTTAATAGTTTTTTTCCTGTAATTGAGGTCTAATCTTACTGCATTGTGGTCAGAGAAGATGGCTGGGATGATTTCAATTTTTTGGAATTTACCAAGGCTAGATTTATGGCCCAGGATATGATCTATCCTGGAGAAAGTTCCGTGTGCACTTGAGAAAAAGGTGAAATTGATTGTTTTGGGGTGGAAAGTCCTGAAAATATCGATTAAATCTAATTTGCCTATTGTATCATTTAAAGTTTGTGTTTCTTTGTTAATTTTCTGTTTAGTTGATCTATCCATATGTGTGAGTGGAGTATTAAAGTCTCCCACTATTATTGTGTTATTGTTAATTTCCCCTTTCATACTTGTTAGTATTTGCCTTATATATTGTGGTGCTCCTATGTTGGCTGCATATATATTTATAATTGTTACATCTTCTTCTTGGATTGATCCTTTGATCATTATGTAGTGTCCTTCTTTGTCCCTTTTCACAGCCTTTATTTTAAAGTCTATTTTATCTGAAATGAGTATTGTGACTCCTGCTTTCTTTTGGTCTCCATTTGCATGAAATATATTTTTCCATCCCTTCACTTTCAGTCTGTATGTGTCCCTAGTTTTGAGGTGGGTCTCTTGTAGACAGCATATGTAGGGGTCTTGTTTTTGTATCCACTCAGCCAGTCTTTGTCTTTACATTTAAGGTAATTATTGATAAGTATGGTCCCGTTGCCATTTACTTTGTTGTTTTAAGTTCGTGTTTAAACATCCTTTCTGTGTTTCCTGTTTAGAGAAGATCCTTTAGCATTTGTTGGAGAGCTGGTTTGGTGGTGCTGAATTCCCTCAGTTCTTGCTTGTCTGTAAAGCTTTTGAATTCTCCTTCATATCTGAATGAGATCCTTGCTGGGTACAGTAATCTGGGTTGTAGATTTTTCTCTTTCATTACTTTAAGTATGTCCTGCCATTCCCTTCTAGCCTGAAGAGTTTCTGTTGAAAGATCAGCTGTTATCCTTATGGGGATCCCCTTGTGTGTTATTTGTTGTTTTTCCCTTGCTGCTTTTAATATTTGTTCTTTGTGTTTGATCTTTGTTAATTTGATTAATATGTGTCTTTGGGTGTTTCGCCTTGGGTTTATCCTGTTTGGGACTCTCTGGGTTTCTTGGACTTCTGTGACTATTTCCTTCCTCATTTTAGGGAAATTTTCAACTATTATCTCCTCGAGTATTTTTTCATGGCCTTTCCTTTTATCTTCTTCTGGGACTCCTATGATTCGAATGTTGGGGCGTTTCATATTGTCCCAGAGGTCCCTGAGGTTTTCCTCATTTCTTTTGATTCTTTTTTCTTTTTTCCTCTTTGCTTCGTTTATTTCCACCATTCTATCTTCTACCTCACTTATCCTATCTTCTGCCTCTGTTATTCTACTGTTGGTTCCCTGCAGCGTGTCTTTTATCTCCTTTATTTCATTATTCATTATATATTGACTCCTTTTTATTTCTTCTAGGTCCTTGATAAACATTTCTTGCATCTTCTCAATCCTTGTCTCCAGGCTATTTATCTGTAACTCCATTTTATTTTCAAGATTTTGGATCATTTTTACTATCATTATTCTAAATTCTTTTTCAGATAGATTCCCTATCTCCTCCTCTTTTGTTTGGTTTGGTGGGCATTTCTCATTTTCCTTTACTTGCTGAGTATTTCTCTGCCTTTTCATCTTGTTTAGATTGCTGTGTTAGGCGTGGCCTTTCTGTATTCTGGTAGTTTGAAGTTCCTCTTTATTGTGGAGGTTCCTCACTGTGGGTGGGGTTGGACGGGTGGCTTGTCAAGGTTTCCTGGTTGGGGGAGCTTGTGTCGGTGTTCTGGTGGGTGGAGCTGGATTTCTTATCTCTAGAGTGCAATGGAGTGTCCAGTATTGAGTTTTGAGATGTCTATGGATTTGGTGTGCCTCTGGGCAGCCTGTATATTGATGCTCAGGGCTATGTTCCTGCGTTGCTGGAGAATTTGCGTGGTATGTCTTGCTCTGGAACTTACTGGCTCTTGGGTGGAGCTTTGTTTCAGTGTATATGTGGAGGCTATTGGATGATCTCTTATTAATTAATGTTTCCTCTGGCTTTCAGTCTTATTCTTGCAGTAGCCTCAAGACTACTCCATCCATACAGCATCAATAATAAAACTTTTAGGTTAATGGTGAAAAGATTCTCCACAGTGAGGGATACCCAGAGAGGTTCACTGAGTTACATGGAGAGGTGAAGGGGAGGGAGGTTAAGGTGACCAGGAGGAGAAGAGGGGGACTCAAACGTGGGGAGAGCAGTCTAGCCAGTAAGCACTTCTGTCTGTGCTCTCCACAGTCTGGAACCCTCAGAGAGGTTCACAGAGATACATAGAGAGGGGGGAGGAGGGCAATAGAGGTGAGGATGAGTAGAAAGGGAAGAATCAAGAGGGGAGAGAGAGATCTGGGCAGTATTCTGTTCCCGAAGTGTTCTCTGGTACCCAGAACACCCTCAGAGATTCACAGAATTGGGTGAGAAGAGAAGGAGGAGGGTGGGAGATAGAGGTTCCCTGGGGGAGAAGAAAGAGCGTCAATAGAGGGAGAGAGTAATCAAGCCAGTAATTACACTCCTGAGTAAAAATGGGTACTAAAGATTGTATTCTTAAATGTACAAAATTGATATCAAATATGTAAAACAAAGATTAAAAATCTAGAGTAGAGGTTAGACTCTTATAACTCATACAATATAAAAAAAAGAAAAAAGAAAACAGTATAAAAAGAAAAAAGACAGTAAAACAGTAAAACAGTAAAAAAAAAAGAAAAACAGGAAAAAAACAGTAAAAAAAGAAAACACAAAAAGTATAAGATATATGTACGCAGTTTGCTTTAAAAATAGGGTTTTTTTTTTTTTTTTGCAAGGTAATAGTGGTTTATGAAAATGAAAATTAAAGGTGTAATAGAGGTCTTAAAGAAAAAAGAAAGAAAAAAAAAGATAATAGTAAAAATGTATATCCCGGACTTTCTCTGAAGCAGTTGTGAGCCGTGTGGGGTCTGTTAAGTTTCAGATAGATCCTTGTTCCTGCTTATACTTTTCAAGATCTATAGGCCCCTTTCAATGCATTCAGTGTTAACTACAGGGATTTTAATCTGTTGGTCTGTCCCTTCCAACGCACTTCCCTCTGTTTATTTGGCTTTTGTTTGGAGGTCTCTTCGGTGTCTAATTTCCGCCCTGCCACAAAGGGGCAGAGGTGGTCTCTTTAGGTTCACTTGTTCAGTCCTGCTGTGGGGAGAGAGGACCACTGCAAACCAATATCACTGGCGTGTGTGTGGAGAGCTCGCAGTGTCTCGGCCACACTGGGTTCGCCCCCGATCACAGCGTGTGTGCTTTCCCCGTCTACCCTGCTCAGGCTTCAGGTTACTCTGCCGGGGGGTGGGCCCTGAGATGCACGCACTTCCCAGGTCTAAGCTGCTCAGGTTCAGGTTCCCGGGTATTCCACAAAGGCGCAGGCTCAGTTGGGTTCGCGGTTTGCGCCGTTCCTGGTCGGAGCAGCTCAGGCAGCCAGGAGTTTGGCGAGCGCACTCCCCCCTGTTGGGGCGGTGCGGCTTATCACCTCCCTGGTCCCCGCCTCCGTTTACGGGCGTGCCCGGCTCCGGCTCCAGTGTGCTTTGTGTCGGTTCTGGGGAGCTGGTCTCTGGCTGCGACCCTCCCGATGGCTGTAGACCCTCCGGGATCTCAGGCAGTCTTTGCTTAGAAACTGGGAGCCTGTTTGCAGTTTGGTAGGGGGTGCCCTCTCTGGAGCCGAGTTTGCCCCTTTCCGGCTCTGGCTGGTCCCGCCTGCCCGCTGTGTCCGGCGGGGGATGGGGTGGTCCGCAGCCGGCTAGCTCTTCCCCTGTATCGCTCAGTCCTTTGTTCTGAGCGGGCCGGCAGTGCCTTAGATTTGGGCTTTTCGCGGGATAGTTCTCTCTCTCTGGCTGTCCCACAGTTTAGGTTACTATCTCACGTTAGCTCCCTCCGTTTGCCCTCAGGGCATTCGGCCCGGTCCTTACCCTAAGCAGTGCCGCCCGCTCCTCTCTGTTCAGCCCCCACTTGCTGGTGGCGGATGCGGGCGTCTGGGGTTCTTTACTGGAAGTTGCCTTTAGGCACGTAATCAGTGGGTTTTATTTATTGTTTCTCCCAGTTATGTTGCCCTCCGAGATTGGAAATCTTCCCCCCAAACCCGCCGGTGAGAGGGTTTCCTGGTGCTTAGAAATTTCTCCTCTTTTACGACTCCCTTCCCGGGACGGGTCTCCGTCCCTAACTCTTTTGTCTCTCTTTTTATCTTTTATAATTTCTCCTACCTCCTTCTGAAGATAATGCGCTGTCTTTATGAATGCCTGACGTCCTCTGCCAGCGTTCAGAAGTAGTCTTGTGAAGTTTGCTCAGCGTTCAGATGTTCTTTCGATAAATTTGTGGGGGAGAGAGTGGTCTCTCCGTCCTATTCCTCCGCCATCTTAGCCCCGCCTCCGTTGCTTATCTATTTTATACATAGTAGTTTGTATCTCTTAATCCTATGCCCTACCTTGCCCCCCCTTCTCTTTCTTTACTGGTAATCACTACTTTGTTTTCTATATCTGTAAGTCTGTTAGTGTATAACTGTTCATAGTATTCTCTTATGATTTTTTGTAGCTTTGTGGTATTGGTAGTTACTTTTCCTGTTTCAGTTTTTATTTTATTTGGTTCTCTCTTATTTTTGGTGAGCCTTCTTGGCTAGAGGTTTATCAATTTTGTTTATATTTTCAAAAAACTAGCATCAATGATCTTTTCTCTGATTTGTTATTGTTAAGTATAATAGAAACAAAGGACTTCCCAGGTGGCGCCAAAGAATTTGTCTGCCAAGCAGAAGACGTGTGTTTAATCCCTGGATTGGGAAGATACCCTGGAGAAGGAAATGGCAACCGTCTCCACTATTATTGCTTGGAAAACTCCATGGATAAAGGAGCCTGATGGGCGACAGTCCATGGGTTGCATAGACATGATTGAGGAACTGAGTACACATATACATAGTAAAAGCATGTATTTATTCTATTTATAGTTGGGTTTGTTTTCCCAAAATTTTATAATCTTACTGATCAAATAAGGGAGTAAGGCTTACTTTTGATTTTGTTTAATATTAAAACAGATTTAAATTTGTTCAATTAAATTGAATAATTATTTTGTCATACTTTTTATTTCTACAGTAGTTATGTTTTATATTATTCCAGTTCAAAGGAAATTTCTGAGATCTTTAAATAATCTAAAACCACAGTCTGATATTACCTTAAGCTACTTAATGGATACTCATTGTATATACCTAAATAATTTTTAAGTAAGATAGATTACCAGAGCCTAGTTACTAAACATCATTTTAATTCTGTATGCCTTTTTAATTTAATCTTATGTTCTATAGAGAAGCTGCAGCTTTGGGTGATGACTGTGTAAGAGATGTATGTGACATTAAAGAGTTTTATTGTGTACATTCATGGAGCTGCTAGTAAGACAGTTCTCATTTATCCAACCCCTTGCTTTTTCTGTGAAACTGTGGTTTAATTTTGTTAAAAGTTATCTATACTAGGAGCAGTGATAACAAAGAAATGCAAGTGTGTATCTGTTTTTTGTTTATCAAGAAAAAAGTATAGGGTTTTCTTAATGCAGTAGTTTTCAGGAGTCTTAGGAACCTTTAATACTTTTGTGTACTTCAAAGAGCTTTTGTTTATGTGTGTTAACTCTCTACATTTATTTATTGGAAATAGAAACTGACATTTTTAACACTTACTGATTCATTTGAAGATTCTGATAATGAACACATTGCATTTTTAACATAAATAGCATTTTGGTATTGTTGCAAAAGTTATTTTGACCTTGCAGACCCAGTAAGAGAATCACTGTCCCTAAAGTGTCCATTGCTTCCAGAGAATAAAAGGGCATAATGAAGGATAACATTTGGATTCATTCAATTTGGGGGAAAACTTGCAAAATTTCTAACTAGTGCCTTTAGCAACAATAAAAGGAGTTATTTTTCCATTTGATGCAATCCACCTAGATAGTAGAGATTCTGTGTTGTATTAGATTAATTTTCTATGTCTTATGCTGAATTTAAAGTCTTCTTTACTACTTAAAGAAATGAGAAAGAAGACCAAGTTTTCTTCATTTTTGAAAAAAAAACTATTAAGTTCTTCACAATTGAATTATTTTCTATGAGTCCTTAAAACTTTTCCTTGTCACTGTGATTAAATACAAAACCAACTATTGCTTTTCAGGCAACCACAATCTATCCTAATCAAGTGCCCAAATCTCAGACAATTCCTGATTTCATCATTTCCAAAATCTACAGTAAAACTCATAAAACGTCTACTTAAAATTTTCTTTGAGATTTTCCAATCAGCTTTTGGGAAATCATATATATTCCTTTTCCTCTTTATGTAAAGGGAAAAGCTGGAAATCATTAGGTTGATTTCATGTGTTGCTATTTTAAGAGCTGCATAGAAAACTGTCAGATCAGAAGATATGCCCAGTCTTCCCTTAGTTTATGCAGGTAAAGCATTATTAACATAAATATTTTAGCGACAGTATGTGTTTTGTGAAGAATGGAGATTTGTCAATAGGTTTCTTTCCATAATATGTACTTATCCTCAGGGAAAGCCCTAATCAATTCTTATAAACAATGCTGCCATAGAGAATTTTAATCTCTTCCCCTGATATTGTTACTTATAGAAATAAACTAACCACAACCAGACATTATTCCAATATCATCCACAGATATTTTTATTTTAATACTTGGCTTTCTTGAACTTTGATACAAGCTATAGGCTAGAGAATGTGCTTTTAAGAAAGAAAGAAAGACAGTCTCAGATTTGTGGAAAAGTACTCCATCAGGCACTTCAAACTACAGACCCTGAGGCGTTGACTTGAAGGTAGAACCTCTTAGCAGACATCACTTAGATAACTTTCAGACCATATGAGTGACCTGAATCAGAATTTCCAAGGCTCATTTTAATCCAGAAATCAGCCACCTGCAAGTGGATGCGTAATCTAGGCTCCAGCAGAAAAAGAAAAACAAGCAAACAAAACCACCCCCAAACTAATTACATAGGAATGAGGGCATTCATGAGAGAAATTACATGTGTTTATTTATTGCAGTATTATCGGTGTTGTTTGAATGTTCCATTTTCCAAATATATATGGAAGTCCTTTTTCTTTTTTCTTAAGCTATTTGCAACTCAAAACAACTAGTTACTCCAGTTTAGTAACTCTAACAATTTAGCATTTATTAGTTGAAATAATACATTTAAAATGATATCTGATTCTCACTGACTCCTAGAATTCTTAAAATCTGAGTCTCTTTACTTTTTATGGAAAGATAAAAATAGATTGCATTAGCACTGTAAAAGTCTGTTATCATTTTTAAACGTACATATGTGACAAATTACATAATCACAGCCACACCTGCAGTATCATATGATTCTGTGATGCTCATTGAATTGGGTGTGATAAGATGGTTTTTAATAAGAATGCTTGCTTTATTGACAAGGCATACAAAGTTCTATTAGGAGAACTGACCTTACAGAGTTGAGTCTTCAAGGTGGTAAGAAAGGTAAATTTCTGACAAGCCAGGGGCCTTAGAAAATTTTGAGGATCTCTGAAAGAGAATTCATTCATTCAAATGAGTACAGATTTGCTGGAGATAGTTTCTTGTGTTTGTTTTCCTATCCTCTGAATAGT
Source organism: Okapia johnstoni (assembly GCA_024291935.2). Lineage (NCBI taxonomy): Eukaryota > Metazoa > Chordata > Mammalia > Artiodactyla > Giraffidae > Okapia > Okapia johnstoni. The sequence goes on along the minus strand of CM044310.1, from coordinate 46,155,548 downwards.
GAATACATAGAGATATTTAAAATGATGATCTCAGTTTTTTTTTTTTTTTTAAATGGAAACATTTGAATAGAAATGAATTTTGTGTACTTGTGAATTTATTCAGTACTCTATGGCACTTGATTAGCAAAAAAACTCTAAAGGAAGCTTGCAGAGTTAATGAAAAAACTCTTACTTGATCTACATAAAACTAGGTCAAACCTAACAAGACTAGTCTATTTTTCTGTGACCAATAATAAAATGTATTTGATATCATAATGAAAATAAGGTGGGAAGACTGTCAGAAAAATGAGTGTGAGTGGACAAATGGAAATTGGCAGAATTTAGTACCAGATATCTTATTTAGTGCACAGATCCTACTTATCTTTGTCTTTTTATAATCTTTGAGCTATTTTTACAACCTTGTAAGTTGTAGATAACTACTAGTGGTACAAATAATTCTTGGTTATATACATGTAGATGCATTTTGATGAGTGGAGTGCAGTTGATTTCTACAAACCTTGTTGAAGAATCAAAATATTTTGTCTATTAATCACATTAATTTTAGTATTCCTGTTTGCTTATAGATGTATGTGCTTTTTGGATAATCAGTTGACCAGATGTAACATCCTTCATGCTCTCTCATTAATTAATAAATTAAACTACATATTTGAAGTTTGTTCATATATTTAAATGAGAATCATGGTTTTACCTTTTTCAAGATTATGCTTTAATGTTACTGACATACATATTATTTCAGTTTGTCTTTCAAGCCCTTAGTGTCATTTTTAGTGTCATTTTTTCAACTTCTACTGTGTAACCGGTTTAATTTAAGTAGATTTACATGTCCTTTCAATTCTAAGAACCACTCCACACTGTAGGTATTAGTATGTTCATTTTACATCTAAGATCAACATGCTAAGTGGCAAAATTATGATTTAATCTATTTCTGATGCCTAACCATTAGTAACAGTTTGTTAACTCTTCAAAATGTTTAAAGCTCAAAAATGCAAATAATTGATACTATCACTCATCATCTATTTTGATATAATACAATTTGGTTTAGTTGTTTTGATTATTATTCAGAAAGTAAAGTATAAAAATATTCTAGGCAAATTCTCAGATGTATACATTCTGTTGACAACAAAAGAAACCTCTATAAATAATCCTGATAATTGGCTGCTTTATTATTGATAAACCTTTATAAAATTGGGCAACTTCCTAACTTCCAACCTTCCAGTGAACCTATTAACCTTAGCTGGTATTATTTTGAACAATTTTTAGAATCATCTACTTTTATCACCAAAAGCCGAGAATTGGTTGTTCATTTTTATGTTGTTTTCAGTTTTGTTTTTTATAAAAATAGAATTCTTGATGGAGCTGACTTTCCTACATACCTCAGCAATATGACTTGCTCATACTTAGATATTAGGTAACATTTTGAATGTCTTGCTATAAAACATTTTCTTTGTCTAAATTGCAAGGCCTTTGCATTTTTATTTCTTTTCAAAGTTTTCTCTATTCTATAACTATGGGTCTCCAATAACTATTTTTGTGAGAACAATAAGTTATTGTTCCCTCTTGTTCCAGAATTCTTTTACCAAATGTCTACTTGTCTTCAGATATTGGCCAATTTTTGCTTTCTCCTTAATTAAAAAGTCCAGAACAAAAACTACACTGGGACTTGTGATAGTTTTGGAGAATTTATATCTTAATTTCTCTTTTCCTTCATGATTGAATTTTGGTAAGACACAGAGAGCCTTTCTCCCCCTGTCAGTTTCTGTATATTCAGCAACATAAGAGGATCCATTGTGTGGGTAATTATGGCCTTCAGCCTAATCAATACTTACTTCATAAATTTGTGAGAATTAAGTGTATATATTATAATAGCTAAGCCCCTTTTGAGCGCATACCAAATTTCAGTTTCCTCTCTTGTTTTTCCTTTATGTTTAATTTTGTCTGTTCTATCACTGATTATCAGTGATATCCTAGACAAACCTATTATGCTTACCCAGTTCTTATTAGGATTAGTTCTTCCCATCTGAAAGTTGTTTAACTCTTCTACTTGGATATTCGTTTGGAAAGATGTGTTGATACTGAAAGTATAAACACTTTCATGATTCTTAGATTTTCTTTCTCTTTTCTATTTGTTGCCTTACTGATTAGCTCATATCTAATTCTGGAGTCTATGTTTGTTTTACTTCCTATTCTTTACTTTATAACATTTACATATTCAAGTTTGTACTTGAAGCTGATCACTTCAAATATTCTTATCTTCTTTATGATGGGGCTTTCAAATGAGTAAGGGTTTTTCCACTTTTTTTCTGTAAATTTATCCTCAAAATTAGCAAGTAAGTAAGACTGATTTTGTTAGTTTCTCCAAGACATATATCATTTGAAAATTCTTGATTTGGAATCATCCTACCATAATGCCAATCTGTACTCAAAGTGTAACGGGCTAAAAACAACCCTGAAGCTTTTTCAACTTACCTTCCTTTAATTCTGATATGTTCCTACCAGTATCAACCTCCACTTAAAAAAAATTTTTTTTTAATTGAAGGATAATTGCTACAGAATTTTGTTGTTTTCTGTCAAACATCAACATGAATCAGTCTCAGCCTCCACTTTTTCTTTTTCAAATAAGGATCCTAATTTCTTCTTCCTTTTCTACTTAAACAGATATTATTTTCATCAGTCATCATCGGTTTTATTGGACTAATTGATAAGAGCTAATCATTTTGTTTTGTATTCTCACTTACTGTAATGCAGCTACATCTTAGAATTTCTTAAACAAACTTTGCTTTTCATATGTCCTTCCTCCATTCTGTCATGTTACTGCTAAATTCTAAACTCTTTAATTTTAAAACCCTTCACTTTTCTATGTTCATTTATAGATTTAACTATTAAATTCTTTCCATTTTCCTCATCACTGGCTCCTTAGTTTGTTTTATCAGTTGTATCTCACATGCTTCACAATCCTTAGATTTTATTGCTCGGTCAATTCCAGATTTGTTGTGTTTGTCATATCTGTAAGTTCAGTAATTTTACAAACAAATAAAAAATAAAATGGGGAACAGGTTTTCTATAGACATATGATCTAATGTTAAATTATATATGGGAAGAATTTCTTAAGAATTTGCCATCCATATCTGAATTAAGAATCAGTAGAAATCTCCGTATCCATTCTGACTTGTTCTTCAGTCACCAAGTCATGTCTGACTCTTCGTCACCCTATGGACTGCAGCACACCAGACCCTCCTGTCCCGCACCATCTCCAGGAGTTTGCACAAGATCATTTCCATTGAATTGGTGATGCTCTCCAACCATCTCATCTTCTGACACTTGCACTGAATGCAGAGTTTTTATTTTATTCAGTGTTGTAAATGTGCTGTTGACCATATTTTTTTCATTCAGTCATGCTTTCAATCATTCACTCCTTTATTAAGCAGGTTTTTGAGGGTGATGTCTATATCCAACCCTTATGAATGTATATAAAAACAAGATGTCACTGTATTCAATTTGCTTTAGTGTAATGGGGTAAGAAAATAAGCAAAATATTAACATGCAGTGTGATAAGGATCACAATTAAGGTATGGTGGAAATGCTGTGAAAGAATAACCTTCAGAAGTTTTGAAATGCTATAAAGGGGAAAGAGAAGAGGATTTATCTGTAGGGAGAAACAGCACAAAACTTCCAGGCATAGGGATTACTTGTAAAATGGCATGGCAGGTGCTTGTGGAAAAGCAGTGTGAGGTTAGGCACAGTAAGGAGGTTGGTTTGACTTTATATGAAGTAGTTGCTCTCTCACCTTACTGTCTTTGTTTCTCCAGTATTTTATATAAACTTTCCTTTGTCACTCTTACAGTTTACAGAAGCCTTTAGAATCAACAGTAATCTGATATTTTGCTTTCGTGAGATGATAGTAGCTGTTAAAACTCAATTTGCAAACAGCGTGGTAACCATGTAGTTAGATACCTTTTCTTATTCTCTATAGAGAAAGAATTTGAGATAGTCTGTCAAAGTAACCTCTGTTTTAATAAGTAGAATAGTCATGAAGTAAATTAATGAATGTCTCAATATGTACATTTGTGCATATTTATACTTTCACATAGACAGCTCTAACTGGTGTGATTCAGATTCACTTCAGTTCATACACACAAGAACACATTTATCAGACTCCAGACGGCAAGGCTCCTTTAGAAAGTCAATATCCTGCAGAAGGGGCTTCCTTGATAGTTCAGTGAGTAAAGAATCTGCCAACAATGCATGAGAAACCCGGTTCGATTCCTGGGTCAGGAAGATCTGCCGGAGAAGGGATACGCTACTCACTCCAGTATTCTTGGGCTTCCCTGGTGGGTCAGCTGGTAAAAGATCTGCCTGTGATGCAGGAAACCTGGGTTCTATCCCTGGATTGGGAAGATCCTCTGGAGAAGGGAAAGGATACCCACTCCAGTATTCTGGCCTGGAGAATTCCATAGACTGTATGGGGTCACAAAGAGTCGAACACGACTGAGTGTGACTTTCACTTCATACTGCAGGAGAGATGTTAAAAAGTGAAATTCTAATTATTCTTGACATAGGACATTCTTAGGATGCCTCGTGCCAAAATAATGAAAGTTATTTTTCTTCAGGAAATTGAAGAGATGATGCATGAGACATCTTCAGATTTCCATGGAAGTGGAGTTAAATAAGAAACAAATGGCACTTTCTGACACATACAGATCATCCTGAAATCACTTCACATCTGCTTGCTATAATAGAGAAATAATTATAAATCTTTTCAAAAACAAGGGACAGAAAATATAGCAAATATCATGTAATAACTTTATGGCATCATTTAGCATGGCTCTGTATAGAAGGTTATTTATAATGGTAGACTTACTGTTATATACAATTAAAAAAAATTAAATTATAGATGGGTTGCAATACTATATATAATCTTATAAACCTTTGATATTTCAAAACTTTGATATATAACTTTGATATTTACAAAACTTATTTTTAATCTTTAGCACTATTTAAGAAATTTAGAAATGTTTACATTTTCATACTATTGTAAGCTCATAACATTAGACTATTCTAAGTTTTTAAAAAATTTTTCGTAGAAATTTAAATGAGTATTTCTTACCCTCACATGTGCATATATGTGAAAAATTATGTTGAAGGAGTATTAATAGTGAATTAATATACATGGTGGAATACATTTTTTGTAACTATGTATATATGTGTGCAAGCTCAGTCTGTTCAGTCATGTCCAACTCTTTGAGACCCTGTAGAGTGTAACCCACAAGGCTCCTCTGACCACGGGGATTCTCCAGGCAAGAATAATGGAGTGGGTTGCCATACTCTCCTCCAGGGAATCTTCCTGACCCGGTGATCGAACTTGCATCTGCCTGTGTCTCCTCCATTGCAGGTGGATTCTTTACCCGCTGAGCCATGTGGGAAGCCGGGTTTTGATTCTTGTGCTGGGAAGATCCCTTAGAGACGGAAATGGCAATCCTCTCCAGTATTCTTGCCTGGAAAATCCCATGGACAGAGGAGCCTGGCAGGCTACAGTCCATGGGGTCGCAAGAGTTGGATACAACTTAGCAACTAAACCATCATCATATATATATACTTAATAGGAAATTTGTATGAAGCTCACAATTAAATTCACTTCATTTTCTGCCTTCTTTAAAATGTTTCTGGAACACAGTGCTCTTCCTCATGCCGTCTTTCCAACAATATGCCGTTTAATTATTCAAACATAATTATATGAGTTTTTATTTTTTATTTCTAACAGTGGAATTAATTTTTAGTACTTCCTTACCACTTTAAAAGCTAATATAAAATATGTATCCATGAGGGTTAAAACATAGACATTACTTATCACTGGATAACTAGTTTTGAATCTACATGTTTTGAATATACATATAGTATATATTATCACTGTAAAAGTAGTCTCATGTGACAAGTATAAAAATAACATTCTCATAGATATTTATGTAATAGAAAAGATTGTGACTTTCAAAAAGTCCTAATTTGGAAATATTTTTATCATAATCTGCATTCCTATTTCCCTTAAATCTCAGAAAAGAACTATTGATTTTTTTCATAAGAATTAAATAAGAAAGAAAGGAGTCAAACTGCTTGTTTTATTCCACTCAAACTCAATTGCATACATCTGGGAAATGGTAGTGTTGGTGAAGGCAGGGATGCTGTGGGAGTTTTCATATGGCAGCATAGTGTTGTAAACTAATAAATATCAAATTTGCTTCTTTGTCTTCCTCTTCACTTCTTCAAATAATTCCCAAATGGCGTCAGATGGAAAAAGTGAAGGCTTCACAGACTGAGCAATGAGAAAGGATTGCACACTGAGTTAAATGTCTGTTTGATTTGAAGATTAAATTCTAGTTCTATTATGCCATGCTTTTTTCTCATACTGGTGACTGACCACACTAGGATGTGTGATAAAATTCTGGCCTAGTATGAATTTTCAACCAAAGAAAAGAAAACCATTTCAGGAAACTGCCAATATAAGATACTGAAATTTAATGACATAATTTGAGTCAATGTTATGATATTTTGAAGCGGTATTGAAGGCCAGAATTAAACTCTCTAACTTTCAGATGCAGAGACAGTTAACAGTGAGTTTTAACGACATATTCAAGGTCATTGTTTACTTTTACTAGATATAAATTGCTTATTTTATTTAGTTTCCTAGCTTTTATGTGCCTAGTGGTAGTTCTTGACTTTTTCCCATAAAATAATATGATTATTCATATATTAGGATGGGAAGTACATAATGGAGATAATCCTACACCCAAAGAAAGAACTCACTTAGAGCCAGACATCTTTGAGTGTGAAGACAAGTGGCAATAGGAAGCATCACTATGAACAAAGCTAGCAGAGGTGATGGAATTCCAGCTGAGCTATTTCAGATCCTAAAATATGATGCTGTTAAAGTGCTGCACTCAATGTACCAGCAAATATGGAAAACTCATCAGTGGCCACAGGACTGCAAAAGGTCAGCTTTCATTCAAGTCACAAAGAAGAGCTATGCCAAGTAATGTTTAAACTACCACACAATTTCACTCATCTCACGTGCTGGCAAGGTAATGCTCAAAATTCTCCAAGCTAGGCTTCAACAGTACATGAACCAAGAACTTCCAGATGTTCAAGCTGGATTTAGAAAAGGCAGAGGAACCAGAGATCAAACTGCTAACATTTGTTGGATCATAGAAAAAGCAAGAGAGTTCTGAAAAATATCTACCTCTGCTTCATTGACTACACTAAAGCCTTTGACTGTGTGGATCACAACAAACTGTGGAAAATTGTTGAAGAGATGGGAATACCAGACCACCTTACCTGCCTCCTGTGAAACTTGTATGCTTCTAACAAGAAGCAACAGTTAGAACTGGACAAAGAACAAAAGACTGGTTCTAATTTGGGAAAGGAGTACGTCAAAGCTGTATATTTTCACTTTGCTTATTTAACTTATATGCAGAGTACATCATGTGAAATGCTGGGCTGGATGAAGCACAAGCTGGAATCATGATTGCTGGGAGAAATATCAATAATGTCAGATGTGCAGATGACACAACCTTTATGGCAGAAAGTGAAGAAGAACTAAAGAGCCTCTTGATGAAAGTGAAAGAGGAGAGTAAAAAAGCTGGCTTAAAACTCAACATTCAAAAAATGAAGATCATGGCTTCTGGTCCCATCACTTCATGGCAAATAGATGGGGAAACAATGGAAACAGTGACAGACTTCATTTTATTGGGCTCCAAAATCACTGCAGATGGTGAATGCAGCCATGAAATTAAAAGATGCTTGCTTCTTTGAAGAAAAGCTATGACCAACCTAGACAATATACTAAAAAGCAAGAACATTACTTTGCCAACAAAGGTCTGTCTAGTCAAAGCTATGTGTTTTTTTTTTCCATTAGTCATGTATGGGTGTGAGAGTTGAACCATGAAGAAGGCTGAATGCTGACAAACTCATGCTTTTGAACTGTGGATTTGGAGAAGACTCTTGAGAGTCCCTTGGACTGCAAGGAGATCCAATCAATCCATCCTAAAAGAGATCAATCCTGAATATCCATTAGAAGGACTGGTGCTGAAACTGAAGGTCCAACACTTTGGCCACCTGATGTGAAGAACTGGCTCATTTGAAAAGACCCTGGTGCTGGGAAAGATTGAGGGCAGGAGGAGAAGGGAATGACAGAGGACGAGATGGTTGGATGACATTACTGACCCAATGGACATGAGTTTGAGCAAGCTTTGCGAGACTGTGAAGTACGGGGAAACCTGCCGTGCTGCAGTTCATGGGATCTCAAAGAGTTGCACACAACTGAGTGACACAGCAGCAACAAAAAGAAACAGAGTACTTAAGAGATACAGTGGGAATGAGTCTAGCTTAGAAATTCCCCTTTTCCTTCTTCACTATTCAGATTTAAGGGAATTTTTGTGAGAATAAGTGTTCTAGATTAGGGTTCTAATTAATTTCAGCATTCTGAGGGAATTTATAGGAGTGATGTGTTATACTGTAACAAAGAAATTATTGGGTGTAAAAATCCTGTCCCCCCCAAACCTTTAAGATATCAACTCAAAGAGAGAGAGTGAAGAGAGAGAAGAGGGAGAGAGAGGAGATGGAAAGAAAGTTAAAGGATAAGAAGTCCAATTGCAAACTGCTTGGACATGTTTCATATGCTCAGTACATGGCACTTAGTATCGACTCCCTCCTGAGTATCTCTTTAGCACTGCATATAACCAGAGCCTACGTACTTTCCAGTAACAAGAGAAATGGAGGACAGGTAGTTCTTTTGTTAAATCTTTATGACCCTTATAGCAATCCCTTTAATGATTTTGATAGGAACAATAAAAAGTTTGAAAATAGGAGTAAGAAATCCACAGAAAAATGTGTCAAAATCTCTAGAGTAACGATTAAAGAAGAATTTCTTACTAATTTCTAATGCTCACGTCTGGTCTCATATTGCATAGCTATAACAAGTTTAATCACAATGGCAATGAAATAGAGGTCATTTTATCTGGTATAAATAGGTTGGAAATGCTGTCCCATTACTCACCTCCTCCAAGGAAGTGATCTGATTACCTTTGAGTTAGAACAGAGGGCTAGATGGGATCAAACAGAGAAAGCAAGCTGTTACAGTATCTCCAGTTCACTGAGTATCAATGTCTTTGCCTTCTTGTTAAAAAACGACAGCCTTATTGTTCACTTTTCTTTATATTGCCTAGTTGCATTCTGCTTATGACTTTAAAAAAATCTGACAGTTACTCTATAACCTGTGGTCAAATTAGTGTCTCTTCTTGGACTTCTCGGGAACTCTCGGAGTGTGGAGGATAATAGTGAGAGTCGCTCTTAAGAAACCTTGGATGATGTTCCTACGAATCAGATTTTTGGCAGTATATGGAGGTTGATTAGGTTTTAACTTTGTATTCCATTCCCTTTCATTAGGATTTTGTTTTAAAACTACCAGGGAAAAGAAGTTAAAAATATTTCACTCTAAGATTTCAATATATAAAAATGTCACTATGGCATAGCTACTCCTTAGTTAAATATGGGAGCTTAAAGAAGAAAGAACATCAACTCTATATTTGGTTCAAGTAAATAATCTGGATATATTTATAATGATAAATCAGATTTGGAAACTTCTAAGGAAAACTGAAAGTTATAGTTCTTTATGGTCTCTATTCTTAGTTTAGGGATTACCAGTATATATTTTTTACCTAGTATCCCCAAAAGAACTCTCATGTTTTGGCTGTGAGCTAAGAAAGGGTTAGTTGGAAGAAGGGATTATGTCTTTACTAATGTCTCGTCTGTGCCAGGTACTATATTAAATGTTTTACATTAAAAACAACCTGAATACAGTAATTTTATTAAGTATGTGTTCTTTATTTTTAGACTGCATGTATGTGCATGCAGACATATACACACAGACATACAAAAGACTCATAAATTAAGAAAATTAAATATATATTACCCCTAGGATATGAAGAACTTTTTGAGACTTTCAAATTCTTCATCTCTACCTTTTGTGAGTTGTGATCACGAGATCCTATCTGATTCTTGGAAGTTGTACTAGAAGAGGAAATGATTTTTGACTTAATCATTAGACTGTTAGCAATAACACTAAAATTGATAGCAGAAGAGGGAGAATCATTTCATAGCCAGTTCTTCTGTGATGCTGACAGATGCATTTTGAGAAGAAGGTCTCTGATTTAACCAAATATGTCAATCACTGATCTCTATACAGTCAAGAGGGCACAGGATGAAGATGTGGGCATAGATGAATTGCTTTCAATTCTCTTCAAGTCTTTCCAGTCCTTGAGCAAAACCACCTTCCTCCAGGTAGCCATCTTTTCTTTTCTGGTGTACTTGTTAAGTGAGCTTCTCACTACATGGTGCCCTTCTAATCCAATCTTCACATAAATATTCCCAAATGATATTCTTAAAACATAAGTCCATTCATATTAATCACTTACTTTTTAACCTTTTAGTGACTTCTCATTATCTCTTAGTATGAAGTTCAGTAGTCTTACACTGTTTTAGTAAACCTTTATCATCTGACCCACTATGATCTTGGAAATGAGGGTATAATTTTCAGGAGAAAAGTGAATAGGTAATATCAGATGCAAAACAAATGTTTCTGTGTAAATATATTCAAATCTATAACTTGCAATAAATATTTCTATGTTTTTTTTTTTTTACCTTATGGGAAAGTTCACCTGCTCTTTAGAGATTTTGAAGAATTTGAGGGAATGCTTGATTTTTTTGCTCTGGTTTTTGTTTTAATATCTGATTCCAAATCTCAGGAAACAGTATGTGTTAGCAAACCTCAGACTGTGTGTCAATGGCTGAATTCAGATATTATAATTCATTACTTTTTCAACTGCTCCATAACCACCTGCTTTCTATATAAAGTAAGACTTCAGAAAACATTTAGGAATAAGAATTATCCTTTCTCGTCTTTGTTCTGTCAGCCTAACACATTGATTTAGAGAATATTTAAACAGGTTCTAGTCAAATGAGCAATGCTTCCCTGATGAGTACTACTTTGGACAAATAATAACAGGGTCAAACTTTAAAATGTGCATGGTGTCATACACTGCCATGTTATTATTTAACAATTAAACATATATATTTGTTTTAAAATAATGAATAAATGGGGCTACACATTAAGTGTAGAGTATAAGAGATTGAAACCACTGAAGGCACACTGAAACTTTTTTTAATAGCTGATATGTTTAATATTGAACTGGTTATAAATCAAATGAACTGTAAATACTAGTTTTCTTTGTGTGTGTTTGAAGTGCAACTCATAGCGCCTCATCAAAGGAAAATCATCAGTACCCTTTCTTAGAATGGAAACATGACATATGATAACATTCACATGCTTTTCATGTTTCTATAATATGTTGGAATGGACATTTGAAATCAAGGAAATATAAATAAATTACATTGCTGTGTGGGACTAACCACTTTGATTTTTTTTCCAACCATTTTTCAGTTCATGGTCTGCTTATATCTCTCTGCTAATACACTTTGAAGAGGCAGAATTCTTCTCAGTGATTGCTAGACTTTGATTCAGCACAGCAAGGACAAACTAGTTGGTATAAATGGATATTCAGTATTTTTCTGTATGCTAAAGATCATAGAGTTATACTTGTAATGTGTGGTTCCTGCCTCTCTCAGTAAAATCAGCACAATTGAAATAAGCTTTGTTGTTTTAAATAACATCTTGGGCAGGATCTGTACTTGCCATCAAACATAGTCAGGAAATATATCTGACATAATCTTACATGCTGTTCAATTATAAAAATGAGGGATTTTATTTTACAGGGTAAGTATCTTTATTCATTTTTTTCATTTTTAAACTTTTTATTATAATTTGGAATATAGTTGATTAACAATGTTGTGTTAGTTTAGGTGTACAGTAAAGTGATTCAGGTACACATATACATGTATCTACTTTTTCCAATTCTTTTCCCCATTTTTTTCTTTTTTCCTCTTTTTTAAAATTTATTTAAAAAATGAGGGATTTTATTTCTTGAGTTACTACATCCCCCAAATCCAAGTCACTCTTTCATATGAGGATATAAATATTAGTATTATACTTTAATAATAATTGAATACTATTAGTGTTAAATACTAAGGATTTAAGTATTTTAAAAAAAGTTTTATTTATTTATTTATTTTTGGTTGTGGTGTATCTTTGCTGCTGCTCACGGGCTTTCTCTAGTTGCAGCAAGTGGAGGCTACTCTTCGTTATGGTGTGCAGGCTTCTCTTTGCAGTGGCGTTTCTTGTTGCGGAGCATAGGCTCTAGGGCACGTGGGCTTAGTAGCTGCCTCATGTGGGCTCAGCAGTTGTGGTTCCTGGCTCTAGAGTGCAGGACCAATAGTTGTGGTGCACAGGATTTGTTGCTCCGTGGCATGTGGGATCTTCCCAGACCAGGGATCAAAACCTTATCCTCTGCATTGGCTGGAGGATTCTTACCTACTGTGCCACCAGATGAGTCCCAGTGTTAGGCTCTTCATTTCATCTGTAAGATATAGAAAGACTAGTCAGAAAATGTGATTGCATCATCACTCTGGAATTCTCCAGGCCAGAATATTGGAGTGGGTAGACTTTCCCTTCTCCAGGGGATCTTCTTGACCCAGAAATCCAACCAAGTCTCCTGCATTGCAGGTGGATTCTTTACCAACTGAGCTGTCAGGGAAGCACAACCTGTACCAAGTTGCTTAAATGATTTTAGCTTCAGTTTCTCCAGTCATGCAATGGGAAAATAGCATTAGTTTCTGAGAATTTTGAAAGGATTAAAATAGATGATTTACTTGAAATAATTTTCTACATAAGAAAAGAACTATTTATGTTATTATTTGAGAGATTTATGTGACAATTTATAGTGTTTTTTTTTTCAATGAAGTATTTTGGTCAAAAGATCATGAGGTGTGAATGTAACAAAAGAGTTACAGAAGAATAATGTCATTTAATTGAAATCAGTAACCTGCATCCCAGTGTTACATAGAGAACTACCTACAGTATGTTTGTGTGTCACAGTGTACTTTATGTGAATATGAAATATTCACTATAGTGTTAAATCATTGAGGATTTTTTCCCACTGTTATGTAATATATTTTATATATCCTATGAGAAATTTATTTAAAAATTTTGAAATACATACCACAAATAAAAATAAAGATATATATGGCTGTATTAAAATAGGACACCATTAAATGCAAATTTAAATGACTGCTTAAAGACTGTATGTGCTATACAAACATAAAGCAAAAATAATTTAAATTTCAAGTATATACACATCTTAGAAACCAGTAAGGAAGTAAAAAAAAAAACAAGAACAGTAGAAGAATTGGCAAGCATATTAAAATGGAATTCTGAGAAAAAAGAAACTATGGGAGCAAATACATATGAAGAAAATGAATGATGTGCAAAATTTCAAATTTAAAGTAAATATCAAACATTTAATTGTCAGGCTAGAAATAAAGTCCTAACATTCTGAAAGTAACAACTGTTATCAAGGATATACAGCAAAAAAAATTTAGATATTAGGCTGATGAGAATAGATAAAGAATAAAGCATTTTGGAAAGTAATTGAACAAACTTCAGTAAAGTTGAACATGTTCTTGTTACAAAACTCATCATTTCTACTCATAGTTAATTACCTGAGAAATGTTTTTATATGTATGAGACCATTTATTAGCACATTGAGTATAAGAGCAAAGTATTTGAAAAGACTTTAATGTCTATCAAAAGGAGAGGGCTGATACTTCCCTGGTGGTTCAGTGGTTAGGACTCCGATCTTCCACTGCAGAGGGTACAGGTTTAATCCCTGGTTGGGGAAATGTGATTCCTCCCCCACCTCCAAAAGGATTAATTTATTTGCAATATACTTTTTACAAATAATACTAGCTAGCAGTTAAAATATTTGAAATGAACTACATGTGTCAACAAAGACAAATTTCACAAATAAATATGTATATATTTTTCAAATTTCACAAATATATTTTGAAGTGAGAGAACTGGAATGGAACTTTCAGTTTTGTGATATATTTAAAAATATAAAAATGTACAAAAATACTGTGTATTATATATGTATTACGTATGGAGTAAAATTATGAAATGTGAGGAGTGAAAAACTACAGTTCAGGACAGTGGTTCTTTCTTGACAGAGAAAAGAAATGAGGGGATGAGATCAAAGAGATTGGAAACAGGGAATATTAGTTATATTTATAATAATTCTATTAAAAATACTGATGAGATTTAAACTTCCACAATTAAGTAAACCTAATCAACATTTCTGCTGAAAACAACTACAAGAGCTGGGTGAAACATAAAAAATAATCTGTCTGAAGGAACTGGCAAGTTAGCAAGACTGAAAAATTAATGAGCCAAGAATTGGGGAAGCTGCAGTTCAGTCAATGGGAATCTGGCATTTGGGGCTTTCTTAGCCTTGGGGGTATTTGTTAATTTTGGAAGAGGTGACTGAGAGTCTAGGATTCTAGGAATTATCTGACAGTCTTGTGGACTAGACATGAATCCAGGAATTTCCCTGAGGAAGAAAATACCCCAGGTAAATCCACCATCTTTGGGCTGTGACCTGAAATGTTAAAATACAAAATCAAGTTTTAGCTAGATGTAGAATGACTTTCTGAAAGACTGAAGCCCAGCCTCAGTTAGTTTTAGTTACAAAGACTTGAGTTCATTTATTTGGGTTTGCTGTTTTCCCTAAATCCACAATAGAAATTGTCAAGATTGGGGTTACTTTTGGAGGGAACAAAGGAGATAGCTAGTAATGAAAGAGAACAAGGAGGGAGCTTGGTGTCGGCAAATGCTGTTTCTTAAACTGGCTGGTGGATACATGATAATAATTTATTGATAAATCTTGAGCTTTATATTTTTCTTTTGTGCATTTATAAGCATGTTGAAATATTTCATCCTAACTAAAGCCAGATATCCTGGAATGTGAAGTCAAATGGGCCTTAGAAATCATCACTACGAACAAAGCTGGTGGAGGTGATGAAATTCCAGTTGAGCTATTTCAAATCCTGAAAGATGATGCTGTGAAAGTGCTGCACTCGATATGCCAGCAAATTTGGAAAACTCAGCAGTGGCCACAGGACTGGAAAAGGTCAGTTTTCGTTCCAATCCCAAAGAAAGGCAATGCCAAAGAATGCTCAAACTACCGCACAATTGCACTCATCTCACATGCTAGTAAAGTAATGCTCAAAATTCTCCAAGCCAGGCTTCAGCAATACGTGAACCATGAACTTCCAGATGTTCAAGCTGGTTTTAGAAAAGGCAGAGGAACCAGAGATCAAATTGCCAATATCTGCTGGATCATCGAAAAAGCAAGAGAGTTCCAGAAAAACATCTGTTTCTGCTTTATTGACTATGCCAAAGCCTTTGACTGTGTGGATCACAATAAACTGTGGAAAATTCTGAAAGAGATGGGAGTACCAGACCATCTGACCTGCCTCTTGAGAAACCTGTATGGAGGTCAGGAAGCAACAGTTAGAACTGGACATGGAACAACAGACTGGTTCCAAATAGGAAAAGGAGTACGTCAAGGCTGTATATTGTCACCCTGCTTATTTAACTTATATGCAGAGTACATCATGAGAAACGCTCGGCTGGAAGAAACACAAGCTGGAATCAAGATTGCTGGGAGAAATATCAATAACCTCAGATATGCGGATGACACCACCCTTATGGCAGAAAGTGAAGAAGAACTAAAGAGCCTCTTGATGAAGTTGAAATAGGAGAGTGAAAAAGTTGGCTTAAAGCTCAACGTTCAGAAAACTAAGATCATGGCATCTGGTCCCATCACTTCATGGGAAATGGATGGGTAAACAGTGGAAACAGTGTCAGACTTTATTTTTTTGGGCTCCAGAATCACTGCTGATGGTGATTGCAGCCATGAAATTAAAAGACGCTTACTCCTTGGAAGCAAGGTTATGGCCAACCTAGATAGCATATTTAAAAGTAGAGACGTTACTTTGCCAACAAAAGTCCGTCTAGTCAAGGCTATGGTTTTTCCAGTGGTCATGTATGGATGTGAGAGTTGGACGGTGAAGAAAGCTGAGCGCCGAAGAATTGATGCTTTTGAACTGTGGTTTGGAGAAGACTCTTGAGAGTCCCTTGGACTGCAAGGAGATCCAATCAATCCATCCTAAAAGAGATCAATCCTGGGTGTTCATTGGAAGGTCTGATGTTGAAGCTGAAACTCCAATACTTCGGCCACCTCATGCGGAGGGTTGACTCATTGGAAAAGACCCTGATGCTGGGTAGGATTGGGGGTGGGAGGAGAAGGGGACGACAGAGGATGAGATGGTTGGATGGCATCACCGACTCGATGGACATGGGTTTGGGTAAACTCCGGGAGTTGGTGATGGACAGAGAGGCCTGGCGTGCTGCCATTCATGGGGTCGCAAAGAGTCGGACATGACTGAGTGACTGAACTGAACTGAACTGATAGCATGTATGCCCTGGAGAAGGGAAAGGCTACCCACCCCAGTATTCTGGCCTGGAGAATTCCATGGACTGTATAGTCCATGGGATCACAAAGAGTCGGACATGACTGAGCGACTTTCACTGCTAAAGTGAACAGCATGCATAACATGTATGTCTAATGTGGCCCTATTTCAGTGGCATTTTAAAGGCAAATAACCAACCTTTCCTTAATAGTTAAACATACTCTGATCATCAGTATGGGATGTGTTAGCAATGGAACCAGTGTCTTCAATCTGTATTTGGGATGTGTGGTAAAGGGTAAAGAATGTGTGAGGTTTAAGTTGGAACAAAAACTGGTCTTCATTCAAATAATATTCAAAATTCAAACTCTTAAGTTCAAACAACAGAAGTACTCACAGACAGGAGAAAGAAGGAAAACCTAATTGTAAGTCATGTTCACTGGTGCTTCAGAATTAAGAAACAGAACTGTTTCACTAGAAATATAGTGAAAAAATTCCTCCTTGAATATTTTAATCATTATTTGTATTTATCTATAGCTTCTGAATCTCAAGTTTCACATGTCCATGGATTTAGAAGAAGTTACATCTGTAGTAATAATCCAACTCTCTCTGCACTGATCTTCCACCAGATTGACTACAGGGATGCCATCCTTAACCAGGAACTTCTGGCTTTAAGTTTGTAGAAATCCCCTCAATTGCTCCAAAGGAAACTAAGCTGTTGTTTTCCAGTTTTGATTACTGTGGGAAAGTGAAGTCCTTCACAAGGGCTTGAAAGGACAATGAGCCCAAGACGCTTGATCTCACTGAATACTAACTGCCCCAAGCTGTCATGTGGTGGGACTGGAAGCCATTGCTCCTCCCCACTGACAACCTTCTTGTGTGTGTCCAGTCGCTCAGTTGTGTTCAACTCTTTGCAGCCTCATGGACTGTAGCCCTCCAGGTTCCTCTGCCCATGGAATTTTCTAAGCAACAATACTGAAGTGGGGTGCCATTTCCTACTCCAGGTGATCTTCCCAACCCAGCGATTGAACCTACATGTCTTGTGTCTCCTCCATTGGCAGGCAAATTATGGTCTTACTAAGTCAGAAAACCATGAACATTCTAGGTGTTTCAGCTAATATAATCATTGCTAGCTTTAATAAGAGAGGGTGAAAGCTATATAAGTGTGTGTCATACACAGTCAGGAAGCATTCCTGAGTTGCCTAAGAACCAAAAAATTAACAGCTGTAAATGATGCATTGCTTTGAATTTGCAGAATCACTGACACAAAAAGAAATGACCCAGTAACTGGATGACAATTAGTTTTGGTACTGGATATATTACTGGTTCTTTTTAAACCCTCTAATCGTGGTAGAATTTCAGTCATCCTAACAGAGTATGTTTATTTGTAGTATGTTTAACTGTGTCAGTTCAGGTTCACCTCAAAAATGCTTATATGGTATAGTTTCAGTGAGTCCAAGTCCACTCTATCTCCAAAAGACTCTTCAGCTAATAATATAAATTAGCAGATATAAATCAGTATGTAAGAACAAAGGAAGGAGAAATTCCATCTTGCTAACATCTTTTAAGCATAAAGTTCAAATGTAGATAATGGAGTTTGAGTAACTAATTTCAAATATGACCAGCAATAGGCCTTGAGCTTACCTGACATGTCTTATTATTTACAGATTGTTTATAATTTGGGTGCCTGTAAATCCATAAGTCTTTATGTTTAGTATCAAAAGTAGAGAAAACTCCTTGGCTATTCAACTTCCATCACCAACTGATGGTGACTATTTTGAATTGCATTCAGAGATACTAGAGGATTGATTTTGTCCCTTCTTCTCAGCCATTCTACTGAAGTTGCATTAAGAATTTTAGCAAGGGGACTAGTCAATATCATACAATTTGTCCTATACCATGGCTGGAAAATGGAAGGATTTATATATAAATCAATAGATGTATGTAGAATCTAAAAAAAAAGAGCTACAAATTATTTATAAAACAGAGACTCAGAGATATAGAAAAGAAATCAAAGGGGAAAGATAATGGAAGGATAAATTACAAGGTTGGGTTAACATACACACACTACTATATATAAAGCAGATAAACAGCAAGGAGGTACTGTAGTACAGTGAACTCTAATCGATATTCTGTAATAAAATATATGGGAAAAGAATATGGAATGTATGGAAAAGAATATATATATATATTCACAGAATATAGACTCCAAAAAGGTGTGTGTGTGTGTGTGTGTGTGTGTGTATAATAGGTTTTCCCGGTGGCTCACGGTAAAGAACTGCCTGGGATACAGTAGTCGCAGGAGGTACAGGTTCTATCCCTGGGTCAGGAAGGCTTGGCAACACACTTCAGTATTCTTGCCTGGAGAATCCTATGCACAGAGGAGCCTGGGGGGCTACAGTCCATAGGGTCGCAAAGAGTTGGAAATGACTGAAAGGACTTGACATCCATATATATATATATTATATATATATATGAATCATCGTGCTGTACACTTGAAAGTAACATGACATTGTGAATCGACTCTCAGTTCAGTTCAGTCGCTCAGTCATGTCCAACACTATGTGACTCTATGGACAGGCCTCCCTGTCCCTCACCAACTCCTGAAACCTGCTGAAACCCATGTCCATTGAGTAGGTGATGCCATCCAACCATCTCATCCTCTGTCATCCCCTTCTCCTGCCCTCAATCTTTCCCATCATCAGGGTCTTTTCCAAGGAATCAGTTCTTTGCGTCAGGTGGCCAAAGTATTGGAGTTTCAGCTTCAGCATCAGTCCTTCCAATGAATATTCAGGACTGATTTCCTTTAGGATTGACTGGTTTGATCTCCTTGCTGTCCAAGGGACTCTCAAGAATCTTCTCCAGCCCCACAGTTCAAAAACATCAATTCTTCACCACTCAGCTTTCTTTATGGTCCAACTTGCACATTCATATGTGACTACTGGAAAAACCATAGCTTTGACTAGACGGATCTTTGTTAGCAAAGTAATGTTTCTGCTTCTTAGTGGTCTATCTGGGTTGGTCATAACTATTCTTCAAGGAGCAGGTATCTTTTAATCTCATGGCCATAGTCACCACCTGCAGTGGTTTCGGAGCCCAAGTAAATAAAGCCTCTCACTGTTTTCATTGTTTCCCCATGTTTGCCATGGAGTGATGGGACTGGATGCCATGATCTTCAATTTTTGAATGTTGAGTTTTAAGCCAACTTTTTCACTCTCCTTTTTCACTTTCATCAGAGGCTCTTGAGTACCTCATTGCTTTCTGCCATAAGGGTGGTTTCATCTGCATATCTGAGGTTATTGTTATTTCTCCCAGCAATCTTGATTCCACCTTCTGCTTCATCCAGCCTGGCATTTTGCCTGATGTACTCTACATATAAGTTAATTAAGCAGGGTGACAGTATATAGCTTTGACATACTCCTTTCCCTATTAGGAACCAGTCCATTGTTCAATGTCCAGTTCTAACTGTTGCTTCTTGACCTGCATACAGATTTCTCAGGAGGCAGGTAAGGGGGTCTGGTATTCCCATCTCTAAAAATTTTCCAGTTTATTGTGATCCACAATCAAAGGCTTTAGCGTAGTCAATAAAGCAGAAGTAGATATTTTTCTGGAACTCTCTTGCTTTTTCTATGATCTAGAGGATGTTGGCAATTTGATCTCTGGTTTCTCTGCCTTTTCTGAATCCAGCTTGAACATTTGGAAGTTTTTGGTTCATGTACTGTTGAAGCCTGGTTTGGAGAATTTTGAGCATTACTTTGCTAGTGTGTGATATGAGTACACTTGTGCGGTAGTTTGAACATTCTTTGACATTGCCTTTCTTTGGAATTGGAATGAAAACTGACCTCTTCCAGTCCTGCGACCACTGTGGATGGACTATACTTCAATTAAAAAATAAATAAGGACATGAAAGAAAGGTTATATTTAAACTTTTATGATACAATTCTTCTGAATCCTGTGAGAATCTATGTTCTCATATACTCAAAAAAATATTTATAAAATGTTAGTTTCTAAGGGATGATTTTTCCTCAGTGAGTATTTGTATACCAGTATACTAAATGCAATGAGAAGTTTGTAAATAGCTTATTGTTTATTTTTAAGATTCCAGGTGTTCAGTTTATCTGCATATAAATACGACACCCACACAAGCATGCAAGTTTATTCACCAGTGTAAGTGAAGCCCCTCTAGCTACATTCCTTGTACTTTCTTCAGAAATCAATTCTGCACGAACCACATTATTTATTCAGGATGACATTAAGATGTTCACTCTTCACAAGAATAAACACATTGATGATGTTCATGCCTGCATTTCATTTTCTATGGAACACTTACACTTAAATACAGCAGAGAAGTGCATGACATTTTCTTTGTGTTTTTCATTTCAACATGTGATTATAGTTTTGTATTTGTGCTAAGTCACTTCTGCAAGATTTCTTAGATTTAATTTAAACTTTTAAATATATATACTTCTAGATTTCCAAGTAAGTAACCTCAGTATGATTTTATCATTGCTGCGTTTTGGTGGAAGCCCATAGTAAAACTCTAAAGAAACATAAGGACGCCAAGTTCTATTTTTTCTAAAGGACTCCAAAGGAAAAATAAAAATGGAAAAAACACTGAACAATGTGAGGAAAGTCACAATAGTCATATATAACTCTGGGTAAAACAAAGCTCCTAAAGAAGCAGATGTGTCGTTTTACCATGAGCTGAGGATTTTTATGGTCCACTGGAGCACACACTATAATGTGTCAATGAAGAAGGTTAGATAAGTCTGTAAGCTAAGAGTCTATCTTCTTAAGGGAGAGTAAACAGCTCCAGGATGTACTCACAAAAGCTTTTTTGTTCTTGCTAGACAAACAATAGAAGTGGATGCAACACTGCCTGAGACAGCATCTGTTCTTTTCCATATATATAAACTTTGCTCTTGGGCTTCTGGTTCTAGAAGCTTGCTGATGCCTGTTTAGAGTTAACATCATATACATGATTAACTCTTGAGACACTCTTGACCCTGAAGTAATTGATGATCCTTCAATTCTGCCCATTTCACTTTCTGAAAGAAAATAAGCCATCCACAGAATAGACTCCAAAAAGATATATAAAAACCCTTTTAGACTACTACCCTTGGACTACTTCCAAGTGAAAAATCATAAGTAAATTTTAAAACTAGAGGAAAAAATAATGAAGTAGGTATTCCTCAGAGATCTGGGAAAAAGTCAGTAAAAGCCATAAATATAAAGTGTATCCCAGATAATTTAAAGACAAAGTGATATCACATTGTCCAGTGTTGAAATAAAAAGCTTAAACATTATCTCCAAAGGATAGTCATAACAGCAATAATTTAACAAAAATATTTTGCTCTTCCAAATCCTATTAAACAATGTAATCATACTCAGCTGACTAAGCAAACAAATAAAACCCAATTCTATATGTAACAAATGTTCCCAATATTTATGGGATAACTATTATACATCATATACAGTTAATTTAACTCAATTTTAGAAAACATGCAAAGAAAAAGGAAAGTAATGATTTTATACTCTAATTTTAAAAAGAACAATTTCTACTTCTTCAAGAGCATGTAACAGTAATCAATCTCAAAATTAGAAGGAATTGTTTAAATTAGATTAAATTTAATGGATATAATAGCTTAAAAATATTTTACAATATGTAATTGATTACCTGATGGGTAAACTTGCAGTTGGAGGAAAATTCAATACTTAATGCAATATAATGTAAAATCAATGAAAAATTCAATACAATGAAAAATCAGTTTTTCTCCTACTCTGATAACCTAAGCTCTCCCCTTCCAGAAACAACCATGATAACATTTTTGTACAAACATTGTTTTTGATGTTTTTGACATGACATGTTTTACATATTATAATGTAAAAATATTTCCATGAAGTTCACATGCATATGTGCTAAGTCGTTTCAGTCCTACTCTTTGCAACCCTATGAATCATAGCCCGCCAGGCTTCTCTGTCTATGGAATTCTCCAGGCAAGAATAGTGGAATGGGTTGCCATGCAGGGGATCTTCCTGACCCAAGGATGGAACTTGCCTTTCTTAGGTCTCCTGCATTGGTAGACGGGTTCTTGACCACTTGTGCCACCTGCGAAACCCAAAGTTCACATAGTTCTGTCTTACTCTTTGTAAAGTTTGCAAGGTACTCCATTGTTTGGGTATATAACTTTTTTCTTTTTTTTTTTTAGAGTTTTATAGTTTCCAATATTCTGGCATTACAATTGGTGACAATAGTAGCTTGTATTTGTATGTGTTTTCTTAGATGAATATATCTACAGATAAATGATACATTTCACAAATCTTTGCTATTGATTGTAAGATAAGCCACTGATTTTTGACTCATGAAGAGAAAAGCACCACCATAAAAATAATATATGCTATCAAATATAAAATGCATCTGGATTTTAGCAATGTTAAAGTATGTCTTAGAATCAATGAAATATGGTAACCATTTGTGCATCTTAGAATCAATGAAATGTGGTGCTAAAAAATAACATTACTAAGTCAGATTGCTAAATTGCCACCTATTTATTGCAGGCTAAATGACTTACATTTCTTTGTCAATGCAAGGTGAAACATGTTTCCTCTTTCCAAAACAGTGCATATTAAATTTTGACTCTTGGGTAGTCTAATACATTACAAAAAGTATTTTTTTTTTCAAATACATGGCATCTTTAAAGTATCTGTGATATTAATTTTTCATTTTGATATTAACTTGCCATTTAAATGCTCTCTTCTCTGCAATCACCCTCTGTGATTTTTCAGACTTTAAACTTTATTGAGGCTTTCAATGGTAAGTCAAATATCTCTCTTGGTATATGTCACATTGTGCTTAAAAATATGAGTTATTTTCAAGTATATTTTGATATTGATTTCTAATATAATTTCACAATGATGAGAAAACAGACTCTGTATGATTTCAATACTTTATATGAAATTTTGTACTTTATTTTATGTCCCTGGACATGTTCCAGTGTCTCCTGATTTATAGCCTATGGGAACTTGAATAGAATTTGTACTTTACTGTTGTGTGAAAATTGTATAAATCTTAATTATATTGAGTTGCTTTATAAAAAAAATGTAAAAACAACAACCACAAATAAAAAAAATAGTTATCTTGTAACATGTAGAAATGGCATTGGTATTTCCTATCCTAAAGGTTGCTCTAGATTTCTTAAAACAATTTATTTCTTGAAACAATAAATAAATCTGCTGACATCCTGACAATTAATGAAAGTTTATTTAGACAATTTTCTAAAGTTCACCTGCAGGAATTTAAAATCCTGTGTGATGTGGGGCCTTTCACTTAATTATTTTAATCCTAATTTTCTTATTCTGTAAGCTGAATATAATAATCTTATGATTGTCATGAGGATTAAGTAAGATAACACATGTAAGATATTACTGGAACATAATGGTTTTTCTTTATATATTGGCTATTACTATTTTTATTATCATTAATACTACCACTACTATGGTATTGTGTTTATGAATGGAATAATCTTAATTTACTTATCACAACAGTTTGTTATTCAAAGTAGTTTTTCAGTAATGAGTGCATATAATATGCCTAAGGAAAATCACTCAGTCTTTTAGGATGCCTTTTCAACAATAATAAATATTGTGTTTTTGATATCCAAAGTGATGTCAGAAGTAGTTTTAATAAATTAATACTTATCACTGTAGTATCATGACTAAGACATATTGATTCTGTTAAATAATCCTCTTTGGATAATTTTGGCCCATCGTCATTTTAGTATCTAGCTCTTCCTCTACTTGTACCTTTAGCTAGTGCCTTCAATTCCTAAGCCTTATTCTCTATAGTTTGTGTATACTGCCATGCTTCTCAGTGTCTTCACCCTCTGTTGTTCAGTCACTCAGTCGTGTCCGACTCTGTGAACCCATGGACTGAAGCAGGCCAGTCTTCCTTGTCCTTCACTGTCTCCTGGAGCTTGCTCAAACTCATGTCCATTGAGTCGGTGATGCCATCCAACCATCTCATCCTCTGTTACCCCCTTCTCCTCCTACCTTCAATCTTTTCCCAGCATCAGGGTCTTTTCCAATGAGTTGGCTTTTCACATCAAGGTGGCCACAGTATTGGAGTTTCAGCTTCAACATCAGTCCTTCCAGTGAATATTCAGGATTGATTTCCTTTAGGATTGACTGGTTAGTTCTTTTTGCAGTCCAAGGGACTCTCAAGGGCCTTCTCCAACACCACAGTTCAAAAGTATCAATTCTTTGTAGTCAGCTGTTATTGAGCTTTTCTCCATTTCCTTTACTCTTTACCCTTTATTTCATCTTGAAAAACGTTGAAATCTCATCTATTGTAGTTGTGTTCAGTATTTATGTTTATTCTGAAATTATCCATAAATATACATTTATTTTTTATAATTCTTATTTTACATGAATATAGCTAGTAAAATTTCAGATTTAATTAGCATATCAAAATTGCCTAGTAAAATTAGATTAGCAGTTATTCATTTAATCAAATTGTGTTATATTAAAATAATTCTCCCTAAAGAAAAGCATATGATATTTTACAACTGATTTTATAAAACATCTCCTTATGATCTGACTTTTAAATAAAATTAAACATCTCCCAGAAAGATCTCTCTGGGAGATAGTGGAGGACAGGGAAGCCCAGCATACTGCAGCCCATGGGGTCACAAAGAGTTGGACACAACTTAGCGACCAAACAACAACAAAATAAAAATATTTTACTTTTCCAGTTTGCCTATTTTCTAGGTTTCTCATTTATAAAAATATCTTATTGTCCATAAACAAGCACTTCACTGCTCATTCAGTTCTTTTGTGTGTTTCTCCTTTCTGTATGAAAGACTCGCCGCCTTCTCCATTTCTCTTATCAAAATGCTATGTTTCAAGACCCTTCTACAGTACTCTTCTTTTCCTTTCTTTGAGCACTTAATGTGTTTTCTTTCACATTAAAGCAACAAGACAAGTTTTCAAATTCATCAAATCTTTTAAAATTTCACTACTAATACCATTTTTCGTATCCTCATTGTCTATTTCCTGAATTATAGTAGGAGACTTCTATCTGCTTTTCTGCCACTAATCTCTCTCTGTAATTAATTCTCCATATTTCTATAAGAATTACATCCTCCAAAATTTTCTTAAGTAATTTCTCTTCTGAAAAATCTCTCTTGGTTTGTTCATAACCACAAAATAAAACTAAGCATGTAATATGGTTGCTTTTGAAGCCTTACTGTCGCCTGCCCCTCTGCCCTCTTCCACTGCTCCATCTCCCCATTCCCTTGTCATTATAAGTCCTGTATATATATACATATACATATATGTATATATATAGAACATAAAATAGGTAAACTTTTATTAATGTAAAATTGGTTTTTCATCTGGCTGTACAAAATAAATATTGAACCAGTATTGAAATTGCAATAACAATAGTTTATTATTCTCCTGGCATATTCGATAGGATTAGTCAGTGAATTATACAGTGATGACAAGGAGAATAAAAAGTCAGATGTGACTCTGTTTGATCCTGAATGATTGGAAAGACAGTGTTGCTGGTAGTAAAATTTAAGGAATATATAAGGAGGCAGGTTTAGGGAAAGCTGATATATTCAGTTTGGAAATAGGCTGAAGTGCTTACGAGGACACTCTAGTGGAGAAAACAAAGAATAATTGAAAGTATGATTAAAGATTTGAGGAAGGGTTAGGGTTGCATATGGGCACTGAAAAGTTTACATTAGGGTGAATGTCATATCACAGAACCATATGAATCACTGAATATTATATGTATTTAAATATTTATACAAAGAAAAAATGTTTTAGTATGACATATGTATGCCAATCAGAAATTTCAGAAAAAGCATAGAATTTATTATAATGATTCATTTGTTACCTATCTACATACTTAAATTAACCTCCTGTGTTAAAATTATAACAAACACATCCATTTGAAAACAAAGGACTAAAATATTTCATTTAAATACATAGAATGAATAATACATAATGTAATAGATTCTTCCTGATATTCAAATACCATCTGAATAGTGGTATGCAGTATTGTGCTTCTTGGTTGTCGTGGCAACTGCATCTCAAATTTGAAGCATCAAGTTTTCATTTTCTATGAATATTCAAATAACAAGAATGTATAACAGGTTATAGAATGGCTTCTTTATTTTTTTAGTTTGATGTAGCAGATATAAATACATCTCATGTAATATAAAATATAGATCACTTAAAGTAATAATTATTCTTAATGGTGATAATTTAGAAATGGACTAATAGGCTATTTATTTTTCATAACTACACCCATTTTGAGCAACAAGGGTTTGAACAAATGTCTTCTATCTTCTGCTAAATGGTAACTATCTGGGCAAAAATTGCTTGAAGTTTTTTGAATATAAAGTAATTATGATTTTGTCTAGCTTTATTTTAATTACAGCCATGTCATATATTAAATGAAAATTAAATACCCCCTTGTTTTCTAGCTTCTTTTTTTACACTCAGATGGCTAATTTTCTGAATAACTATCCTCTACTGTTTGTGGCCATCTATATAAAATAATAATATTTCCATGTACTGAAATAATGAAAGTGACGTGTGTTGGTATTTTGTTTATTAGGTCAAAAATATGATAATTTTCCAACCCCAGTAAGTTCTTATTTTTAACTTTTAGTAAGTCAAGTATATTTTGGCATGTAAATCAGGGTGTAGACCTTTTTAATGGTGAATATAGGTCTAAAGATTGGAGAAGGAAATGGCAACCCACTCCAATGTTCTTGCCTGGAGAATCCCAGGGATGGGGGAGCCTGGTGGGCTGCCATCTATGGGGTCGCACAGAGTTGGACACGACTGAAGCGGCTTAGCAGCAGCAGCAGCAGCAGCAGCAGCAGCAGCAGCAGCAGCATAGGTCTAAAGATTTGAGGTCTGAGGAAAAGGATTTAAAGATTTTAGAAGTCAGTCAAAGAATCTGTTCGCTATATAGGTAGCAACCATACAGAAGTTGAAAAAATACATAATAGAGATTATTTCTACTATATGTCTTTACTTAATGTACCTGTGTAAATATTGGCTCTGGTGAGCCTTAATACACTCTTTTACTTGAATTTTAATGATTCTATGTGATTATTTGCATTGTTACAGATGTAGGAAAAGAAAACTACATATAGAAATTTGGTATATTTTAAAAACCAACAGTGACTAAAACAATATTTTATTACTAATGTTTATTTTATGTAGAAACACTACAATAATTTATAATATGTAAACATTATAATATAAAAATTTACACATCAAAACTGACCTTCTCTAAAATAAATTTCTATGAATATTTCAAGCAATGCTGGGCAAAATGTAGCAGCATTGATTTCTTCCTCAGTAAGGAAATAGGTAATGCACACAGAGAGTGACAATGTGCAGCCTTATGTTGATGGAGATAGCCTGCTCTTCTGTTTGTGACTGTGCACAGCTGGGGAATGAACCATTTGGGCTGAAATGATTGGTTTTGTTGCCCTTCTGATTTTGCTGAACTTGCTATTTTAAAAAATCTAAATCAATAAGCTATTCAGGCAATTGTGCAGATATGACTTTTATTCTTAAGTTGATTTGACATTTGGTGGATTTTAGCATGAACCTAATCAGAGGAGAGGCCCATTTCCAAGCAGAGAGCTTCAGGCTAAGATTTCTTGTGCAAGTAAGTCCAGAAATCCATGTATTAAAATGTGACTCTGCCTTAACAAGGGGAAAAATCATGTTGTTGAAAAGTACCCTCAAAAGTCATGGCATTTAAAATAAACTTCGTTTAAATCCTCTGGGTAATGGACATTCTATTTTTAAACTCTGGGCCTAAAAAGTTTGTACTTCCATTTCTTTTAAAAATATTTTTGCTTAAAGTCACTGTGCTTTAATGATGCCTTAAAATATTCAAGTTTTTCTCATGTATTGGCAAGAGCAGGAGGCTTGGGTCAGACTTTCCTAATGTGATATCACATTTTTTTAGTTGTGTGATCCTAGAACATAATATTACACTAATATATATATATATATATATATATACACACACTAATATATCTTTATCTAAAAAATCGTACTAATTATTATAACTCAAGATGCGGTTGGTTATAAAGAAGACAATAAAATGCAATAGTAAGTCCCCTGCCACCTAGCATGAAAGAGGCATCCAATAATTATCAATTCCCTCCCTTCTTCTTGCTCTCTATTCTCATAGAAAATGGTCATTTCCCTTGAACTTAGCCTGTCATTAATATATAGCTTTTTCTGGACAACAGAAAACAAATCAGGCTTAAGGATGTGTTGAATAGGGAAGTAAAAATTTTTAGAGCAAGCATTTCAAGTAGGTTATAAATATCACAAAGAAATGTGTGATGATAGTTTTGGAACATCTGCACAAACAAAATAACTGTCAGTAAACAGAAGAGTAGGAAATATAACTTTTTTCTGCAGATATTTGGATTGAGCATCTACCCTTTGATTTATGTAATTTTATCATTATGCTGCAACTGCTTTCATTCTGAATTATTCATTCAGCATAAGCTAGCAATAAAGGCAATGACTCTTCAGCTAAACATTCTCTGACATTAAAAAGGCTGTTTAAATGAACTACAGAGTTTTTTTCCCCTCCATTTTATGATCTGAATAGATGTTGGTCTTGGACAAACCACATTTTGGGGAAATTTATCACAATTTTAAGAAAAGTTACACATACACTAATGGAATAGAACTGTCTTTGAGCCACGTCTTTGAATGGTTACTAATTTTTCTTCTTAGTCCGGGCTTCTCTGCAAAGAGTGCCACTGAAAGACCAGTAGTGAAAATAACAGCACAAATATTGGCTTCTGCTGCTTAAGTTACTCCAGATGGTTACAAGTTTCTGAAATTGCATGTGCTCATATGATTAGTTTTCTTAGTCTGTGCTTTCAAATGTGAAATCAAGAAATAATGGATCATTAGTGCAATATTTTGAGTCTTTATCAGTAGAGCCTATACTACTATAAGTAGCATATTAAAACTCAAGCAATTGTTTGTTCATATTTAGTTACATATTTTAAGTTCAAGAATTTACAGATTTTGTGATACATATTTTTTATACAAGACAACCACTGGCTGTACCACATTGAAATTATTTAGTATTACTTTCTTGTTTACTAGAAGTTTAGATTTACTCTTTAAACTAGAACACCTTTTCTATAAAAAGATTATTTAAACTAATTTGAGATTTTTGGTTAGTATTCTATATTTTGCTCTTTCAACTATATTTTAAAGATAATCCTGCAAATTTTTATTATTAGGCTGGTGCAAAAGTAATTGCAGTTTTGCATCGTTGAACTTTGCTGTTTGGTATTGGAATACATTCTTAAATAAATGTGGTTATTTTATACATCATTTTAATGCACATTTCTTGCTTTATGTTTTTTTGCTAATGACTTATTACTTGCTGTTTATTTTATGTTTATTTTAGATTAGGGAAATGATGTTAGACAAAAGGCAAATTCAAGCAATTTTCTTATTTGGGTTCAAAATGGGGTGTATAGCAGCAGAGATAACGCACAACATCAGCAATGCACTTGGCCCAGGAACTGCCAACAAATGTACAGTGCAGTGGTGGTTCAAGAAGTTTTGCAAAGGAGATGAGCACCTGGAAGATGAGAAGCACAGTGACTGGCCATGGGTAGCTGACAACAACCAATTGAGAGGATCATTAAGGCTGATCAGCTTTGATGATCCTCTTATAACTACATGACAAGTTGCCAAAGAACTCAACATTGGCCATTCTGTTCTCATTTGTCATTTGAAGCAAATTAGAAAGGTGAGAAAGCTCGGGAAGTGGATGCCTCATGATCTGACTGCAGGTCAAAAAAATCATCATTTCGAAGTGTCTTCTCTTATTGTAATCAACAACAATGAACCATTTCTAGATTGGATTGTGGCATGCAATGAAAAGTGGAATTGATATGACAGCTGATGACTACCAGCTCAGTGGCTGGACCACGAAGAAGTTCCAAAGCATTTCCCAAAGCCAAACTAGCACTAGAAAAAGGTCATGGTCACTGTTTGGTGATGTACTGCCCATCTGATACACTATGGCTCTCTGAATCCCAGCAAAACCATTATATCTGAGAAGTAAACTCAGCAAATCGTTGAGATGCACCCAAAACTGCAACACCTGCAGCTGACATTGGTCAACAGAATAGGCCAAATTCTTTTCCATGACAATGCCCATCTGCTTGTTGCACAACCAACACTTCGAAAGTTGAATGAATTGGTCTATGAAGCTTTGCCTCATCCTCCATATCCACCTAGCCTCTCGTCAACTAGTTACCACTTCTTCAAGCATCTTTACAACTTTTTGCGTACAAAATGTTTCCACAACCAGTAGGAGGCAGAAAATGCTTTCCAAGCGATTTTCAAATCCTAAAGCATGGATTTTTATGTTACAGGAATAAAGCTTATTTCTAGTTGGCAAAAATGTGTTGATTGTAATGGGTCCTATTTTGATTAATAATGACGTATTTGAGCTTAGTTAGATAGCATATTTAAAAGCAGAGACATTACTTTGCCAAAAAAAGTCCGTCTAGTGAAGGTTATGGTTTTTACAGTGGTCATGTATGGATGTGAGATTTGGACGGTGAAGAAAGCTGAGCACTGCAGAATTGATGCTTTTGACCTGTGGTGTTGGAGAAGACTCTTGAGAGTCCCTTGGACTGTAAGGAGATCCAATCAATCCATCCTAAAGGAGATCAGTCCTGGGCATTCATTGGAAGGACTGATGTTGAAGCTGAAACTCCAAAACTTTGGCCACCTCATGCGAAGAGTTGACTCACTGGAAAAGACCCTAATGCTGGGTAGGATTGGGGGCAGGAGGAGAAGGGGATGACAGAGGATGAGATGGTTGGATGGCATCACTGACTCGACGGACATGGGTTTGGGTAGACTCCAGGAGTTGGTGATGGACAGGGAGGCTTGGCGTGCTGCGATTCATGGGGTCGCAAAGAGTCGGACACGACTGAGTGACTGAACTGAACTGATACTGATTTAAAGTTCATGGTCCAAACTGCAATTACTTTTTCACCAACCTAATAATAAAAGCTGACACAGCATTTGGAACTAAAACATACTTATCAGTTGAATGAGTTCATTGTATGAGTCTCTGAGACATAAATCAAGTGTGCATAAATTCAATTAATACACTAAATAAATTTAGTACTATTGAGATAACACATGCTAAATATCATGCCTAGTACCTGACATACAGTAAGCACTCAAGTCAATGCTCAGAATTACTATTATTATTATAAACTTCTTAGTCTTCTAAAACATATTACAGTAGCAAACATTTATTATCTATATGTGCTAGGCTTCCCTGGTGTCTCAGTGGTAGAGAATTCGCTTGTTCACTTGCCAATGCAGAAGACGTAGGTTTGATCCCTGGGTGGGGAAGTTCCCCTTGAGAAGGAAATGGCAACCCATTCCAGTGTTCTTGCCTGGGAAATCCTTATGGACAGAGTAGCCTGGTGGGCTTTAGTCCATGGGGTCGCAAAAGAGTTGGACACAACTTAGCGACTAAGCAACAGCAACAATATGTGCTAGTTACTAGGTTATATGTTGTATATTTAATCATAATCTCATGAAATAAGAACATTTATCTCTATTTTTAAAGTAAGGAAACTATAGTTCAGACAATTTTGAGTAAGATCACAAAATGCGAATTCATATCTGATTGTTTCTGACAACAAGTCTAGCTTCTTTCTATTGACCAACTGATTCCGCTATTAACAGGGTCTTAGATTAACATATACCTTTAATGATCTTTCGTTTTAAGATTTGAATGTGTACTTTTAACTTATTCATAGAATTTTAAAATTTAGTGACATATTACATCCATTTGTTATGTTCACGAATTCTGTGGGTCAGAAATTCAGTCAGGTCACACTCCACCAGGTTGAGTACCAAAATGTCCGGGGCTTCAGTCAGTTGAGAAGGCTGAGCTGAGGACTGAAATCAGCTGAAAGCTTGCTCACCCACTTTTCTGGCAGTTGATGCTGAGTATTGCCCAAGACCTGCCTGTGGTCTCTCTAGGTAGCCTGGACTTCTTACAGTAAGTGGCTGAATTCCTGGAGTAAGCACATCAAGAAAGAGGAATGGTCAAACAGAGGCATGTCCTACCATTGACCTGGCCTCACAAGTGACAGAGTATCACTTTTCCATAATATATTTGTTGGAGCAGTCACAAGTACACTTGAGTTCAAAAGGAAGAACAAATGAACTGTACCTCTTGAAGGGAAGTGGCAATGTTTTGAAATAGCATTTGGGACCAGAAATGCTCCTGCAGCAAATATTGGAAGATATCATTGGCCATACTTTTATAAATAATAATTATTTTAATCAAATAAAATGTACATATATATATATATATAAATACTAAGTGATCATGCAGTGGCCTAGTGTGCTAAAAATTTATGAAGTTTTCCTGAATAAAATATGTCCTAAAGGCCTTGTATAATTATTAGATAAATACTGTCCAGTAGAATTTATATTCTACATGTCTAATGAACATACATCTAATGAAAACATACTTCAAAGGAAAATCTATGTACAGTAAAAGTAGAAGATAAGCCCTAGTTTTGCTCTTAAATTGAGCTTTCTTAGGATGATTTTTATAAGAAAGTAAACGTGGCAATAATTAAACTATTATGAGCTACTTAGGGAAGTCACTAAAAACTTAAATAATCTATTCAATCAAAACTTACATGATCTAAATTTGGGCTGCTGTTTTGCTCTTTTTTTCAAAGTTCATAGAACTGAATATAGAAAACCAATTAATTTTAATATTCAAATAGCAAGAAAATCCACATAGAGAAATTTAAATTGAATTTCTCATTCAGTCCTAACCCAGAAAGCAAATCTTCTGATTTAGAGATTGACATTCATTTGGGATATCTCAGGGTCTGTATGTAGTTCACTAATAGAAATCCACAAAAATTACCCTATCTGTGGATTTAGAGGGTGAGGATTTAAAGACAAATAATGTGGCTAATCAAGCTATTGGGCTTCTGTGGTGGCTCAGCAGTATAGAATCTGCTTGTTAATGCTGGAGACTCAAGTTCAGTCCCTGGGTCAGGAAGATCCCCTGAAGAAGGAAATCACAACCCACTCCGGTATTCTTGCTTGAGAAACCCCATGGACAGAGGAGCCTGGTGGGCTACAGTCCAGGGGGTCACAAAAGAGTTGGACTTGACTTAGTGACTAAACAACAACAATCAAGCTGTTGATCTCAATAATTATTTTAAGTTAATATGTTTGGATAAATAACAGAGGCCAACTGAAAGTGAGTCAACAAGAAAAAAAATAACAACAACAACAACAAAAAGAAAGTGTGTTCATTATCTCATTAACAAGCATGCAGCAACCAAGGGGTTCCTGAGCTGGATGAAGGAACTCTAGGTCTTAAAGACTGTAGCTCAGCTTCTCTGCTATTTCCTTGTCTTCCCTTGAGTCATAAGAGAGTGGTGGTCACTGCAGACATTGTTTGCAGAAAGAAAATATCTGAAGCAAGTGTAGCCATGTCCTTGTTTTGTATACCTTTTTGAGGGTAATGAAATTTGGTTTTTCTGTAAGACCCCAAAATGTTTCCTACATCGCTTTGTTCAGGGTTGCATTTCATGCCTGTACTCAAACAGAAGAAAAGGAATTAAATTATCATGGTTGGCTTAGTTGATTCAACCTTTGTCACTCAGGGTTGGGAAGGGATCATGATTAACATGACCACCCAAAATGTGAACAAGATATGAGTCCTATTAGCAAACAGGGAGTAGAAAGAAGGTTATTGCATAGACCAGACTGGGACCTCTCCAATTTTAATTGTCATACAATCTCCTGGGGATCTTTTTAATAATGCAGATTTTGATTTTAATGTGCTTACAGATAATTTGACACTGCTAATATGTGGAACAGACTTAAAATACTATTAGAAAGGACACAAACTATGGACTGTATTGCCTCAGATATTAATCCTATGATATTTTCTGTTTAATTAGTGATTTTAAATGATGTAGATTATTGACGTTGATATGGAAAAATAAAAACTACAGTATAATAAATAAATTTCTTAACAAAAAGCCCATAAACCAAACAAATGGATGTTTTTCAATTTACATACCCTCATTTTATAATTATCACTTATATCTATTATCCACACAGGCACTTAAAGGTTACCAGTGAAACATGGAGTAGAATATATAAACAATAGTGTAATATATGAGTGAAAAATATTTATGAACTTTTGAC
Organism: Okapia johnstoni; assembly: GCA_024291935.2. Taxonomy (NCBI): domain Eukaryota; kingdom Metazoa; phylum Chordata; class Mammalia; order Artiodactyla; family Giraffidae; genus Okapia; species Okapia johnstoni. Next base: position 46,120,772 of record CM044310.1, on the reverse strand, counting down.
TCATGAAAGATTTTTTAATTGTATGTATGAAGCATAGGCCAAGGCACATTTGGAAAAATTTTATACTTATTATGAATTTTATAGAAATTATAGTATCCTTCATTTAGCCAATCTTCCTATTGATGAAAATATGAGTGCTTATGTTACTAACTTTATATACTGACTCATTCCCTCAAAATTGGTTGTGCTAAAAGATTATTCCCTTTTGAATTGCCTCATAATTTTGAATTATGACCGAAATATGTATAACTCATTACTCAAAGACAAGATTATAGAGAGGTAACACATGTCTTGACTAAATTCTCCACCAGAAACCTGGCACCAATTTACTTAACTTCTAAATTAATTACCCACTATATATCAAAAGGCAGTTTCTTCAAAGAAAAAAAATTATGTATTTAGCAACTGGTAAATTCTTATAATCAAAAATTTATAATGTTCTACATTTTTTTTTAAGTCCACTATGAATATTTCTGGAACTTCTAGTACTTGGAAGCATAATATGTTCAAGGATATTTTCTCAGAGCATCTCACAAACCTGCTTCATTTCCCTCTGCTGGCTCTGCCTTTGTATGACAGGGTTGGCTCACCATTTGGTGTGATCTCTGTTGGCACTTTTGATTCTTCTAATGCATGTGTGTCTGTTTTCACTCATGGTGAAAGTTCTGATGTTCAAAGTAAGTAACACAAGAAAATTCATTCCTCAAAGATAGCTGTCTAATTATGTATAGTATTTCTTAGTTTGTTACTTCCAGTTTTAGAACATAAAAGAAAAACGGGCAAGTTGAGGAAATCATGTATTTTGTTCCCTACAGTATCCCTAGTGTCCAAAAAACTCCCTGGCACATGGTAGGTGTTCAGTTGGTGGTTGATGAATAAATATTTCTGTTTATACAATACAATACAGCATTCTTTGTTTACTTTTTCTAGCAAGATTTGAAAACAATTTCATCTTCTTGATAAGTTTCTCAATAGATAAAAAATGATGATACTGATGATTGAAACATATGCATAAGAGATCTTTTTCCTTTATCATGTGCTGTGCTTAGTTGCACGGTCGTGTCTGACTCTTTGCAGCTCCATGGACTGTAGCCCGCCAGGCTCCTCTGTCCATGAGGAGTCTCCCGGCAAGAATACTGATGTGGGTTGCCATGCCCTCCTCCAGGGGGTCTTCCCAACCCAGGGATTGAATCCAAGTCTCCCACATTACCGGCGAATTCTTTACCATCTGAGCCACCAGGGAAGTCCTCCTATATCATAGTTTCCCCTATAAATAGCTTCATACTATCTTCTTTGAATAACTTAGCAATATTTTGTACATGTAGAGCATAATTTTCCTACTGCTTCAGCAATGGAGTATATATGTAAAGTCTTCCAAATGTATACTTAGAAAAATATTTTTGCTGATTATTGGGGAACTTTGGGACAAATCTTGAAAATAAGCTTTGAAAATGTCAAGCTTCCTCCTTTTAGACTGTATTCTGCCCAGTTATATGGTGGCTCAGGCAGCACCAGCAATTCCCATTTTTCTACTCTTTATTCTGCAGGCAGCATAAAAAAGAATAATGCTTTTTCATTATCATGATATATGCAAACGAGGTGCTTAATTCCTAAATGAAGACTCAGTACCAAAATCATAGATCTTCTTAACAATGTAATATTTTATGCTAAGTTTAATACCAAATAATTATTTTTAAAAAGGAAAAAATGACACTCCATATCCTATAAAGTGTAAATATATTGACCAACATTATTATTTTCCCATTACAATAATCTAACATTTTCTCCTTTCATGCTGTCCACAGTTTAATGATATTGTATCCATTGCATTACCAAATAACATTAGATTAAGGAAACACCATAAGAAAATAGTAAATATCTCTGCTGAACCAGCAGTTGCTGGGTCTTAAGTTTCTTCATTTTTAAATGATGTTATTGGACTACCGTGATGAAATGGCTAGCTATTGATGAAAATGTATGGTCCAGAGGAGTGCAGATTGTCATTGAAAGGCAACTAGGCTTCTCACATGCATTCATAGCCATGAGAAATATAAAGAGCAATAATGAGTATCTTTTTCTAAAGAGTACATTTAAGGAGCAGATAAGGCTTCTCCACAACTTTTGTTTCTGCTGTCTAGAAGTAGAGGACTCTAAGTAATAGAAGACTAGGGAGTCAGGAGATGTTAAAGATCTGAGTCTCTGAGTCATTATGTGGGGGAAGAACACTTACTAACCAGCAACATTGGGCTAATTTGGGCTATTTCATAAGTTAAAAATAAACTGTTGTATGAAGCTACTGATATCTTGGAGTTTGCTTGTTCCAGTGGCTAACATCACACTAATGAAACCAGGAATCGCTGTATTCTACTTTATATAACTCAAAACATTACATAAATTATTACATAATGTAAAACAATATTAAAAGCTAAACACAAGTATATCATATGTTGTGTGGTACATGGCAACCCATTCCAGTATTCTTACCTGGAGAATCCCCATGGACAGAAGATCCTTGTGGGCTATAGTCCATTATGTTGCAAAGTATATCACATATATTAATATAATTAAGAAACATTAATAACATATGCTTTTGTTTTAAAATGATTACTAGTAAATAATAATGAAATACCATGAAATCCCTATTGTTGACCAGAAAGTAAACATTCACTTAAACATTACAAAGATTCTGTGAATTAGTTATTACTGTTCTCCATTGTACACATGTGGTAACTGAAGCTCAAGAAAGGTAAATTTCCCAAAGTTGTAGACTTAATAATGTTGAAATCTGTGGTTGAATAGAAGCTTTCTACCACCAAAGCTGGTTTAGTTGCATTATATTTGTTATCTTCTAAAATATTAATAGCTCTGGTGGCTCAGATGGTAAAGCATCTGCCTACAATGCAGGAGACCCGGGTTTGATACCTGGGTCAGGAAGATCCTCTGGAGAAGGAAATGGCAACCCACTCCTGTACTCTTGCCTGGAAAACCCGATGGATGGAGGAGCCTGGGAGGCTACAGTCCATGGGGTCATGAAGAGTTGGACACGACTGAGCGACTTCACTTCACTTTACTTCTTTGAGGAACTCCTTTTGCCTCTTCCTTTCACCACCACTACTTGACAGTAGTCTGCACAAGATGCCTCCACTTTCTGGTCAAATATTCACTCTACAGATACTTGCACTCAGACTGAAATTACTTCACTAAAACTAGTCAACTCAACTTTCACTTCACAGAGATTTCAAAAGAATGAACTGAAAAGGAATAATCCCAACCCAAGAGAGATATTGTATTTAAAATGACAAATGAGAATAACATGTTTTATGCTACCATTTGCATGAAAGTGAAAACAGGAATTAATAATGTATATGCTTGTGTACACAAAGAATATATTAGAAAGCTAAGAACCTTGTGATTTGGTTCTCTGTCTTGGGATGTAAAGGAGAGAGACTTATTATTCATTTCACAGTAGGCCTTTTATAACTTTTAAATTTTTAACCTTAATTCAGAAAATAAGATAAAAGGCACAGTTTTCCCAGAAATATATCCACATTCATTATTCAAGTTGCTACTATAATATACACTGTGACCATATTTCTTTCTAGGCAATATCTTTTGTTCATTTTCATGCTGAGTCTTCCACCTGGAATGTCTTTTCTCTGCCAAAATCGAGTTTATCTTTCAAAGTTGTTTGAAGTTTACCTAAAGTCTTCCCTAATTTCTTCCACATCAATAGAAAAATAAGATCACACTCTAATGTGGAGTTCTCTATTTGTATATTTCTTGTGACACTAAGCTAATATATTATAGGATCTAGGTGCATGAATTATCAGATAATACCAGACCACCTGACCTGCCTCTTGAGAAACCTGTATGCAGGTCAGCAAGCAACAGTTAGAACTGGTCATGGAACAACAGACTGGTTCCAAATAGGAAAAGGAGTACCTAAAGGCTGTATGTTGTCACCCTGCTTATTTAAGTTATATGCAGAGTACATCATGAGAAATGCTGGGCTGGAAGAAGCACAAGCTGGAATCAAGATTGCCGGGAGAAATATCAATAACCTCAGATATGCAGATGACACCACCCTTATGGCAGAAAGTGAAGAAGAACTAAAGAGCCTCTTGATGAAAGTGAAAGAGGAGAGTGAAAGAGTTGGCTTAAAACTCAATATTCAGAAAACTAAGATCATGGCATCTGGTCCCATCACTTCATGGCAGATAGATGGGGAAACAGTGGAAACAGTGGCTGATTTTATTTTTCTGGGCTCCAAAATCACTGCAGATGGTGATTGCAGCAATGAATTTAAAAGACAATTACTCCCTGGAAAGAGAGTTATGACCAACCTAGACAGCATGTTAAAAAGCAGAGACATTATTTTGCCAACAAAGGTCCGTCTAGTCAAGGCTATGGTTTTTCCAGTAGTCATGTATGGATGTGAGAGTTGGACAATAAAAAAAGCTGAGCACCGAAGAATTGATGCTTTTGAACTGTGGTGTTGGAGAAGACTCTTGGGAGTCCCTTGGACTGCAAGGAGATCCAACCAGTCCATCGTACAGGAGATCAGTCCTGGGTGTTCATTGGAAGGACTGATGTTGAAGCTGAAACTCTAATACTTTGGCCACCTGATGCGAAGAGCTGACTCATTGGAAAAGACCCTGATGCTGGGAAAGATTGAGGGCAGGAGGAGAAGCGGACGACAGAGGATGAGATGGCTGGATGGTATCACCGACTCGATGGACATGGATTTGAGTGGACTCCGGGAGTTTGTGATGGACAGGGAGGCCTGGCGTACTGCAGTTCATGAGGTTGCAAAGAGTCGGACGCGACTGAGCTACTTAACTGAACTGAACTGAAATTCCTTGAAATTAGGAATTATCTTGTATCCATCTTTGTTCCACAAAGTGTAGTCCTATCTGAGCGAGAGTAATGCAGTAAATTATCAGGCTCTGATTCAGTCAGTCTTCAGTGAAGTGTAATGTTTTCTAATTTATCCAACCACAATTCAGATCTCAAAGACTTCTGTGTACTTATTTTTCCCTCTGAAATCATGCATCATAATCCTTTTCCCAAGATATAAACTATGTTATTTTTCTTACAAGATACAGATGATCTTTTCTTCATGATTATAGGAAAGAGGAATTTTCATCTTTCTAGTCATCACAAGAAATAAATAATGAAATGAAAAATGTGTGTGCAGCTAGATTCATTTGTCACTCTAGAATGGTTTTATGGTTTAATACAAACTTTTAAAAGCATTTTCAAACTCTTTTGAAATTAGTTGTCTTTTTTCTCCAAGGTTATTAGCATAGCCTTTTGAGCATATTAGTATAAATTGTAAAAAGGCACAAATATAAGAAAATTGGTGTAGTTATAAACCAGAGTAAAATCCCTAATATATTTCTTTTTAAATAGAAATAGTAGTCATTACTTATAGCTATTGATTCCTAGAATTACCTTAAACTAATCTCTTTCAGAATTGAGTTCTACTAGTGACACAATGAAAGGAATTGCTGAGTAAAAGATACATATGAAAGACTTCTTTTTTAATCTAAGTACCTACATGCTTAGAAAAATGAGGAAAATACATAAGATGTAAAAAATATAACTTAAGAGTTGTTTTGGGCTTCCCAGTTGGCTCACTGGATAAAGAATGTGCCTGCAATGCAGAAATTGCAGGAGTTTCAGGTTTGATCCCTCAGTCAGGAAGATACCCTGGAGGAGGAAATGGCAACCCATTCTAGTATTCTTGGCTGGAGAATTCCATGGACAAAGGAACCTGGCAGGCTACAATCCATAGGGTCGCAAAGAGTCAGACACAACTGAAGTGACAGAGGGAGTGAGCTAAGAGTTGTTTTAAATAGTAACATTGTTTTTCAAATTTATAGAAAATGAAATCTCAAGGAAGGTTCTATTTTATTAAGAAAATTAAGTATGATTTTCATAGATTTATATATTAATTCTGAGACCAAGAAAACACTAAGAGTAATAACATGCAAAAAGGGAAATTAAGCAGATTATAGAAAAAATATATTTAAAGCACTTAGGATTTAAATTCATTATATAAGCTTTTATTACAATAGATTTCAAAGCAGTAAAAAAATGTTTTCCACAAATGGAGTGAATGATGTAATAAATGATTAATGCAGATTACTTAAGTCATAACTTAGAAATTTGTTAATTTTAATAGGTGAGAAACTGTGGTTAAAATAACTTTTCAGCTACAACTACTGAGATGTGAAACACATAGAGAAAACTAAATACAACAGCAGCACTGAACAATAAATCTCCTGTATCTTCCCAGATGACAATGTTGTCCAGTATAAAATATGTGTGATAGATTTACGTGCATTCCTTCTATACAGTGTTTATGTAACTTTAGCTGGGAACCTAGGCCACATGATTAATCCTCAGGGAGTCCTTTCTGTTAATCATTCTTCATAACACCTCAGGAGAATTCTGTATTATTATTCAGCTCATATTAAAGATAAACAAAATAGCATAGGTGTCTGTGTGTGTGTGTGTGTGTGTGTGTGTGAGAATTTAGTACAGTCACAGAGCTGAGATGAGGAATACTCAAGTTGTCACTCTAAAAGTCTGTGAAACTGTAGTGGAAATCTAGTAATACTCTCTGGAATACTTTTACGTGAATTGCTTTCAGTATTTTTTCTCTTCTATAACTCAGTAACTTGGTAAGTTGTTCAGTTGTGTCTGACTCTTTGCGAGTCCATGGACTGTAGCCCACCAGGATCCTCTGTCCGTGGAATTCTCCAGTCAAGAATACTGGAGTGGGTTGCTATTCCCTTTTCCAGGGGATCTTCCCGGCCCAGGGATCAAATCAGTCTCCTGCATTGCAGGCTGATTTCTTTACCACTGAGCCACCAGGGAAGCCTTTTCTCTTCTATAATTCATGACATTAAAGAAGGAAAAACTAAAATGTAGCCAACTTAGTAGAGTTCTAGTGCATTACCTTTTATTGTAGATTGAAGAGAGAATCATTTGAAAGGTTTGCCTGAGTTTAATATACATATTCTGAAAATGCTAGCAGATTCCTTAAGTTTTGGAGGATTCTTATGAGTTTATGCTTATAAAAATTACGAAGAACTCTTGTAGTTTCTAGACATTTCTTTGGCATTTTGCAGGATGATTCTTGTTTTATGCTTCTTTTCTTAATACTGAGGTGCTTGATGTCAGCAGAAATGTGTGATACTAAATTTTGGCCATTATATATTAAACTTATTTCAGAACATAGGGGCTTCCTTGTTGGTTCAGAGGGTAAAACGTCTGCCTACAATACAGGAGACCAGAGTTCAATCCCTGGGTTGGGAAGATCCCCTGGAGAAGGAAATGGCAACCCACTCCAGTACTCTTGCCTGGAAAATCCCATGGACAGAGGAACCTGGTAGGCTACAGTCCATGGGGTTGCAAAGAGTCGGACACGACTGAGTGACTTCACTTCAGAACACATGTAGGTAGCCAATTTTTAAAATCCCCTTTTCCATTTACATAATGTAGTACTTTTATCATGCAGAAAATAACTTGACAGTAGTATATGTCTGAGTGGGATCTGGGGTAAGATCTATGGCATGGTTCTGGACTCAATGACTGCCACTCTTGTTTGTGTTTCTGGCACATACTTGGCATATATTATGCCCACTGTAGAACCAGGGCCATAGCATGGCGGGTTAGGTCAATATCAAAAGGAAAGCTGTGACTGTTCTCCTTTCTGTTTGTGTAGCAAGTCATGAACTGGTGTGCTGGACTCCTGAGAGGGGCCAGTGATCTACTAGCACCTATCATATTCCTGAAGAGACCTAGGCAAGGCTTAGGAGTGTTGACCAGTCTAATCAGTGTGGAAACTGTGTGAGTTTCCATTTGGTTGCTTGATTTTGTTTTTATTCAATGAGAATACTTTTACATTTGGAAAATTTGATTCATAAAATGACAGTTAAGAGGTAAAATACACATTTACAACCACCTCTTTTTTGAATTTATTTTTTATTGAGGTATAATTGAGATACAGCACTATATTAGTTTCAGGTGTACAACATGATGATTCAATATCTGTATATATTGCAAAGTTATCATCACAGTGAGTCTAGTTAATATCTCTCACCATATATTTGCAGGATTTCTTTTCCTGTGATAAGAATTTTTAAGATTTACTATCTTAACAACTTTCAAATATGCAATCTAGTAACATTAACTATAGTCAAAGTATGTTACCTTGTATCCCTATCACTTTTTTTTTTAATAACTGAAATTTTGTACCTTTGACCACCTTTATCTATTTTGCCTAACCCCAAAACCTCTGCCTCTGGCAACCTCCAGTCTGTTCTCATTATCTATGAGCTTTCCCTTATGCTGTTAATTTTTTTAAATTCCATGTGTAAGTGAAATTAAATGCTATTTGTCTTTCCCTGTCTCATATTTTTCACTTACTAATGTACACAACAAGGTGCATCCACGTTGTCACAGTATAACCAACTAATATCAAATAGGAATCAGTGGAAGGAGAAACCAGTAATCAAGGATTGCTTGGGAAATAAATAAAAATATAAGAAGAATTTGAAAAAAAAAATGACTTGACACTAAAAAGTTATAGCAAAAATATTTTGCTGAACAGCCTTACTTGATATATTGCCTCTAGTAAAATTTTAATATGCCATACCAATAATACAACCTTTTTTGATAAAAATATTATTTTAATCATTATGTCAATATGAAAGTTTTAGTATTTATTGCACATTGCAAACTTTACTAGATATCAATATTCAGTAGTTACTGTATTTTCTCCTTTTTAAAATTTATTTTTATTTTAAATAATCTTTTATTTTTATAGAAGTTTTAACAGTTACTTTCCATTTACAGTTATTATAAAGTATTAGCTGTATTCTCTGTGTTGTACATATTTCAGCCTATCACACCCAATAGTTTGTACTGTTCACTCCTCTATCCCTGTAATACTCCCTCCCTCCCTCCCCACAGATAACCACTAGTTTCTCTTCTATATCTGTAAGTCTGCTTCTTTTTTTTATTCACTAGTTTGTTGTATTTTTTAGATTCCACATGTAAGAGATACCATATGACATTTATCTCTCTCTCTCTGACTTATTTCACTTGACATAATGCCCTCCAAGTCTGTCTTTGTTGCTGCAACTGACAAAATTTTGTTCCTTTTTTATGGCAGGTAGTATTCCATTGTGTGTCTGTATGTATATATATACGCATATGTATATATACAAATATACCACATATATATCCACATATGTATGTATATATGTACATATATGTATATATGATATCTATATCCATATATGTGTATGTATCAGTTCAGTTCAGTCGCTCAGTCATGTCTGACTCTTTGCAACCACATGGACTGCAGTATGCCAGGCCTCCCTGTCCATCACCAGCTCCAGGAGTTTACCCAAACTCATGTCCATTTAGTCAGTGATGCCATCCAACCATCTCATCCTCTGTCGTCCCCTTCTCCTCCTGCCTTCAATCTTTCTCAGCATCAGGATCTTTTCAAATGAGTCAGTTCTTCGTATCAGGTGGCCAAAGTATTGGAGTTTCAGCTTCATCATCAGTCCTTCCAATGAAGATTCAGGACTGATTTCCTTTAGGATGGACTGGTTGGAACTCCATGCTGTCCAAGGGACTCTCAAGAGTCTTCTCCAACACCACAGTTCAAAAGCATCAATTCTTTGGCGCTCATCTTTCTTTATAGTCCAACTCTCACATCCATACAGACTACTGGAAATACCATAGCCTTGACTAGACAGACCTTTGTTGGCAAAATAATGTCTCTGCTTTTTAATATGCTGTCTAGGTTGGTCATAACTTTTCTTCCAAGGAGTTAGTGTCTTTTAATTTCATGGCTGCAGTCACCATCTGCAGTGATTTTGGAGCCCCAAAATATAAAGTCAGCCACTGTTTCCACTGTTTCCCCATCTATTTGCCATGAAGTGATGGGACCAGATGCCATGATCTTCGTTTTCTGAATGTTGAGTTTTAAGCCAACTCTTTCACTCCCCTCTTTCACTTTTGTCAAGAGGCTCTTTAGTTCTTCACTTTCTGCCATAAGGGTGGTGTCATCTGCATATCTGAGGCTATTGATATTTCTCCTGGCAATCTTAATTCCAGCTTGTGCTTCATCTACCGCAGCATTTCTTCATATAAGTTAAATAAATAGGGTGACAATATATAGCCTTGACATACTCCTTTTCCTGTTTGGAACCAGTCTGTTGTTCCATGTTCAGTTCTAACTGTGATTCCTGACCTGACCTGGCAGCATGTATATGCATATACATGTATATTACATGTATATGCCTGACTCAATGGGCATGAATTTGAGCAATCTTTGGGAGATGGTGAAGGACAGGGAAGCCTGTCCTTGGGCAGTGCTGCAGCCCTTGGTGTCGCAAAGAGTTGAACATGACTCAGTGACTGAACAAATAAGTATATACCACATCTATATATATTTATTTATGGATACTTAGGTTGCTTCCATGCCTTGGCAATTACAAATAATGCTGCTGTGAATATTGGGCTGCATGTATATTTTTGAATTAGAATTTTTTTCAAACACACACCTAGGAATGGAATTGCTGGGCCATATGGTAGTTGTATTTGTAGTTTTTTGAGAAACCTCCATAGTTTTCCACAGTGGATGCACTAATTTACATTCCCATCAACAGTGTATAGTGTTCCTTTTCTCCCTATCCTCAGGAACCTTTCTTTTTTTTTTTGACATATGTGTGTTCCTTTTGATGATAGCCATTCTGTGGTGTAAGGTGTAAGGCGTAAGGTGATATCTCATTACAGCTTTGATTTGCATTTCCCTGATGATTATTGATGTTGGCCATTGAATTTCCTGTGCCTGTGTCTGTTGTAGTTCCTCATTTGAAAAATGTCTATTCAGTTCTTTTGCCCATTTCGTAACTGTTTTTTTTTTTTTTGATGTTGAGTTGTATGAGCTGTTTATATATGTTGGATATTAATCCCTTATTAGTCACATAATTTGCAGATATTTTCTCTCATTTAGTAGATTGTCTGTTTTGTCCATGGTAGTCTTTGTTGCACAAAAGCTTTTATGTTTAATTAGGTCCTATTAGTTTAATTTTGCTTTTGTTTCCTTTTCTTTAGGAGGCAAAGAAAAAAGTGTTGCTACAATTTATGTTAAAGAGTGTTCTGCCTATGTTTTCCTCTAGGAGTTTTATAATACCTGATCTTACATTTAAGTCTGTGATCCATTTTTAGTGGATTTATGTGTATGGTTTTGAGTTTACTTCTATATATGGTGTTGGAGGAAATTCTGATTTCATTCTTTTTTTTTAATGTAGCTATCCTGTTTCCCAACATCACTATTGAAGAGACTGTCTTTGCCACATTGTATGTTCTTGCCTTTGTCTCCTTTGTCATAGATCAATTGACCGTGCCTGTGTGGGTTTATTTCTGCGCTGTCTATTCTGTTCCCTTGATCTATGCATCTGTTTTTGTGCTCATAGCATACTATTTTGATGATTGTAGCTTTGTAGTATTGTTGAAGTCAGGCAGTCTGATTCTTCCAGCTTGGTTCTTCTTTCTTAAGACTGACTTGGCTATTTCAAGTCTTTTGTTTTATCACCCAGTTTTCAAGCCATTGTTCTTTTGGGTTGTACATTTTACTGCTGTGCAGTTGTTTGTAGTGGTCTATTGTGATTCTTTGTATTTCTCTGGTGTTGATTGTCACTTCTCCTTTTTCATTGCTGATTTAATTGATTTGTGCCCTCTGCCTGTCTTCTTCATGAGTATTGGCTAAAGGTTATCATATTGTTTACCTTTCCAAATAGTCAGCTTTTAGTTTCACTGGTCTTGTCTATTTTTTTTTTTTTAGTCTCTATTTCTGCTCTGAACGTTATGATTTCTTTACTTCTACTAACTTTGTGTTTTTCTTTTTTCTTCTTTCTCTAGTTGCTTTAGGTGTAAGATTAGATTGTTTGTTTGAGATTTTTCTTGTTTCCTGAGGTAAACTTTCATGGCTATAAACTTCCCTCATAGAACTGTTTTTGCTGTGTTCCATAGATTCTGGATCATCATGTTTTTGTTTTCATTAGTTTCTGGGTATTTTTTTATTTCCTCTTTAATTTCTGAACTGTATTTTCTTGCTTATTTTAAAAAATAGAATTCAATAGATAATTTTTTTCTTTCCTTGCATAATCACAAATCGTAGTATTGTATCTCTAAAAGAATTTGTTTTGACAAAGACTGTACAAATTTGATTTAGGTCATACCTGAATGGTCTAGTGGTTTTCCCTACTTTCTTCAATTTAAGTCTAAATTTGGCAATAAGGAGTTCATGATCTGAGCCACAGCCTGCTCCTGGTCTTGTTTTTGCTGACTGTATAGAACTTCATCTTTGGCTGCAAAAATATAATCATTCTGATTTTGGTGTTGACCATCTGGTGATGTCCATGTGTAGAGTCTTCTCCTGTGTTGATGGAAGATGGTGTTTGCTATGACCACTGCATTCTCTTGGCAAAACTCTATTAGCCTTTACCCTGCTTTATTCTGTACTCCAAGGCCAAATTTGCATGTTATTCCAGGTGTTTCCTGACTTCCTACTTTTGCATTCCAGTCCCCTATAATGAAAAGGACATCTTTTTTGGGTGTTAGCTCTAAAAGGTCTTGTAGGTCTTTATAGAACCGTTCAAGTTCAGCTTCTTCAGCGTTACTGGTTGGGGCATAGACTTGGATTACCGTGATATTGAATGGTTTGCCTTGGAAACGAACAGAGATCATTCTGTCATTTTTGAGATTGCACCCTTATTATTTAACTTATATGCAGAGTACATCATGAGAAACACTGGGCTGGAAGAAACACAAGCTGGAATCAAGATTGCCAGGAGAAATATCAATAACCTCAGATATGCAGATGACACCACCTTTATGGCTGAAAATGAAGAAGAACTAAAGAGCCTCTTGATGAAAGTGAAAGAGGAGAGTGAAAATGTTGGCTTAAAGCTCAACATTCAGAAAACTAAAATCATGGCATCTGGTCCCATCACTTCATGGGAAATAGATGGGGAAACAGTGGAAACAGTGTCAGACTTTATTTTTTTGGGCTCAAAAATCACTGCTGATGGAGATTGCGGTCATGAAATTAAAAGACGCTTACTCCTTGGAAGAAAGGTTATGACCAACCTAGATAGCATATTTAAAAGCAGAGACATTACTTTGCCAACAAAGGTCTGTCTAGTCAAGGCTATGGTTTTTCCAGTGGTCATGTATGGATGTGAGAGTTGGACTATAAAGAAAGCTGAGCGCCGCAGAATTGATGCTTTTGACCTGTGGTGTTGGAGAAGACTCTTGAGAGTCCCTTGGACTGCAGGGAGTTCCAACCAGTCCATCCTAAAGGAGATCAGTCCTGGGTGTTCATTGGAAGGACTGATGTTGAAGCTGAAACTCCAATACTTTGGCCACCTCATGTGAAGAGTTGACTCATTAGAAAAGACCCTAATGCTGGGTAGGACTGGGGGCAGGAGAAGAAGGGGATGACAGAGGATGAGATGGTTGGATGGCATCACTGACTCAATGGACATGGGTTTGGGTAAACTCCGGGAGTTGGTGATGGACAGGGAGGCCTGGCATGCTGCGATTCATGAGGTCGCAAAGAGTCGGACACGACTGAGTGACTGAATTGAACTGAACTGAACTGTACAAATTTGATAGAGAGAAAATACTATCTGTTTCAATCAGGATTTGGTTTCACACAACAGAAATCATAATGAGTAGTTTAAGCTTGAAGATATTTAATGTCAAATATTAGGTCTCTTACATAATTTTGGAAGACTAGAATAATAGGCTATAGTTCATAATTCCTGAAGTAGCTTTCAGACACTAGTGTTACTCTGCTCATGCAGGATGGTTAAAGCATCCTTTTTAATGTCCAGAAAGGTGTGAAATCTTCTGGCATGTGCTGAGAGCAGAACTTCTGCCAGTGTCTTTGCCAGCAAAGCAACACTTCATGTCTTTCTTTTCTCCACATTTAACTCTGTTTTACAGCCAAATGCCTCCATGAGAGTGTTTAATTTGTGGACTCTGAATTATATCCATGACCCTGGCTAAAAGGGTAATCTGGGAAAGATAGAAATTAGCATTCCAGAATCCACAGTACTGTGAAGGCATACTTAATAGGAGTTGGAATCATTTTTGAATGAACCATTCCATAGAATTTGCTTAAATTCACTCATTAGGAAATTCAATAAAAAATATAATAAGCAGCAGAAATGTCAAGGGTAATATAATGTATGTATTTGTCCTACAAACTGAGATGGTTCACTTATTCCTCACAAAAGCGTGCATTCATCTTTTGATAGTAGTCATTTTTCCTATGGTTCAGGTATAATCTCAAATTGTTATTTTGTATTCTAAATTTAATTTTTATTAGCATCACTAGGGCATATACATGATACACAACAAGGAAGAAAATTGTGTCATATCATAGTTCTTGTTAGGAAATCATAGTTCAGGGATTACCTTTTTTTACACTGTACACTATGATTAGTTTTGTGCTCCAGGCATGTAGTATTTAATAGAATTCAGTGTAAGTATGGTCTAAATAGTACCTTGAATTTGGACATTGTAGCAGTTTTTATAATATTTCATGGTTATTTATGACTCCCTTCACCTACTAACCTTTATATTTTCTTTTGCTCTCAGCAAAACACTTACTCAGGGGTCTGTGCTTGATAGAGTGACTCAAAACCCTTATTCCCAAAAGATTTTGAGCCTTAGAACTCCCACTGTAATGATGTGATATAGTTTTCCACTAACTTTTACCATTGGATGTACAGTGCCAAAAGTACCCTAGAGAATCCTCTAGAATACATCCATTCACTTTTCCTCTATTATGTAACAGAAACTCCAGCTCCTTTTAATACTTGGGATTGTTCATCCATGCCAGGGTAGTAAACTCTTCTCTGACTCTGACTCAGAGACTCAAAAAGTTCAAATGGAAATCTTGATTTTAAGCTAAATAGAATCACCATTGTGGCCCTGCGAAAAAATTTTATTTCCTTAGAAGTAGATCTCTAAAGTAACAGAGATGAAAGTATAAAAACCAGGAGAAATAAATGTGAAGAGACACTGGGAATACAGGTGAAAGAAACTACTTTATTTTCTATCTCTTGGTTCCAACTAAAGGAAAAATGTTATCATTTGTTGTTTGCAGATTCATGAAAATTTATATTGCACCCTGTAGAAAAAGTCCAAGCACCTACTCTATCTTAATATTTAACTGATGCTATTATCAATTCTTCAATAGTAAATATTAATGATATTTTAAGCAGTAGGTGGCCATTCATTAAAGAGAAAAGTGTATATAATCTTCATCAAATATGTTTACATAAATTTCAAATAAATTTGAGATTTAAAAGTAAATGTAGAAGTATTAAAAGTAATCATAATAATAAAGTGAAATTGTTTACAAACTAGGAGTAAGGAGGATTTTTCTAGCCATAACTTTTATTCTACTTGAAGAAACTGAAGAAAACAGATAAATTTGACAATGTAGAATATAAAAAAGATATTTGCATGGGAAGAAATACCCTAAGAGGAGAAGACAAAAGTACAAAAAAATAAAAATAAGATTTGACCAACTGGAAATTAAATTTTTATAATATACTTAAAGATTTAATATTTCTGATGAGTGAAGAGAACCTACAAATTAAGAAGGAAAAGATAAGTAACCAAACACAAAGATGTTCAAAGAAAAGCCCAGTTCCAAAGGAAAGAAAGAAAAATGCCAATTTTAAGATGTTTCTGCTAAGCTAAAATAGGATAATTACAGCAAAATAAAAGTGAATAATTATTAAATGGATTTCAATCCATCATATACACAAAAAGTCCATGAATTTTAAATGACATCAAAAAGGTAATAAAACTTCATGGGTCAACAGTGGACATTTCTGAGGACAAAGTCCTAAGCTACACAGTCACTAATTAATAGATTTTTTTTTTCCATACTGACTTTCAGGAAACCAGAAATAAATTTGCAACTTAATCTTAGCAACTTATCTTTTTTTTGATACAACTTGCTATTTCTATTTATCTTTTTGTGATTTGTGAAATGCTCATAAATATTTTTTGCAAGCCATTTCTCTTCTTTTGTGGATTTCCCTTGTGGCTCAGCTGGTAAAGAATCCGCTTGCAATGTGGGAGACCTGGGTTCGATCCCTGGGTTGGGAAGATCCCCTGGAGAAGGGAAAGGCTACCCACTCCAGTATTCTGGCCTAGAGAATTCCATGGACTGTATAGTCCATGGGGTTGCAAAGAGTTGGACATGACTGAGCAACTTTCATTTTTCATTTCTCTTCTTTTGAGGAAGAAGATAGCACCTTATAAAATAATATTTTCTCAATATATGTGACTATATACATTCACTAATATGAGAAAAATGAGAGGTTGAGTAGACAGAGAATCTGAGGATAAATAGGGATAAGATCCTTCCCACATGGAGTGTATCACTGTTTGTTCTACAAATTAATAGGTAGTGAAGAAGACTGAGGAAAGAGAAATGTCAGGTCATGTTTGGGTGTAGCAGGCCTATTTCATGTTAGCAACCAATGATAATTTGGTATAGTGAGAGTGGTCAGTATAAGGCACTTTTCCAAAGAAGGAAAAGTTGAAAGAGAAATGCAATGGTGCCATGAAATATTATGATTTGGCCTGAATGTTACTAGATATAAGCAAGGTATAAAATAGGAAATAAATGAATTAGTTATCGTATGTATTGTTGAAATAACTTACAGTATCATTCTCTGTGCAGAACAAAACTGATTAATCAGATTTATTCAGCAATTTCTCTTTGTCTCTGACAGACGCATACTTTTCAGTTCAGTTCAGATCAGTCACTCAGTCATGTCCGACTCTTTGCGACCTCATGAATCGCAGCACGCCAGGCCTCCCTGTCCATCACCAACTCCTGGAGTTTACCCAAACCCATGTCCATCGAGTTGGTGATGCCATCCAGCCATCTCATCCTCTGTTGTCCCCTTCTCCTCCTGCCCCCAATCCTTCCCAGCATTAGGGTCTTTTCCCATGAGTCAACTCTTCGCATGAGGTGGCCAAAGTATTGGAGTTTCAGCTTCAACATCAGTCCTTCCAATGAACACCCAGGAGTGATCTCCTTTAGGATGGACTGGTTGGATCTTCTTGCAGTCCAAGGGACTCTGGCAATTTATCTACAATTTTAAAAACTGTATTAAATGGCAAATATATCAAAAAAGGGTGATAAGTATATGTGTTATCTTTAGAATAGTATTATATAAACAATTGATAAGTATTGAAGTTAATGTCATTATATGGATAGAAATAAATGCTATCAACTAATCTATTAATAGATATAAATGTTAATAAAACATGAAAATTATGGTGAATAAAAGGAAGATAAATAAGACAGTGTTATCTATAGCTCTCATAAAGAACAGAAATTCATTTTCAGTGCAATCTAGGAAAGAGGGTGTAATCTGAATCTAGAAAGTAAAAGGAGAAAATAAACATAAACCCTAGAACTTAGAATAAAGCAAAGAACTTAGAATAAAGCAATCCAAGGAGCTCAGTTGATAATTTAATGAAATTATTGTAGCTATGGAGATGTAAAATGGGCTGTAGAAAAGATTTAGAGGAGATATGAATAAACAAAATGGAAGGGAGAGGATACAGTAAATGTATTCTATCATGGGATGTAATCAGGTGTTTAATATCATTACCGTATGCCCCATTTGATTACGCTGACAACTGAAAAGCACATTTATCTAAATTTTTAACATATTTAGACATTAACCAATATAATGAGTTATCTAAATTGTACATTGTAAATAAAAATTAGATCAACCATTTAAACTGAAGCAATAAGAAATGACATTAAATTATTCAATGACAAATAGCTCTATCCAGTTAAATGTCATACACATTTTTAAGAAATTTACTTGTCAGAAAGATAGCTAACTGCTGAAATGGTAAATAGTATGGTAAATTGAGAAAAAGGTCAATTAGTAATCTACTGTTTTTGAAAGCAACATCTTCTGGCATTTTTTCCCATTATAGTTGTATTATTCCCTTTTATTTATAGAATGAAGATGGGTAACTTTCATGACATATACATCTCTCACTCAGACTAAATGGAAATTATGTTTGAAATTTACATCCAAATAAATAATAATACAGTTCTAATCAAATCATTTCCTTTAAATGACTATATAGAAAATTGGATGCTAAATATACTTGAATGGAAAAAATATGTATTTGTAACCCAGAATTTAGCACATTAAAGAGTTCATTGCAGTAAAATGTAGTCAAGTCTTTTTGAATATATTTAGCCAATACTGAACTATTTTTTAATTCACTTAAATGAGTTCTGGCTGTAATCATGAGACTGATTCAAAAGAATTACCCAAAGACACAAGAATGGGATGCTATGCTATTATAGAGTAAGAATTGGAGTATTTCTGAATGGTAATTTTCTTTGCAGTGTGAAAAGATTTCACTGTTTCTATTTTCTGGTTTTTAGTTTGGCAATGAAAATTGTGTTAGAATATAATACTCATCCCCCGAAGATATGCATACCTTAATAACTAAAGTATTTTAATATAGTAAACAGATCCAAAGGTAATTTGCAGATGTGATTAAGAGTATGGGATTTGAGTTAAGTTGATTATCTTTGTTTTTACGGTCAAAATGTTTGGTAATTACGTACAGTACTGATAGAAAATATACCTATATAACATAGTTTCATTTCCTTCTAATAATAATATCTACATAAAATTAATAGAATTTGTAAAAGTAGCATAACACAACTTGAAGCACATGTGAATAATAAAATTGATTTCTTCATCATCTGCTTTTCTTGAACAAAATTATCTGCCCCTACGATCCTACACATAGTTTAGACTACAAATAGAATTTAAACAACTCATAGAGATGGTCTTTGTTTAGACAAATAGAAAAACAACTCATGATCAATCACATTCCCTGCCATTGTTTGCATTCTGTGGATATATGAAATAAGGTAGGTATTGGAACTTTTCTAGGCATGTTTTAATAGAATTAAAGAATGTTAACAATGATTCACTGCAGGGAAGTAATGACTAGCACAGCTCCCAGTAATTTCCTGGACAATAACATATAATTCTGGGGAATCCAGGCTGATGGGGTAAAAAGGTGAGAAGAGTACTCAGTAGGGGAAAATGAGAAAAGATAATATAAGAATAACTTTTATTTACTTAGTGATTTTTTTCCTAAGATTGGCCCTCCTAAAAATCAAAGACTAATTGTATACTTTTTATTATACTTTATTTTCTTAATAAGCCAAGTGGGACTTATAATGATTTAATGTCTTTAGGAACTGAGAATATGATGTATATTTCATATTTTTTCTTAAGCAATTATGTTTTAATACTCTAATTTCTTCATGTATTAATAGTGTCTTTAATATAATATCTCAAATATAACTGATGATCAGTGCATAATTTTTTAATCTACTCATGATAAATTCATAAACAAATTGTGTTTCATCTAAACAAAGCAGAAAATGAAAATCAAAATATTTCTACCTTTATTTGGGAAAACATAGGCAATTGTTTTTATCTAATACTATCTAAGCAACTTAAGTATGTAGATTTCATATTTGTAGTTAGTGGTTTCAATATTTTTTGTTTTGTATTCATCTTGCTTTTATTTTGTTATTGCTCAATAAAGCAGTAATTATACTCAGTATATACTCTGTGCTATGGGAAATAGAAAAGAAATATAGAATAGGATTTATGTCTGCAATAGGATTTAACAAACGCTTTAAGAACTGGCCTAAGTCAGTCTAGTGCTCCAAATGCTCTAGTGCTCCAAGTGCTCCAAATGCTGAGATCTGGCAAAGCTTCCATCAGCCTTTGCTTGAGTGTCTGAAGCTGAGACCCTTACCTCAACTACATTTTACATACAGTATGTACAAGAAATAAACTGTTTGCTGTTTTTATAGTTAAGTCAGTGAGATTTGGGGGTGGTTTCATAAACATGAACATAATTTAACCTGTTCTGACTGAAATGAACATTGGTATATCAAGTTAAAGCCCTACTCTTAACAGTAGCAAAACATTTGGTAAAACTATTCAGCAGTAACTTGTGAAGTAGACTACGTAACAAATGAATATTATGATAGGTTGGGTGCTTTTTGGCTTCTTTTTTTTCAAGGTTTTATGTGAAAAAAATGAACTCAGAAAAGAATTGCCTGAAATAAAAGAGGGTAGAGCAAGAAAGGAAAGTCTTTTTAGGGCTGGAAAGGGCAGCTGCTTCAATACTAAATAATAGGACATAAATTTGAGAAGGTAGTTGAGAGATGAAAACCAATTAATCGTAGCCTGACAGCAAGCATCAAATCAAGTTTACGGTTGTCACACATTGTTAAAATCTCCTGGGGATTAATGTGGTGCCGAATAAATCCTTTCAGTTTATAAATGGTCACTTGGTCTTTCAGCATTCCATGTAGTCCCACTTAACTCAGTTGTGCCTGTAGGGCCTGCTCTGGACTAAAGGTTTGGGTCCCACCTAAGTAAATATGTTGAAGCCCTAACCCCCAGTATGATGGTATAAGTTGATGGGGCTTTTGGGAGATAATCAGGTTGAGATGAGGTCATAATATTGGGGCCTTCATAATGAGGTTAGTGCCCTTTTGAAAACAAGACATCAAAGAGCTCCCTCTGTCAGCTGTGTGAAGACATATCAAGAATGTGGCCATCTGAGTGATAAGAAGATCATTTTCACCAGAAGTGAACCATGCTGGCACCCAGATCTCTGACTTCCTGGTTCCAGAACTTTCGGTTGTTTAGGGCATCCAGTGTGTGGTATTTTGTTATGACAGCCTGACAAAATGGGCTAAGACAGGCCATTACATAGATTTTCTGTTTTATCATCACTAGGAAATTTGTGTCTAGTCTTTTATTGGGAAATGGTATAGTCTGAAAACCTGACTGCCTCTTACCATAGTGTGTAGTTTGCTAGGGTTGCCTTAACAAAGCACCACAAACTGGGAGACTTAAACAATAGAAATTTATTGTCTCACCATTCTTGAGACTAGCAGTCCAAGATCAAGGTGTCACAGAGTTGTTTCCTTCTGCGGACTGTGAGAGAAAATCTGTCCTATGCCTCTCACCCACCCTCAGTGATTTGCTGACAGCCCCTGGCATTCTTTGACCTGTTAGAAGCATCACCCTGGTCTCTGTTCTCCTGGAGTGCAAGCCTGAGTATCCAAATATTTTTTTTATCATTGGGGTGTCTTTGTGGGAAAGATTGAGGGCAGGAGGAGAAGGGGATGACAGAGGATGAGATGGTTGGATGGCATCACCGACTCAATCGACATGGGTTTGGGTGGACTCTGGGAGCTGGTGATGGACAGGGAGACCTGGCGTGCTGCGGTTCATGGGGTCACAAAGAGTCGGACACGACTGAGCGACTGAACTGAACTGAACTGTGAGTGTATGTGTGTGTTCGTTGGATCCTTTTTTATTTTTGAAAAGTTGTAAAAACAGTTCGGAGAGCGCCTGTATAATTTTCACTCAACTTTCCCAATGATAAAAATTATATATAACCTTAGTATAATTATCAAAACTAGGAAACTGACATTGAATCAATACTATCAACTAAACATTTTATTCAGATTCACTAACTTTTATTTATTCAGTAACTTTAATGTGCTATGAAATGTTACCATGTTTAGATTTCTATAACCAGTATTAGACCCTCTATATAGAACTGTCCTGCCTCACTAATAACATACTGTGTGCCCTCACCAAAGGCACTGTCACACTTCCTGTTTATAATCTCTTCTACCCTTGTAATCACTGATCTGTTCTTCATATTGTAATTTTTTCATTTTGAGAATACTGCTTAAAAGGATTTTAAAATATACAACATATTGATATTGACGTTTTTGTTCACTGAAATGCCCTTGATATCCGTCTAAATTGTTTCATGGATTAATAGCTAATTTTTTTTTTATTGCTGGGTAATATTTCATTGTGTGGGTAAGCCACAATTTATCCATTCACCAGTTTTGCATTTATACATAATGATCCTTTTGAATTGATTTTTAATCTTGTTTTTTTGGTCTCAATTTTATTGATTTGTCTTCATTTATTATTTGCTTTCTTCTATTTGCTTTGGATTTACTTTGATATTCTTTTCCTAGCTTTTAGTGGTGGAAGCTTATATTTTGATTTCATACCATTTCTAATGTAAACATTTAGTACTATAAATTTTTCAGAACTGTATTGGCCACATCCCACAAATTTTAATATATTACACTTTTAATTTTTATTCAGTTCAATTTTATTTTTTTCTTTTCCTTTGAATCTTCTTTTTCAACCCACAAATTGTTTAGAAGTCTGTTGTTTAATTTCCAGGTGTTTGGAGATTTTCTCCTTATCTTTCTTTTATTGAGTGATCAATTGATTACATTGTATTCAGATAACACACTGTAACTAAAGTTTTTGAAGTTTGTTTTGAAACTCATCATGTGACATATCTTATTGACTGTTTCAATGATACTTTTAAAGAATATGTATTTTGCTATTTTAGGGTGAACCGTTCAAGAAATGTCAGTTAGAATCTTTTGGCTGGCAGTGTTGTCCAGCCATTCTATATCCTTGCTGTTACTCTGTCAAGTAATTTCTGAGAGAGGTGATTTGGTGTCCCTAACTGTAATTGTAGATTTAAAACATTTTTCCTTTTAGTTCTATCAGTTTTGCTTCAAACATTTTGAAGCTTTCTGATTGGTGTCCACATATTTAGGATTGCTATACCTTCTTGATGAATGGACTTATTTTTATAAGTATTTAATGTCCCTTTCTGTTCCTGGCAAATTTCTTTGCTCTTCAGTCTATTTATCTGTTAATAATATAGCTATTCATGCTTCCTTTTGATTCATGTATATATGTTAGTGTATGTATGGTATATCTCTTTATGCCTGTTTGCATTCAGTTTACCTATATTGTTAAATTTGAAGTGAGTTTCTTATAGATAGTATATAGTTGGTTAATAGTCTTTTAAACCCACACTGCCAATCTCTTATCTTCTTAATGATTTATTTAGGCCATTTGCATTTACTTTAATTAGAAAGTTATTAAAGTTGAACTATATAAATTTTTTGTTTGTTTTCTGTTTTCATGTTCTGTTTTCCATTTCTGTGTTATTGGCCCCGCCATTGTGGGGGTTATGTAAACATTTTTTAGAATTTTATTTTAACTTCTATGATGTTTTTTATTGTATCACTTTCTATCACTCCTTTAGTAGTTGCTGTAAGTATTTGATTACATACACATAACTTAGTAGAATCTACTTTGTTGACATTTTAATGGTGCCCTGAGTTATGAACGGGGAAGGGTTTTGTGACTATAAATGGTGGCATAAGGGATCTTTGGGGTGACAGAACAGTTCTGTATCTTGATTTTGATTTTGGTTGCATGAGTCATGTGGTCATGATTTTTTATATTTTAAGTCAGGAGCTAATAATATGAAAATTTCAAATAATATAATATGTACTGATTTTAACAATGGTATCAGTAAAGTAGTGGTCTTAACTGGACTTATTAGCAAATATAATGTATATTTCAACTCAAATTCTATTTTAAAATAGCATAAGCATCTTACATATAATTAGTATTATACTTGCTCTTTTTGTCTTCTAACATAACAAGTTATTCTTGTTTATAAGACATGATTAATATTTTTTAAATTATTCAACTAGACATTGTCTTCATGGATAATCACTCATGCATTCTAGTCTAGTGAACGTGGGGCAAAAGCAAAACAAAGGTTTTAGAAACTGAATGATTTTTAACTTTCATGTAAGCAAGTGCGCTTCTGTAGAGTTATACAAGGAAAAAAAAAAGGAAAAAACCCTGCTGCTTACAATAACCATGTTATGCTGTTTAAGGATTATTATGTTCTACACTCAATTAAATGTTTCACAGAAAATTATTGAGAAGTATACTTATATGGCAAATGTCTTTTCAATAAATACATTTCCAAGGAACGAGAATAAAATTTAAAAATGAGTCTTTTTAATATCCATTTAGTATAATTTTGAGTTTTCTTTATTAAAATCATTATTATTTGAAATTTAACATGGGACAAAGTTAAAATGAATGCATGAGTGATTATCCATGAAGACAACGTCTAGTTGAATAATTTAAAAAATATTAATCATGTCTTATAAACAAGAATAACTTGTTATGTTAGAAGACAAAAAGAGCAAGTATAATACTAATTATATGTAACACTCACAATGTATTATCAAATTTAATATCATCAGAAGGTAACAATCATACTTTTCAGAAGGAAGATGGCATTACTTTTCTATCAGAATCTATACAACTGTATGATTGTCATAAAATATTCAACTACTACAAAGATTAATAAGTAATGGACTAAATATTTTATCACTGTCCCCAGACTTATTTCAATGTTTTAGTAATTCTGTGTGTGCGTAGTCACTCAGTCATGTCTGAGTCTTTGCGACCCTATAGGTTGTATCTTGCCAGGCTCCTCTGTGTATGGAATTTTCCAGGCAATAGTACTGGGAGTGGGTAGCCATTGCCTTCTCAGGGTATCTTCCCACCACAGGGATCAAATCCAGGTCTCCCGCATTGCAGGCAGATTTTATACTGTCTGGGTCATCAGGGAAGTCCTATTTTAGTAGTTTATAAATATTTCTTTTATTTTTTGTTCTTTTTTCCTTTTTTCTTCTCTTTATCTTTCTCTTTTTTCCCTTTTTTTTTATCTTCCTATCTAAATATAGACATTTACATACACATATAATTATACAAATGTATATTTCTCAGGTTGCTAAAATGGCATTCTTCCTTACCTTACGACACATACCACATCCCAAAGTGACTATAAAATACATGTTGATTTTCTGTTTCTCAGTTTCTGAGAGGGATGTTGAAGTCTCCCACTAAAACTGGAAATATGTATATTTCTTCTTTAAGTTGTATTAGCTTAGTGGTTTATGTATTTTTCTTTTTAAATTGTTTTCCTATTGAAGAATAATTGACATACAATGTAATATTAGTTTTTGAGTACAACATAGTGATTTGACATTTATATACATTATAAGATGATCACCACAATAGATCTAGTTACCATCTGCTAACAATTATAGTATTATTGATTATATTCCCTATTTAGTATATAATATCCCTATGACACTTACTACATGACCAGAAGCTTGTGTCTCTTAAGTCCTCTTACCTATTTCACCAACTTCTTTCTTCACCAGCAGCAACCACTAGTTGTACTCTGTATCTTTGAGCCTTTTTCTGTTTTGTTTCTTCATATGTTTTGCTTTTTAGATTCCAGTGAAATCCTAAGTATTTACTGTTTTATGTCTGGTTTATTTTCCTTCGCATAATACCTTCTAGGTCCATTAATGTTGATGCAAAGGCACAATTTCTACTTTTTATGGCTGAACAATATTGCTTCTATTGAGCCAAGAAATATTACTAATACTGAGTAATATAACTTCTATTTTGTCTATTCATTTTTTTGATGGACATTTAGAATGTTTCTGGATTTTGGCTCTTGTAAACAGTACTGAAATGACCATAGAGGTACATATATGATTTTTAATTACTTTTTTCATTATCTTCATGTAAATATCCAGAAGTGAAATGGCTAAATTGTGTAGTAGTTCTATTTTTAATCTTTTAGGAGCCTCCACACTGCTTTCCATAGCAACTGCAATAATTTACATTCCCGCCAACAGTGAAGAAGAAACAAGAGTTCCTTTTATTCCACATCTTCACCAACACTTATTTTTTGTCTTTTTGATAATAGCCATTCTGGCAGATGAGTTGGTATCTCACTGAGATTTTGATTTTCATCTTCCTGGTGATTTATGGTGTTGAGCATTTTTTTTTAATGTGCCTATAGTGATCTGTCTGTCTTCTTTTGGGAAAATGTCAGGTTTAGGTCCCCTATCCAGTTTTTAATCTGCTTGTTTGTTTTTTGATATGAACTTGCGTTAAACTCATCAGATATGTAATTTGCAAATATCTTCTTTTTTTTGCAGTAGGTTTCCCTTTCATTTTGTTGATAGGTTCCTTCACTGTGGAAAACATTTTTAGTTTGATGTTATTTCATATGTTTAATTTTGCTTTTGTTGCCTTTGCTTGGGGAGCTATAATCCCAAAAATGTTGCTGTGACTGATATCAAAGAACTGACTGCCTGTGCTTTCTTTTAGGAGTTATAGTGTTTCACGTCTTACATTTAAGTCATTAACCCAATTGTGTTTTTGTACATGGCATAAGCTACTGATCCGGATTTATTCTTTTGCATGTGACTGCCTAGTTTTCTCCACAGCATTTATTTAAGAAGCTGTCCTTTCCTCACTGTATATTCTTGCCTCTTTTGATGTAGAGTTATTCCCAGGTGGTGCAGTAGTAAAGAATCTACCTGCCAGTGCAGGAGATGCAAAGGATTTGGGTTCAATTCCTGGGTTGGGAAGATCCTCTGGAGAAGGCAACCCACTCCAGTATTCTTTTCTGGGATATTTCATGGAGAGAGGAGCCTGGTGGGCTACAGTCAGTGGGGTTGTAGAGAGTTGGACGTGACTGAACGACTGAGCACAATTAACCATATAAGCATGGGTTTATTTCTGGGATCTCTATTCTGTTCAATTGACCTTTGTGTCTGTTTTTGTGCCAGTCCTGTATGATTTTGATGACTGTGACTTTGTAACATAGGGCGAAATCAGGTGGCATAATGCCTCTAGGTTGGTTCTTCATTTTCAAGATTGCACTGACTATTCAGGATCTTTCATGTTTCCATAAAAATTTTGTGATTATTTGTTCCAGTTCTGTGAAAAATCCTATCAGTATTTTGATAAGTATTGCATTGATCTGTATATTGCTTTGGGTATCCTGGGCTTTTTTTTCTTTTGACCTGGGCATTTTAACAATATTAATTCTTTCAGTTCGTGAACATGGTAAATATTTCCATATATTTCTGTTGTCTTCAATTTCTTTCATCAGGGACTTATATAGTTTTAAAGTACAGATCTTCTTGGTTAAACTCATTCCTGGATTTATTGTTTTTTGAAATAATTATAAATGGGATTATTTTCTCATTTCTCTTTCTTATCATTTGTTATTAGTGTATAGAAATGCTGCAGTTTTTTGTATATTGATTTTGTATCCTAAATTTTTTCTGAATTCATTTTTTAGTTCTAAAAGTTTTTGGTATAATCTTGGGAGTTTCTATGTATAGCATCATATCATCTGCAAATAATGACATTTTTACTCCCTCCTTTACAATTTTGATGGCTTATATCTCTTTTTCTTTAATTGCTATGGCAAGGACTTCCAAAGCTATACTTAATAAAAGCAATAACAGTGAGCATCCTTCACTACTGCTTGATTGTAGGGAAGTAGCTTTCAGGTTTTCCTGATTGAGTGTGATATCAGCTATAGGTTTGCCATATATGGCCTTTATTATGTCCAAGTATAGTCCTTCTATATTCACTTTGTTGAGAGTTTTTATCACAATAGGATGTTCAATTTTGTCAGATCCGTTTTCTGCATCTATTAAGATAATTGTATGATTTTTACTCTTCAATTAATTAATGATGTTGTGGATCACATTTAATAATTTGTGGATATTAAACTGTCCTTGCACTGTTGAGATGAGTCCCACTTGACTGTGGTGTATGACCTTTTTTTATGTATTATTAAAATCAGTTTGCTAATATTTTGTTGAGAATTGTTGTGTCTGTGTTCTTCAGTGATATTGGCTCTTAATTTTCTTTCTTTCTTTTTTTTTTCATGTCCTTGTCTGATTTGGTATCAGAGTCATGAAAGCTTCCAAGAATTATTTCAGAAGTGTTTTTTCCTCTTCAGTTTTTTGGAATAGTTTGAGCAAGTTAGGCATTAATTCTTTAAATGTTTGGTAAAATTCACCTATGGAGATGTCTGGTCATGGACTTTTGATTATTGGGAGTCCTCTTAGATTACTGATTCACTTTAATTACTCTAATCAGTCTGCTAATATATTGTAGTTCTTCCTGATTCAGACTTAGGATATTTCACATTTCTCTAGGCTGTTCATTTTATTGGCATGTAAGTATTCATAGTAAGCTCTTAAAAATCCTTGTTTCTGTGGTGTCACTTGTAACTTATTTCTCATTTCTGATTTTATTTATTTGGGTCGTTTTTGGATGAGTCTTGCTAGAGGTTTGTCAATTTTGTTTATCTTTTCAGAGAAACAGCTTTTAATTTCATTAATCTTTTATATTATTTTTGAGTGTCTATTTCTGCTCAAATTTTATTTCCTTCCTTTTCCTAGCTTCCTCTTCTGTTCTCTTCTTTTTCTAATTTCTTTCTGTGTAAAGTTATGCTGCTTATTTGCGATTTTTCTTATTCCATGGTGTAGACCTGTGTCGCTATGATCTTCCCTCTTAGAACTATTTTTGCTGCATTCCATAGATTTGGAATTTTGTGTTTCTGTTTTCATTGGCTAAGGTTATTGTTTTATTTCCTCATTGACCCACTGTTTGTTTAATAGCATGTTGTTTAATTTCTGTGTGTTCGTATCTTTTGCATTTTTTTCTTGTTGTTAATTTCCAGTTGTATACATTTGTGATCAAAAAAGATACTTGGTATAATTTCAGTTTTCCTAAGTTTATTTAGCCTTGTTTTGTGGCCTAAATTGTGGATCTACACTGGAGAATATGAAAAGAATGTATATCATGAAAAGAATGTGTTTCCTGCCATCTTTAGTGTTCTTTCTGTGCTGCTGCTAAGTCACTTCTGTCCGACTCTGTGTGACCCCATAGACAGCAGCCCGCCAGGCTCCGCCGTCCCTGGGATTCTCTAAGCAAGAACACTGGAGTGGGTTGCCATTTCCTTCTCCAATGCATGAAAGGGAAAAGTGAAAACTGAAAGTGAAATCGCTCAGTCGTGTCCGACTCTTCGCGACCCCATGGACTGCAGCCTACCAGGCGCCTCCGTCCATGGGATTTTCCAGGCAAGAGTACTGGAGTGGGGTGCCATTGCCTTCTCCATTAGTGCTCTTTATATATCTAATAATTCTGTAGTCCAATGTGTCATTAAATGCCATGATTTCCTTATTGATTTTCTTTCTGGATGACCTAACCATTACTTTAAACAGGGTATTAAAGTCATCTATTATTATTGTATTACCATAATACTGTCTTTTTATATCTGATAATCTTTGCTTCTTGTATTAAGGTACTCCTTCCTATGTTGGATGCAGAAATATTTACACGTGTTATATCCTCTTATTGGATCAATCCTTTTTTCATTATGTAATGCCTTTCTTTGTCTCTTGTTATAGCTTTTTTTAAGAAGTCTATCTTGCTGGTGTAAGTATTACTACCTCAGCTTTGTTTTCATTTTCACTTACATGGAATATCTTTTTTCATACCTTCACTTTTTGTCTGTGTGTGTCTTTAGATCTGAGTCTCTTGTATAGAACATATAAACGAGTCTTGTAATTTTATGTATTCTGTTATCCTGTGCCTTTGGCTTGAAATAATTAATTCATTTACATTTAAAGTAATTATTGATAGGTATGAGAAAAAGTGGTACAAAACTGACCATAAAAAGACACGTGTTTACAATATGAGAACTCAGGAGGACAGAGCTTTCCACTGTTTGTCCTCAGCTGAAATTGTACATTTCAGGGATAGCAAGGTTTTTGCTGAACTGTGTAGGGTCACAAATCACCACAAGATATCATTATAATTAATTTTGAGGTTACAAATAAATGTTGGTAAATAGGTGATTTTGCAGGCACAGAATTCATGAAAAACGAAGATCAACTGTATATTCCTTGAGACTAGGCTGAATGCTAAATGAAGGCATACAGTATTGTTTGTGGCACTTTTATAGCACTTGTTTAGCAGAACATTCTCCCAGAGTTGGCAGGAGCCATTGAGGTCATGCATTTGAATCTCCAATACCAAGAAAGAATCTGTATATAATTTATCTGACACACTCTGCATAATCCTCAATTTTGGCATTGCATGGAAACACAGCCAAGAAGTTCATGAGGACATACAGTCTATTTGTAAAATAGATTATTGAAATGAAAGTTGATCAATAATTCATATCCATTTAAAACAGAAAAGCAACAAATCAAATAGTCCTATGCCAACAGCTTTACATTTATAATATCACTAAATCTCTAAGCATCTCCATGACAGATTATATTTTTATTTTGCCAAACATGAACTCAAACTCAGAATGGTTAGGTAACTTGCCCATAATTTCATAGCTAAATATGATGGAGAATTTGTAGTAATACAAAACTCGTGTATGTCAAATTGCAAAGTTTATGATTCTTATTTGTATCATTTCTGCCCATTGCCATGAACTTTTATCAATTTCTTTGATTGCACAGCAAAATTCTTTTAAATGCTGCTAATTGAAGAAGTGTTGTTCTTTCTGATGTTATTCAATATTTGCTGATCTTTCTGCCAGTTTAAGAAGCATAAGATAAAGCTTCTCAAAAGCTTGGCTTTCTGAACAAACTTCTCTTGGAAGATACTTTAAGGGAATATGTCTTTTAGTTCAGTTCAGTTCAGTTCAGTTGCTCAGTCATGTGTGACTCTTTACGACCTCATGGACTGCAGCATGCGAGGCCTCCCTCTCCATCACCAACTCCCAGAGTTTACTCAAACTCATGTCCATTGAGTCGATGATGCCATCCAACCATCTCATCCTCTGTCATCCCCTTCTCCTCCCAACTTCAATTTTTCCCAGCATCAGGGTCTTTTCAAATGAGTCAGTTCTTCTCATCAGGTGGCCAAAGTATTGGAGTTTCAGCTTCAGCATCATTCCTTCCAATGAATATTCAGGATTGATTTCCTTTAGGAAAGACTGGATGGATCTCCTTGCTGTCCAAGGGACTCTCAAGAGTCTTCTCCAACACCACAATTCAAAAGCATCAATTCTTCGGCTGTCGTCTTTCTTTATAGTCCAACTCTCACATCCATACATGACTACTGGAAAAACCAAAGCTTTTCAGAATGACCTTTGTTGGCAAATAATGTCTCTGCTTTTGAATATGCTGTCTAGGTTGGTCGTAGCTTTTCTTCCAAAGAGCAAGTGTCTTTTAATTTCATGGCTGCAGTCCCCATCTTCAGTGATATTGGAGACCAAGAAAATAAAGTCTGTCATTGTTTCCACTGTTTCCCCATTTATTTGCCATGAAATGATGGGGCCAGTTGCCATGATCTTAGTTTTCTGAATGTTGAGCTTTAAGCCAACTTTTTCACTCTCCTCTTTCACTTTCATCAAGAGGCTCTTTAGTTCGTCTTCACTTTCTGCCATAAGGGTGGTGTCATCCTCATATCTGAGGTTATTGATATTTCTGCCAGCAATCTTGATTCCAGCTTGTGCTTCATCCAGCATAGCATTTCTTATGATGTACTCTGCACATAAGTTAAATAAGCAGGGTAATAATATTCTGCCTTGATGTACTCCTTTCCCTATTTGGAACCAGTCTGTTGTTCCATGTCCAGTTCTAACTGTTGCCTCCTGACCTGCAAACAGATTTCTCGAGAGGCAGGTCAGGTGGCCTGGTATTTCCGTCTCTTTCAGAATTTTCCACAGTTTGTGGTGGTCCACACAGTCAAAGGCTTTGGCATAGTCAAAAAGCAGAAGTAGATGTTTTTCTGAAACTCTGTTACTTTTTCGATGATCCAACGGATGTTGGCAATTTGATCTCTGGTTCCTCTGCCTTATATAAATCCAGCTTGAACATCTGGAAGTTCACAATTCACATACTGTTGAAGCCTGGCTTGGAGAATTTTGAGCATTACTTTGCTAGCATGTGAGATGAGTGCAATTGTGCAGCAGTTTGAGCATTCTTTGGCATTGCCATTTTTTGGGATTGGAATGAAAACTGACCTTTTCCAGTTCTGTGGCCACTGGTGAGTTTTGCAAATTTGCTGGCATATTGAGTGCAGCACTTTCATGGTATTATCTTTTGGGATTTGAAATAGCTCATCTGGAATTCCATCACCTCTACTAGCTTAGTTCATAGTGATGCTTCCTAAGGCCCACTTGACTTCACATTCCAGGATGTCTGGCTCTAGGTGATTGATCACACCATCATGATTATCTGGGTCCTGAAGATATTTTTATATAGTTCTTCTGTGTATTCTTGCCATCTCTTTTTAGTATCTTACTTAAAATCTTTTACTTAAAGGATAGAATATTAAATCATGTGTGCAACAAAAAGACAACAGAAGAGTTTTGAAATAATTAGCATGGTGACTTCTTTATCTCCGCACTGAAATCTACCTAAATAGCCTTTTTCAATTAGTTAAATATAAATAATTACTTAGAATATACCCATGTCTTCCTTCTCTTTTATATATATATATATATATATATATATACACACACACACACACACCCCCACACACACATATGTGTGTGTGTGTAGTTTCAATTAGAGCGAAATCATTCTCTTCTATACATATAAAATCATGTGTTTTAATTTAGGAATTATTATTTATTTGCAAAAAGTAAGTATTTCTAAATTATTTGAAGTAGTTTCAAACTTACAGAAATTTTCAAGCACAGCACAAAGGTTTTTTTTTCTGTAATGTTTGAAAGGACGTTGCCAATATGATACTCCGTAAACAACAACATCCTTGTATAAAGCCACAGAGCAACCTATCCAAATCAGGAAGTCAGCATTGATATTTTGCTATCATTTTATCCTCAAGTTCTTTTCAAATTTCACTTTCTGTCCCAATAGTGCTTTTAGAGCAAAATTATTCATTTAGAATCACCTGTTGAATTTAGACTCTGTATCTCTTCAAATTGAAGGTAGAGTTGGCCCTTATTTTCAATGACTTTCATGACACTTTTGAGGCTTATAGGCTGGTTATTTTCCCTGATGACTCAGATGGTAAAAGAATCTGTCTGCAATGCAGGAGACCCCGGTTCAATTCCTGTGTCTGGAAGACCCCTGAAGAAGAGAATGGCTACCCACTTCAGTATTTCTGCTTGAAGAATTTCATGGACAGAGAAGCTTGATGGGGTTACAAAGAGTTAGGCATCATTGAGAGACTAACATTTTCACTTTCATATTTTAAAAAATGTCCCTGGAATTAGGTATTTCTAATATTTTCTCTTAGTTGGAGTTCACAGAATAATTGCAGAAGTGATGTTCTATCCAGTTATTGCATCTTCTCAGATGGTGTGTGTGCATGCATGCTTAGTTTAAATAGTTAATTTAAAAATTGATATTTATATGGAGTAAAGCTCTTCTGTTTTATTCAGTATGTTATAGTCTTAATTTCATTATTGATTTTGGTGCTAAATTGTCTTGAATTTAGGCAATGGAGCCCTTTAATCTGGCTTCTCTGATTTATGTCACATGTAGTTATTTTTTTTAACACTGTGTTCTTTCCTGAGCAAATTATTCCAGCTTCATGTGAAAAAAAATTGCAGCACCAGCCTTGGAATCAGCTATTTCTCCAAGGAATGCCAGTTTTTTGTTGTTGTTGTTTTTGTTTTTAGTGGAAAATGGATTTAGAAACTGAGATATAGTGATAGATGTAGTTGTTGCTATTGGGGTGGCACCTCTTCCAGGCCTTTTCAGTGGAAAAATCTAGAGAATATTTGTTATTTGTTACAGAATTATAATAAAGATTAACTAATGTGATAAAATATGCTAAGTGGAGTCTGGAGTCTGTCGTATATTCCTGTCATTGTTATTTTCTTTTCTGCCTTAATGTTTTGCATGTGGCCTTTGCTTGATTCATTCTTTTTCTGTTTCTTCATTTCCTTCACTGTTGTCAGTTTCTTTCTGCTCTTCTCAGCTGGCTGGCACAGCTGGTGGACTTCCAAGTTTAAGTCCTAAAAGCTTACTGCTTACCAGTAAAGAGATCAATAATACAGAAGAAAAGTCACAATTAGATGTTTACACAGGCCAGACCCCACCCCTGCACGAATAAATAATATGTTAAGTTAGGTAAATATTTATGTAACTTGCCATTTTAAAATCTAGCAAGTTAAAACACAGAAGTCTCAGCTTAATAGGTAAATTGCCAGTCACTGCCAGCAAATTTTGGCTATATAAAAATACTTAGTGCTAGATTTGCTACTCAATTTTCAAAAGATTTTGGAAATTCAATGAAACCTTCCAATTTAAAATTTGTTAACTAAGTATTTATTTGACTTAACATTTTACATGTTAAAAAATATACATGTCAGCATGGAATGAACTGAAAAGTTTTTATTTAAATAAAGTCAGGAAATATTTATATCTGAGTAGATTGAAGTTACCAGAAAAATGGCTGCTCTTTTTGCTCCTTTTTCTTACAAGCCAGATATGTATGTTCAATATAAGCCAAACATTTCCATTTTTATACTTGAGTGATGTTGTTCAGACCTTACTATGTGCAAGGAAAAAATGCTAGACATTGCAGTGGATAGACAGATAAAAATGCTGGATATTCTCTCCTTAAGACATTATAACAATGTAAGGGGAAGAACAAGTATAAGAAAATAAGGAGAAAGGAAAAATAGCCCTTGAACTAAACTAAAATATATATGATGATAAAGTAAAGAACTATGGGATTTCAGATTAGAGAGAGATTAAATTGAACAGATAAAGCTAAAAAGAAAAAATAACGTTCCGTGAATTTAGTAATTAAGCTGATTTGTTAACATTTAGTAAAATGGAGATTGAGAAGCAGAGATCAGCATTTGAAAACATGTTGAGTGAGGAGATAGAGTACTTGAGGATTTGTAAGGCAAAGGTATTTGTAATAGGTCTAAAAGTATATAAAATAGCATGAAGATCATGACAGTCAAATTTATTTTAACATGATATGATGGGTACCAAGTGGTACAGCTCTATAGAAGTGGAAATAAATTTAAAAGGAAGAGGATCATGAGAAAATAAAATTGTCATTTTGTTTGAATGGAGGGAGTGGGAGAGCTAAAGAAGAAAAAATGAAAATGTCCCATATTTTCTGTTCTAAGTGATAAGGAGTGTGTCTTTAATATAATAAGAGTGGAGAAAAGTTGATTTGTGAGGGGCAAGATGGTTAATCCATATTTTAATTATAAATATAAAAATGAAGTAACTAATTCATTTATTCTTTAGAAAATTTGAGTAAAAACAGTGGGTCAAGTGCTGGATCTTGGCAATCAATGTAGAGGAGCAAATAAGGACATGTCTTGTCCAAGGAAATTATAGTGTAGAAAATACTGTACTAGAAGTAAGCATATGGTACAGTTGAAGCACAGAAAATGGGCAGTCGGGAAAGACCATGTGGATACAAAGAAAATGCGGCCAATCTGAAAGCCATGGAAGGAAGGTTCAAGATTGTGATGTAGGAAGAGCCTGAATTTACTTCCTCTCATGGATACAACGAATATATTCCTACATATGGATCAGTTCCCTCTGAAAAGAACCTTAGAACTGGCTGAACAACACTGTTCTAGTAGGTGCAGCATTCTGCTTCTGGACTTAAGGCAGTGCACATGCACAGATGAGCTGCACACAACTATATATATCTGCACATTTTAAAAGATGCTGCCTGAAGGTGTGGCATCTAATCAGCCTGAAGCTAGATGTTAAATGAGATTTACCTCCTTGGAATAGTGACAGGCTTCAGCACACCCTCAACAGCAGGAACATATCAAGAATTAATTGGGTGGCACCTGGCACAGAGCTGAGGTAGATAAATGTCCTAAGTTCTACCTTCCCATACAATGGAGGGCCACAGTGGGGTCAGCAAGTGCCTTGAGCCTCACCATCCCCACACAGTAGTTGACTCATAACTGGGTCTGGTGAGTGTCCTGAGCTCTGTCCACCCTGCACAAAGACCAAGCCACAACTCTGCCAGGCAATTTTCCCAAACTCTGGCTTCCCCACATAGCAACCCTGGCCATAACACAGCCAGCAGATGGATGCAGCCCACAGAAGTGATGCTTGTTGCAAAGTGCCTGGTTCTGACGGCAAGGGAAGATCAGATATGTGGTTACTAGAAACAGTGAGAAGGAGATGGGGAATTAGATGAAGGCATAAAATTTCAGTTGTAAGTAAGTACTAGGGATGTAATGTACAACATAATTAACATGATTAGCACTGCTGTGTCTTATATGTGAAAGTTGTTCAGAGTAAATTCTAAGAGTTCCTATCACAAGGAAAATACTTTTTCTTTTTCTTTTATTTTATACCTATGCAAAGTAATGGATATTCATTAAACTTTTTATGGTACTTATTTCATGATGTATGTAAGACAAAATATTATGCCATACTCCTTAAACTTATACAGTACTACATGTCAATCATTTCTCAGAACTGGAAGGAGAAAAACGGAAAACATGGAAAAGTTAAGAAAAACCTCACCAGAAAAAGTAAATCAATAAGAAGGTTGTAGATTAGTCACTTATAAAGCAAGTACAAAGGATAAAAAACCAAAGGAGTAAAATTAATTAAAAACGTAATAACTAGTTAAAAGATAAATAAAAGATGTAAAATGTGTCATCAAAACCATGGGGCAATGAGCAACGATATAATGCTTTGGAGTATGCTCACAATTAGGTTACTGGCAAATTAAAATGAATGTTATATGCATAGGATGTTACATGTGAACTCACAGTAACCACAGAGAAAAACTTTATAGTAAATACATAAAATGAAGTACGAACCTAAACATAAATTAGAGAAATCAATAGAACCACAGAAGCAAAAAAAAAAAAAAAGAAATAGAGAAGAAATACAAAAGCAGTAGGAAACACGTAACAAAATGGAAATAAGTTTATACCTATCAATATTTATTTAAAACAAATTGACTAATATCTCCAATCAAAGACCTGAGTGGCTGAATGGATTAGAAAACAAGATACTGCTATATATGTCTCTCTATAAGAGACTTGCTTTAAAAGTGAGCACACTCACAAACTAAAAGTTAAACGATAGGAAAACATATTCCATGAAAATAGAAACAAACAAGAAAAAAACAAAAATGCAGGTATAGCTATACATATATCAAAAAAAAAAGACTTTAAAATAAAGAGTGAAATAGACAAAGATAGGTGTTGTTTTTGTAATTTAGTTAGTAAGTCGTGTCTAACTCTTTACCACCCCATGGACTGTAGCCTGCCAAGCTCCTCTGTTTATAGGATTTCCCTAGCAAG
Organism: Okapia johnstoni; assembly: GCA_024291935.2. Classification (NCBI taxonomy): domain Eukaryota; kingdom Metazoa; phylum Chordata; class Mammalia; order Artiodactyla; family Giraffidae; genus Okapia; species Okapia johnstoni. The sequence continues at coordinate 46,083,548 of CM044310.1, read as the reverse complement.
AATCCTCGAAGAAGGCAATGGCACCCCACTCCAGTACTCTTGCCTGGAAAATCCCATGGACGGAGGAGCCTGGTGGGTTGCAGTCCATGGATGGGGTCGCTGAGAGTCGGACACGACTGAGTGACTTTACTTTCACTTTTCCCTTTCATGCACTGGAGAAGGAAATGGCAACCCACTCCAGTATTCTTGCCTGGAGAATCCCAGGGACGGCAGAGCCTGATGGGCTGCCGTCTATGGGGTCACACAGAGTCGGACACGACTGAAGCGACGCAGCAGCAGCAGCAGCAGCAGCAGCAAGAATCCTGGGGTGGGTTGCCATTTTCCTTTCCAGGGGATCTTCTTGACCCAAGGATCAAAACTGCATCTCCTGCATTGGCAGATGGATTCTTCACCACTGAGCCAGCAGGGATGCCCAAAATAGGTGTTACATTATGCTGAAGGGGTCAATGAAACAAGAGTATATGACACTTATAAACATTTATGCACCCAACATAGGAGGATCTAAGTATATAGAGTAAGTATTAACAAAAATAAAGGGAGAAATAAACATCAATACAATAACTGTAAGGGACTTTAATGCTTCAAATTCATCAGTGACTAGATCTTTCAGATAGGAAATCAATAAAGGAATACTGGCCTTATGTTAGACTTGTTAGATATATCTGGAATATTCTATCTAAAAACTGAACAATACACATTATTTTCAAGTGTATATGGAAAATTGGTCAGGATACGTCACATGTAAGGCCACAAAACAAGACTGTATACTCTTAGGAAGACTTAAATCATATCAGGCATCTTTTCTGACTATGGTGATACTTAACTAGAAATAGATTATAGGAAGAAAACTAGAAAAAAACACAAGATGAGTAGGCTAAACAGCACACTGCTGCTGCTACTGCTGCTAAGTCGCTTCAGTCGTGTCCGACTCTGTGCAACCCCATAGATGGGGGCCCACCAGGCTCCCCCGTCCCTGGGATTCTTCAGGCAAGAACACGGGAGTGGGTTGCCATTTCCTTCTCCAATGCATGAAAGGGAAAAGTGAAAGTGAAGTCGCTCAGTTGTGTCTGACTCTTAGTGACCCCTTGGACTGCAGCCTACCAGGCTTCTCTGTCCATGGGATTTTCCAGGCAAGAATACTGGAGTGGGGTGCCATTGCCTTCTCCAAAACAACACACTACTTAACAACCAATGGGTCAATAAAGAAATCAAAGAGGAAATTTAAAAAATGCCTTTAGACAATTGAAAATGGAAACACAACGTTCCCAAATATATTTTGTTGCTGTTGTTCAGTGGCAAAGTTATGTCCAACTCTTTGTGACCCCATGGTCTATGGGTCTATATGGAGCATGTGGTCTATGGAGCACATCAGTCTCCTCTGTCCTCCACTGTCTCTTGGAGTTTGCTCAAATTCATGTCCAGTGAGTCAGTGATGCTATCTAACCATCTCATCCTCTGCCACCCCCTTCTCCTTTTGCCTTCAATCTTTCCCAGCATCAAGGTATTTTCCAATGAGTTGGCTCTTCAAATCAGGTGGTCAAGATATATATAATACAGCAAAAGGGGTTCTAAGAGGGGTTGATATCTAAAATGTATAAATAACCCATACAATTTAATATCAAAAAGGCAAATAACTCACTTAAAAGATGGGCAGAAAATGTAAACATTTTCTCAGAGGAGACATACAGAACCAGCATCCACATAAAAAAGATGCTCAACTTCATTAATCATTAGGGAAATGCCAGTCAAAATCACAAAGATACATCACCTCACACCAGTCAGAATGTCTATTTTATCAGAAAGTAAATAAAAAAACAAGTGTTGGAAAGAATGTGGAGAAAAGGGAACTCTCATATACTGTTTGTAAATTGATGTAGCTAGTATAGAAAACAATATGGAGGTTTCTCAAAAATCTAAGCATAGAATTATGTTACAATTCAGCAATTCAATTTCTGAGTATGTATCCAAAGGAAACAAAAACACTAAGTGGAAACAGTGTAGAATTGTAATAGTTCTAAAATAAACATAGGCACATGTATGTTTTTTGCAGAACTATTACAATTGCAAGTATGGAAGCAACCTACATGATAGATGATAGATGAATGGATGATATAGTGGTATATGCATATACAATGGAATGTTAGCCATAAAAAGAATGAAATGCCAATTGTGATCGCATAAATGAACCTTGAGGATAGTCTAAATCAAATATGTCAAAGACAAAAGCCATATGAATTCTCTTATATGTAGAATCTAAAAAACAAATGAATGAAACAGAAGCAGACTCATAGATACAGAGAACAAGCCGGTGCTTGCGTGGGGAGGGCTCTGGGATTATGGTTGAAGTAGGTGAAGGGGAATAAGTGGTATTTTAGTTATAATATAAATGAAAAATCCATGTGTATGTAATGTATAACATAAAAATACAGTCAATAATATTATAATAACTGTTCATGGTGGCAGATGGTAACTAGACTTATCCTGGTCATCATTTCAGAACATGAGTCACTTGTATACTTGAAAATAATATAATATTATATGTTGATTATAACTGAACAAAAAAATAAGAAAACCAAGGAGACAGATCTCAGAAGAAACCAAGCATCATCTTAGACATCTAGGTTCTATTGCAACACTCATCTTAGACCTCTAGATTCTAGAACGATGAGAAAATAAATTTCTGTTTTTTAACACTCTTTGTCTGTGGAGCTTTGTTAGGGTAGCTCCAGCAAACTAATACTATTTATAAACAGATTTTTTCCGATATATAAAATGAACTAAAGACATATTTTCTACAGAATGCGTAGCATTTTCACTAAACATTAAAATATAAATTGAGAGCCTATACACAGTTTTTAGAATTTCATGTGTGAATTTATTTCTGGATCAGTAGCTCCTCTACCACTTTTACTTTATTTACAGTTAAATCATTAAGGAAGTTATCTTTCAAAATGAATTCAAGCAAATTAATATTAAAGTACAAAAATAAAAGACATGAAAGGAAGATTACTATTCTATGTCAATAAGCTTTATCAGTAAAATATTATATGATACAATATTTTGCAAATGTGAGACTGATTAAATATGTAGCTCACTTAACAAATTATGCAAATAAGCAAATTCCAATAGATAACTTGACCCTCATAATTGGTAATGTATATGATATTGTCAACAATTTACAGTGTACATGAGATAATTCTCTGAAACATGTAATGTGAGCAATAAAATATGTAAAATCAAGAGCTAAAGTATATAGCTTAGTCAGTAAAACTTGGCAAGCATAATAATTAAACAATTTACTGAAACTGCAAAATATGCAAAAAGGAACAAGGGAATCTTATTTGTTAAACTGTACTGTTGAATAATCAATAGGTAATTTCAGAGAATTTGATTTGAAAAACAAGCTGTTATAATGATCTATGCTGCTCCATCAGCAAATTATGTACCTCAGTCATTAAGCTATATGAAATATTAATTGGCTAAGTATGGGATTTTATGATTGCAGCAAAGGAAATTCATTGAGATACTAAAGTGTTTATGTGCATAATTTAAAAATCTTAAATGCCATCTTGGAGGATTTTTCAGCTTGCTTATATTAAATTCCCTTCAGACTGCCCCCCCCAACACACACACACTATTTTAGCAAATGTTGACAGATAATTATGGTCTACAAAGTTAAATGCTTAAATAAAAATGAGTAATAGTACCAAACTGCTTTGAGTATTTTACTTATGATTATGACCTAGTAATGAGTGCCAGCAGAGAAGGCAATGGCTCCTCACTCCAGTACTCTTGCCTGGAAAATTCCATGGATGGAGGAGCCTTGTAGGGTGCAGTCAATGGGGTCGCCAAGAGTCAGACACGACTGAACAGCTTCACTTTCACTTTTCACTTTCATGCATTGGAGAAGGAAATGGCAACCCACTCCAGTGTTCTTGCCTGAAGAATCCCAGGGCGGGGGAGCCTGGTGGGCTGCCGTCTATGGGGTCGCACAGAGTCAGACACGACTGAAGCGACTTAGTAGCAGCAGCAGCAGCGATGAGTGCCAGACTATTTATTCCACTTTAGATAACCATAAAACTGGACAGAAAACATGAAGCAACTGTTTTCAAAAAGTAGAGTATACGGAATATAAGAGTGTTATTCCTGACAAATATAAGTTCAAGCAGTGAGCCCCATGATACCTCTAGCTCTATGTATAAGGACAGTTTCTGAATCACAGAGTAGTAAACTAAAGACTAGGAAGAGCAAAATGGTTTCATTGAACTGAGAAAGCAGAAATTGCAGTTCTAGTCAGTTGGAATTGAGCACAGGAGAAAAGGTGATTGTACAGAGAGGAGACCTCAGATTCAGTGCATGGTTCATTATGAAAAATTGGGTGAGGGCCATGTTATATATTTGCAGGGTGAGACTATAATAATTCTACAATAGAATAAAAGCTATAGAGTTTAAAAATAGGAAGAAATACTAGAAATCAATTAGTCTTTGTAGACATCGACTATATATATATATATACCTCCAGCATATATGATTCATATATATTTGAATATATATATATATAGGTTGTGCTGGGCATTTGTTGTGGTGCATGGGCTTCTGCAGTTGTGGCACATGATCTCCAGAGCATGCAAGCTCCAGAGCATGTAAACTCAGTAGTTGCAGAGTGTTGAATTAGTTGCCTCTTGGCATGTTCCTGACGAGGGATTGAACATGTGTCCCCTGTCTTGGAAGGCAGATTCTTTACCATTGTACCAACAAGGAAGTCCCTTCTGCATTTGATGCTAGAATGGTTGAATCCTAGGAGTAAAATCCATGCCCCAAAATAAGACCTACTCTATGCCACCCTAAAATAGCCTAAAACTAACAAGACCTTCAGGTATTTTAAGTTGAATACTGACTCAATAATTAGAGTGAAAAATATTACTAGCTGGGCTACTGAGAAATTTGAGTGTGACAGAAGAAAAGTTCAATAAACTTGAAGACAGTTAAATAAACAATTCTCCAATGATAAATTTGAAGTGAGTATACTGTGTCTAGATGGGCTTCTCAGGTGGCTCAGTGGTAAAGAATCCACCTGCCAATGCAAGAGACGTTAAGAGACTCGGGATCCATCCCTGGTTCGAGAAGATCCCCTGGAGTAGGAAATGTCAACCCACTCCAGTATTCTTCCCTGGTATATCCCATGGAGAGAGGAGTTTGGTAGGCTACAATCCATGGGGTCACAAAGAGTTGGACAGGACTGAATACCACCACCCATGAGTGGGAAAGGTGCTGGTAATAATAGTTGGATGGGAAGTTGCAGGCACATTGAGATATATTAGAAGATTCATTCTGCTAAATGTGGATGAGTGTTGGAATCAGAGGCTGAGAATTTGCTCACAAAATCCTTAGGAGACTCAAAAAAATGAAGTAGAGATGGTGAAATCAATGTGAGGGACAAAATCTGTTGTGTGAAGCAAATGAAACAGTGCTTCACAATTCATTAAAAATGGGATAGAAGAGAGTCTGATAAGGAGCAGTCCAAAGAGTGATGACCCATATTTCTTAGATTTATTCACTGGATATATGAAAAAAATGATGTATTAATTAGTTTAACAAAAATTTTTTGAATGCTTATCATGTATTGGGAATTATTGTGGTGTTGGAGATACAATAGTAAATAATAGAGTCAGGAACTCCTGCCTTCATGGAGATTTTACATGATAGAAAAACGGATGATGAAAATAAAAAATACCGTGAATCATCTTATTTTTGTTGTTCAGTTACTAAGTCATGTCTGACTCTTTGTAACCCTGTGGACTGTGGATGCCAGGCTCTTCTGTCCTTCATTATCTCCTGGAATTTGCTCAAATTCATGTCCACTGAGTCAGTGATGCTCTCCAACCATCTCATCCTGTGGCATCCCCTTCTCCTTTTGCCTTTGGCCTTTCCAAGCATCAGGGTCTTTTTCAATAAATCAGCTCTTTGCATCAAGTGGACAAAATATTGGCGCTTCAACTTCAAAATCAGTCCTTCCAGTGAATATTCAGGGTTGATTTCATTCAGGATTGAATTGTTTGATCTCCTTGCAATCCAAGGGACTCTGAAGAGTCTCTCCAGCACCATAATTCAAAAGCATCAATTCTCTGGCACTCAGCCTTCTTTATGGTCCAGATCTTCCATCCATATGTGAGTAGTGGAAAAACCATAACTTTGACTATACGGACCTTTTTCAGCAAAGTAATGTCTCTGCTTTTTAATATGCTGTGTAGGTTTGTCATAACTTTCCTTCTAAGGAGCAAGCATCATTTACTTTCATGGATGCAATCACTGTCCACAGTTTTTTTAGAGCTCAAGATAATAAAATCTGTCACTGGTTTCCCCATCTATTTGCCATGAAGTGATGGGACCAGATGCTACAATCTTAGGTTTTTTTTAATGGTGAGTTTTAAGCCAGCTTTTCATTCTTCTTTAACCCTCATTGAGAGGCTCTTTAGTTCCTCTTCACTGTCTGCCTTGAGAGTGGTATCATCTGCATATCTGAGTTTGTTGATATTATATTTCTCCTGGCAATCTTGATTCCAGCTCATGGTTCATCCAGCCCAGCATTTTACATAATGTACTCTGCATAGAAGTTAAAAAAGTAGGGTGTCGATGTCCAGGCTGTTGTACTCTTTTCCCAACATTGAACCAGTCCATTGTTCCATGTCTGGTTCTAACTGTTGCTTCTTTACTTGCATACAGGTTTCTTAGGAGACCGATAAGGTGTTCTGATATTCCTATCTCTTTAACAATTTTCCATAGTTTGTTGTGATCCACACAGTCAAAGGCTTTTGCATAGTCAGCGAAGAAGTGGATGTTTTCCTGGAATCCCCTTGCTTTCTGTATGATCCAACAAATGTTGGCAGTTTGAGTTCTGGTTCATTTGCCTTTTCAAAATCCAGCTTGTACATCTGTAATTTCTTGGTTCACATACTGCTGAAGATTGGCCTGAAGGATTTTGAGCATAATGACCTTGCTAACATGTGCAATTGTATGATAGTTTGAACATTCTTTGGCATTGCTCTTCTTTGGTATTAGAATGAAAACTGACATTTTCCAGTCCTGTGGCCATTGCTGAGTTTTCCAAATTTGCTGGCATATTGAGTGTAGCACTTTAATAGCATCATCCTTTAGATTTTTAAATAGCTCAGCTGCAATTCCATCACCTCTACTAGCTTTGTTCTTATTGTAGTAATGCTTCCTGAGACCTGAGCTTCCCTGGTGGCTCATATTGTAAGGAATCTGCCTCCAATGCAGGAGACCCAGGTTCAATCTTGGGCCAGGAAGATCTCTCAGAGAAGGTAGTGGCTACCCACGCCAGTATTCTTGTCTGAAGAATTTTATGGACAGAGAGGCCTGGTGGGCTACAGCCCATAGTGTTGCAAAGAGTTGGACACAATTTGGCTACTAATGCACTTCCTTAAGGCCCACTTGACCTCACACTCCAGGATATCTGTCTCTAGGCAAGTGAAAACACCATCATGGTTATCCAAGTCATTAAGACCAGTTTTGTATACTTCTGTGTTTTCTTGCCACCTCTTGTTAATCTCTTCTGCTTCTGTTAGGTCCTTACTTCTTTCCTTTATCATGCCCATCCTTGCATGAATCATCCCCTTGATTTCTCCAATTTTCTTGATGAGATCTCTGGTCTTTCTCTTTTTATTGTTTTCCTTTATATCTTTGCATTGTTCATTTAAGGAGACCTTCCTATATCTCCTTGCCATTCTCTGGAACTTTGCATTCAGTTGGGTATCTTCCCCTTTCTCCTTTGCCTTTCACTCTCTTCTCAGCTATTTGTAAGTCTTCCCCAGACAACCATTTTTCCTTCTTACATTTCTTTTTCTTTGGGATGTTTTTGGTCATAGCCTCCTGTATAGTGATACAAACTTCTGTCCATAGTTCTTTGGGGACTCTATCAGACCTAGTCCCTTGAAACTCTTTGTCACCTTATGTATAATCATAAAGGATTTGATTTAGGTCATACCTGAATGGCCTAGTAGTTTTCCCTACTTTCTTCAATTTAAGCCTGGGATTTGCCATAAGGAGCTCATAATCTGAGCCACAGTCAGCTCCAAGTCTTGTTTTTGCTGACTGTATAGAGCTTTTCCATCTTTGGCTACAAAGAATATAATCAATCTGATTTCAGTACTGACCGTTTATATACATGACATGGTGATATCCACGTATAGAGTTGTCTCTTGTGTTGTTGGAAAAGGGTGTTTGCTATGACCAGTGCCTTCTCTTGGCAAAATTCTATTAGCCTTTGCCCTGCTTAATTTTGTATTCCAAGGCCAAACTTGCCTGTTATTTTAGGTATGCCTTGACTTGTTCTGTTTGCATTCCAGTCCCCTATGATGTAAAGGACATCTTTTGTTTGGTGTTAGTTCTAGAAGATCTTGTAGGTCTGCATAGAACTGGTCAACTTCTGCTTCTTTAGCATTTGTGGTTGGGGCATAGACTTGGATTACTGTGATGTTGAAAGGTCTTAAGTCATTTTAGAATGTTCATTTTGCTGTATGAACTGAAACTTTGCTAGCTATCAGACTAAGAAAAAAGTAAAATTATAATCTTATGCCCTAAAATTCAGAGAAATAAAAATTCTCTGAAATATACCTTGGATGTAATTAATATACACTTAAATTTATTTGACCACAGTGAGTATACCTGGTGGATATTGCAAAGGAAAATTAGTAAATTTAACAACATCAAGTAAACATTGTAGCAGTTCTACTTGGAGAAATGAACTCTGGAAAATAGCCAGAAGATTACAGTTTACAGTTTTGAAAAAGTGAAGAGTTTAAATGTCTGAAAATAAATGATTGATTTTAAAACACATCAGTACAATTATACCAGTAGTTCCCAAGACTCTTATCAATTAGAATCCATTGAGGAGCTTGATAAAACTACAGATTTTCTTACTTCATTCAAACTAAATAATCAATATTTCTGATGGTTAATCCTAACTTGCTGTCTGTGTATCTGTTGACATACAGCTGATTTATAATATTTAATTAATTTCAGTGTACAGATAGTGATTCAGTATTTTTATAGCTTATATACTCCATTTAAAGTTATTGTAAAATATTGGCTATTTTCCACATACTGAACAATATATCCTGGTAGCTTATTTATTTTATACATAGTAGTTTGTACCTCTTAATTCCCTACTCTTATGTTTTCCCCTCCCTGCTTCTCTCTCCTCATTGTTAACCATTAGTTTGCTTACTATATCTGTGAATCAGTTTCTGTTTTCTCATGTGTGTGTGTGTACTAATTTGACTCACTCATATCTGATTCTTTGTGACCCTATGGACCATAGCCCACCAGGTTCCTCTGTCCATGGGATTCTCCAAGCAAGAATGCTGGAGTGTGTTGCTGTGCCTTCCTCCAGGGGATCTTCCCAACCCAGGGATCAGACCATGTCTCTTTTGTCTCCTGCATTAGCAGGCAGGTCCTTTATCACTAGCACCTCCTGGGAAGCCCTCTCTTTTCTCATATTCATTCCATATTTTTCAGATTATATATAAAATGATAATATACAACATTTATCTTTCTCTGACACCTCTAGATCCATGTTGTAGAAGATGTCATTAATCCATTTTTATGGCTTAGTAGTATTCTGCTGTATGTACATATACATATATATGTGCCACATAATCTTTATCCATTCATCTGTTGATAGGCATTTTGGATGTTTTCATATCTTGACTTTTATAAATAATTTGCTGTGAACATTGAGGTGCATATATTTTTTGAATTAGTGTTTTTGTTTTTCTTTGGCATATACCTAGGATTGAAATTGCTGAATCTATGGTAGTTCTATTTTTAGTTGTTTGAGGAACCTCTGTATTGTATTCTATGGTAGATGCACTAATTTACATTCCCACAAATATGCTAAGGTTCCCTTTTCTCCACATCCTTGTCAGGATTTGTTATTTGTGGTCATTTTGATTATAGGCATTCTAACTGGTCTAAGGTGATAGCTCATTGTAGTCTTGATTTGCATTTCCCTGATGGTTAGTGATATGGAGCATATTATCATGTGCCTGCTAGTCATCTGTATATCATCTTTGGAGAAATGCCTATTCAGGTCTTCTGCCCATTTTTAAGTTTTATTTATTTTTTTAATATTGAGTTGTATAAGCTGTTTGTATATTTTGGATATTAATTCCATATCATTCATATCATTTTCAATTATATTCTCCCATTTAGTAGGCTGAGAACACGTATTTTTTAAGCTGTCCTTCAAATGATTGGCATATAAGAGCCATCATTGGTACATAATGGAATGCTGTGTGGGCATCAAAATGTTTGCAGCAGAATATTTAGTGACATGATCCGTGCTAAGTCGTTTCAGTCATGCCAACTCTTTGCAACTTTGTGGACTGTAGCCTGTCTGGCTTCTCTGTCCATGAGATTCTCTTGGCAAGAATACTGGAATGGGTTTCCATGCCCTTGTCCAGGGGATCTTCCTGACCCAGGGATTGAATCCCAATCTCTTACATCTCCTGCATTGGCATGTGGGTTCTTACCACTAACGTCACCTAGGAAACCTGATATATGTAATACCTGATACATAATACACTATTAAGCAAAAGAGCAATACCAAGGAGTATGTGCATTATAATATAGTTTTATTATCTAAAACACACACTTACACACTGAAACACATACACAATTTTACAGACATAGATCAACACATTTAAATAATTATAACAATTATAAATTGTTTATAATTTAATGTTTTCTATTGTTTTCAATTAAATTGTTTTTAATCACTATAATAATTATTTAAGTGTGTTGCTCTGTTTCTGTGAAATTGTGTATGTGTTTCTGTGTGTGTGTGTGCACTCATTTTAGGTATGAAATGATTTAATGACTAATATTTAACAATTTGAACTTGAAAGCCTATGTCAGGATATTCACATGCTTCTGTTTTTCTTGTTTTAATTTCAAAAACTTAATTGAGAGAAAGAATGCTTTTTAATTCTCCCTAAGCAGTCTATATTTTGGAATTGCAGACAGCTGCAGGAACGCACATCCTAAAGACAGAAGACAGAACCATAATTTCACTGCCTTCAAAGATCATACTTTTAGAATAATATGTTGGTAATGTTTACTGCTTAGTGTAGTCTAATAGCATAGCTAGATAAATGACTCTAGAGATGAAGATTCAAATTCTTGCTCTAGTAAACTAGCAGAATGATTCCATATTTCTAAAACTATTGTTGTTTCACTCACCCTTAAAGCTATTTACTTGTTTAGAAAGGCCTCATGTATAAAAAGTTATTGGAACTCAAAATAAGAAAATTTATTTGGAGATAGAATAGAGAACTCAGATAAAGGATGCCAGTGAAATACAAAATAACCTTCAAACTTCCTGATCATCAACTAGTCAACTGAATAAGAATTTTATTTGTGCTTTGAAATATGACTGTAGCATTATGGAAGCAATTTCTAATAAACTCTATAAACCTTGATTTATCACACATACTTGGAGGATGTAGTATTATTTTTCTTATTTTGATCAACATAGTTTTGCCTACCAAAATGAGTAGAGTATAATTTCAAAAACTTAGCATAGAACAAAATTTTCATATTGAGAAAATAATAATGAACATAATTATACTTGGGGTGAGTAAAACTTGCTTCAGAGTGTGCAGTGCCTTGGATTGTTATTATGAATCTTTGTCTTTCCTGCATAAATATTTCACTGATACAGGAAGACAAGAATGACTACACACCAATTCTGAGTCATACTCAGAGAAGGAATTATATAATAGGTTTTGTTTAGTTTTATTCATATTTGTTTTGTTTATAAGGTTTATAATTATTGGTGTATGATATAAACAGAATTTTCTCATGTAGAGAAAATATGCTAATTTTTATTCAAAAATATAGGTAATGATGGATTCCCATTATAAGTTAAAGATACTGACCAATTTACTTAATAAAATGAAAAATAAAACAGCCAGTGAGCTTATTTTCTCTGAAAAATTTTTAGAGATGTTAAGAAAATTCCTCGCTTTACTTCTATCAAGGATCCTGTATAGAATCAACAACAAGGATGGATCATTCAGGTATGCTTTGTAAGTCAAAAATGTTGTGGTTTTGTTACAAGATATTTGGGTACAATACCAGTTAATGCTAAATAAATGATATTTCCAGTAGAGCTGTCTTTCCTGAGGCAGGCGTCTAGTGAATTAAGAAGCAGAAAAAAAGCAGAGATTGAATCTAAAACTGAAATTTTGACTGTTTGACCTTGGGTAAATTTATTTGCCTTTTCTAGGTATTGCTGCACACTCTGAAGCAAACAAACAAAAAACCCAAAGTGAAACAAAATAAAGGGTAGAAGGCACTTGGGTTGCAGTTTTGTGATGTAATGGATTATAATGAAAGAATCCCAACAGATTGTTTGATGCAGAGTTAGCTTAAGAAAAGCTATATCTTCTTATTTCTGAGAAGTAGAGTGGTTTAATAGGAGAACTTTTAATTTCACTTCTAAATGTGGTCTTGTGAGAAGTCATTTAACTTTTCTGAGCTTTTATCCTCTGACATTAAAATGGAGAAGAAATACTCAAGCTTTGGGATCATAGATGTATAATTTTGCCATTCTAATCACAATTTACTTTTACCTAACATTTTTACTAAGATTGGTACATATTTATGGGAATAAAATTTGAAATTATGCATATATAATTATGATTTGTACATAAACTTTATGTATATTTGTATTGTAATATATATTGACTATGTAAGAGGAGCTGACTGTGGCTCAGATCATGAACTCCTTATTGCCAAATTCAGACTTAAATTGAAGAAAATGGGGAAAACCAATAGACCATTCAGGTATGACCTAAGTCAAATCCCTTATGATTATAAGTGGAAGTGAGAAATAGATTTAAGGGACAAGATCTGATAGACAGAGTGCCTGATGAACTATGGATGGAGTTTCATGACATTGTACGGGAGACAGGGATCAAGACCATACCCAAGAAAAAGAAATGCAAAAAAGCAAAATGGCTGTCTGAGGAGGCCTTACAAATAGCTGTGAAAAGAAGAGAAGCAAAAAGAAAAGGAGAAATGGAAAGATATACCCATTTGAATGCAGAGTTCCAAAGACAGCAAGGAGAGATAAGAAAGCCTTCCTCAGCAATCTATGCAAAGAAATAGAGGAAAACAATAGAATGGGAAAGATTAGAGATCTCTTCAAGACAATTAGAGATACCAAGGGACCATTTCATGCAAAGATGGTCTCAGTAAAGGACAGAAATAGTATGAACCTAGCAGAAGCAGAAGATATTCAGAAGAGGTGACAAGAATACACAGAAGAACTATACAAAAAACATCTTCACGACCCAGATAATCACGATGGTGTGATCACTCACCTAAAGCCAGACATCCTAGAATGTGAAGTCAAGTGGGTCTTAGGAAGCATCACTACGAACAAAGCTAGTAGAGGTGATGGAATTCCAGTAGAGCTATTTCAAATCCTAAAATGCTGTGCTGTGAAAGTGCTGCACTCAATATGTCAGTAAATTTGGAAAACTCAGCAGTGGCCACAGGACTGGAAAAGGTCAGTTTTCATTCCAATCCCAAAGAAAGGCAATGATAAAGAATGCTCAAACTACCACACAATTGCACTCATCTCACATGCTAGTAAAGTAATGCTCAAAATTCTCCAAGCCAGGCTTCAGCAATACACGAACCGTGAACTTGCAGATGTTCAAGCTGGTTTTAGAAATGGCAGAGGAACCAGAGATCAAATTGCCAACATCCGCTGGATCATCGAAAAATCAAAAGAGTTTTGGAAAAACTCAACTCCTGCTTTATTGACCATGCCAAAGCCTTTGACTGTGTGGATCACAATAAACTGTTGACAATTCTTCAAGAGATGGGAATACCAGACCACCTGACCTGCCTCTTGAGAAACCTGTATGCAGGTCAGGAAGCAACAGTTAGAACTGGACATGGAACAACAGACTGGTTCCAAATAGGGAAAGGAGTACGTCAAGGCTGTATATTGTCACCCTGCTTATTTAACTTCTGTGCAGAGTACATCATGAGAAACGCTGGGCTGGATGAAGCACAAGCTGGAATCAAGATTGCTGGGAGAAATATCAATAACCTCAGATATGCGGATGACACCACCCTTGTGGCAGAAAGTGAAGAAGAACTAAAGAGCCTCTTGCTGAAAGTGAAAGAGGAGAGTGAAGAAGTTGGCTTAAAGCTCAACATTCAGAAAATTAAGATCATGGCATCCGGTCCCATGACTTCATGGGAAATAGATGGGGAAATATTGGAAACAGTGGCTGACTTTATTTTTTTGGTCTCCAAAATCACTGCATATGGTGATTGCAGCCATGAAATTAAAAGATGCTAACTCCTTGAAATAGACTTCCCTGGTGGCTCAGATGGTAAAGCGTCTACCTACAATTTGGGAGACCCAGGTTCAATCCCTGGGTTTTGAAGATCTCCTGGAGAAGGAAATGGCAGCCCACTCCAGTAGTCTTCCCTGGAAAATCCCATGGATGGAGGAACCTGGTAGGCTATATTCCATGGTGTCACAGAGAGTCAGACACAATTGAGCAACTTCACTTTCACTTCACTTACTCATTGGAAGGAAAGTTATGACCAACCTAGACAGCATATTAAAACAGAGTCATTACTTTGTCAACAAAGGTCTGTCTAGTCAAGGCTATGGTTTTTCCAGTAGTCATGTATGGATGTGAGAGTTGGACTGTAAAGAAAGCTGAGTGCCGAAGAATTGATGCTTTTGAACTGTGGTGTTGGAGAAGACTCTTGAGAGTCCCTTGGACTGCAAGGAGATCCAACCAGTCCATCCTAAAGGAGATCGGCCCTGGGTGTTCATTGGAAGGACTGATGTTGAAGCTGAAACTCCAATACTTTGGCTACCTGATGTGAAGAGCTGACTCATTTGAAAAGACCCTGATGCTGGGAAAGACTGAGGGCAGTAGAAGAAGGGGACAACAGAGGATGAGGTGGCTGGATTTTGTGAAAGACATGCAAACCATCCAACCATTGACGATTCTGGGTAACAAAGAAGGGGAGCTTTCTTTTTACAGATGGAGGAGGGACCTGGGAGGTTCTGTTTTGAATGAAAGATCATTGTAGGAGAGCAAGAATTCAGGGTTGTGGAAGCTTCTCACTGAGTTGTGGTTTCTCATTAGCTGGGTTGTTGCTGGGCAAGGAGAAAATCTTTCTTCTTCCTGCTAGAGTATGTAAAGTAAACTTCTTTCTGGTGGGATATGTAAAGTAAGCTGTGAGTGGTGGTACACTCATGAGAGCTGCCCCTTGAGGGCTTCCTGACTCCATTTCAACGAGGTTTTCTTATAGTCTTTTTTATTTTTTGATCAAGAATTTTCCACAAAAGTATCACTGATCAATAGTCAGGTTTTTGATAGTGGTTTTGTTCCTCAATGCCAGGAGGGACCTTTCCTGATCTTCAGAGGAAAAATGTACAGATTCGAAACCATTGAGGCCATATTTCAGTAACAAGAGAGGATAGGAGGGAGGCATCTCATCTAAAGTCTGTATCTTATCAAGTTTTTAAGTATTGGAGCTTAGAAATGTTAACCTAACATCACCCTGCTGTCTACATTATTACTATAAGAATTTGATAGATAATAAATACAAAGCTTAAAAGCAATTATGCAAAGCAGAGTTAAAAGTAATATGACAAATCATTTTGTGTGATGGTTCTAAAACAGGGCCCTAAGCCTGAAGATGGTCACTAAATAAATCAAAGGGCCTTGGACAGTCAGCTGAAATTTGTAACTAGTACACTTGTTCTCTAATCTTGTATCCTTGAGTTTCTACTTGCTAGAGATATTTGTTCATGTGCAACAGGTGGTATTTGCTATGGCATAAAATCCTCTTTGGTCAACAAGTAGGTTACAAAGCAGAATTAGCCAGTAAGTCAAGTGACTGTTGTTGGCCTGCTATTGCTTTGGCATGGAATTGAATAAGTCTCCTAATGTTTGTCGACAAAGATCTGTATAGTTAAAGCTGTGGTTTTTCCAATAGTCATGTATGGATGTGAGAGTTGGACCATAAAGAATGCTGAGCATTGAAGAATTGATGCTTTTGAACTGTGGTGTTGAAGAAGACTCTTGAGAGTCCCTTGGACTGCAGAGAGATCCAACCAGTCCATCCTAAAGGAATCAGTCCTGAATTTTCATTAGAAGGACTGATGTTGAAGCTGAAGCTCCAATACTTTGGCCACCTGATGCAAAGAGCTGACTCATTAGAAAAGACCCTGGTGCTGGGAAAGATTGCAGGCAGGAGGCAAGGGGGATGACAGAAGATGAGATGGTTGGATGGCATCACCGACTCAATGGACATGAGTTTGAGCAAGCTTCAGGAGATGGTAAAGGACAGGACAGCCTGGCGTGCTGCAATCTTTGGAGTCACAAAGAGTCAGGACTGAGTGACTGGAAAACCTAATGTTAGGGAGATATTTTTGATCATAAATTCATTGGCACTTACTCTGACCCAAGGGAGAAAGACTCTTCCTGCGGAAGCATAACTGGCATCGTGTATGTCTCTAGGTTATCTCCATCTAAATGAAAGACTGGAAGCTGGTAAAATTTTAAGGGTATGTAGACCATACAGGCACGTTTATTCTGGTTATTCCTGCCTTATGTCCCTTTGATATTTTTTTCTGGTTACTCCTGCCTTAGGTCCCTTTAAGTTTTAGTCTGGTTATTCCTGCCTTAACTCCCATAGAGTCATAGAGTCTGGACACAAATTTCCCCATGTTTTAGTGTTAACCAGAGACAGAAATGAATTAGGGTGGTCTCTAGAATCATAGAGAGTTGGGAGATTTTGCTGATTAATCCAGCAGTCTTAAAGTTTACTTTATTTAATAAGTGACCTGGGAGATACAGATGATGGTGTTAATCTTTCTAGGCCTAAGTCAAAATAAAGGAAAGAAAGGGAAAAATAATGTTTTTTTTATTTTTTATTTAAAGCATGATGTTTTGATCGGGCAGTCTACATTGATGTTAGGTATTTCTCTTCCTCATCAGTTTGAATGAGAAGTTTTTCAGTATTTGTATAGAACTAAATGTCATCTGTGAGATATGTATCCAAGTTCAAGTCCCTGAAGTTTAGTGAGATGACTTAGTGTACTCCCTTCCAAGGAGATTCAAGGGAAGTTCTTGTTCTTACTGATTCAGAATCTGAAGGGTGGGAGGAAGTTGGAAATGGTGGTTTGGAGAGTCATAGCCAGGCACCTGAACAAACTATAATTCAGGATCCATTCTAGTTTACAAGTATGTAGAAAAGCTTCAAAGACAATTAATTTATACCTATACAAATACAACATAAAGAAGGCTTAGTATTTCTCATTATTTGACAATGCTTCCCATGTAATTTAACATGTCAAATAAGCCAAAGTAGTTTAATATCTTTTTTTATTAAAATATTTTGAGATAGTCAAGGAGCATTCTGAAAATTCTCCCAAGTTATTTTTAGAACAAAAAAGATTTTATTTAGGATTTGATTTTTGAAAATTTTGTAAAAAATATCAAAAGGTTTTGGATAAATTGAAATACAGACTGTTATGAAGCAATTCTTACTTATCTATTTAACCAAAGTGATAGATTTCAAAGGCAAGCCTACATGATTATGTGGTTCTGAACAAAGGATTGTTTTTCTCAGTAACAGAAGACCTGATGAAGACTATTGGAAGCATGGGAAATTATTTTGGTAAAATGCAACTTTTGATTTCTAGGCAGATTACTTCAAAAGGTAAAGAAAAACCTTTTATAATCTCTATTCAGGAGCAGACCAGTAGTGCAAGAAAACTTAGTCATTTTAACAGTGTGAAAACCAGATTCTGATTTTGTACCAATTTGCCTTTAATAGTGAAGTTTATTCACTCAGTTAATTTCATTCCAGTCTTAGCCAGCCCTAACCATGCATGAAATTCCTTTCCAAAGATTCCTTTTCTACAAACTTTCTACAACTTTCTTTCTTACATTTAGATTTTGTCCTGTGTTTTTTCTCTTTCCCATTCTGAAATAACCAGCCTCTCTTAAGAAAAAGGTATTTTCTCTTTTCTCAACAAAATGCATTTTGATTCCTCACACCTTATTTTACTGCAAACATATACTTTTCGTGCACATTGTTATCTTTTTCTTGTTATTTCTAGTAGCTTTACTCACATATACCAGAATTTTTAGCCCATAGAAGCCTTTAATTTCCAGTGAAAGCTGAGAAGTAATTAATTGTCAGCTTTCTTTTATATTAACATTATGTAGCATGACAACTTTATAAATATTTTTTATAATTTCTAGAAAAGTGCTTTTTTCTCAGAAAATTTCCATTGGGTTCTGGTACCAAGTCCAAATTCCTGCTACTTGCCCCATGACAGGTCAATAAATGAAGAGTCAGATTGTTGAGGCAAGGAATAGTGACTTTATTTGGAAAACCAGGAGACAGAGGATGGTGGACAAGTGTCCCAAAGTATCATCTTTCCTGAGTTAGAATTCAAGTTTATTTTGTATTAAAAGAAAAGGAATGTGGTTGGTTGTTGCATACTTCTTGGTGTTGAAATCCTTTGTTCCTGTAGCTGTCATCATAGGTCAGGTCGTGATGTTCCTATAACCCTTCAGAAAGATCAGTGTTCTTCTCTGTTCTATGAAAAAGTGTTATACCTTTAAAAATCAGAGCCTGCAGATTTTGTCTATCCTGTATATTTCAGGCGGTGGGCAACATTTTTAACTTGTAGCAAAATCAAGAGAATACAGAGGCTAAAATAAAAGGAACAGATCCAATATGGAGTCAGATTTGCCCTTCCCTTTTACAGTTCTAAATATTGGCTACTCTTTTGGCCAAATTTCTGGTTATAGAGTTATTAAATCATTTCCAATATCATGTTGGGTTTCAGCCAGGGTAAACAGTAAACATTTCTGATTGTTAAATAACTTCACAGACGCAAGAGTAATCCTCAAGAGGGTATAAAAGATTATTAATTACCTTCTCAAGATCCAGAATCACTCCAAAAGAGAGCCAAAAGAAGGAACCTATATGTTATAGGCATGTAGAAAGAGAAGCCAACCTCTTAGGACACAATGAGACAATCAATAAAGCAATAACTATCCCTGGAAGAGAAAGAATCAATAACCAATGGGTCTGGACTAGAAAGGAAGAGACAACAATATCTTCCCCTTTCAACTAACTGTTCACTACAAACAGAGATTGGAAAGAGCTGAATCTGGAAAGAATCTTCTGACTTCTGCTAGATCTTGTTTAGGATCCTATTTGTAGGTTTTGAGTAGGCTTTGAAGTAGAGAGTATAGCTTTGATATTTACAAGAATTTGTCAAATATGTTTTTTTAATTAATAAAATTAATTTTAGCTTCGCTTTGGCCATTTAAAGGGATAACATAACAGCTTATGAAATAATTAAGAATTCTGTCAACTTTAGTAGGGCTCATGTGTTGAGAGAAGAAGTAGGAGGTGTTGGAGAAAAAGAAAGTTTGGTGAGAGAATTAGAATGAGAAGGTAGAGGGTACAAAGGAGAAGAGGTAGATGCAACAGAGAAAAAAGTAAGTTAGTGTGGGAGTATAAAGTAGGAGAAGAGGCCTCTGATGTCTTTGTATTTTTTTTTTTCAGTTGTTTATTTGCCTCAGTTTGAATGAGTATTTTGTAAAGAGGCAATTTTGAAGTCTAAACATATTTGAAAGCCTCAAGGAACCAAATGAAATAGGCATTAAATTCCGTGGTTTTTTTTTTTTTTTTTTTTTAGCCAGAAATCTTCATATTTAGTTCTTGAACCCCACAAGGTTTGTGGGGGATCAAATTTCCACATTATGGCTATTGAAGCTCTAAATTTTCTTTGATTGTGTTTGTCTATTTAGTTAAAAATATGCATGATGAGGGACTACAGTTTTTAAATGTGAAATTGTTCTGGGTCCCAGAAGGGGCACCCACCTGAGAAAACTTAGGTGATTAGGATACCATTCTCAAAAAACAGAGGGTCAGAAAACGAACGGGTACTCACCAAAAGAGTGATGGCTATGCAAAAACTAAAACAGATCCAGAATAAAGTTGGAAAGCATGACAAAAAGGAGGGAGCTCTAATCCAAGAGTATACTTACCATATCAAAAAGAAAAATATGATTTATGGAAATGGAGAGCACAAGTGGCTCAAGTGAGTACCACAGTTGGTTTCTGGGGTCATTAGATCCTCAGAGATTTTTCTGTTTCAGACACAAAGTAATGTCAACTTTTAAAACTAAAGGCTAAACAGTTTAGCCAGTGAAATCATGTTTATTTGGGAATAGCAAAGGATTTACAATTCAGGACATGCAAACTATGGTGAACTATAGGCAAAGTTTGGAGAACAAAAGAGAAGAGAAGAAGGAGTTGGGATTATCTGTTTTGAATAAAAGTTCATTAGAAGGTTGCTTCCTCCAGCTCCATTCTTCTTTCTCAAGACTGCTTTGGCTATTCAGGGACTATTGTGTTTTCATATGAATTGTGAAATTTTTTGTTCTAGTTCTGTGAAAAATGCCATTGATAATTTGATAGGGATCTCATTGAATCTGTAGATTGCATTTGGTAGTATAGTTATTTTCACAATACTGACTCTTCCTACCCAGGAACATGGAATATCTCTCCATCTGTTTATGTCCTCTGTGACCCACCTCCTAGAGTAAGGGAGATAAAAACAAGAGTAAACAAGTGGGATCTGATTAAGCTTAAAAGCTTTTGCACAGCAAAGAAAGCTATAAGCAAGGTGAAAAGACAACCCTCAGAATGGGAGAAAATAATAGCAAGTGAAACAACTGACAAAGGATTAATTTCCAAAATATAAGCAGCTTATACAACTCAGTGCCAGAAAAACAACCCAATCAAAAAGTGGAAAAAGACCTAAACAGACATTTCTCCAAAGAAGACATATAAATGGCTAACAAACACATGAAAAGATGTTCATCACTGCTTATTATTAGAGAAATGCAGGTCAAAACTTCAATGAGATATCAACTCACACCAGTCAGAATGGCCTGGATCAAAAAGTTGACAAACAATAAATGCTGGAGAGGATGTGGAGAAAAGGGAATGCTCTTGCACTGTTGGTGGGAATTAAATTGATACAGCCACTATGGAAGACGGTATGGAGATTCCTTAAAAAATAGGAATAAAACCACCATATGACCCAGCAACCTCACTCCTAGGCATATGCCCTGAGGAAACCAAAATTGAAAAAAACACATGTATCCCATTGTTCATTGCAACACTGTTTACAATAGCTAGAACATGGAAGGAACCTAGATGTCCATTGACAGATGAATGGATAAAGAAGTTGTGGTACAGTTTATACAATGGAATATTAGTCATAAAAAGGAATGCATTTGAGTCAGTTCTAATGAGGTGGATGAACCTAGAACCTATTATATAGAGTGAAGTGAGTCAGAAAGAGAATGGTAAATCATATTCTAACACATATATACGAAATCTGGAAGAATGGTACTGAAGAATTTATTTACAGGGCAGCAATGGAGAGAAGTAGAGAATAGACTTATGGACATGGGGAGAAGGGAGGAGAGGGTGAGATGTATAGAAAGAGTAACATGGAAACTTACGTTGCCATACGTAAAATAGATAGCCAACGGGAATTTTCTGTATGGCTCAGGAAACTCAAACAGGAGCTCTGTATCAACCTAGAGGGGTGGAATGGAAAGGGAGATGGAAGGGGGGTTCAAAAGGGAGGGATTATAGGTATACTTATGGCTGATTCATATTGAAGTTTGACATAAAACAATAAAATTCTGTAAAGCAATTATCCTTCAATAAAAAAATAAATTAAAAAAAAAGTTCATTAGAGAGGAGCAAGAGTTCAGAGTTGCGATGGCTTCTCACTGACTGAGTTGCAGCGGTTTCTTGTTGATTGCATTGTTGCTGAGCAAGGAGAAAATTTTCCTTTTTCTTCTGGGTTTGTTAAGTAAGATACAACCATTGGTACATGCATGAGACTTCTCCTTTCAGGGTTTTATGACTTAATTTTGAGTGAAGTTTTCCTTTATTCTTTTTCACACAGTGAGTTCACATTTTTATATTTTAGTAAATTGACATATTATGCTGAATCTTATGAGTGATAATGGATTATTCATACTATATTATACTGTAACATGAGTGGACAGATTCCTAGATTGTTAAAGCACTTATTTTATAATATTACACAAAAAGTGCTGTAGTTCTCTTTTAAGCGTTCAGTTAAGAGAATAATTCGCTGTGTATATACTGTTTTAATTTGTAATTGCTTATTATTATGTATATCTGCTTAAAACATTCTCCTAAAATCTTCAACAGAGGAGCAAAATGAAAACAGTGAAAATATTTGTAGAAGTTTTCTGTTTTAGAAGTTAAATAAAGTTTGTTGGACTAGAGTCACAAAGGTCTAATAGTATTGCTTAATGATGGTGATGAACCTGTCTTGACCACTATAGAAAGGCCTATATAAATGAAAAATAGTGGCTGCATTGGTGACAGGAGAAGAAAACTGAATATACCTTTTACTATAACTTTTTATTTTAACTTCTCAGTATTTGGCTGACTTGTCAGTGTTACAGAATGCAATATTGGTTCTCTTTAGCCCTACTGACATGAATACCCCTGTATATTTAGGCTTGTAGGGCACACAGTTAACAGAAACTGTATCACTCTACTCTGCTGTTAACACTGAGATCTTCATAGACTATATGGCCACCTTTTCAACTTGATCTTTTTTTTTTCCCTTATAAAGAATGAAAATATTTGGAAGTAAAAATGGGATTGATGTCACTGTTGCTCCAGCCTTTTAAATGCTGGGACTGTTACAACTTCATTGCTGTAATCCACTGAAGATGCAGTTGAGAGGTGTAGCTCTGTTATTGGTTAATGGAAAAAGAAAATTTCTAGAAGAATGACCTCAAAGCCTCAAGACAATTAGAAAAAATATTTAATCTCTTAGATGTTCATTTTTTTTTGATTTTTCTGTAAGATGACAGTGGTAACATGAATTTTATGAGTATATTTATGAGTATAACCAAATTCATTGGTATTTATTTTTGCAGTTATTAAAATATGGCAAAATATTTTCCAATTATCAGTATTTATGTTTTGAAATTGTGTTCAACATTATCTAGTTGATAAAGCATGTACTATCATTCCTTTAATTGCCAGGCTTATTATGATTGTCCTTTTTTTTTTTTAATCCATCTCTTTCATATTCCTGTTTAAAAACTATTACCTTTCCAATGAAGAAATGACAGTTGATTCTATTTGCAGTAACTGAAATGGTCATTTAAAGGGTATTGGGGTCTTGGATAATATCAAAAATATTGACTTATAATACTGAATATAAAGGATAATTTAGATAATTGTTTATCTTTGGCTATGCAGTTACCACCATGTCCTCTGAACTTGAAAACTGCAAATCACAGAGTAATCCACATCCATTTTATTTTCTGAAATAAATCTAATTTTGCATAGAAGGGTAGAGATTAAAATCATACCAAAGGGAGGACTATACTTCTCAAATAATTAGTTCTGCTTCTTTGGTTCCATCTGGGATGATTTTGCTTAATACTGGCTTCACCAAGCACAGAGATGTGCTGGTTGCTGAGCAAACCTTAGACCACAGATATATCAAGATGAGACATTTAAATAGCATTATTTATTACCTTGCAAAAATAAGGTCAACAGACATTTCCACATGTCAATCGCAATTATATGTTGTATAAGCTCTGACTTTAGCACATCAGGTAGTGAGTAAGGTCTCTGAGGGTGTTCAACATGTGAATGTGAATGTGAGAAGTGGGCATGTAGTTTTCAAAGTAGTTCATGCTTCTTGATTGAAAATGGGTCTTTCAACATACCCCAAGACTCTCAGTTGTTAACTTTTTATTTTTGAGAACTGCTTACACAAAGCTCCTCCAAGGCAAAAGAGCACCATGCTCTTCCCTACTTCAATCAGTAGAAGAAGGAGCCCTTGAGGATGTCCAGTACCTCTTCCTCAGTGTGGGTAAAAATTGCTCAGATGTTTGTAGTGTGTGTCAACAAAACCCTGACAAGTCTATTCTCACAAAAACCATTAGTTGATGCTTACTCATTATGAAATTATCCTGAAAAAAGGCAGCACGTAACCCAGAGGGCTAGGTAAAGCCTGGTAGCGTGGTAGGCATAGGCCAAGATGTCCACTGAAAAAGGAAAGAATGAGAATAAAATATGAGGGAATAAGGCTGTCATAGTTGTTGTTGTTCAGTTGCCAAGTCGTGTACAACTTTTTGCAACCCCAGTGACCGCAGCACTCCAGGCTTAGCTGTCTTTCACTATCTCCTGGAGTTTGCTCAGATTCATGTCCATTAAGTTGGTGATGCTATCGTACCATCTTATCCTCTGCTGCCTCCTTCTCTTTTTGCCTTCAGTCCTTCCAAGCATCAGGGTCTTTTCTAATGAGTCCACTCTTCCCATCAGGTGGCCAAAGTATTGGAGCTTCAGCTTCAAAATCAGTCCCTCCGGTGAATATTAAGGGTTGATTTCCTTTAGGATCAATTGGTTTGTTCTCCTTACAGTCCAAGGAACTCTCAAGAGTCTTCTCCAGCCCTGCAATTGGAAAGCATCAATTTTTCTGCAATCAGCCTTCTTTATGGTCCAGTTCTTACATCCATATATGACTACTGGAAAAACCATAAATTTGATCATATGGTCCTTTGTCAGCAAAGTGATGTTTCTGCTTTTTAATAAGCTGTCTATGTTTGTTATAGCTTTCCTTCCAAGGAACAAACATTTTTTTTTAGTTTTCATGTCTGGGGTCTGCAGTGATTTTGGAACCCAAGAAAAGAAAATCTGTCACTGCTTCCACTTTTTCCACTTCTATTTGCTATGAAATGATGGGTACCAAATGCCATGATCTTAGTTTTTTTAAATGTTGAGTTTTAAGCTACCTTTTTTCTCTCTCCTCTTTCACTCTCATCAAGGGGCTCTTTAATTCCTTTTCTATTTCTGCCATGATAATGGTATCATCTGCATATATGAGTTTGTTGTTATTATATTTCTCTTTGAAATCATGATTCCAACTTGTGATTCATCCAGCCCAGCACTTCACATAATGTACTCTGCACAGAAGTTAAACAAACAGAGTGACAATATTCAGCCTTGTTATATTCCTTTCCCAATTTTGAACCAGTCATTTGTTCCATGTCCAGTTCTAACTGTGCTTCGTTACCTGCATACACGCTTCACAAGAGGCAGATAAGGTGGTCTGGTATTCCCATCTCTTGAAGAATTTTCCACAGTTTGTTTTGATCCACACAGTCCAAGGCTTTTGAGTAGTCAATGAAGCAGAAGTAACTTTTTCTGGAGTTCCTTGCTTGGTCTATGATCCAATGAATGTTGGTGATTTGATCTCTGTTTCCTCTGCCTTTTCAAAATCCATCTTGTACATCTGAAAGTTCTTGGTTCATGTACTGCTGAAGCCTAGCTTGAAGGATTTGGAGCATAACCTTGCCTGCATGTGAAACGAATACAATTGTATGATAGTTTGAACACTCTTTGGAATTGCACTTCTTTTGGTTGGAATGAAAACTAACATTTTCCAGTCCTGTGGCCACTGCTGAGTTTTCCAAATTTGATGGCATATTGAGTGCAGCATTTTCACAGCATCATCTTTTAAGATTTTAAATAGCTCAGTTGCAATTCCATCACCTCCACTAGCTTTGTTTGTAATAATACTTCCTAAGGCCCACTTGACTTCACACTCCAGGATGTCTGGCTCTAGGTAAGTGACCACACCATCATGGTTATCCGGGTCATTAAGACCTTTTATGTATAGTTCTGTATATTCTTGCCACCTCTTCTTAGTGTCTTCTGCTTCTGTTAAGTCCTTACTGTTTCTATCCTTTATCATGCTCATCCTTTCATGAAATCTTCCCTTGATATCTCCAGGTTTCTTGAAGAGATTTCTAGTCTTTCCTATTCTACTATTTTCCCTCTATTTGCATTATTCACTTAAGAAGGCTTTCTTATCTCTCCTTGCTATTCTCTGGAACTCTGCATTCAGTTGGGTTTATCTTTCCCTTTCACCCTTACTTTTCTCTTCTCTTCTTTTCACAGCTATTTGTAAATCCTCCTCCTTACCACTTTGCCTTCTTGCATTTCTTTTTCTTTGGGATGAGTTTGGTCACCATCTCATGCACAATGTAGTTAATTTTAATTGACATTCTTATTTCAGTATCTTGTAACTGTATGTCTGAAATGCTTAACTTCGCCTCTCAGTGGTTAGGCTACAGATGGGCTTGTCATGGAAATGCCTTCTGTAGCTTTCCTCAGATTCATAGAATTGGCATATTTTAATTTTTCTTTTCTTGTTTGTTACCTGTTTGAAAAGAATTCAGTCAAGGATCTTTCTTAAAGATAGGTCCAGCTTCATGGTCCAAATTTCTCAGGTTAAAAGCCTGAAATCATCTGAAACATATTTGTCCTTTACCTTCCATAGCCAGAAAGATGTTTAGAGTAAACAGAGTAGTTTTGCTTAATAAATCTTGGCTTCTACTTTTCTAGATATCCTCTCTACTGCCATGCTCTATTCAGATTCATTTCTTACCTACCTTTGCTTCAGTTAGTTTTATAAATGTATTTTTGTCCATAATTGTAAAAATTAAGATGAATTGCATAATATACTATGAATCGTAATGATATCAAAGTTATTAATTTGTCTCACATATTTAGACTACTTAACTCATAGAGAACAGTACAGATTTCTGTGAAAATATGTTTTACCATTGTGTTAGATATGGTTGGGGATTTTAGACAATCTAGGAAAATGGCTACCAATGCTTCAGAGCATTTTTAAATTTACCAAATTAGAGATTGTTGCTATTGAAAGGCCATTGACCTTTCAATGCCCATTTGAAAAAAAATGATATAAAGATAATCTGATTTCAGCCATATAGTTTAAATAAATTTGCATTTTATTGTATTTATTTGAAAAAGTAAGCAATCCAAACGCATACTGTTTGTTGTGTGAGTAGTTGGTGCACATATACATATGGATTCTTGGACTTGTATTACAATAGCTTTCACCCTACTGTATGATTCTGTGTCTCAGCAATAATAAAAATAACTAACTTTTAAAATTTGCAACTCAGATCAGCTCTCTCTCTTAATACTCTCTCTTTCTCTCTCTGTCTTTCTCTCTCTCTCCTCTCTCTGTCACAAACACACACATACACACACACATGCACACACATTTTTCACACTCCTGTCTTTGCTTGGTCATTTCTACTAGTGCTTCAGGTCTCAGCTTCAGATCAGTTTCTGCAGATCTTCTTTCAGCTTCTGTAGGAATTCTTTTGTCCATCACTAGACTTTGCACCTCCCCTAGGCAATGTTAACACAAACTGTGTTTTATGTTTCCTACAATAAAGGTGAGCAGCTTTATCAACTTTATCAACACAGTTGTATTAGGTGTTCATAATGTGTATTAAATAAAGCAGTGAACGAACTCTTTTCGCAGGTACCTCTATCCATGCATAGGTTCTGAGCCACTTCTATAACAAGTGTACATCCAGCATAAAATTCATAAAAGTGAATTTTCATATTACCCAAACTTATATGCTATTCATCTGGAGAAGGAAATGGCAACCTACTCCAGTAACCTTCTCTGGAAAATTCCATGGACAGATGAGCCTGGCGAACTATTAGTCCATGGGATTGCAAAGAGTTGAACACGACTGAGAGACTAGCACACAACACACACATATGCCATTCATAAAAAAAATGTTAAACATTCTTCATCTTTTAGGTTCTGTATGTTTCCAATATATTCTTTTAACATACTTTTTTTTCCCCTTATTTTTCTTAGTGAAAACTGACAATAGAGCACATTTTCTTACTTTTTCAACAACAATAATAAGATATTTGTCAAGTTATTCGTGCTTGAGGATGCATCGTATGGTCATGGAGATTAAGTTAACTGTTTTACTAAGCACCATATGTTCACCCACTGAGCCTAAAATCCAGAAATTAACACTTAGAATTCACATTATATATTATATTCATATTAATTTGAGAGGAGATTGCATTCACTTATTCATCTAGCTGTCAAACTACATTTAATCATGAAAACTTTAATCTAGACAAGTCAAACAAAATATGTTTAACTTTTTCCATACTTAACAGATTGAAATTAATGTTGAAATGGCCCATTAATTCCCTTCATCTCCTTTAATATTTTCTTGGAAGGAAAATGTATCCTTAAATATTAAGGTAGCAGCTTTACAATATCACAGAAGAACTCTTTTTAAAATATATTGTTTCATGGTGTTTGTTCAAAGGGTCATAGTTGTGCCATATTTCACATATGCAAATTATGATTTTCTAAATAAAAACTTCAGGAAAAGTTTTATATTTTTATTATAGCTTATATTTCATATGTTAAAAGCTTCTTTCAAGTTAATTTTAAATTTAACTTACATTAAGGTCCAAGTCCTGATATTGAGCACAATACTTCATAATTAAAATTAAATAGGTCTATGGAGAAAATTAAAACACCTTATTAAACTTCTTTCCTTGCCCTGATTGAACTACTTCAAAGGGGGGTTTTTTTGCTAAATTGTATCTAACTCTTGTGACGCCATGGACTATGGCCCACCAGGCTCCTCTGTTCATGAGATTCTCCGGGCAAAAATACTGGAGTAGGTTGCCATTTCCTTCTCCAGGGGATCTTCCCAACCCAAGAATTCAACCCAGGTCTTCTGTATTGCAGACAGATTCTTTACTGACTGAGCTACGAGAGAAGCTCTCAAAGGATATAACTGAGTTAAAAAAAGAAGTTTAAGCTTGCCCTGTTTACCATATCTATATACTGATATTACATTCAGACAGATTTTAGAAAACTAATGGAACTAAATTTTAGTTTAGTCACTTATTCCTTTCCTTACTCTATTTTCACATTTCTGAAATGTGTTCAAAAGATATTGATTTGAAAAAGATTATCTCAGGGAAAATAAGTCAACAGTTTTTTTTTGTCATCAAGAATACAAGATAATTCCTTCCTATAAGTCACAAAATTGTATCAGATATTCAAACTGTACTCTAGTTATTTGATGCATGAAGTGTAGACTTAAGGTATTGTACAACTCTATTGAAAAATAATTGATTTCTTGTGTACAGTGTTAATTTAATAATCATCAGCAGTGAGCCCTCATTATCTCAAGAGAGAAAGATAAAACTTATATAAAATCCTTAATTTTCAAAAATAATAAATAACATCTCACTTAAATTTTAACTAAAGTTACAACTTGTTACTCTTAATACTTAGTCCCATTCTTTAAAACTTTTTAAAAAGAAATATTGAATGTCTCATTATAAACAGCAACAATTTTTAAAATGAAAGTTAAAAATATTGAAATATGTGTCAAACTGTCAGATTTAGTGATTTTTAAAATGCTCAAGTATTCAATTTCCACTTTATTTTAATAAGATGAAGTGAAAAAAAGTAAAACTGTTAGTCGCTCACTTGTGTCTGACTCTTTGAGACCCCATGGACTGTAGCCCACTAGGTTCCTCTGTCCGTGGAATTCTCCAGTCAAGAATACTGGAGTGGGTACCATTCCCTTCTCCAGGGGATCTTCCCAACCAGGGACTGAACCCTTGTCTCCTGCATTGCAGGCAAATTCTTGACCATGTGAGCCACCAGGGAAGCCCTTTAATAAGATACTAATTATCATCTCAAAAATTATAATACCAGGGACATTTTCTTTCCTGGGCTTTGACTTAACTTGGCTACCAGGTTTACAAGTGAATCTGTTGACAGGAATTGCATAAAATGCCTAATCAAAAAGTACTTCATAATGGGAGGATCTGACTGTGTAACTATGGCATTTGTGTCAAGCAGTTTGATAAAATTCAGATCAGACCCAGACTCCTGAATTTTAATAAGTTCCCTGCTACAAATGAAAAGATTTTAATAAATCTTTGGATATGTCTAACCTCACTTTCTTAACACTCTATCTACCAACTCAGCTCAAACTTTGTGATTCAATAATGGCAAATATTACAACAAGACTAATTTCCCTTTTTCTATTTATACTTTCCTGAAGATAGCTCTTGTCCTTACTTGCAATGGCGTAGGCAAAAAAAAAAAATAGAAAGGAGGGTTTAATTACCATTTTATACATTTTAATTTTAGCTAAGACATGAAATAGAAAAAGCTCGCTTAAATCTCAACATTCAAAAAACTAAGATCATGGCATTTGATCCCATCACTTCATGGCAAATAGAAGGGACAAAGTAGAAGCAGGGACAGATTTTGTTTTCCTGGGATCCAGAATCATTGCGGACAGTAACTGCAGCCATGAAATTAAAAGATACTTGCTCCTTGGAAGGAAAGTTATGGCGAATCTGGACAGCATATTAAAAAGCAGACATCACTTTGCTGACAAAGGTCCGCATAGTTAAAGCAATTGTTTTTCCAGTAGTCATATACGGATATGAGAGTTGAACCATAAAGGTTTGATGCTTTCAAATTGTGGTGCTGGTGAAGACTCGTGAGGGTCACTTGGACTTCAGGAACATCAAACCAGTCAATCCTAAGAGAAATCAACTCTGAATATCCATTGAAAGAACTAATGCTAATGCTGAAGCTCCAATACTTTGGCCATCTGATGCAAAGAGCCGACTCATTAGAAAAGACCTTGATGTTGGGAAGGATTGAAGACAAAAGGAGAAAAGAGGAGAAGATGATGAGATAGTTAGAAAGCATCACCAACTCAATGGATGTGATTTTGAGCAAACTCCAGGATATAGTGAGGGACAGGGAAGCCTGACATGCTGCAGTACATGGGGTCACAAAGAATCAGACACGACTTAATGACTGAACAACAACATAAAATCTAAACTTTAAATTTATTCAAGTGATACACTATTGTGATTTTTAAAAGGTATTTTTAAAGAAAAAATATATCTATTAATAAGGAAATGTGTATATGCCTTTATACAAAATTGTTAAATTTATAATCAGCATTTTAATATGATTTTTTAGTCATAATTCCCACATGGATAAATCCAAGCAAAGGTATCTTCCAGTCTTAAAGATAATACCTCACTGCCTCAAAAAACTTGATGTGTACTCCATGAATAGGGGGAAGAATTTATGCAGAATGAAAAAGTAAAATGAAGAAGTATGTTAAGACAAATTAAGATATATCTAATACTCAGTAGGTGTTATAGAAATATAAAAAAGAAAATTTGAACTTCATGCTTTGCAGTTTATAATCTATCTTCTGAAGGGCCTGAGATATATAAAACTCAAAAATTAGACCATAGGGTCTTTAAAATAAAGATTTTTGTTCTTGATGTGAAAATTTATATGGACAGAAATATTTACACAAGTGGCTCCTCAATCTGATATTTTCAACAAAGTCAATAGTGATTCTTATTAAAGAACAAAACAGCACAACTCCCCTAAATAAAACAAAATAAAATATGCTATGATTATTCCATCAGAGATTCTGATAATAAAGTCTAGACACATGTTCCAGATACATGAAAATTAAAGAAATAAAGAAATACACTGTATATTTTATAATAAATAACTGGTGTTACATGGCACATGTATCAACACTGTTGTCCCTTACCCATGGATGCATTAAAAGCTTAAAGCAAATATGAAGGGCACATGAAGAAAGAAAGAAAACTAAGATCATAACATTCAAGTTATGCCATTGAGGTAGATTTGAAAGTAAATATAGGACTTACAAAGAGAAGAGTGGGATAGGTAATTTCAGAAAAAGCACATCACTGGAATAAAGACTCAAATATAAAATGCCCCTCTATGTGAAGAGAGCAGTAACAGCAGTAGTAATTATTATTATTTTTTTTAATTTTTAAAATTAAATTTATTTATTTTTAAATGAAAAAATGAATATTTTTAATGATAAAAGATACAATTTACAAAGAATATAGACATCATAAACCATTAGACACCTAACAACAAAGAAACAAAGATATATAAAGCAAAAATAAGAAGAAATAAAATGGAAAAGAACAAAATATATACTCATAATGAAACATATTAACATTTACCTGAGAATATTTTATCAAGTATAGAAAAAATAAGAATAGGAGCATCTTGAATGATTAAAGCAGTAGTAATTATTGAGAGGAAGTGTGTAGGTATGAGTAAGCTAATTATTAAATTGAAGACAGTATATTTGTGAAACCTCTGTTTAAAATCATGATAATCCCCCATTTCTGTAGATAAAAATCAATAGTCCTTTAATATTGCATACAAGGTTTATCAACACCTTATTTCAGATTTGTCTTCCACAATTTCTTCATCTGTATCTTACTTGCCAGCTGTAGAGGCCATTTGGTTTTCCTTTAACTCACCTGTAAGGTAACTGTTTTCCACATGCCCACGCACACCTTCATCCCCGTTTCTCTAAATATTATCACTGTTGTGACTCTTCCCTGAACTCTCTCTCCTCATATATACAATTTCGCTAAGTCAGTTGCCACACATTTACCTTGTACATATTTTTATTAGCATTTCCCCTCTCCCTGCTGTATTTGTGGTCTTGTCCCTATGTGTCTTTTTTTTATTCTTGAGAGTTCTTTAAGGACTCCATTTGTTTATGTATTCAGTGCATCCATCACAGATCAACAGATCAGCAGAGTATTCTCTCAGTGACTGTTTATAACTGGGAGACTATAATGGTATAAAACAATTCACAGCTTAGGTATAAAGCACATGTAACAGCAAATTGGCTGTTGACAATTTCCTATATATAGGCCTTTATGCCTTTAAGTATATGAATGTCACACCTCAGGTTTATAGATTATCAGAGAAGAAATCAGGGCGTGAACCAAAGGCAGATATCTGTAAATTAGTCAGATATCTGTAAATTAGCAAGGTCTGAATGGCTTCAAACAGATATGCCATATATTGGAAAACGACTAAGGTATATAATTGAGCTAATGGAGGAGGTTTGTATTTGGAGTATATAGCTTTAATCTTTCTTTAGTTGAGAGTGGACAGGAAGGAAACAACCAAGATACATTGGCTGTGTCATAGTAAACAGTAAAGTTACTCTTGTACCCTGAAAGTTGTTAGAATTCTTCATGAGACCTGAAAAGGTGTTTTCTTTTTTTTCTCATTTGACAGTATAAACCTAGAATATTTCATTGTAGGTATTAACCAGAGTAACTTGAACTCTTTCACCTTTACCTTGAGAAAGGCAAGGTAATATGAATAAATAGTCAAAATAGTATAGAAAAGACAAAATCCTATCTTCTGAGAACAGAAAGCAGATCTAATTTTTTTTTATAAGATTTAAGAATCAAAATTAACCTATTGGTCTAATACTCTCTTGTCCTGTAACAGTAGTTTCAAGAAGAATTGCTTGGCTATTTCATTAATTTTATAAGCTATAAAATAATTATATAGAATGTTATCCATTAACTTACACTTTTAAGAAGAAACTGGATATTATATATTAAGTCTAAAATGTTTGCACATGTCCTTTTCAAGAGTTTGATCATTTAAGATCAAAGCTAAGAGTAAGTCTGAAACTGAAAGCATTGCAATTATTTTTTCACAGGTGTTTGCTATTTTTCCCCTGGAAGAATAATAATTCAGTATAAATATTTTTAAAACAAAGAATAAGTTTAAATTGTGATTGAGGGCATATGTTGGTAAGGCTGAGCTACTTATGTTAACCAGGAAAACTAATCACTTGGACGTTGGAAGGTCCCTAAAAATTCTTATGAATTTCTATATCATGATTTTTATTTATTTGATTTAGTCAAGGTTGTTATGAAAAGGAAAGAGTTCCTTGAATAAAACTATGAATAACAGATTGGTTAAATGACACAGTTTTGTCGGAAGGCCAGGGCATTGATTCAGATAGCCAACTATGTAAGGTAGTGCCTCTGTCTACTCTCTTCTCTGTTTTCTTAGTATTGATTAATTTGACTCTCCAGTTACATGCAACCAGGAAGTTAGATTTCAGGTTTGGGTCCTGAAGTTCTCTGTTTGATTTGCTCTGTTTTATTCAACCTTGTTCTTTTGCCTTGTCCTCCATGATTTCATCTTAATTATGATTTTAGCCCTCTTTGTGTTAATTTTCATGGACATTTCTCTCTGCCTTTACTTTGTGTGTCTTATGAGAAACAACAAAAATGTTATCCTTTTTGTCAGAAACAAGAGCACACAAAACAAAAGGATTAAATAACAAACAAGGAAAAAAACTCAAACACACGCTTGTTGCTTTTTTTGTTCCTGCTGGGCTTTCCATACTGTTACTTTCTGTATCTCTTCATTGATGTTTTGCCAGCATCAAGAGAAGAACAAATTGAGAAACAGTTGAAGTTCCTCACTTTGTGAGGACTACTCTGATTGTTTATATATTGACTAATTCAGGTTGTAAAGGAATTTTAAAGGAACTCTGAGATTTTATTAAGGAAAAGAAAGCTTCCTGGAGTTGTCCCCCTTTAAGACTGATCCCTAATATTCAGTCCTCACTTATCTGTGCTACTTATTTTCAGTCTTCCATTTGATCTCAGAGTGACTTTTGGATTAAGTTGTGAAAGATAGAAGTGAAGGGCAAAAGGCTGCTGTGATATTTAGGACATAAAATCTAGTCACAGAGGAAAGACTTGAGGTCTTCAAGAAAAGTATGGCCAAGCTACAAAACTAATGCTGTGTTTGGTTTTCTGTGTGCTCTGGATCCCGTTCAAGCAGAATGCAGAGTTACTGTCACCAATATAGGTTTATGTATTGATAAGCAGTCAGGCCAATGGTTTTCAGTGTTCATTGAGCTTATCTTTAACAGATTTCTGGCCTCTCTGGCAATTGTAACCATTTGTAGAAATGGACTGGAATGGGACAGTTTAATTCAGATGATGATTATATCTACTACTGTGGGCAAGAATCCCTTAGAAGAAATGGAGTTACCCTTCATAGTCAACAAAAGAATCCAAAATGCAGAACTTGGGTACAATCTCAAAAGCGACAGAATGATCTCTGTTTCCAAGGCACACCATTCAGTATCACAGTAATGCAGGTCTATGCCCCAACCACTAGTGTCAAAGAAGGTGAAGATGAACAGTTCTATGAAGATCTACAAGACATCTAGAGCTAACACCAAAAGAAAAAAAAAAAAAAGATGTCCCTTTCATCATAGAGGACTGGAATACAAAAGTAGGAGTTCAAGAGATACTTGGAGTAATAGGAAAGTTTTCCTTGAGGTAAAATTTTAAGCAGGGGGAAGGCTAACAGAGTTTTGTCAAGAGAACACACTGGTCATAGCAAACACACTCTTCCAAAAACACAAAAGAAGACTCTACATGTGAACATCAAAAGATGGTCAGTACCAAAATCAGAATGATTATACTCTTTGCAGCTGAAGATGGAGAAGCTCTATACAGTCAGCAAAAACAAGACCAGGAACTGACTGTGGCTCAGATCATGAACTCCTTATTGCCAAATTCAGACTTAAATTGAAGAAAGTAGAGAAAACCACTAGACCATTCAGGTATGACCTAGATCAAATCCCTTACAATTATACAGTGGAAGTGACAAATGGATACAAGAGATTAGATTTGGTAGAAAGAGTGCCTAAAGAACTATGGACAGAGGTTCCTGACACTGTTCAGGAGGCAGTGATCAAGACCATCCCCAAGAAAAAGAAATGCAAAAAGGCAAAATGGTTGTCTGAGGAGGACTTATAAATAGCTGAGAAAAGAAGAGAAGCGAAAGGCAAAGGAGGAAAGGAAAGATATACCCATCTGAATGAAGAGTAACAAAGAATAGCAAGGAGAAATAAGAAAGCCATTCTCAGCGATCAAAGCAAAGAAATAGAGGAAAACAATAGAATGGGAAAGACTAGAGATCTCTTCAAGATAATTAGAGATGCCAAGGGAACATTTCATGCAAAGATGGGCAAAACAAAGAGCAAACGATATGGACCTAACAGAAGCACAGGATGTTAAGAAGATTTGGCAAGAATACACAGAAGAACAAGAAAGATCTTAGTAACCCAGATAACCACTGTGGTGTGATTACTCACCTAGAGCCAGACATCCTGGAGTGCGACGTCAAGTGGGCCTTAGGAAGCATCACTATGAACAAAGCTAGTGCAGGTGGTTGAATTCAGCTGAGCTATTTCAAATCCAGAAGATGATGCTGTTAGAGTACTGCACTCCATATGCCAGCAAATTTGAAAAATGCACCAGTGGCCATAGGACTGGAAAAGGTCAGTTTTCATTCTAATCCCAGAGAAAGGCAATGCCAAAGAATGTTCAAACTACCGCACAATTGCACTCATCTCACATGCTAGTAAAGTAATGCTCAAAATTCTACAAGCTAGACTTCAACAGTACGTGAACTGAGAACTTGCAGATGTTCAAGCTGGATTTAGAAAAAGCAGAAGAACCAGAGATAAAATTGCCAACATCTGTTGGATCATAGAAAAAGCAAGAGAATTCCAGAAAAAAATATCTACTTCTGCTTTATTGACTACGCTAAAGCCTTTGACTGTGTGGATCACAACAAACTGGAAAATTCCTCAGGAGATGGGAATACCAGACCACCTTACCTGCCTCCTGAGAAATCTGTATGAAGGTCAACAAACAACAGTTAGTACCAGACATGGAACAACAGATTGGTTCCAAATAGGGAAAGGATTACTTTGAGGCTGTATATTGTCACCTTGCACATTTAACTTATATGGAGAATACATCATGCAAAATGTCAGGCTGGATGAAGCACAAGCTGGGATCAAGATTGCCAGGAGAAATATCAATAACCTCAGCTATGCAGATGACACTACCCTTATGGCAGAAAGCAAAGAGGAACTAAAGAGCCTCCTGATGAAAGTAAAGAGCAGAGTGAAAAAGCTAGCTTAAAACTCAATTCAAAAACTAAGATCATGGCATCTAGTCCCATCATTTCATGGCAAATAGTTGGGGAAACAATGGAAACAGTGTTAGACTTTATTTTGGGGGGCTCCAAAATCACTGTACATTGTGATTGCAGCCATTAAATTAAAAGACGCTTACTCTTTGGAAGAAAAGCTATGACCAACCTAGACAGCATGTTAAAAAGCAGAGACATTACTTTGCTGACAAAGGTCCATCTAGTCAAAACTGTGGTTTTTCCAGTAGTCATGTATGGATGTGAGAGTTGGACCATAAAGAAAGCTGAGTGCCGAAGAGTTGATGCTTTTGAACTGTGGTATTGGAGAAGACTCTTGAGTCTCTTGGACAGCAAGGAGATCAAACCAGTCGATCCTAAAGGAACTAAGCCCTAATATTCATTGGAAGGACTGATGTTGAAGCTGAAACTCCAATACTTTGGCCGCCTGATGTGAAGAACTGACTCATTTGAACAGACCCTGATGCTAGGAAAAATTGAAGGCCGGAGGAGAAGGGGACAATAGAGGATGAGATGGTTGGATGGCATCACTGACTGATGGACATGAGTTTGAGCAAGCTGTGGGAGTTTGTGATGGACAGGGAAGCCTGGTGTGCTGCAGTCCATGGGGTCTGAATAGTCAGACACAGCTGAGCGACTGAACTGAACTGTAGGAAGGATTGAGGGAAAGATAAACTTTTTTCAGAAGAGTTATGTCAGTGTTATTATATTCAATTTTGCAAAACTTTCCCACAACACATTATTGCACCTAGGTTCCAACTCACACAGGAGATCTATAGTCCTAGTCTCTTCCTCTGCTGTTTGATTCCTGTAATATGATGTTTTTCACAGATAATGTGTAGACTCATCATTATTTGATATATAAATGAGCAGATATGTTAGAAAACGATCTTCTTGGACTCATCCTAAGGAACCTCATTATTTTATTTTAGTTTTTAGGCTTTTTTTTTTTTGATGGGGGAAAATTGCTTTACAATGTTGTGTTATTTTCTGCCGAACAACAAAACACAAATGAGCCATAATTATAAGAGAAACTTCATTACTACCATAGTTACTGCAATTTTTCAATCTTGAAGAGACATTGAATTTCAGAGTTAGATTTCAATAATTTGATGAAACACTCTCTGCCATTTTCTATGTTCTTGATTTGACATGGGAATAGGTACTTTTTCAGGTCTCTGCTGCTTTATATGAAAAATGGAGATCCTGACTAATCAAACTTTTTTTGTGAGTCCATGTATTCATTATTCCTTTTCAGAAATCCCATTTTTAAATGGATGACAAAGATAGAAATATCTGAGATATTTAGTCCCATTCTCACACATTCACAAAGCACAGGTTGTTCCTAGGTGTATTATTATTATTTTAATTTTTTTTTGGCAGCTCAGCATGTGGGATCTTAGTTCCCTATCAAGGAATGGAACTTACAGTGGTCTTAATTACTGGACCCTTAAGGAAGTCCTTAAATTGTTATTTACTATGTTGCTGACACTGTGCAGCATCTATTGTTTTGTAAAACATTCAATAAAGGATATAATAAATTTAAAATATCAAGGCAGGTTTGGTAAGATCTTCCTAAAATCATAATAGCTCATTGCAGTACTATAAAATGTTCTTGGTAACACCAATAAAGAAGATGCCATTTGCTATCTTCTGGGATTTAAAGAAAATCAATCTTCCAACTGATACTCCAAGGCTAACTTTTGCCTCAGAGACTTAACTTGTAAATAAAAGGCACGAAAGATTTCCTGCCATCCACTCTGGAAACCTTTACTGATCTTGATACTTTTTGAACTCTCTACTTCATCTATGAAAAAATTCGTTCTTGTGATAGTTTCTTTGCTTCAGCTGACTTACTGCGATATCATTATTTGTTACTCTTAGGGAAAATTCTTTCATAAACACATGGTCTAAACTGTGCTTATGACACAACTTTCATCCTGAAGAATTGCTTGAGCACCTGCAGGTGGCTCTAGATGTGTGGCTAGCAGGGTTATCCACAGGTAACAGGATACTAATTAACGGTTTGGTGTCCCACAGTATACAATGCAATAGCAGCTATCAAAAATGAACACGAAACAGACATTTTCATGTAGATTTAAAAGAAAATGGTTTCAGAACCTTTAGCCAGCTGAAAGATACTAAAAAATGGAGTAATTGGATTAGGGAGGAAATTTGCACAGAGGGATTGCCATGCTCTGAGTCTCAGAGTGGTGGGGATGATGTTCCCTTCTCACCTCAGCCTAGTGAGCGACTAGCCAGTGAGACTACTTGGTAAACATTGACTCACTTGCTGCAATTGGGAAAGATGAAAAACTTCTGCCAAACAAAAGCAAAAAAGGCTGAAATAGACTGTGGATCAGAGATAGATTCTAACTGGGGAACTAATATAGTCTGTTCTGGAATTGTTTTAACTTCCTCTTCTGATTTTGAGATTAAGGGGATCTATTGATATCAAATTAGATAAATTGGGTAGAAAATTTACAATGCATTCTCAAACTATTTATTGATCCTTAAAACTTACTAATAAATCATTATTTTAGGTAACTTACAATTTCCAGTGGTTCTCCACTTTTCTAACTTTTTGTTGTTCACTTTATATCTTACATATCTTTATAGTTTACACATGTTACAATCCTTAACTTATTTGACACTCAAAACAATGCTTTGTCATAGCAGGACAAACATTATTTTACCTATTTTAGAGAAAAGGAAACCAATACTCAGAAGTAAGATAATTGCTCAAGCTTATATTGCAGATAAGTGCAAGACCAAGATTCCAACTCAGCCTTCCAATTACAAGTTTCACAGAACTAGTTCCCGTAAATGTCCATGTACTCTTCAGTTTGTAAGATGATAATAATCCATAATAGCTAACAATTGCTGGGCATTTTTATCAAAGATACTTTACTGCTTTTTATTATATCTTGTTCTTAAGAATAACCCTATGAGATAGAAATAACTATTTCCATTTTGCAGATGAGAAAACTGAAGTTTTCATAAATGTAGAGATTTAATCAAGAATGGTGTCACTGAGGAGACTTGAAGACCACATAATCTAACTTCAGAGCCTAAAAAATTAACCACTGCATTCTCCATGTTTTTGAACTGAACACTTCATAATAAGTACATGGATTTTCTCGTATGTCAGAATTGTATGTGTTAAAAATCTAAAATGTTAGTAATTCTAAGCAAATGGCTGCAAATAAACTACCGCTTTTCTTAGAGAAATCTAAGAAAATTGAGCCTGAACTCAATATGTTTAGTTTTTATATCTACTTTGTTTTTGGATAACCATGATGTTAACCAAGTTGTATAATTTCTCAGTATTTTTTTTTCTTATATGTCTATCATAGAAACTATATTTGAGTCATTATGCCACTAGAAACTGTTATACTTAGGCTTACATAATAATAGTGAATTAATTTCTAATGAAACCCATAAATTTGTATGTTATTTTGTCCATGTGGGCTACTATAACAAAAATAATGATTTATAAGCAAGAACAAAAATTATACCTCATAGTTCTGGAAGCTGGAAATTTCAAGATGAAGGTACCAGCAGGTTCTATGCTGAATGACACCCTGCTTCTTGCTTCATAGATGGCCATCATCTTGCTGTGACCTCACGTGCTGGAAGAGCTTTCTGGAGCCCCTTTTATAATGGCACTAATTCCATTCATAAAAGTGTCCCCTAAAAGGCCCCAACTCCAGATTTCATAACATTGATGATTAAGTTTCAGCACATGAATTTGAGAGTAACGCAAAAATTCAGTCTGTGGCATTTGCCGCTAAAATGCCATTAGTTTGAGAATTAATAATAATGCAGGTATTTATTTCTCATCTTTTATCAGCAGACATGCAACTGGCACATAACTGATCTCTGTGCTGTGTACCATTTGTTAAATATTTTCTATGTATACTTGCCTCTAATAATCACAAATCAGATTTCCATGCATATCAAAAACAGTATAGTATATTGGCACATAGCACCTGAAAAAGGATCTTGTTGTCCAACCAAAATGCCAAAATTTTTTCATTTTTTAAAATGTATATTTACTGTTTAACAGTGAAATGTTTGACCAGTGGATTAAAGTGTTGAAATAAAATGTGTATTAATGTCCATTGAAATATGCTAAATTTTATACATTATTTTCATAGATTAAGCATTAAGATTCTTAATCTATTACTTTTACACCAGATTCTGATTGTTATATTTCAGTTGATGAATGACTATTTTGAATCATCAAATGGTGCTGCTGCCTGCTAGCTATCTTTGTACAGCAGCATTTGTGCAATTATTTGAGTGCTTTATTGCATTTTATGTTATTACTGATAAAATGAGTGGAAAATGGGAAAGTGATAAGAAACTTACATCACATAAACTTAATTCCTTTGAGGCACAGTTAGAAATTATTAGCATGCTTCAGGTAATGAATCTTAAGATTCATTATATTCATGTGCTTAAACTAATTGGTGTTCCATTGTGAAAGAAAATAACAAAGTACATGTATAAACTAATAGAAAAATTTGAAAGATATGTTGTTTAAAAAGCAGATTTTATTTAGGGAATTTGATATACATGTTCTAGATTTTAAGATACCATGAATTGTAAAGTGCACTACTATTTAAAAAGTATCTCACAAGAAGGCAAAGTGTTGAATTCAAAGTAAAAAATCAACTCAAGATATATAATACACTTATCACAACTATGTTATCCATTCATCTATCAATGGATACTTTGGTTGTTTCCATTTCTTGGCCATTGTGCATAATGCTGAAGATTGTGGTTCCTGTATCTTTTCTAGTTAGTATTTTCATGTTCTTCCTGGTATTACCCAGGAATGGAGTTGGTAGATATTATGGTAGCTCTGTTTTTAATTTTTTGAAGAACTTCCCTACTGTTTTTCATAGTGGCTACACTGATTTACATTTTTACCAACAGTGTGGTAGGGTTCCCTTTTTTCATAGTCACCTTGACTCTTCTTATCTTCTGAATTAACTGTCTCCTTTCTACTTTGTATTTCTGCATTATTTTTGACAGTGCCTCTACATTAACATATTTAAAACAGATAAACTTTCATATCACAAATCCAAACTGTGTCCTCTTTGTGCACAGAAAAAAGCCCAATCATCCTAACATGGTTGGACTTCATTTTGCTCTTTCACTGAATACATGAATAGGCTGGATTCCAGATAAAACCTTCCTGCAACACCAGTTAAAATGAGTTTCTCCCTTATCCTTTCATAATCACCTGTTTGCTATTTTCTTATAACTTGTTTTCAATATGAATTTCATGGCTATACACAAGTCTGATCCTTTGGGGATAAAGCATCAAAGGGATAAATTGATTCTAAGTCATTGACTAATACAGACTTTGCTTCTAATACTCAATAATTTGCTGCTTAGATTTAATAAAATTATGAAACTTTGAATGAAACTTGCTTAATGATTCTTATACAATTAAATATCCAATTCAAATAAATGATGTGAGTGTTCAGAAATGTTTTACCTGCTTTCCACATCTGTCCACGTCTCCATGTTGTTCAGTATTCTATATTAATGCAAAGGTAGGTCTTAGTATTGTACTTTATGTACTTCATTAGTCTCTTATATAAATTTGGAACATAGTTAAAAAAACCTCAGAACATATACTTCCTTTGATTGTGACTATGTATTACTGCAGGCAATTTGATGTTCTTTTTAATGTAATAGACTATTGCTCTTCACTTGCTTAGCAAGCAGTATTTATGACTAGGTGAAACTTAAAAGTAAAATCTTATTGAAATTCAGAGTCTTATAGACAATTTCTTTGTAAATTTATGATGTATAAGTTCAAAAATTATATTTGTAATGAGCTAATAATTGGATTTGAAAAAAATGGTCTCTTATAATTTAATTTTTACTTTGAATCTTGGCTTTTTAAAAATAATTGGATTTTACTGACCTTTGGTTTTTTCCTTGAGAATAAATTTGACACCACATATTTGCTCAGATAAAATACACTCCCATCATAGTTTATTTAGTGTAAGAAAAATAAACCAGAGAATGGGCTGAAAAATATTTGTTATTATTATATTTGTATGCTAATCAGCACTGGGGAGCAATAAGCTATTTCTATTCTTATTTCTGAAATCAGATGTCCTATACTTAACAGTATCTGAAAAAAAGTATATGTTAATGGTTCAATAATAAAAATGCAGTGAAAGATAAAAGGAAATGAGGAAAGGAAAGGTGAAAACACATTTAATAGTTTATTAAGATTAAAGCATTTATTTCTACATTTATTTATTGAAAACTAAAACATTTATCTGCTTGAGTAGGCAATATACCTGGAGTGAGACTAAAATATAGTTCATGCCATCTCACTGCTCTTTTCAACCTTAAAAATATAGGGCTTTATAAACTTGTAAAGTTTTATAAAATTATTATTATAAAATCTGCATTTCCAGATTTTTATAATGCTTGCAACATACATTTACTTTATTAAGAATAATTAAGAATTCTAGCATAATACCCTAGGTTTTTTATTCATAAGCCAGATTTTATTTTGATTTTGTAAAATGAGAATCTTTCTATCTTTAATGATATTAGAGGTTTTCTTACACTGCCCATTAATGTATGCTTGCAAAAGGCAAGCACCCCTGCCATTACCACCTTCAACAAGTAACATGGGGATAGTGAATCATACATAATTATGCTCTGTTTTCTTCTGAAATTCAACCCATGAATCAGTTAATTTATATGGAGATTTGCTAAGCTTACCATGGCATTTGTATTTCTTAATCCTTCTTTTATTAGCTGTACTTATAAGACAATTATACCATTATTTTCCTACAAGCCTCAAGTCTCAACTAATTAGTCTAGTCAAAAATATTTTCAAGTGGATTTTTTTCCATCTAAAAAATTATTCATACTGTGTGTCTCTGTTTGACTGAATGTTTTTTGTTATTTGTACATGTGTACTTTATTCTGTTGGCAGGAATAAGAACTCAGAAAGCGTAGTCTTAACAGGACTTGAGGTTTTTGTACTTGTCAGTTGTTTGTGGACTTTATATATCCATAATTGATAAGAGTCTTATTCTTTAGTACTAGTCACTTATTAACATTTTTTATGAAGAGAAGGTTGATTTATAAGTAAAAGGAGAAAGAAATTATGTTTTCTAACTCTAGAATTCTGGCAATTAATCTGACAGTTGTAGAAGTTTTTCAGCATTTGTCAGCATGGTGACAATAGAAAGGGT
This sequence comes from Okapia johnstoni, assembly GCA_024291935.2. Lineage (NCBI taxonomy): Eukaryota > Metazoa > Chordata > Mammalia > Artiodactyla > Giraffidae > Okapia > Okapia johnstoni. The sequence goes on along the minus strand of CM044310.1, from coordinate 46,039,331 downwards.
ATTTGGAACACAAAATTTTGCCCGTCAATCATTACTCTATCTGTTTCCCTCCCCTTCACACTCTGATTACTTAAGATTCTAATTTTATTTTCATCAATATTTGTGAAAGATTACATTTACAGAGTTTTGTTATTTTGGTCTCTTCTTTTTGAATTGTAATATTATAAAACCCTAAGATTCAAATAAGCACTTAAAACACCATTTTATTGTTTCATTGAACTTATTATGCCATGGATTTGAAGAAGTTTAAGTTCTGATTCTCAGTAAAGCAACAGAAGCATATGCATTAAAAGGAGGTCAGATTTTAATGGTAGATATTCAAAAAGAGAATATATCAAGTGAACCTTGCAGATCTCCTGGAGAACATGCCTAGTCAGCTCAAGAAGGGAGGGCCTGTTTCTGGAGAAACAGAGACAGCTAGGAATTAGTGGGAGGTCATTAAAGTAACTGGGATTCAGTTTCTGAAAGCTTTAGAGCATTGTAAAATAATTTGGCTTTAATAAGTCACACAGAAAGATGTTAAGGTTTGAGCAGATACATGACATGTACTAAATTATATTCTAAAGGATCATTGTGCATTATGAGCACTTTAATGAGGGTAAGTTGTTGACAAATTAGGGTATTTAAAAAAATTTTTTTTTATTTGTTTTGCCATACATTGACATGAATCCACCATGGGTGTACATGTTTTCCCCTTCCAGAACCCCCCTTCCATCTCCCTCCCCATCCCATCCCTCCAGGTCATCCGGGTGCACCAGCCCCGTGCACCCTGTATCATGCATTGAACCTGGACTGGAGATTCGTTTCACATATGATAATTTGTGTGCTTCCATGCCATTCTCTCATATCATCCCGCCCTCACCCTCTCCCCTAGAGTCCACAATACTGTTCTATTTATCTGTGTCTCTTTTGATGTCTCGCATACAGGGTTATCTTTACCGATTGACTAAATACCATATATATGTGTTAGTATACTGTATTGGTGTTTTTCTTTCTGGCTTACTTCACTCTGTATAATAGGCTCCAGTTTCATCCACCTCATTAGAACTGATTTGAATGTATTCCTTTTAATGACTGAGTAATATTCCATTGTGTATATTGTTTTAAGATACGACTGTAGTCCAGGTGAGAGATGTTGGTGGCTTTAGAAGTGATTAGATTCTTGTTATTTTTGAAAGATTTACTGATATATTTGATGTGGAGTGTGAGAAAATAAAAGTATCAAAGATGAATTCAAGGATTTTGAATTAACCAGTTAGAAGAATTAAATTGCTATTTGTATAATGAGGAAGGCTGTGAGAGCAGGTTTTTGCTGGTAAAGGTGGGAAGTTGAGTTTTAAACTTGTTAAGTTTCAGTTGCCTATTTACTATGAAGGTGTGTAGGAATAGAAGACTAGCAATTAAATGTATATGGCTAGAGTTCAGGGGGAAAATCTGTGTTGGAATTATTAATTTTGAAGTTGTCTGCACAGAAATGCTATTTAAAGTCCTGGAACTGGATGTGATTGCTCAAGGAGACAGTGTATATGGAAAGACAAAAACAGAGAGCGAGAGAGCATTCTGGAATGTTCCACCATTAACTGATAGGAAAGATGAGAGAGAACCAGCGAAGGAGACAGTAAAGGAAGACTGAAGATATCAGAGGAAACTAAGGACAGAGGTGTGGTCAGAGGAGACCAACAGATACGGAAGTGTTTAAAGAATGCTTACACATCAAGAAGATTGCTGACAGAAAATAAACTATTAGACTTAGCAGTATTTTTAGTCCCTGATGGTATGTAAAAATGTTACACAGATACACATAAAAGAATTTTAGTGGAAGTATGGCTGACTGAAGCTATTAGAATGATCTCAGAGGAACACGGAACAAGAACAGGGCAATTAGAGACTGGTACATGGCAAGTGTAGTTCATTGGCCTTTGAAAGGCTGAAGATAATGCTGAGTTGACAAGAGACTAGCCAGCATATCACCCTATAGAAGGAAATACAATTAATTGTCTAAGATGACCTTGAGCTATTCAAGAGACTAAGACTTAAAGGGAGTAGACATGTATTAGCATATCTGAAAGTGGAACACAGTGAAGTATTTATTGAAACCTGATTGATTTAGAACAACACAGAAGGGTTAAAAGTCAGTTTGGAATAAAAAAGTAGAGTAATAAAAGATCAAAAAATTTTCAGAGTGTCTTTAGCCATGTTCAGGGAAGAGGGTACCCTGATTTTAAGGTTGTGTTTGCCGTTCACTAATAATGCATTCAATATACTTATTGATCATTCACACTAGGTACTAAGGATATCATTTAAAACAAGACAGAAATGGCCCCTCTGTTAAAAGGGCTTATGGTCTGGACAAGCACCATCTGACTGAAATATAATTCCAGCCCCAAATGTGAGCCACATATGTAATTTTAAATATTCTATCAGCCACAATCCAAAACTTAAACAGATGAAATTAATTTTAACAATTATACTTAACTCAGTATATCCAAAATATGTATTCTTACTTCAGTGTTTAATCAATATAAAATTATCAATAATATATTTTACATTCTTTTTTTTGTTTTGTACTTTTTTCAAACTCTGTGTTGTTTATTTTACATTTATAGCACATCCCAATTTGAACTGGGCACATGAAAGTGCTCAGCATGCTTAATGGCTACAGCATTGAATGGCATACATCTTCTAGACATCTAGAAGTTTAGCCTGAATACATCTTCAGGACCTCATTGTGAAAAAGTCCTGAACTTGAACTCTGGACCCACATATCACTGTTTAGTGATCCATCATGACATTGCTACCTGTTAGGCTGTCTTATGTTTCTTTTATGACATAAAATATCCAAACAACTATTGAATACATGAACCGTAATTCCTTAGCTTTGAATAAGTGCATGCTGGTGTCACTGATAACTAGTGTATGTAAATAAAGTTAGTTTACAAAATCCATTCAGTGCCGCCACTGCCTTTCAGACATACATTCTTCTTTAACATATATTGGCATGCCATAATGAAGATATATTATGGGCTTTCTTCTTTTTCACCGAGGGAAATAAAAGTAGATTGGGGATTGAATATGTTACTTTCCTTTGGGAAGCTGATTTTGGGTTTCAGAAAATGCTGCGTTTCTGTGCTTGAAATTAACAGGAGAGAAAAAACAATTCCTGAGAAGCTTAGAATGTAGGTTAAAAAACCCTGATTATTTCAGCATATGTTGATTTCATATACAAGTTTCACCTTTGACAAGAAAAACATATACCATAATTTGATTATAATTGAAACAATTATTGAGATTTTTTAATGACTGAATCTATTTCTTTATGTAATTATAAAATTACTTAATTACTAAAATTGTTAAAAAAAATCTCAAGACATATAGAATGTGCATTTATTTGCTCTTCTACTCTAGTTTATTGTGACAGTTGAGGACACGATGCTTATCAAAATCCATGAAACACTGGTGTGTATTGTATTTTAACATCATTATCTGTATATGCCACAATTAGAAATAAAACAAAAGCTATTTTTGAAAAATTTCTGTCATCTCAAACACAGAAGAAAATGGGCTGAATACATACAAATTATTTTCTGTTGTAAACTTAAGAAATTGTGTTTCAATTTCTTTGTGCATGTGTATGTATAAATATTGCAAGGTTACAGCTTACTGCTACTAGCATTTCCTTTGTAATGCTCATGATATATAATAGAAGCTCTATTTTAGAATGTGAAGGACATAGAAAAATGCAAGTGTTTATAAATTAAAGAAAGAAATGAGAGCTAGAAGACTGGGAAATCGTATAAAGATTAATAATACCATTGGAAATCCAATTTGCCTGCACAGAAAATCATATTTTCTAGGAGAAATATTAATATCAGAGATGTCTAAATGGGTTATTTAAAGATTAGATTTCAAAGGATGGAAGAGTAGAAACAAAAACAAAATCAAACAAATAAGGAGTAAGAAACTTGAGATCTTACTGATGATTGATTGCCACCTACTTAAATAGCTTTTGATAGTAATAAATTATAAAGGGTTATTCAGAGTTCTATATTTTGAAAGAATTTGTGGTGTTATTAAGTATATTTTGCCCAGATTAGTCCAGAGAAATTTAAGATAACTTATGGTGCCAAATAATGGGCATCAGAAGAGAAAAGGATATGAACTTCACCCATAGGTTCTCAAATCCTGATTCTACAGAAATGAAGTAGTGAAATTCATTTTTACAGAAAATATTATTAAAATATACTCATATGCCTTTGATGTCATTTTATTCCTTTCAAAATGTTACCATATTTTCAGGAAAATTTATGCAAATATTGGGATGAAATCTGTCTCAATGTTTCCATATATTGGTCATACATAAATGTGGTATCCACATGCTATGACAAGGTGCAGCAATTTTTAGTCACTGGACAGATTATGTTCTTCTTTTTGCAATCTGTAAATTACAAAATTTAGAAATGTCTCCCCAAATATAATTTTAAGGACTATATTCATCTAAGGCATTTTTAATACACAGTAGAATTTTCTTTTATAAGGATCATTGTTAGCTCTCACTTATCTAATTAGTTTAATCTGAAAATACCAAAAGAAATTTATGAGACTTTGTTTAAAAAATATCTTGGAGGTAATCGGCTTTAAAATCTGCTTTAAAATAGAATGATAAAGCTTAGGAGCATACCACTCTGCTCTTTCTACCATGTCTTAGTTTATATGACATTCTTTTCTGGGAAAGTCTTTGATCTTTAGGCTTTGCAGGTGACTCAGTGGTAAAGAATCTGCCCTCAATGCAGGAGACATGTGTTTGATCCCTGGATGGGAAGATCCCCTGGAAAAGGAAGTGGCAACCTGCTCCAGTATTCTTGCCTGGGAAATCCCATGGACAGGGGTGCCTGGTGGGCTACACAGCCCATGGGGTCCCAAAAGGGTCAGACATGACTTATTGACTAAAATACTAATAACAAAACAACTTTGATCTTTAATTTAACCTATTCATCTTCCACCTATATTTAAAGGTCAAAATCAAAACTTCTGCTAATCCCTTGAGATTCAGAATGAGCTTCCACTCAGTGATGAAGGCTTTTCTACCTTATTTTTTTTTTGTAAAGAAATTCTATTTCATTTATATTTTGTTATATTGATACTTTTTGGTCTCAGTAGCTTGATTTTAAACTCCTTGAAGCCGAGAACTAAATTTTTACATTGTATTTTTTCTTAATAGCTACCAATACCTAGAAAGTCAATTAACTAGATGTCAGGTCTTTAATAGTTTTTAACCAATTGAGACATTGTTTCAACTTGTATGTGTGGGAGAATAATTAATTGTATATGAATAGTTTCACTAGTTTGGAGAAAATAGGGTATCTCAATTTAAAAATCACAGTATTATTAAGAATTTGATATAGTAATTAAGGAGAATTATCAGTTAAATGATTTTCAAGAGTGTTTCTAGGTTTGGAGCCTGATGAAACAGTGATAATCCTAATTTAAGTGATTTGTAGATGAAAATTATTTATTTTTGTCTTTTGAATTTTTTATACATAGAGCATGCATTCATGCTAAGTTGTTTCAGTCGTGTCTAATTCTTTGCGACCCTGTGACTGTAGCCCACCAGGCTCCTCTATCAGTGGGATTCTCCAGGCAAGAATACTGCAGTGAGTTACCATTCCCTCTTCTAGGGATCTTCCTGACCTACGGATCAAACCCAGGTCTCTTGTGTCTTTTTGATGATAGCCATTCAGTCAGGTGTGAGGTAACATCTCATTGTTTTAATTTGCATTTCTCTGAGATAATTAGCAATTCTGAGCATCTTTTTAGGTACTTGTTGGGCATTTGTATGTTTTCTTTGGAAAAAAAATTCTATTCAAGTCTTCTGCTCATTTTTAAATAGGATTATTTGTGTTCTGATATTAAGTTGTAAGAGCTGTTTATATATTTTGGATATTAACTTCTTATTTGTCATATGCCTTCCAAACATTCTGTGTTTTTCAGTTGGTTATCTTTTCATTTTTTCAATGATTTCCTTTGCTTTGTGAATGCTTTTAAATTTAATTAGATATCATCAGTTTATTTTTGCTTTTGTTTCCTTTGCCTTGGGAGACAGATTCCCCCCTACATAGTTTCTTTTAGGAGTTTTATGGTTTGTGGTTTTATATTTAGGTTTTTAATTAATTTTGAGTTTATTTTTGTACATGGTGTGAGAAGCTGTTCTAATTTCACTCTTTTACATGCAGCTGTCCAGTGGTGCTGGGAAAACTGGACAGCTTTGAGTAAAAGCTCTAAGAATATTTTAGTCTTCTCCCGATTGAGTTTTCTCACTTGTAAAATGGAATTATTAGCAATACTATTTACACCATGGGTTGTAATGAGTATTAAATGAGTTAATATATGTACTAGCCTTAGGGTCTGGAACATTCTAAACTTTAAATAATCAAAGGAATAGTTGGTCATAAATATTGAATGTGACCAAAAAAATAGAAAATAACTCTACAGTAAAGGTCTTGAATAGCATTTTTCAAGAAGACAGCCCCTTGTCCCAGTCCTGCTAGATCTTCTATGGGCTGAAATTATTTTTACCACTATTTCAGATGTTCTGTTTGCTTCCTACTGACCCATGTGCCTAAGTAATAGGTGTGTTCTGCTCTGCGAGTCACACAAAGTTGTGTGACCTTCTTCATAAACCATATTCCCAGGGAGGCAGAGTGATCCATCTTAAATTAATATATTTTAAAAAGACTAAGCAAATAAAACTTAGGTCTTGAAGATGGTTCTCTATTTGTTGTCCTTAGGATTTGAGCTGGCAAATGGTGGCATATACTAGTTTATACACAAGTCTTATTGTTGGATGCCATACAGTTTTAGTTTAGTAGATAAGGGGATATTTATGAAAGAGTTGACTATCTTAAAGTGTGAGAATCAACATCCATGTTGCATTCTGGTTATTTTATGCAGAAATGTGGGGTTTATTTTTTCTTTCTTTTCCTAAAGCACTTCATTGAATAAAAAATATTATTTGTTGAATTGAATAGACCCTTGTATACAATACATAAGAGGACAAAAATGCCATGTACACTTTTAGAAATACCTAATGTAAGTGAAACAATTTCAGACTAGGGATATCTGAGAAAATTAGAGGAAGAAAGATCTTCCTTGCGTGATTAAAAAAAGTAATTTCACAGAAAATAATTTTTTTCTTGAATTTTTTGGACTCTTCTTACAGTCTCACAATTTGTTTATATTATCAGATATCAGGGTAAGACAAGACACGTAAGTGAAGAATTTGTGTTCTTTGAAGAGCAGCATTTAGCCTATACATTTTTAAAATATTTTAGAAAAGTTGGCAGGATGCAAGGACGGCAGAGTGAAAAAGTGATGTGCAGAGACCTCTAGAGACCAAAAAGCTTAACTACACTTAAAGCTCTGCAGCTATGGTTCAATGCTGTACTGTAATTGAATTACTTGGGGAGCAATAACACAGCTATAAAGAGAACAAGGTACTATTCTGTTCCTGGTGATGTGCTTAAAATCAGTCTTCTCAGAAGCCTTATGCTTTTGGCTATTTTCCCCTTAATGATTTAATTATAGTAAAATATGCTTTATATTTGCTCTACTACAAAAACAATGATTAAACAACAGATGTTCATACCCTGGAAATATAAACTATCAATGTTTGCAGAATATTTATTTTTAGAAAAAACATAGTAAGCAGTTACCTGCTGCTATGACATATAGGTATTCAATTTACCTTATATTTCATTTGTTTTGGAAAAAAAAGCTGGTGTTACTTTTATTTGCCTTTTCTGAAGGCAAAAGGCTTTGCCTTTTGATATCTTTGAGTTTGACAGAAAAACTTATTTAAATGTCCATTATATTAGTCCTATAAAATTCATTGGAATGAAAATGCTTTACAGTGTTTATAGTATTGTAAATATATTTTATATTCAGTTGTGTCCTCGTATTAACTATTTTTCCTTTGTAAAATAAATTGTGAATGTTGAGTACTTCCTGCTACAAAGAAACAGATCAATTAAACACATTCCATCTCCCTTTCTTTCTTTCTTTCTCCAGCAGAATTCTGTGTATTAGTCATTAGCGTATTAAGAGTCTATTAAAACAAAAACCCAGAACCAGTAGGAAATGTGTGTATGCATATAGGTATGTGTGTGTGTGAGAGAGAGAGAGAAGATTAAGGAGATTCATACATCCAAAGTCTACAGGGCAGGCCGATAGACTGACAATCCAGGCAAAGGTTCATGTTGTAATCTATAGTCCAAAAAGGAGTCTGGAGGTAGAATTCCTTTTTCTCTTAAGTATCTGTCTTTTCTCTTAAGGCCTGCTGATTATGAAAGGTAATCTACTTTAAAGTCTATTGATTAATCACATTTAAAGAATTTTCCTACAGCAACATCTAGCCTGGTATTTGATCAAAAGCTAAGTACTATGACCTAAGCCAGGTTTCACATGAAATTTACCATCTTCCTGAGAAATTTTTATAATAATTTTATATAATTTGACTACTCTAAATAAACTGAAACAAAGCAAAGCAATGAAAATATGATCACAGACATACAGACACACAATTATATGGTGATTGGTGATGTTTTCAGCTTACTAGTAGTATAAATTCTATCTAATAACAGTAAAACATTTCTCATATGAAAGTGAGAAATTCAGTAAATATCTTTCAGTTAAAGTTTGTTTCTCCCTGATGCTCAGGCTATCTTAATGAAGATATCCCTTATCATTTAAAAGATAAATCAAGCTTTAAAATTCCATTATTTTTACAACTCACATTCAAGTACTAGTTTCTTATAAAAATATAATGTTTATTAATCAAAGTTTTTCTCATGAAATGTTGATTGAGATATATTTCCTTTATATTTCAAATAAAAACAAAAATACTGAATGCAAAATATATTATTTATTATTGAACTGGTAAAATGAGGGCAATAAATTTGATAATACTCTTTTTGTTTCTTTCCTAGGTAAAATAACTAGTATTTTGTCCTATATTGACATTAACGATGGTATCCTCTTAGTTAGAAGTTAAGTTTCAGTTAATATCACATGTCTAAAAATACGATATACTGGAGTGGGTGGCCATTCCCTTCTCCAGGGGATCTTCTTGACCCAGGGATCGAATTCAGATCTCCCGCATTGGAGGCGGATGCTTTATTGTCTGAGCCACCAGAGAAGCCCTTTCACTTTTTTCTTCATGTAAAAATACTTGAAATATGTAAATGGAGCTACATCCAGTCATCAATACATATTTAAGTATGACCGTAGTATAGAATAATCACTGACTTTGGCTTTTAAAATGTAACACTATTTATAAATAAAAATATAGCAAATTTATAGACCACTTTTACTGAGCAGTCTCTTTTAGAGGGGTATTTGCATTCTGTGAACATGAAATGAATAGAATATTCATTTGTGGATTCATTTGTCCAATTTTTAAAAATTGCTCAGACATGAAGTAGTTTGTACAAGGTCATATGGTAATTTATTGACACAGCCAGAGGTACAATCTACTTTTATTCATTTCTAATGCAGTGTTATATAATCACGTGATATTTACTAAATAGGGAACAAATAAATGGGGAAAAAGTCTCTATCTACTTGCTTTAGTTCCTCACAGATCTATAGAAATGGCAATATATTCTCATATCTAAACATTATTGATAATAATGTATTATTGTTGTTATTCAGTTGCTAAGTCCTGCCTGATTCTTTGTGACCCCATGGACTGCAGCATGCCAGGCTTCCCAGTCCTTCACTGTCTCCTGGAGTTTGCTCAGATTCATGTGTCTATTGGGTCGGTGATGCAGTCTAGCCATCTCATCCTCTGTCACCCACTTCTCCCTTTGTCTTCAATCTTGCCCAACATCTGAATCTTTTCCAGTGAGTCGGCTCTTTGCATCAGGTGGCTAAGTCTTGGCTTCAACTTCAGCATCAATCCTTCCAATGAATATTCAGGATTGTTTTCCTTTAGGATTGACTGGTTTGATCTCCTTGCAGTCCATGAACTCTTGAGAGTCTTCTCCAGCACCACAGTTCAAAAGCATCAATTCTTTGGGGGCTCAGCCTTCTTCATGGTCCAAATCTCACATCCATATTCGACTGCTGGAAAAATCATAGCTTTGACTATATGGACCTTTGCCATCTAAGTGATGCCTTTGCTTTTTAATATGCTGTCTCGGTTTGTCATAGCATAATACTCAGTTGTTTGAGAAGGCGTATCATCCCCAAGGCTAAGGGAGATAGATCAGTGGTCTAATTTTTTCTGCCTGTGTGCCTTGTGTGTGAAGCAAACTGACCAGCAGTTTGGGGTCACATAAACTCCAGATGATGGAAGGTACCTATGGTAGTTCGCTTCAATAAATGCTCACTGGATAAAATGAACTATCCAAATACTTTAAGTACTGTGGATTACTAGGTTGGAGTTCACATTAATACTCAGCTACTCAAAGAATTATTATGACCTATAGGTTAAAGTGAGAATGTATGGGAGGCAGGGAATAAATTGAATCCTCCCCAGGTGACTCATAAACAGCAACACTGGGTCCACCAATACATTTCCCTGATCCCTGAATGAATAATTGGGATAGACATATTTTGATCTTGGTTCAACTCTCACATTCTTTCTGTGGCCTATGGGAAAGGAGCTCTCTTAGTCAGATAGGCCAATAAGTAGCCTATGAAAATCAAATTCTCTACCCCCAGCTAAGAAAATAATTCATAAACAACATTACATCTTATTGTAGAAATTAAGACCACTTTAAGACATGAATAATTCAGGGGTGATAACTCCTATCATGTCTCCATTTAATTTAGTAGTCTGACCCTCAGACTAGAGAGAACCTGGAAGATTATAGGACTACTGCAAGCTCTATTACATTGAGCTCCCATTACAGTTACCATGTTAGATGCAGTAGTATATTTGCTAGAGAATATGAATATAACCACAGGTAAATAATATGCAGCTATTGAAGTGGCAAATACATTTTCAGATATTTCTTTCAGAAAAGAGAATCGGAAACAATTTGCTTTTATATGAAATATATGATAGTGTACACTGAAGGTTTTGCCCCAGGGCTTTGTTAATTCTCCAATCCTCTGTCATAACATAGTTGAAAGAGGTCTGGAATCTTGGGAGATTCTGTTCAGTTCAGTTCAGTCCAGTCACTTAGTCATGTCTGACTCTTTGCGACCCCATGGACTGCAGCTATCACATTTGTCCACTATATTGATTACATCAAGTACCCAGGCTAGATGAGTAGGAATTAGTAATTTGGAGGCCTTGGTAAGACACATATATTCTAGTCAGACGGAGACCCTACAAGATACCACATCAATAACTTTGTAGAGGTCTAGTTATTAGATCATGCTGGAACTTCCTATCCAAGGCAAAAGGGGGAAAAATTCTAGCAAATATGGAAATATAACTCTCATTAAGCTCATCTGATTTTTGAAGACGGTATAGTCTATAGTGAAAGGCTGCAAGCTTTCAGTGGGATCCAGAGTAGGAAATGCGTCTACATCAGGTCCAGGTTGCAGTGCAAAGAGCCTATCAACTAGGACCGTACAACTTGGCAGATCCTATAGTAGAGAGATTAGTGGTGAACAAAGGGCTTCCCTGGTGGCTCAGCTGGTAAAGAATCCACCTGCAATGCGGGTTCAATCCCTGGGTTGGCAAGATCCCCTGGAGAAGGGAAAGGTTACCCTCTCCAGTATTCTGGCCTGGAGAATTCCATGGACTATCCATGGGGTCGCAAAGAGTCAGACACGACTGAGCGACTTTCACTTTTTACTTTCAAAGCTTCCATGTGGAATTTATGACAGACTCCAGCATGAGAATCACAATACAGACCTCATGTTTTGGAACAATGGAATGGCAATTTCTAGTATAGAGAACTGAACACTTTTTGAAGACAAATCACTTCCCAGGTGGTGCTAGTGGTAAAGACCCAGCATGCCAATGCCAGAGGTTCAAGAGACATGAGTTTGTTCACTGGGTCAGGAAGATCCCCAGGAGGAAGGCATGGCAACCCACTCCAGTATTCTTGCCTGGAGAATCCCATGGACAGTGGAGCTTGTCAAGCTGTAGTCCATAGGATTGCAAACAGTTAAGCACAACTGAAGCCACTTAACATTCCCTGTATTTCTACTTGATCATGGGATGTAGATTTACTCTAATTCTGAGATTACCCATCACTGGATGTTTTCTGTCAGCTCAAATAAAGTTTGGTAGGACCAAGAATAATTCATTGTAAAATGGGAGCCATACATCCAAGAGTGATGTGCCAAGAACAGAAAGCACAGCAAAATTGCATGTACAGGAAGCCCAGACTTCGCATATATCCATAAATATTTCCTCAATTTACATACCTCTGGCCAAACAAGGAATATGTCATGGCCTGCTGATTGAGGAAAAATGATTCATTTTATATATGGGTCAGCTCAAATGTGGAACCAAGCTGAAAACAATCAGTAACTGTATTATAGCTTTTTTCAGAGCTGGGCTTGAAGATCAGAGGGCAAAGGAATTATCTCCCAAAAGACAGAGTTTCAGGTTGTATTCTGTGTCATTCATATAGTGTAATAAAAGAAGCACTTCAAGGCTAGAATATATACTGACTCAATCTTAGTGACAAATAGCCTTGCAGAATCCAGGAAGGAGAATGATTGGAAGATCAGGGACAGTGTTATCTAAGTTAAAGGCATGTAGATAGAAATGAGGGAATGGATAAGAAGTATAAAGATCCCTGTGTATTATCTTAATCCTCATCAGAGATAGTCATGGGAGAGTCACTAAACAAGCAAACAAACAAAATGATGCAGTGAATTGGAACCAGTCAGCTTCTGGTGTCATCAATCCCAGGATTGCTACAATAAATATATTTTAAAAAATGGTAATAGGTGTCAAATATGGAGCTGATTCTCAGACCCAACAGCATGAACCCTTACTTACCAAGGCTATTCTAGCTACTGATGTCTCAAATATTCATCCTGCTGGCAGCAGAGAACAATGCTAAGGTTCTAAAATGGCATCATCCTTTGAGGACACCAGAATGCCACTTGGGAACAATTGACTTTGAAGTTCCTTTTACCCTAGAACCAGACATTTATTCTGATTGGAAGTGATACAAATTCCGGGTGTAAGTTTGCCTTTTCTGTACACAATTCCTCACCCAGCACCAATATTTGAAGGCTAATGGAGTGCTTGATTCATTGGCATTGGATGTCTCATACCATAGGATATGTCCAGAGGAGCTCCTTTTAGTGAAGAATATGGTTAATAGGCCCATTACAATAAAATTCACTGGCCTTATCATATGTCACATCAGCAAAAGCTATCACATTGATAGAGCATTGGAATAGCATACTGAAGTCACAGTTGAGGTGCCATCTCTGAAATGGTACTTTAAAATGATAGAGAATCATTATCTAGAATGTCATGTATATTTTCGTAAAAGATCTTAATGTAGTGCTTGGCCTAATAGAAAGATTACATAGGTCTACATATACAGTAATGAAAACAGTAGTAGTCCTAATTGTAATTATAATAACTCCCTTAAGGAATTTGTCTTCCTGTCTTCACAGCAGTAGAGGCCTTGTTTTCCAAAGGAGAAACATTTCTGCTTGGGACACAATAAGAGTCTCATTGAGCTGTAGAGCTGTGGTAACTGTCTAGACACTTGGGCTTATTTTTGTCCATAATCCAGCAGGCAAGAAGATGAATAACCATTTTCACAGGTATAATTGATTGTAGTAGTCAGAAGAAGAGTTGCTAAAAGTAATGAAGGAGTATTTGTACCCAGACAGTCTGCTTGGGTACTGCTCAATAGTCCTTCTTTAATTTTGAGAGTAAATGTACAACTGACCTAAGATTGGCATGCTGGTCAGAGTTCCAGACTCCTCAGGAATAGGGATCTGGGTCACATCAGCAGTTAAGCCAGCAGAAATACTAGTGGTAGATGAGGGGGCGGTAGAGTAGAGAGAAACTGAGTATCATTATAGCCTTGACATGAGCTGTCGTCATGTGGATTGAAGTTCATCCCACTAACTTTTCTTGTCTAAGTTTCTTTCAAAAAGAAATGCTCAACAGAATCTTAAAGTGCTGCTCCCTTATTGTAAGTGTAAAATTGGAGCTGACCAGGATGGGTCATGGAGGACACACTGATGGCTACCGTGATCCTCCTTCAGTGGAGGGATTGTTGCATCAACTGTGTAAAGTGCTGGCAGTATAAAGCCTTCAGCTGTAACCCCTTCAGGAACTGCCTCAGTTGTAGAGAGCCACTTTACCCAGTCATGATCTGAGGAAGTGATCCACATTCAATGAGTGTTTAAGTTGGGAATATAAAGTCTAGCTCAACTTGAACGACTGTCAGTGGCCATTGCAGCTCCACAGACTCACATCCAGAAATTCTCAGGCCTGAACCTAACTTGACTTATTTTACCCAATTCTGCTGCTTCTTCCTTCCTCTAAGGGCCTTCTGTAATAAATATTTTGAATATTAAATTCTTCTAGAATCTGCTCCCATTAAACAAAACCTCCAACAAATCCTGTTACTCGACCCACACAGTTTTGCTTTATGTATTTTGAGGTTATATTATTTGACCATGTAGTGTAAGCCCTGACTTTTCTTTTGGTAATACTAGTGCCTGACTTGAGCTTTGATTGCCAAGGAATATTTTACAAAAAGGCATCTATTTCAAAGAGGCATTTGCTTCAAGCAAGGCTGTCTTCAACAAGCACATTGCCAGCCACAGGGCTAGGTAAAGAGCCAGGCTGCCTTCTTTACTGAGGCTCCTTATTTTAGAGATCTTGGCAGTTTCCATAACTGACCGTTTGGGTCACTTTGTTTTTTTCTCTTCCTGCGCCTCCAATTCCAGTTCTTGTAGTTTAAAATCACCAATAAAGAGTGAATCTCTGAAACCCTAGACCCTGTCCTTGATCCCAGTAACAGGGACCCCAGGCATTTCTAGCCTATGTCATTACTGTCCATAGGCTGAAACCAGCACAAAACAGACCTGTGCAGTTTTATGAATAGCATGTATTGGTTGGATATTTAAATTGTATCATTATTGAATAACCATCTTTACTGTCTGTGGCTCTTTTACTTAAACTGTACTTTGCTTGAGATTTATTTTGGGACCTCTGCTTTATTTTTATTTTACTTGATTTGATTTTCTTTTTAAAAAAATGTAGATTTCTATTCTTTTAAGTAAGTGAAAGTGTTAGTCACTCAGTCCTGCCCGACTCTTTGCAACCCCATGGGACTGTAGCCTGCCAGCCTCCTCTGTCTATGGAATTCTCCAGGCAAGAATATTGGAGTGGGTTGACTTTTAAAAAGCCAATTTAGTTGTGCCATTTTAATAGGAGAGCTGAAATCCTTTGTTTTATAGCTATAATTTATATGCTTAGTATTATTGAATTTATAATTGTGTTTCTCTTGTGTGTGTGCATGCTAAGTCACTTCAGCCATGTCCAACTCTTTGTGATCCTGTGGACTGAAGCCTGCCTGGCTCCTCTGTCCATGGGGATTCTCCAGGCAAGAACGCTGCTGTGGGTTGCAGCAGCAGATCCTCCTCCGGGGGATCTTCCCCACCCAGGGTCGAACCCTCATCTCTTTTATTTCCTGCATTGGCAGGCAGCTTCTTTACCACTAGTATCACCTGGAAAGCCCATGTTTCTTTTATTTGTTCCTTTTTATTCTTTTATTTATTCATTTTTCTTCCATCTCTAGCTATGCAGTTTATGTTTTTTATTTCTTCTTATTCTCCAGTGATCTGAGAGATCACTCTTATATTTGGCAGTGGTTATCATAAAGTTTTAAATAGGCACCTCAGCTTTTCAAAGCCTGGTAGACAGTTTGTAGGGAAAATAACTTCATAACTAAAAAAGCATAAGCGCTGTATCTCAGATATATTTTAATTTACACTTGATCCTAAGAAACTCATTATAGAATATCAGTTTTTCCTTGGTAACATAAGGCAATGAGCAATTTAGATACACAACAACATTTTACATTTTTGGATCCAAATTTAGCAATTTTAGAATTTTTTGTTTACATTTTTAAAATTACTAACAGTAAACTAACTCAAACATAGTTTGATGTTGAAAGAAATTTAGCACACTTTGTGAGTATTTATACAGAATTCCTCTTGAAACCAAAATAATTTTACTAGAATCAACCATACTTTACTTAACAACACATTTAGAAAATACTGTGTATGTTTACCCAGCAGACAAACCATTCAGAACCTACAAATTTGATGTTTCTGCTAACCTTTTCATCAAAAGCTGTTTCAAAAAAGATGCGAGAAGATTAGCAAATGATTAGCTTAAACTTTCTATTTTAGTATAATCAAATAGTTCACATTTCTAGATTGCATTTTTTTAATCGACTAGTATTATTTTCTTACTCAGCCCAGCTGTTTTTGACAGAATAGTGCAATTTTGGAAGAAGTGGCAAAGGAAGTTTATAATCTAACTACAGAGATAGAAAATTACCTCTGGTGACAAAATACGAGGGGAATCTATACAAAATAAGAGTAAATTGAAATGCCACAATTCTTAGAAATGACATAAAAGAACTGGACATGGGGAGCACTTAGTACTTGCTTTGATATTATCAGGCAGTCTGACTCATTTTTTTTATTAAAATGTTTGAAGTTCTCAGGAATATTACAGAATATAACATGTATTTAGGGCATTATCAACTAATAACTTGTTTTTACATATTCCACAATTCCAGTTAATGCCATCTCAGTTGTTATTTCTCACTCTGATCATTATGTAAATATGCTCTAATCTAATGACATTAATGACAGAAAACATTTAGGCATGAAAATAATTGATGCAAAACTATTATCAGTTCTTTAAAATTTTTATAGTGATTTATTAAAATATAGTTAGTTATATCGTTCTTTAATCAATTTTATGTGGAAGTCATATATAAAGTCATGTGTAGAATTATAATTATATTAAAATATATTTTCTTTTCCATGAAGAAGTAGAAATTTAAATAATTGCTTGTAATAATGCTCCTTTTAGACTCATTATTAACAACTTTGTACCCAAATCTCATTTCCTGTCAATAAATAGTCTTTTGAAATTAGGAGTTGGTTTCCATATTTATGGGCTTCCCTGGTAGCTCAGCTGGTAAAGAATCTGCCTGCTATGCAGGAGACCCTAGTTTGATTCCTGGGTCGGGAAGACCTGCTGGAGAAGGGATAAGCTACCCACTCCAGTATTCTTGAGCTTTCCTTGTGGCTTAGCTGGTAAAGAATCCGCCAGCAATGTGGGAGATCTGGGTTCAAATTCTGGGTTGGGAAGATAAACCCTGGAGAAGGGAACAGCTACCCACTTCAGTATTCTGGCCTGGAGAATTCTATGGACTGTGTAGTCCACGGGGTTGCAAAGAGTCTGACATGACAGAGTGACTTTCACTTTTCCATATTTATGTATAAAGCAATATATAATTTTCAATTATTGTGATAAAATACATATAACATTACATTTGTGATATTTACTATTTTGAAGTTTATAGTTCAGTGGTGGTAATTACATTCTTATTGCCCTGGAACTATCACTGCCATCTGTCTTCAGAACCATTTTCTTGAACAAAACTGAACTCTGTATCCATTAACCAATAATTGCCCATTCCCTCGTTTCCCAGACCAAGAAAGCTACCATTCTACATTTTGTCTGTATTATTTTGACTACTCATATGTCACATAAGTAGAATCATGCTGTATTTGTCTTTCTGTGACTGGGTTAACAAAATTTTTTCAAGATTCATCCACTCTATAGAATATGTCAGAATTTCCTTCATTTTTAAAGCTGAAGAATACCCCATTGTATATATATATGAAATGCTTTTGCTTTCTCATTCATCCATCAATTACACTTATCTATCTGGCTTATTTAACTTAGTATGATAAGCTCTAATCCATCCATGTTGTTAGAGATGGCATTATTTCATTCTTTTTTATGGTTGAGTAATATTCCATTACGTGTATGTACTTCATATTCTTTATCCAGTCATCTGCCCATGGGCATTTAGGTTGTTTCCATGTCTTTGCTGTTACAGATATTGCTAATATGAACATTGTGGTGCATATATCTTTTTGAATTAGAGTTTTCTCCAGATATATGCCTAGGAGTGGTATTGTAGGATCATATGATAACTGTATTTTTAGTTTTTTGAGGAACCTCCATATTGTTTTCCATTGTGGTTATACCAATTTACTTTCCCACCAACAGTGTGGGATGGCCTCTTTTCTCCATACCTTCTCCAGCATTTGTTATCGGTAGACCTTTTAATGATGATCATTCTGACTGTTGTGAGGTGGTACTCCGCTATAATTTGTTTGCATCTCTCTAATAGTTAATGGTGTTGAGCATCTTTACATGTGCCTAGTGCCCGTGTCTTATTTGGAGAAATGTATATTTAGGTTTTCTGCCCATCTTTTGATTGAGTTGTTTGTTTGTTGTTGTTATTGAGTTATATGAACTGCTTGCATATTTAGGAAATTAAGCAGTTGTCAGTTGCATCATTTGCAGACCTTTGCTCTCAGTCCATAGGTGTCTTTCTGTTTGTTTACAGTTTCCTTTGCTGTGCAAAAGCTTCTAAGTCTGATAAGGTCTCATTTGTTTACTTTTGCTTTTATTTCTATTATTTTGGTAGACTGACCTAGGAAAGCATTGGCATGATTTATGTCAGAGAATGTTTGCCTATGTTCTCTTTTAGGAATTTTATGATGTCATGTCTTACAGGTAAGTCTTTAATAAGCCGTTTTAAGTTTATTTTTATGTATGGTTTGAGAGTGTGTTTCAATTTGATTGATTTACGTGCAGCTGTTCAACTTTCCCAATACCACTTGCTGAAATGACTCTTTTCTCCATTGTATATTCTTGCCTCCTTTGTCATAATTTTTCTTTAAGCCCAGAGCTGATGATTACACAGCAACACAGCTCAGCTTAAACTCTGTGCTAAGGATTATATTAACAACAATGCATCCTGCTTAAGGACACTTCTTGAGAATCTTTTGACTAATCGTGTTATCTAAAATGTAAACTGTGGGAATGGTTCTAGTAAGATTTGCACAACCTTGAGACATTCTTGTGATTTATTGTAAAAACCAATTGAAAAAGGATATAACTCCCTTTTCTAAGACTAGCAAGGGGGGCACTCTCCGTTTCCCTTCTGATGTCTGTGTCAGAAGCTTTTTTTGTCCCTTTTCACTAAAATAAAACTCTGCTACACAAAAGCTCTTGAACTCTTGAGTGATCAACCCTGGTCCCTGGTCCCAAAGCTAAAAGCTTCTTCAGAGATCATGAATCCGACACAGTTCACCATAAGTGATCATTAGGAGTATTAATGTTTATAAATATTATGAAATTTTGCTGTATTGAACCTTATGTCCTTCTTTGCCTCTTGAAATCTTTTTTTATTTAAAGTCTATTTTGTTTGATATTAGCATAGTCACTCTTGCTCTCTTCTGGTTAACTATTTTCATGGAATGTTTTTGTATCTTTTAACTTTCAGTCTGTTTTGTCTCTTGATCTAAAGTAAATCCCTTTTAGATAGAAAATAATTAAATCTTTTTTAATCGATTCTTTCAATTTCTGTCTTTTTATTGGAGAGCTTAACTTACTTATACTTGGAGAAATATAATAAAGAAAACTTGCTTTGGCCATTTTACTACTTCTTTTCTGTGTGTGTTACATGTCTTTTGTCCCCATTTCTTGCAGTATTATCTTCTTTTGTGTTTAGTTGATTTTCTATGGTGAAATACTTGTTTTTCATTTCCTTTTATGTATATGTTATAGTTATTTTTTGTGTTTACTATGTGAATACATTTAACATCCTAAACTTACAGCACTATAATTTGAATTCATACCAGTTTAACTTAATAACATGCAAAAACTCTGTTGCTATATAGATCTATCCCAGCTTCAGTTGTTGACCTCACAGATTTCATCTTTATACTTTATGTGTCCAAAAACATACTAATAGAATTTTAAATTTTTTGTCTCTTAGACAAAATAATAATTATTTTTAAAGATATATTGCTTAAATCACACAGAAAATATAAAAAGTGGAGTTAAACACCATTGTTACAATAATACTAGCCTTTTAAATTTCCCATCAGTTCAGTTCAGTCACACAGTCGTGTCCAACTCATTGTGACCCGATAGACTGCAGCACACCAGGCTTCCCTGTCCATCACCAACTCCTGGAGCTTGCCCAACCTCATGTCCTTCAAGTGGTTGATGCCATCCAACCATCTCATCTTCTGGTCATCCCCTTCTCCTCCTGCCTTCAATCTTTCCCAGGATCAGGGTCTTTTCCAATTAGTCAGTTCTTCACATCAGGTGGCCAAAGTATTGGAGTTTCAGCTTCAGCATCAGTCCTTTCAAGGAATATTTAGACTGATTTCCTTTAGGATTGATTGGTTGGATCTCCTTGCAGCCCAAGGGACTCTCAAGAGTCTTCTCCAACACCATGGTTTGAAAGCATCAATTTTCAGCCCTCAGCTTTCTTTATAGTCCAACTCTCACATCCATACATGACTATTGGAAAAGCCATGGCTTTGACTAGATGGACCTTTGCTGGCAAAGTAATGTCTCTGCTTTTTAATGCGATGTCTAGGTTGGTCATAGCTTTTCTTCCAAGGAGCAAGTGTCTTTTAATTTCATCACTGCAGTCACCATCTGCAGTGATTTTGGAGCCCCCCAGAAAAGTCTCACTGTTTCCATTGTTTCCCCATCTATTTGCCATGAAGTGATGGGATCAGATGCCATGATCTTTGTTATTTAAATCTTGAGTTTAAACCAGCTTTTTCACTTTCCTCTTTCACTTTCATCAAGAGGCTCTTTAGTTCCTCTTTGCTTTCTGCCATAAGGGTGTTGTCATCTGCATATCTGAGGTTATTGATATTTCTCCTGGCATCTTGATTACACCTTGTGCTTCATCCAGCCCGGCATTTTGCATGATGTACTCCATATATAAGTTATATAAGCAGGGTGATGATATACAGCCTTGATGTACTCCTTTCCCAATTTGGAACCAGTTTGTTGTTTCATGTCCGGTTCTAAGGGTTGCTTCTTGACTTGCATACAGATTTCTTAGGAGGGAAGTTAGGTGGTCTGGGAAGTTAGATAGTTCCCATCTCTTGAAGAATTTTCCACAGTTTGTTGCAATCTTCACAGTCAAAGGCTTTGGCCTAATCAATAAAGCAGAAGTAGATGTTTTTCTGGAACTCTCTTGCTTTTTTGATGATCCAATGGACATTGGTAATTTGATCTCTGGTTCCTCTGCCTTTTCTAAATCCAACTTGAACATCTGGAAGTTCTTGGTTCATGTACTGTTGAAACATGGCTTGGAGAATTTTGAGCATTACTTTGCTAGCTTGTGAGATGAGTGCAATTGTGCAGTAGTTTCAATATTCTTTGATGTTGCCTTTTTTTGGATTGGAATTAAAACTGACTTTTTCCAGTCCTATGGCCTCTGCTGAGTTTTCCAAATTTTCTGCCATATTGAGTGCAGCACTTTCTAAGGCACACTTGAATTTGCATTCTTGGATGTCTGGCTCTAGGGGAGTGATCACACCATCCTGGTTATCTGGTCATTAAGATCTTTTCCCCATGTTTATACCTTTACCTTGGCTTCCTAAGTGGCGCTAGTGGTAAAGAATCCTCCTGCCACTGAAGGAGAGCAAGAGATGTGGGTTCACTCCCTGAGTCAGGAAGATCCCCTGGAGTAGGAAATGGATCTTTATTTCATCATATTGTCTGGTGTCCTTTCAATTCAGATGTGGCACTCTCTTTAGTATTTCTTGCATCACATAGTTAATAGTAGCAAATTATCTCAGGTTTTGTTGTTCTAGCAACGTTTTAAATTCTTCCTCCCTTTTTAAGAATAGTTTTATTGGACGGATTCTTGACTGACAGTATTTTTTTTTCTTTTAGTAAGTGAATGTATCAGCCCATTTACTGCCTTTTGGCTGAGAAATCTTCCATAATCTTATTGAGAATCCGTTGTATGTGATAAGTTGCTTCTCATTTACTACTTTGAAGATTATCTTTGTCTTTGAAATGTGTTTCATATGGGTCTCTTTGAGTTCATTCTACTTTTAATTTGTTTAGCTTCAAGAAAGTTTATAAACATGTCTTTCATCAAGTGTGGATTTTTTTTTTGGCCATTAATTCTTCAAATAATGCCTCTGCCCTTCATCTTTCTCCTTGCATTCTGGGACTTTTACAGTCCTTGTGTGGTCCACTTGATGGTGTGACATAGGTTCCTTATGTTCTGTTAATTTTTCTTCAATCTTTTTCTTCCCTGTTCCATGGACTTGATGATTTCTATTTTCCTATCTTCAGATTAACTGATTGTTTTTTCTGTCTGCTCAAATCTGTCTCTGAATCCTCCTGGTGCAGTTTTCATTTCAGCTGTATTTTCAGCTTCAGAATTTCTTTTTATTATTTTTGGGTTTTTTATCTCCTTATTGATATTTCCATTTTGTTCATACATAATTTTCTTGCCTTTAATTATATCTTCCTTTATTTTTTTCAGCATATTTAAGATACTTATTTTAAAGCCTTTGTCTGATAAATCCACCTTTGGATCTCTTCTTAAATACTTTCTGTTGGTTTACTTTTTTCCTTTGAATGGGCAATATTTTCTTATTTCTTTGTATGTTTTTGGAGTTTTTGTTGAAAACTGAACATTTTAATAATGTGGTAACTCTGGAAATCAGATTCTCCCCCTCCCCTAGGATTTGCTCTTATTTGTTTGTTTTGTACTATTGATTGTTGCTGTTGCATGCTGTCTCTGAGCTGATTTTCAGCCTGAGGTGTAAACTTAAGGTCTTCTAGTTCTCTTATGATCCTCTGCCTTTTTTTGGCAGGCATAGCCATTTACTAATTTTTCCCATATATAACTTTGTTTTTTAATGTCCTAGTCTTTAATTCCTGGTTATAGACAAGGTGTTTTAAGATATCATGGGAGTTACTTCAACTAGAGCAGTAGGAGCTTGCAGTAATGAGAAGAGGTAGCTCCTTACCTCTTTGTGTGTGGCTCTGTGATCAGAAGGAACAATTGGCTCAGGACACAGGTCTTCCATATTTAGAGGACAGGGCCTTTGTGTCCATACTGGCTCATATAAGTTGTGTGCAAGCTGCTCTTGGAATGCACGACCTGCTGCCTACTCTAGGGCTGGAATATAGGATTTGTGGCTATTACTGTGCTAAGAGCTAAAATCGAATAAAATAAACTATAGTTTACCTTCTGGGCCTTCCTCTGGACGTTTTAAACCTTCAAGAGATTCCAGAGTTCCAAAACATTTGCATCAGAGAGATTCTACAAATTGTCATCTAGATAGGGAGACAGATTCTTGGTGTTTCCTACTCTGCTATCTTCCCAGAATCCCATGCTATATAATTTTACATAATAAATATAAAGTCCATAATTAATATATTTAAACTTTTAGTAGGTGTAGTAGACTAATCAGCAGGAAGAACTTATATTAGCTAATTCCACTAAGACGTAGTAAATACAAAAAGAGGATATTGGGTATGTGTAGTGAAAAAATGATTAACTGTTGACAGGAGAATGAGAATGAAAACTGAAGATAAAAGGATAATTTTGAGGGCCTTACAATTTTTAATTGGTTGGGGGAAAATATAGGCTTTCTTCAAAGATAACTTTGTAAGATAATGTATGTAGTCAGTTCCAAATCGCAAACTTTATTAGATATTTTGTCATGTTTTGTTATTGTTATAGTATACCAACATTTTAATAGGTTTGTTAGTTTTATATCATACAATACTCACACATAATTTATAAATTGAACTGCAGTGAAATCAAAGGTCAGTAGATTCAATCAAGACATTTTAACATACCTTTCTTCACTTTGTTTCCTGAATAGAACATACTCCCCCTGCCTCTGTTGACACATCTAAACAACTTCCTCCTCTGACTTGCCCTTATTCCAAATTCTAAATTTTAGATTCTTCATGACTCCATTCTCAGACTTCTTATTCTATTCAACTATGCATATTTTCTAGATGATTTCATCTAATTCCATGGTACTGAATATTTGCTGTATTTAATACTTATGGCTTAAAGTTTCACAGTGACCATATACTTTATCATTTAACTAAGCACAATTCTTAGAGTGAAACAAGTTTCTGGGAGGGAAAGCAATACTGTTCCTAGGAGTACCTATTAATTCCTATGATTTTAAATGTCATCTAGCTCAGGGGTCAGCAGACTTTAGGATCAGATGGCCAGTTAGTTAGGCTGTATGGATTGTATGGTCTCTATTACAACTATGCAGCTTTGCCAGTGTAGTGTGAAAGGAGTCATAGGTTCTATTTTAATAAAAATTTATTTATAGAGACAGATGTTGGCTCAGAGTTGGGTTTGGTTTGCCTATCCTAATATATACCATCTAAATCAAGTCCCAAATATACATCTTTATTTATGACATCATCTTGTAGTACCCGATGTAATGTATCCAACTTTCTATTTGATATCTCTTCTAAGATATTCAATCTGTAGCCATACTTAAAACATACAAAGCAGAATACCTGATATGTCTATTACACATCTGTTGTTCCCTTAGTCCTGCAATCACAGCAATTAGCAACACAAGGCACCTAGCTGTTCAAGCCAAAACCCTTGAAGTGTGTATGTTTGACCTCCCTCTTTATCACTATCCTCATTCTTTTTATCAGTAAGTTGTGCTCTCAGTAATCTCAAAATATGACCTGAATTTGACAATTGTTTACTATCTTAACCCCTTTCCCCACCACCAAGGACAAAGCACCACCCACTCTCTTCTACATTAATGCAGTAACCTCCAACTGCTTGCCTTCCAGTCTGTCTCCCTTTTAGTAGTATTTTGTACATTGCACCTGGGACTTGCTTTTCAAATAATAAATAAAATCTTGCTGTTTCCTTCCCAAGTAACTTGCACATTTGTAAGAATATCCAGATACTTTATAGTGATCTTGTATTATTTTGTTTACTCATATCATTTTTTGCAACTCTTGTTTTAATTCTAATTCTTTTCTAGTCATAATTTTATTTTTGCTTTTCTTGATTGTGTCAAACCTCAGGCACACTGTGCTTTTTTTTTTTTTTTCTTAAATGAACAAAGTGGGTTTTTTTATTAGTGAATAGGAAAAAATTCTGACTGCCATTCAAGATTATTCCATATCCTTCCTAGTGACAAAATACTCTCTGGGTATACAACATTACAGAGGTTGAGCTTCCCTGAGTGTATTGAAAGACGCCATTAAGGGCTTTTTTACCTGAAGGACCATTTTAATTGCTTCTGGTTGATCAAAGGGACACTTTGCTTGTTCTACCATAGCAAAAGAATGAAAAACACATAGTAAGCATAAAATTGGTCATACTTTGGATAGTTATATGTCTGATCTGGGGAATGTATCTGGTGGAAAATTGGCACACTTTTTATCCTTACCTTAGGTTCTTTGTACTCACTGTTTCTCTTCAAACATTGAATTTACTGTGGAGTTTCACCAGGTTTGTGCAACATTCATATAGCCCCTAAGACTACCTTGGGGTTTAATAACTTACTAGAATAGAATAACTTATAGATCTTAGGATAGCTATTATCCTCATGGATACAGTGTATTGTAGTGGAAGCATACAGATTAAAATCAGCAATGGAAAAGGTGCATACAGTAGAGGCCAAGAAGATGAAGACTAGAGATTCCAGTTGCCCTTTTTGAGTGGAATCATGTGAACAATGCTGATTTCTTTGGAGAACAATGTGTGACAGTACTCCATGTGTACCGTCAGCCAAGGACTCTCACAAGAACCTTGGTATTCAGAGATTTTAGATACTGGTCACATAGACAAGGACAGATATCTGCACAGCTTGTCTTAGTCTCTAGCCACTCTGGAGCTGGTACTGAGTTGCCCAAGAGCTCCACTATGAATTACATAGTTAGCATAAACTATCTGGCATGGTCCAAGGTTCCCAGGTAAACAAGGCACTCATAAATCAGGACATTCCCAGTGCTTAGAGATTCCTTCCTAGGAGTTGAGGACAAATGGTCAGATCTTTCTTTGGTCAGGGTTAATCTACTACACAGCTTGCTTCCTCATTTCTTCTAAGTATCTAATCAACACATCACAAAGGCTTTGTTAACCATGTAATCTATCTACTGGCTCTATTACTGACCACTCAGTCTACTATCTTACTTTTCACCTTTGCACCTAACAATAAGTGACATGCTAATTTATTAGTTTATTTTATATTTCTTGTCCCACAACTAGAATGTGAGCTCTATGAGGGCAGAATTTTTCTCTAAGTCACTGCTGCTTTCCTGTGGATTAGGTTCTGAAAAGATATTTTCAATTGTGAAGTCTAAAACAAGCAGACTTAATTAAGTCAATGTGCTTAAGTATATATATGTAAAATGTAATATTTTGAACAAAGTCTGATAATTTTTGTGAGTGGGACAAAACAAAAATTCATTAATTATTTTTTTCTATCTTAGATTTTACTTATCACATGAGGACTAAAATATTTAACAAGTTATTTCTTACATAGTATGAGAAATTATCACAATTTAATGAATGCCACATTCTCAGAGCTTATAATGCTTTTTTATAGTTGTGAAAATAAATTACAATTTAAAATATATTTCAGATTAAGAAAATTGAGCACTTTATATCATTTACAAAGGTACAAGATTGATTTTTTTAGATAAGTCAAATCAGGCAGGATTCAAATCATGTTTATTTCTTCACTAGACAACAGATGGTACAATTTCTTCTTTAGAAAGATAACAGTTTAGCTATTAGTGTTCTATAAAATATCACATTAATAAAAGCATAATTTTCTGAGTACATTGTGATAACTGAAAAGATTTCAGTAGATGGACTGTGGTAAACATCAGTGAACGATTCACATACAGAAAAAGCATTTGAACGCCCAGTCTTAAATCTACATGTGAACATAGACTGAGGATGTCCTTTGTAAAGAAATAAACTAAAGGATTGTATAAAATTTACTCATGTATAGTTATTATACTAGCTTTCGACTAATTGGAAAAGGATCAGTATGTATTATTTCATTTCACTCCCATCTGTTGAATCTCTAATGTCTTTAAGTTCAAAGAAATACGTACAGTGAAAGAAGAAAGACATAGGATACTATTAGATTTTATATTACCCCTTACTGAGTAACATTATATTTGAATAAGTCTCTCTGTTCGTGGAAAAATTAGCTCCTGTATACACTAGTGGCAGAAAGGAGGTTATCATAGAACAAACAATTTTATCTGAGTCTCTGGAAAGAGATAGTTTGTGTAATGAGTAACATAAAGGTCACCTGGAAATTTGATACTTTTGAAGACTTAAAAGTAATTGTATTATGTAGCACTTATTATATGCATTTGATTATTTTGAGTAAGTAGAAAAACTTTCATGTTGGCTTTATAGGACAAAATTGTATCTACAAATCAGACTCTAGAGGAAAAATAAGTAATGTAAAGGATGAAAATGATCTGTATGTTAGCAAGATACAAAATACACATGTATCATTTTACTTTTGACATTTCATAGATGCATGAAACTGAAAGAAACATTAAAGGTTACCAGATTCGAAATTCTGATTTTTCAAATGAGGAATCAGAAAAGGTGCTTGCTGATGAAAACCTCATCTTTAATAACTTTGATGAAAGTAAACATTTTGGTAAAAAGTTTTCGTAGCTTGGGAAGTATGCTCTCATGTGTATGTTTCTGTTATATGTAATTCTTAATTTTAACATTTGTTATTTAGTTGTTGTTAATCCTCACATTGTCTGCTATATGGAAATTTCCCTCTTCAATAACTATGCAATATCTGTATCTCTGTGGGTGACTGATTCCTGTAGTCACCCCAGTTTCATCAACATGGGTAGTAATTGCTTCCTACTTTGAGGTGCCAGAGCACTGGGTTCAAAACCCTAGGATAGTGCATGCTGCTTTTTATAGTTTAGGTGCACAGCATATCCTCCACAATATCACCAGAGAATCTTCCTGAAAGACATTTGATCCCTAGTTTAAGAACCAAGTTCAACTAGAGAAAAGAATTGAAAGTTGTTAATTTCATATAGTATATAGTATATAAAATTACAAGGTGCTTTAAATGGATCACACACTTCACAGTAACCTTATAACTTAGGTAGCCTTTATATACTCATTCTCTTTTCAGCTAATAGGTCACGATTAATGAGATAGAATACTGTATATGTAGAAAATCTCAAGGAATTTACAAAAAAAAGAAAAATATAGAAACTCTTAGAAAATGAGTCACAAGATTCAAGATCAACACAAAAATCAATTGGATTTCTGTATACCAACAATAAACAATTGAGAAATAAAATGAAAAATAGTGTAACTCCCAATTGCAAAAAGAAAATGAAATAATTAGGTGTAACTGTAACAAAACTATAAAATACTATTGAAATAAATGACAATAGAAGTACTATTTAAAGAAACATACCAAATTCATATTGCAGTATCAAGACTGTGTGATATTACTGAGAGAGACATATAGATTGATGGAATCAAATGCAGAACTCAAAAATAGATTCACGTAAATATGCCTAACTTTTGATAAAGGAATGAAAGCAACTCAATGGAAAGGAGGGGATATCTTTTCAAAGAATGGGACTGGAGAAATTGGATTTTCATAGACAAAAAAGTAAATCTCCATGTGAAACTTATGCCGCATATAAAAATTAACTCAAAATAGTTCACAGACTTGAAGTACAATGTAAACCTGTAAAACTGCAAGACAAAAATACAGGGAAAAAGTCTTTAGGGCCTAAGTCCAAGTGAAGGGTTATTATATATGATACCAAAAACATAATCCATAAAATAAAAAATTGATAATTGACCTCATTGAGATTAAAAACTTTTGATCTGTCACATACTGCTAAGAGGATGAAAAGTCAAGCTGCAGAGTTGGAGAACATATTTGTTAATCTTGTAGGCACTTGTAGATAGAAGAACTTTTATCATTATCAAATAAAGGACTGTCAAAGATCAACAATGAATAAACAGTAAAATCAGAAAAAGGGCAAAATATATACACAGACATTTCACTGAAGAAGAAACACAGATGGCAAATCATCATGTGAAAAGATGTTCAAATTTATTACTGTAAGGAAAATGCAAATTAAAGCTACAGTAACATATTACTATATACCAGTCAAAATGGCTTAAAGAAAAAATAGTGGTAAGACTAAATGCTGATGAAAACGTGGAAAAATTGTATCACTCATACATGAGAATTTAAAATGGCCCAGCTGCTCTGAAAAAGTAGCAGTCCCTTTTAAAAATAGAAATTGACTTACCATATGATCCACCAGTTTCACTCCTGGGCATTTATCCCAGAGAAATGAAAAATTATTTTCACATAGACTCTTGTACATAGCAGGTTTATTTATGTATTTATTTTTTAATATGTTATAAAACTTGAAACTCCTCAAACTGTCCTTCACTTAAGTGAATGGTTAAACAACTGTGGTATATCCATACCCATGGTATAATACCCAGCAATATAAGGAAACAACCTATTGGTATACACACAATTTTAATGAACCTCAAGAAAATGTGAAGTAAAAAAAAATATTACATGATTCCATTACATTTTTTAAATAACAGAATTAGAGAGATGAAGAACTGATTGGTGATTACCAGAGTTTAGGGAAAATAGGAAGGGCTGGATGCGACTACGAAGGTATAACCTGAGGGAGATTTGTGGCACTAGTACAGATGAATATCTTGATTGTTGGGTTGCTTACATGAAGCCACCCCTGTGATAAAATTGCATAGAGCTTCACACACACACCCACACACACACATACACACACAAATTAGAGTCGATAAATATAACTAGTGAAATATGAATAAAGTCCTGTTAATTGTACCAACATCAATTTCCTAATTTTAATGGTGCACTCTACTTATGTAAGATGTTAAAAGGAGAGACTGGGTAAAGGGTGCAATAAGACCTATCTAGACATTTTTATTTTCAATTTCATGTGAGTCTATGTATATTTCAAAATAAAGACTTAAAATATTATTTCAACCTCTTGGAATGCATTTTCACATGAGGTATGGAGATAGGGATCTGTCTTAGTTTCCTAAGGCTGCCATAATGAATAACCACAAACTAGGTGGCTTAAAACAATGGTAAGTTACTGTTGTTTTATTCTCTCACAGTTCTTGGAGACTAGAAGTCCAAAATCAAGGTGTTGGCAAGGTTGATTTCTTCTGGAGGCTCTGAGGGAGAATCTGTTTCATGCCTCTCTCCTAGATTTTGGTGGTTGCTAGTAATCCTGGTGTTCCTTAACAACTGAATCACACTCCAATCTCTGCCTCTGTTGTCCCACAGCATTCTCCCTATGTCAGTGTGTCTGTGTTCAAATTTGCCTCTTTTTGTAAGGACACCGATCATTGGAGTATGGCCTATCCCAATCCAATATGACCTCATCTTAACTTGGTTATATTATAGAAAATTTTTCCAAATAAGTTTGGCAACACAAGTACTGGGAGTAAACTATGCTCCCAGAATCAATACTCTAGCAAAAACATCATCAAACTAATGTTCTGATTTTTATCATTTGGCCAATGTTGCCAATTTCTCACTTTTACCAAATAGCTATCCTGGACTCCAATAATTCTATATTTTTACCATTCAATATAATATTAATTTTAGCCTCCACCGTAATGTATATTGCTTTTCCACCTTTATGTATATTGCTGACTTCCACATTTTGTAGTATGATAGGCCCTTTGAGATTCAAATTATGGAAATTCCTCCAAATTTTTTGCAACCAAACTTTATTTTTTCTAAGACTCTTGTACAATAGTTATAATTAGTATTGGAGAATAAGCTCATGAGGTGTGTGCCATGTTGTTATCTACAGTCATATCTTATGTATATATACATGTATTTTTTTCCTTAAAGGGGAAAAATGAATATGCATATAAAACACTATTAAATAATTTACTGAGTATATGAATATATCTTTAAAGTAGGTAAATAAAATTACTGATACTTGGGCCTTTTGATCCAATTGTGGTCTCAAATGTGTGCTCTAAATAGACGTTTGTCTTCATATGAAGAGAGAGTTAATATGATCTCAGTTATGACTGTGCAATATTGTTTTATTAAAATTTTTTAAATATAAGAAGATAGAATGGCAAGGGAAATATTTTATTTTTATACTGTGATTTCAAAGTTCTAGTTGTTTGCAGAGAAACAGGGATAAAAATAGATTTCATACAAACAATGAAACTAGTCAACAAAAATGGAAGGAGATTTTGGTGTTTTTATCTTTATTTCCTCTCTCTCTGTCCTCTGTAGCCTTTGTTGTCATATCCCTAGGCTAATAAAGTGCTGCCTTTTTCCTTCAGTTTCCTCATTCCTTTTTCATGTTATCTCGAATTACCTTAGTTTCTGTTGAATTTACCCAATAAAATGCTTCTTTACCTGCAGAAATACTCTGTAAGATATTATTTTTAGAATGTCACTTACACAAAATTTAATAAATTCCGATTTAGTTTACCATTTTTGATTCTTCTGACTTTGATATTTTCCTTAATGCCATTTTAATTTCATTGTATTTGTTATATTTTGACTGTCTTTATTGCTTGTTTTATATCCTATGTTAATTACTTCGTTTCTCTTCTAACCTAATTTTCTCCTTCACTATTCAAGGGAATTTTCTCTCTTAAACAATACCAAAAAACCCAAGAACTCCTCCAAAATATAAACTCTAGCTTTAAGGCAAAATAATTCAAGCTACTATGAAAATATCTCGGTTGATAATAATTACGTATTTTAAAAGTAATATGCCAGGCACTGCATACAGTTTCAAAAGCCAGATAAAGGACAAGTGTTGACCTCTAAAGCTTACAATCAAGTAAAATGCATAAGAAGAGTACATTTAATTGCTTTATGGACAAATTTAAATGAAGGCAACAGGAAAGTCACAAAGACATAATGTTCAGAAGGCTGAAGGTAGACAGACTAGGGAAGAGAGAGAAAAATGAAAAGAATGTTTAGGTCTCTATGAAGACTTTTTGGATAATCTGCCATTTAAATAGGACCTGAAGCAAATGACGAGTTTAACAGATAACATAATTTGAGATTTTCAGAATGCTGCCTCTCTTATAAACATCTTTAATCCTTGAGAAAGTTATTCTACCTCATTAGACGTGACCTATTAGCTGAAAAGAGAATGAGTATATAAAGGCTACCTAAGTTATAAAGTTACTGTGAAGTGTGTGATCCATTTAAGTTCAGTTCAGTTCAGTTCAGTCACTCAGTCGTGTCCAACTCTTTGCGACCCCATGAATCGCAGCACGCCAGGCCTCCCTGTCCATCACCAACTTCCAGAGTTTACCCAAACCCATGTCCATCGAGTCAGTGATGCCATCCAACCATCTCATCCTCTGTCGTCCCCTTCTCCTCCTGCCCCTAATCCTTCCCAGAATTAGGGTCTTTTCCAATGAGTCAACTCTTTGCATGAGGTGGCCAAAGTATTGGAGTTTCAGCTTCAACATCAGTCCTTCCAATGAACACCCAGGACTGATCTCCTTTAGGATGGACTGGTTGGATCTCCTTGCAGTCCAAGGGACTCTCAAGAGTCTTCTCCAACACCACAGTTCAAAAGCATCAGTTCTTCGGTGCTCAGCTTTCTTCACCGTCCAACTCTCACATCCATACATGACCACTGGAAAAACCATAGCCTTTACTAGACAGACCTTTGTTGGCAAAGTAATGTCTCTGCTTTTAAATATGCTATCAAGGCTGGTCATAACCTTCCTTCCAAGGAGTAAGCCCCTTGTAAATTTTATATACTATATGTTTCAGAGTATATAAATTTTTTCTTTTTTCACTATTTTGGAAGAAAATCTGGGAGGGTTATCATAGATTAATGACGAGAACAAAGGTAAATGTCCTACAAATGTTGGTGAAGTAAATCCAGCAATACATTAAATATAGTAGACCAAGACCAAGTATTGTTCATCCCAGGTATTTAAGAATAGATTAGACTTATTAGAGAATGGACTTAACATGATTTTACTTATTTAAAAGCAAAAGAGACAAAAATGCATTAAGTACATATTTTTGGAAAAGTATTTTTTTAATTTATTTTTTAATTGAAGGATAATTGCCGTGCAGAATTTTGTCATTTTCTGTCAAACTTCAACATGAATCAGTCTTAGGTATACATATGTACCCTCACTCTTCAACCTCCTTCTTGTCTTCCTCCCTCCCTATCCCACTCCTCTATGTTGATACAGAGCCCTGTTTGAGTTCCCTGAGACATACAGCAAATTCCCATTGGCTATTTTACATATGGTAATGTAAGTTTCCATGTTACTCTCTCCATATATCTCATCCTCTCCACCCCTCCCTGTGTTTCCATAAATCTGTTCTCTATATCTGTTTATCCATTGTTACCCTGAAAATAAATTCTTTAGTACCATCTTTCTAGATACTGTATATATGCAAGCATATACGATATTGATCTTTCTTTTTCTGACTTCAGTTCAGTTCAGTTCAGTCGCTCAGTCATGTCTGACTGTTTGTGACCCCATGGACTGCAGCATGCCAGGCCTCCCTGCCCATCACCAACTCCCGGAGCTTATTCAAATTCATGTCCAAAAAGTAAGTGATGCCATCCAACCATCTCACCATCTGTTGTCCCATTCTCCTGCCTTCAATCTTTCCCAGGATCAGAGTATTTTCCAATGAGTCAGTTCTTCGCATCTGGTGGCTGAAGTATTGGAGTTTCAGCTTCAGCATCAGTCCTTCCAATGAATATTCAGGACTGATTTCCTTTAGGACGGACTGGTTGGATCTCTTTCAGTCAAAGGGACTCTCAAGAGTCACTGGCAATACCACAGTTAAAAACATCAATTCTTCAGGGCTCAGCTTTCTTTATAGTCCAACTCTCACATCCATACATGACTACTGGTAAAACCATAGCTTTGACTAGATGGACATTTGTTGGCAAAATAGTGTCTCTGCTTTTAAATATGCTGCCTAAGTTGGTCATAATTTTCTTCCAAGGAGCAACTGTCTTTTAATTTCATGGCTGCAGTCA
Source organism: Okapia johnstoni (assembly GCA_024291935.2). Lineage (NCBI taxonomy): Eukaryota > Metazoa > Chordata > Mammalia > Artiodactyla > Giraffidae > Okapia > Okapia johnstoni. The sequence continues at coordinate 46,005,169 of CM044310.1, read as the reverse complement.
CCATCTACAGTGATTTGGAGCCCCCCAAAATAAAGTATCTCACAGTTTCCATTGTTTCCCCATCTATTTGCCATAAAGTGATGGCACTGGATGGCATGATCTTAGTTTTTTGAATGTTGAGTTGTAAGCCAACTTTTGCACTCTCCTCTTTCACTTTCATCAAGAGGCTCTTCAGTTCTTCTTTGCTTTCTGCCGTAAGGGTGGTGACATCTGCATATATGAGGTTATTGTTATTTCTCCCAGCAATCTTGATTCCAGCTTGTGCTTCATCCATCCTGGCATTTCACATGATGTACCCTGCATATAAGTTAAATAAGCAGGGTGACAGTATACAGCTTTGATGTACTCCTTTCCTGATTTGGAAGCAGTCTGTTGTTCCATGTCCAGTTCTAACTGTTGCTTCTTGACCTGTATACAGATTTCTCAAGAGGCAGGTAAGGTGATCTGGTTTTCCCATTTTTTGAAGAATTTTCTACAGTTTGTGTGATCCACACAGTTAAAGGCTTTGGCATGGTCAATAAAGCAGAAGTAGATGTTTTCCTAGAACTCTCTTGCATTTTTGATGACCCAACAGATGTTGGCAATTTAATCTCTGGTTCCTCTGCCTTTTCTAAATCCAGCTTGAACATCTGGAAGTTCTCGGTTCACGTATTGTTGAAGCCTGGCTAACAGAATTTTGAGCATTACTTTGCTAGCATGTGAGTTGAGTGCAGTTGTGTGGTAGTTTGAGCATTCTTTGGCATTGCCTTTCTTTGGGATTGGAATGAAAACTGACGGTTTCCAGTCCTATGGCCACTGCTGAGTTTTTCAGATTTGCTGGCACATTGAGTGCAGTACTCTAACAGCATCATCTTTTAGGATTTGAAATAGCTCAACTGGAGTTCCATCACCTCCACTAGCTTTGTTCATAGTGATGCTTCCTAAGGCCCACTTGACTTCACATTCCAGGATGTCTGACTCTAGGTGAGTGACCACACCATTGTGGTAATCTGGGTTATTAAGGTCTTTTTTGTATATTTCTTCTGTGTATTCTTGCCACCTCTTCTTAATATCTTCTGCTTCTGTTCGGCCCATACCATTTCTGTCCTTTATTGTGCCCATCTTTGCATGAAATGTTCCCTTGGTTTCTCTAATTTTCTTGAAGAGATCTCTAGTCTTTTCCATTCTATTTTTTTTCTCTATTTCTTTGCATTGATCACTGAGGAAGGCTTTCTTATCTCTCCTTGCTATTCTTTGGAACTTGGCATTCAAAGGGGTGTATCTTTCCTTTTCTCCTTTGCCTTTTACATCTTTTCTTTTCTCACCTATTTGTAAAGGGCTTTTCCGACAACCATTTTGCCTTTTTGCATTTCTTTTTCTTGGGGACGGTCTTGATCACTGCCTCCTGTGTGATGTCAGAAACCTCCGTCCATAGTTCATCAGGCACTCTGTCTATCAGATCTAATCCCTTGAATCTGTTTCTCACAGACAGTGTATAATTATAAAGGATTTGATTTAGATCATATCTGAATGGTCTAGTGGTTTTCCCTACATTCTTCAATTTAAGTTCAAATTTGGCAATAGGGAGTTCATGATCTGAGCCACAGTCAGCTCCTGGTCTTGTTTTTGCTGACTGTACTTTTTCTGACTTCTTTCTTTTTTTCTTTCACTTTTTCTGACTTACTTCACTCTTCACTATAATATCTGTAGGTTCATCCACCTCATTAGAGCTGACTCAAATGTCCTTTTTATTGCTGAGTAATATTCCATTGTGTATATGTACCACAAATTCTTTATCTATACATCTATTGATGGACATCTAGCTTGCTTCCATGTTCTAGCTATTGTAAATAGTGCTGCAGTTAACACTGGGGTTCATGTGTCTTTTTAAATTTTGGTTTCCTCATGGTATATTCATAGAAGTGGAATTGTTTGGTCATATGGTGATTCTAATCCTAGTTTTTAAGGAATCTCCATACCTTCTTCTGTAGTGGCTGTATCAATTTACATTCTTACCAACAATGCAAGAGTATTCCCTTTCTGCATACCCTCTCCAGCATTTATTGTTTGTCGACTTTTTGATGATGGCCATTCTGACTGGTGTGAGGTGATATCTCATAGTAGTTTTGATATGCTTTTCTCTCATAATGAACAATATTGAGCATCTTTTCATGTGTTTGTTAGCCATCTATACCTCTTCTTTGGAGAAATGTCTGTTTAAATCTCTTCCCCACTTTTAGATTGGGTTGTTTGTTTTTCTGGCACTGAGTTGTATGAGCTGCTTGAACATTTTGGAAATTAAATCTTTTTCAGTTGTTTCATTTGCTATTATTTTCTCCCATTTTGAGGGTTGTCTTTTCAATTTGCTTATTGTTTTTTTTTTACTGTACAAAAGCTTTTAAGTTTAGTCACATCCCACTTGTTTTCTTTTGTTTTTATTTTCATTACTCTAGGAGGTTGGTCATATAAGAACTTGCTTTGATTTATGTCATTGGGTATTCTATGTTTTCCTCTAAGAATTTTATAGTTTCTGGTCTTAAATTTAGGTTTTTAATCCATTTTGAGTTATCTTTTTGTATGGTGTTAGGAAGTATTCTAATTTCATTCTTTTACATGTAGCTGTCCAGTTTTCCCAGCACCACTTATTAAAGAGACTGTCTTTGTACCGTTGTATATTCTTGCCTCCTTTGTCAAAAACTAGTTACCCATAGATGCATGGGTTTATTTTTGGGCTTTCTACCTTGTTCCGTTGATCTATATTTCTGTTTTTGTGCCAGTACCATACTGTCTTGATGAGTGTAGCTTTGTAGTATAATCTGAAGCCAGGAAGGTTGATTCCTCCAGCTCCATGCTTGTTTCTCAAGACTGCTTTGGCTATTCAGGGTTTTTTGTGTTTCTATATGAATTGTGAACCTTTTTGTTCTAATTCTGTGAAAAATGCCATTGGTAATTTGATAGAGATTTCATTGAATCTGTAGATTGTGTTTGGTAGTATAGTTATTTTCACAATATTGAATCTTCCTACCTATGAACATGGAATATCTCTCCATCTGTTTATGTCATCTTTGATTTCTTTTGGCAGTGTCTTATAATTTTCTGTATATGGTAATTTTGTCTCCTTAGGTAGATTTTTTTCCTGGATATTTAATTGTTTTTGTTGCAATTGTGATTGGGATTGATTCCTTAATTTCTCTTTCTGATTTTTGATGGTCAGTATAAAGGAAAGCAAGTGACTTTTGTGTATTGATTTTGTATCCTGAGACTTTGCTAAATTCACTGATCAGGTCTAGTAATTTTCTGATACTATCTGATATTAGGTCTAGTAGTTTTCTGATACATGTTATCTGCAAACATTGAGAGCTTGATTTATTTTCTGATCTGGATTCCTTTTATTTCTTATTTTTCTGTGATTGCTGTAGCTCGGACTTCCAAATTTGTGTTGAATAATAGTAGTTAGAGTGGACACCCTCATCTTGTTCCTGATCTTAGGGGCAATGCTTTCAGTTTTTCACCATTGAAAATAATGTTTGCTGTGGGCTTATCATATATGGCCTTTACTATGTTGATGTAGGTTTCTTTTATGCCCATTTTTCGAAGAGTTTTAATCACAAATGGGTGCTGAATTTTGTCAAGGGCTTTATCTTCATCTATTTAGATTATCATATGGTTTTTAATATTTCAACTTGTTAATATGGCATATCACATTTAGTGATTTTCCTATATTGAAGAATCCTTGCATCCCTGGAATATACACAACTTGATCATGGTGTATGAGCTTTTAAATGTGTTGTTGAATTCTCTTCGCTAGAATTTTTTTGAGAATTTTTGAAACTGTGTTCATCAGTGATATTGGCCTATAGTTTATTTTTGTGTGTTGTCTTTGTCTGGTTTTGGTGTCTGGGTGATCATGGCCTCATAGAATGAGTTTGGTGATGATCCTTCCTCTGCAATTTTTTGAAAGAGTTTTAGAAGGATAGGCTTTAGCTCTTCTCTACATGTTTGATAGAATTCACCTATGAAGCTATCCAGTCCTGGGCTTTTGTTTTTTGGGAGATTTTTGATCACAGTTTTGATTTCAGTGCTTGTAATTGGGTTGTTCATAATTTCTATTTCTTCCTGGTTCAGTCTTGGAAGATTGACATTTTCTAGAATCTGACCATTTCTTCCAAGTTATCTATTTTATTGCCCTACAGTTTTTCATAATAGTCTCTTAGAATCCTTTGTTTTTCTGCATTGTCTCTTGTAACCTTTCCTTTTTCTTTTCTAATTTTTTAAATTTTATTTTTCTCTTTTTTTCTTGATGAATCTGGCTAAGGGTTTGTAAGTTTTCTTTATCTTCTCAAAGAACCAACTTTAAGTTTTATTAAGCTTTACTATTGTTTTTTTCATTTCTTTCTGCTCTGTCTTTTATTATTTATTTCCTTCTGCTAATTTTGGGTTTTTTTTCTTCTTCTTTTCCAATTGCTTTAGTTGTAAAGTTAGGTTGTATATTTGATGTTTTTCTTGTTTCTTGATGCAATAAACTTCCCTCTTAGAACTGCTTTTGCTGCATCCCATAAGTTTTGAGTTGTCTTATTTTCATTGTCATTTGTTTCTATAAATTTTATTTCCTTTTTGATTTCTTCAGTAACTCGTTCATTTTTTAGAAATGTATTATTTAATCTCCATGTATTTGTGTTTTTTACACTTTTTTTCTTGTAATTGATATCTAGTCTCATAGGATGAGGTTAGAACAGATGCTTGAAATGATTTCAATTTTCTTAAATTTACTGAGGCTTCATTTGTGACACAAGATATGGTCTATCCTGGAGAATGTTCCATGTGCACTTGAGAAGGTGTATTCTTCTGCATTTGGATGGAATGTCCTGAAGATATCAATGAGATCCATCTCATCTAATGTATCATTTAAGACTACTGTTTCCTTATTAATTCTCTCTTTTGATGATTTCCATTGTTGTAAGTGGGGTGTTGAAGTCTACTATTATTGTGTTACTGTCAATTCCTCCTTTTATGTCTGTTAGTAAACACTATGTATCTTATGTATTGAGGTGCTCCATATGTTATTGAGTTGTTCTAATGTGTTGGGTGCACAGATAATTACAATTGTTATGTCTTCCTCTTGGATTGATCCCTTGATTATTATGTAGTGTTCTTCCTTATCTCTTCTAATATTCCTTATTTTAAGATCTACTTTGTCTGATATGAGGATTGCTACTCCAACTTTCTTTTGCTTTCTTTTTCCATGGAATATATTTTCCCATCCTCTCACTTTCAGTCTATGTGTGTCTTTAGGTTTGAAGTGGGTTTCTTGTAGACAGCATATATATGGGTCTTTTTTTGTATCCATTCAGCCAGCCTGTGTCTTTTTGTTGGAGCATTTAATCCATTTACATTTAAAGAAATTATTGATATATATGTTCCTATTGCCATTTTCTTGAGTTTGGGGGGTTTGTTTTTATAGATTCTTTTCTTCTCTTGTTTTTCCTGACTATAAGTCCCTTTAACATTTGTGGCAAAGCTGGTTTGGTGGTACTGAATTCTCTTAACTTTTGCTTATCTGAAAAGCTTTTGATTTCTCCATCAGTTTTGAATGAGATCCTTGCCAAGTAGAATAATTTTCGTTGTAGATTTTTCACTTTCAGTACTTTAAATATATCCTGCCATTCCCTTCTGGCCTGCAGAGTTTCTGCTGAAAGATCAATTGTTAAACATATGGGATTTCCCTTGTATGTTACTTGTTCCTTTCCCCTTGCTGTCTTTAACATTATTTTTTTGTGTTTAATCTTTTTTAGTTTGATTAGTATATGTCTTGGTGTGTTTCTCCTTGGGTTTATCCTGTATGGAACTCTTTGCACCTCTTGGACTTGATTGAGTACTTTCTTTTCCATGTTGGGGAAATTTTCAACAATAATCTCTTCAAAAATTTTCTCATACCCTGTCTTTTTCTCTTCTTATTTTGGTACCCCTATAATTCAAATGTTGATGCATGTAATATCATCCCAGAGATCTCTGAGACTATCCTCAGTTCTTTTCATTCTTTTTTCTTTGTTCTGCTCTTCAGCAATTATTTCCACCATTTTATCTTCCAGCTCACTGATCCATTTTTCTGCTTCACGTTTTCTGCTATTGATTCCTTCTAGAGTTTTTTTTTTTTTTTTAATTTCAGTAATTGTGTTGTTTGTCTCTATGTGTTTATTCTTTAATTCTTCTAGGTCTTTTTTAATTGATTCTTTCATTTTCTTCATTCTATTTTCAAGGTTTTTGATCATCTTTACTATCATTATTCTGAATTCTTTTTCTGGAAGTTTGCCTATTTCCTCTTCATTTATTTAGACTTCTGTGTTTCTAGTTTGTTCCTTCAATTTTGCAGTATTTCTCTGCCTTTTCATTATTTTTAAAAAATCTTACTGTGTTTGAGGTCTCCTTTTCCCAGGCTTCAAGGTTGAATTCTTTCTTCCTTTTGGTCTCTGCCCTCCTAAGGTTGGCCCAGTGGTTTGTATAAGCTTCATATAGGGTGAGATTTTGCTGAGGGTTCCGTGCTGCTCCCCCCCACCCCACCAATGGACAGGGCTGAGTGAGTGAGTGAGTTGGTAATGCTGTCTGCTGATAATTGGGTTTGTAATTTTGTCTTGTTTTTTGTTTGGATGAGCCATCCTGCACAGAAGCTACTGGTAGTTGGGTGATGCTGGGTCTTGTATTCATGTGATTTCTTTTGTGTGAGTTCTCACTATTTGATACTCCCTAGGGTTAGGAGTTCTCTGGTACTCTAGGGATTTGGAGTAGTGTTTCTACTCAAAAGGCACAGTGCTTGATCTCGGGTCAGGAATGGAGATTCCACAGATTGTCTTTTATGGCATTAACTGATATGAAAACAAATGCTCAAAGACGAGAAACCAAAGATGAACCCCAGGCAAATGGCAGTTACAAATCAGGCAATTAATAATGAAAATAATAGAATATACACATATACATATACATCCACAAGCAAAATCAAAATAGTCCAACAAAAATAAGGTACAATAGATTGACCTGGTGAACAAAGGAAACCAAAAAATAATATCCACCAGTTAAGAACAAAACTAAACAAAGCACAAACTGGAAAACAAAGTAAAGCAAGGTACCAACTGAAAAAGAAAACAATGAAAAGAAAACTAACAATATAGTGAGAAAAAAGGAAAGAAAGAAAGAATAGAAGTGCAAAGTTAGAGGTAGATAAAGAAGATTTATATATATTAAAAATTAACTGCAAGGGTAAAAACATTAGGAATAGCCAACAAAGGAACAGATGTAGAAAAAATAATAGTAGGTTTAAAAAATTAAAATTGCGAAAACAAGAGAAAAAAAGAGAAAAGGAAAACTCCACAGAACTTCAAAATGCCAATGTAGAGGCAGAAGTTTATAATAGCAATAAAAAGTTTGATTAAAATAAAAAAAACCTCAAACATATTTAGGTTTCATATTGCTAATAAAATTAACAGCTACAACAGAAGGAACAAACAAAAAAAAAAAAAAGGAAAAATATCCAAGAGAAACTTCAGAACATGTCAAATATAAGAATAATGTTTTTCTTGAGTCTCTGCAGTCAGAGTCCTTTCCCTCACTGGAAGTCACAGTCCACCTTGCCTCCCTAGTATGCTCTCCAATACTGTGCTGGTCTCTGGACCTGCTGTGGGGGCAGCTCAAACTCTAATCTTGTCCTACTTCTGTGTGTTCTTCCTTCCAATATCCACAGCTGTCAGAACTAATTTGTTTTATTTTGTGGGAGCTCTCTATGTCCTTTTATATACTCCATAGACACAGAGTCTCCTTAGTTGATCATGTGGATTTAATCTGCAGCTTGTACAGCTGGTGGGAAGGTTTGGGATCTTCTTCCTTAGCCACTCTGCTCCTGGGTTTCAATTGTGGTTTTATTTCCACCTCTGCATGTGGTTCATCCCCTGGATTTGTTCCTGAGGCTTCCCTGGAGGACTTGGTCTGCCCCAGTGAGGACCAGGTGTGGAGGTGGTGCAGCCGCTTCAGTCAAAGTGGCTCTGACAGCATCAGGTACTCACGAGAGTTGCCAGCTATGGCAGCAGGAAATATAGTGCTCTAGAAGGGTATGGCAACCAGAATTGGCCAACACCCTCCAGTATTCTTGCCTGGAGAACCCCCCTGACAGAGAAGCCTGGCAGGCCACAGTCGAAAGGGTTGCAAAGAGTTGGACACAACAAAAGTGACCCTGCATGCATACACACTAGACTTTTTTTTGCCTTTGGAAGCTCTACCCCAGTGAGGATTAAGCGTGAAGTTGGCACAGCTGCTTGGATCACGGGGACCCTGATGGGGCCAAGTGTACAGGAACACGGATTGCTTCAACTGCAGGAATTATGGCTCTATCAGGGTATTTTTCGAGTCTTTGGTGGCTGGCAATCAGGTCTCTTTGGCTAGTCTTTTCTATGTAGCTCCGCCCATTCAGGCACTTAGATAGCTCTCTTGCCTGGGGTCCTCCTCTGTTGTTTGGCAGGTCATGCACATAGAGGAACTCCCCTGGCTGGGGTCCTACTCTGTAGATTGGCATGTCAGGCACATAGAGGGGGCCCCCTTGCTGGGCTCCTTCTCTTTATATTGGAGCATCAAGCACTTAAACGGGCACCCTGGATTTGGTCATATTCTGTTGTTCTATGTGTCAAGTGCTAGATGGGCCATCTCTCTATTGTTCAGCTGCCGGTGCTGTCATGTGGGGAGAGAGAGGCTATGGTGATGGCTCCACCCCTACGCATGACTCAGCAGTATCACCTTGCTTCCATGGCTGCTTGGCTTTCCTCCACAGATATTTCCCACCACAATCTCCTCCCTCAGGTCCCCTCAGTCCATCTCTCCACAGTCAACAGTAGCCCTTGCCCTGGGATTGCTCCACAATCTGTATGCTTCAGCTCCCAGCTGCTGTGCCTTCTAGGGGACCTGCATTCCTGTCTGGGGTAGGTATGGCTACAGCAAAGACTGTCTGATTCTCATTCCATTTAGTCTAACATAGATAAGCTGCTTTACTCTCAGCCTTAAATGTTTTTCCTCTGACCCAGACTATTGCCCCGATGTAGTGATCGGACGGACCCCTGCTTCAGTTCTCCCACTACCAAGGGCAGGTCCAGTCCTAATAACACTCCTGTTTCCACCCCTCTAGTTCCTTTGTCCTACCGAGTTTTGTGTGGTTCTATGTATTATTTTTCAGTGGTCAGGTACTCCTGTCAGGTACTCCTGTCCACTCTCAGCTGGTGTTCTGCAAGCACTTCTGAAGGTGTATTCCTGATGTTTCCGAGGAGAGAGATATACTCCATGTCCACCTACTCCTCTGCCATCTTGTTCCTGTGGAAAAAATATTTACTGAAAGCCAATATCCATTTAATTTAAACACTTTTTAGCCACCTAGGGATGCAGGGTACTTTCTAAAGCTAATGAGGAACAACATAGTATTTAATGGTGAAATGTTAGAACCATATTCTATAAAAACAAAGAATGTGAACAAATGTCTTTTCTAACTATTTTAATTTACTATTATATATGAGGCCTTAGCCAACTCAGAATGACAAAGATAGGAACTAGTGTAAAACTGAAGAGAAGGAACAATGATAATATAATGACAAATTAATAGAGTGGAGAAGATTTTAAGTAGATATCTTGGCTATAAAACCAAATTTCAATTAATTGCATTCCTATTCTTGGTTTAAAAGAATAAGAAAATATCATTTTAAAAGTATAAAATGTATAATATGATGTATGCAGGAATGCATTTGTCAGAAATGTTCAATTACTTTGTGGAGAATAATTTTTAAAATTTATTAATGATGTAAAAGCCTAAAAGATGGTGCTATTAAAGTGTTGCGCTCAATATGTCAGAAATTTGGGTAATAGCAGTGGCCATGGGACTGAAAAAGGTCACTTTTCATTTCAATCCCAAAAAAGGCAATGCCAAAGAATGTTCAAAGTTCCATACAGTTGTGTTCATTACACATGCCAGCAAGGTTATGGTCGAAATCCTTCAAACTAGGCTTCAGCAATACATGAACTGAGAACTTCCAGATGTTCAAGCTGGGTTTGGAAAAGGCAGAGGAGCCAGAGATCAAATTGCCAACATTCATTGAATCATAGAGAAAGTAAGGGATTGCCAGGAAAAAAAAAAAAAAAAACATTTACTTCTGCTCCATTTGACTACTCTAAAGCCTTTGACTGTGTAGATCACAACAGAGTACCAGACCACTTTACCTGTTGCCTGAGAAACCTCTATGCAAGTCAAGAAGCAATAGTTAGAACTGAACATGGAACAATGGATTGGTTCCAGATTGGTAAAGGAGTATGAAAAGGCTATATATTGTCACCCTGCTTATTTATGCAGAGTGCATCATGCGAAATGCCAGGCTGGATGAATCACAAGTTGAAATCAAGATTGCTGGGAGAAATGTCAACAGCCTCAGATATGCAGATGATACCACTGTAATGGCAGAAAGTGAAGAGGAACTAAAGAGCCTCTTGATGAGGGTGAAAGAGGAGAGTGAAAAAGCTGGCTTAAAGCTCAACATAGAAAAAACTAAGATCATAACATCTGGTTCCATCATTTTATGGAAAATAGAAGGGGAAAAAGTGAGTGACATATTTCCTTTTCTTGGGGTCCAAAATCACAGCAGATGGTGGCTGCAGCCATGAAATTAAAATATGCTTGCTCCTTGGAAGGAAAGCTAAAAGAGCCTAGACAGTGTATTAAAAATCAGAGACATTACCTTCCTGTCAAAGGTGTGTATTGTCGAAGCTATGGTTTTCTAGTAGTCATATATAGATGTAAGAGTTAGACCATAAAGACGGCTGAGCACTGAAGAACTGATGCTTTCAATTGTGTTGCTGAAAAAGACTCTTGAGAGTCCCTTGGATTGCAAGGAGATCAAACTAGTGAATCATAAAGGAAATCAACCCTGAATATACATTGGAAGGACTGTTGCTGAAGCTCCCATATTTGGCAACCTAATACGAAGAGCCAACTCATTGGAAAAGATCCTGATGCCGGGAAAAATGGAAGGCAAAAGAAGTGGGCGGCAGAGGATGATATGGTTAGATAGCATCACTTACTCAAGGGATATGAATTTGAGTAAACTCCTTGTGGACTACAGTTCATAGAGTTGCAAAGAATCAGACATGACTAAAGCAACTTAGCAGGCATGCCACGAGACAGTGAAGGACAGGGAAGCCTGGCATACTGCAGTCCATTGGGTCACAAAAAGCTGGACACTATTTAGTGACTGAACAAAATCAATGGCATAAAATATGATGTAAATAACTGAATATTTATATACTTTGTTCATTTGTCAAAAAGATTCATTGTCACAAGGATGTCATTTCTCTCCAAATTAGTGAATGAATTCATTACAATTCTAAAAAAATCAAAATCTCATTTTTTGGTGAAAATTGACAAGCTGATATAAAAATATATAAAACAGCAAAGACTCAGTGACAGAGGGGATAATTTTCTCGAATAATAAGGAGAGAATCAATGCACTGATACAAGTTAAGACACAGCCATAAAGCAGTGGTAATAAAGACACTAGAGTTTTGCTGTGGTAAAGATAAATGATCACTGCTACAGAAAAAGGAGCCCAGATATGGACTCATAGTTTTTGAACACTTTATGACTGAGTACCAAAGAATTGATGCTTTTGAACTGTGATGTTGGAGAAGGCTCTTCAGAGTCCCTTGGACTGCAAAGAGATCAAACCAGTCCATCCTAAAGGAAATCAATCCTGAATATTCATTGGAAGGACTGATGCTGAAGCTGAAGCTCCGATACTTTGGCCACCTGATGCGAAGAGCTGGCTCATTAGAAAAGAACCTGATTAAGGGAGACATTGAAGGCAGGAGGAGAAGGGAATGACAGAGGATAAGATGGTTGGATGGCATCACCAACTCAATGAACATGAGTTTGAACAAGCTCTGGGAGATGGTGAAAGACAGGGAAGTCTGGCATGCTGTAGTTCATGGAGTAGCAAAGAGTCAGACATGACTGAGCAACAGAAAAACAAATATATGACACAGGTGGAATTACAGTCAATGGAGAACAAGTGGTCCTAAAACTGATTTTCAATTTTAAAAGGTGAATCTTTGCTTCATACTGTATATAAAGTTCCTGGGTATTATACATTTCTATTTCAGAAAACTTTATGAATGTTCTTTATGACTGAATGCAGAGTATTAAGATATATGAAAACAGAAAACATATATTAAAAGTATGATAACTTGATTATGTTTAAATTTATTGCTTGAAAAGATACCTAAAATTAAACTACTCAAAAGAATAAAAACCAAGTTTTAACCTAGAATATATTTCAAATTAACATCAGTTCTGTTCAGTTCAGTCACTCAGTCGAGACCGACTCTTTGTGACTGCATGAATTGCAGCATGCCAGGCCTCTCTGTCCATCACCAACTGCTGGAGTTTACCAAAAACTTATGTCCATCGAGTCGGTGATGCCATCCAGCCATATCAACCTCTGTCATCCCCTTCTCCTCCTGCCCCCAATCCTTCCCAGCATTAGGGTCTTTTCCAATGAGTCAACTCTTTGCATGAGGTGGCCAAAGTATTGGAGTTTCAGCTTCAACATCAGTCCTTCCAGTGAACACCCAGGACTGATCTCCTTTAGGTTGGACTGGCTGGATCTCCTTGCAGTCCAAGGGACTCTCAAGAGTCTTCTCCAACACCACAGTTCAAAAGCATCAATTCTTCAGCGCTCAGCTTTCTTCACAGTCCAACTCTAACATCCATACATGACCACTGGAAAAACCATAGCCTTGACAGACGGACTTTGTTGGGAAAGTAATGTCTCTGCTTTTTAATATGCTCTCTAGGTTGGTCATATCTTTCCTTCCAAGGAGTAAGCGTCTTTTAATTTCATAGCTGCAATCACCATCTGTAGTGATTTTGGATCCCCCAAAAATAAAGTCAGCCACTATTTCCACTGTTTCACCATCCATTTCCCATGAAGTGGTGGGACCAGATGCCATGATCTTAGTTTTCTGAATGTTGACCATCTGTTGATGTCCATGTGTAGAGTCTTCTTTTGTGTTGTTGGAAGAGGGTGTTTGCTATGACCAGTGCGTTCTCTTGGCAGAACTCTGTTAGCCTTTGCCCTGCTTCATTCTGTACTCCAAGGCCAAATTTGCCTGTTACACCAGGTGTTCCTTGACTTCCTACTTTTGCATTCCAGTCTCCTGTAATGAAAAGGACATCTTTTGGGGGTGTTAGTTCTAAAAGGTCTTGTAGATTTTCATAGAACCGTTCAACTTCAGCTTCTTCAGCTTTACTGGTTGGGGGATAGGCTTGGATTACCGTGGTATTAAATGGTTTGCCTTGGAAACCAACAGAGATCATTCTATCGTTTTTGAGATTGCATCCAAGTACTGCATTTCAGACTCTTTTGTTGACCATGATGGCTACTCCATTTCTTCTAAGGGATTCCTGCCCACAGTAGTAGATATAATGGTCATCTGAGTTAAATTCACCATTACAGTCTATCTTAGTTTGCTGATTCCTAGAATGTCGACCTTCACTCTTGCCATCTCCTGTTTGACCACTTCCAATTTGCCTTGATTCATGGACCTAACATTCCAGATTCCTATGCAATATTACTCTTTACAGCATTGGACCTTGCTTCTATCACCAGTCACATCCACAACTGGGTACACATAAATAACAGATAATTAGTATCTAGCATTCAAAACTCCCTCCTAGAAATCAAAGTTTTGATGCAGAAATGCTAAATTGTAAAAGTGGCAAAATAAAAACTTACTTTCTTAAGGGGTCTGTGTAGTACATATATAAATGAAAAGGATTTCAAGTTGTTTAGAAATTACAGAAATGCAAATTTTAGCTACAATTAGTACCTGTCATTCCCCTAAATTAAACAATAATTTGAATGTCTTCCAATAACAGTATTGGTAAGAATGTAAAGAAACAGGAAATCTTATATATTTTGGCTGGAAGTGTAAATTGTTACAGCCCCTTTGTGGGGTGATTTGGCAGTGCCTAGTAGAGCTAATATGTGCATACTCTTGAGGACCCCCATTGTGTGTGGCCCAAAGTGTGTAATATAGGGAAATTCTAGCATACAAATGTTCGTTTCATCATTTTTTGCTGTAGCAAAACAGCGCTAACAATAATGAAACACTGAAGAAACATAATAATCAAAACAACACTTTTGGTCAAAAATAGTAGTAAAAGTATTAAAACTATATTTGCATTTATCAAATTGGATAAACCTAAAACATGCAAAGTTGAACTAATGAAATTTTCAGAAAGGCATATATTTTAGGTTACTGATTATATGGAAAAATATGCACATATTATTTAGAGATATGTGCATAAGTAGGACATGTATAATAAACATTGAATTCAGCATTGTAGTTAGCTCTCAGGAGAGGGGAAGATAGAGAGGTGAATGTGCACTAGGACTTCAACTATGCCTATAAAGGTTTCTTTCTTAGGTTGAGTAGTGATTATCCATTGTTTATGTTGTTACATAATAGTATGGTATATATGGTCATATGTATGTTATATAATATATAATAACATGATTATTCATGCAGTTATCTTTTTCATGCCTGAAATATTTCAAAATAAATAATATGTACTAATTAATGAAGATAGGAGGCAATTTAGGAGAGTATTGTCAAAGAGTAAGCCATTGGTGATTTGAAATAGTGTAGTAGACATCATATTTGAAATGCACATTAAATTATAACTGACCAGTACTATAGCATCTAAATGGTGTGTTTGAGTCATAGATAAAATCATTTTCATTCTACTCTCTACACTACATCCTCTATCAAATACTTATATTTATATGCCTCTCTAGTAGCGTCCCATGGACGGAGGAGCCTGGTAGGCTAGTCCATGGGGTCGCTAAGAGTCGGACACGTCTGTGCGACTTCACTTTCACTTTCCCCTTTCATGCATTGGAGAAGGCAATGGCAACCCACTCCAGTGTTCTTGCCTGGAGAATCCCGGGGACGGCGGAGCCTGGTGGGCTGCCATCTATGGGGTCGCACAGAGTCGGACACGACTGAAGTAACTTAGCAGTAGCTTTCCCAGTTTGTATATTTCTGTTTGGTTGCTTCAGGGGAAGCAGGGACTTGTAATAGTTTAGCAGAGCTACCTAGAATAAAATTTTATTCCTATTATTCTAATACTTATTAAAGTTTCAACTCATTTGCAGGGCTGTTTCTCTTTTATTAATTGATTCCCCAAATTTTTTATGTGTTTGAAGAATAGCTCAAGTATCATCATGGTGGTTGAAGAGGAGCATTCAGTTCATTTGTTCATCCTTTTGCTAACCTTGAGGTTTTCACTAACCTTTAAGCAGATGTCCCTCATATACCTGGACACAAGGTCTTTCCACAGACTTTTGCTAGATAACTGTCCTGTGCCCTAGCTGCTGTCAAAATTCCGAGGTTTGTCTTCAGGTGAATCAGTATCATCTTGGTTTTTTAAAATCTTGGTTGCTTCCTTCAGTTAGTTATAAATCTGCTCAACGTGCTACCATCTGCAGGGCTATATGTCAGGCCTTCTGGCTTCTAATGGGAGCATGCAGTGATGTTTGCATCCTTTCAAAGAGACACGAAAGCTGGGCAATAGAAACTCTCATCTCCCATTAACTAAAGATATGTTGCTATATTTTTAGTGTGCTTCAGGTAAACCATTGGTTTTTGACTTAGGAACCATCTCCTGTAAAAACCAAAATGCACAGCAATATACAACATCTGTTACTTATGATTCTTTCCTCCATCCTGTAGAAGCTTATTTCTCCTCAATATTCACCTTTTGATTCAACATTAAGAACAGGAGTAAAATAATTTATCAGCTTTCTATCCTCTCCTTTTCCTACCTTTTTTCTGGAATCAGAGGGAATTTTTTTTCCCCTTTCTCTCAAGTTGGAACTTGTTGTCAACCTTTTCTAGTTCTTTCTCACTGTATTTGAGATTGCCTTACCTGCTCCTGTGTAATAAGTCACATGGATTAAATTTAGCAAAAGAAGGAGAACAAAAGAATTTGTTTTACGGACGAAACAATATATTTAGTATTTTGTACATATTTCTCATATTAATAGCCCTAAGCCTTTGGAAATTGTCCTACGTAGACATGAAATCATTTTTACACTCTCAAATCTTATAAAAAATAATAAAAGTCAAGTCTGCTCAGATCCCCACTATGTCTTATAAATTTTGCTAAATCAGTAGACCATAGAATCCCAGTATATTTTCTCTGTCCTGTTTATTTGCTTGTGCTGATCCTAAAAGATGATGCTGTGAAAGTGCTGCAGTCAATATGCCTGCAAATCTGGAAAACTCAGCAGTGGCCACAGGACTGGAAAAGGTCAGTTTTCATTCCAATCCCAAAGAAAGGCAATTGCAAGGACTGCTCAAACTACTGCACAATTGCACTCATCTCACACACTAGTAAAGTAATGCTCAAAATTCTCCAAGCCAGGCTTCAACAATACGTGAACCATGAAATTCCAGATGTTCAAGCTGGTTTTAGAAAAGTCAGAGGAACCAGAGATAAAATTGCCAACATCTGCTGATCATCAAAAAAGCAAAAGAGTTCCAGGAAAACATCTATTTCTGCATTATTGAATATGCCAAAGCCTTTGACCATATTGATCACAATAAACTATGGAAAATCTGAAAGAGATGGGAATACCAGCTCACCTGACCTGCCTCTTGAGAAACCTGTATGCAGGTCAGGAAGCAACAGTTAGAACTGGAGGTGAAACGACAGACTGGTTCCAAATAGGAAAAGGAGTACATCAAGGCTGTATATTGTCACCCTGTTTATTTAACTTATATGCAGAGTACATCATGAGAAACACTGGGCTGGATGAAACACAAGCTGGAATCAAGATTGCTGGGAGAAATATCAATAACCTCAGATATGCAGATGACACCACCCTTATGGCAGAAAGTGAAGAAGAACTAAAGAGCCTCTTGATGAAAGTGAAAGAGGAAAGTGAAAAGTTGGCTTCAAGCTCACATTCAGAAAACTAAGATCATGGCATCCAGTTCCATCACTTCATGGCAAATAGATGGGGAAACAGTACAAACAGTGGCTGACTTATTTTTTTGGACTCCAGAATCACTGCAGATGGCGACTGCAGCCATAAAATGAAACGACACTTACTCCTTTGAAGGGAAGTTATGACCAACCTAGACAGCATATTAAAAAGCGGAGATATTACTTTGTCAACAAAGGTCCATCTAGTCAGGCTATGATCTTTCCAGTAATCATGTATGGATGTTAGAGTTGGACTATAAAGAAAGCTGAGTGCCAAAGATTTGATGCTTTTGAACTGTGGTATTGGAGAAGACTCTTGAGAGCCCCTTGGATGGCAAGGAGATCCAACCAGTCCATCCTAAAGGAGATCAGTCCTGGGTGTTCATTGGAAGGACTGATGCTGAAGCTGAAACTCCAATACTTTGGCCACCTGATGAAAAGAACTGACACATTTGAAAAGACCTTGATGCTGGGAAAGATTGAAGACAGGAGGAGAAGGGAACAACAGAGGATGAGATGGTTGGGTGGCATCACCGACTCAATGGAAATGAGTTTGAGTAAACTCCGGGAGTTGGTGATGGACAGGGAGGCCTGGCATGCTGCGATCAATGGGGTTGCAAAGAGACGGACACGATTGAGCGACTGTACTGGACTGAACTGAAGGTAGGAATGAACCTTGTTTTCCATTACTACTTCCACAATAAAATATTAATGGGTGAACTTTTTGACATGGATTGAAGGAAATAATAGCCAAGTGATTCATTTCTGAGTTGGGACTGACACTCTTACACAGCATCTGAAAAGAAATCTCCTGTATTATTACAAATAATATTTTTCTATCAATCTATATCCTGTATGCTAATAACAGTTTCTGATTATTCTAAATAGACATTATTTCATCATGTCCTGTAATTCAAATATTCTTTATACTTACTGGCAGTGAATGATGATTTATCCAAATTGCTCCTCCAGTTATCTCTAGTTTGGATTCAGCTACCAAAAGATTATGTCAGGGTATAATGTTATATCAAACTGCCACCCATTACTCTCTTCTTAGCTTTTAGCCTAAAATGCTTCCTAATAGTTAATTAAATAATAGTTAATACTTATAAAGCACTTGTAATGAGAAGGCACTATTCTTTGTGCTTTCCTCTATCTATCTCATGTAATCCATGCAATATCTCTACTCATGTTCTTATGTTACAGAATGGAAGACCAAGGGATGGAATGATTAAGTAACTTGTTTAAGGCCTTGTCACTAGAAAGTGTTAGACCTGGGATTCAACCCAAGGAGCCTGGCCCATAATCTGTGCTTTAAATAGTATACTATACTGTCATTCTCAGATTCATTCCTGATTCTGATAAATTATATTTTCTAATCAAATAAAAGTTTCTGAACCTGAAAACTTGTGTAATATTCTGGAAGGATAAATTTGCCAAATAAATTCTATTCTGAGGCAGAAGAGAATATTTTGAAGTCCAGCCATTTTACTCTAGGCAGCTGACTTCTATTTCCATCCACTGTTGGATTTTTCTTCAAAGATGTATGACAAGGATAGGTATGGACAACTTAAGTGACTTAAAGGTAGAAAAGTATTTATTAATCTTGAAAGTATTGCAATGACTGTTGGCTTGAGGGTGATTCATAAAAAAACTGCTTGAATTGTAAATGACAGGAGAATATGTAAAAAATATATATACAGAAAAATAGTATATTGGTAATTTGAGAGACAAGAATATTAAAAAAAGAACATTTTTTGAGAAATAACAGTAACTGTTTTATAGAATGAAGGGAATGAATGCCACCAAGCAAGAAGTTATTAGATATAGGACAAGGGGGTATAAGTGATGGAGCCAGGTCTGCAGAGAGGATGTTGGCTACCTGAGCTATTGCAAAATATGAATGTCTACTGATTAGCAATGCTTTCAAGATAGTTAAAAGCAGAAAGAAAGATTTTTTAGCAGCATTATGTGAGATGACTCAAGTGAGAATTTTGGAGTATGGTGGGAGATTGAAAGTAGTTGAGGCACTAAAAACAGCTAGTATGGCATAGGAGGATTGAAAGTCATGAAGGTTGTTTAATCTGAACGTTTAGTCTTCTCATAGGGAAATGAAATGAGAGGGGCAAATATGGAGAGTGGCAGAGTTACAAAGATAAATTTCACCTAATATGAAATCTTTATTATGACCAGTCCAGTTAGTAGAATTTATTGCAATTTTAGTGTTCTAGAGGCTATTAGAGACAAATACATGTCAAATTGAAAGTAATATAACTACTGTGAAAGGATGTGATTTTCTTCAGTGCTACAGAACTATTCAGTAATGGGTGTGCTGCACAGCTCTATTCTATTCACTTATAATGGAAAAATTACCATGACAATTTATCTTCTAGGTCATTCAGTATCATAAATTTGCTTTTTTTTAAAAAAACTTTCTACACTTACTTCTGTGTAATACTTTTTCACCATCATGTATCTTCATCTGAAAACCACAGCTAGTCTCTTTCGTTGAATTACTAAATAAGTAAATGACTTTGATAAAGTTAGGAAATTCTTTTAATGCATGTTTTAAAAAATAAATTGCCTTCTAGAATGAATTGACTTAGGCTTTGTATAATTTTTTAGAATTCTTAATTTTTTTTTTTAAAGAGGAAGGGGCATGGAACATTGTTCTCATCCTTCAAAATTCATCCCTAAAAGTCTCCAAGTTTGTGGAAAAACTCCTCAGGGACTGGACTAATATTCTTGTGGTCTACACTGTATTGGTTTGGTGCCTGCATGCATGCTCAGTTGCTCAGTAGTGTCTGACTCTGCAACCCCATGAACTGTAGCCTACCAGACTCCTCTGTCCATGGGATTTTCTGGGCAAGAGTACTGGAGTGGGTTGCCATTTCCTCCTCCAGAGGATCTTATTGACCCAAGGATGGAACCTTCATCTCTGGCATTGGCAGGTGGATTCTTTACCACTGAGCCACCTGGGAATAGATAAGCAAAACAGCCACTGTTTTCCCCTTTTGCTTCCAAGGACTCTGAATTCCCCACTATAGTGCTCTCCCTAGCTGTTTGGAAACCTCTAAGAAAACTAGTGTGAATGACTGTCTGAATTGTAGATGGACCTGGAATGTTTTGATCACTGGTCTAGTTGCTGGCATCTATAGCTATTAGATGTTGGAGAAGACTCTTGAGAGTCCCTCAGACTGCAATCTTGGTTTCATTGTGATAAGTTACCCTGTAATATGTATCCCTTGGTTTTACTTGCATATTTTCTCTTAGGCTTTGTTATTTGGTGTGTGTGTTTAAGAGACGACTTTGAGCAGTTGGTTTCATAGCAAAGATGTGCAGAAAGTACAGAGAATTCCAATGAAATTCCTGATCCCACACCTGTACAAATTATCCTTCTATCAACATCCCTACATTAGTTAAAATCTGAGGATTTAATGGGCATAACATTATCATCTGTAATCCATAGTTTATATTAGTGCCCACCCTGATGTTGTACAGTCTATGATTTTGAACAAATTATAAATATGTGTCCACCATGGTAATATCCTACAAAACAGTTTAACTATCATAAAAATCCTCTGTACTCTGCCTACTCATTCCTCCTTTCCATCTAACCACTGGCTAAGACTTTTTGTTGTTGCTCAGTCGCTCAGTCGTGTCTGATTCTTCCAGACGCCATGGACTGCAGTATGCCAGGCTTCCCTGTCCTTCATCTCCCAGAGCCTGCTTATACTCATGTCCACTGAGTCTGTGATGCCATCTAACCATCTCGTCCTCTGTTGTCCCATTCTCCTCAGGCTGTTGATCTTTCCCAGCGTCAGGGTCTTTTCCAAGGAGTCGGCTCTTTGCATCAGGTAGCCAGAGTATTGGAGCTTCAGCTTCAGCATCATTCCTTCCAATGAATATTCAGGATTAATTTCCTCTAGGATTGACTGTTTTGATCTCTTTGCAGTCCAAGGGATTCTCAGGAGTCTTCTCCAACACCACAGTTCAAAAGCATCAATTTTTCAGTGTTCAGCTTTCTTTATAGTCCAACTCTCACATTCATACAAGACTCCTGGAAAAACCATAGCTTTGACTATATGGACCTTTGTTGGCAAAGTAATGTCTCTGTTTTTTAATGTGCTGCCTAGGTTGGTCATAGCTTTTCTTCCAAGGGGCAAGTGTCTTTTTATTTTATGGCTATAGTCACCATCTGCAGTGATGTTTGAATGCAAGAAAATAAAAGCTGTCAATTTTCCCATCCATTTGCCATGAAGTGATGGAACTGGAAAGAGGAAAGTGAAAAAGTTGGCTTAAAACTCAACATTCAGAAAACTAGGATCATGGCATCTGGTCCCATCACTTCATGCCAAATAGACGGGGAAACAATGGAAACAGTGACAGACTTTATTTTTTGGGCTTCAAAATCACTGCAGATGGTGACTGCAGCCATGAAATTAAAAGACCCTTGCTCCTTGGAAGGAAAGCTATGACCAACCTAGACAGCATATTAAAAAGCAGAGACATTACTTTGCCAACAAAGGTCTGTCTAGTCAAAGCTTTGGTTTTTCCAGAAATCATGTATGGATGTGAGAGTTGGACTATAAAGAAAGCTGAGTGCCCAAGAATTGATGGTTTTGAACTGTGGTGTTGCAGAAGACTCTTCAGAGTCCCATGGAATAAAAGGAGATCCAACCAGTCCATCCTAAAAGAAATCTATCTATTCATTGGAAGGACCGATGCTGAAGTTGAAACTCCAAACTTTGGCCACCTGATGCGAAGAAACTGACTCATTGGAAAAGACCCTGATGCTGGGAAATATTGAAGGTGCGAGGAGAAGGGGACGACAGAGAATGAGATCATTGGATGGCATCACAGACTCAGTGAACATAAGTTTGAGTAATCTCTGGGAGTTGGTAATGGACAGGGAAGCCTGGCTTACTGCTGTCCATGGGGTCGCAAAGACTCAGACACGACTGAGCAACTGAACTGAAATGATGGGACCGGATGCCATGATCTAGGTTTTTGAATGTTGAGTTTTAAGCCAGCTTTTTCACTCTCCTTTTTCACTTTCATCAGAGGCTCTTTAGTTCCTCTTCATTTTCTACCATAAGGGTGGTGTCATCGGCGTTATCTAAGGTTATGAAATTTTCCCAGGAACCTTTATTCCAGCTTGTGCTTCATCCAGCCGGGCATTTTGCATGTTGTACTCTGCATATAAGTTAAATAAGTAGGGTGACATTATAGAGCTTGACGCGCTCCTTTCTCTGTTTGGAGCCAGTCTTTTGTTCCATGTCCAGTTCTAATTGTTGCTTCTTGACCTGCATACGGTTTTCTCAGGAGGCAAGTAAAGGAGTCTGGTATTCTCATCTTAAGAATTTTCCACAGTTTGTGTGATCCACAGAGTTAAAGGCTTTAGTGTAGGCAATGAAGAAGAAGTAGATGGGTTTTTTTTCTGGAATTCTCTTGGTTTTTCTATGATCCAACAGATTTGAACCCTGTTTCCTCTGTGTTTTATAAATCCAGTTTGTACATCTCCAGAGGGTCTTCCAGACCCAGGGACTGAACTCAAGTCTCCTGCTTGGCAGGTAGATTCTTTACCACTGAGTCACCTGGGAAGTCCAAAAATACTCATAAATCTCAGTACAAACTGTGATAGATTCCATTAACTTAAAAGGAGTAAATTGAAATGAGTGAGTTATTGGTTTTGAAACAACTCATTTTAACATTCATTAAAAAAGAGTTGTCCACTATTCGATCACAAAAGTCAACCAATGTCGGGAAATGTTTAGCTTGTCTTCTTGCTTTTTCTCTATAAAAGTACATGATTTACCCTCTTAAAACTAATTTAGAATTGTGACTTTGGCTTTTACTTTTACTACATCAAAGACTTTATACCTTAGCTTAGGCTATGTATTTTAATCTCAGTATTCAGGAGTCTGGGAACTTTACTAATAACATCACAAATTAGAGGGAGAGCTTCAGGGAGTGGGTACTTGACATTCAAGCACCATTTTCATAGACTTACCAATTTATGTTTGACTCCAGTCTATTTTTCCTAGTGTTCCTTTCCTTTGTACTTTTCAAAGCACCTTCTGTACATCTGAAAATTTTCAGTTTGTTTTTGTCAGGAAGTAACACTGTTTTAAGTAATCCTTTTAAGTAAGTTAATTACATAGAGAATCCAATCCACTATCCGTGACCAGTAACAGTCAATGTTTTGCGTATGTTAATATTAAATTGTCACTTTTCTTTGAAATTTTTCTGCCTCTTTAAAAAGTAGCCAATTTTGTTTAAATCAAATAATCTTAAAACACCAACCTTCCAAAATATGTATTTTTTATTCAACATTCTTCCTATTTTTTTGTAGTGCTGGGCTCAACTTTCTAATATTTTCTTAAGTATTTTTGTATTTAGGCTTATGAGAAATTATGGTCAGTAATATTCTTATTTTTGATATCTTTAATAAATTTTAGAATGAAAAATATGTTACCTTAGGAAAGTTACTTGGGAAATATTTCTTTCCTTCTATTATTCTATTTCTTCCCCTCTATTATTAATAGTATGTATAAGTTTGACTTGATTTCTTTTTAAATATTATATGTAATACCTATAAGAAAGAAAACTGGAGGGTTCTTTGTTGCAAATATTTAATAAGCAAGTGAGTTTTTTGTATCAATTTTGGTACATTTAATTTCTTTTTAAGATTTTTTCAATTCATTTAAATATCTAGAGTTTATTAGTATAAAGTTGTTTATAATGTTTACTATTACTCTGATTATCTGTCAGCTTCCTTTGTGGCTCAGCTGGTAAAGAATCCACCTGAAATGCAGGAGACCTGGGTTCGATCCCTGGGTTGGGAAGATCCCCTGGAGAAGGGAAAGGCTACCCACCTCTAGTGTTCTGGCCTGGAGAATTCCATGGACTGTATAGTCCATGGGGTTGCAAATAGGTGCTAATTGCTATAATTTCTTTCATTTCTGATGTCAGTAACTTATCTCTTTTTTTCTTGATCCATTATATTGAATGTTTTTCAAATTCATTAATTTTAAGTATTAGCTTTTGGTTTAGATAATTTTGTGCATTGTCCTTCTTGTAAGATTGATTTCTTCTCTTTTCTTTAACTTCTACTAACTTTCTTTGTGTTTGCTTTGCCTTTTATTTTTTGTTGATTTCTAAGAAAGAAGTTTTAGATCAGTGTTGTAAAACCTTGTTTTTGGATATAAGCATTTGATGGTTAAATTTTCCCTGTAAGTATTGCTTTAGTGGTACTATTTAATTTCTGAGTATTTATTGATTTTCTAGATAAAATATTATTAATTCTGATTTAATTCCGATGTTGTAAGAAGATACATTCTCAAACATTTTATTCTTTTGATATTTATTCAGACTTTTAGTTTATCTTGGTGAATGTTTTATATACTCTTGATAAAATATGTATTCTGTAACTGTTGGGCATAATATTGTGTAAATTTCACTTATGTCAAGGTTGTTGACTATTTTGTTCAAATTTTCTGAATCCTTACTGATATTTTTCATCTAGAGTTGTATTAATTGCTAATAGAGTTGTGTTAAAATTTCTATCTATAATTGTGTTTTTGCCTATTGTTCCTTTGATTTTGTTAGCTTTCTGCTTTGTGTATTCTGAAAATCTGTTAGATCCATACACACTTATAATTGTTTTATCTTAGTGTTTGGTTGGCCCTGTTAACGTTTATATTTCCCTCTTTATTTCTGGTAACAGTACTGAAGCCTGCGTAGTCTGATAGAATATAGTCACTCAATCTCACATGTAGTTAAGGTTTGCTACTATAATTTTTTCAAGTACCTTTTCTGTTTTATTGTCTTTTCATCTTTGAGGTTAAAAATTACATGGATGTTAGACCCTTAAATTTTGGCCTTCAGGTTCTTGAATATATTTGAAATAGCTCCTTTGAAACTCTTTGCAGGAAATGTTCCCTTGGTATCACTAATTTTGTTGAAGAGGTCTCTAGTCTTTCCCATTCTGTTGTTTTCCTCTATTTCTTGATCACGTAGAAAGACTTTCTTATCTCTCCTTGCTATTCTTAGAAACTCTGCTTTCAGATGGGTATATCTTTCCTTTTCTCCTTTGATTACAGAAGTTCTGCAGAACTAGGAAAACAGACTCTTGAAAGGAACAAACAAAACCCTTTGTGTACCAGGAAATAGGAGTGGTGTCCCCACAAGAGACTGAACCAGACTTGCCTGTGAGCAACCAGGAGTCTCCATTGGTGACGTGTGAGTGGACAGTGGCCTGATATGAACTCAGGGGCACTGACTGCAATAGTCCTGGGAGCTGCATCATGCTGGCATAAATCCATAAGTCCATTACCCTACCATAGTTTGGTCTGAGGCCAAACTACAGGGAGGGAACACAACCCCATCCATCAGCAGAAAATTGGATTAAAGATTTGTGAGCATAGCTCTGCCCACCAGAGCAAGATTCTGTTTTCCCCACAGCCAGTCCCTCCCATAAAACTGATTTTGTTTTTTATTATCTCCATAGTTTGCCTTTTTCATAATGTCATATAGATGGAAATGTACAGTATGCAGCCTTTTCAGACTGGCTTTTTTCATGGATTAATATACATTTAAAGTTCTTGGATGACATCACCGACTCAATGGACATGGGTTTGGGTTGACTCCGGCAGTTGGTGATGGATAGGGAGGCCTGGTGTGCTGCATTTCATGGGGTGGCAAAGAGTCGGACACAACTGAGCAACTGAACTGAACTGAAAGTTCTTCCATGTTTTTTCATGACTTGATCAATTCACTTCAGTCACTCAGTTGTGTCCGACTCTTTGTGACCCCATGGACTGCAGCACGCCAGACTTCCCTGTCCATCATTAACTCTGGGAGCCTACTCAAACTCATGTCCATTGCGTTGGTGATGCCATCCAACCATATCATCCTCTATCAATCCCTTCTCCTCCCACCTTCAATCTTTCCCAGCATCAGGGTCTTTTCCAATGAGTCAGTTCTTCGCATCAGGTGGCCAGAGTATTGGAGTTTCAGCTTCAACATCAGTCCTTCCAATGAACACCCAGGACTGATATCCTTTAGGATGGACTGGTTGGATCTCCTTGTAGTCCAAGGGACTCTCAAGAGTCTTCTCCAACACCACAGTTCAAAAGCATCAATTCTTCTGCACTCAGCTTTCTTCACAGTCCAACTCTCACATCCATACATGACCACTGGAAAAACCATAGCCTTGACTAGACGGACCTTTGTTGGCAAAGTAATGTCTCTGCTTTTAAATATGCTATCTAGGTTGGTCATAACCTTCCTTCCAAGGAGTAAGCGTCTTTTAATTTCATGGCTGCAATCACCATCAGCAGTGATTTTGGAGCCCCAAAAAATAAAGTCTGACACTGTTTCCCCATCTATTTCCCATGAAGTGATGGGACCAGATGCCATGATCTGCAATTAGAATATACTTTGTGAAACAGTCTACTTAAAATAGCATTGCAAGATAAAACAGCTTGGTAAAAACTGTATGTAATCACTGAAAAAAAAAAAGCTTCTTGGAAGTAATAGTTTTCTGAATTAGCATATTGTTTCTTGTTTGCGAAAAATAAGTATTATAGACATGTTTGTTTTAATAAAACATTAATTTAAATTTTGTTTTATGTGTAATTCATAGATTATTGGAATGATACCTTAAATTCTTAGTTCTAAATATAAACACATTTTAGTTAAAAACACATTTTTTTTCTAAGTGCTTGATAATCCAGTTACTGAATAATGTGGGATCAAATACTGAGCCATGTAATTGAATGACTGAATAAAGTTATGTCTTAAGAAGTCCTGTGTGAATGACACATTCCAGATATTTGGGACAAAATGTGGGCATTCTATCACCTTGTGGATTTAATACTCAAGTACTACATGTTGTTCTTTAGTAGGTAAATGGGGATAGAATTTAGTGATCAAGTAGAGGATTATATCGGAGAAGGCAATGGCAACCCATGCCAGTACTCTTGCCTGGAAAATCCCATGGACAGAGGAGCCTGGTAGGCTGCAGTCCATGGGGTCACCAAGAGTCAGACATGACTGAGCGACTTCAGTTTCACTTTTCACTTTCGTGCATTGGAGAAGGAAATGGCAACCCACTCCAGTGTTCTTGCCTGGAGAATCCCAGGGACGGCAGAGCCTGGTGGGCTGCCGTCTATGGGGTCGCACAGAGCCTGACACGACTGAAGCCACTTAGCAGCAGCAGCAGCAGCAGAGGGTTATATATGTTCTAGGGATAAAGAAAGTTTGTCAAGTATAAGTAGAAAAGTAGACACAGGATAGATAAAGTTAGAAAGGTTTGTGTGGAGGTGAGAGGTTATGAGTGTTAATATTCTTCAGGAAATATCAAGGAAAATCATCAAGTGAGGATGAGGAAAGAGAAGAAAATGTGAATTACTCATCTACAATAGTCCAATAGTGAATGGACTGCAAATATGTAGCAAGAATGCTGGACAAAAATAAAGTTCTCCATAAGATTAGTTATTAATTTAAAGTGACACTTGTCAGAAGTATGCTTTTGTAATGCCATGTTCAACTGCATGAGTGCAGGCAAGAAATAGGTAGAATGCTGAATGTAAAGTCCTTGAATGAACCCAGGCTTTTATAGGAAATGAAGTGAATGAGATGCTCAGTGCATGTCCCCTTATGCCCTTCACCCTTCATTTAATAAGAAAATCTTCACTAGATTTGTTTCAAATGGAGGTTTAACTTATTTATGCTAAAATAAGATGCTGTTTAGTGTCTGTTAGTGGCATTTGTTTGCATTTTTTACTCCTAGTGCTGTCTGTTTAATGTTAGATTGACTGTCAAACTCTCAGATTTATCATAAATAAAGGACCTATATTGTCTGTTTATTTATTCTAATACTACTGTTTTTTTTTGCCTATAAATTCTATTACTAAGAACTTGATATGTTTGATTTGAAACATATGTAATCTGTAAGATAAATAATATTTCCTCATGAGTGTAAAGAGTCGTATTGTTGAATTTGAAGCAGATTGACTCTTTTAGGAGATTAGAATTATATTTAACAAGTAGAATTTTTCAGGAGTCTGATTTTAGCTCTATATAACAAATACTACATCTTTTGAAAAGGTATGTAATACATAAAAATAAATGATAGTGTGTTCTATGTCACTCTGTTATTCAGGGATGTTTATGAGAACTTTATTGAAGTCTTGGTTATAGCAGAGAATTTCAAAGATTTCTTCTAAGACTGAGTTATCTTGAAACATTGTGTTGTGTTCAGTCACTTCAGTTGTGTCCAACTTTTTGTGATCCCATGGACTTTAGCCTGCCAAACTCCTCTGTCCATGAATTCTCCAGGCATGGAGAAATGGAGTAGGTAACCATTTCCTTCTCCAGGGGATCTTCCCAACCCAGGGATCGAACCCAGGTCTCTTGTGTCTCCTGCACTGGCAGGTGGGTTCTTTACCACTAGCGCCACCTGGGAAGCCCTGTATGTCAATGTGTCAACATGTGACCTTCAAATAAATTAGGTTATTTATTTGTATAATAAAATTAATGTATATAAGTTGATTTTATAAATTATAGGTAGATTGAAAAGGCCCATCTACTTTCTGATA
This sequence comes from Okapia johnstoni, assembly GCA_024291935.2. Classification (NCBI taxonomy): domain Eukaryota; kingdom Metazoa; phylum Chordata; class Mammalia; order Artiodactyla; family Giraffidae; genus Okapia; species Okapia johnstoni. The sequence goes on along the minus strand of CM044310.1, from coordinate 45,976,519 downwards.
AAAAAGAGAAATCTAAACTCTTATGCTGGTTACTAAGATTGTTCATTTTATTACATATGCCTTAGACTGTTTGCACATATTCTATTGCTAAATTGGAAGTAGAACTTTTTTTAGGTTAATATTTTTCAATATACATTAGTGGTTGCTCACATTAAGAGAATAAAATCCTATTTGTATAAGGACAAAGTATTATCTTAATTGTCCAATTATCTTCAACTGTCCAATTTAAATAAAGATATCTGGGGTCGCAAAGAGTCGGACACGACTGAGCGACTGAACTGAACTGATCTTTAAATATTTGGTTCAATCTTCAAAATAGGTCTTTGGAAACAGTAGAATAAGTCCACAGTGAGGAGAACAATTTTGTTCCTGTTGTGTTACATCTTTGATATGGTGGCAGTGTGTATACTTAATCATCTTGTTTAAGCTGGCACAGCTCACAATAGTCAAGCATTCTGTGAATCAGTGTGCTACCAAATCCATATGCTTTGAACCACTATGTTTAAGTAATGAACATGTTTCTTTCTAAGACCTAAGGGGTTGACAGAAACCTGAATATAAGATCATTTACCTCCAAGAGGTTGCTTAAGTAATCAAGTAAGTTAGTGACATGGACACTGTCCATTAATATTCATTGAAATGGTGAGAAAGTAGAAATCTTGTAAGTGCTGTAGTTTTATAGGTCTTTGTGATCAGGGTATCCTACAGAAAATAAAGCTATTAATACTAAAATGCACTGTTTATGATTAAAATAACTCCTTTTGGTCACAATCAGAATTATTTCTTTTTAAAAGTATTTTTGTTTTAAATTTTAAGCTTTTAATAAACCAAAGGATAGTACAGATGTTGACACAATCAAGAAGATAAATGTTGAGGTACTATAAAGTTATGTAATTTTCACATTTTATTAGACTCAGCAGATAGCCAATCTGAGAAAGAAATGTGTGATCTCCAATTATTTAAATGCTTCACAGAAGCAAAAATAGTAAACTGATTAGAGAAGTTATATTTTCGGATGATAGCAATAGAATTTATTCTGTCAGTGAATGTTACAGAACATCTCCTGTAGCTCAGATGGTAAAAATCTGCAATATGAGATGTGGGTTTGAGTCTTTGGTTAGGAAGATCCCCTGGAGAAGGAAATGGCAACCCAATCCAGTATTCTTGCATGGAGAATTCAGTGGATAGAGGAGCCTGGTGGGCTATATAGCCCATGGGTTCACAAAAACTCATATATGACTGAATGACTAACACACACCTCTAAAGGAATACAGTCTCTTTCTGAATTTTTTCACATAGAAATAATATAAATTTTACTTTAAACAATATTATAATTTGCTTTAGGCTAGACATTGTAATTGTGAGATAGTTAAAATTGTTACACTCTTAGCAATTATTGAGTTGTTTCAATATATTTGAGTGCTTCTACAGACATCTTCATATTAATTTATGTGTAGCCCATCTTTTATTTGTTAATGTTTTAATGATTTATAAAGCACATTTTGGGTTTCCCTGGTAACTCAGCTGGTACAGAATCTGCCTGCAATACAGGAGACCTTGGTTTGATCCCTGGGTTGGGAAGATCTCCTGAAGAAGGGAGTGGCAGCCCACTCCAGTATTTTTGCCTGGAGAATCCCATGCACAGTGAATCCTGGGGAGCTACAGTCCATGGGGTCGCAAAGAATCGGACATGACTGAACAACTAAGCACAGCACATATATATATATACATATATATATATATATATATATATACACACATACATACATATATATATATATATATATATATATATATCAATGATATATATTTGAATTTAGTTACTCCATCCAAATTTTCAAGCTACTATGAAGTAAAACTTCGAGGGCAGTAATTAAGTGTTTCTCTATTTCAGACTTGATTTATTTAGCATGGACATTTCAGACATGTGAGAAAAACAGAAATTGATGATATAATTATGAAAAATGAAGCTTCTGAAAAATACATTTTGTTGATGAAAGTGAAATTGAAGGTTGCTCAGTCATGTCTGACTCCTCGTGACTATACAGTCTAGGAATTCTCCAGGCCAGAATACTGTAGTTGGTAGCTTTCCCTTCTCCAGAGGAATCTTCCTAACCCAGGGATCGATCCCAGATCTCTCACATTGCAGGTGGCTTCTTTACCAGCTGAGCCACAAGGGAAGCTCAAGAATATTGGAGTGGGTAGCCTATCCCTTCTCCAGCGGATATTATTTGAACCAGGGTCTCATGGATTGCAAGCAGATTCTTTACCAACTGACCTATGAAGGAAGCCCTTATGAATTAATAATTCTATATATTTTTAAAAAAACATTTTGCTACTATTTTTATTTCCATCATTGGCCTCATTTGTGTCAAAAATTGCATTAATCTATTTAAAATCAGTCATTTTCTCTAGATAAACATATTGGTAAGTAGATAGTCAGTCTAGTCAACAAATAGAAAGTAATGCAAAGTCCAGTGGCAAATGCTGTGAAATAATAGGTAGGAGAGAAAAAAAAAAAGAGGATCAGTAACTATGTACCACATACTTATAAACCCCATTAGTGATAATTTTACATATCAGGAATAAACATTTCTAGGGTAAAGTGAACATAGATTTATTGCTCTGGATAAAAACATGAATCTTTGTTTCACAAAGATAGATTGGTTGAAACCTCCAACATATTTTTAATTGTGTATAATCCTTTTTAACGAACATCCTGCATATTGGAAGAGTCCCAGGTATACTAGATAATGCATATGACGAAACAGTTTATGTATGCCTTTACAGTCCAGGTGCTGAACTTAACAGTGATTAAAACATGATTTATACTGTACTCTTTATTCTGAGGAAATATGCTACTTAAATTTGCTACAGAAAACTAGATTTTAATAGGTTTCCTTCAATAATGAAAATAAGTAACCAATTTATTCTTAGCAAGCATTAAAAATATACGGCCCTTAGGATTAATTGTGACCATCAGTACAGTGTCACAGTGGATTATATTATTACTGTGGTTGTTATTATTGTTATTCCATTTTTCCTAGAGGAAAATAAACATAGCTGAAATAAATTACTTGCTTAATGTTTTACTGTTTTATCGATGTAAAAATCTAAATAGCTAAATACACTCAATGCTATGTACACACTGTTATATTTAAAGTTGATAACCAACAAGGACCTACTTTAAAAAAAAAAGTGCTAAGGTAAAAACTTCCATTTAACCAGCTAACCAGGCTTCCCTGGTGGCTCAGCGGTAAAGAATCTGCCTACAATGCAGGAAACACAGGTTAGATCCTGAGTCAGGGAAATACCCTGGAGAAGGAAATGGCAACCCACTCCAGTATTGTTACCTTGAAAATCCCGTGGACAGAGGAGCCTAGAGGGCTACAGTCCATGGGGTCCCTGAAGAATCAGACACAACTGAGCAGCTGAACAACAGGAAATCAGCTAAATCACCATATGAAGGCATGAAGAAACAAAGACATTGCAGACATAAAAAAGAAAAGGCTATAGTAAGCTTTAGATCTATTTAGTTAAAAAAAAAAAAACTATGTATCATAATTAAAATTTTGATAATAGCCGAGTGTGGAGAAATAGACACTACCATGTTGCCTATCGAGGATTACTTATAAAATTGAACATGCACACATTCTTCCAGTAACAGTTTATCTAGTAGGATATTTTTTTCACGTGTTTGCGGTTGCATCTAATGATGTTCATTAATTGAAATTCTGTAGAGTACTATTTGTAACTAGGCACACAAAATGTGTAAATAACCTGAATATCCTTTAGAGAGAGTGAAAGTCGCTCAGTCATGTCTGACTCTTTGCGACCCCATGAACTGTATAGTCCATGGAATTCTCCAGACCAGAATACTGGAGAGGGTAGCCTTTCCCTTCTCCAGGGGATCTTCCCAACCCAGGGATTGAACCCAGGTCTCCTGCATTGCAGGTGGATTCTTTTACTACAAGAGAAGCCCGAATATCCTTTAATAGAAGACTGAATTATTAAGGATCAATTTTTACTCTAAATGAATGTACTTTTATAGTAGATTTTTAAGAAACAGGAAACTGATAATGTGGATAGTACATTCCCACCTGTATAAAAATTAAACATTATTATGGGTAAATATTATGTACTAATGCATATGATCCTTTTGATGGTTGTTTTGTTTTGTTTTTATCAAACTATTTTTTTAATTTAATTATTTATTTTTTTACTTTACAATATTGTATTGGTTTTGCCATACAGTGACATGAATCCGCCATGGGTGTACATGTGTCCCCCTTCCAGAACCCCCCTCCCACCCCCCTCCCCATCCCATCCCTCTGGGTCATCCCAGTGCACCAGCCCCGAGTACCCTATATCATGCATCCAACCTGGACTGGCGATTCATTTCACATGTGATAATTTACATGCTTCAATGCCATTCTCCCATATCATCCTGCCCTCGCCCTCTCCCATAGAGTCCAAAATTGTATTCTATACATCTGTGTCTCTTTTACTGTCTTGTATACAGGGTTATCTTTACCAATTTACTAAATTCCATACATATGCACTAGTATACTGTATTGGTGTTTTTCTTTCTGGCTTTCTTCACTCTGTATAATAGGCTCCAGTTTCACCCACCTCATTAGAACTGATTCAAATGTATTCTTTTTAATGGCTGAGTAATATTCCATTGTGTATATGTTTTGAGAATGGAATTATGGTCCTAGGTTGAGAATATGGCTCACTTGTTTATGTATATTTTTAACATTTTAGTTATTGACATATGTCATAGTTATTTAATGATAAAAAGTAATAAATTTAATAAAAGTGATTTTAATGTTACTGTATGCTAAGCACTGTAATAATACTTTATATTTAATCCTTAAACAACTCTGATGAAGATACCATTATTACCTTTGTTGAACAGATATGATGAAATAGAAGGGCAGAGAACCATCATTTGTATGGCCAGAAATACTGGTTTTGAGTAGTCCAGGTATATCACGTTCCCATGTTTGTGTTCTTATGTACTTCACTCAAATTGTAGAAATTAAAATAATATCAAATGTGGATGAGTAGAGTTCATGTAATAAGCTCCTGACCTTTCATTCTACCTTACTTGCTTTGCACTTGTACAGGGAAGAAGTACATGATTTTAAATAAGTTAGAAATTGGCAGTCGGGAAATTAAGAAATCCCTTTGTCTGTGATTGTAACCTGAGTGTTTAGTTCTTTTAATAACAGAAAAGGACTGATTATGACTTGCAAACTTAAGACTCTCATTTCTGACATGACCTCCTTTGAAATATTTTAATTTTGTCCGTATGGCTTTTCAATCCTAGTGCAAAAAGTTCAATATATGTTGGTTTAAAACAAATAATCATTTTAAATATAAATTATTTTTATTTCCTCTATAAAAGACAAACATTTTTAACACATTCATCTGTTCTTAAAAGCTCATCTAAGTAGTAGAAGCATCTGTGAAAAACCAAACAGCTGCAAATATAAATATAGAATCAGATTCAGTCTTTAAAACATATAGGTTGGAAATGTGCTACTGCTCAACACAAGAAACTATAAATGATAGTGCTATATATTATAGAAATTGCAATTTTAGAAATTGAACTTAATGCTAAATTATCTCTGAAGAAAATGCTTGTTATTCATAGTCACTTATATTGCACTACATTTTTCTTGTGTGAATATGTTCACATGTGACTTATACCCCCAAAGAAAAGTTGATAAACGTATATGTAGTTTTTGTTTGTTTCTTTCTTATCAATAGATATACAGAAATGCTATTTACAGGATAAGGAAAGAGCACATTTCAAGAAATTTCAGCTAGCAATGCAGTTAATTGATTTAATGTGAACCCAAATTAAACATAAATATAATAAAACAATTATCCTAAAGAAAAATATTTTTGGTTTATCTTCTGAAAAAGAATTTTATCTATTCCCAATTTCCTTCATAGTCAGCATAATCCCCTATGAATTAAATTGGGATAAATAATCTCATATGAATTCACAGAATTATGATTATGTGAAATATTTAATTACAAAAATGAAATTTATTCCATCTGCTAAGATAGAGAAATGCCTTCATATATTGTCAACAATAGGAATTGAAATAACTTAAAACTGCTTTAATCAACTAAACAAAAGTTATTAATGGCATTTCTTGCAAGAATAGAATTGGTAATGAATATCTGGTATTATATGGAGTGTGAGATGATATTGAATTTCTTTTCCTTAGACCTCTGTGTCCTTTTTCTACTCCCATTATAAAAATAAATACGTAAAATTGTAGTCATTTGTGATGCTTACATTAATGTGAAATAATCACAGTTCAGCCTCTTAGTGTTTCCTTTACTGGTATATTTTTCAGAGTTGAAATAATTCTTTTGGATTTAATCCATGTGATTACCAAAGAAGATGTTAAAATTCAGGGACATAAAACAGTAGAGCACTTATATATTTTTTCCATTTTCAGTGCAGAGATTCTTTAAAAGGAAAGAATCTTATAATGAAACTGAAGAAATTTGTGATTTTAATTCAAAGATATTTGATTATCCCTTTTCATGGAAGAAGAAGAATACTCCATAGATTTATCTACTAGGTAATAAGGCAATGGACAGTAAAAAAGAATGAAGAGAAGAATATTAGAAGAAATAAATATTTTTGAACATTATATGTTTTAAATGCCTGAAAACACATTCTCATAACATTTGAGTTATATTTTCCAATTTAAAAATGAGAAAATTGAGTTAAGAAGTTAAAGATCTTACCCATGAACACATACATAGTAAGAAGAGAAAGCTTTGACCCAAACCTGTTTAACTTCCAGACCATTTTTGTTTGTTTGTTTCTCTTAATCAGTCCCATTTAAAACAATATGGATTCCAGGAAAAGAGTCTAACAGTACAAAACAAAGGTTTAGAAACAGTGCTAAGTGTATGTGGTTATTTAAAATATAATAAAAATGCTTTAAATTGTTAATAGTTTGAGATTAGTCAACTAGATGTTTCCTTAAAGTGTGGTTGAGGACCATATACAGGACCATTAAGGGTGTTTTTTAAAGGCGTATTCTGGGTCCTACACCAAATCAATTAATCAAAATCTTCAGTATTGGAATGTAGTCAGAGATGATAAAAGTACTTCTGTAATTCACTGCTTGAAATCAAATATACACAAAAACAGATGATCAATTCTGATCATTAAAAATTATTATTAACTTTATTTTTGTAGTTAATGGATGATGCCTATGAAATGTTATTGAGCAAAAAAGAGATTACAGCATTTAATAAAAGCATACTTAGTAAATGTACATACATATTTGAATGTAATATATATAAAGTAGTTACGTTGAACAAGTATGGCTAATCAACATAATAAATGCATATTTTACTCTTATCTTCTAATAGGTATTGTAGCTGTGATCATCTTTTTCTAAACTTGAATAAAAATTTGGCTATCATTTGTAATATTTTGCTTACTTTATTTGGCACAAAATCTTAAAGTCATTTAAAAAATTCTCGAAACACAGTCTCAGTCAAAACCGCAGTGTAAAACTATGGAGCAACGGTTCAATCTACTTTGAAAGATATGGCCTTCTCTCTTATCTGTATCTAATGCCAAAATTTGGGGAGAGGGTATAACAGGCTTCTCCTTTTTATCATGGTTCTGACTCCTCAGGTTGCTAACTGAAGCTTCAGTGACCTTGGAGCTAGCTTGTAGGAAAGGAGAAACTGCAAGAGAAAGGACAAGGCATTTTCTTAATTACTGATGGCTTTCTTCTTTGAGGGGCTTGCAATGTTTAAAGTTGATTTCTCTCACTGGTGCTTTTTGGGCTCATTAGGTGCTTTTCTGCCCCAGCCCTTTGGTTCCACTGTAGCCCTGTTTTTCTGGTTATCCACTTCTCCAGTGTTCTGGTTGTTAGAGTCTTCTTTTAGTTTTCCTGGACAATGTCTTCTTTACTCGTTTTTTTCAGTAACGTCTTAGAACTGAAGAAACTTCAACTTTCTTGGGCTTGAGAAAGACATTGGTTTTCTTTTTCTGTTTTATTAACTTTATTCTTATTTTTATTTGTAAACTTATCATACAGAGAACTGTTTTATCCACATTATGAGATATAATGTCTATAGTATTGGAACATCAGAGAGAAATGAGATAATCCTATTTTGCAAGTTATTAATATGTGTATAATTATGTGTGCATATTATGTATGTATTTACAGTGAAAAGGAAAAGGGAAAAAAGGAAGGCAGTCATGACTGCTCAGTTATTTTCTGGTGATTTTATTCAAGAGTAGAATACATTTTAAGTTTTAAACATATTATAATACATTTTAATTATAATACATTAAAATTTATTCAGTATTATAATGCATTTCCCATGTTGAATTTCAAATAATATTTACTTGTAAAAGAAAAAAATGAAATGATACTAAATGAATCTCATAGAAATGAAACATACATATATCATTCATTTATTGTTTTATTCTCCTTTCTTAGATGTGTTTATTGAAAACATTTATCATATGAATTAAGTATATTCATCAGTCATTTCTCTGAGGACCATTTTATTCAAATGTAGAACGTACTTACCCTTAAGCAATGTAACATGGCTATTTTCAGCATTGTAGTGTTTTTCTTTCCTCCTCTTGTCTATATTGGTGGTCCAGTGGTTAAGACTCTTCACTTCCACTGCAGGGGGTGCCTGTTCAATCCCTGGTTGGGGAACTAAGATCCCATATGTAGCACAGCCTGGCCAAAAGAATCTGGGTTTCCCTTGTGGCTCAGCTGGTAAAGAATCCGCCTGCAATGAGGGAGACCTGGGTTCGATCCCTGGGTTGGGAAGATCCCCTGGAAAAGGGATATATATGTGTAATTACTTAAATGAAAGTAACTTAGTTTCTAAAAGTTTATTATATTGTCATAAACCTCATGCTCATTGCACTAGAATGCATGCTTGACTATCCATGAAGATAATGTTCAGCTGAAAAAGGAAAAGATATTAATCATGTCTGTGAACAAGAACAACTTGTTACTTTAGAAAGCAAAAAGAAAGGATGTGATGCTAATTATATGTAGGATGTTTATGTAATTTTAAGACAAATTTAAATAAGCTATCTTTGCTAGTAAGTCTAGTTAAAACCATTAATTGGTTGAAACCATTTGTGATTATAATTAGTATATTTCATAGTGTTTGAAACATTCATGGAAAGATTTTATTTTCTTTTGACTCTATGTAAAATCAAATATGGTCTTTATTTTCTTTATCTTTGTATATAAAAGTAGTGATAGATTCAGAAGAAATAGAAAAAAGACTAGCACAGAGTAGTTTTCAGTACTCTTTCCCACAGTTTCCTCAGTGATGATAGCTTGCTTAACTTTAATTACAAATTAAATCCAGTAAATTGCAAATAGTACACAGGTATTATTTAGATTTCATTTACTTTACAAGCACTCATATGTGTGTTTATGCATGTGTGTATATTCAGTTCAGTTCAGTCGCACAGTTGTGTCCAGCAGTTTGCGATGCCATGAACCTCAGCACGCCAGGCCTCCCTGTCCATAACCAACTCCCGGAGTTCACCCAAACTCATGTCCACTGAGTTGGTGATGCCATCCAATCATCTCATCCTCTGTCGTCCCCTTCTCCTCCTGCCCTCAATCTTTCTCAGCATCAGGGTCTATTCAGATGAGTCAGCTCTTCGCATCAGGTGGCCAAAGTATTGGAGTTTCAGCTTCAACATCAGTCCTTCCAATGAACACCCAGGACTGATCTCCTTTAGGATGGACTGGTTGGATCTCCTCGCAGTCCAAGGAACTCTCAAGAGTCTTCTCCAATACCACAGTTCAAAAGCATCAATTCTTCAGTGCTCAGCTTTCTTTATAGTCCAACTCTCACATCCATACATGACTACTGGAAAAACCATAGCCTTGACTAGATGGATCTTTCTTGAGAAAGTAACGTATCTGCTTTTTAATATGCTGTCTAGGTTGGTCATAGTTTTTCTTCCAAGGAACGAGTGTCTTTTAATTTCATTGCTGCAATCACTATCTACAGTGACTTTGGAGCCCAAAAAATAAAGTCAGCCACTGTTTCCACTGCTTTCCTATCTATTTGCCATGAAGTGATGGGACCAGATGCCATGATCTTAGTTTTCTGAACGTTGAGCTTTAAGCCAACTTTTTCACTCTCCTCTCTCACTTTCATCAAGAGGCTCTTTAGTTCTTCTTCACTTTCTGCCATAAGGATGGTGTCATCTGCATATCTGAGGTTATTGATATTTCTACTGGCAATCTTGATTCCAGCTTGTGCTTCCTCCAGCCCAGCGTTTCTCATGATGTATTCTGCACATAAGTTAAATAAGCAGGGTGACAATAAACAGCCTTGACGTACTCCTTTTCCTATTTGGAACCAGTCTGTTGTTCCATGTCCAGTTCTAACTGTTGCTTCCTGACCTGCCTACAGGTTTCTCAAGAGGCAGGTCAGGTCGTCTGGTATTCTCATCTGTTTATAGTTCTACTCATATATGAATTTATATAACTGTCACCAAAAATCAAGAAATAGAAATGTTGTATCACCTAAAGATCCTTTATGATAGCTTTTATGACCACATAGAATGCTTCCCCCTTTCAATTCCACTAAAATTATGCATCCTAGACTTTAATGTTATTACATATTAATGTAATAAAAAATCTAGAGCAAGAGCTTTGAAAAGCTATAGAAAAAGATACACTAAAAAGCACTATGAATAAGTAAAAATGGAATTCTAAAAATATCTAAGTAACTCATAGAAAGGCAGGAAAAAGAAAATAGAAAACTGAAGGGAAAAAACAGAAACAGCAGTCAGAAAACAAAAAAGAAAATGGGACTCAAGTCCTCACACAAACAATTACATTAAATGTAAACAATCTGAATATATCACTTAAAGAAAGTGATTGCCAAATGGATAAAAGATAAGCAAACAAACAAATACCCCATGAAAAGCTATTAACCAGTAGCATGTGTCATGAAGAATGGAAGAGGGCCTATCAAGGGCAGGAGAAAGCTTTCTGGGGCAATAGGTATATTTACTATCTTGACAGTGATGATAATTTCATAAATGTATACATATGTTAAAAATTATGCAGCTATATGCTTTATATATTTGTAGTTTACTATACTTCAGTTATACTTGAATAAAGCTGTTTAATTATGGAATATTGCCACATATTTCTGATCTTGACCTGTGTCTCTTTAACATACTTATCAGTATATTTTTTTAATGAATACATAGAAATGTTTTTTAGGAAAACACGTAATATAATGGAGGTATAGCTTACGTAGTGTTTACAAAATTGAAAACAAAACATGACACTATATCTATATTTTCAATCCTAATATATTTTTCTATAGTTTCTTTTATTCTAATCTAAGTGATGATCATTATATCTTTCTTTCATGCTATATGTCTTTGACAGTTTTCCTTTGTCCTCAATCTTGGCAGATGATTTCCTTCTTTTTTTTATTTGAAAGAAATATCAAATACCAAAAATGGACTTCTCTTCCTCCTATCTGCAGTCAATCAATAAATAAAATTTTGATATTCTTGAATCTATTTCATGTCCTATTTTTTTTTTTTTTGCAATGGATGAAGCCAAGCAGCATTTAATACCTCCATGTGTGCTATAGATCCCATCCTCTCCTTCACCATCTCAAGGATTTCAACACATCAAATGATCTTCTTGTTATTATTCTTCAGAAATCTTTACTGTTAAATATATCCTTGGCATTACAATATTCCCTAAACAGTATGTGTATTTATATTATCTATTCATCTCCCTGAGGACATTTAGGTGGCCTCCATGTCTTGACTGCTGCAAATAGTTCAGCTGCATTTATCTTTTTGGGTTAGAGTTTCCTCCAGATACATGCTCAGGAGTGGGATTTCTGGATCATATGACAACTCTACTTTTAGTTTTCTAGGGACTATCCTTATTGTTTTTTTTATAGTAGCTGCACCAATTTACAGTCCCACCAATATTGCTGGAAATTTCCCTTTTCTCCACACCCTCTCCACCATTTTTCGTTTGTGGACTTTTTAATGATGGCTATTCTAAACAGAATAAGGTGACATCTCATTGTAGTTTTGATTTGCATTTCTTTGATAATTAATGATGTTGAGCATCTTTTCATGTGCTTATTGGCTTATATTCATATCTCCTTTGGAAAAATGTGTATTTAGGTCTTTTGATAATATCTTGAATTGAGTTGATCATTTTGTTGTTGTTGTTGAGTTGTTCAACTGTCTGTATATTTTGGAAATTAAGACCATGTCATTCCCATCATGTGTAAATACTTTCTCCCAGTTCATTGGCTGTCTTTTCATTTTTTTATGATTTCCTTTACTGTGTAAAAGCTTTATAAGTTTTATTAGGTCCAGTTTGTTTATTTTGTTTTTATTTTTATTGCCTTGGGAGACTAACCTAAGAAAACATTTGTATGATTTATGTCAGAAAATGTTTTGTCTATATTCTCGTCTAGGAGACTTATGGTGTTCTGCCTTTTATTTAAGGCTTTAAACCATTTTGAGTTCATTTACTGTGTATGGTGTGAGGATGTATTCCAACTTCACTGATTTCCATGGGACTGTTCAGCTTTCCCATCACCACTTGGTGAAGAAACTTTCTTTTCTCCATTGTATATTCTTGTGTCCTTTGTTGAAGATGAAGTGACCAGAGGTGTATGGGCTTATTTGGGGGCTTTTTGATTTTGCTCCATTGATCTATATGTCTCTTTTGTTCCAGTATCACACTGTTTTGATCATTGTAGCTTTACGGTATTATCTGAAGTGTGAGAGGGTTATACCTCCAACTTTGTCCTTTTTTCTCAGGATTGCTCAGGCAATTCTGGGTCTTTTGTAATTCCATATAAATTTTAGGATTCTTTGTTCTAGTCCTTTGAAAAATGTCATGGGTAATTTGATAGAGATTGCATTAAATCTATAGATTGCTTTGGGTAGTATGGCCATTTTAACAATATAAATTCTTCCAATCCAAGAGCATGTGATATCTTTCCATTTTTTGGCATCATTTTCAGTTTCATTTATTTATGTTTTATAGTTAGCATATGTTTATCACCTCCTCTATCAGGTTTATTCCTTGAGTATTTTTTGATGCCATTTTAAAAGGGATTTTTTTAAAAACTCATTTTCTGATATTTAATTATTAGAATAAAGTAATGCTCTCAATTTCTATAGGTTAATCTTTTATCCTGCTATCTTGCTGAATTTGTTTATTAGTAGTAGTGGATTTTGTGTGGAATCTTTAAGGTTTTCTATATATAGTACCATGTCATATATATGACATATATATATAACATATATATATATATAGTACCATGTCATCTGCACATGATGACATGTAATTCCCTTCCAACTGGGTACCTTTTTTTTCTTTTTTTGTCTGATTGCTGTGGGAAGGACGTCTAATACTATATTGAAAAGAAGTGGTGAGAGTGGGCATCTTTGTCTTGTTCCAGATTTCACTGGGAAATGTTTCAAGTTTTCACTGTTGAGTATTATGTTGGCTGTGTGTTTGTCATAAACAGCTTTCATTATTTTGAGATATGTTCTGTTTATACCCACTTTGGTAAGAGTTATTTTTTATTATGAATGGATGTTAAATTTTATTTAATGCTTTTTCTGCATTTATTGAGATGATTGTGTGGTTTTTATCCTTTCTTTTCTTGATGTGCTGTATCACACTAATAGACTTGTGTATGCTGAACCATCCTTGTGACTCTTGGATATATCCAGCTTGGTCATGGTGTATGACCATTTTTATGTGTTGTTGGATTTGATTTGCTAATATTTTATTGAGAATTTTTGTGTCTATATTCATCAAAGATATTGGCCTGTAATTTTCTTTGGAATAGTGTCTTTATCTTTTTCTTTTTTTTAAGTCAGAGTGATGGTTTCATAAAATGATTTAGGGAGTGTTCCCACCTCTTCAGTGATTTGGAAGAATTTGAGAAGGACTGGTATAAGTTCTTCCCTGTATGTTTGGTAGAATTCTTCAGTGAGGCCATCCAACCCTTGACTTTTGTCTGCAAGGAGTTTTTGTTTGTTTGTGTTTGTTTTTACAAGATTCAATTTCACTTCTAGTGATAGGTCTCTTAAAATTATCTATTCATTCTTCATTCAATTTTTGTGGACTGTATGGAGAAGGAAATGGCAATCCACTCCAGTACTCTTGCTTGGAAAATCCCATGGACAGAGGAGCCTGGTGGGCTACAGTCCATGGGGTCGCAAAGAGCCGGACACAACTGAGTGACTTGACTTCACTTCATGTTTTTAGAAACTTGTTTGTTTCCCCAGGTTGTTCAATTTGGTGATGTATAATTGTTCATAGTTATGGTTTTGAATATTTCTGCAGTATCTGTTGTTTTTCTCCTCTTTCATTTATTATTTTGTTTATCTGGGTCCTCACTCTTTTCTTCTTGGTAAAACTGGCCAGAAAAATTTTGGCAATATTGTTTACCCTTTCAAAAAATCAGCTCTTGGTTTTATTGATTTTTTTTCTATTTTTTAAAAATCTATGTATCATTTATTTCCTTCCTGATCTTTATCATTTAATTTCTTCTGATAATTTTAGGTTTGTTTTTTCCTCTTTTTTTGATTCTTTCAGGTGGTAGGTTAGGTTGTTTATTTCTGATTTTTCTTTTTTCCCTTTTGGTTTTTTTTTTTTTTTTTTTTTTTGTTTGAGGAAGGTGTGCATGTGCGCGCGTGTGTGTGTGTGTGTTTGACTTCTAGTTTGATGCCATTGTGGTCAGGAAAGATGCTTGATATAAGTTCTATTTTCCAGTTGCTTTTGTATTTCTTTTTTGTTCTTTTTTTTCCTTTTCCTTTTGTGGTTTGATGGTTTACTTTTGTATTATGCTTGAATTCATTTTGGTTTCTATGCATCTACTGAGTATTTTTGATTTGTGGTCATCCTGTTTTTAAAGAATGTTTTTCATTACCATATCTACTTGCTTTAGACTAGTACCCATATAGTCTCAAATACATTCTAAAAAATTCTATATTTTTACACCCCTCCCTCACATTTTATGATTTTGATGTCCTCTTTTATATCTTTATTTATATTGCCTTTTTTTCATACTGCCTTCTCTTTAACTTTGACCTTTTTAATTATAATATGTCTTGGTGAAGGTCTATTGAGGTTCATCTTGTTTGGGATCCTCTGTGCTAACTGTACATATAAATAATGTACATATAAATAAATACATATCTATTTCTTTCTTTAGGTTTGGGAAATTTTCAGCCATAATGTCTGCAAATACTTCTTCAATCCCATTTTATCTTTTTTCTCCTCCTGGGAGTCTTATTATGCATAAATTAACATGTTTTATATTATCCCATAGGTCTCATATATTGCTTTCATTTTTTTTTTTTTGTATTTGTCTGTCTGCTGTTCTGATTGGATGATTTCCATTATTCTATCTTCTAGGTCATTTATTCCTTCCTTCTTCTGCATTATTTAGTTTGTTATTTATTACCTTTAGGTTGACTTTCACTTCAGCAAGTAAGTTTTCTAATTTTAAGAGTTTCCTCATTATAGTTTCTTGTTCCTTGTTACAGTGATCTTCATTTTTCTCAATACACTTTCTTAATAACGTCACTATTTTTATTTTTTCTTTTTTTCTGAATTCAGGTTCTGGTAGACAGGAGATGTTCTTTCAGGGTGTCTTTTTTGTTCTTTTAATTAGGAGTGGTTCCTCTGCTTCTTCATTTTATTTTTGTTTCACTGACTCTATGAATTTGGGAGAACCAGTTATCTACTGTGATCTTAAAAGGCTCTTTTTATGTGGGAGCACCCCTGTGTTGCTTACATGAGTCTAATATTGTTGTTGTTGTTTAGTCACTAAGTTGTACCCAACTTTTTGCAACCCCATGGGCTGTAGCCTGCCAGGCTCCCCTGTCCATGGGATTTCCAGGCAAGAACACTGGAGTAGATTGCCATTTCCTTCTGCAGGAGAATTTCCTGGCCAGTATCGAGCTCATGTCTCACACATTGCAAACAGGTTTTTACCAGCCCTCTTTTTAGTATATAAGGAACTTTTGTTAGGAATAAATGAAATTTTTATTTTTATTGAAATATTTTCCATAAATCCATCTTTGAGATCAGCTTTTGTGAAAAAACTTGAAGAATTCACCTGGTCATAAATTTAGTATGTCACTATGACTATTAAAGGGTTAGAGAGGGAGTATCACAAAACAAATGAACAATAAGATACATGAAAATAAATTGTTACAGAGAAAAGCAATGTTCCAAACATGCTGATCAATTCACATTTGAAATGATATGTCCAGCTCTGAGAGTCATATATTTAGCAATATAGAGATAACATAAGAATGTGGAATTAAGTAAAAGTGTGACATATGAAACACTTGGGGGAACTTGGAATGTTTAGCTTGTTAAAGCCTGAGGGACAAAGATATCTTCAAATGTTGAACAGCTGTCATATGTAAAATATTTTTCCCTCCATCTTCCTCAGAACTCTGATTAATAACATGTCAAAGATGAATGTTATACTTAAAATGATACTCAAGCAACCCCGAATAATAACTCTAATTGGAATTAAAAAAAATATTTTAAATGTTTCTGCCAGTACTCTTTAGCCTTCTATAGTTACTTCTTTCTCTTAAACCTGAGATTAGATTTAAAGCTTTCTTGCTTCCTTTGATGTAATAATTACATTTACTTTCAGTCATTAAAAAGTCAGCCAATTAACTACTTTCTCTTTGTCATATTATTCACTTACTTATTAAGGTGTTAACTATGTTTTAAGCATCTGTACTTTGTAAAACCTAAGAACACCTGTGAGGAAATCATAAGAGACCCTGTTAAAATGGTTTCTTCTTGTCAGAGAATGTGGCTGGATGCTAGATTAAGGGAATGAAAAAAAAAATTCAGCAAATTAATTTTAAAAATCGATATAAATGTTTAAGATGGTGAAGATACTTCACATGATACTACCAGTGTGGGTACTTGTACTTAATGAACTTGTCCAATCCCATATAATGTATAAAAACAAAAGTGTACCCCACTTTGTAAACAATGCAGTTTGGGTGGCTGTGATGTGTCAATGTAGGTTCATCAATTCTAACAAAAGTACCATTATGGTGGGGTTGTGGATAATGGAGGAAGCTGTGAATGGGTGGGATGAGGGGGTTTATGGGAAATCTCTGTACATACTTTCAATTTTGCTGCAATCCTTAAATTGCTATTAAAAAAATCTTTAAAAATAAGTATAGTAAATTATCTGTTCTCTAAAAGGCTCATTCTCCAATTTACTGGATTTACACACTGATACAAAAGTGACCTCTATAAACTATATTAAAAATTTGTTAAAATACATATTGATGTTGAAAACTTTTTGATGTTAAAGAGTTATGACAGATTTTGAAGATTTTCACAAAGGTTTTTCTGGGTTCAGTTCAGTTCAGTTGCTCAGTTGTGTGCGACTCTTTGCAATCCCATGGACTGCAGCATGCCATACTTCCCTATCCATCACCGTCTCCTGGAGTTGCTCAAACTCATGTCCTTTAGGTAGGTGATGCCATCAAACCATCTCATCCTCTGTCATCCCTTGTCCTCCTGCCTTCAATCTTTCCCAGCATCAGGTTCTTTTAAAAGGAGTCAGCTTTTCGCATCAGGTGGCCAAAGTATTGGAGTCTCAGCTTCAGCATCAGTCTTTCCAATGAATATTCAGGACTGATCTCCTTTAGGATTGATTGGTTTGATCTCTTTGCAGTCCAAGGGACTTGCAAGAGTCTTCTCCAACACCATAGTTCCAAAGCATCAATTTTTCAGCACTCAGCTTTCTTTATAGTCCAATTTTCACATCCATACATGACTACTGGAAAAACCATAGCTTTGACTTGACGGACCCTTGTCAGCAAAGTAATGTCTCTGCTTTTTAATATGCTGTCTAGGTTGGTAATAGCATTTCTCCCAAGGAGCAAGCATCTTTTAATTTCATGGCTACAGTCACCATCTGCAGTGATTCTGGAGCCCCAAAATATAAAGTCTGCAACTGTTTCCACTGTTTCCCCATCTATTTGCCAAGAAGGGATGATCAGATGCCATGTTCTTTGTTTTTTAAATGTTGAATTTTAAGCCAGCCTTTTCACTCTCCTCTTTCACTTTCATCAAGAGGTTCTTTAGTTCTTCACTTTCTGCCATAAAGGTGGTGTCATCTGCGTATCTGATGTTATTGATATTTCTCCTGGCAATCTTGATTCCACCTTGTGCTTCATCCAGCCGGGCATTTCACATGATGTACTCTGCATATAAATTAAATAAGCAGGGTGACAATATACAGCCTTGACGTGCTCCTTTCCCAATTTGGAACCAGTCTGTTGTTCCATGTCCGGTTCTAACTATTGCTTCTTGTCCTGCATACAGATTTCTCAGAGGCAGGTAAGGTGGTCAGGGATCCCCATCTCTTTAAGAATTTTCCACAGTTTGTTGTGATCTATACAATCAAAGGCTTTGGCATAGTCAATAAAACAGAAGTAAATGTTTTTCTGGAATTCTCTTGCTTTTTTGATGATCCAACAGACATTGGCAATTTGATCTCTGGTTTCTACTAATGTGGACAAGAATCCTTTAGAAGAGATGGAGTAGCCCTCATAGTCAACAGAAGAGTCTGACATATAGTACTTGGGTGCAGTCTCAAAAATGACAATGTCATATTTTCTTCAAAACATAAACCCAAACCATTAAACATTTTTCTGAAGATTTTTAAGTATATACTTTTGAAAGAATCTGAGTATTTCATGAGAGCAATTTTTTTGTAGTACTGTACTGTGAAGTGTAATGTTACTGCTGTCTTCATGTAAGCATGGTTAAGCTATCTAGCTCCTCAGTTTGAACTTCTCCTACCACAAAGTAGGGAACACATTTGCACAGATACATCTTTTGTGTTCTTCAGAAATTTTTAAGAAGACAATATTAATATAATTTGTTCACAACGATAGAACTAATATTAGATAGTGAAAATAAGTGCATTGTATAATGTGTGTAGTAAAATGTGACTGTGTAAAACTGTTAAGAATGTACAGAGTAAAATGGAAATTGATTTCACAGCCCATGTGCAGTTCATTTAGTTCACTTCAGTTGCTCAATCGTGTCTGACTCTTAGGACTGCAGCACACCAGGTTTCCCTGTCCATCACCAATTCCCAGAGTTTACTCAAACTCATGTCCATTAAGTTGGTGATACCATCCAACCATCTTATCCTCTGTCGTCCCCTTCTCCTCCTGGCTTCAGTCTTTCCCAACATCAAGGTCTTTTCAAGTGAGTCAGCTCTTCACATCAGGGGACCAAGGTATTGGAGTTTCAGCTTCAACATCAGTCCTTCCAATTAATATTCAGGACTGATTTCCTTTAGGAGGGACTGGATGGATCTCCATGCAGTCCAAGGGACTCTCAAGAGTCTTCTCCAACACTACAGTTCAAAAGCATCAATTTTTCATTGCTCACTTTCTTTATAGTCCAACTCACACATCCATACATGACTACTGGAAAAGCCATAGCCTTTACTAGATGGACCTTTGTTGACAAAGTAATGTCTGTGCTTTTTAATATGCTGTCTAGGTTGGTCATAACTTTTCTTCCAAGGAGTAAGCATCATTGAATTTCATGGCTCCAATCACCATCTGCAGTGATTTTAGAGCCCCCCAAAATACAGTCTGCCATTATTTCCATTGTTTCCCCATCTATTTGCCGTGAAATGATGGGACCGGATGCCATGATCTTAGTTTTCTGAATGTTGAGCTTTAAACCAACTTTTTCACTTTCCTCTTTCACTTTCATGAAGAGGCTCTTTAGTTCTTCTTTGCTTTCTGCCATAAGGGTGGTGATATCTGCATATATGAGGTTATTGTTATTTCTCCCAGCAATCTTGATTCCAGCTTGTGCTTCATCCATCCTGGCATTTTGCATGATGTACCCTGCATATAAGTTAAATAAGCATGGTGACAATATACAGCCTCAACATACTCCTTTCCCTATTTGGAACCTGTTTGTTGTCCCATGTCCAGCTATAACAGTTGCTTCCTGGCCTGCATACAGATTTTTCAAGAGGCAGGTCAGGTGGGATGCTATTCCCATCTCTTTCAGAATTTTCCACAGTTTATTGTGATCCACACAGTCAAAGGCTTTGAAATCATCAATAAAGCAGAATTAGATGTTTCTCTGGAACTCTCTTCCTTTTTTCTGATCCAGCGGATGTTGGCAATTTGATTTCTGGTTCCTCTGCCTTTTCTAAAACGAGCTTGAACATCTGGAAGTTCATGGTTCACGTATTGTTGAAGCCTGTCTTGGAGAATTTTGAGCATTACCTTACTAGCCTGTGAGATAAGTGCAATGGTGCAGTAGTTTGAGCATTCTTTGGCATTACCTTTCTTTGGGATTGGACTGAAAACTGACGTTTTCTAGTCCTGTGACCACTGCTGAGTTTTCCAGATTTGCTGATATATTGAGTTCAGCACTTTCACAGCGCCATCTTTCAGGATTTGAAATAGCTCAACTGGAATTCCATCACTTCCACTAGCTTTGATCCTAGTGATGCTTCCTAAGGCCCACTTGACTTCACATTCCAGGATGTCTGACTCAAGATGAGTGATCACACCATCGTGATTATCTGGGTCATGAAGAGCTTTTTTGTACAGTTCTTCTGTGTATTCTTGCCACCTCTTCTTAATATCTTCTGCTTCTGTTAGGTCCATACCACTTCTGTCCTTTATTGAGCCCATCTTTGCATGAAGTGTTCCCTTGGTATCTCTAGGTTTCTTGAAGAAATCTCTAGTCTTTCGCATTCTCTTGTTTTCCTCTATTTCTTTGCACTGATCACTGAGGAGGCTTTCTTATCTCTCCTTGCTATTCTTTGGAACTCTGCGTTCAAATGTGTATATGTTTCCTGTTCTCCTTTGCTTTTGCTTCTCTTTTCATTTATCAGCTCTTTCATCAATTGAGTCTGAATTTGTCAAATGAGTTCATGGATCTTACCTGTCATGTCCCATCTTCTCTTGGTGTCTTTGCTATGACTTGGCAAAACTCTATTAGCCTTTGCCGTGCTTCATTCTGTACTCTAAGGCCAAATTTACCTGTCATCCAGGTGTCTTTTGACTTCCTACTTTTGAATTCCAGTCCCCTGTAATGAAAGGGACATCTTTTTGGGGTGTTAGTTCTAAAAGGTCTTGTAGGTGTTCACGGAACCGTTCAGCTTCAGCTTCTTCAGCGTTACTGGTCAGGACATAGATTTGAATTACTGTGATATTGAATGGTTTCCCTTGGAAACAAACAGTAATCATTCTGTTGTTTTTGAGATTGTATCCAAGGATTGCATTTTGGACTCTTTTGTTGACTATGATGGCTACTCCATTTCTTCTAAGGGATTCTTGCCCACGGTAGTAGATATAATCTTCATCTAAATTAAATTCACCCATTCCAGTCCATTTTAGTTCTGTGATTCCTGAAATGTGGACATTCACTCTTGCCATCTCCTGTTTGACCACTTCCAATTTGCCTTGATTCATGGACCTAACATTCCAGGTTCCTATGCAATATTGCTCATTACAGCATCGGATCTTGCTTCCAACACTAGTCACATCCACAATGGGGTGATGTTTTTGCTTTGGCTCCATCCCATCATTCTTTCTGGAGTTATTTCTCCACTGATCTCCAGTAGCATATTGGGCACCTACTGACATAGAGAGTTCATCTTTCAGTGTCCTGTCTTTTTGCCTTTCATACTGTTCATGGGGTTCTGAAGGCAAGAATACTGAAGTGGTTTGCCATTCCCTTCTCCAGTGGACCACATTTTGTCAGAACACTCCACCATGACCCGTCCATCTTGGTTGGCCCTACATGGCATGCCACACAGTGTCATTGAGTTAGACGAGGCTGTGGCCCATGTGATCAGATTGGTTTGTTTTCTGTGGTTGTGGTTTTCAATCTGTCTTCCCTTGATGGAGAAGGATAAGAGACTTATGGAAGCTTCCTGATGGGAGAGACTGACTGAAGGGGAAACTGGGTTTTGTTCTGAGAGGCAGGGCCATGCTCAGTAAACCTTTAATCCAATTTTCTGTTGATGGGTGGAAATGTGTTCCTTCCTCCTATTTACCTGGGTCCAAATTATAGTGGAGGTAATGAAGATAATGGTGACCTCCTTCAAATGATCCCATGCATGCACTGCTACATTCAGTGCCCCCAACCCTGCCGCAGGCCACCACCGACCCACACCTCTGTTGGAGACTCCTGGACACTCACCGGCAAGTCTGGGTCAGTCTTGTGTGATCACTGCTCCTTTCTCCTGTGTCCTGGTGCACAAGGTTCTGTTTGTGCCCTCCAAGGGTCTATTTCCCAGTGCTGTGTAAGTTCTGGTGGCTTTCTGGTGGGGTTGATGGCGACCTCCTCCAAGAGAGCTTATGCCATACCCAAGTGCTGCACCCAGAGGCCCTGTCCCTGCGGCAGTCCACTGCTGACCCTTCCCTCCACAGGAGACTCTCAAACACAGTTCTGTCTCAGTCTCTGTGGTGTCCCTGGGTCCTGGTGCGCACAAGGTTTGCTTGAACCTTCTGAGCGTCTCTGGCGGGAATGGGGTTTGAATTCGCCCCTTCTACCGTCTTACTGGGGCTTCTCCTTTGCCCTTGGACGTGGGGTGTCTCCTCACAGCCACTCCAGTGCCTACCATCTTACTGGGGTTTCTCTGACCTTGGACGTGGGCTATCTCCTCACAGTCCTTCCAGCGAAGCGCAACCGCTGCTCCTGCCCTTGGACATGGGGTATCTCCTCTCAGCCGCTTGTCACTAACAGCCCATGTTATCTTTACTAAATAACAGATAAAGTCCTATAGCTAGTATAAGGTGACATTCTCTCTTATGATCAAATTTTATTTTATTTTGTTTTAGTGAGTTCATAAATTTTCCATATCACCTCATCCTGTGCTATGTGAGTTCTATTTTTTCTTACTTTTTGATCTTATTACGAAGTGTGACAGTGTTCATAGTCTTGGTTTGTGTACTTGATCAGATTCCAGCCTTTATATAAACAATGTACCATCAGTTAATTTCTAGAAAAACCTTTGCTTCTCTCCAGTGACCATAGATTAGTTAAATATCAGAAAAATAACATAATCAAAAATATACTGATTACATTGTTTGAAGCTAAATAGTTTCAGCTTTTTCAACCAAAGCACTTTGTTCATTAGTGTGTTGAAGTGTCTGTCTTCTAACTCCAACCACATTCAGCAGATGTGGAAATGGAAAGTGTTGTATTTTCCCAATTTTCCCTAACCCACACAGACATTATAAAAGTTTACCCTTAAAAAAGCATTTGTGTGTGTTAGTCGCTTAGTCGTGTCAGACTCTTTGCAACACTGTAGACTGTAACCCACCAGGCTCTTCTGTTTATGGAATCCTTCAGGCAAGAATACTGAAGTGGTTTGCCATTTCTTTCTTCAGGCGACCTTTCCGACCCAGGGTTCGAACCCAGGTCTCCTGCATTGCAGGTATATTCTTTACTGTCTGAGCTACCAGGGAAGTCTAAAAAAGCATACCTCTCTAAGGTATATGTACTTTTTAAAAAATTACAGACATAAAATTATGTGACCTGAATTCCATTACTCTACCTAAAAAAGGAAAATACTTCCTAATATTCTTTCATATTTATGTCTCAATTTGTCTCATAGATATCTTCTTTGGTAATTGGTTTTTTCATATCAACATCAAAAAGAACCTCCTCTTTTATTTATTTTGTATATTTCCTGGTCTCTCTTAATCTATGAAATCCATTCATGTTTTAAGTTTTGCCCTGTATTTCTTATTTCATTTGCCTTTAAGTAATTTCCCACATTTTGGGTTTAATTAACTGTATGCCTATGATATAATTTAAAGTAGTTCTCTATTCCGTATATTTTATTATACATAAGTTGATTAGATCAGAGGGTTTGATTAGACTCAATTTTGGGCTTTTTTTTTTTTTTTTTGGCCAAGAATGTCTTATGAAGCTCAGCATAAATGGTCTTCTCATTTTATGATCTCTCTGCTATAAAATTCTTCATCAATTTTTTACTTAATGTCTTAACAGCCATTTAACATTATTGGGAAGATCTATTACTTCATTAAGTTATGCAAAATTGCATTGTTTTAATGTCACCATTTTTTCTGGATGTATTAGATATGATTATTTCATGAAAAGTTTACTGATCAGCTACTTGGTTACCCTTAGATACATTGGTACTAAATGCTTCATTTTTTCATGTTATTTATAAGTTTTCAGAATAATGACTTAATGCCCTAGCAACTTCAAGAGGAACGCTGAATGACCTTTTTAAAACTATTATGAATTCATGGATTTGTAAAATGTTTGAAGTGTTCATTACAGTTATTACAGTTTTTTATGTTTAAATCAAACTATCTTCAACTGGTAGAAACTATTAGTTTGATGCCCATGACCTTTCAACAGAACTCAAATAGCTTTTGATAGTTTCTTTATGCTACTTTTTGGTATGAGAAATAGTTCCAGGCTTACAATGTACAGTTCTTACCACAGAACATGATCTACCATTTCTCCAAGAAGTCTTGGCTTATTTTGTTTATTTTATTGTAGTGTGCTGTTTAGATACCACAATCTTGGTTCTTTATATCTGGTTTGACCAGTTTGGCCATTGCTTGTAGGTGTTTCAGCTTAGGAGTCAGAAAATAAACACATATTTCATTTTAGGAGAGAAAATAAACACCTTGGTTTCAATTTAAATTTAAGAATATAAATTTTGAATAAATTTTCTAATTTTTAATTTTTTATCTTCTCAAAATTGTATTTTCTAAAAATATTAATACAGTTACTTATTTTCTACTTATCTATGTACATATCTAAATATACATGTCTATCTACGTGCATATCTTCAAAGTAATAATGCCAATATTTTTATTACAAATATAGTCACTACTGTTTGAGATTTTTTTTTCAGTTCTTTTTAAATCTGATATATCCTGGTAAGGATGTACAGTCATATTACTGTGTTTTAATGTCATTAAAACAATTGTGTGGTTAAGCTATCTAATTTATATATAATTTAGTTTAATTTTATTTTGTTTTTTATTTCAAATTATTATTTTATTAGCTTATGTTTACTTTTGTTTTATAATTATGCAAAATAATTAGACGGTCTAAATTCTTATCTGTGAAACAAGGTATATTGAGAGAAGTATACCTTCAATTTCATCCTCTTTATATTTCTCTTCTCCCAGTCTGTACATATAAACATTTTTAAACATTTTTAAATATAAGTGTTTGTTTTATATACATATATATGTACAGATTGATGCACATATATGTATAAAACCTTTTTATATATGCATTTTACCTCATTCATACATAAAATTATCATTGCAGTTCAGTCACTCAGTGGTGTCCGACTCCTTGCAACCCCATGAACTGCAGCACGCCAGGCTTCCCAGTCCATCACCAGCTCCTGGAGTTGCTCAAACTCATGGCCTTCAAGTCAGTGATGCCATCCAACCATCTCATCCTCTGTCATCCCCTTGTCCTCATGCCTTCAATCTTTTCCAGCATCAGGGTCTTTTCCAATGAGTCAGTTCTTCACATGAGATGGCCAAAGTATTGGAGTCTCAGCTTCAGCATCAGTCTTTCCAATGAATATTCAGGACTGATCTCCTTTAGGATTGATTGGTTTGATCTCTTTACAGTCCAAGGGACTCTCATGAGTCTTCTCCAACACTACAGTTCAAAAGCATCAATTCTTCAGCGCTCAGCTTTCTTTTAGTCCAACTCTTGCAACCATACATGACTACTGGAAAAACCATAGCTTTGACTAGATGGACCTTTGTCAGCAAAGTAATGCCTCTGCTTTTTAATATGCTGTCTAGGTTGGTCATAACTTTTCTTCCAAGGAGCAAGCGTCTTTTAATTTCATGGCTGCAGTCACCATCTGCAGTGATTTTGGAGCCCAAGAAAGTAAAATCTGTCACTCTTTCCATTGTTTCCCCATCTATTCCCCATCTATACTAAAAGATGTGTTTATACTAAAGGATGTATCAATACTAAAATATGTATCTATACTAAAAGATGTATTTTGTATTCCCCATCTATATGAAAAGATAATATAGTAATCACTTTGTTTTGCAAAAACAATGAGAAGAATTTTAGAGATTATTCTATAATCATGTTTAAGATTTTCTTTACTCTTCTTACAAATACATAGTACCCCATTCCATGGATGTGTCATAGTTTATTCCATAAGTCCTCTTTAAATAGACATTTCGGTTACTTCCTTTTTTTAACAAATAGGACAGTAGTAAGTCACCTTGTACATATGACATGTTAGTTTTTCTAGGATATTTTTGGAAGGGATTCCTAAAGAAAGGATTTTTGTATAAAGAGACAAATGAACAACCATTTTCCTAGCTATTACCAAATTCCTTTTAATATATGTTGTGCAATTATGTATTTTTACCAACAATATAGGAGTGTGGGTTCCCCTATAACATCATCAAGAGAATATATTACTAATATTTTAATACCTTTTTTAAACATTCATTTTCATTATATCTAGAGTAGAAAAGGAATTCTCCCACTTGACAAATACACATCAGGCCACTTTTCCTGAACAACTTTAAATAAGTCTTTTGAATTTAGATGTTCAATAGGTATAGGACTAATGACAGTAATACTTAATTTTGAAAAGAGATTATCTATTTTTCAGAAGGTTTAAAAATTAAGGGCCGTTTTTAGCAATGGATCCATCTACGTGACAGCCTTAGTCTAGCATGAGAATCTTATCTGTTAATATTTTCTAAGGTTGTAGGGTATTTTAGGTTAACTACCCATTTACATCTACTTAAAGAGGTAATCAGGGAATGGCTCTTTCCAATGACTGAGCATGTACAAGAGGCCTGCAGAATTGTCATACTCCTTTTTTTTTTTAGAGTATTATGTTTGGACACTACTGGAGCCCACATCACTGTAAGGTCCACATGTTTTGCTTTACTCATCTCTGTCATGTTCAGTTCACTACACAATATCTCAGAACAAAAAAGTCACTGGCGAGTTAAAGAGTGTAGTTGAGGGCAGTTAACCACCACAATGCACCTGTCAGGAGTCCAGCTGGCTCACAGATAAGTGAACATAAGGTTGATTGGCTCTCCGCCCAGAGAAACCAGTGTATCCTGAAGGGTGCCATATTGACAATTATGGATATGCAAAATTTTTCGCACATTCAAGGTTAAGAGCAACTTATTTTGAGCTCATATCTTTATGCAATTCATTTGATGGCATATGGGGTCATTTTGGAGTCTAGTCTCTAGAGGCAAGAATTGCTGCTGCAACTCACTTGTTCTAAATTATGTTTGCTATTCAAATAGTTTAAAAATGATCCTTCTTGGTTTTGATCAATCTTTTAAATGATTACTCAGGGGAAATTGGGAAATAATGTACACTACCATCTAAGTAATAAAGTATAAAATTTATTGATCAGAGTACAGGTGTGACAATGATGGATAATTTCTGCTGAAAACAAAATGTCTATTTGATAATAATGTGTCATGGAATAGCATAGGAGCCTGAGACTACATAATTAAAATTTTCCTCCTGTGAATCTTGTAAGGGGGTTCCCAACAGTGTATAGCTATTTTCTGGATTCCTTATTAGAGATAAACTTCCATACATATCATGATATTTTATAATTTTTTGCAATCACGCTAAGCAAAATCTTTATTCTGTATATTTATGAAAATGACTCATGTCTTGTTTATTTGAGGATCACATAATCAGTTTCCTTTTTGGTGACAGAACAAAATTTCCTTTTATATTATCCTTTGTGTCAGAAACTTCTTTTACTATGTGATATTGTCAGAATAGATTAATTGAGTGCATAAATTATTTTTTGAAAGAAAAAAGCCAGATATTATTAGAAATATTTAGGTCCTAGTTATGTTAGTAAAATCATATTTACTCTATGTCTGTAAAAAGCAAATGCATTTTCAACCATTTCTCAGGTAACATAGGGGAAACAGTTTGGGGGAGGGGAGATTTGTTTTTAATTTTTCAATTTTTATTTTCTTATTTTTAATTTGGCCATAATTGCTTTACAATGTTGTGTTGATTTTGGCTGTACAACAACATTAATCAGCCATAGTATGCACATATCCCCTCCCTCTTGAGCCTCCCGCTCATCCCCCCATCCCAGCCCTCTAGGTTGTCACAGAGCACTGAATTGAGTTTCTTGTGCTATACAACTGCTCCCCACTAGCTATCCATTTTACACACCATAGTGTATATACGTCAGTGCTACACTCTCAATTCATCCCACCCTATCCTTGCTGCACTGTGTCCACAAGTTCATTCTCTAAGTCTGCCTCTCTATTCCTGCCCTTCAAATAGGTAGATCAGTACCATTTTTCTAGATGCCATATATATGTGTTCATATAGAATATTTGTCTCTGCTAGACTAGAGGTCCAGGTTTCTGTGGAGGGATAGTTCTATTAATGGACAGAATAAAGATTCCACTAAAATAAAAGCTAAAGCTGCCACATGATCATTTGAGTTCTTCCTGCGACTAGATCAATACACAAAGAAAGGGGCCACTAAAATGTTCAGACTAATTAATCCCTATCATCATGAGATAGTAGTTCTCTTACTACAGAGTGAGGTCAGAGAAACATGTCTAGGACTTGAGATATACTCTGAACTCATTTATTGATTCCATGATTATAACCATGATTGGGCAGCTGTACCTATCACGCCTAGAAATGGCACGATAGCTTGACACACCAACTCTCTTGTTGTAAATCTTTTCTTCAGATGTTATGAATACTTATTACCTTCAAGAAACATTCATAGTTTGTATGATTATAATATGGTGTAGATCTGAGCTGTGAGTGGGTTAACAACAGACAAAACCATTGGTCCATCCTAATTCCCTTGCTCTTCCCATTTCTGTGCATGTAGCCCAGACCTCTAAATGCCAGAAGCTGTGTCTCTATGTCTAAAGGCTCTCTGCCCCCATTGATCTGCCCTCCCCATGAATACAACAGAACAGAAGTGTCAGCAATGTGAAGTCTCTTCCAGAGGGTCATCAGTCAAGGATGGGACAGCACAAAAACGCATCAGATCTTACGCCTCTAAGTGGTATTGCAATGAGAAATGTGTACTATACTGGCTTTCAAACTTCCCCAGTAGGAATATACTCAGATTCCCTGCAGTAATAACACACTTGAAAGTATGCCTTTATTTGGCAGCCTTTCATCTCGTCTGACTCCTTACTTCCCTATTGTTGTTTTCTGAGATCATCTACCAAATAAAACCACTCCTACTCAAAAGTTCACACTTGTTAGGGTGACTTATTAAAAACAAAGTGTTAGCAAAGATGTGGAGAAAAGGTAATCCTTGTACACTGTTGGTTGAAATGTAAATTGATGCAAGAACTATGAATAGCAGTAATCATGACTCCTCAAGAAATTAAAAGTAATACTACCATATGATCCAGTAGTTCCCATTATGGTGTATATCCAAAGGAAATAAAATTAGACTCTCAAAGAGGGATCTGTGCTCCCATGTTCATTGCAGCATTATTCATAATAGCCAAGACAAACTGAATCTCCACTGACCAATAAATGGGTAAAAAAATTATGGTACATACCTAAATTAAATATTGTTCAGCCTTTAAAAACATAGAAACCTGTTATTTGCAGCAACATAGATGAGTCTGGAGGACATTATTCTATGTGGAATAAGCCAGACACAGAAGGGCTGAGTGATACCACTTAGATGAGAAATCTAAAATATTCAAGTTCAAAAAAACAGAAAAGGGAATGGTAATTTCCCAGAGACTGGAGGGAGAGGGAAATGAGAAAAATGGTACAAAATTTCATTTATTCAAGATAAATAGCTCCTAGAAATGTACTAGAGAGCACAATGCCTGTAGTTAACATTATATTATATACTTAAAACATTTTAAAGAAGGTGAAGTAGGTGTTTTTATAAGAAAGCTAATATTGAATAAACAAGGCAAGAGGAAATTTTTGGAGTCAATGTATATGTTTATGGCATAGATTGTGGTGATGGTTTCATGGGTTCACCCTTGTCTCCAAACATCAATTGTACATATTGAATATGCACAGCTTATCATATGTCAATAATACATCATAAAATCATTCATAAGAAATTTTACTCTTAAAAATACACTCCGATTTAAAACAAAACAAAGTAAAACAAAGCAAAAAACTTTGTCTTACTTCGTACATCATTCACATAAAGATATGTACGTAATTTCATACTGTTTCTCTTCAAAAACTGTAAGATAGATACCTTAATATTTACAGGACAAATAAAGTAATTCTAAATTAGAAACTTACCTACATTATGCAGTGTGATAAGAGCTATATTTAAAGGTAAGTTTCTCTGATTCTTTCTACAGATTCTGTCAGTTGTGTTTTCCCTATCTGCTAATAAAAAAGTTCAATGCTTCCCCAAGCACATTCGCTTTGAACTCTTAAGAGATAATATGTGCCACAGGTATCATAAACATTTCCCATCATACCAAACCTATTCTGAGGAGAGAAGAAATTTCACTTGTATTATTTAAGAATAAAATAATTTCTTTGTTAAATAGGTTGTAGATTGTTATTTACATGGGCCTTAGTATGTGAACGAATAAAATTATTAAGGTACTCAAATTAGTATCTTGAGCAGAGATTCCAACGGGGGGAAAATAATGAAGAAAAGTAATGGTCATGTCTTATATTTACAAGAAACATTGTATACTAATAGGCATTTCCACTGAATTTCTTGAGTCTCACAATAAATCTTGAAATGAGCATTATTACGGCCATCATTTATAATAAGGGATTAAGACTCTGAACTATTAATTGGATTGTTCACTATTAAATGCATTTATATTGAATACATTAAGTTCTAAGGTCAAAACTACTAGTTAAGTTATAATTAAAATATAACATACTGTATAAAGCAATATAAATAAAGCATGAATTAGAGGTGACCTTATGCCTTCATAAGGTTTGCATTATGCAATGCAGGAGACCCTGGTTCAAAGAAGAAAGCCAATCCAGTTCATTCTCACAGCTGAATAATATTTCACTGTATTTATATGCACAATTTCTTATCCATTCATCCATTGACAAACACTTAGGTTGTTTCCACATTTTTTCCTACTGTGAATAATAATGCAGAGAAATGTGAGAGTGTAGCTGTAGCTTCAATATACTGTTTGCTTTTCCTTTGGGTATGAACCCCAAAATGGGATAGCTGGATCATATGGTTGTTCTACTTTTAATGTTTTGAGGAACCTCA
The DNA here is from genome assembly GCA_024291935.2 of Okapia johnstoni. NCBI lineage: Eukaryota > Metazoa > Chordata > Mammalia > Artiodactyla > Giraffidae > Okapia > Okapia johnstoni. Next base: position 45,945,136 of record CM044310.1, on the reverse strand, counting down.
ATACTATTTCCCATGGAAGCTGCACAAATTTATATTCTCATCAATAGTGCACAAAAGTTCCCTTTCTCTATATCATCACCAACAATTGTCTCTTGATATTCTAAGAGGGGTGAGGTGCTATCCCTTTGTGGCTTTGATATGCATTTCTCTAAGTTTTAGTGACATCTTTTCATGTGCCTGTTGACCATCTGTATGTCTTCTTTGGAAAAATGTCTATCTAGATTCTCTACCAATTTTTTAATTAAAATTATTTGTTCTTTTACTACTGAGTTACTTAAGTTTCTAGGTATTTTGGATATTAGCCCCTTTTCAGATATATGATTTGCAAGTATTTTTTTTCCCATTCAGTAGGTTTCCTTTTCATTTTGTTGGGAAGATCTGCTGGAGAAGAGATAGGCTACCCACTCCAGTATTCTTGGGCTTCAGTTGTGGCTCAGCTGGTAAAGAATCCTCCTGCAATATGGGAGACCTGGGTTCGATACCTGTGTTGGGAAGATTCCCTGGAGAAGGGAAAGGCTACCCATTCCAGCATTCTGGCCTGGAGAATATAGTCCATGGGGTCGCAAAGAGTCGGACATGACTGAGTGTCTTTCACTTTCACTTGTACCTTCATATCAAGCTACCACCTTTCCACCCATTCTTTTTCTCTTTTAGAAAGTCTCTTGAAAAAGTTGGATCAAATAGCTTTGCATAGAAAAATTAAAAAAGCTTGTTTGGGATATTGAATTAACACTAAATACTACTTCCGTTTATATTGCAAACACTTCTTTACATGGGAGTAGATATAAGAAAATTAGCTTTACCCGGTATTCTCATAATCAGTTTCCAAAAACAGAATGAAAGGGGAATCTCGTGGCAACTGATACAAAGGAAACACCTACAACAGAAAAAAATCAGTAAATTTCAACTCAGTGGAACACAAACAGTTCTTCTGTTTACTGGTAATTGACCAGTTATTTATCCTAATAACCCAGACAATGCACTATTTTTTTTAACTTGTTTTCTGATTTTATTCATCATATTGACTGACATTTCAACCGAACAGCCAATTCAACTTATGTAAACAATTAATAAAAATATTTTATCAACAATTTAAGTTTTAAAATCACAAGGGATAATTAGATAACTGAATGTCTAATCTAAAACAGTAAAGGAATCAATATATATGTCATCAGAAATCATAGATAATTCTGTTATTCATTTTTTATCTCGAATAAAGTAGCCTTCAATATCCATGAATTATTTCTTATAAAAGAAATTATAAGAAAAACAAACACTTTAATCCACTATTTTATAAAATGAATTCCTTTTGGTACAACTATGAAACTTTACAAAACTATTTTAAAAAGCTGCAAAATGAAAGTGAAAGTCACTCAGTCTTGTCTGACTCTTTGTGACCCTATGGACTGTAGCCTGTCAGGCTCCTCTGTCCATGGAATTCTCCAGACCAGAATACTGGAGTGGGTCACTGTTCCCTTCTCGGGGATCTTCCCAACCCGGGATCAAACCCAGGTCTCCCACATTGCAGGCAGATTCTTTACTGTCTGAGCCACTATTCATAGTTGAAATGATGCTTATATCAGTTCTAAGCTAATTTAATTACAAGGTAACTATTAACATCAGAAAATAGATTACTTACCTCTTTTGTTATTTGAACAAGAAAATATTGCATTATTCAACTTTTCTAACTAATGTAAGGGAAATTGTATAAATAATTTAACAATTTGTGAATTTGCAATAATTTTAAATTTTAAAGTGTTTTATAAATGTATATTTTAAATTAAAATGCAATTTGCAGCTGTTTTATCTTTTAATAAATGACATAATCCTTCTTACACACATGCAAAACTAAATAGCTTATTTGTGCAGTTCAGTGGATAACATTGTGCCTCTACAATGTTCCTGACTACATTTCTATATGCTAATACATTTATACTCATAGCAATGAATTTTCTAGACTTTAAACTGCAATCACTAAGCCTTGTCTTTGATGCAACTCTTCTAAGAATGGGTAAAAAATTAAGTTAGAGAATAGCACCTAGAAATAGTGTTTGAGTGAAATACTAAATATCTGTTGAATACAGTCTCCATAAACTCCATTTTGTTTTCCTAAAACATAGACTTCCAAATCATAATTCAGTTAGATTGTTCTTGCTGGTTAGTCAGTAACAACTTGATGCTAGCTGCTTAAAACTCTTTTAGCCTCACTTTTCTTTTGAAAAGTAAATAATCATGACATCTAATTCATAGAATTTTTTAAATTAAACAAAACTAAATTGTTTAAAGCACCTTCACAGTGTTGAGCTGAAGAAAATGTTTATTCTGCCTCTTATATAATAGAGTTTAAAGAGATACTAATAATTTATTTGACTCTTACATGTTTCTTATATTTCTCTCTTTAAACTTTTCTAAAAAGAAGATTTAGATATGTTGAAGATGGATATAGTAAATAAAGCATTCAGTTCAGTTCAGTTCAGTCACTCAGTCGTTTCCGACTCTTTGCGACCCCATGAATCACAGCACGCCAGGCCTCCCTGTCCATCACCAACTCCCGGAGTCTACACAAACCCATGTCCATCGAGTCGGTGATGCCATCCAACCATCTCATCCTCTGTTGTCCACTTCTCCTCCTGCCCCCAATCCTTCCCAGCATTAGGGTCTTTCCAATGAGTCAACTCTTCGCATAAGGTAGCCAAAGTGTTGGAGTTTCAGCTTCAACATCAGTCCTTCCAATGAACACCCAGGACTGATCTCCTTTAGGATTGACTGGCTGGATCTCCTTGCAGTCCAAGGGACTCTCAAGAGTCTTCTCCAACACCACAGGTCAAAAGCATCAATTCTTCGGCACTCAGGTTTCTTCACTGTCCAACTCTCACATCCATACATGACCACTGGCAAAACCATAGCCTTGACTAGACGGACCTTTGTTGGCAAAGTAATGTCTCTGCTTTTAAATATGCTGTCTAGGTTGGTCATAACTTTCCTTCCAAGGAGTAAGCATCTTTTAATTTCATGGCTGCAATCACCATCAGCAGTGATTTTGGAGCCCAAAAAAATAAAGTCTGACACTGTTTCCACTGTTTCCCCATCTATTTCCCATGAAGTGATGGGACCAGATGCCATGATCTTAGTTTTCTGAACGTTGAGCTTTAAGCCAACTTTTTCACTCTCCTCTTTCACTTTCATCAAGAGGCTCTTTAGTTCTTCTTCACTTTCTGCCATAAGAGTGGTGTCATCTGCATATCTGAGGTTATTGATATTTCTTCCGGCAATCTTGATTCCAGCTTGTGTTTCTTCCAGCCCAGCATTTCTCATGATGTACTCTGCATATAAGTTAAATAAACATATTGACCAAATATTATATCAGAACTACAGAAAAATCTGTTGAAATAGAACAAATCATAGGAAGTTCTCATTGAAGCGGGAGAGGTTAAATTATGATGCTGCTGCTAAGTCAGTTCAGTTGTGTCCGATTCTGTGCGACCCCATAGACGGCAGGTCACCAGGCTCCGCTGTCCCTAGGATTCTCCAGGCAAGAATTCTGGAGTGGGTTGCCATTTCCTTCTCCAGTGCATGAAAGGGAAAAGTGAAAGTGAAGTCGCTCAGTCGTGTCCGACTGTTAGCGACCCCATGGACTGTAGCCTACCAGGCTCCTCCGTCCATGGGATTTTCCAGGCAAGAGTACTGGAGTGGGGTGCCATTGCCTTCTCCATAAATTAAGATAATGACATTTAATTTACAGATTTTTGAATGACTAATGCAAAATTTCTAAATTTTGATTGGCATCACAGAAATAATCATGGCTTCTTCTCTTAAAGTCAAATACAGCCCAGGAAACATATCATTTTAAAACTTCAAATCCACAGTAGAACTTACTCTCAGCTATAAGTACAAAGATACACTTGGTTTCTCCTGAATTCCTTAAATTTTTTCACCTGATGAGCACTACTGTTGTTGTTCAGTCACACAGTCATGTACAACTCTGTGACCCCATGACTGCAGCACACCAGGCTTCCCTGTGCTTCACCATTTCCCAGAGCTTGCTCAAACTCATGTCCATTGAGTCAGTGATGCCATCTGACCATCTCATCCTCTGTCATCCCCTTCTCCTCCTGCCTTCAATCTTTCCCAGCATCAGGGTCTTTTCCAGTGTGTCAGCCCTTTGCATCAGGTGGCCAAAGTATTGGAGCTTCAGCTTCAGCAACAGTCCTTCCAATGAATGTTCAAGATTAATTTTCTTTAGGATTGACTGGTTTGATCTCCTTGCAGTCCAAGGGACTCTTAAGAGTCTTCTCCAACACCACAGTTAAAAAAGCATCAATTCTTTGGCACTCAGCTTTCTTTGTAGTCCAAGTCTGATATCCATACATGACTATTGGACAACCATAGCTTTAACTAAATGGACCTTTGCTGGCAAAGTAATGTCTCTGGTTTATAATGTGCTGTCTAGGTTTACCATAGCTTTTCTTTCAAGGAGCAAGCGTCTTTTAATTTCATGGCTGCAGTCAGCATTTGCAATAATTTTCTAGCCCAAGAAAATAAACTGTTTCACTGTTTCCATCATTTCTCCATCTATTTGCCATGAAGTGATAGGACTGGATGTCATCATGATCTTAGTTTTTGAATGTTGAGTTTTAAGCCAGCTTTTCTCCTCTCCTCTCTCACTTTCATCAAGAGGCTCTTTAGGTCCTCTTTGCTTTCTGCCATGAGGTTGATCAGCACCATGACTAACTCCAAATCTAGAAAGTAACAGGGGCTTATAGAAAGGCAGAAGACCTTAGTAGTTGCTTGTCTAGGACAAAAGCTGCAGACCACAATGCAAGCTAGTGTGAAGAATAAATTAGACTATCTTTCTTCCATTGTATATTTTAACCTCCTTTGTTGAAGATTAATTGACCAAAAGAATGTGGGTTTATTTCTGAGCGCTCTGTTCCTTTCCATTGATCTATATGTCTGTTTTTGTGGCAATGCTACATTCTTTTGATTACTGTAGCTTTGAAGTGTTGTCTAAAGTCTGGGAGAGTTATGCCTCCAGCTTTGTTCTTTTTCCTTCAGGTTTGGTTGGTCAAATCTTGGACATTTGTGATTCCATATAAATATTTGAATGGTTTGTTCTAGTGCTGTAATAAATATTATGAGTAATTTGATAGGAATCCCTTTAAATATGTAGATCATTTGGGGTAGTATGGCCATTTTAACAATATTAATTCTTCCAATCCAAGAGCATGGAATATCTTTCCATTTCTTTGAATCATCTTCAATTTTCTTTATCAGTGCTTTATAGTTGTCATCATGTAAGTCTTTCATCTCCTTGGCCAGGTTTATTTCTAAGTATTTTTTAATTTTTTGATGCTATTTTAAAAGGGATTTTTAAAAATTCTCACTTGCTAAAATTTCATTGTTAGTTTAAAAAAATGCAGCTTATTTCTGTGTGTTAATCTTGTGTTCTGCTACCTTGCTGAATATATTCTTCAGTTCTAGTAGTTCTTATATGGAGTCTTATAGTGGAGAAAAGACAGTGTCTTCTGCAAGTAGTGTCGGGAAAGATGGAGAACCACATGTAAATAAATGAAGTTAGAACCCTGTACCATGCTCAAAAATGAACTCAAGATAACTTAAAGATTTGAACATAAGACATGGCACCATAAAACTCCTAAAACAGAACAGAGGAAAAACATCCTCTGACATAAATGATACCAAGGTTTTCTTAGGTCAGTCTCTCAAGGAGATAATAACAAAAAGAATCAATGAGACTTAAATTTATAAGCTTTTTAACAGCAAAGGAAACCATTAAAAAACAAAAGAGACAAGATATGGACTGGAAGAAAACATTTGCAAATGATGTTAGTGACAAGAGCTTAACAGCTCTTAAAACTCAATAACCAAAAAACAAAACAAATACAAACAACCCAATCAAGATATGGACAGAAGACCTAAATACACTTTTTTTTCCCAAAGAAGATATACAGATGAATATGTGCCAATAGGCACATTAAAGTATGCTCGACATCACCAATTATCAGAGAAATAAATGCAAGTCAAAGCAACAATGAGGTATAACCTCACACTGGTTAGAGTAGCCATCCTTAAAAAGTCTACAAATAACAAATGCTGGAGAGGGTGTTGAGAAAGGGAACCCTCCCACACTATTGGTGGGAATATAAATTGGTATATCTGCTATGTAAAACAGTATGGGGGTTTCTTAAAAAACTAAAATTGAAGCTACCGTGTATGTTAGTCACTCAGTCTTGTCCAGTTCTTTGTGACCCCATGGACTGTATCCTGCCTGGCTCCTCTGTCCATGGAATTCTTCAGGCAAGAATACTGGAGTGGGTTGGCATTCCCTTCAGGGGGTCTTCCTGACCCAGGGATCAAACCCCAGTCTGCTGCATTTCAGGAATATTCTTTACCATCTGAGTCACCAGGGAAGCCCAGCAATCCTACTCCTGGGCATATATCAGGAGAAAACTCTAATTAAAAAAGTTATATATACTCCAGCGTTCATAGCAGCACTATTTACAATAGCCAAGATATGGAAACAGCCTAAATATCCATGAACAGATAAATGGATAAAGAAAATGTGTATACACAATTGAATACTACTCAGCCATAAAGAAAAATGAAATAATGCTATTTGCAGCAACATGATTGGACCCAGAGATTATCATACTAAGTGAAGGAAGTCAAACAGAGAAAAACAAATACCTTATGATATCACTTACATGTATAATTTAAAATATGACACAAATGAACTTATTTACAAAAGAGAAACAGACTCACAGACATAGAAAACAAACTTATGGTTACCAAAGGGGGAAGAGGGTTAGGAGGGATAAATTAGAAGTTTATGAAGAGCAGATACAAACTACTCTATGTATGAAGTATATAAACAACAAAGTCCTACTGTATAACATAGGGAAATGTTAATATATTCAGTATCCTGTAATAAGCCATAATGTAAAAGAATATAAAATAATATATATGTATAACTGAATAATTTTCTTGTATGCCAGAAACTAACAAAACATTGTAAATCAGCTATATTTCAATAAAACTAACAAAAAAACAGTAGAGGAAAAAAAAGAGAATAAACCAGACATTTTTAGTGAACTGATAAAGTTTGATTATGAGCTTTTGTGAGACTGTAGCTATTAAGAATTGTAAATATACTAAGAAGTTAAAATTCTTTTGGAAGCTTTTTCTTCAGGAACTCCTTCAGGAGTTCACAGGGAAGATTAGGAAGAATTCAGAGAGATACCAGCTGTGGGGTTAGCTCGGTGAAAAGAGCAGCAGTCACTGCTAAAAATACTCCCAGACTTATCTTCTCTATAATGTTTACATGTGTGTCTGTTCTTGGTATCTGTTGATTGATTTTATCCTTATTTGTGGTATGGTTTTTGTACTTTTTGTTGGCTGGCCTTTTAACATTAGATTCAATGCCAGGAATTAAGAATTTTATCTTGTTTCATGTTGGATAGTTTTGAATATTCTTGTACTTTCCAAATTTACCGATCATATTAAATTATTCTACTTCCTGTTGGCAGAGTAAATATAGAAATAGAGAGAAGTTATGAATTAAAGTGGTTGAGCACACTTCTCATAAAATAAAGCACCACACAGAGAAGAATCTTTCTTTAAAACACTATGTAAGTTTAGTCAATATTTATGATCATTTACTGAAAGAAAAACATATGGAAACAACTTCATTCTGTATTTAAGAGTGATGATAATTAACCACATTTTACTGAAGCAAAAACTTACAATCCAAAGTTTCTAATACTCATCGGGGATACATATATAAAATGTGAAATTTTAGAGGATATAACTGTTTTGATATTCCTAAATTTGCTTCCATATTGATATCAAATAGTCAGATGAGCTGAAGATAGGGAAACCATTCTCAATGCATCTGCCAAAGAATTTCAGACAATTTGATGGATTTTTTTTTAATTTATTTTTTTAGGTAGTAAGTTCTGAAAACAGAAACTGTTGAAAGATATCTGACCTGAATTTATTTCACAAAATTGTATTCCCTTCTAAAAGTGTGCCTGTGATTTATTCTCTGTCACTGCTGTATCTACACTAATGCACCATTATGCATAGTGGGTATTTCAGAGATATAACCATTCTTCCTGAAGCCAGAACTTTATGATTACGTCAGACATTGTCTGGCATAATCTATTTAGCTTGTCCATTTTACCTCCATAGGTAAATTAATCTGGAATAATTACTCAAATATTTACACTTCTATGTTTAAAATGTGCTAGAACAAAGAAATTATGCATGCAGGAAGTGTGAAGGGGGTTGAAGATAACAAATGATACATCAAGCACAGCCTAATGTGGCTTTACTGGAGTAGAAACACTGGTAATAAATCACTTGCCATTGTTGATAATAAAATACTGCATTGGCTTCCATCAGCCACAAGAGAAAGGTTAAATGTTATTTCTCACAATAACCATGCGGTCTTCATAGCTGACGCCTCCAATATTAAATCCCATCATTATTTTCTATAGAAAACATTTGATCTTTATTCCTAATGGAGCATTTTTGCAAAGAACTACTTTGCTAATATCTAATATCCTTGAAATACTTTCATTCATTTTATAGTTATTTTACTCTGTGAAAGTATATCTTCTCTTTAGTATAAAACTATTTTTATGTAATGGCTAGATTTGGGAGGTTGAAATTTATTCTGGTCAACAGTAAGTAACCTTTTAACGATTGGATTCGTATGAACTCAGTATTGATGTAGCCTGCAAATTGAAATATTATCCCTGAATAGGCTCAGTGATTTATTTTCTAGTTTATTTATTAAGTCAAATCTCAATTTTTGTCCATATTATATTCATTCTAAATTACTCTTATTTCAGACACCAGCTTCATCTCTTGACCTGTCTATACAACAGTTATTTCTGTAAAAAGCTCTCTGTAACAATTAATTTCTGAATTAATTGTTATAGGATGGACTTGAAATATATGTTTGTCTAAAAGGTAAAGTGTGAAATTTATTTAAGGATATGCACACATAGGGCTTATATTTATCATGGTACTGACCTATATCTGTATATATATATTTAGATATATATATAGAAGCTTGTATCAGTGAAAATATTAATTATGTACATATAGCTAAATGATAACAAACACTTCCAGCTGTGGGTCCAAATGAAATTACACTATTGATGACCCCATGTACATGTCCACCTTATTGCTCACTCTTCTTTATGAAAGATATCAAATTTGTACTTACAAAATAGTTTTTCAGCTATATTGGGCCTATGGCTTCCTTCCTGTGCTGCTTCTGTTCATAAACTGTTTTAAAGGAAAGCTTCTTTCAGTGATCATCTGGAGAACAGCAAGGTTAATGAAATTGTTTTATCTCCAAACATTCCCTGACCAACCAACCTCAAAGTGTCAGTGAAGTCATGCTTAATGTACAAAGGAAGAGAAAATTCCTTCCTGTGTAACTCACTGAAAAGAATTGTTAACTGGGCATACCAGCATTGCATGTGACCAGTCACACACTCATATCACTTCAACCAAACTAGCAATGATTTTCTTAACGACTCAACCCAAGATCTTCCTCTGAAAAGGCACATTTCATCAATAAAACCATCTTCAATTCATATATGCTTTTAAAGTTTTGCATATGGTCATCAAGAACAAGATGGTGGAGGAGTAGGTGGACATGGAGTACATCTCTCTCCATGGTTACCTCAGGAATATACCTTCAGACACAGAAGTGCATGCAGAACACCAGCTGAGAGCAGACAGGAGTACCTGACCAGTGGAAAAGAATATATAGACCCACGCAAAACTCAGTAGGATGAAGGAACTGGGGGAAAAACAGGAGCGTTAGTAGAACTGGACCTACCCTCGGCAGGTGGGAGAACTGAAGCAGGGGTCCAGTTCCCACATCAGGGCAATTGTTTGAGTCAGAGGAGAAACATTTAAGGCTGAGATTGAAACAGCTGATCTGTGGCAGCCTAAATGGAATGAAAATCAGACAGTCCTTGCTGCAGCCATACATATCCTGGACAGGGACCTAGATCCCCTGGAAGTTGCAGCAGCTGGGCGCTGGAGTTTAGGGATTGTGGAGCAATCTCAGGGTGAAGGCTGCTGTCGACTGTGGAAAGACAGATTGAGGGGATGTGAGGGAGATTGTGGTGGGAAAATGCAAGAATCGATTAACAAGGACCTAGAAAAATTAAAAAATAAACATACAGACACAAACAACACAATTACTGAAATTAAAAATTCTCTGGAAGGAATCAATAGCAGAATATCTGAAGCAGAAGAATGAAACAGTGAGCTGAAAGATAAAATGGTGGAAATAAATTCTGAAGACAAAATAAAGTAAAAAGAATGAAAAAAACTGAAGATAGTCTCAGAGAGCTCTGGGACAATGTCAAATGCAGCAACATTCAAATTACAGAGGTCCCAAAAGAAGAAGAGAAAAGAAAGGGTATGAGAAAATTTTTGAGAAGATTGTATTTCAAACTTTCCCCAACATGGAAAAGGAAACAGCCAGTCAAGTCCAAGAGGCACAAAGAGTCCCATACAGGATAAACCCAAGGAGAAACATGCCAAGATACATACTAATCAAACTAACAAAGACTAAACACAAGGAAAGAATATTAAAAGCAGCAAGGGAAAGCAACAAGTATCATACAGGGAAACCCCACAGGCTTAACAGCTGATCTTTCAGCAAAGACTCTGCAGGCCAGAAGGGAATGGCAGGATATATGTAAAGTACTGAAAGGGAAAAATCTACAATCAAGATTACTGTACCCGGCAAGGATCTCATTCAGAATTGATGGAGAAATAAAAAGCTTCTCAGACAAGCAGAAATTGAGAGAATCCAGTACCACCAAACCAGCTTTACAACAAATGTTAAAGGGATTTTTACAGTCAAGAAATACAAGAGAAGAATAAAGATCTACAAAATCAACCTCGAATAATTAATAAATGACAACAGGAATGTATATATCAATACTTACTTTAAATGTAAATAGATTAAATGCTGCAGCCTAAAGACACTGACTGGCTGAATGGATACAAAAACAAGACCCTTATATATGCTGTTTAAAAGAATACGTCTTCAGACATATAGACTGAAAGTGAGAGGATGGAAAACCATATTCCATGTAAATGGGAAGCAAAAGAAAGCTGGAGTAGCAATCCTCATATCAGACAAAATAGACCTTAAAATAAAGAAAATTACAAGCAATAAGGAAGGACACTACATAATGATCAAGGGATCAATCCAAAGGAAGACATAACAATTGTAAATAACTATGCACCCAACATTGGAGAAGCTCAATACCTAAGACAAACACTAACAGAGATCAAAGGAGAAATTGACAATAACAAAATAATAGGAAGAGACTTTAGCACCCACTCACACCAATAGACAGATCATCAAAACAGAGAGTTAGTAAAGAAACATAAGTCTTAAATGATACATTAGATGAGATGCATCTCATTGATACCTTCAGGACATTCCATCCAATTGCAGAAGAATGCACCTTCTTCTCAAGTGCGCATGGAACATTCTCTAGGCTAGACCACAATTTGGGTCACAAATCAAACCTCAGTAAATTTAAGAAAATTGAAATCATATCAAGCATCTTGTCTGGCCACATGCTATGAGACTAGATATCGATTATAAGAAAAAAAAAACTGAAGAAACACAAACATATGGTGGTTAAACAGCACATTTCTAAATCACCAACAGGTTACAGAAGAAATTAAAAGGGAAATCAAAGATTTTCTAGAAACAAATGGCAATGAAAACATGACAACCCAAAACCTATGGGATGAAGCAAAAGCAGTTCTAAGAGGGAATTATATAACTCTACCTCAATAAACAAGAAAAACGTCACATAGGCAACCTATCTTGACAACTACAATAACTGGAAAAAGAAGAACAAAAAATCCCCCAAAATTAGTAGAAGTAAAGAAATCAAAAAGATCCAAGCAGAAATAAATGAAAAAGAAATGAAAGAAACAATAGTAAAGATTACTAAAACAAAAAGCTAGTTCTTTGAGAAGATAAACAAAATTGACAAATCTTTTGCCAAACTCATCAAGAAAATAAGAGAGAAGAATCAAATCAACAAAATTAGAAATGAAAAAGGAGAGGTTAGAACAGACAATGCAGAAATACAGAGGATTATAAGAGATTCTTATGAACAACTATATGGCAATAAAATACATAACCTGGAAGAAATGGACAGATTCTTAAAAAAATTCAATCTTCCAAGACTTAATGAACCAGGAAGAAATAGAAATTATGAACAACCCAATTACAAGCACTGAAATTGAATCTGTTATCAGAAATCTCCCAAAAAACAAAAGCCCAGGACCAGATGGCTTCACAGGAGAATTCTGTCAAACATTTAGAGAAGAGCTAATGCCTATCCTTCTAAAACTCTTTCAAAAAATTGCAGAGGAAGGAACACTTTGAAACTCATTCTACGAAGCCACCATCACCCTGTTAACAAAACCAGACAAAGACAACACAGCAAAAGAAAACTACAGGCCAATATCACTGATGAACATAGATGCAAAAATGCTCAACAAAATCTTAGCAAACAGAATTCAGTAATAAATCAAAAATCTCATACACCATGATCAAGTTGGGTTTATTCCAGGGATGCAAGGATTCTTCAATATACAGAAATCAATCAATATGATACACCATATTAACAAATTGAAAAATAAAAATCATATGATAATCTCAATAGATGCTGAAAAAGCCTTTGACAAAATTCAGCGCCCATTTATGATTAAAATTCTTCAAAAAATGGGCATAGAATGAATCTACCTCAACATAGTAAAGGTCACATATGATAAGTCCACTGCAAACATTATTCTCAATGGTGGAAAACTGAAAGCATTCCCCCCTAAGATCAGGAAGAAGAGAAAGTTGTCCACTTTCACCACTATTATTCAGTATGGTTCTGGAAGTCCTAGCTTCACTAATCAGAGAAGAAAAAGAAATAAAAGAAATATAGATTGGAAAAGAAGAAATAAAGCTCTCACTGTTCGCAGATGACATGATACTATACATAAAAAACCCTAAAGATAGTATCAGGAAATTACTAAAGCTAATCAGTGAATTTAGCAAACTTGCTGAATATAGAATCAATACACAAAAATCTTTTTCATTTCTATACACTAACAATGAAAAATCTGAAAGAGAAATTAAGGAATCAACCCCATTCACCATTGCAACAAAAAGAATTAAATATCTAGGAATAAACTTACCTAAGGAGACAAAACAACTGTACACAGAAAATTATAAGACACTGATGAAAGGAATCAAAGATGACATATACAGGTGGAGAGATATTCCATGTTCCTGAGTAGGAAGAATCAATATTGTGAAAATGACTATACTACCAAAGGCAATCTACAGATTCAGTGTGATCCCTATCAAATTGCTAATGGCATTTTTCACAGAAATAGAACAAAAAATTTCACCATTCTTATGGAAACAGAAAAGACCCCTAATAGCCAAAGCAGTCTTGAGAAAGAAAATGGAGCTGGAGGAATCAACCTTCCTGACTTCAGATTATACTACAAAGCTACAGTCGTCAAGACAGTATGGTACTGGCACAAAAACATAAATATAGACCAATGGAACAAGATAGAGAGCCCAGACATAAACCCATGCATCTATGGATACCTTATTTTTGATAAATGAGGCAAGAATATACACTGGGGCAAAGACAGCCTCTTCAATAAATGGTGCTGGGAAAACTGGATAGCTACAGGTAAAGGAATGAAATTAGAACACTTCCTGACACCATACACAAAGATAAACTCAAAATGGATTAAAGACATAAATGTAAGACCAGAAACTATAAAACTCTTAGAGTAAAACATAGGCAGAACACTTGATGACATAAATCAAAGCAAGATCCTCTATGCCCTACCTCCTAGAGTAATGGAAATAAAAACAAAAGTAAACAAGTGGGACTTGATTAAACTTAAAAGCTTTTGCACAGTAAAGGAAACTATAAGCAAGGTGAAAAGACAACCCTCAGAATGGGAGAAAATAATAGCAAATGAAACAACTGACAAAGGATTAATTTCCAAATTATACAAGCAGTCATACAACTCAATATCAGAAAAACAAACAAGCCAATCAAAAAGTGGGAAAAAGACTTAAAACGGAAATTTCTCCAAAGAAGACATACAGATGGCTAACAAACACATGGAAAGATGGTCAACATTGCTCATTATTAGAGAAATGCAAATCAAAACACGGTGAGATATCACCTCACACTGGTCAGAATGGCCCTCATAAAAATGTCTACAAACAATAAATGCTGGAGGGGGTGTGGAGAAAAGGGAATGCTCTTGCACCTTTGGTGGGAATGTAAATTGATACAGCCACTATGGAAGATGGTATGGAGTTTCCTTAAGAAACTAGGAATAAAAGCACCATATGACCCAGCAATCCCACTCCCAGCCATTTAGCCTAAGGAAACCAAAATTGAAAGAGACATGTGTATCCCGTTGTTCATTTTAGCAGTGTTTACAACAGCTAGAACATAGAAGCAACCTAGATGTCCACTGACAGATGAATAGATAAAGAAGTTGTGGTACATATACAAATGGAATATTACTCAGTCATAAAAAAGAATGCCTTTGAGTCAGTTTTGATGAGGTGGGTTAACCTAGAACCTATTATACAGTGTGAAGTGAGTGAGAAAGAGAAAGATAAATATCGTATTCCAGTGCACATATGAGGAATCTAGAAAAATGGTACTGAAGATTTTATTTACAGGGCAGCAGTGGAGAAACAGAAATAGAGAAGAGACTTATGGACTTGGGAAGAGGGGACGAGTGGGTGAGATGTATGGAAAGAGTAACATGGAAACTTACATTACCATATGTAAAATAGGTAGCCAATGGGAATTTGCTGTATGGTTCAGGAAACTCAAACAGGGCCTCTGTATCAACCTAGAGGGGGAGGGAGATGGGAGGGAAGTTCAAAAGGGAGGGGACATATGTATACCTCTGGCTGATTTATGTTGAGGTTTGACAGTAAACAACAAAATTCTGTAAAGCAATTATCCTTAAAAAAAAAAAAAAAGGATGAACGAGTTAAAAAAAAAAAGAAAGAATTACATATGGTCTAATTTAAGAATACAGTCCTGGCTTTCCACTACAGAATTGTGAACAACTTAAGAACAAATACCATTGTCTGTCTTTCTCACAGCCGTATCCTCAGAGCAATTCTTGACATATAAGTTAGATTGCCAGGATTGTTCCTGGCAAAGATCTTTACTTCTGTTTGTTTCCTAGACTGAAAATGGGAAATATCAAATCCATATTAATCCCTGCTGTATCTCTAGCATATGCCTTGCACTGACTATTTTTAAAAACGAATACTTGAACAAATGAAGGACAATTGGATGGTTTCCCAAGGTGTGTGCTATGATGATTTAGTCATATCCCATTATTTGTAACCCTATGGACTGTAGCCCACCAGACTCCTCTGTCCATGGAATTCTCTAGGCAAGAATACTGGAGTGGGTTGCCATTTCCTACTCCAAGGGATCTTCCCGTCCCAGGGATTGTACCCACATCTCTTATGTCTCCTGCATTAGCAGGCAGGTTCTTTACCACTAGCACCACCTGGGAAGGTGCATCAGTCTGAATAAAAAGATAATCTAATATTCTATATCATATAAAATTAAAAATAATATATATATTTGAAAGTAATACTTTTTCCTTTGTCCATGAGGTCTTGGAATATATGAAGTAAATTATCTGTTTTTAAGACAAAAGCACCTCGACATACATAATGGAAAACAGAACAATTTTCCAGGATATAGAAACTAGGACTTCTTTCTTTCTTTTTAAATTGAAGTATAGTTCATGAACAATATTATGTTAGTTTCAGGTGTACTGTATAGTGATTTGATGTTTGCATACTTTATGAAATGATCACCACAATAAGAATAGTAACCATCCATCCCCACACAAATGTATTAGAGTATTACAATAGTACATTTCTGTAACATCTTGCTGAAAGACCTGAACTGACTTTCTGACCAACCCAGTCGAATATGTGTGTGTGTGTGTGTGTGTGTGTGTGTGTGTGCACGCATGCGCGCATGCATGTGCACGTTCAGGTACCCAGTTGCTTTAGTTGTCTCTAATTCTTTGTGACTCTATGGACTATATGTGTGTGGGTGTATATATATGTATATACACACACATCTGTGTGTGTGTATATTATTAACCATATTACCTATGCTGAAGATTTTTTCAGCATTGCTTATGTAGTTTATAACTAGAGAGTTGTATCTTTTAATATCATCATTTTCAGACTTGCTTTCATATGTTATAGTCTGAAAAGCCAAATTCTCTTTATAAGCAACTTTATTTATAAATGCTCACAATACGTTATTTTGTCTTTGTGGATTTGTATGTTCAGTTCTTTCCCCAGGTTTAGGAAGCTTTCAGATATTATTTCTTAAATAGCCTCTCTTCTGTCCTTTTCTCCTTCTGACATAACCATTAGTCTTATGCTTGCTCTCCTAATGGAGTCTAATAGTTTTCAGATGGTTTTCTGACTCTTTAAAAATCTTAATTTTAAAAATCTTTAAAAATCTTAATCTCTCCTCCTGCAGCTGAATTATTTCTAGATTTCTGCCTCCCAGATTGTTTATTCACTTTTTAAGATAACCTTTCTATTTCCAGTGCTTTCTAACATGTTCTTCATCTCTTTTATTGAGTTTTTCAACTCCAGAATTTATGTTTGGTTTCAATTATTTGATTTTCAATTTCTGTTGTTTTCAACAATTTCAGTCTCTTTGGTAAAGCACTCGTTCTGTTCATTAATTTTATTCCTGAGTTCATTGAATTGTCTTTCTGAGTTTTCTTGTGATTAGTTGAATTTATTCATAATTGCTGTCCTTAATTCTCTATATGGTAGATCACACTCTTCTGTGATTTTCAGTTTATGTGCTGGAGAATTGTCATTTTATTTTTCTAATACTATATTACCATAATTTTTCATGATATTTGATGAAATGTGCCTATGCATTTTAAGTAGTGGACATCTTTCTGTTTTAGGTAAAGATTTGTTTACCTTGATTCTAACAGTCCAACAGGTTGTCAATTAGAGCCCTTTCTATTGTTTCCCAGCAGGTGACACTATAGCACACAGTTTTGACTTTTTCCCATAGAGTGTTCTGGCTGTGTGTGGAAACTTTAAAAAGAAAAAGTAGCTGGGAACAAAATCGGCCAGGGGCGGGATGGGGGGGGGGGGGCAGGTAGTATGTGCTTGGACCTTAGGGCTTTGGGTATATGATAGACCTCTGGGGAGATCCTCAAGTGAGGGAATCCCAGAGATTCTGGATTGTCCTCTTGATAAATTCTGGGGCAGATAGCCATGTTCTTTTGTGTCTGTTTCCTTCCCTTTCCTTTCCTTCCCCCACGTTACAGATGTCTCTCCTCTGAGAGACAATGATCAATTTCCATAAGAATATTTATTTACACATATATCCTGTTATAATGTGTGTGTGTGTGCATGCTTCTATTTGAAACAGAAGGATTAAGAACACTTAAGATAAAGTAGGATATGTGAGAAGGATTTTGAAAACCCTATGGAAATAACATGGCATGTAACATATCTCATCTCACTGAGCAACAACTATTTGGGGAGTTTATTTTTATTGTTTTTTAATTAGTAAGATCTGATCATTGTGTTATGACTATATAAAAATGTTTGTGACATCATTATAACAGGATATATGTGTAAATAAATATACTTATGGAAATTTCAGTTATTTTCAATCTTTTCATATCTAAAAGTTTCAAAATGTAAAGTTAAAAACTAACTATAGTATACATATGTACAATACATATTACATATATATGTAATATATCTCTTATTTACCTTATCTTCAATAATATTCTGTATGATTCTAAAATATTCAAAAAATTGTTTCTGTAATTATTTATGTGTCATTCAATGGCAGGAAACTAGGTGCATTAAAAAGATGTTATTGGAAAGAGTTTTGTGATGAAAGTTAACTGGGTTCATTGTGGTGATCATTTTGCAATATATACAAATATCAAATTGTATTGTATTGTACACCTGAAACTAATGTAATGTGATATGTCAAATTACACCTCAATACAAGCAAGTAGGAAAGCAGTAAAGGGAAGAAACAGGAAACAGGAAAGGAGATACGAAAACAGAAACAGGAAAGGAAAATAAAGAAAAGACATTGAGGAAGTTTATTACAAAAGTAGAGACAGGAATTTTTCAAACCAACAAGAATTATTGAATCACCCCAAGAAGGCTACCAGTAGTGGCCAATCACCTTAGCAACCTAGACCAGAAAGAGCAAGATTGGGTAAAGCAGTTTCCAAAATGTCTGTGTGATCTTCAGTAGAGCCACTTATATACTGTCAACCTAAAGCCTGGCAGGGGGAAACTGAGCAGTGGGTGGATGCCCTGTCAGTCTTCTGCTGATAGTGCCCTGAAACTATTTGATTTCACTGTTTGTCAAACCAAATGAGAAATCTGAGGATGAGACAGTGCAGTTTGTATACGGGTAAATATCTGCCTCCTGGGTAGACAGCAGAGTGGAGAAAAATGCAAAGTGGATGGAAAGTTACAAGAGAAGAGTGTTCAGCATACCTGGAAAAATCTTAAAGCACTTTGTCTCTTTTCCTATAGTATTTGTGATCATGGATTTAAAATAAACTAACTTTTATATAACAGCAAGAAACCCAGTATTGAGTGTCAATAAATAAAATAATAACAGCCATCTCTCAGCATCTTAATGTGTTAACAATACCTACTTTTGATTTTCATTTAAATATATGGCATTTTCAGTGTGTTTACATTAATAGAACGTAATTGCAGGCTTTTCATGAAATAGTGTATCTTTTGAAAAACTATGCAGTAATCTTAGGCAGATGACTTGTTGTTTCTGAAAACGATTTGGAAATTCCTAAAAGAACATTCACATTCCTGAGTCAACAGCATCAAATGAGTTCACTCATGATTTACCTTGCTGTCTGATTTTAAATGCCACATTTCAATTAGCAAAAATAATAATGTTTTTTAAATGGTAAAGAAAGCTCAAATATTTTTTCTCTTAAATTTTCAACTATCAGTTAATTTTATATAACTTGGAACATAGATGTTCTTTGGTTTATGAAAAAGAAACAACATTATGCTGTATAAATTTTCTTTTTAAAATCTAAATTGTATCTTAAAGACACTGGACAGCTACAAATAGAAAAGACAGTAAGACCAATTATTTAATAGAATGAAAATTATTTTCAGATTTCTATCCATAATTCTTCCTCTAGTTATATACAACTATTATATCTAGTAATAGCTTATATAAACACGGACATTTCTAAATCACCATGTGCTGGTTAATACTATGTGTCAACTTCGCTGGGCCATCGAGTACTCAGATATCTATTATTCTGGGTGTTTCTACAAGGATAATTTTGGAAGAGATTAACAGTTAAATTGGTAGACTGAGTAAAGCAGATTGAATTCCCTAATGTGGTGAGCCTCATGCAATCAACTGAAGCCCAGAATAGAGCAAAAAGACTGACCTCATCCAAATAGAATTTTTCCACCCAACTGCCTTTAACCTTCAACACTGGTTTTTGCTGTCTTCCTACTGAAACTAAAACACTGAAACGTGAGCTTTTCCTGGGTCTTGAGCCTGCCAGTCTTAGGACTGGAACTATACCATTGACTCTCCTAGGTCTCAGTTGGCTCATTCACTCTGCTGATCTTGGAACTTGTCAGCTTCCATAAAATGTTGAGTCAGTTATTTTATATATATGTATATAAAAACTTCCCAGGTGGCACAATGGTGAAGAATTGGCTGCCAGTACAGGAGACGCGAAAGATGTGGGTTCAATCCCTGGGTTGGGGATTTCCCCTGGAGTAGGAAACGGCAACCCACTCCAGTGTTGTTGCCTGGAGAATCCCAAGGACAGAGGAGCCTGGCGGTCTACAGTCCATGGGGTTGCAGAGTCCGACTCGACTGAGCAATTGAGCAAGTAGCCATATGCACCTATGTGTATATAGTGTGTGTGTGTGTGTGTGTGTGTGTGTGTGTGTGTGTGTGTGTGTATGAGAGAGAGGGAGAAAGACAGAGAGGCAGGGACACACAGAGAGAGATAATCAAACCAGAACCAATAGGATGAACAAATACAGATTAGTTTCTCTGGAGGACCCTGACTAATATACTCTGCATTTGATAATAATGATCTGTAAGGAATTATGCAAGGAGTCATAGATATTGCAAGACTGCCTCAAGAAGGAAGCTAGGGAAATATTATTTGATTTTTGACTTCAGGTAACCTGCATGAATTTTAGAAGCTTGAGATATCAGCATGGTTTATTGTGGAGGAGTGAGAAAAACATAAGCTCTGGCTAGAATTTGTAGTTTAATATGAGTTTACATCTCAATTCTTTTTTTTTCTTTTTTTTACAATTAATTTTTATTGGAATAAAGTTGGTTTGTAATGTGGTATTATTTTCTGCTGTATAGCAAAGTGAATCAGTTATACATATACATATATGCACTCTTTTTAAAGATTTTCTCCCAATTTAGGTCACCACAAAGCATTTAATGGAATTCCCTGTGCTATACAGTAGGTACTGATTAGTTATTTATTTTATACATAGTAGTGTACATATGTCAATCCCAGTCTCCCAGTTCATCCCACCCCTCTCCTCCATTGGCATTCATAATTTGTTCTCTATGTTTGTGTATCTATTTCTGCTTTGCAAATAAGTTCATCTGTACTATTTTTTCTAGGTCCCACAAATAAGTATTAGTATACAATTTTTTTTGTCTTTTTAACTTACTTCACTCTGTATGACAGTCTATTGGTCTATCTGCATCTCTGCAAATGGTATTATTTCATTCCTTTCTATGGCTGAGTAATATTCTGGTGTATATATGTGCAATATCTTCCTTATCCATTTCTCTATTGGACATTTAGTTTGCTTCCATGTTCTGGCTATTGTAAGTAGTGCTGAAATGAACATTTGGATGCATGCATCCTTTTGAATTATGCTTTTCTCTGGGTATATGCCCAGGAGTGGAATTGCTGAGTCATGTGGCAACTCTATTTTTAGTTTTTTTAGGAAACACCCATACCATTTTGCATAGTGGCTACACTAATTTACATTCCCAGCAATACTGTAGGAAAGTTCCCTTTTCTCCACTCCCTCTCCACCATTTATTGTTTGTGGACTTTATGATGATGACCATTGTGACCGGTATGAGATGATACCTCATTGTAGTTTTGATTGCTACACCTCAGTTCTTAAAGCAAGCTCACAAGGTTAATTGCTCAGTTTATCTCTAGAATGTCCAATAATAAGCTTCTCATCAATGGCTTCACAATATGAAAAACTGAGGATCTATTTAATATCAATTTTGGCCAACATTTGGAATGAATTGAAAGGGCTTTACAAATAAAGCACATTTTGGGAATAAATTGGTAATCCTATGCCTAGAAATGTACATCAACAATATTTTATAATACTAAGCCCAGGGAGAATTGCAGCAGTGAACAAGGAATCCCAAAAGGATTCCAGCAGGACAGTATATGGAATATTTTGCTGTTGGGACTATAAAAGGCTGATGCAGAGGAAGGGAGCAAGTCAGGGTTCTGACCTTCAAGAGAAGCACTAGGGACAGGAGGGAACAGCAACTATTTCTATTCTGAAGGGGTAAAAGAGTAAGTATGAAAGTGAACTAGAGGGTGAAAGGAAGTGATGAGGGCTTGCATCCTACTTGGGAGAAATGATTTTCCCTCAAACTTACACTTGGGACAGTGAAGGGGGTAGCCCAGTTTTCTAGCCTGGGGTATTGTAGTGCAGTGAGAATTAGCGGGCTTCCTCTAACTGGCTTCCCTAGTGGGTAGTTGGTAGTTCCCTGGTAGTTGGGCTTCCCTGGTGGCTCAGATGATAAAGAATCTGCCTACAATCTGGGAGACCCAGGTTCAATCCATGGGTCAGGAAGATCCCTAGGGAAGGGAATGGCAATCCACTCCAGTATTCTTGCCTGGAGAATCTCATGGACAGAGGAGCCTGGTGGGCAACAGTTCATGGGGTCACAAAGAGTTGGACATGGCTGAGCAACTAACACTTTCACATACTTTACTCACTTTTGGGGTATTGTACAAACTTGTTTTTTTATTCCCTGGGCTTTGTGTGACCCAGTCAGGTTTCTATACATAGAAATAACAAGAAGGTTCCACCTACCTTTTTTTGAGTCATGACATTATGTACTTAGTATAGAAAGAACTCAGCCTTTCTGATTTACTAGTTTTAGTAATTGAAACTTTGTAAATTGATTTTTCCGGAGGACTTTGCTTTCTAACATGATTGGTTTTATGTTGGTAATATTTTTAACATTTCAGTTTTCTTTGCAATTTTACAAGTACAAGAGATGTCTTTTAACTTTTAGTTGAGTCACTTTGCCTGGAGTCTTGGGTGAAAGAAATTTTTAAAAGATTTCATATAATACAGAAATAAGACTGTCATTATGCTTACTGTACAATATTCTTTTATTTCTCTCCCCCACTCATCTTAACTAATTTAGAATTATTTAGAATTTTTTCAACAATTCCCTGCCTGATATGACATAAATCTTCCCTAAATGCCATACAAAATGTGTGGCGGTGCAGTGGGAGTGAGAGGCAGATAGTTGTCATAAACAACAGTAAGAACAAAAGCACTTAGGAACATAGAATTGCTTATTTTTAATTTAGCCTCAAGCATCTTCTTATAAATAAAACAACATCAATGCCAAAATGTGTAAGAGGATATAATCTCACAATTAAAAAAATTAAACAGTAAATGTAAATTATATAATTATTCTGTATCTTCCTCTTAATTCTCTGAGATTTGATGAAAATGTTGTCATGGACTGGTGATTTTTCAAGATTATATTGGAAATCACAGGCTTAAAGAATAACATTGACACTCAGAATCATGCCATTATCACAGACATTGAAAGGAGATACATTTCTGTTCTTCCTAGCAGTAACTGGGGCTTCCCTGGTGGCTCAAATGGTAAAGAATCTGCCTTCAATGTGGGAGACCTGGGTTTTATCTCTTGTTCAGGAAGATCCTCTGGAAAGGGTAATAGCTACCTACACCAGTATTCTTGCTTAGATAATTCCATGGACAGAGGAATATGGCATATTACAGTCCACAGGATCACAGTCAGACACAACTGAGTGACTTTCACTTTCACTTAGCTCATCTCAGAACTAATGAGCTAAATTTAGAGAGAAATGGCTCAGTGAACTTTTTGAAGCCAATTTACTGTCAAACCTAGTCTGCAGCTTTAATGAAAGTCATGATTCTATATACTATACATACTGTAGTTTAAGATTGCCATCTGTAGCTTGTTGAATAGAATGAGAATATAACGTTTCTAGGAAAATATTTTCACAGCTGTTATATTTTAGAATAAGAATATACTTAAACATGCATTAATTTAAATATTTTTTAATAGTTAAGATTTTAAAACATTAAACTGTACCTTAAATTGTCTTAAGCTTTTTTCTGTGATTATGTAGTTGTAATTTGTCACATAGCTGATGTTCACTAAATAATATCTCATAATATCTTCTCTGAGCCTGACATGTTTTAACTAATTTATTAGCAAGATTCCATCATCATTAATCAAATGTAAATTCAATACAGCTTTTTCATCACATAGGTTTCATAAAGGCTGTATGTTGCTAACTTGAACTAACTTCAGCATAGATGCAGGCCTTTGGATACGTGGAGGGGTGTCTCTTTTTTCATATTTTAAATGCAGTTTGTTAGTACTTCATGAGCTATATAATTTCAGACATGAGTAATTGTTTTGCAGCATGAACAGATGTGTATATAAAACTGCAGTGGTCTGGTTTTTTTTTTTTTGACAATTACTTTTCAAATTTCATGATACCTAAAATACATTTGCATTTCTATTAGTTATTGACTTTTCATTTTCCTCATTTGGGGAAAATTTTATTATGCTTGTATTTGGAAATAAAATAATTTCAGTCTTTGGGATTTTTTTTTAATATAAGAGTTATCATATATCATCTGTGATATCATACTCTCACGTATGTATCAGTATCTAAGGTTTCTGTCTAAAATTGACACATGTAAGAACTGAACAAAGTCGTTATATAATGCAGTTGAAGTTCTCACTCATTAGATGTTTGTTAGGGATCTACTATGTGCAAGACACAAGAGCAATAATAACAGAGTGATGTTGACCTGTTAAGTATTTTTTGAAATATGGCTGAAATGCAGCTTAATATGTTAATTATTTTCTTAATAAATACTAGTGGTATACAATGTACTTTAGTGCCTTTTCCTTAAAAACCCAACCAGTGAGAAATAAGACCCCTTTGAATTTAGAGATGACTGTATCAGTTCGGTTCAGTTCAGTTGCTCAGTCATGTCCGACTCTTTGCGACCCCATGAGCTGCAGCATGCCAGGCCTCCCTGTCCAACACCAACTCCTGGAGTTTACCCAAACTCATGTCCATCATGTTGGTGAGGCCATCCAGCCATCTCATCCTCTGTTGTTCCCATCTCCGCCTGCCCTCAATCTTTCCCAGCATCAGGGTCTTTTCAAATGATTCAGCTGTTCGCATCAGGTGGCCAAAGTATTGGAGTTTCAGCTTCAACATCAGACCTTCCAATGAACACCCAGGACTGGTTGGATCTCCTTGCAGTCCAAGGGACTCTCAAGAGTCTTCTCCAACACCACAGTTCAAAAGCATCAATTCTTCAGTGCTCAGCCTTCTTTATAGTCCAACTCTCACATCCATACATGACCACTGGAAAAACCGTAGCCTTGACTAGACGGACCTTTGTTGGCAAAGTAATGTCCCTGCTTTTTAATATGCTGTCTAGGGTCATAACTTTCCTTCTAAGGAATAAGCATCTTTTAATTTCATGGCTGCAATCACTATCTGCAGTGATTTTGGAGCCCACAAAAATAAAGTCTCTCACTCTTTCCACTGTTTCCCTATCTATTTGCCATGAAGTGATGGGACCAGATGCAATGATCTTAGTTTTCTGAATGTTGAGCTTTAAGCTGACTTTTTCACTCTCCTCTTTCACTTTCATCAAGAGGCGCTTTAGTTCTTCTTCACTTTCTGCCATAAGGGTGGTGTTATCTGCATATCTGAGCTTATTGATATTTCTCCTGGAAATCTTGATTCCAGCTTGTGGTTCATCCAGTCCAGCGTTTCTCATTATGTACTCTGCATAGAAGAACAAGCAGGGTGACAATATACAGCCTTGACCTACTCCTTTCCCTATTTGGAACCAGTCCATTGTTACATGTCCATTCCTAACTGTTGCTTCCTGTCTTGCTTACAGATTTCTCAAGAGGTAGGTCTGGTGGTCTGGTATTCCCATCGCTTTCAGAATTTTCCACAGTTTGTGGTGATCCACACAGTCAAAGGCTTTTGCATATGATTATACATACATATATGCTGCTGCTGCTGCTAAGTCGCTTCAGTCGTGTCTGACTCTGTGCGACCCCATAGATGGCAACCCACCAGGCTCCCCCATCCCAGGGATTCTCCAGGCAAGAACATTGGAATGGGTTGCCATTTCCTTCTCCAATGCATGAAAGTGAAGTCGCTCAGTCGTATCCAACTCTTAGCGACCCCACGGACCGCAGCCTACCAGGCTGTTCTGTCCACGGGATTTTCCAGGCAAAAGTACTGGAGTGGGTTGCCAGTGCCTTCTCCAACATACACACATAATTATATATTTATATTCACATATATATAAATTTTATAATTTTAGATTAGATTCAGTGTCATTCACAATGCTCTGCCAGCCCACCACTCTCTGTTTCAAAAACTTCGGTATTTCCACCCCCAAATTCTGTTAAGCCATTATGCAAATTTCCATTCCTGCCCCCACCTCCCCCACACCTACTCTCCCCATCTAGTCTCCTTTCTATCTCTATGAACTTTCCTAAATATTTCATATAATTGAAATCACACAATGTTTGTCCCTTTTTGTCTGGTTTATTTTAGTTAGCATAATGTTTTCAAGATCCATCCATGTTGCAGCATCCCTTCTAATGCCTTAGTGATGTTCAAAAAAATATGGTATATAAATTTTGATTATTCATTAATCTATTAAAAGATACTTGGATTGTTTTCACCTTTTGGCTATTGTGAATAATGCTGTAATGAAGACTGGCCCTTAAATATCTGTTTGAGTCCCTGCTTTCAATTTTTTTCAGTATTTACAGAATGAGTAGGCTATATGGAAATTTTCTGTTTAGCTATCTTGTTGAGTTTATTACCCCACCAGGTAATATCTCTTAACTATTAGAAGTGGCAGTTGAAGTTAAAAGACCTCTATAAATATGGCAGGAAATGCAGGTGATGTGGGTTCAATCCCTGGGTCAGGAAGATTCCCTGGATTAGGAAATAACAGAAACCCACTCCAGTATTCTTGCCTGGAAAATCCCATGGACAGAGGAGCCTGGTTGGCTACCATCGTGGAGTCACAAAGAGTATTCACACATGACTGAGCAACTGAGCACACATGTGCAGAAATGCGGTAGAGTAGAAACACCATGAGTAGTGATTATGGCCCTAAGACCGGCTGAAGTCAAAGGATAAAAGCTTGTATTAGACTCAATAGCATATTTTTTTCACCCCAGGAAAAAAGACCTGAAGAATCTGGTTCCAGATGGAGTAGCTTGTCACAGGGAGCAAGTGGATCTAAGTGGTGCAAAGAGTGGACTGCAGTAGAGGTTATGATGTACTACTGAAATCCCCTTTCAGAATGGGGACATGTGTTACTTCAGATGCTGGGGGTGATAGCTACTGGTATCTCATAGAAATGTCCCTCCCCAGGAAATTGACCTCAGTTTAAGGAAGGTGCCTCTTTTACACTGCCTCAGTGGAAAGAAACTCAGATCCAGTGCAGTTAAAACAGGTCTCTAAAGTCCCAGCACCTTTTCTCAAGTTGGGGCATCTGACGGGTTTCAGCAGCTTGAGAGCTCTTCTTGATACTAGCTGAGGCCACTGTTGCAACTGCATCATAATTTCCTTTTCTGCCTAATTCTATTTTTTCTTTTAATTTCTACAGATATTACTCCATTTTTCTTTTATTTCTACAGATACTATTCATTTCATTGCCTGTTTTTCAGGTAACTTGATAAAAAATAATTGGCTTAGAAAAACTGACAAAGGAATATCAATAATCGAAGACTAAAAATGGTTGTTGGCTCAGTTGTAGCCACGGTTTACTGGTCCTCATTTTCAGTGAAATTTCACATTTCTTGACATTTAAAATGTACAGTCTTTTCATAGTGATGCTTTTTAAAAAATATTCTGATACTGCAAAGAATTCATTGTAATTTCTATGTATGGAATAAGACGGATAGTAAATATTGTAAACAAAATCAGAGCAAAGCAATAACTGATTCTCTGAAGAAAAAAATAATAGTAATTTGTGTGTACAGAATGTGTAAAAATAAAATGTATGACAGTAAATAGTATAGAGGATAGGATCGGAGTAATCAAGAATATTGATTATGAAGTGCTTAAACTACACATGACATGGTATGATTTTGTTTGAAGGCCAACTGATTAAGGAAGAAAATATATTTTAAACAGGGGCAACCACTGAAAAATTAAAACAGGTATAAATAGTAGGTCAGTAGCATAGATAAAATATAATTATTTAAAATGTTCTATTAATCTAGAAAAGGCATAAATAGAGGAGACAAATACCTGTATACAACCGGAAAAGTAGAAAACAGCTGGGAATATAATAGATTTCAATAATCACTTTAAATTTAGGTAGTTAAAAGATGCCCATTAAATATAGGTAGTTAAAAAACTCCAATATTTTGGCCACCTGATGCGAAGAACCGACTCACTGGAAAAGACCCTGATGCTGGGAAAGATTCAAGGCAGGACAAGAAGGGGGCGACAGAGGATGAGATGGTTGTTTGGCATCACCAACTCAATAAACATGAGTTTGAGCAAGCTCCGGGAGTTGGTGGTGGACAGGGAAGCTTGGTTTGCTACAGTCTATGGGGTCGCAAAGAGTCATACACAACTGAGCCACTGAACTGAACAAATATTGATAGGTTGAATAAACAAAGATCGGTTATAAGCCATCTACAAGAAACACACTTAAATATCTTGGCATGGTGATGTTAAAGTGACAAGAAAGGTATATTAATGTCTGATAGACTAAATTAAGAAGGAATGTTCCCAGGAATAAAGAGGGACATTACAGAGTGATGAAAGCACCAATTCTTCAGGAAGACATGACAGTTTCATGTGTGTGAGTATCTAATAACAGAGCTATAAATTATATAAAGAAAAACTGATAGAATTGCAGAGAGAAACAGAGAAATCCACAATGATAGCTGGAGATTACAACACTCCTCTATCTATAATTGATATAACTGGCTGCTAGACAATCAGTAAGAATTTATAAGAATTGAAAAACACCATTGAATGAAACAATTGACATTTGTGGAACACTTACCTAATATCAAAAGAAAAATGATCTTCAAGTGCATGTGGAGCTTGACTAAGGCACAGCATAGTCTTGGCTATATAACAAATCATGCAAACAAAAAGAATAGTACCCTAAATGGTAATTTTATGACCATAATAAAATTAATCTTTAATAAGAGGGTTATTTGGAAATTCTCAAGTATTTGTAAATTAACCAGTACACTTCTAAATACCAATGAATTAAAGAACAAGTTTGAAGAGATATTAAGGAAAAAGAATTTGAACTAATCGAAAATGAAAATAGAACATATCAAATATTAGTATAATCCAACTTAATGCTTAGAGTGGAATTTATATCATTCAACTTTTATTTTAAACAAAAGTGTAAACAGTCATTTAAGATTTTGCCAATAAATAAATATGTAAATAAGCAAATGAATTCAAAGTAAGCAGGGGAAAACATAAAAAATAAAGCAAAAATCAATGATATAAGCAAAGAAAATAAACTCAATGTAACAGAAAGCTGCTTCTTTGCAATGAGTCATAAAGCCAAATAAATTTTATAGATGAGAAAATTCAGACTTGGAGAGGTTAATTCATTCACCCAAAATCATATAAAAGCAAGAAAAGGGTCCAAATCTACATATTTTTAAATCTAAAAACTCCTAACCACTACTTTGAGAGATCATATATTTTGCCTTGGTTCGCTTAAATGAAATAATGTGCCAATGATTCCTCCATCTACTGTGCATGTAGATATTCCAGTCACATCTAATCAAAGAAGCATTGCACAGATATATTCCTCTGAGAAATCAGAGATGCCAACTTAAATGCTAGTACTGTGGCAAAATGTTATTAATTAAGAAAATCAATCCATGGTTCAGCGTTAGTTACACAGGGCTGAATAATATTCTCCAAAGTTTGGATGTCATACAGTACTTAATACAAAAAATACATGTGAAAACACATGTAACTCAGAGCATTAACTTTTTTTTTATCTACGAGTGAATAAAAAACGTTTGATCCTTCTAATTTTGCTGAGACTTCTTTCATGAACAGTTAGAAGAGCTTGCAGTTTCAGATCCTTAATCACAAAGACAGAGAGTTCTCAATGTCTCTGTTTGCAGTTTCTCAAAGTTCAAACTTTATGTACTGAGTCATCATTAATTGTTTGTTTATATCTATAACTGAAGCCTAACTTCACAAGATGCTAGCATTTGTGTTTTGCTATGCTGCACTTTAAAAGATGCTTATTCATTGGAAAGAAAGTTATGACCAACCTAGACAGAATATTAAAAAGTAAAGACATTTGTCAACAAAGGTCCGTCTAGTCAAGGCTATGGTTTTTCCAGTAGTCATGTATGGATGTGAGAGTTAGACTATAAAGAAAGCTGAGCACAGCTCCGCTTGGACTGCAAGGAGATCCAACCAGTCCATCCTAAAGGAGATTAGTCCTGGGTATGCATTAGTAGGACTGATTTTGAAGCTGAAACTCCCAATACTTTGGCCATCTGATGCGAAGAGCTGACTCATTTGAAAAGACCCTGATGCCGGGAAAGATTGAGGGAAGAAGGAGAAGGGGACGACAGAGGATGAGATGGTTGGATGGCATCACCGACTCAATGGACATGGGTTTGGGTGGACTCCAGGAGTTGGTGATGGACAGGGAGGCCTGGCGTGCTGCGGTTCATGGGGTCGCAAAGAGTCAGACATGACTGAGCGACTGAACTGAACTGAATGCTGCACTTTACTGTACAAAATGATGATTACAATTGCATTTTATGCCTGTGAGAGACTCTCCTAAAAGTGCTGTCTTATATATCCTGTGATAATATTTGGGTGGTGGATGTTAAAAGCCTTAGAGGAAAGGGCAGATTCATGATTGAATCTGGCCTCAAAAATAATTTTTCTGTGCATATCTTCATGAACTTTATAATACTAGATAAACATTCCTTGACTTGAGGCTCATATTTGTATTTTCTATTTCACACCTAATATAGGATAAGTTACTGTATCTTTTAGGTGGTTTCCATAGAAAGGGATAAGAAAACTCAACTGACTTAAAATGGGAACTTACTTGTTCACGTTAGTAAGAACACAGAAATAGAAATAGCTTCAGGTAGAATTTGAATGTGAAATCTTAATAACATCAGAGTTGTGTCTTTTTCCATTGTTTCTCTCTACTTGTTTACTGTAAGATGGTTTTATTTATAGCTCAACATAGTAGCTGCCAGTAACGTATTGCTACACCATCTAGGCCTTAGATCAGGGACAGTAAAAACAAGAGTGTGTATTTTGTTGTTGTTGTTCAGTCTCTAAGTTGTGTCTGACTCTTTGTTACCCCATGGGTTGTAGCATGCCAGGCTCCTCTGTCTTCCACTACTGAGGACTACAGCATACAAGTCTTCCCTGTCCTTCACTGTCTCCTGGAGTTTGCTCAGATTTGTGTCCATTGTGATGCTATCTAACCATCGAATTCTGTGCCCTTCTCCCTCCTTTTTCCTGCAGTCTTTGCCAGCATCAAAGTCTTTTCCAATGAGTTGGCTCTTCATGTCAGGTGGCCAAAGTATTGGAGCTTCAGCTTCAGCAACAGTCCTTCCAATACATATTTAGGATTGGTTTCCTTTAGGATTGACTTGCTTGATATTCTTGCACTCAAAGGGACTCTCAAGAGTCTTCTCCAGCACCACAATTTGAAAGCATCAATTCTTCAACAGTCAGCCTTAATTATGGTCCAACTTTCATGATTACTGGAAAAAGCCATAGCTTTGACTATGAATACCTCTGTTGGCCATGTGATGTCTCTGCTTTTTAATATTCTGTCTAGGTTTGTCATAGCTTTCCTTTCAATAAGCAAGCATCTTTTAATTACATGGCTGCAGTGATTTTGGAGACCAAAAAAATAAAATCTGACACTGCTTCCAGTTTTCCCTTTCTATTTGCCATGAAGTGATGGAACCAAATGCCATGATCTTAAATTTTTTAAATGTTGAGTTTCAAACCAGCTTTTTCACTCTCCTCTTTAACCTTCATCAAGAAGTTCTTTAGTTCCTCTTCACTTTCTGCCTTTAGAGGGGTATCATCTGCATATCTGAGGTGGTTGACATTTCTCCCAGCAATCTTGATTCCAGGTTGTGATCCAACCAGCCTGGTATTTCACATGAAGTACTCTGCATAGAATTTAAATAAGCAGAGTCACAATATGCTACCTTGTCATACTCCTTTCCCAATTTTGAGCTAGTCAGTTGTTCCATGCCCCATTCTAATGGTTGCTTCTTGACCCACATAGAGGTTTCTCAGGAGACAGGTAAGGTGCTCTGGTATTCCCATCTCTTTAAGAATTTCCCATAGTTTCTTGTGATCCACATAATCAAAGGCTTTTGCATAGTCATTGAAACAAAAGTAGTTGTTTTTGGGGAACTTTCTTGCTTTCTCCATAATCCAACCAGGCTGATTTCTGGTTCGTCTGCCTCTTCAAAATCATGCTTGTACATCTGGAATTTCTTGATTCACATACTGCTAAAGCCTAGCTTAAAGGATTTTTGAGCATAACTTTGCTAGCCTGTGGAATGAGTGCAGTTGTACAGTAGTTTGAACATTCTTTGGTTTTACCCTTTTTTGGGGGGGATTGGAATGAAAATTGACCTTTTCCAGTATGTGTTTTAGTCAGTGTATATGTATGTGTAATTAATATAACTTAAACCAGTTGGGGTCATAAGCTTATCCCAGAACCAACGTGTATAGCCAAGGGTTGGAATTATATTGTTTAGCTTTGTCTGGGTTCCATTTCGTCTACTAAACCCAGTGTTATCTGAGTCACATGAGGTGAGAGTGAAGAAAGGTTATCTTTGCTGTTGTTGTTTTTTTGCATAAAGGAAATTTGGAAGTCCTAAAAGAAGAGAAAGGAGGCACAAATAATAACCATAATTATAACTACACCTAGTAAAAAGATAACAGGGTGATTTGGGAAAATTCTTTTCCTTTTTTATTTCAAATCCAGCAGCACAACTCTTACATGAAGCAATCCTCACAGTGGCATATTTCAGAAGACCTGCCACTTAGCACTGCTGTACTGATTACTCTGGGGGGATGTTATGATGTGAACAGTTCTTGGAGCTACTCTGTGTTTGCTAACAGGAATTCAGAGAAGCCTTGCTTTCCTGATACATGTCTTAAGA
This sequence comes from Okapia johnstoni, assembly GCA_024291935.2. NCBI lineage: Eukaryota > Metazoa > Chordata > Mammalia > Artiodactyla > Giraffidae > Okapia > Okapia johnstoni. Next base: position 45,912,401 of record CM044310.1, on the reverse strand, counting down.
ATTAAAAGGAGCTCTATGTTTTAGAGATTATTGCAGGTTTCTTGCTTAGAGAGGTTATTTAAAATGGGAGAGCTGCCACTCAGTGGTAGCTGAAAGAGTGTTTGAACTTTAGACATATGGTGCTCGAACTGCAGGAAGAATGAAGGATTTATCAGGAAGACTGGCTGGACATTGGGCATCTCAACCCAAACTCAACCTTTTTTTTTTTTTCAAGAAACCAGTGTCTTAAATCAATAATTCTGCCAATCCATATCTACAATTTCCCCATAGTTATCTTCCAGCACTCATATCGGCAATGTTGAATTTAATGTAACCTGTGACATGGATATTTTTTCTATTCTTACTTATCCTCCTTAAACAATTATAATTGCTCCTTCAGGGAATCACTCAGTAGATTCCTCAGCAATTCACCCCTAAAAATGATAGACTATTTTCAAGCTCAAGTCTAACACAATAAAACACAATATAATGTGTAGTCAAAAGTCTTGCTGAGTTTTGAAATAGATCGTTTAATGGAAAACTGTAACCCTAGTTTTCAATTTCTCATTGCTTTACTATCTTTAGAAATTCAAATTTCTATGAAACTTCCCTAAGCGCAACTTCCCCCCTATTTTTACCCTTAGTTTTACAAGTTAACAAAATCGAATCAATTATAACAAAGACTTCTAAGACCACTGGCTTTATTTTTTTCACATTTTAATTGTGTGTATGGGTTTACTTGGTCACTGTCAGTGTACATATCCCAAATGGTTCCCTTCCTAGTGCTGATGAAGAGGGTGAAATTTTATCACTGAATTTTTAATACTTGGTCTTTTAACATTTCATCTTTTGACAGCAAATATGAATATTTTGGAAATAGTTGAAAATTAGAGTTGTCAAATCTATACAACTGTCTCATGTCAATGTGTTACATCCTATTCCTAATATCTGGTAAAAGTGGCTGAGGCAATGCCCCACAAGAAAGACAAGAGAAATCAAAAGTATGAAATGACTTCACCATATGTATGGAAATTCTCTCAATTTTTTAATTGCACATCTCGAATTAGATAGTGGAAGGTGTTTATATTTTGGCACTGTCTAACTGTTATTTGAGATTCTAATATAGTTTCTGCAAACCTGGCACATTATGTACCGTAGAACCAAAATGAAATCCCTAATTTTGTTGCAAGGTTAGGATGAAGTATGGTGGAGATTGTGATGTGTGTGTGTTAGTCACTCAGTCATATCTGACTCTTTGCCTCACTATGGACTGTAGCCACCAGGCTCCTCTGTTCATGAAATTCTCCAAGCAAGAATACTTGTGTGTTGCAATGCCCTCCTCCAGGGGATCTTCCCAACTCAGGGATCAAATCCAGGTCTCCTGCATTGCAGGCAGATTCTTTACCATCTGAGCCACCAAGGAAGCCTAGAAATTGTGATATGAGGTTAAATAATTAAAGTTTTCCTTTACCCATGACCCTAGGATTTGAAAACAAAATAAATTAGTGACTTGAAAATGTGTCAGTAGATTATAGAGATATTTCATTTGTCAAAATTTTTTGGCTATAATATCTGCACATTACCTATAGGTAACATGGAGATATTATAGCCAAAAAATACAAATTTTGAAAAATTATCTGTTTTCTCACTTTCTTAAAGAAAATTCAGTACAACTGCAAAGTTCCTATTTCCCAAGGTATTGGAAAGTTTTATACTCTAGGGGTGTTAACCTCATCTTTCCTTTCCTAAAAGTCACACAAAATCCAAGAGAACCCATTAACAGGAAAGACATCTAATGTTCAGGTTTTAGAGTCAATCTTAGTGTCTTAAATTAGATGATGCAAGAAAAGGAAGTTCTACTCTTGCAGAAGCAACCACAGACCACAGCTTGAAGGATTCAGAGAGCACTGTCCTTGTTATATTGAGTATGATTTAGAATATATTTTGCTACAGAAATATTGTATTATAATATTGTGATAGATCATTTAATTTGGAATCTTTCTAAAATATGAAATAATATCATTCTTGTTTTATTTCCATTTAATATGAAATCTCAGACTTCACTGGTGGCTCAAGATGGTAAAGCATCTGCCTACAATGCTGGAGAGCCAGGTTAAATCCCGTGGGTTGGGAAGATCTCCTGGAGAAGGAAATGGCAACCCACTCCAGTATTCTTGCCTGGAAGATCCCATGGATGGAGGAGCCTGGTAGACTACTGTCCACGGGGTCGCAAAGATTTGGACACGACTGAGTGACTACACTTTCATTTGCTTTTCAGAGTTGGACTAAATTACATAAACATATGTTTTTCCAAATAAATTAAAAAGTTGATCAGTAGTATTTATCAATTCTGAAGGACACAAATATGTTTAACAAAGTGATACTGAGGTATAGATTCAAAAAATATGTTTAATTGCTATTTAGTTTCGAATACCTAAGATTATTCAGTATCTGAAAATATATCAAGCTAGATTTAGAAAAGGCAGAGGAAACAGAGATCAAATTGCCAACATCTGTTGGATCATAGGAAAAGCAAGAAAGTTCCAGAAAAAGCATCTACTTCTGCCTTATTGACTATGCCAAAGCCTTTGGCTGTGTGGATAACAACAAACCAAAAATTCTTAAAGAAATGGGAATACCAGACCACCTTATTTGCCTCCTGATAAATCTGTATGCAGGTCAAGAAGCAAGAGTTAGAACCAGACATGGAACAATGGACTGGTTTCAAATCGGGAAAGGAATATGTCAAGGCTGTATATTGTCAATATGCTTATTTAACTTATATGCAGAGTACATAATATGAAATGCCGGACTGGATAAAACACAAGCTGGAATCAAGATTGCTGGGAGAAATATCAAGATATGCAGATGACACCACCTTTATGGCAGAAAGCGAAGCGAAGCGAAGTGAAGAGGAACTAAAGAGCCTCTTGATGAAAGTGAAAGGGAGAGGGAAAAAGCTAACCTAAAACTCATCATGGCATCCAGTCCCATCAGTTCATGGCAAATAGATGGGGAAACAATGGAGACAGTGACAGACTTTATTTTCTTGGGCTCCAAAATCATTGCAGCCATGAAATTAAAAGACACTTGCTCCTTGGAAGAAAATCTATGACCAACCAAGACAGCATATTGAAAAGCAGAGACATTATTTTGCCGAAAAATGTTCATCTAGTCAAAACTACGGTTTTTCTAGTGGTCATGTAGAGATGTGAGAGTTGGACCATAAAGAAAGCTGAGCACCGAAGAATTGATGCTTTTGAACTGTGGTGTTGGAGAAGACTCTTGAGAGTCCCTTGGACAGCAAGGAGATCCAATCAGTCCATCCTAAAGGAAATCAGTCCTGGATATTCATTGGAAGGACTGATTATGAAGCTGAAGCACCTGATGTGAAGAACTGACTCATTGGAAAAGAGCCTGATGTTGAGAAAGATTGAGGGCAGGAGGAGAAGGGGATGACCAGGGGTTGAGATGGTTGGATGGCATCACTGACCAATAGACATGAGTATGAGCAAGCTCCAGGAGTTGGTGATGGACAGGGAAGCCTGGCATGCTGCAGTCCATGGGGTTGCAAAGAGCTGGACACAACTGAGTGACTGTACTAAACTGAATTGATAAATATACCACAAATCATAAACAGGAAATTAATATTGTATGTTATTGCTTCACTGTATTTGTTGTTAATGCATGCATTTTTAATACCATAGACATTTATTTTAAGATTAAAATTATCACATTATTTATTGACAGGGGAATGATTTATTCCTATTTATAAAAAAAAAGTGTGTTAACCAAATTTAGCATTTTCTTTTTAGTTTCCTCTCAGGAAATCTTTTCTGTATTAGACTCTTTTGTTATTTATTTTCTATAGGAAATTGTCACTTTGAAGATAATCTGTAATGTTCAAAATGTTCTCTAATAAAAGTAAAAATCATTATTGTTTATTTGAAGTTATAGAAAAGTATCAATTATTCCAAATTGAACCCAACGGTATTTAAGTATCTAGTCATCTCTTCTTTCCACAAAAAGCATATTTATTAAATCTTAAAGCATTCAGAGCAAAAGAAAACTATTCCTGATCACATTTTGGCAGCGAAGTATGCAATTTACTTAAACATTAAGAATAGTTTAGTATTAGGTCTCATGAGTGATTTCATGCTTTCATTAGAGATGCCTGCCTGCAGGGCCACTGTCACTATGCCCAATAAAACAGAAAAACAGAAAATGTCATACATTTCTACTGTACATCTAAGTCTTTTCTTATGTCTACTTTTGTTTCTTTTTCTGGATTTCCCTGTAATTATATTTTTTGAGTCCCTCGTCATTTATCTTCTGTCCCTTTTACCTTTTTTTTCTAAAAAACTTGAATATTTGAAATATTTTCCCCTCAAATATTTGATTTTCAGTTGTATACTCACTTCTTGCTCAAGTTTCACATTTCAATTATCTTTACAATATCTTTTAAAATGTGCATTAAAAATATACATTGTTTTTCCTTAACGTTTTTCATTTTTCGAAAACCTACCTGAGTATTATCAAACATTCAGACTTTTAGCAAACTAATTCTTTTAAACATATAATGCAGAAAATTATCTCGTACAGAAAGTGTTGCGTGTATTGCTACATTTTTCCTTGTGAATAACTTAAAAGATTTTGATATGTATTAAAAAATTCCAGAATTAAATTTGGGTCAATTTACAACTCAGTATAGCTTAAAACTGATATAATTTGTGTGCTTGGAAATTTGCTGGACAAAACAAAATTGGTACTTTATAGTTTCAACTTGTATTCCTATAAATATGACTGGTTTGAATATTTTTCTATTATTTTATGTGCAGAGGATAACCAAGAACATCTGCAGTTGTATGAGAGAAGTTAAAAATCAGGGTCAGGGTGCCTAACTGTACAATTATGAATTATACTTAAAACAAGACTAATTCTGAGTTCATTTCTGATCCACAAATGTCATAATTTATTTAAAATAGTTTACTTAATTTAATATGACATTGTGTTCTACAAAAATTTGTGTGTATTCCAACATTGTGATTTTACTTGGCAATTTCAAATTATCTACCTCAGCTATATATTTATATTTTCCCTGTCCCAATCATGTTGATGAAAGATAATATATTCTATTTATTTTATGGGGCTTCCCAGGTGGTTCAGTGGTAAGAATCTGCCTGCAATGCAGGAGGTGCAGGATGCATGGGTCGATCCCTGGGTCAGGAAGATCCCCTGGAAGAGGAAATGGCAACCCCCTCCATTATTCTTGCTTGAAAAATTCCAAGGACAGAGGAGCCTGGCAGGCTACAGTGCATTGGGTCACAAAGAGTCAGGCTCAGCTGAGTACATACACATATGCATTTATTTTATATTCTTAAATAGAACAAAACCTGAAGGATTTTCAGTGGGGCATATCAATTTCCAGTTCTTTTGTTATTAAGGCACCAACTTACTCAGCATGGACTCTGCTATGTAAAACAAAGAAGACCCAGCAGATCAGGCCCTGTGCCACCTAGCGAGGCCCATATAGACATGAGAGAATTCCTCCCTCCACTCCATGGCTCAGCTACGAACTCTGTGCTTTGGCTGATCAGTCTTCCCCAGTGGTCACCAGAAGGACTGGAGAACACAATTGGGAAATGCAGAGACTTAGTACACACTCTGTGGGACAAAATTGTTCACTGAGAACTGGGAGATGACAAGCAGCTGGCTCTCACTTACTGTGAAGACTCTTCTGAGTTGCAGTGATCTCTCACCAGGCTGTGCATTCTCAGAGAGCAGTCTCTAACTTAGTAGTGTATGAAATAGAACTTCTTCCCTTTTTTCTTAACTCACTACCCATCTTCCCTCATCTTTTGTCACTTTGAGCCCATACTCCCAATAGACTGTAGAGTTTCCAGAATCTGTTTTTGAGATTTCTCAGGCCATGATTGTTGGTCACATCATAATTACTCCTTTGCATATTCCTCAGGTTTTTTTTTCTTTTGGACATTAGCACCCAATATTTGCAAAATTACAACCCGGGTTATATCCAACTCTGTCTGCCCTAAACCTAAACTTCTGCCATTAAATATAGTGGAAAAATGCATGAGACAAGCTTAATTTCTAACTTAAATTTGAAATCTATGCCTGTGAACCTAATTTGGGATAAAAAAATCTTGCCTTTGCATCTGTTATATAATCCAGATGTAGAATACAAATTTATGGCTACCAGGAGGTAAAAGGGATAGGGATAATCTAGAAGATTGGAATTAGACATACTAGTCTAATTTATACACAGACACACGACTATGTATAAAACCGATAACTAATTAAGGATCTGCCTTGTAGTACAGGGAACTCTATTCAATACTCTCTACTTGCCTATATGGGAAAAGAATTTTTTAAAAAGTGGATATATGTATATGTATAAAGATTCATTTTGCTATACACTTGAAACTAACACAGCATTATAGATCAACTATACTCCAGTAAAGATTAAAAAAAAATAAAATCAGTCCCTCACATATATACTAAATCTCATTCTTCCTCATCTTCTTATTAACAGACATTGTCCCAGCAAACCTCCTTGTTATTTCCTATATCATCATTATTTTTTCATAAGTTTTCTGGATGTTTTCTATCAGTCTGAAAACATTATGTCCCATTTTAAAAAAAAAATGGACAGAAAATACTTCTTTGATTCTTTTTACTCTCTGGATATGATCTTGTTTCTTTTAATGTAAAATATGCCTCTATATCCTTTTTTTCCAGCTGCTCTTTAATGCATTCCAATCAGATTTATCATCCAACTGAAACTATTCTTGACTAGATCAGCAATAACCATAAAGTTGCTAAATCTAATAAGCAATCACATCTCACCATTGTACTTTACCTAAAGAGCAGAAAAAAAAAACTTAATTGTTTTTTAAACCTGGCTTTCAGGACATCAGACTCTCTTTGTTTTCATTCTGTCACATTGATGGCTTCATCTTAGTCTTTTTTGAGTGTTTCTTCTCTCCACTCTTAACAGTGAAATCATAAGTTAATAAGTCCACAAAGGCTCAATCATTGACTTTTTTTTTTGAACTACACTCATTTCTTTGACTATTTTGACTAGAGTCTATCTGGTTTTAGTTGCAATACATTCTGTATGATGAGTAATCTGCTATTTATAACTCCAGCCTAGTATTTTCTAGCAAAAACTCCCTATTTGTTGATAACTTTATTATCATCTCCTGTTGGCCATGTGATAGAGATCTCTAACTAAATATGACCAAAACTAAACTCTTGTTCTTCTTGAAAGCAATGTCATCCATATTCTCTTCTATAATCATTAATGACAACTCCATAATTTCAGTTGGTTAGTTCGGAATTGCAGTTATTCTCTATTCTCTTTTTTTCACACCACGTATGAAGTGAATTAAATGCCCTTGTTTTTGTTTTTGCAATAATATGTTCTGTAAAACTGCCAAAAACATTTAATTATAAAATAGTGAACCATTGCTTCTAGGGAAATTACAGAGTTAAGTTCTTATAAGCCTCTGGTCATAACATTTTTGCCCACTGATCAACGAATTACATGGTTTTATGTGTGTTTCTGTTTAAAGATACCTTATTTAATATATATTCATTAATATATTATTTAATATTGATTCATTAACATTGAAATTGGGCCAACAGCACAAAAACTCATGACTGACCATCATTTACCTAATACTCCTATTTTCTCCAAACAGTACATCTTAGCCTTCTTACACTTTAGGAACTCTAGATAGCCTTCAGAGCCACACTTGGTGGCCAGTTTGAGAGCAAGATTACAAGCAAGAAGTTCAAAATGTGATAACTGTGGCACTAAAAAGATGGTGAAAATAAGACCTGTTTATAGTATGATAATTGAAACAAGAAAGCAGAGCATTGCCTAATTTGACCTCAGGTAGAAACATGCATATGGGCAACTGTAACTTTGTGCAGCTCTGAGCAGGTCCACAAATGATGGAAAAAGTATCCTTTGCATTATTTGAACGCTGCGAACAAATTTTAGTTGGTAGGGAATTTTGTAAATATGGAATCTATGAATAGTGAGATATATCATATTTTTAAATGGCACTTTCCAAAAAGAACTAGAATGTGAGCATTTATCACTAGGTCAAATTATGATACTGTTCCTCCAGTATTATTCAAATAGACTCCTTTAATGTTTTCCATGCTTCTGTCCTTGCTCCTATACTGTCTACTCTCAATATTGCCCATACATAATATGTTAGAGAGAAAGAGAGGAGGAAGGGAAGGCTGGGAAGGAAAAGGGAAGGAAGGGAGGAAGGGAGGGAAGGAGGAAGCAAGAAAGAGAAAGAAAGAAAAGGAAAAACAGGGAAAGAATGAACCACTGCTAGTTACTATGGTAGGGCATTCCAATTCTAGAGATGTTGAAACTTGGGGAAAGTGTGTTTCTTAGAACTGATGAAATCCTGTATATGTTCTTTACTTTAATACAAAAGCTTAAATACAACAAAATCAAAAGGATACACAATGGGTTCATTTTTTCTATCGAGCTACCAGTGTAAAATTCACTTTGATTATCATGATCTAAGAAAGCATGTTTTCCCATGACATTACCATATGATGCTTACAATTATTTCAAATGTTCTAATTACTAGTGGAGTCTCTGACTTTCCTTATGTTTTTACGGGAGTGTAGAATTTAAAAATTTATCAATTGTTTCTATGGAAATACATTTTTTCTCATAAGTATGTTTTGAAACTGCTGTTTGTAGCTATGTCTTACTCTTGTTCTTTATCTATCTGACTTGAGGGTTCTGTGTCTTTTTTTGTCTTTATTCTCTTTACAGAAATAATTGTAGGTATATAAAATGTTATCTTTGAAAACATATTTGAGAAAAATTACTTTCTACTTAAAATAGGATTCAGTAATGTTATCACCAAAACAAAGATTCTGTTTAATGCCTGTTTGGTAGCAGTAGCTTCTGGATTACCTGCTGTCAGAAGTTCTTGGCCAAGTATTATATCTACTGTACAATTAGTCCTTACTCCTAAGGCAATCTGAGTTGTGGCAGAACTCACGTATATAATTCATATGTGATCATTTAGTGAAACAAGTTAGATTTCATTTTTAGTGCCAGTTTATGTCAAATATTATTTCCAATTACATCCCATAATTTCTATGAGGTTTTAACTGTGATTAACTCCAAATTACTAATTTTAATGAAGGCAAATTAGTCTTCAGAGCTTAACATAGAAAGTCCCAAGAAATGGGTTTCAACTGAATGCAAGAGGCAGAAGGCAAATTTTAGTAGCAATAAATCAATTGATAGAAATACAACTCCAAGTCAGTTAAAGTCAAATAGTAACCTACTTAAATTTCCATAGAGGTTAATAGACTTCTTGTCTAGAAATTATCTCTTTTAGAAACAAAACTCATTTTATATGACAGAAACAGAATCTAAGTTGCCTGAACTTCCTTGCTTTCTTATCTCTCATCTTCCCCTTCCTTTTCTCTCTCCCTTCCTCCCTTGTGAACTTGCTTCTTTTATATGTTCCTTCCTTTTCTTTTTTAATGTTTTTATAGTGATTAAATGCACATGCTGTAGAACCAGAGAGCTTTGGTTACATTCTAGTGTAAACATTTAATATTTGATCTTGGCCAGACTGTGAATTTTCTTGTTCCTCGGTTTCCTAACATGCTGTTTAATAGTGATCTCTCTCTCAAGAGTTTGTTAGCATTTTCAGCATTAACACAAATAAAGAGCAAAACAAAAATCTTGGCACATAGTAACTGCCCAGTTAATGGTAACTAAGCATTTCACCATAGCAGATATCTTTATTCAATTTATCATTTGCATGTAAATTACTATGTTAAATTATATGATAAATTTATGCATTAAATGGTTCATGCTACTTAGTCTTTGGTTTAATTTTTCATAATTTTGTACTTTAACAAACAGTGATGCTGAAAATATTAAATAAGCCAAAGTAATAAAATTTCTAGAGTAGGAAATGGCAATCCATTCCATTATTCTTGCCTGGATAATTCCATAGACAGAGAAGCTTGGTGGGCTACAGACCATGGGAATGCAAAGAGTCAAACATGACTGAATGGCTGAGCGCAATAAAATTTCCTAGTTGTATCAGCCTATTAAATATGCTAATAATAACAATAAATATTAAATACTTACAATATGACAAAAACCATATTAAGTGCTTTAAGTGAATTTTCTAATTAAATCTTAACAACCATATGGTGAGGTCAGTATTAAACACACTGCTTGAGGATACAAGCAGAACTTTTTTTCTAAGTGATTTTAATTACTTTCTTATCTTCAAATATATGTATATTTTGTATAATAGGCTCCAGTTTCATCCACCTCATTAGAACTGATTCATGTCAATGTATGGCAAAACAAATACAATATTGTAAAGTTAAAAAATAGATAAATAAACTAATTTAAAATAAAAAATAAAATAAAAAGAAAATTGATTAAAATATATATATATTATATATATATATATATATAATATTTTTAAAGTACCATCTCTACTTCAAATTCTCCTTGGAATAATTCATTGCATTATGTAAGTATAAACTCAAAAATAAATTTCTCAGTTCTACTTAGCTGACAGGTGTTCCAAATACAGTTTTCTGTAGTACTCAGAAAACAGGCAAAATAGTAATTGACAATGGCCCCTAAATGGCTAGATTGTAATTATTGTGCTCTTAGTATATGTTAAAGTGAGTGAAAGTCGCTCAGTCATGTCTGACTCTCTGTGACCCCATGGACTATACAGTCCATGGAATTTTCTAGGCCAGAATACTGGAGTGGGTAACCTTTCCCTTCTACAGGGGATCTTCCAAACCCAAGGATCGAACCCAGGTCTCCCGCACTGCAGGCAGATTCTTTACCAGCTGAGCCACAAGGGAAGCCCTAGTATGTGTTAGGCACTCTATTAAAGTTTTGCCCATCCTTTCCTCTTAATTCCTGCCAGATTTCTGTGAAATAAGTCTTGTTATTTCCATTTTACCTAAAGGAAAGAAGTTCAAAGAATTTGAGTAATACTCCCAAAAGATGCACAGCTCAAAATAGTTCCAGGTCCATTTGATTTCAAAAGCTGTGATCTTAAGCGTGAGATATACCACCAGTTCCAGACTGAATTCCACAGAAACCAGAATGTAACACAAAATTATTTATGACCAATTTTTTAGAAAGCAAAAGAAAGTATTCAAGTTTGTGCATAACTGGGCAGCAGGCAGTTATGGTGGCATCTAATACGTCAGAGCCAATATAGAAGCCCCAAGATGCATATCAGCAGTCACGATGACAGATGTGAAGTAGGGCACCAATGTCACTGAAACCTATCAAAACACACAGGGCTGCTGCCTGGAGTCCATCAGTATCCAACGGCTCAAGGTGATGTGTACAAGGCGTCTGATAGACCCACTTTCATTTTACTGATGGTCTAAGCATTTCAGTTTTTAATTTGGATAAATCTTAATTGTCTGACATGTAGGTTTAGTGGTGGCCAACATAAATTGTAAACATGAAACTCGTAGGTTTATACAGCAAGAAAAAAGAATACTTCCAACATTCATAACTGGCTGTGAAGAAGTGCTTTACGTAATATAGGTATTCTGAATAGAGCAGAAAATCTTACTTGAATCTTCTCTTGAAAACCATTGTGTTATGTAAAAAAGTATCAACATTAAATTATAAAATTTACCTGGTATTATAAGAAAAAAGAGATCTAAGGAAGATATGGTTTTTTCTTGGGTAATGGTGGCAACAATATAGGCTACCTAATTCAATTCATAATTTTTCTGTTGGTAATTAAGGAAATCTCAAAATTAAAAAAGAGGAAGAATGCAGATATTGGTCTTTTACTGATACTGTTGGCTCATCTTTCTGGTTTTTTTTTTTTTTTTTTTTGACAAATGTGATAGAAAGTAGGGAACTAGAGCCAGGCAAATTTTAAAAAGTGGACTCAGACATATGTTACTGCTGAATTTTCTTCCAGTTAACAAAATAATGAGAAAATATAAATTGCCCATGAATCTAGGAAATATGAATATATCCTGAGCTCTCACTCTATGCTTAGCCACTAGAGAATCTACAGAATTTGTAGTTACAATATAATATGCATCTGTGAGAGTTATTTCATGAGGATGTTATTTATCAGCTATTTTATGATTATGCTTTAGAAATCAGATCTCATTAATTATTTCTAAACAAATGATAGATTTTTTATGTGAATGAAAGTTTGCTTTCCAAATTACTGATGTCAGAATTTCTATCTTAAAGTATGATGAACTCTTTTTTTGGCAAGGAAGTATAACTTTTCATTTTATTATTACATTTAAAAGTGTCACTTTGTATTTGCCCATATTACACATATGAAATGTTTGAATAATGCAGTTCTGGAAGCATTCTCTAAATCCCTGTGAACTAAATTACTAAATAATAGATTGGTAAATTAAATAGGAATGATAAAGACAGAGACATAAAGTAATAATACAAATTTAAATATAGTATCTAAAATGTTAGTAAAATAGGTATCTTTAAGTTTTGTCTTTCCAATAATTTATGTTGTTGATTATTCATAGTAAGTTTTGGGTTTGATTAAATTGTATTAAAGAATTCTTAATATCTACAATATTTGCTTTATCATATTACTGTTTTACTCTGTACTAAAACTTTAGAGTATTTATTAAACTTTATGTAGAAAAATCAGGGGCTCAAAAGTTTCAGTTCAGTTCAGTTCAGTCTCTCAGTCATGTCCAACTCTTTGCAACCCCATGGACTGCAGCACGCCAGGCCTCCCTGTCCATCACCAACTCTCGGAGTTGACTCAAACTCATGTCCATTGAGTCGGTGATGCCATCCAACCATCTCATCCTCTGTCGTCCACTTCTTCTCCTGCCTTCAATCTTTTTCAGCATCAGGGTCTTTTCAAAAGAGTCAGCTCTTAGCTTCAGGTGGCCAAAGTACTGGAGTTTCAGCTTCAACATCTGTCCTTCCAATGAAGATTCAGTACTGATCTCCTTTAGGATGGACTGGTTGGATCTCCTTGCAGTCCAAGGGATTCTCAAGAGTCTTCTCCAACACCACAGTTCAAAAGCATCAATTCTTTGGCTCTCAGCTTTCTTTATAGACCAACTCTCACATCCATACATGACTAGTGGAAAAGCCATGGCCTTGACTAGACAGAATTTGTTGGCAAAGTAATGTCTCTGCTTTTTAATATGCTGTCTAGGTTGGTCATAACTTATCTTCCAAGGAGTAAGGGTCGTTTCATTTCATAGCTGCAGTCACCATCTGCAGTGATTTTGGAGCCCAAAAAAATAAAGTTTGTCACTGTTTCCCCATCTATTTGGCATGAAGTGATGGAACCAGATGCCATGATCTTAGTTTTCTGAATGTTGGGCTTTAAGCCAACTTGTTCACTCTCCTCTTTCACTTTCATCAAGAGGCTCTTTACTTCTTCTTCACTTTCTGCCATAAGGGTGGTGTCATCTGCATATCTGAGGTTATTGATATTTCTCCCAACAATCTTGATTATAGCTTGTTCTTCATCCAGCCCAGCATTTCTCATGATGTACTCTGCATATAAGTTGAATAAGCAGGGTGATAATATACAGCTTGACATACTCCTTTTCCTTTTTGGAACCAGTCTGTTGTTCCATATCCAGCTATAACTGTTGCTTCCTGATTTGCATACAGGTTTCTCAAGCGGCGGGTCAGGTGGTCTGGTATTCCCATCTCTTTCAGAATTTTCCATAGTTTGTTGTGGTCCACACAGTCAAAGGCTTTGGCATAGTCAATAAAGCAGAAATAGATGTTTTTCTGGAACTCTCTTGCTTTTTCAATGATCCAGAGAATGTTGGCAATTTGATCTCTGGTTCCTCTGCCTTTTCTAAAACCAACTTGAATGTCTGGAAGTTCATGATTCACATATTGTTGAAGCCTAGCTTGGAGAATTTTGAGCATTACTTTGCTAGCATGTGAGATGAGTGCGGTTGTGTGGTAGTTTGAGCATTCTTTGGCATTGCCTTACTTAGGGATTGGAATGAAAACTGATCTTTTCCAGTCCTGTGGCTACTGCTCAGTTTTCCAAATTTGCTGGCGTATTGAGTGCAGCACTTTCACAGCATCATCTTTCAGTATTTGAAATAGCTCAACTGGAATTCCATCACTTCCACTAGCTTTATTCATAGTGATGCTTCCTAAGGCCCACTTGACTTCACATTCCAGGATGTCTGGCTCTAGGTGAGTGATCACACCATCGTGATTATTTGGGTCGTGAAAATGTTTTTTGTATAGTTCTTCTGTGTATTCTTGTCACCCCTTCTTACTATCTTCTGCTTCTGTTAGGTCCATACCATTTCTCTCCTTTATCAAGCCCATCTTTGCAAGAAATGTTCCCTTGGTATCTCTAATTTTCTTGAAGAGATCTCTAGTCTTTCCCATTCTATTGTTTTCCTCTTTTGCTTTGTCCTGATCACTTCGGAAGGCTTTCTTATCTCTCCTTGCTATTCTTTGGATCTCTGCATTCAAATGGGTATATCTTTCCTTTTCTCCTATGCTTTTAGCTTCTCTTCTTTTCACAGCTATTTGTAAGGCCTCCTCAGACAGCCATTTTGCTGTCTGCCGCAGGGACAGGGTCTCTAGGTGTGGATATTGCATAAGTCCTTTTGGAGGAGGTCACCATTGACCCTACCATGGAGCTGCCAGAACTTGCATAGGACTGGGAAATAGACTCTTGGAGGGCACAACAGAACCTGTGCACCAGGACCCAGGAGAAAGGAACAGTGACCCCACAGGAGACTTGCCTGTGGGTGTCCGGGAGCCTCCGGCAAGTGTGTGAGGTTGGGGGCACCCACTGTAGCAGTGCTTGCATGGGATCTTTTAAGGGAGGTCACCATTATCCTCATTACCTCCACCACAGTTTAGCCCCAGGTAAATAGCAGGGAAGGAGCACAGGTCCACCCATCAACAGAAAATTGGATTGAAGGTTTACTGAGCATGGCCCCACCCATCAAAACAAGACCCAGTTTCCCCCTCAGTCAGTCTCTCCCATAAGGAAGCTTCCATAAGCCTCTTATCCTTTTCCATCAGAGGGCAGACAGAGTGAAAACCACAATCACAGAAAACTAACCAATCAAAAGTTTAAGGGATATTTACAGTGGTATATATTTAATAAATGGTACAACTAGGTCCTTTGACTCCAAACACCATTAACTTCACTATGTAGCACAAGCTAAGATTACGCTGTACTCATGTGGCAGCTTTCTATAGAACAAGTTGCTTTATTCTCCTTGAGGTTATGTTTTCAGCAAGTAAAACTCATAAATACAGAGACAAAAGAATTACAACAAAAACCAAGTCTGTGCTAAGCCCTTAGAGGAATTTGTCATAAAATACACACACAGAGACATGTGCACTCACACGCACACACACACACACACTTCAAATAAAAAGAGCCTAAGCCCTGAACAAGTTTACAGTATTGTAGAAACAGCCAACAAAGTACACTGGAATTGTGTGTGACTTGCATGCAGACTTATAAGAATGCAAAATACTAACATCCAAAGAAAATCTACATGGATCAGATGGATTAAAGATGGCATGGTGGAGGTGATAACATGCAGATTGGGAATGAGTAAGAAGTTGCTGAGTCAGTAGAAAAGAAGTGGGATGAGTCAAGGGTGCTCAGTTGTGTCCAAGTCTTTGCAACTCTTTGGACCGTAGTCTGCCAGGCTCCTCTGTCGATGGGAATTTTCCGACAACAATACTGGAATAGGTTGCCATTTCCTCCTCCAAGGGATCTTACTGACCCAGGGGTTTAACCTTTGTCTCATGTCTGTTGCATTGGTAGGTGGGTTCTTTACCACTAGCACCACCTGGGAAGCCCTAAGTAGAAACAAACAAACAAAATACACATGTTCTAGGTCAAGGGTAGAAAACAACAACAACAACAAAACAAGTGTTCGAGATTAATGGAAGAAAAGATGCAGACTCATTATCAGTGGGAGAAGGCAATGGCACCCCACTCCAGTACTCTTGCCTGGAAAATCCCATGGACAGAGGAGCCTGGTAGGCTGCAGTCCATGGGGTCGCAAAAAGTCGGACACGACTGAGCGACTTCACTTTCACTTTTCACTTTCGTGCATTGGAGAAGGAAATGGCAACCCACTCCAGTGTTCTTGCCTGGAGAATCCCAGGGACGGCGTAGCCTGGTGGGCTGCCGTCTATGGGGTCACACAGAGTTGGACATGACTGAAGCGACTTAGCAGCAGCAGCAGCATCAGCATTGTCAGTGGCAGCAAAATCATTTAAAAAAAAATTTATTGGAGTATAGTTTATTTACAGTGTTGTATCAGTTTCAGATGTATAGCAAAGTGAATCAGCTATATATTATACATATATCTAGTCTTTTTAATATTCTTTACCCATAATATTCTTTACCCATACCCATTAGAGATTATTGAGTAGAGTTCTCTGTGCTATACAGTAGGTCCTTATTAGTTATCTATTTTATATATAATAGTTTGTATACGTGATTTTGCAGCACATGGATGGGCCTAGAGGTTGTCATACTGAGTAAAGAAAGTCAAAGAAAGATAAAGATCATGGTATTTCTGTGAAAAGAAAAAAAAATGGTACAAATGAAATTACAAAACAGAAATAAAGTCACAGATAACAAACTTAGGATTACCAGGAACTAAGGGAGTAAAGTATACATTGAGAGTAATATCGTTTAAGTAGAGAAGGGACCTGTCAGATATACACTTTCACTAAGACCAAGGAACTGAGGATTGACTACTGATAATTCAGAGGAAGTAATAATACAAAGCTCTCCTGTGGTAGGAGTAGTATAAAAGTAGACTATCATCTGGGCCTAAGATCTAGGTCTCATTAACTAATTATAATAAAATCACATATTTTAAACTCTTTTACATATATTAATTCATAGTATTTATTCCTTATTACAACCCTGTGATTAGGCACCCTTAGTGCCTTTCCCTTGTGAGAAAACTGAGTCGCAGTGTTTAAATAACTTACAGAGATACCTCCCATTTATGAGGGAGACACAGAAATTCTAACTCAGGAGGCTGGCTCCAAAGTCTATGCTCTCAACTCCTATGCTGCTCTGCTTCTTAGATGCTTGGTAGCTTCCAGAGAAGAGGGTGGCTGTTCCACACTAGGAAAGTCACACAGTTTCTTGAGTGTCAGTTGCCTTGAATATACAAGTGGGCATGAACATAATTATTTACCTGACCATTCTGTATTTTAAGACTGGGGGACACTGTATTATAATAAAAATTAGACTTTACTAATAAAGAGATAGTTTACTAATGTACTGTTTTTATATAGTCATTTAAAAAATATCTCAAGCACGCACTGCTATAGATTCGTCCAGCTCAAGCCCTACACATTCTAAGAAGATATTCTTTCTCTTTTTGCTACCAAATTTCAAGCCCTTCAAAAGATTCCTTAGTAGCACTCATTGGAAATTCAGTTGTAAACCTCCTTTATCATACTTACTTTTTATAGGCAAGTTTTTATTTATAAAGCTTAATTATAATTCCCTTGAAAGCTTAAAATTTAATTTTTGTTACTGAGTCTCTTAAACAAAACATTAAACATTAAACTGGATCTTCATTAGAGATCCAGTATGTATTTGTTCATAAAAATTTTAAACAATTCATTTTATTAACAGTGTAATTTACTGTATAGACAGGAGAAATAACTGGAGCTTCACCAGTCAACACATTGGGCACTTAAGGAAATTCTTTCTGTTGATGATGTGCTGCTGCTGCAGCTGCTGCTAAATCGCTTCAGTCGCGTCTGACTTTGTGCGACCCCATAGACAGCAGCCCATCAGGCTCCCCCGTCCCTGGGATCCTCCAGGCAAGAACACTGGAGTGGGTTGACATTTCCTTCTCCAATGCGTGAAAGTGAAAAGTGAAAGTGAAGTCGCTCAGTCATGTCTGACTCTTCGCGACCCCATGGACTGCAGCCTACCAGGCTCCTCTGTCCATGGGATTTTCCAGGCAAGAGTACTGGAGTAGGTGCCATTGCCTTCTCCAGATGATGTGCTAGTAGATGATAAATGTTATTGATAGATATTACTCTATCAATGTCTTTGATTATTCACATCTACATGTGAATGTGTGTATGTTTGGGTTGATGTATCTAAATTATGTGTCTATGTCTGTGCAGGCATGTATGCTCAGCTGCTTCAGTCATGTCTGACTCTGCAGTCCTATGGCGCTGCCAGTCTCCTGCAGCCTGCCAATCTCCTCTGTCCATAGGATTCTCCAGGCCAGAATACTGGAGTGGGTTGCCATGACCTCCTCCAGGGGATTGTCCTGGCCTAGGGATCAAACCCACATCTCCTGCAATGCAGGCAGATTCTTTTACTGCTGAGCCACTGGGGAAGCCCAATCTATCTCTGTGGCAGCAGGTAAATAATAATGATAGACTAAGCCAATACTTCCTGTCCAAATCACATTTCTCTCCCTCTTTCTCTCTCACATATATGTATGTGCACACACAATATTTCAGGTAGAAAGTAAATCATTTATAGTACTATGTAACAAAGTTTCCATCATTTCTTTAATTCAAATGACCCAATTTGTGATGACAAAGGAAAACACAGCATAAAACATGAAAGAAACAATGTATAGTATAGTATATATTTTTTAAGAATCTTAAAAATCAGAGTCTAAGGATATAGAGTGTGGTGATAAGGATTCTCCTCAGAGCAACAGGACTAAAAGATTTTCTCATCCCTGCTTGGCACACACCAGAGGCAGCAGCCACTTCTGCTCACAGTTCAAGTTCTGGGACTCATAGGTAGAAAGTGTTCCATGTGGCTACTACCCCTGCAACACTCCGAGCTATCTAAAGTTCCAAGCAAACTACACTGGTTTATATACACACAGAACTTGCCTACTATGTTTATTATACAAATTATGGATTTTAGAAAAAACATTTCTTTAGAATAAATTGATAAAAATTAGATGAGCTATGTAAAATGTTTATATTATTGACTTTTTGAAAATGTTGATTTATTACTTTTCCTCACCATGAATTTATGCAACATAAATAATAGACTCATTGCAATGAAGAATTTTTCACACATGCTACAGAGAATATTTTCCAGTAATTTTACTCATCAGATATATAATTAAACCTAGCAATAGTATAATCAACCAGAATCTTGAATCAATTACACATGACAACTTTGCTTTTCTCCCAGTGCATGCATAAAGCTACCATTTAATATCAATAATATTTGAAGTCCTTGGAAAAGCAACTGCTTTTAAAGGTTAAAAAAATTGCCTTTACTATTTTTCTAGTAATTTTTGTATAATTATAATAAATTCATGTAACTTAAGCATATGACACTTTTCTGGCAACTTAATTAAATTATTATGTGATAAATATTAATATAATCAAGTGTAATACCAAGAGACGTGTCCAATAAAATATATGGAAGTATTTGATTCTGTCATTCATGATATATTTCTTGATTAAATAAATCAAGGAAGTTAATCATAGAATGATGTATATTTTAGTAATACTCATTAGGGATAAATATTGTTTATAAATTTTAGATAACTTAAAACTTTAGAAATTTTATCTTCAACCACTTGAATATCCATAAAGTTGGAGAATCTGGGAATACAGATAGATACTTTTAAAGTTTTATTACTTATTTTTTACTTATTTTAAGACTTAGAAATAATCTGCAGGATCATAATTATTAACACTAACTTGGTAATTTTTTTAATTCTTTGTCATACCAAGACAAATATGTAAGATGTTAACCTACTTCATTTTTGTCTTAAACAAAATGATTCTAAATTATGACACTGCTTTTATTTTGCTTTCTAGAATCAATTCAATACAATAAATATTTATTTAATATATTTCTATAATTATTATTTATATCTCAAGATCTTTCACTTCAAGTGAAGTTTATTAAGTCCTTGATATGATAAACATATATGTGAGTTAGATATGACGAGACTGTGCATAATATCATATTGTCGATCTCAGGTTGACCAGCATGCAAACACTTACACACACTATACACATACAGACATGCAAAACCATTAGCACTAACAAATATCTGCAAATATCCAACTCTAGAAACAGTTTATGTGATTTATTCTGTTAAGTTATTTTAAGTCAGGCTATTGCCAGGGCCACAAATTAGATATATATTATTTTTACATATTTTTATCTTTTTCAAATTTAAATCTTCTGCTAGAACATAATATATAAATAAACTAATAGATACATGATGCATAAATAATACGATTTCTCATAAGATCTGTTTAACTCAGGACTCTGGTTTTGAGTGTGTCAGATGTTCCCTTCCATCACTGCATGTCTTTACAGTGGCTCCAATGGAAAGCAATTTGAAAAGTGGGCCTTCTTTTTTTAACTAACTCATAATATATTTCTAGTTTCACATTTTTAAAGAAGATGTTACCTGTGATGAGAAAAAGAGTCTACAGTTTAAAAACAAAACTGAGAAACTATGACTATATATCCAATTGTTATAATGATACATGTAAAATTTATTCTCTTACTTTATAAATATTATATATACAGAAAGAATATTAATTACCAACACAGAATGATTGATAGATTTAGTCATATTCTTTTTACCAAATACTCTGGGCATAAAGTTTTTTGTTAAATACTTAATTTTGGTATGGAAAAAAACAATCTATTTCTGACAGTTCTGAATTTATATCTGTAACTGATCAATGACTAGCTATGTCAGCTTATGAAGTAACAACACTTAATAAATATTTTAAAATTTATACTATCATGACTACCTTAACATATTTATGGTTTATGAAGTTTAGATGAAATAACACTGGTTTATGCTTGTCTTGGTATAATTATTGATAACAGCTCTTTCCATTCTGAAAAGTGTCCTGGTTTGTAGGGTAAATTATACAGTAACCTTACAGATTTTAGTGTGTAAATAGTATTGTATGATTATTGCTCTGATACATGCATGGGGAGGATAATTCCAAGCCCAGAGATGGTGACTCTATAGGAGATTTTAGCAGAATTATTAGATTTCTAAGAGGTGATAGTAATTCGCAGTTTCTTAAAGGATGTCGAGGGCAATGGAAACAAGTCATTTAGGTATTATGTGAGAAAAAGATTGTGTGCTCAAGTCAACAGTTCTTGGAAAATAGGAAAACACATTGGGAGCAGGGCAAAATGCATTAGGCTAAACAATAAAGTGTGCTTGTGCAGCACAATATGCTGCATGTTGAAACTTACAAGGAAGCATGGAAAATTTTAGTTAGAATTGTAGCTGAAAACAGTATGTCCTGTTGGTTCCACCTCCCAAGCCTCTCTGGTTATGTCTCTCCATCTCACACTAATAAAGTCTAAGCCCCAGCCACTGTTACATTACTGAGACCACCACCAGCCTCTTAACTATTGGCCCTCTTCTCTGCACTCCTGCCCCATAAGGCAGCCTGGGTCCTGATGTAACATGTAAAGCAGTCATCCCTCTGCTAAAACCTTCCAATGGATTAGTTGTAGAAACAAAACAAAACAAAACAAAAAACCTCTCAATTGTTTCTATATGGTCTGCCCCCTGTTAACCACTCCAACTTCATTTACCTCTAGTCTTTCATTTTTCTCATAGTACCTAGTACTACATAAATAACTTTTTAAAAAAATGTTTAGCAATTTCTCCTCACAATAAATCTCCAAAAGAATAATCTTATGTCATTCATCATGATACCCAAAATATGTAAAATTTTGTTGTTGTTTAGTTGCTAAGTTGTGTTTGACTCCTTGCAATCCTATGGACTGTAGCATGACAGGGTCCTCTGTCCAGAGAATTCTTTTCCAGGCAAGAATACTTGAAGGGGTTGCCATTCCTTCTCCAGGGGATCTTCCAAATCCAGGGATCCAACCTATGTCTCCTGTGGCTGCTGCACTGGCAGATGGATTCTTTATCACTGAGCCATCAGGGAAGCCCAATATGTAAAATATTGGAATGTAATAAGAATCCAAAGAATGAAGATGTGGAATTGATTATTTAAGTTGTACAATATGATTACCATGTCAATAATGGAGGAAGATTATTAAATATACTTTAAATACTTTCTGTGTTTTCTGTAATGTTTATAAAATTCCATAAATATGGATGTACAAATACATATTTGGGCTTTCCTGGTAGCTCAGATGGTAAAGAATCTGCCAGCAATGTGGGAAAGCCAAGTTTGATCACTGGATTGGGAAGATCGCATGGAGAAGGGCATGGCCACCCCCTCCAGTATTCTTGCCTAAAGAATCCCATGGACAGAGGAGTCTGGAGGGCTATAGTCCATGGGATCACAAATAGTCAGATAGGACTGAGCAACTTTCACTCACTCACAATACATATTTAACAGTAAATATAAGATTCTTACATGCATTGACTTTTACCGTTTCTTTAGTATTTCTCTTCTTGCCAGTGTCTGTGTATGTGTGTGTGTGTGTATGGGCTTGTATGGGTATGTTTAGAGTGAGACAGAGAAGTTGGCTGGAGATCAAACTTGAAATTTTTTAAAAATATGAAAACTATATATATACATGATGTCTAATAATTTTAGGCATGCAGGTAAAAAGAAAACATTCTTCTACAGTTTACATATGCAATATTATGTCTTTCTATATAACGATTAAATAGTTTGTATATATCCATAATAGACATACGGATAAAAGCCTTCTGGAATCTCTTGCTTAGTCATATTAGTTTATATTTCAATTCAAAGTTTTTCAATGAAAAAGAGGAATTTGTATCAAAAGTCATAAACAATTTTTGCCTTTGATCCAGTAATTGTAACAACTCATTCTTCAGTGACTGAAGATGTATGAAAATATTTTGCTCAAAGATATATGTTTAAATGTAATTTTAATAAGCATGAAGACAGTCTCCAAATTTCTTAAATTTGCAGAAAGGTTAGATCTATTATAATACACCTAACAATGAAATATTATACATATATAGTACAAGGATTTATAAAACTATTTAATAAAATTGGAAAATATTTACAAAATGTATACTATATACGTTTATATTTTGATGTTTATGTATGTACATATTTATAAGTATCTAGAGAGAAAGAAATGTGAGACCAGGAAATAAATCTACAAAAAAGTCTATGAAATGCATATTTTAACCTCTCTAAATCATGGATGCATTTTATATTCAATGGGATTTTATAATCAGAGCCAGCCAGTTGGAGTCATGACATAGATGTGTGAAAATCTTCCTTAGCACCTTCTGGTAAAATCACAAAGCTGTCAACATTAAAAGCCACTTAAATTTCATGAAGTATGGTTTTGTGATTAGATCAAATTTTTTCTTTTCTTTTGTGCCTTTGCCCATATTTCAAAGAATTTGTATAACTTTTATTGTTGTTCGGTCGCTGTCATGTCCGACTCTTTGCGACCCCATGAACTGCAGCATGCCAGGCTTCCCTGTCCTTCACTATCTCCTGGAGCTTGCTCAAACTCATATCCACTGGGTGTGATGCCATACAACCATCTTATCCTCTGTTGCCCCCTCCCCTTCCTGTCCCCAGTCTTTCCCAGCATCAGGATCTTTTACAATAATCTTTGCATCAGGTGGCCAAAATATTGGAGCTTAAGCGTCAGCATCAGTCTTTCCAGTGACTATTCAGGGTTGATTTCCTTTAGGATTGACTGTTTTGATTTCCTTGCTATCCAAGGGACTTTCAAGTCACTAGTCTCTTTTCCATATTTTTCAAGCAATTTGTATAACAATTTGTACAACTTTTATAAATAAGAAGTATTGATTAATCCTGTTTAAAAAGAACATAAACAAAACAGTAAATTGTATTTTGGGAAATCAGAAAGAGGTAAAAGGAATTTCTCTGAAATACTGCCTTCTTTACTTCTTTACCTCCTTTAATTTTTGAGAAAGTTAGTTTTGTAGTGTAAACAGGTTTTTGAGTACAAATACAAATAAACTTGGTGTTAGGTTCAGATTCTAAATAACCCTTAGAATCTCTGACCTTGGTGAAATCACCACTATCGAGTCTTATATTGTGTTTTGATTTTTTGTTTGTATTAATCTATTAGGTTTGGGAAAGTTTGTAAATTAAACCACAGATGTGAAAATTTTTTAGAATTTTAATTTATAAGATCTCTAGGTTATTTATTTTGCATTATATTCATAATGACTGAGGTCACTAAAGTAAAGAAAAAAACTATTGGATATGTTCTCTTAATATGGAGATGTTATGAAAACCTATTTTAAAATGATTCCTGAGTCATCCAGACTTTGAAAAGTCAGTTTTGTTTACAGATTTTGTGGGATAATTTAAGGAACACAACATTTACCCATTTAAAGTGTACAGTTAAAATATTTTTACTAAATTTATAAAGTTGTGCAAGCTTTACCATGAGCATATCCTTCACTCCAAAAATTATCCTTCTGCCCCTAGAGGCAGTCAACCTTCAGTCTCTTTCAAACACCTTGGAAAACACTGGTCTGCTTTGTGTCTCTATACATGTGTTTTTCCTGTATGTTTCATATGAACGAATCATACCATATGTGGCTTCTTTAATGTTTTAAGTTAATACATGTTGTAGCATATATAATAAATTTCTTCCTTTTTCTTACTGAATGATATTTCATTCTATGCTTATACTAATTTTTTAAACCAAAATGTGGTAGATTTACGATATTATTTTAGTGTCAGGTGTAAAGAAGATTTGATATTTATATATATATTGTACAATATTTAAAATTTTTAAATATTGACTATATTCACTATTATTGTTGTTCAGTTGCTAAGTTGTGTTTGACTCTTTGAGAACCTTGTGGACTGTAGAATGCCAGGCTTCTCTGTACTCTATCTTCTTGAGTTTGACCAAGTTCATGATCATTGAGTTGGTGATGCTATCTAGCCATCTCATCTTTTGCCCCCTTTTGCTCCACCTTTGCCTTCAATCTTTCCCAGCATCGTGGTCTTTTCCAGTGGGTTGGCTGTTTGTATCAGGTGGCTGAAGTATGGGAGCCTCAGCTTCAGCAACAGTCCTTCCAATGCATATTCAGGGTTGATTTCCTTTAGGATTGACTGATTTTATCTCCTGGCAGTCCAAAGGACTCTCAAGAGTCTTCTCCAGCACCACAATTTGAAAGCATCAATTCTTCAGTGCTCAGCCTTCTTTATGGATCAACTTTCATATCCATATATGACTACCGGAAAAACCATGGCTTTGACTATACATGGCTTTGTTGGCCAAATTACTTCTCTCCTTTTAAGTAATGCTGTCTAGGTTTGTCACAGCTTTCCTTCCAAAGAGCAAACATCTTTTAATTTCATGGCTGCAGTCACCATCCACAGTAATACTGGAGCCCAAGAAAATAAAATCTATCACTGCTTCCAGTTTTTTCCTTTCTTTTGCCATGAGCTAATGGGACCAGATGCCATGGTTTTAGGTTTTAAAATGTTTTAAGCAAGCTTTTTCACTCTTCTGTTTCATTCTCATCAAGAGTCTCTTTAGTTCCTTTACATTTTCTGCTATCAGAGTGGTATCATCTGCATATCTGAGGCTGTTGATATTTCTCCAGGCAATCATGATTCCAACTTGTGATTCATCTAGCCAAGCATTTTGATTGATGTACTCTGCATAGAAGTTAGATAAGCAGGGTGATAATATACATCCTTGTCATAATCCTTTCCTAGTTTTACCAGTCAGTTGTTCATCTGTGTCTGATTCTGTTGCTTCTTAACCCACATACAGGTGTTTTAGGAGACAGGTAAGATGGTCTTGTACTCCCCTCACTTTAAGAATTTTCCAGTTTGTTGTGACTCACACAGTCAAAGTCTTTAGCATAGTCAATGAAACAGAACTAAACATTTTTCTTTCTGCATGATCCAACTAATGTTGGCAATTTGATCTCTACTTCCCTTGCCTCTTCAAAACCCAGCTTGCCCATCTGGAAATTCTTGGTTCATGTACTGCTGAAACTTAGCTTTAAGGATTCTGAGCATAACTTTACTAGCATGTGAAATGAACACAACTGTACAATAGTTTGAACAAGCTTAAGCATTGCCCTTCTTTTGATTGGATTGAAAAATGACTTTTCCAGTACTATGGCCACTGCTGAGTTTTCCAAATTTGCTGACATATTGAGTGCAGCATTTTAACGGCATCATCCTTTAGGATTTGAAATAGCTCAGCTGGAATTCCATCACCTCTGCTAACTTTGTTTGTAGTAATGCTTCCTAAGGCCCACTTGACTTCACCCTCCAGGATGTCTGGCTCTAGGTGAATGATCACACCTTTATGGTTAACTGGGTCATTAAGACATTTCTTGTATAGTTCGTCTGTGTATTCTTACCACCTCTTCTTAACCTCTTCTGTTTCTGTTAAGTCTTTATCATCTCTGCCCCTTATCATGCCCATCCTTGCATGAAATGTTCCCTTGATAGCCCCAATTTTCTTGAAGAAATCTCTGGTCTTTCTCATTCTATTGTTTTCCTCTATTTCTTTGCATTGTTCTCTTAAGAAGGCTTTCTTTTCTCTCCTTGCTGTTCTCTAGAATTCTGCTTTCAGATGGGTATATCTTTCCATTTCCTGTCAGCCTTTTACGTCTCTTCTTTTCACAGATATTTGCAAGGCCTCCTCAGAAAACCATTTTGCCTTTTTGCATTTATTTTTCTTTCGATACTTGTGGTCACTGCCTCCTGTACAATGTTATGAACCTCCATCCATAGTTCTTCAGGCACTCTTCTGTCAGATCTAATCTTTTGAGTCTTCATCAGCTCCACTGATTTTATTGTTTTCTCTACTTTCTTCAATTTAAGCCTGAATTTTGCAATAAGGAGTTCATGATCTGAGCCACAGTCAGCTCCAGGTCCTGTATTTAATGACTGTATAGAGCTTCTCCATCTTTGGCTGCAAAGAATATAGTCAGTCTGATTTCAGTATTGATCATCTGGTGATATCCATATGTAGAGTCATTCTTGGGTTGTTGGAAAAATGTATTTGCTCTTACTGTTACGTTATCTTGATAAAACTGTTCGTGTTTGCTCTGCTTCATCTCTTGCCTGCCTACTTTTGCATTCCCATCTCCTATAATGAAAAGGACATCCTTTTTGGTGTTAGTTCTAGAAGGTGTTATATGTCTTTATAGAATTGGTTAACTTCAGCTTCTTTGACATCAGCGATTGGGGCATAGACTTGGGTTACTGTGATGTTAAAAGGTTTGCCTTGCAAACAAACCAAAATCATTCTGTCATTTTAGAGACTGCACCCAAGTACTGCATTTAAGACTCTTTTGTTGACTATGAGAGCTACTTCATGTTTTCTAAGGAATCCTTTCCCACAGTAGTTGGTGTAATTGTCATCTGAATTAAATCTGCCCATTCCCGTCCATTTTAGTTCACTGATTCCTAAAATGTCGATGTTCAGTCTTGCCATCTCCTGCTTGAGCATGTCTAATTTACCCTGATTCATGCACCTAACATTTAAGGTTTCTATGTAATATTATTTTTTACAGCAGTGGACTTTGCTTTCACCATAAGACACATCCACAACTGAGCGTTGTTTCCTCTTTGGCCCAGCCACTTTATTCTTTCTGGAGTTATTCATAATTGCCGTCCTCTCTATCCCAGTAGCATATTGGACACCTTCCAACCTAGGGGCTTATCTTCCAGCCTCATATCTTTTTGCTTTTTCATACTGTTCATGGGGTTCTCCAGGAAAGAATACTGGAGTGGGTTGCCATTTCCTCCCCCAGTGGATCATGTTTTGTCAAAACTCATCACTATAACCTGTCCATCTTAGTGGCCCAGCATGGTGTGGCTCATGGTTTCTTTGAGTTATGCAAGCCCCTTCACCACAAGACTGTGGTCTGTATTCCCTATGCTGAATGATATATCTGTGTATCTTATTTAGTTTACACATAGTACACTATACCTCTTAATACTCTAGGTTTGTATTGCCCCTTCCCCTTCCCTGTTCCCTCTGGTAACCACTACTTTGTTCTCTGTATCATGAATCTCCTTCTGTTTTGTTATACCCATTCATTTCTTTTTTTTTAAGTTCCATGTATAAGTGATAATATGTAGTGTTTGTCTTTCTTTATCTGATTATTTCGCTACACATGATTCCTTCCAGGTCCATCCATGTTATTGCAAATGGCAAAATTTCATTCTCTTTTGTGGCTGAGTAATAGTCCATCATGTGTGTGTGTGTCTCTGTGTAAGTCTGTAGATAGGTTATGTATATTATAGATAGATAGAAAAGTAAATAAAACGCATCTTTTTTATCCATTCATCTGTTGATGGACTCTTAGTTTGCTTCCATGTCTTCATTTTTGTAAACGATGCTGCTATGAACATTGGGTGAATGTGTACTTTCAAACTGATGTTTTTGTTTTCTTTGGATATACACCTAGGAGTGGTATTGCTGGATCATATGGTAGTTCCATTTTTAGTTTTTTGAGGAACCTGCATAATGTTTTCCATAGTGCCTCACCAATTAATATTGCCACCAAGAGTGTAATAGGATTCCCTTTTCTCCACTGTGGACTTTAGTTGATAGCCATTCTGAGAGGTATGAGTGGGTATCTCATTGTGATTTTTATTTGAGTTTCTCTGATGATTAGTGTTACTGAAAATCTTTTCATATGGTGGTTGGCTATCTATATATCACCCTTTGAAAATATCTATTCAGAACTTCTGTTCATTCCTTGATTGCATTGTTTTGTTTTGTTTTTTGATCTTGAGTTGTATGGGCTGTTTATGTTATTTGGTTATTAACACCTCTAGGTCATATAATTTGCAAATATTTCTTCCCTTTCATTAGGTTGTATTTTCTTGTTGTTGATTTTTTTTTTGACTCTGCAAAAGCTTTTGAGAGTAATTAGGTCTCATTTGTTTGTTTTTGCTTCTGTCTTTTGTCTTACAAGACAGATCCAGAAAATATAGCTGCTATTTATGTCAAAGGGTATTCTGCCTTTCTGCTCGTTTCATGATTTCTGGTCTTACCTTTAGGTCTTTAATTCATTTTTAATTTATTTTTGTGTATGGAATGAGAAAACAGTTTAATAGTAGGCCTTTATTAATATCAATTTACCTTTTCTAACTAATTTTACTGCATCCCACTGATTCTAGAAATTTGTGTTTGCATTTTCATTTGTCTTGAGATATTTTCTGATTTCTATTTTTATTTCTTCATTGACCCATTGTTTTAGTAGCATGAAGTTTAGTCTTCAGATATTTGTGCATTTCCTATTTTTCTTATTCTGGTTGATTTCTAGTCTCATACCACTGTGATCAGAAAAAATGCTTTATATAATTTATATCTTTTAAAATTTGTTGAGACTTGTTTTGTGACCTGGCATGTGATCTGTTCTTGATCATGATAACATTCCGTGTGTGCTTGAAAAGAATGTATGTTCCGTTTTTGGACAGAATGTCCTGCAGATTTCTATTAAGTCCAACTGATCTATCATTCAAACTACTATTTCCTTATTGATTTTCTGTCTGAATGATTGCCTGTTAATGTAAGTAGGTTGATTAAAGTCCCTTACTAGTAATGACTGCAGCCATGAAATTAAAAGACACTTGCTGCTTGGAAGAAAAGCTATGACAAAACTAGGCAGTATATTTAAAAGTAGAGACATTACTTTGCCAACAAAGTTCTGTCTAGTCAAAGCTATGGTTTTTCCAGAAGGCATGTTTGAATGTGAGAGTTGGAACATAAAGAAGGCTGAGCACCAAAGAACTGATGCTTTTGAACTGTGGTGTTAGTGAGGACTCTTGAGAGACCCTTGGGATGCAAGGAGCTCAAACCAGTCAATCCTGAAGGAAATTGGTCCTGAATTGGAAGGACTGATGCTGAAGCTGAAGCTCCAGTACTTTGGCCACCTGATGCAAAGAGCTGACTCATTAGAAAAGACCCTGATGCTAGGAAATGTTGAAGGCAGAAAGAGAAGGGGACGACTAAGGATAAGATGGTTGGTTGGCACACTGACTCAATGGACATGAATTTGAGCAAGCTCTGGGAGATGAAGGATAGGGAAGTCTGGTGTGCTGCAGTCCATGGGGTCGCAAAGAGTTGTTATTTTAATAATCCAATCAGTGCAATGGATTAGAATAGGCATTCTCAATGGTCCTTGGGGCCATTATGGATCTACAAGACAATTTAAGGATAAAATTCTTTATCTAGTAATATAAAGTTGAAATTTCACACTTTCATTGTGTTAACACTTGTGCTGATGGCTCAAAATTTATAATAGATAATATCACAATCATTTCAGCATGAGTCAAAGCAGAGGCATTAAACTCTATGTGTAGTTATTGCTTTTTCCACTGCCTTAACTCCAATAAAAGTGAAGATAGATCTCTAACAGAATATTATTCATTCTTATTATTTAATGAAATCAAATAGGAAGTATGCATAAAGCACTTAAATTGAGTACTGAATTATGATGATTGCTTCAAGAAAGAAAACAGTATTTTGAGTTTTTACTTGAGGCATTTTTTTTCTTTTTAATGAAGTATAGTTTTGCTTAAACATGAAATATGATTATTTTGACTTTGGTAATTGACAGGTACTTTAAGAAAATGAGCAAGTGCGACTGACAGTTCAAGAAAAACAAATGACAGTATTTATTACCAATAATTAATTTTGAGCTATCTTCTAATGTGAGCTTGGCAACTGCAAACACTTAAAAACTTCTTTGATGCAATATGTAGTGATATTAGCAAAGGTGAATATTTTATATTTTATACTGTGTCAAAATTTGGAATATTTGCATAATCAGTGAATCAATATTTTCAGAATAAAGAATGCATGGCATTGTAAAACTATGCCTAGGTAAATGATTTACTCATAGTACAAGACAGATCACTTTAATGTAAAAGAGTACCAAAATTTATTGGTATGGATTTCAGATTCCATATTGCAAACAACTTTAAGGAACCTGTTAAATTTTGGTGAAAGTCAAATAACATCCTCAATACCAGTCATTCTTAACTTTACCAAGTACCTGTCAATAGTTAATTAGATCATACTTCAACCAAAAGAATATTTTGAATGCAGCAACATATATGAGAATCCCCCTGGTTTCTATTAAGACGGACATAAAAGAGATTTGCAAAAATATAAAATAGTACTGCCCTTTTCACTACTTTGTTTTACAAAATACAATTATTTTAATAAATTTCTGTTATTTATACTGTGACAATTATTCACAATAACTAGATTTATTATTGCTATTCTTAATTTTCATAAATAAAATTTTAAATTTATGTTTTAATATTAAACATGGGAGATAATGACAGATAAAACCTAAAAAAACAAAAGGTTTTATCGGTCCTCAATAAGTTTTAAGGGTGTAAAGTTGTACTGAGTGTAATACTTTTGAGAACTGTTCAATTACATGGATGGCAGTCAAATTTTTGTCCTGCCTCAATAAATTCACACATACCATGTCTAAATTAAATTCACACATATCATGTCTAAATTAAATCCCATAAACCATCACAAAACTTGCTACTTTTCAGTGATATCAATTTTCTGTCCCCTCACTTCAAATGTTGAAAAACTAAATATTTTTTAGTTCAGATTATTTAGCATTATATTTTATTATGATGATTACTATTTTATTCAGAGCTAATAATTGATTTATGGTATCTAGGAAAGAAAAGATTTGTATACTAATATTTAGTCTTCTTGAACTTAGGCAGTTCTTCAACACTATACGATTTGTTCTCTTATCATAGTGTGTGTGTTTCTGTGTTAGTCACTCAGTCGTGTCCGACTCTTTGTGACCCCATGGACTGTAGCCCACCAGGCTCCTTTGTCCCTGGGATTCTTCAGGCAAGAATACTGGAGTGGGTTGCCATTTCCTTCTCCACTTATCATAGTAAACAGTTACATTATATCCCTTAGGTGTTTGCTAACAATGAAGAAGTAATATAGAAGACAACAAAGAGCATATAATATTTATGTAGTGTCACTTGTTTTGCCCATTTGGAAAATCAATATTTTAATAATCATATTGACAATACCCCAGATCATGACTCAACTGGGCTAAAAAAGAGAGCTTACAGAAGTGGAGACAGAGTTTATACACAAAATGTATAAAATTTCTTAAAAGTGTACATCCTGGAGCTATAAAGAAAGAGCAAACACACCACTAGCAGAAGTTAAGCCAGCAATGATCTTTTTGCTTTTCACCTCATATATGTTGCATGTTCTTTATGGTATTTTATAACCTTCCAACATTATTTTGTAAAGTAAAAATATTTGCCATGTTATTTAGCTTGTTTGTAAAATTTTGGGCTGAAAAATAAATACCTGATTGTACAGAGATAAATTTTTTTTTCAAAAAGTGGAAATATTTTCTGTAATATATAATTGGAATAATTAATAATTATACATTCATGTCTTTTATTTTTGAGAAGTGCATTTCACCATTTGCTCTGTTTACTCAGGTTTTATAAATACTTTAAATGCAATTTTCAAATAATAAATTTAAATTATTAAAATACTTAAAGAAAATAATAATGATGAAAGAGGCCGTAAGAAAAGTACAATGGTTTGGATCAATTTATATTATTGTAAACTTATTTTTTTTAAGCTAGAAAACTGAGATAAATAATGAAAAGCCAAAGAGAAAACTGACTATTTGATATAGGTTAA
The DNA here is from genome assembly GCA_024291935.2 of Okapia johnstoni. Classification (NCBI taxonomy): domain Eukaryota; kingdom Metazoa; phylum Chordata; class Mammalia; order Artiodactyla; family Giraffidae; genus Okapia; species Okapia johnstoni. The sequence continues at coordinate 45,879,700 of CM044310.1, read as the reverse complement.
GGCAAATACATTTCACTTTTATAAAAACAGCCAATATATCAATGCATAATTATTTATTCACCTTTTAATGTTATAGATTATAATTATGCAGTAAATTTTCCCTTTTTATTGTATATTTCTGCATTTTGCTAAATGTATATATAGATGTAATTGCTACCATAACCAAGAAATAAAACAATCCATCAATCCTACCCACTTCCACTCCAGCTTTTCCTTAGCTATTTACGTTTAGGATTTCAACACTCTCAATCTCTTTCAACCACTGATCTGCTTCCAGTTCCTATAGTTTTGCTTTGTCCAGAATGTCATATAATTGAACCTAATCCCACACTCAAATCTTATAGTCTTTTCTGTTTGTCGTCTATCATTTAGCATGATGAATTTGAGGTTTATCCAGGTGGTTGTGTATATCAAGAGTAATTTCTTTTCATTGCTGAGCAGTATTCGATTTTATGGACTTACAATTTTGTTCATCTCTTCACCAATCAAAGGAAACTTGAGTTACCTCCAATTTGGGGGCAGTTACAAATGATGACACTATAAACAGAACTGTGTAAGATTTTCCATGAACAAAAGTGTTCATTTAAGTTTGCTAAAAACTTGTTAGTAATAAGGTTGGTGGGTAATTTATGTTTAACATTATGAAATATTTGTGTAGTATATGTAATTGATGTTTTCTTTTGTGCTGCCCTACTGATCAATGTTATTGAGAATCTTTATATTATTTTTGCTATCCATAAATCTTACTGGGTAAGTGTCTCTTCAAATATTTTGCCATTTTGATTGGATTTTGTTTTCACATTCTTGAGTCTTAAAATTTTTTGTGTGTCCAATGGCAGTCCACTCTAGTATTCTCACTTGAAAAATCCCATTTATAGAGGAGGCTGGTGGGTATAGCCCAAAGGGTTGCAAAGAGTCAGACATGACTGAGTGACTAAGCATGCATAAATGCCAGTCTGTGTTTTGGCTCTTCATTCATTTAATGGTCCTTATCAAAGAGTATTTAAATGTAATGAAATCAAATTTATCAGTTTTTGAGATAGTGCTTTTGGTGTTGATTTTAATAAATATTTTCATAAGCAAGAGAAAAAATTCTCTCCAATATTTTTATAAACTATAATTTTACACTTTATATTTCAATCCATGATCCATTTTTGGTTATTTTTGTGTAAAATTTTTAGAAGAAAATCCCTGCAACTTGGTGATGACAAATATTGTTACATATAATACCAAAGGAAATCATGATCTATAAGAGAAACTTTGATAAATTTGACTTTATAAAAAATAAAACATCCCATTCTTTGGTAAACAATTCTAAGAAAAATAGCAAAACAGTTAGTGGGAGAAATATTTGTGTATCATGTAAAAGACTTGTAATCAAGATACATTTTAAAACTCTCAAAATAATGATTAGAAAACAAACAGCACAATTTTAAAAAATGAACAAAAAATTTGAACAATTTACTAATGATAAACCAATGGCAAATAAACCCATGAAAAGATTCTTAGTATCATTACACATTAGTGCCATTCCAATTAAATTTTAAAAAACATTTTTTAATCTCAATTATTAGGATACTTAAAATTAAAAATGTCTAAATTAAAATTGAACATAGCAAATATTAAGGATATGAAATAATTGCAACTGTAATGTACTGGTAAGAATCTAAAATGGTAAATAATAGAACTTTGAAAACTGACTGTTTCTCAAAGAATTAAACATACACTGTCACATGACCTACCCACCAATTCTAGGGCTCAGTTCAGTTCAGTCACTCAGTCTTGTCCGACTCTTTGTGACCCCATAAATCACAGCACGCCAGGCCTCCCTGTCCATCACCAACTCCTGGAGTCTACCCAAACCCATGTCCATAGAATCAGTGGTGCCATCTAGCCATCACATCCTCTGTCATCCCCTTCTCCTCCTGCCCCCAATCCTTCCCAGCATTAGGGTCTTTACTAATGAGTCAACTCTTCACATGAGGTGGCCAAAGTATTGGAGTTTCCGCTTCAACATCAGTCCTTCCAATGAACACCCAGAACTGATCTCCTTTAGGATGGAATGGTTGGATCTCCTTGCACTCCAAGGGACTCTCAAGAGTCTTCTCCAACACCACAGTTCAAAAGCATCAATTCTTCGGTGCTCAGCTTTCTTCACCGTCCAACTCTTACATCCATACATGGATACTGGAAACACCATAGCCTTGACTAGACGGACCTTTGTTGGCAGAGTAATGTCTCTGCTTTTCAATATGCTATCTAGGTTGGCCATAACCTTCCTTCCAAGGAGTAAGTGTCTTTTAATTTCGTGGCTGAAATCACCATCAGCAGTGATTTTGGAGCCCCCCAAAAATAAAGTCTGACACTGTTTGCACTGTGTCCTCATCTATTTCCCATGAGGTAATGGGACCAGATGCCATGATCTTAGTTTTCTGAATGTTGAGCTTTAAGCCAACTGTTTCACTCTCCTCTTTCACTTTCAGCAAGAGGCTCTTTAGTTCTTCTTTGCTTTCTGCCATAAGGGTGGTGTCATCTGTATATCTGAGGTTATTGATATTTCTCCCAGCAATCTTGATTCCAGATTGTGCTTCTTCCAGCCCAGCGTTTCTCATGATGTACTCTGCATATAAGTTAAATAAGCAGGGTGACAATATACAGCCTTGACGCACTCTTTTTCCTATTTGGAACCAGTCTGTTGTTCCATGTCCAGTTCTAACTGTTGCTTCCTGACCTGCATACAGGTTTCTCAAGAGACAGGTCAGATGGTCTGGTATTCCCATCTCTCTCAGAATTTTCCACAGTTTATTGTGATCCACACATTCAAAGGCTTTGGCATAGTCAATAAAGCAGAAATAGATATTCTTCTGGAACTCTCTTGCTTTTTTGATGATCCAGCAGATGTTGGCAATTTGATCTCTGGTTCTCTGCCTTTTCTAAAACCAGCTTCAACATCTGGAAGTTCACGGTTCATGTACTGTTGAAGCCTGGCTTGGAGAATTTTGAGCATTACTTTACTAGTGTGTGAGATGAGTGCAATTGTGCAGTAGTTTGAGCATTCTTTGGCATTGCCTTTCTTTGGGATTGGAATGAAAACTGACCTTTTCCAGTCCTGTGGCCACTGCTGAGTTTTCCAGATTTGCAGGCATATTGAGTGCAGCACTTTCACAGAATCATCTTTGAGGATTTGAAATAGCTCAACTAGAATTCCATCACCTCCACTAGCTTTGTTCGTTGTGATGCTTTCTAAGGCCCAATTGACTTCATATTCCAGGATGTCTGGCTGTAGGTGAGTGATCACACCATCGTGATTATCTGGGTCGTGAAGATCTTTTTTGCACAGTTCTTCTGTGTATTCTTGCCACCTCTTCTTAATATCTTCTGCTTCTGTTAGGTCCATACCATTCCTGTCCTTTATTGAGCCCATCTTTGCATGAAATGTTCCCTTGGTATCTCTAATTTTCTTGAAGAGATCTCTAGTCTTGCCCTTTCTGTTGTTTTCCTCTATTTCTTTGCATTGATCGCTGAGGAAGGCTTTCTTAGCTCTCCTTGCTAAAAAAGAAAGCTTATATCCATAAATAAACTTGTACATGAATATTCATGGTTGGTACATTTTTGGCAACCGAATTGAAAAATAATATGATTGTCCCTCAACAGATAAATATGTGTACGTGTGGTATATCCATAGAGACACAAAGGGTTACATATTATGTAATTCCATTTATATAAATTTCTAGATGATGCCAACTAATCTATAGTGACAGAAAGCAGATCACTAGTTTCCTTGTAATGGTGGTACAGGACACAGAGTGGACCAGTGTGGGGGAATTAGAAAGGGGTATGCGTAAATGAGGCTTCCCTGTTGGCTCAGACAGTAAAGCGTCTTTCTGCAATGCAGGAGAACTGGGTTCAGTCCCTGAGTTTGGAAGATCCCCTGGAGAAGGATATGGCAGCCCACTCCAGTAATCCTGCCTGGAAAATCCCATGGACGGAGGATCCTGGTAGGCTACGGTCCGTGGGTCACAAAGAGTCAGACACAACTGAGCGACTTCACTTTCACTTTCATGCATAAATGTGGGGAATGACAGGTATATTCATGTCTTGATTGTAGTGATGATTTCACAGATGTATACATATGTCAAAACTTATCAAATTATTCAACTTTAGTATAAGCAGTTTATTATTTGACATCTATATTTCAGTTAATTTGTTTAAAAAATGGAACATGAACAATAAATGCGTATTTATTTTTCTACATCCACTCTTAGAAAATTCTTACTATAATAAACTAGAATCCTACTAAAAATGACAATTAATATGCTCATTTTCTCAATAACCTCCTGTGATTTCCCAAAGCATTCAAAGTTGTTCAGTAGCCTAAAATTTCCTGTATCATTAGTTCTCAATATACTGACCCCTAGGATAAGTTTTAGAAACTTGTAAGGATTTTTTAAGGTTGATTGTGGTGATTAGCTGGCCCTTCGTGGGATGTTAATGGTTTACAATCAGGAAAGTCCTGCAAAATAATTTTTCTCATATTTCTAACATTTTAATTTTCTGGTAGGCATTCATCAAGATAAAAATTCTTGAAACTAAATTTCAACTCATTTTTGGATAATCACTAAGTTTTTTTAGACAGTTTTAATATAAAACATACATTTGCATGTAAATCTCATAAAATATAAGAAAGTTTCATTTTTGCTTTGTTTAGAATTTTTCTTTTTTTAACCATTTAAAAAAAATCACATTACAGTAAATAGCCCCAGGCATCTAAGTTATTTCAATTATCAACACAAAAGCTTGCCTAAGTTCTGTATTTATAACTGTCATATTCACATTTACTCTACAAAGAGATGCATACATCTGATTCCAGCATCACATCTTCTGTAGTAGTCATGTGCATGTTGAATCACTTCAGTCATGTCCAACACTTTGCGAAGCTATGGACTGTTGCTTGCCAGGCTCCTGTGTCCGTGGGATTCCCTGCACAAGAATACTGGAGTACGTTACCATTCCATGTCTAGGGGATCTTCCCAACCCAGGGATCAAACCCCATGTCTCTTAAGTCTCCTACATTAGCAAGCAGGTTCTTCACCACTGACACCACCTGGGAAACCCAATACCCTGAATATTTACCCATTGAATTGCACATCATTTAGTAACAATTTCACATTAATTTCATTTTTATAGTAATGTCAGGTGTTGCATATTGGTTTCTCAAGGAGAAAAAATCCTGTCTTGTGTTGGAATTTTAGGTTCCAGCTGTTTATTATCAAGTAATATTTTATATCAATTTAATATCAAGTAATATTCTTCAAATACAAATCTGCAAGTAAAGAATTCAGCAAGACTATTCAGAGAGTAGTTCTATAGTACAAGTTGAAAGCAGGAGGAGAAGGGTACAACAGAGGATGAGATGGCTGGATGGCATCACTAACTCAATAGACATGAGTTTGAGCAAACTCTGGCAGATGGTGAAGGACAGGGAAGCCTGGCATGCTGCAGTCCATGGGGTCACAAAGTGCTGAAGATGACTGAGCGACTGAACAACAAGTCTAAAGGCAACTTGGCCCTGTGCCCTCAGAAGTTCTGTAGCTAGAATATCACTCAGAGTTGGACCTACAGGCCAGGATATTCAGGCCTCTGTTAATCACTGGTTGTGAGCTGCCATGGTATCCTCTATGGTTGAGAGCACTGCCTTATCTTTGAGTAGTGCCTTACACAGAGAATAAATAGTGCTTTCTCTGTGCCTGCCTCGTGGAGGGTGGGAAGCTTTGTGTTTCCAAAATCAGCTTAGATTTAGAGACATACTTTTCCGTCTGATTGGATGTGCAAGTTTTATTCTACAATGGAAATGTCCGGAGCTGGTCCCAACTCAAAAACTTTTGACATCCGTTGCCAGAAGTTTGTGATGGGTTGGGAGTCATATCTTTTCTTTTGCTGAAATGGTCTGCCTCTGAGAACGGTTTAGCAAGATGGATTTTATGTTAGGTGAAAGGACTTGAATCAAAAAGCTTAGAGGTTTGTGAAAACAAAGTAACAGCAACCAAAAAATCCATATTGTTGCTGTCAACAGTAAAATTAGTCACATATACCTATAATTCCATGAGATCTTGGGATATATAAGACCCAATTTTTCTATCTTTGCTTTGTTAAAGGACAATTTCTAGGGATATTTGTATGCAGGGGCTCCCAATCAATGTGAGATGCCTATTGATTAGTTGGTACAGAGAATTTATTTAAATTTTTAGATATCAGTTGTGCTATATGCTACATATACAATTGTTATCTACAAATATAGTGGTTTCTTTATTGTTATGTATTAGAATTTCACACCCCAGTTTTACAACTTTGGGTTTAATTCTCATCCTAGAAAAGACAGTACTTAGAAGGCATGAAATGCAATGCAAGAATTTTTTTTCTTTTGTTCTTTTTTACCTTTTCTGGTAAAGATGACCAATACAAAAATGTTATGAATGTAATTAAATATTTGGATACCAGCTAACAGTTTATGATGTCTGAAGGTTTACTCAGCCTGTTGGTGGTATACTTTAAGATAATTAAAATACCTCTGTGGAAGGATGTCAAATGTATATGACCTTTCTTGAGTCAAGCATATTGGTTGTTGTGTCCTGGATATGTATAGAAAGGAAGGTGTTAGCAATGTCAAAGACTGCATCCAAATGCCAGTAAAGGCAGCAAAACATTCAGTCACTATAGGTTTAGCAATAGTCATGTTCTTGTTAAAGCTTTGGTAGTTTACAGTGCAGGGCCAACAGCAATGCCTTCCAGAAAACAATGCATGATACCAAACATCTATAAATCTTATTTTAAGAAAATAATTTTTTTCTATCTGACTCCTTAGTTCATTATGTGTATTTGGGCACTGTAGGTAGATGTTCTTGGCCATGCATTCGTGTAACCATTCTAGGTGCTAATGGTAGGGTTATAGTGGATACATTCAATCAGTGTATTTAAACAACTGCATCTGAAAAATATCTGTATAAATTACACAGACTCTATAAAAAAGAGCAAGCATAGTCCTTGAAAATGATAACAAGCAAGTAACAGTCATTTTTATAACCACGATCAGAAGCTTGTAAGTTTCAGTATGTAGTAAGCTTACCAAGGTATTTAGAGTTCCTTGGACTGCAAGGAGATCCAACCAGTCAATCCTAAAGGAAATCAATCCTGAACATTCATTGGAAGGACTGATGCTGAAGCTGAAGCTCTGATAATTTGGCCACCTAATGTGAAGAACTGACTCATTTGAAAAGACCCTGATGCTAGGAAAGACTGAAGGCAGGAGGAGAAGGGGACGACAGAGCATGAGATGGTTGGATGTCATCACTGACTCATTGGACATGAGTTTGAGCAAGCTCCAGGAGTTGGTGATGAACAGGGAGGCCTGGCGTGCTGCAGTCCATGGGGTTGCAAAGAGTCAGATACGACTGAGCAGCTGAACCGAACTGAACTGGAAAGCCAATGGAAAACTGAGCTTCAGCCCTAGTCCTTGTCGCCGCCCCTTGCTTTGGATCTTAAAAGGAAAACAAGTTCTCTATTTTCACTATGGGCTATCAGTTTATATGGGTTTATGCTTAGTGGAAGTAGCCAAATCTATTCCTGTCTTAACAGTGGGTTATCAGCACTTCTGTTTTTCACCATCATTGTAACTCAGCTTTTAGCTGAGCTCATGCAAGTAATGTTTAAGTTCCTGTTAGGACTCAAAATATTCTGCACATGAGTACATAGGCATGAAGCACTATTGTCATTTGGTATTAATGTAAAGTGAAACTAATTGGAGAAACTCCGAGGAAAGGGAGAGACCAAAGCACAGATGATTTTGAAGATCAAAGTATCCTAAAGTAGGTTAGTTGAGTCTGGACATAGTTGGAAAATCACAGAAAAAATTTCGTAAAAGACATTCTGCCCTATGATAATTTACATTTTTATGTAGGAGATTTGAAAGGAGAACAGGGAACATGTATTCAACCATGTAACAATTAGAGCTTCCTGGTCAAGGAGAAGACTTTGTTAGGATTCAGTTGCCAGTATTATCCAAGAGTCATATATTCTTTTGAGTTAGACTTTTCTTAAGCCATCCATATTTGCCTCTTTTTTAATAAAAAGTTATATTAATTTATGAAATCATATACTTATCATAGTGATGCTTGTAAAGTATCAATAGGATGGAAATAAGCTAATGGTCCCTTGTAGAATTTCATTTAATTTTTTTAAAATTAAAGTATATCTTAACAATGAACTATCTCCACCTACTGATCTATATAATTACCACTTCTGTACGAATTGATGTGAAGAAACAAGAGTCAGTGCCATCTGTCTTTCTGTTTTTTGTAACTAGAGCTAATGGTAAGGAAAATGATTAGAGAGATAGATGTATAGATGACTAGAAAATATCAAAGCACATCTGAAATATAGGTGGATTTGAAAAAAGAAAGAGGAATGTGGATGTGGGAGAAATATTTACTTTTAATTGAATATACTTATTGTGATAAGAATTTTTTAACCAGTTTAATGCGCTGTTTTATTAAGAACTTTCCTACACTATTGATAGCAATGTAACTTGGTATAGCCACTATGGAGAACAGTATGGAGTTTCCTTTAAAAACTAAAAATAGAGCTGCCATATGATTCGGTAATCTCACTCCTGGGCATATATGTGGAGAAAACTTAATTCAAAAAGATGCATGCACCCCAGTGTTCATTGTAGCACTATTTATGATAGCCAAGACATGCAAGCAACCTAAATATTCATCAATATGAATGGATAAATATGAGGTACCTATATATAATGGAATATTACTCAGCCATCAGAAGGAATGAAATGATGTCATTTGCAGCAACATAGATTATCATACTAAGTGAAGTGAATCATACAGAGAATGACAAATATATGATGTCACTTATGTGTGGGATCTAACAAATGATGCAAATGAACTTATTTACAAAAGAGAAACAGACTCATAGACTTTGAAAGCAAACTAACGGTTACCAAAAGGGGGAAAGTGGAGGGAGAGGGATAAATTAGGAGGTTGAGATTAACATATACACTCTCTATTACATATAAAATAGAGTCAGTGAGGACCTTCTGTGTAGCACAGAGAACTCTAATCAATACTTTTTAATAATCTATTTGGGAAAAGAATCTGAAAAAGAATAGATGTATAACTGAATCACTGTGTTGTACACCTAAAACCACTAATAATATAACATTGTAAATCAACTATAATCCAATACAAAATAACTTTTTTGAAAAAACATTGCCCAGATCTTGATTTCTAATGTCATTATATTATTCATATTAATAGAACCTTTATTATAAATATTTCCTATAAAATGAAATGTTTCCATGAAAAAAAATAGCTGATTCTAGGGCTGCAGCAAGGAAAAATCAAAGATGAACATGAAGCATCTTGCAGTGCAAGGAAATAAGGAAGTAAAAATGATTTGGGTATTTTATTTTATTTTTAATTGTAGTATAATTGCTTTACAACGTTGTGTTAATTTTTGCTGTACAACAATGTTTATCAGCTGTATGTATATATATGTCCCTTCCCTCTGACATGGGTATTTTAAATGATTGGTGTATTTTAAAGGGACAGAGGAGCCATGTTAAGGAACCTCTAGTGGTAAAAGCTGTAACATTTTGAGCAATAAAATAATTAACATAATATTGGATTATATGCTGAAGCTGAAGCTCCAAGACTTTGGCTACCTGACGTGAAGAGCCGACTCATTGGAAAAGACCTTGATGCTAGGAAAGATTGAAGGCAAAAGGAGAAGAGGGCAATGGGGGATGAGATGGTTGGATGACATCACTGACTTAATATACTTGAACGTGGGCAAACTCCAGGAGTTGGTGAGGGACAGGGAAGCCTGGCCTGCTGCAGTCCATGGGGTTGCAAAGAGCTGGACACAACTTAGCGGCGAACAACAATAACAACAAGGAAATTCATATGAATAATTAATAATAGTGCATCAATATTGGTTCATTAGTTCATTAGTTTTTCATGGTAATTTTGTCTTACTAATGAACTAATATTGATGCACTATTATTATACATCAGTACGTATTATATACCATACATCAGTATGGTATGATGTTAATAGGAAGAGCTGGATGTGGGGGATATAGAAACTTTGTACTAAGTTGTAACTTCTCTATAAATCTCAAACTATTCTAAAGTGAAACTTTATTTTTAAAAAAGAACAAAAAATAGGAATGATATTAAAACTGTAATTTCAAAATGGGCATGTGTGTGCTGTTTCAGAAGTTGTGTCTAACTCTTTGCAACCGTATGAACCAAGCATGCCAGGCTCCTCTGTCCATGGAATTCTTCAGGCAAGAATACTGGAGTGGGTGCCATGCCCTTCTCCAGGGGATCTTCCTGACCCAAGGATCTGACTTTCATTGGTAGGCAGGATCTTTACCACTAGCGCCACCTATTTCAAAATAGATAAAACAGTTGTGTCCACAAATAAATTATTTTGTGTTTTACATTTATAAAACAATATTATACATTTTTCTCTTAAATATGTTCAATAAAAATTTATTATATTCAAAGGATAAATACCATCAATAATAAACTAAGCAATAGTTGCATGCACATATGGTTTCCTTCTCTGTTTAAATGTGGTTTTATATTGATGAAAGAAATCAAAGATGACACCAAGGATGGAGAAATATACCATGTTCGTGTATTTGAAGAATCAATATAGTGAAAATGGGTGTACTACCCAAAGCAATCTGTAGATTCAATGCAATCCCTATCAAGCTACTAATTGTATTTTTCACAGAACTAGAACAAATAATTTCACAATTTGTACAGAAACACACACACAAAAACCTTGAATAGTCAAAGCAATCTTGAGAAAGAAGATTGGAACTGGAAGAATCAACCTTCCTGACTTCAGATATACTACAAACCTAGTCATCAAGACAGTGTAGTACTGGCACAAAGACAGAAATATAGATCAATGGAACAAAATAGAAAGCCCAGAATTAGTCTATCCATCATGCTTTCATGGATAGAAAGCATTAAATCCATGCACCTATGGACACCTTATCTTTGACAAAGGAGGCAAAAATATACAATGGAGAAAAGGCAGTCTCTTTAACGAGTAGTTCTGGGAAAACTGGTCTACCACATGTGAAAGAATGAAACTAGAACACTTTCTAACACCATACACAAAAATAAACTCAAAATGGATTAAAGAGCTAGACCTAAGACCAGAACCTATTAAACTCTTAGAGGAAAACATAGGCAGAAAACTTTCTCACATAAATCACAGCAAGATCCTCTATGAGCCACCTCCCAGAGTAATGGAAATAAAATAAATAAATAAATAGGACCTTATTAAACTTAAAAGTTTTTGCACAACGAGGAAAGGTGAAAAGGCAACCTTCAGAATGGGAGAAAATAATAGGAAATGAAACAACTGACAAAGAATCAATCCCCCAAATCTACAAGTAGCTCATTCAGCTCAACACCAGGAAAACAATGCAACCAAAAAATGGGCCGAAGAACTAAACAGACATTTCTCCAAAGAAGACATACAGATGGCTAATAATCACATGAAAAGATGCTCAACATCATTATTAGAGAAATGCAAAATCAAAATCACAGTGAGGTATCATCTCATGCTGGTCAGAATGGCCACCATCAAAAAGTCTATAAACAATAAATGCTGGAGGGGTTGTAGGGAAAAAGGAATCTTCTTACACAGTTGGTGGGAAGGCAAACTAGTACTACCACTATGGAGAACAGTGTGGAGATTCCTTAAAAAACTGGGAATAAAACTGCCATATGACCCAGCAATCCCACTGCTGGGCATGCAAACCGAGGAAACCAGAATTGAAAGAGACACATGTTCATTGCAGCACTGTTTACAGTAGCTAGGACATGGAAGCAATCTAGATGTCCATCAGCAGATGAGTGGATAAGGAAGTTGTGGTACATATACACAATGGAATATTACTCCACTATACAAAAGAACGCATTTGAGTCTAATTTGAGTTCTAATGAGGTGGATGAAACTGAAGCCTATTATACAGAGTGAAGTAAGTCAGAAAGAGAAACACCAATACAGTATTAACGCATTTATATAGAATTTAGAAAGATGGTAGCAATGATTCTATATGCAAGGCAGCAAAAGAGACACAGATGTAAAGAATAGACTTTTGGACTCTGTGGGAGATGGCAAAGGTGGGATGACTTGAGAGAATAGTATTGAAACATGCATATTAGCATATGTAAAATAGACGACCGGTGCAAGTTTGGTGCATGAAGCAGGGCAATCAAAGCTGGTGCTCTGGGACAACCCAGAGGGATGGGGTGGGAAGGGAAGTGGGAGGGGGTTTAGGATGGGGAGACACTTGTGCACCCGTTTGTGAGTTGTGTAATACATGGCAAAAACCACCACAATATTGTAAAAAACAAAAATTATGCTCCAGTTAAAATAAATTAACTAATTAAAAAAATAAATAAAAAGCATTACACCTTTAAAAAAATAAATGTGTTTTTAATAAAAATCTGCAGAATGGTTTATAATGTAAAGAAGACTGAATATTATTGAGATTGGTTTTTGAAATTAAAATGAATTTGCATATTTTTTCCTCAAGGCTTGATCAAAATATGTCATTTTATTCTTTAACAGAACATATTGTATTTAATTCAAAATACTTATTTTTTTGCTATTGTGACTTAAAGCATCTCAGTTCCTTGATGCTGATTTTCCTGTGTAACAACCATATTGTAGACAGAATGCTGGCTCTCTGATGATACAAACACTTCACAGCTGAGAAATTTAAAACAAACCAAGAAATCAAAGTTTTCAAATATACCAAAGTTTAAAGAGTTCAGAGATTGGAGGCATACTCTCACTCTATTGTAATTCCAAAATATTCTTATATTTCCTTATACATTAAAAATCTTTCGCCATTAAAATCCAAACATTATTGAAAAGTAGGTTTAAATTATACTTGTGTAAAATAACTTTGTACTTTTCTGTGGCATATATAGTGAAAGTTTTCATACACACGCACCCACACCAGTGCATATGAACATACAATTTTTTGACGCATTATGCCTTAAACTAATGTTTAGTACAAGGTTTGCATGAGTTTATTTAATTTCTTAAGGTATCCCTACTGGAGTTTGGGGGCAGTTATAACTTCATGGAACTATAGAAAGGCAGCTCTCTACATTCTATCGTGAATTCTATTGTAGAAAAAGCAGGTGAATCTACTTTCTTGAACTGCATGTTTAGAAAACCTGAATAAGAGCACTCAAATATTGAGGGGTTTATTTTTATATCTTGAAGAAGTCCAGGTGTAGGGAGTCCAGAGCTGAACCAGTAATCCAATGAAGTCATGAATATCTTAAGGCTATTCTATGTTTCTTATTCGCCATTCTTAGTGTTCATTTTCATTTTCATCTCTGAAAGATAAATTCCTTCTTCTGACCTAGCATATTCCAGGCAGAAAGAAAAGTTAGGTGGGAAAAGACTGAAGAGGCCAGCTGACAATCCAGTTCCCCTTTAATAGACTTTCAAAAAGCAACCTCTCCCACACTACACAACCCTCCCTCATGACTGTCATTTATGGCAGTATTCAGGCCTGTCACATAAGTGCTTCTAACTATAAAGGAAGTCAGATGCTCAGATATTTTTACTAAAAGCAATAATTAAATCATCATTCTCGTAGTTAGTTAAGAAAAGGAGACGCAATACAGGATAGGCAGCTGCCAGTATCTGCCACAATAAATATCTATTATTGAAAGCACTATAGTTCAAGGTTTGTTTCCATGAAGTTTTTTTTTCCAAAATATAATTAACATATATTATATTAAATTATACAACATAATGCTTTGATATTTGTATTCATTGTGAAATGATCACCACACTTAGTTAACAGACATCACCATACCTTGTTATATATATTTTTCCTTGTGATAAGAACTTTGAAGATCTAATCTCTTAGCAACTTTCAAATATATGATACAGTATTATTAACAATAGTCAACATGCTGTACATTACATCCCATGACTTATTTGTTTTATAACTGGAAGCTTACTTTTTGACCATCTTCATCCGCTTTTCCCACCCCCTAATCATCTGAACTCTCAATGGCCCTCAATTTCTAAATCAATGTTGTTTAAATTTTCTGAGATTTGGTTTTACATTAACAGTTTCTGAGACTATGCTCCAGAAATTAGGGATATGTACTTTACATACTTTTCTTCATTTAATCCTTCCAGAATAGTGTAAAATTTAAGTATGCTTATCTCTATGTTTTACAGTTAAGAACATTGAGATTAAGTAGTTAAGTAAGATCTTGGAGTAAGATAATTAGAAGGGAGATAATCCAAAATTTATACCCAAAATTGTCTGAGATGTAAGACCACTCTGGGTATATGGGAAGAAGACATGAAGATTCTTCTCAAGTTCTTTGAAACACATGATACCTATACTTGCTTTCAGCTTAGAAACATGTCCTCAGCAAAGGAAAAGCACACAAAGGAAAATAAGAAGAGGCCACAGAAAAAAGTGCACCGAGAAAACGATGCCTGTAATGAGAAAGCCCTTGTCTTTAAAGTCATTAATGCAAACATTTTTCTCTAAGTTTGGTTGAACTTTGTAGACTTACATATTACTAAAAGTTAATTTTTAATGCAATTTCAGTTTTCATAATAAGACCCTTTAGAAGTCAATCAATTACAGAAGATGATATTTAGATTTAAAGAAACATGAAGCAGTTTAAATTTCCTCAGATGTTCATGTTTTACTCTTATATGTTTACAAGTCTAGATAAATTAGACTCGATATCAGAATTTATAAGACTCAACCTTTGTAAGTTGAAGACAGCTAAAATGTTAGAAACCTATGGACTTACTATCCAATTTGTTCTTATTTAAAATATTGTAGGAAAACTCTCCAAGATGTTGTTTTCATTCCAGTTTCAGTGAAGTTGAAATAAATGTGATAACACATTTCAAGTTAAATTAAAATTCTTTCAATGTAATCTTCTCAGTCTAAAGTTTTATGTCTTTTATTTGCAAGATACTCGATGAGTAGTAGAGCTACACTGTAGAAAGTAGTAACAAGGTTTTTTATTTCCCTTTAAAAAAAAATTCCATCTGGTGGAAACAAATAGCAGAATGAATTGAATAAAAGTTCCTAAAAACACAGAGACTGAAATAAGACCAGCTACCAGCTATTATTTTGCCAGTTTCTGAATAGGCAGTAATAAAAGCGAATAAGGACTATGTCTCTGGCTAACAGGCCAATAGAGAAAACAGGTAGCTTTTCTTTTTGTTATTGTTGTTTTGTTTTCACATATACTAGATTGTTATTCTTTTTTTACTTTTAAAAATTAATTTTTATTTGAGTATAGTTGATTTACGATGTTAATTTCTCCCGTACAGCAAAGTGAATCAATTACACATACACATTTGTCCACTTCTTTTAGATTCTATTCCCATATCAGTCATTACAGAGTTTCCTCTCTATACAATAAGTTCTTATTGATTAATGTATTTTATACATAGCAGTGTGTATATGTCAGCCCTAATCTCCCAATTTATCCCTTTCCTATCTTATCCTCCTTGATAACTTTATTTTCTATATCTGTGACTCTATTTCTGTTTTGTAGATAAATTCATTTATACCCGTTTTAAAGATACAACATATAATTGATATCACATGATATTTGTATCAAATATATCCTACAAATATTACTTATACTATATCAATACACATCAATATATGTGTGTACACTATCTTAAAATAATCTTAATATTATTGTAAAACAAACACAGACCACCACAGTATGTAAAGATTTATTTTCAAATTCAAAAGATAGTTCAGTATTGCTTTTATTTGTGGCCAAAGTCGTTATATTATTGAGATAGTTACCTATCTTGTTGATCATTTCTAAAGTGAAAATGAAAGTGAAGTTTCTCAGTTGTGTCTTCTCTTTGGGACCCCATGGACTGTAGCCTACCACATGGCTCCTCCGTCCATGGGATTTTCCAGCCAAGAGTACTGGAGTGGGTTGCCATTTCCTTCTCCGGGGGATCTTCCTGACCCAAGGATCAAACCCTGGTCTCCCACATTGCAGGAAGACGCTTTACCATCTGAGCCACCAGGGAAGCCACTAAGTTATAATCAATTAGGAATGATTTATTTTGCAGAAGGCATTTTTAAATACCTTTTAAAAATCTAGTAAAAAACTCATAAAAGCTCAACCATCAGCACTGGTGTGAAATTTCAAGAATGGATAAACTCAGCTGAGTTGTTGGGGTTCAGATATACCATCTGTCAATCTATTTTTCAAACAATTTGTTTTAATGCCTTACTATGTCTCATATCCCACTCACAATAAAGATATAGGAGATTTCTTTATGTAAAAAGAATTTTGTAACAACTTAACTAAAACCCAGAATATGACATTTAGCTCAGACTTGATAAAATTCAGTTCAGTTCAGTTCAGCTGCTCAGTTGTGTCTGACTCATTGCGACCCCACGGACTGCAGCACACCAGGCTTCCCTGTCCGTCACCAACTCCTGGAGCTTGCTCAGACTCATCTCTATCGAGTCAGTGATGCCATACAGCCATCTCATGCTCTGTCGTCCCCTTCTCCTCTTGCCTTCAGTCTTTCCCAGCGTCAGGGCCTTTTCCAATGTGATCATAATTCTACTTAGCACACCCATGTGGGACAACATACATGTATTAATAACTAAAACTTTTAAGTTCAACTTTTGTGGATATGTAAATTTATGAAAATAATCTTTCAAATATACCAGTACTTCAATGTTTATGAACAGTATAACTCAAAAATGAACAAGAAAATACTGGCAGATAAACTTCATTATCCATTTTTATCACAACTTTGTTGCATTTATGGCTGCTATTTAGCACTCTAATCAGGATGCTCAGTGCATTGAGCATGAGAAAAACTATTAAAATTATTCCTTGTGATATGAGAGTGCCCTTTATTGGACTTGTGCTACTGACTCTGCTTGAAAATTGCCAAGTTTTAGAACAGCTGCTCAGAGTTTATTACTAATGCATCAGAGATGCTTAACCTGTGCACCTCACTTTCCTATTGCACTGTCTTCCTTGTGGACTAATAAAGCATTAACAGTGGGAATGGAGAGTTGTGTTCCTCTTGTGAAATTATGCCCAAGCTAGGTTTTCAAAATACCCTAAAGGCATCCTTTTGTTTTTAAAGAATATTAGTTTGTTTCCTTCCTTCTTCCTTTCTTTCTCTCTCTTCCTTATTGCCTTCTCTCCCTCCCTTTCTCTTTCTGTATCTCTCTATCTGTGTCTCTTTCTTTCTTCATTCCCTCCCTTCCTTCTTCTCTCTCCCCTCTTTCTTTCTTCTAATATCTTACTGAAAATCTGTTTTCCAGAGAGTACAAAAACATACTACCTGTGACTTTCATATAGGAGGTAGTAAAAATTTAACATTTAAAAACTATAGCTATGAATATGGTGTTTTATGACTTTGAAGTACTGCATGTTACTGAGCTGAGTGCTTTAACATAGAGGGGCAAGAAACCCAGTAGAGAAAAGACTTATAATTGTGTCCTCCTTAAAAGACATTCATAAAATGCTTTCTTGACCGAATATTTTCTTAGCAAAATAAATAATTATTTACAAACAGCAGGCTAGTCCTTTAATTTAGATATAAAAAGCTGATTGCACAGGTTTTCCTAAGTTCAAATACAAACAGAATAGTTTGTTAAGAGACTAAGTGCCCACAAGGTATGTCATATAGGGAATAAATCTCTTTAGCCATATAGCTAAAAACAAAGGATAAATGATCACCCAGTGCCTAAAAAAAAAAAATATATATCTTCATGTTGTTCTCCCTCAGTATAACCCTTACAGTCAGCCATTGAGAACCCATTCTTTACAGCATGCTTTAGAAACCCCCATTTTGCCTTCCATTGGTCACTACACTTTCCAAAGTGAATGAATGGTAGAAGCTGAGGAGACATGCTTAACCTGAAACCTGTTGTTTGTCTCCCTTCTTCACCATGGAACTTAGACCCTGTAATTACCTTTAGTTCCTCGATAGTCCTTTTCTCCAATACTACACAAAGCTGATTTTACTGCTACTGTGCTCACTGCTAGGTCCTAATAATGGACCTGGACTTCCATCTTTGCCTGAGGGCTTCTGAATAGAGCTTGGATGCAAAGGCTAAGTAATGTTCCTTTTAGTGAGAGAAAGTTCAGGGACCAGGGCAGGGGTGCAAGGAGGAGTGAAGAGGTCACACTGGGTGCCCATGTTTGTACTCTTGACCTGGTCCTACAAATCTACTTGTTTTGCTTAATCTCCCTTACTTCTATGAACTTCTAGAAAGACCAAAAAAAAAAAAAAAAGAATCTTAATTATCTTTATATCCCAAAGCCTAGCATGTTTTGGGGTTTTTTTTGGTAATTACTTAGTAGGCTTTTTCCAACTTTAACTAGCAAATATATCCTTAGGCAAGATCTAATTTGTGAATTTTTGTATTAAGTCTGCATAGTATTTAATTTTTATTTTGAATAAATATTTAATACTTGGGAAATTCTACACAATAATCTGGCTTCTCAGAAAAAAAGTCCGAAAAACACCAGTCCCAGCCATGTTCCCAAATGCTGTCTGCAAACACCAGCTTCTTCCTCATCTCCAACAAATATCCTGTAGTTTATCCAGTTTCTAATGGTTGAGAGATCCCCGTGTTTTTTCTTACAATTTCAACGGTATGAGTCACCTGGCTGGATCCTTTAGGCAGCTGAATATGTGATATTTGCAAAAAATATGCATGAAATGAATGAGAAATTAAAACATAGAAGATAGTACTAGATCAGTATTAAAATTCTGTATTAAAATTATTAAATTTTAATAACTTAGTAATTATTATTTCATTTAAATTTAAATTCATAGGCCAATATTAAAATTCTGACTATCTTGGAGTTGCTATTAAAACAAAACTCTCCTGTGAAGAGATTGATTTGTACAAATGGACTTCCACTAGCTCTGTATCAATCAAGTTTAATTCTTAAATTTTGTGCAAAATTATTCATAGTTTCATTAGTCTTAACTGTTGAATGTTAAAAATCCTTAATTAATATTCCTAATCAGATAATTTTTGAGAAAGAAACTTTAAAATGTCTGCTTTGTATCTGAAATCATCTCTCTCTGATTTAAAATTCTTATTTCTCTAAAGGGCTGTTAGAAATTTGTGCCTCAAAAGAGCATGATGTCATAAATATATTTTTCCTTTTCAAAATATCACTTTACCCATTGGACTAAAAAATTTTATTGTTACTATTTTTCTTTTCAACACGTAATGGTATATAATTTATGACAGAACCAAATGCTAGGTACTTTATTAAGTATGGATTTATATTTCATATTTCAGTTATCATGGTAACTTTGAAGTATCATGTGATATATTTTATTACGAATGAAATAGTCTACCTTTATATCACATCTCTTATTTGAAGAAGTATTTTTCTAATAGTGCTGTAAAATATATAATAGTTCATCAGTGATGACATTTGTAGTATAGTTGTGATAACCAGAGAGGAAAGGAAGAAATGCATAGGGGAGATATTTCAAAATAAATAGTAAAGTCCTTTTGTTCTGTGTGTGATGAGAAGAAAATCAAAAAAGATGCCTAAATTTTTGCAATGATAGTTATAACCAGTTGCCCATCATGAACTTCTCCAAATTCCCTTCCCAAGGCCATCAGATGAGGCTTTCAAATATATTACTCTGTTTTGGAAAGTAAACATTATATTCTAGTTGAATTACAGAGAAGATAGGCTAAATACGATTAAGACTCTATATCTAAACCTTAAACTTATGCAGATATTTTATAAAATCTCAGCTATTCATCCTAAATGATTAGATTCCAAAATATTAGATTTGAAAGCTCTTCACTGGTTACATTTGTTAATATTTCATTCAATTGTCTTCTGTATTCCCGGTAGAAATTTTACTTAATGTTCATTATCTTAAAAATCTTAAGCCCCCACCCCATTGTATATTTCCCTTGTCTGTCTAACTGTAGTATTATCCTCCTGCCTGGACAACTATAAAATACACATGTGTCACAGCACATTTTCTTGGTTGGGAGCTTCATGCTGCACTGAAACCACAGTCTGTCAGTGAGTCCCCCAAAGACACAGGGATTTTATTGATCTGGCTTTCCTTCATGTTATCTTTCAATTCTTGATTTGACTTGACTTTCAGAGAATCAGTTAAATGCTTACTGCTGGGGCATGAGAATTCAGTGGCAGCTTTCAGTGCTGTACCCCTTATGAAGATATTTGGCTGCATGTAAGATACGGTTTAGTTGTCAGTCCTTAGCGCACAGCTGACACCTTAAAATGATCCATAATCTGTTACAGCATTACTCATGTGAGAGCTCCTACACAGACTGTACAGCCTGCTGGAATGTCAGTGTCAATGCTTTACTCTGTACATAGGCATCTAACAGTAAGCGGTCTCGTGACAGGGTCTAGATGTGACAGTTTCAGAGAGCAAAACTATTATGAAAAATTGGGCTAAAACAAATGGCATAACCATCTGCAGAGATGCCTTTTCCAAAGACATAGTTTATAAATATGTTGCCTAGAAAACTTGGTGAAATACTTAATACAATCAATTGCAAATCAATTTTGGAATATAGAGGAAGATGCAATCTAATTATAGTTTGTGTGTTTGAATAAAGATATACAAATATACTGTTACAGATGTACAATGGGATAAATGAAACTTAATTTTATATTCCGCAGTGATCACAGGACTGAAAAACATCAGTTTTCATTCCAGTCTCAAAGAAGGGCAATGCCAAAGAATATTCAAATTAACATACAGTTGTGCTCATTTCACATGCTATAAGGTTATGCTCAAAGTCCTTCTAGTTAGGCTTCAGCAGTATGTGAATGGGGAAATTCCAGATGTACAAGCTGGGTTTCAAAGGAGCAAAGGACCCAGAGATCAAATTGCCAACATTCCTTGGATCATGGAGAAAACAAGGGAGTTCCAGAAAAACATCTGCTTCATTTACTATGTTAAAGCCTTGACTGTGTGGATTACAACAAACTGTAGAAAATTCTTCAAGAGATGGGAGTACCAGACCACCTTACCTGTCTACTGAGAAACCTGTATGCAGGTCAAGAAGCAACAGTTAGAACTGGACCTGGAACAATGGACTGGTTCAAAATTGGGAAAGGAGTACAACAAAGTTATATATTGTCACCCTGCTTACTTAACTTATATGCATGGTACATTATATTAAATACTGGGCTGGATGAATCACAAACTAGAATCAAGATTGCCAGGAGAAATACCAGCAACTTCAGATATGCAGATGATATCACTCCAATGGCAGAAAGTGAAGAGGAACTAAAGAACCTCTTGAAGAGTGTGAAAGAGGAGACGGAAGAAGCTGGCTTAAATTAAATATTAAAAAAAATAATAAGATCGCGGCATACAGTCTCATCTTCATGGAAAACAAAAGGGGAAAAATGAAAGAGGATCAGATTTTATTTTCTTGGGCTCCAAAATCACTGCAGACAGTGACTATAGTCATGAAATTAAAAGACGCTTGCTCCTTGGAAGAAAAACTGCCTCAAACCTAGACAGCATATTAAAGAGAAGAATCATCACTTTGCCGACAAAGATGATTATAGTTAAAGCTATGGCTTTCCACTAGTCATGTGCAGATTTGAGAGCAGGACCATAAAGAAGGCTGAGCATAGAAGAATTGATGCTTTCAAATTGTGGCGCTAGAGAAAACTCTTCAGAGTGCCTTAGACTGCAAGGAGATGAAACCAGTCAATCCTAAAGGAAATCAACCCTGAATATTCATTGGAAGGACCGATGCTGAGCTGAAGCTCCCATAATTTGACCACCTGATGGGAAGAGCTGACTCGTTGGAAAAAAACCCTGATTCTGGGGAAGATGGAAGGCAAAAGGAGAAGAGGGCAGCAGAGGATGAGATGGTTAGATAGCATCACCGACTCAGTGGACATGAATTTGAGCAAACTCCTGGAGATAGTTAGTGAAGGACAGGGGAGCCTCTGTACCACTCATGCTGTACCACTCATGATGCCACGGTTCTTCAGGACCTAATTATATTTAACAATGTAGATTTGCTTGCTATGTAGTTAATGTTACTTATATCATCACTCCTTTGTATTTTCCCAAAAGATATGTTCAAATCCTAACCCTTGGTATGCCTAACCCCTGGTGAGTAATGACCTTATTTATAATCAAGTTAAAATGAGGTCATATGGGATAAAAGTGAACCCTAATGGAGTGACTTGTTTCTTTGTAAGAAGAGGGAGATTTTGTCACAGACACAGGAGACACAGGGGAGAAGACCATGTGAAGATGGAGGTGGAGATTATGTTTTGTATGTCTACAAACCAAGGGACTCCCAAGAGTTCCCAGCAACCACCAAAAGCTAGGAGAGAAGGATGGAACTATTTTTCCCTCAGAGCCTTCAGAAGGAATCAACTCTGTTAAAGCCTTTATTTTGAACTTTTGGCCTCCAGAAATGTGAAAGACTAAATTCATATTGTTTTAAGCCACTCAGTTTATGGTAATTTGTTATAGCGGCCCTATAAATCTAATACACTGGTGATGCTGCATCATCTAACATGTCACCCAAGAAATAATGAGTTTCAATGGCTCTCTCCAACATTGCTGCTTTGATTCATTGATGATGACTACAAATCTAAGTCTTACTCAGAATGTGCAAGGAACAGTGGTGATAATTCGTTTTTTGGACATGTTAAATTTACCATTTGTAATTTAATAGCATAAATATAGAAAAGCACAATGTCTTCTCTTGAACTCTTTAGATCATAATCACTACATTCTTATAATGTGATCCTTTGCAATATTGATGGCACTCCAGCTTATTTAGTGAGGAATATAGGCAGAGAACCTGTGCATGAAGTATGAAGAGACACCTAAATTCCAAAAGGAATATTTCTCTTTGAGCATTGTTCAAGACTAACCAGGAGAAAACAATATCGTGACTTTGATTGGAGCCCAATCAAGGACATCATTTGGAAAGAATTTGGTATTGCAGACCAAAAATCCAAAAATCTCTTACAGGAGATACACACAGTTACCTCTTGGTGAATGGAACTTGTAGCACCGGATATGGGGTGAATACTCTGAGTACCAACAAAAGAAGCTGCAGAGGGTGAAAATGATAGTCACTCAGTCATGTCCGACTCTTTTTGATCCCATGGACTGTAGCCCCCCAGGCTCCTCTATCCATGGAATTCTCCAGGCATGAATACTGGAGTGGGTTGCCATGTTCTTCTCCAGGGGATCCTCCCAATCCGGGGATCAAATCCAGGTCTCCTGCATTGCAGGCAGATTCTTTACTGTCTGAGCCACAAAGATATGTTTATCCCCAGGTGCTGTAAACTGAAGGGGGCCCATATCTTTGGCCAAAAGATGGGCAAGAGGCTTAGGCCTCCAAGTTCTAAGGGAAGTACTGAAAGAAATATTGTAGGAAATGATATGTTTGTTGTGAATATTACCTAGCATCCATGCACCCTCTTCTTCATCCTAACATGTAATTTGAAGCTCAACCTTGAAGAAAACAATTTATGAAAAAGTTGACAATTTGGGAAACAGAAAAGAAAGATACAAAGAACTTGGCTTTTAAATAATGAAGTTGGACTTATGAATGAATCCATGTGAAGCCAACACTAGCTCTGGATTTCCATCTTCCTATTTACTCTGAGTAAGACTTGGGTGGTACAAGGTTATCTAATTGATAATACCATGGATTTGGAGAAGGGTAACATTAGGGGCAAGGAAACCAGTTAAAAGACTATTGCCATTATTTGGATTAAGGGCTTGGACTACATGATGAAAACTATGGTATTGGAGAAATTAAATTAAACCTAATATGTTATTAAAAATTTTATACCTCAATCCATAATCTGTTACAGGATTACTCACCCTAGAGCTCCTACGTGGACTATACAGCCTGTTGGAGTGTCAGTATCAATACTATCCTTTATATATAGGGATTTAATGATAAGCAGTCTTGCGTTTTAAGGGACAAGGTCTAGAAAATGACATTTTCAGAGAACAAAACTATTAGACTGAACAAATAGTATAGCCACCTACCAGAAAAAACAATAGTGCCTTCATTCGTTGTGTCAGTCACTGTGTTAGACACTTCTGTCATTTTATCTAAATTCTTACTCTCTCAGCAGGCAGTATTCTCATTTTACAGGTGAGGAATCTGAAACTCACCGAGTTTAAGCAAGTTGCAAAAGTCATGTGCCTTATAACTGAAGTCACTCAAATTTCATCCCCAAACTGTTTGGTTCCTAAAAACTGTAGTCTTTCCATCATTTTAAGTATATATTTTATGTTTACATCATCATATTTTTATCACCAGACTCATAATGCACAGCACACATCAACGGAACACCAGTTGATAACAAAGGCATAAACTGAATTATTATCTATCTATTCTTTGCTTAATAGTCTCTACTCTGAAACAAATCTTACTAGGTTAGAAAAGAGCCAATGCAAAGATCCAGTGCCTTCAAAGTCAAACTTAAAATTCCATCTCTTAAAATACATATTTCCTTAATTACATAGAAATTAGGAGGTGAATTAATTGAGCTCCACATTGTCTAAAATTTTCCCTGAATTTACAAAATTTATCAGTTTTGGAAGCTTTTAGTAAAACTCTGCTTCTGTGAGTGTGTGTGTGTGAAGCAGAGAAACAGAGAGAAATAAAGAGACAGAGGTTGACCTAAGCAAAGAGTTATTTTATGCAGCAAACAGCTATCATACTGGCTATGCTATATTGGCTTCTTAATATTCTTACAGTGGATGCTGAATCACCCGTATTTTCCCAGTCCTGGAGTCACTGACAGTACTCTTTTCACTTTAACAGATGGCATTGCCTTTTGTGTCCTGGGACATGAGACTCAAGACTCAAGGGTTAAAGATGTTACTCTAGGACCTTAATCCACTCCACACACCCCTAGTTTCCCCAGAGTCAGAAAGAGTTGTTTGGTCTCTGAGAACTTTCACATATAATTTTGTAGAAACAACCCCTCCAGAGATCACCCTGTTTTCTGCTCTTTTAGAGCAAACATTTTTTGAAATGAACCAAATGTTAAATATTTTTGGTTTTATGAGCCAGATATTCTCTGTCATGACTATTCAACTCTTCCATTATAATTTGAAAGCAGCCATATGTAATATGAATGGCATGGCTATATTCTAATAAAACTTTATTTACAAAAACAGGTGGCTGATGCAGTTGGCCCATGGGTTGTAGTTTGCTAACCCCTGATCTAGGGTATCTTTATTTTATTTGTATTCTTTTACAATAAGTATATTCAGTTTTGAACTATCTTGAATAAAATTTCACTATATGAAAGAATCAGGAAATCAAATTATCCTGAAATAAAATATTTGGGAAAATTATTCTGAAATATATGTATTATTTTGTTTACCAATTTTTCAAACCAAATTTCAAATCCTTACTGTCTGTCTCAGCATATTTCTTCTACTCCATCCCTATACATGCACACACCCCAGTCTGATATAGATTATCTCCTCAGTAGTCTAGTTGTACCACCATCCCACAGTGACACAGTGTTCATTTTATTCCTCTGTCCCTTTTTATCTACAATTTCTACTTCCTGAAATTCTCACCCAGACATTAGTTACCTAAATGATGGTCATATTTCAGTGTGTAAAGCTAGAATGAACATGAATTTTTATTGTTTGCCTGAGTACTCTAATTGTTTGTAATGTTTATCTAATTTAACTAATAAGTTATGGCATTAAGTGTCATGACCAATTATTCCCTCTGTGTGTGTGTATGTGTATGAGCGGGTGGGTTTGACTACGTGGGGGTGTGTTTTAATGTTGCTCTAGGATCTGGGAATTACTAGTTTGCATTCTAGTAGGCAAGACAGTCATTTGAGTAGCTGTTTCCATATGATATTTTGCTTGCATTAAGCAATACTATGTGTTATATTATTCCTTCTCATTAAAATTGTAATATAAATGAAAACAGAAAACTGTTCTATGTTTTGTATATACCTCACACAATAACTAGATAAGCGGATGTGTTTTTATTGCCCAACCAAACTCAAAAGCAAAATAGTAAGTTAAATAAAAAAGTGAAGTTTCTGGTTTTAAATTACAAGCATTTAAAAATTTAATATAATTTGCCACATTTTCCAGCTTTTTTGTTTGTAAGGGCACCATGGGTTTTACAACTGCAGGCCACTTCTTAAGTTCCTTCTAAAGTTAGTTTCAGTTAAGAGTAAACCATGTTTGACCCTGACATAAGGGAGCAGTGATGCAGGTTGAGTGAAAGGGCAGGAAGCTTAGAGAGAAAAGACACTTGTGCTACTTGTAAAGAGACTGCAGCTCTCTTAAATTTTTTATTTTCTAATAGGGGAAAAAAGCCTTTTTTCCATGAAGCTACTGTTAATTCAGAGGAAAAAAGGAAGAAAGAGATAGGTGAAGAATGGTATCAGAACGCATTTTTCTTGATTTCTTTCTTCCATACACGTGGCAAAAATAGTCAGGGAAAAATATGCAACCACAGGCCTAGTGTGTGTCGCTTATAAAAGGATTCAGTATCTTTTCTTTAAACATCAGTTACTTAATTGAGAAATTAAATTTTTGATTCTTGAATCAAGTGACAAGATGTGTCAGAATTATATATAGGTCAGAAAGGGCGTAATTCTAAGTCACTTGAATTGAATGTTGTTAAAAGATATATTTCTCACCTGTCTTACAATTACTTTTGAGTAAGCATACTGCCTAATTTTATTTTAACATAACAATGATGGCAGAGGCCCAGTATTTAATTAAGAGCTAACGCCTATCAATAAATGGTTCAATTTGACACCTTGTTGCTATACACTAACAAGGATGAGATTTTGTAAAGGTTTTGGCAGAGATCCAGTCATCACAGCTGCTCTTATATGATCACTGCTTGAGAAAACAGTTTTTCCCACCTCTATATACCCTACTTTCAAATGTAATTTTGCTGTGAGAACTTCTTTGATCCTTTTTTACACATAAATCCTTCCCCTTAGGAAATACTCTAACATTGGCTACTAACTGCTATTACTCACAACTATTACTCATCTGTGATATCATTGTAAAGTAAATCACCAGAAACCATCCAACCAAGTGTCACAGGGAGGGTAGTATTTTATTGTTAGAATGTTAAGGTAGAGAAGCTTCTAGGCAAAAGAAACAACACATATCATGAGTATATCATAAAATTATTAAACTGCT
The DNA here is from genome assembly GCA_024291935.2 of Okapia johnstoni. NCBI lineage: Eukaryota > Metazoa > Chordata > Mammalia > Artiodactyla > Giraffidae > Okapia > Okapia johnstoni. Next base: position 45,852,353 of record CM044310.1, on the reverse strand, counting down.
AAAAACATTAAACTCATGTCTTTATAGCAATTTTTTTTATTCTTATAGGCAAGGTGCAGATATTGGGAAATATCCAGATTCAGATTCCCAATTCCAGATATTGAGAATATTTATAAAGCACTATGCATAGAGTAGAATCTAAGGTCCTGGAGTGAAAGCATGAACAAAATGGGCTTCTTTTGGCATACTACTTAAGGACATTAGAATAAATCTTAGCTCTAAGTTTGGCATTATACAACTCGCTTAAATACAGCTTTTCATTAATATAATATTGATATGTAGTTATTTTGATTGGCATTTATTGGATTGTGATTATGTAAACTTTAAACTTCAGGAAAACTCTGGGCCTTGAAATGTACATGATTAAATTTTGTATTCTGAGCCTACTAAGTTCACCTCTGAATGACATGCCAAAGTGCTGTTAACCAGAATATTATAATAGACTTGCAAATATGGCACTAACACCAAAATTTCTCATTTGACCCATTTTATCTTGTTTGCCTTGGACTACACTAATTTTGAGTCTTGATTAACTCTGTCTCTTCTGCTCAGGGCAGTCTTACTGGCATATCAGTTGTCTTCCTTGCAGTCTTTCAACTTTTCACTTTGCTCCCTCGAATTTGAATGATGTCTAATTTAACTTGTCCTTGGTATCCATTGGCTGTTAAACTAAGAGCAAATACCACTTGACACAGAACCGCTACCAGCAGCTATCACAGAAGTCTATGTCAGACCCAGCAAATGTGTGGTTCTGAGATGTAATATTATTAATTGTACATTAACACATAATTAAGAGTCAACTTAGATGGTGCATAATTTTTTAAAAGTGTGCCTTCAATGGCAGAATCATTCTATCTTGCCTTCCCTGTAATATTTTCTGTCTCTGCTGATTCAATTTATATACTTAATTAAACAAAATATGTGTCCCAACTTTGATCCCTTGTATAGTTGAATATCTATAAACAATTGTATATATAGGGCTGCTAAAGAATACCTTTGTTTGCTTATTGATTATATCAAAGTCTAAACATAAAGGATTTTAAACAGGGCTGGCTTCATAAGTGTGACCCCATATGCTTACACATGGCCTTACACTCAGAGGTATCCACACTTGGTATGGTTCTCTACCTCTTTGTCTTGAAATTCTTAAGAATTTTGAAACAATTTAAGTTTTACTAGGCTTGACAAGTTATCAGCCAGCTTGCTTTTGAAATTTCGCAAAGGTGGTAGTAAATGTAGTCATAGGTGATTTTGGATATTAATTAGGAAATGAGAACTCCCAGGATATAGGAAAAGCTTAATTCAAAAGATATTGTGTGGACTACTTGGCCGGCACTGTTGTTCTAGATGTTAGTCCAACAAATGGGCAAAAAATCTATTCATTATAGAGTTTATGTACCAAGAAGAAAGATAGTAATAAATAAACAAAAAGGCTACTATGTTGTATGCTAGGTTATAAGAACTGGAGAGGAAATTAAGGTATTTTAAGAGGAATGAAGAAAAAGAGACAGACAGGCAGATATTACCACTGGGACAGAGATGGGATAAAATTTAGCATCATCTCTCTCTTTACTGAAATTGTCTTTGCCTTAGGAAAAACTCTCCTCTCTGACCCTTTAATATGAAAGAGGGTTGTTATCATTTAGGTGAGAAAACAGAATTGGTAGAAAGTGTGCCTAAGAAGTTATTGAAATCAAATTTGTGACTGATTAAAATCTGTCTCTGGCTTAGAACAAGTTCTTTATTGTGGCAAATGGTGGAGTGAAGGTGTCTATGACCAATGTATTACCTTTAATTCTGCCAACTAAATTGTTTCTGTCCTAAGGTAAGCACACAACCAGAGATATGATGGGTCCAGGTATTTGTGAAAGGAACATGACACCTTTGCAAATATATTTGAAGATTGGTAAGAACATGTGAAGGTCATATAGCCAAGATGATCAATTTTCCAAGCACTTAAAAAATAATGAATATCCTCATGGTATTACATAGTCTATCTTGGAAGACATTTGGTCTTGTCCAAAACATCCATTGAGACATTGGTCCATGATTTATTTATTAATATAAACACTTAACTTCATTAATTTTTATATTATTTTTATTGTAGTTCATGATGAATTTTGGATTTCACATTTATTCTTGTTCTTCATCATTCAATTACTTTGCAGTAAATGAGAAATTTCTCTCAAATGTATATAGACCTGATTATTAGCTTTATATTTGTTATATGCTAACAATCTCTATAGTATGAATTTGATTTTGTTAGTATCATCATGAGGTTGGTGACCTTTTCTGGGTGTGACCACCAAAAATCTGGATGATAACTTATACATGTTTTTTTCAGTTTATCTTTTAGCACTTCACTAGATCTCCAAATTAAAGCCTCAGGCACTACTATCAGCTTTTGACATTTGCTATGCCAGCCTTCCACTGCATTGTTCATCCTGTGGCTACTGTTCAGTTGCTGATGTGTGAACATTCCAAGTTTCTAGTGGAAATCGTGGACCTTCTAGTTCTCTGCCTTTGTCATGCCTTTCAGGGGCATATACTTTCTCCACATAATCCATTTGGTCATCTATTTTTTTTTTTTTGCACTCTCCACAATGTACTCAAAAGTTTCATTCACATCTTCCAAAAGCACATATGAAAGTACAAAAACATGAATACATGCTTAGGAGTGTTACTTGTCGTATACTCTCATGTTAAAGCCAACAAAGATAATTTTTGCCACAGTGATTATGAAAAGTGAAACAAGGATTCTTTTACTTGTGCCTTTGGTTAAGAGTAGTTAAATCACACACATATTTGTAATCTCAAAATCCATCGCACACAGTGAAAGGTTATAATGTTGAAAAGTTTTTCCCATGCAAATGCAAGTACACACACACACACACACACACACACACACGCGCGTGCGCATATATATATATATATATATATATGTGTGTGTCTTTTCATCTTTCCATTATTATGCAAAATCAGTGGCACTATGTAACTCAGTACTGTGCACAGTAAATGTCTGAGTGACCAGTGTTGACGCCATCTTGAAGTTGCCATTACCGAGTAGTGTGCTCAGTTCAGTTCAGTTCAGTTGCTCAGTCGTGTCTGACTCTTTGTGACCCCAAGGACTGCAGCACACCAGGCCTCCCTGCCCATCACCAACTCTCAGAGCTTTCTCGAACTCATGTCCATTGAGTCAGTGATGCCATTCAACCATCTCATCATCTGTCATCCATGTCTCCTCCTGCCTTCAATCTTTCACAGCATCAGGGTCTTTTCTAGTAAATCAGTTCTTCGCATCAGGTAGCCAAAGTATTGGAGTTTCAGCTTCAGTGTCAATTTTTCCAGTGAATATTCAGGACTGATTTCCTTCCAACACCAACACTGGGCTGATATTTTCCTGTCGCATCTTGAATGACTGGACTATTGTCATAATCCTGACTAGTTATACATCTGGAGTTACAGGTTTTTCTCCTTTTACAGTGCTGGTACCTTTTACTTCTATTTTTGTTGAAGTAATGGAAATGATAACAAAACCATTAAAATGTAACATTTTTTGTGAGCATACCTTTTCTGCCATTCATATTCACATTGCTAAGCAATAAAAGAAGTGTTTTATTTTATTTTTTTTCTTTTGTAGACATCTGACCAGTGGTTGCTGGTTTACTAGTAGGGGAAACCTTATTAATGTCTTACGGACTGGACATCCTATTTGGCCAGGCTGACTCAGCCAGTCAGGAGACCCCAGCTGAAGATGTGGTGGTTTGTGTTGATTAGCAGGTAAGTGTGGGAGTCATACTCACTAAAGCCTCTCTACACTTCTTGAAGTCTACCTCAGTTGTACTTCTGTAGGACATCAGTTCAAGGGGAAAAATCACCCATTAGCTCTGAGCAATAAAATAGTTGGTTGGGCATTAATTAGATGTGTGATATCACCCCATAGTAGATATTACAGTGACAAGTGAGATACTTTATAAAGTATTCACATAAACTCATTTGCCACCTGTTTTACAGGTCTTGACGAAGCTCTTGCTTACAAACTCCACTCTTATTTAATGGCCAGCCTCATCCAACCAATTTCCCAATGATATATTAATACACCATGCATCACAAGATCCCATCCATGACTTGATATCTTCTATGAATTTCTCCAACTCTAAGACTCTAAGTGTAAGACTCTTCCTTGGTACCCATAATTAATATAACTCCCACTGTTTTGCAAGATTTGAACTCTCACCCATCTACCTAACTGTATATGCCATTACTAGGTAGGCTACTGAGGCAAGAAGGGTTATTATAAATTGTCAATACAACCACAACATAGTTACTGAACCAATAAAATATGATAATATTTTATGTATTAGTCTCTTAAACCAAAGTATAAGTAAATGTTATGGGCATTTAGGAACCCAGGGACATTTTCTAAGCATGGGCATTTTGACAGGACCAAATATCAAGGGACATTTGTTATGGAACAAATATGCTTATGGATGTTTAGATAGGATCAGATTTCAAGGACCTTTTGTCTTGGACCAAATGTCTTAATGGACTCGCAGGACCAAATATGTGCTAGTCCATATTTTATGATTTGTATGTTGTACTTCTAAGTAGCATATGTTATTTTCACTTGGAAAGATGCAATATGTATATGCTAACTTAATGTACAAGTCATAAAATTGGGCCTTGGAAGAACACAGATGTCATGTATAATAATCTATCCATGATACCTTCTAATTATCATAGCATCTTTACCATAATGACCTAAAGTCTCTTCAAATATATAACAAATGGAATTTCACACCTTCCCACAATCCATGCAAATCATATATCACCACAATTCTTTTAGAGCTCTTTATATAAACCCAAGAAACCAAATTAACTTTGATAAGTCAGTGGGTCAGTTGATAAACATGTGGCTCTTCAAAAGATTGAACTACCTTATTTATATCAAGCATCTGTGTATATCCAGCTTTAGCACTCTTAAGTTTACATATGTGCTCAGCCACTCAGTCTTGTCTGATTCTTTTCCACCCCTTGGACTGTAGCCCACCAGTTTCTCTGTCCATGGAATTTTGCAGACAAGAATGCTGGAGTGGGTTTCTATTTCCCACTCCAGGGTATCTTCCCGACCCAGGGATTGAAACTGCATCCCCTGCATCTCATGCATTGGCAAGCAGATTCTTTACCACTAAGCTAGCTGGGAAGTCCTCCTTAATATTTATAGGCAGAATTAAATTTAATAGAACTATATATCACCAATCACTTGTTGAATTGTGTAAATTACTCTATATATCACCAATCACTGGCTGAACTGGGTAAAGATAAAAATCTGTTCATATTAGCAGTGTCATCAAAGCAGCCATCATTACTTAAACAGTGACATTTTTCACCAAACACTATTGATTTTGGCTGGACATTCTAGAATTATCACAGTGTATAAAGCAGATATAACCACCTCTATGTACTCAGTTCAGTTCATGTCCGACTCTTTGCAACCCATGGAATGCAGCACACTAGGCTTGCCTCTCCATTACTGACTACTGGAACTTGCTCAAACTCATGTCCATCAAGTCAGTGATGCCATCCAGTCATGTCATCCTCTGTCATCCCCCAGCATCAAGGTCTTTTCCAGTGACTCAGTTCTTTGCATCAGGTGGCCAAAGTATTGAAGTTTTAGCTTCAGCATCAGTCCTTCCAATGAATATTCAGAACTGATTTCCTTTAGGATGGACTGGTTGGATCTCCTTGCAGTCCAAGGGACTCTCAGGAGTCTTCTCCAACACCACAGTTCAAAACCATCAATTCTTCTGCACTCAGCTTTCTTTATAGTCCAACTCTCACATCCATACATGACTACTGGAAAAACCATAGCTTTGACTAGATGGACCTTTGTTGGTAAAGTAATGTCTCTGCTTTTAAATATGCTATCTAGGTTGGTCATAGCTTTTCTTCCAAGGAGCAAACATCTTTTAATTTCATGGCTGCAGTCACCATCTGCAGTGATTTTGGAACCCCCAAAAATAAAGTCTCTCCCTTTTTCCTTTGTGTCCCCATCTATTTGCCATGAAGTGATGGGACCGGAGGCCATTATCCTAGTTTTCTGAATGTTGAGTTTAAAGCCAACATTTTCACTCTCCTCTTTCACTTTCATCAAGAGGCTCTTTAGTTCTTCAATTCCTGCCATAAGGGTGGTGTCATCTGCATATCTGAGGTTATTGATACTTCTCCCGGCAATCTTGATTCCAGCTTGAGTTCATCTAGCCTGGCATTTTCCGTGATGTGCTCTGCATATAAGTTAAATAGCAGGGTGACATTATACAACCTTGTACAACAATAAACAATATATACAATATACAACCTCTATGCACTACCGAGTTTTAAAATATTCTACCAAGTTTTAAAATGTGGATTATATATCTTCATCTCTGCATTTAATTTTCTTTACTTTTTCCTAGATCACAGTTCATTTCTTTTTTGCTTTGTATTAAAAAGTGTATTTTTTATTTTTAAATCTTTACTTTGCTTTAAATTATTTTAACATCTTTTCAGTAGGATTTGAGATAAAGTACATAAATTTGCATTTTTATTTATTCTAGATAAGTTATGCTCCTCTTAGATAAGTAGTTTCCAAGATGTGCTTTTCCTACCATCTGTTCAAATAACTGGGGGGGGGGGGGGGGGCGGAATTTTAATGGCTAATGATGTACATGTGTTAGTATCTCTTTAAGATACTCTATCATTTTGATGGGCTCAGTGGTGCTAACATAATCATCTAGCAAATGAAATTTAATTTTGAAATCTAACAAAATCTGCAAAAGCTTGAAGAAATATTTTGGGCTTGAATTGTACACATTATTCAAAATTATCTTTGTCTATATTTAAAAAATTTCATTTGATACCAGTTGTACAATCTAGTAGTCTAATATTGAGATTATCTTCTTGAAAAGAGAGTTATATTAATGCATTTGTAGGTCATATAGTATGTTCAGAATGTTTGAGCAACTTCTGTAAGTCTATAACACCTCTTGTGGAAGAAATCAGAACATATTGCATATGTTGTTTACATTGAAGTCCTCAAGCATTTTGACCCCCTAAACCAATAAAAATGTTGGATAGTTTATTATTACCATTAGAAATGTAGAATAATTTTTATTAAAAATTGGAGCATCTAGTTAAAATGAATATTCCAAGGTAAATTTAAAAAATAAGATTTCAAATTCATATAATTCAGTTCAGTCGCTCAGTCGTGTCCAACTCTTTGCGACCCCATGAATTGCAGCACACCAGGCCTCTCTGTCCATCACCAACTCCCAGAGTCTACCCAAACCCATAAACATTGAGTCGGTGATGTCATCCAACCATCTCATCTTCTATTGTCCCCTTCTCCTCCCGCCCCCAATCCTACCAAGCATTAGGGTCTTTTCCAATGCGTCAACTCTTTGCATGAGGTGGCCAATGTATTGGAGTTTCAGCTTCAACATCAGTCCTTCCAATGGACACCCAGGACTGATGTCTTTTAGGATGGACTGGTTGGATCTACTTGTAGTCCAAGGGACTCTCAAGAGTCTTCTCCAACACCACAGTTCAAAAGCATCAATTCTGCAGCGCTCAGCTTTCTTCACCATCCAACTCTCACATCCATACATGACCACTGGAAAAACCATAGCCTTGACTAGATGGACTTTTGTTGGCAAAGTAATGTCTCTGCTTTTCAATATGCTATCTAGGTTGGCCATAACCTTCCTTCCAAACAGTAAGCGTCTTTTAATTTCATGGCTGCAATCACCATCAGCAGTGATTTTGGAGCCCAAAAAATTAAGTCTGACACTGTTTCCCCATGTATTTCCCATGAAGTGATGGGACCAGATGCCATGATCTTAGTTTTCTGAACGTTGAGCTTTAAGCCAACTTTTTCACTCTCCTCTTTCACTTTCATCAAGAGGCTCTTTAGTTCTTCTTCACTTTCTGCCATAAGGGTGGTGTCGTCCTCATATCTGAGGTTATTGATATTTCTCCCGGCAGTCTTGATTCCAGCTTGTGTTTCTTCCAGCCCAGCATTTCTCATGATGTACTCTGCATATAAGTTAAATAAGCAGGATGACAATATACAGCCTTGATGTACTCCTTTTCTTATTTGGAACCAGTCTGTTGTTCCATGTCCAGTTCTAACTGTTGCTTCCTGACCTGCATACAGGTTTCTCAAGAGACAGGTCAGATAATTAGTAACACCAATTTAAAACTATAAATATGAAGGGTAAAATACTATTTTTCTTTGTTTTGGGTCTATATATTTAAAATTTTAAAACTATATTAGCAAACAAAAACCTAATAAGATTGTTGTTGTTCAGTTGTGTCCCGACTCTATGCAATCCCATGGACTGCAGCGTGTCAGCCTCCCCTGTCTTTCACTATCTCCCTGAGTTTTTTGAAATTCTTGTCCATTGTGTCAGTGACACCATCCAACCATCTCATCCTACATCTCCCCCTTCTCCTCTTGCCCTCAATTTTTCCCAGCATCAAGGTCTTTTCCTGTGAATCAGCTCTTTGCATCAGGTGGCCAAAGTATTGGAGCTTCAGCATCAGCATCAGTCTTTCCAATGAATATTCAGGGTTGATTTCTTTAGGACTGACTGGTTGGATCTCCTGCTGTCCAAGGGACTCTCAAGAGTCTTCTCCAAAACTCGAACACCACAATCCAAAAGCATTAACTCTTTGATGTTCAGACTTCTTTATAATCCAACTCTCACATCCATACATGACTACTGGAAATACCATAGCTTTGACCATATGGACTTTTGTCAGCAAAGTGATGTCTCTGCTTTTTAATACACTGTTTAGGTTGGTCATAGTTAATTTTCCAAGGAACAAGTATCTTTTAATTTCATGGCTGCAGTCATTGTCCACATTGATTTTGGAGCCCAAGAAAATAAAATCTGACACTCTTTCCACATTTTCCCCATCTTTTGCTATGAACGGATAAGACTAGATGCCATGAAGCTTCATTCTTTGAATGTTGAGTTTTAAGCCAGCTTTTGTACTCTCCTCTTACACTTTCATTAAAAGGCTCTTTAGTTCCTCTTCGCTTTCTGCCATTAAAGCAGTATCATCTGCATATCTGAGGTTATTGATATTTCTCCTGGCAACCTTGATTACAGCTTGTGCTTCATCCAGCCTGGCATTTCACATGATTTCTCTGAATATAAATTAGATAAGCAGGGTGACAATATACAGCCTTGACGTACTCCTTTCCCAATTTTGAACTAGTCCGTTGTTCCATATCTAGTTCTAACCATTGCTTCTTGTTTTGCATATGGGTTTCTCAGGAAGCAGGTTAGGTGTCCTGGAATTGTCATCTCTTTAAGAATTTTCCACATTTTTTTGTGATCCACACAGTCAAAGTCTTTAGTATAGCCAATGATGTGGAAATAGATTTTTTTTTTTTTTTTTTAGAATTCCCTTGCTTTTTTTATGATCCAGCGAATGTTGGCAATTTGATCTCTGGTTCCTATGCCTTTTCTAAATCCAGCTTGAAAATCTGGAAGTTCTCAATTCACATACTGCTGAAGTTTTACTTGAGAAATTTTGAGCATAATTTTTCTAACATGTCAAATGAGTGCAATTGTACGGTAATTTGAACTTTCTTTGGCATTACTTTTCTTTGGGATTGGAATGAAAAGTGACCTTTTCCAGTCCTGTGGCCATTGCTGAGTTTACAAATTTGCTGGCATAATGAGTGCAGCACTTTAACAGCATCATCTTTTAGGATTTAAACTAGTTCAGCTGAAATTCCAATACCTCCACTAGCTTTGTTCGTAGTAATGCATCCTAAGGCCCATTTAACTTAGCACTCTAGGATATCTGGCTCTAGGTGAGTGACTACATGATTGCAGTTTTCTGGGTCATTAAGAGCTTTTTTGCACAGTTCTTCTGTGTATTCTTGTCACCTTTTCTTAATCTCTTCTGCTTCTGTTATATCCTTGCCATTTTTGTCCTTTATTGTGCCTATATTTGCATAAAATGTTCCCAATAAGATGGGAGAGAGAAAATGATAAAATATTTGCAACATTTATAAAGTCATTGAAAGCATAACTTTTCCTGTCCATGTATTCCATAACTTAGACATAAACAGCCTGCCTATTCCATTCATATTTGAAAGAACAGTTAGGAACCGGGTCCATGGTGGAAACCCTTAAGGGTAGCTGGCTTTCCCCATAGCTCTCATTAGCAAAGTGGCTCTCCTACAATAGGGGACTCAGGGCTGCTGGCTGAAACTCTAATGCCCAAAAATGTGATTGTTGCTCTCCATCAAAGCGCAGAGACTTTTCAGAACATGGTTATGATAAATTGTGAACCTGCTGTTTCTCGAACTGCTTTAGTATTCTATAAATGCACATTGAAAAATTCATCAGTCTTCCTTAAAGCAAGCAAGCAAAGAAATCATAATAACCACAGTAAAAAAAAAAAAATTAGACTCAAAATATCCACAACAGAGTCACTCATAGCAAATATGAGTGTTTCTGTTCAGTTTATATAGAGTGCCTACTCAATGCCAAGCACTGTCTTGGGGTAGGAATATAATGGTGCCGCAACAGACATGATTTCCCCACCTCTGCACTGAACTCATAACACAGTGTGGAGATAAATATTTTTGACAGAGAGAGCATATTTCAAGATTTAGATGAGAAAAACATGGAACATCAAGGGGACCAAATAAATAAATTCAGTGATAGCTACTGGAATACAGAGTGTAAAAGGTACTAGTTTAAGACGCAGGGTTGGAGAAAGAAGGGACTATATCTTCTCATGATGATACCATTTGTAAGTCGGGTTTAGGAGTGTAGTCTTTCTCCTAAAAGGAAATAGAAGCCATTAAGTAGTTGAAAACAGGGAAGCGCCACAATCTCCCATGTTAGGCAACCGGGTAGACATCAAACTATTTACTTAAAAAGGGAACACTGGAAAGGAGGCAAGTTCGGGAGATGATGAGTTTAGATGTTCAGATATTAAGTATTATGTGTCTGGAAAACACTCAAACGTACATGTGCAATTGGCAATTGAACATATATCTTTAGCAAACAAGAGAGTAGGGTGATTTGTGGCATAGCTTTGTAGCTTTATAGAAGTAAAAGGAGGGATCAAAAGGTGACTTATATGCAAATGGAAAAAGAAAAAAAATGTGTATCTTCAGTGAATTTAAGGTGAACAAGTCAAATGATTTTGGATCCCAGGTTCAGGGGAATTATGAACACAGAAAACTGTTAATAATGCAATCACTTATGGAGGAAAAGGGGACGATGAGATTAACAGGTTATTGGAAAAAACTTATTTTTGTCATGGAAAAGATAAAGAAGCAGCTGTACAATGATTGGATTAATGAAGGGCTTCTTTAATGAAAAAGTTTTAAGGTTTGAATAGTGATGGAAAAAAGCCAGGAGCAAGGAGATCTCTATTTCTCTTCTTCTTTGTCTCAATGCAGTAGTCTTGATAATATCTGTAAGGACAGTGTAGGTATTATATGCATATGGGTTAGGAAAAAAGTTGAGCTTATTTATCTGATTCAGTTTGATCTGGGCAAAAGAGTAACCTTGACCATTGTAAAAGGTATTTTCGAGAAGCAGGATCCTAATTTCAGGATACCTTGGGGAGAAGTAAAGAAGAATTAACTGTACCACTGTGTCTTGAGATTCTTGATGAGAAAAAAATGTGGTCTCTGGCAAGTATTTGCCTCTGAATTTCTGGAGCATTCCTTCATGTATTGTTTATATTGTCCGTGATGTCTCAATCTCTGATAGAACAGTGTAGTAAAGTCATCCCTATTAATTACTTCTTGTCAGTTCTACCTCTGTTTCTCCAGGAGGTAAAGTCTGTTGATCTCAGAAATGATTCTCCTGCCAGGGCTGGAGAGAAAGAACATGAAAGGAAGAGGTTCAGCAAAGTAATATCTTACTGTAATTCTAAGTCAGTAGAATTGGAATTTGTAAATCTCCTGATCTGACCGTATATCCTTTATCCACCCACTCACCTCAATCCCCCACCTCCACCAAAAAAAAAAAAAAAACAAAACCACGTAGCTTTGAAAGCATTTAAAAAATTCAGTTAGTAGCAAATTAATATAAAGAGTAAATGTCTTTTTTTCCAAGAAGTATCAAAAAAGCTCTTAATTCATTCTTTCTCCAAGGAAATTTATTGGGTTTCTTATTTATTTAAATAAGAAATGTTGGCATAAATAAAAACATGTAACTAGTTTAATTAAAAGCATCATGACTTCTCTAACACCACCAAAAAGCCTTAGTCTATAACCTATTAAAAATGCTTTTGAAATGTAAATTAAAGATGACAACATGGAACAGTAAGTACTATTGATACAATTCGTTTTAATTATGAAACAATGCACGGCCATGCAAAATTTAAAAGCTTTATGAAAGATTGTAAGATTTTGCTAAGGAATGGAAATTTGAGTGAGGTTATGTCATAATAGGGTTTGACAAATGTTTTATTATAAAGAAGCAGATAGTAAAAAGTTTAGGTTTTGAAAATCATTTGCTTTGTTGTAATGACTCAATTCTGTCATGGTAGTTTTAAAGCAGACAAACATAAAAGAATGTATTCTAACAAAACTATTTCTAAAACAGACTGAAGACTAGATTTGACCCAAGAGCCGTAGGATTGTGACTCCTATCCTAGATGATAAAATAAATAGATGATGAATATTCTACCTGAATAAAATTTATATATAGCAGTATTTTTCATATGTATATGTCAGCATCATTTTTCTTCCTGGAAATGACTGCTATCATAAAATTATTGTGAAACAAACGTTAGATTTAATAAGCACATTTTTTGTCTTTTCTATTCAGGCATATTTTGCTACATTTTGGGATATTTCTTGTACACCCAAGGGTTAGGATTTACATTTTATTAGAAGAAAGCAAGACAAATAAATACTGTTTTACTTTTACTTTTTTGTTTTCCGATTGAGTAAACAAGTTTCAATCAGATTGGAAAGTAGCTGAGAATTTTCTCTTGATCACAGACTTTTAGAAATCTGGTTATTCAGTCAATCATTCAAAACAATAAGTATTATTGTGTGCTAATAACTATGTAGGTACTGAGGATTCATATCAAATAAGACATAATCCTCATTATTAAATGTTTGTTGTTTAGTTGCTTAGTTTTGTCTGACTCTTTGTGACCCCACGGACTATAGCCCACCAGCCTTCTCTATACATGGGACTTCACAGGCAAGAAGACTGGAGTGGGCTATCATTTCCTTCTGCAGGGCATTATTAAATACTAAGTGACAAATTCTTCTAATATGACGTGAGAAGAGCTACAATAAAGTGATCTATAAGATGTTATGGGAACTCTAAGGAGTCCATTCAAACTAACAAGGAGACTGTAGAACATTAATTTTCAGGTAACTACTTAGAAAGCATAGTGTCTTAATTATCAGAATAAAATGTTCCACTAAATCAGTGTGCTAATGTATTTATTATTTTCCATTAACTGTTCCAAATACCATTGGCCATAATATCAAGAAGTCCAGTATTTTCTCCATGAATTTTTAAAGACCATGTCAAATGTTTTAAAGTGTCCAGTGTCCACATAAATAAAAAGATTATGTTAGTAGGACCAATTTACAGTATCTATTGCTTCTGCCTGAGAGTATATTGCTTCATAGTTCAACTATATGTAAACGCATAATGCTGGTCCTTTATTTTTAGAATTATTTGATGGATTTCCTATCTGTATAGCAAACATCTCACTGTGTTACTCCAGAGAGGATCACCTTACTCTATTGTCATTCTTCTTCGCTTTCTGCCATAAGGGTGGTGTCATCTGTGCATCTGAGGTTATTGATATTTCTCCCGGCAACCTTGATTCCAGCTTGTTGCTTCCTCCAGCCCAGCGTTTCTCATGATGTACTCTGCATATACATTAAATAAGCAGGGTGACAATATACAGCCTTGATGTACTCCTTTCCCTATTTGCACCCAGTCTGTTGTTCCATGTCCGGTTCTAACCATTGCTTCCTGACCTGCACACAGGTTTATAAGGAGGCAGGTCAGATGGTCTGGTATTCCCATCTCTTGAAGAATTTTCCATAGTTTGTTGTGGTCCACACAGTCAAAGGCTTTGGCGTAGTCAATAACTCAGAAGTAGATGTTTTTATGGAACTGTCTCGCTTTTTCCATGATCCAAGAGATATTGGCAATATGATCTCTGGGACCTCTGCCTATTCCAAATCCAGCTTGAACATCTGGAAGTTCATGCTTCATGTACTGTTGAAGCCTGGCTTGGAGAATTTTGAGCATTACTTTACTAGCATGTGAGATGAGTGCAACTGTGCAGTAGTTTGAGCATTCTTTGGCATTGCCTTTCTTTGAGATTGAAATGAAAACAGACCTTTTCCAGTCCTGTGGCCACTGCTGAGTTTTCCAAATTTGCTGGCATATTGGGTGCAGCACTTTCACAGCATCATCTTTCAGGATTTGAAATAGCTCAACTGGAATTCCATCACCTCCACTAGTTTTGTTCGTAGTGATGCTTCCTAAGGCCCACTTGACTTCGCATTCCAGGATGTCTGGCTCTAGGTGAGTGATCACACCATCGTGATTATCTGGGTCATGAAGATCTTTTTTGTATAGCTCTTCTGTGTATTATTGCCACCTCTTCTTAATATTAAATACCATAGACAGAAGAGCATGGTAGGCTACATTCCATGGGTTCACAAAGAGTTGGACACGACTGAGCGACTTCACTTTCACTTTTTCTATTAGGTCCATACCATTTGTTCTTTATTGTGACCATCTTTGCATGAAGTGTTCCCTTGGCATCTCTAATTTTCTTGAAGAGATCTCTAGTCTTTCCCATTCTATTGTTTTTCTCTATTTCTTTGCACTGATCACTGAGGAAAGCTTTCTTATCTCTCCATGCTGTTCTTTGGAACTCTGCATTCAAATGGGTGTATCTTTCCTTTTCTCCTTAGTCTTTCATTTCTCTTCTTTTCACAGCTTTAGTAAGGCCTCCTAAGACAACCATGTTGCCTTTATGCACTTCTTTTTCTTGGAGATGGTCTTGATCCCTGCCTTCTGTACAATGTCATGAACCTCTGTCAATAGTTCTTCAGGCAGTCTATTTATCAGATCTGGTCCCTTAAATCTATTTCTCACTTCCACTGTATAATCATAAGGGATTTGATTTATGTCATACCTAAATGGCCTAGTGGTTTTCCCTATTTTCTTCAATTTAAGTCTGAATTTGGCAATAAGGAGTTCATGATCTGAGCCACCGTCAGCTCCTGGTCATGTTTTTGCTGACTGTATAGAGCTTCTCCATCTTTGGCTGCAAAGAATATAATTGATCAGATTTCGGTATTGACCATCTGGTGATGAGTGTGTAGACCCGTGCGTTCTCTTGGCAAAACTCAATTAGCCTTTGCCCTGCTTCATTCTGTACTCAAAGACCAAATTTGCTTGTTACTCCAGGTATTTCTTGACTTCCTGCTTCCAGGTATTTTTTGACTTCTATAGGGTCCTTTTCCAGTCCTTTTCCAGTCCCCTATAATGAAAAGGACATCTTCTTTGGGTGTTAGTTCTAAAAGGTCTTGTAGGTCTTCATAAAACCGTTCAACTTCAGCTTCTTCAGCAGTACTGGTCAGGGCATAGACTTGGATTACTGTGATATTGAATAGTTTGCCTTGGAAATGAATAGAGATCATTCTGTCATTTTGAGGTTTCATCCAAGTACTGCATTTTGGACCCTTTTGTTGACTATGATGGCTACTCCATTTCTTGTAAGTGATTCTTGCCCATAGTAGTAGATATAATGGTCATCTGAATTTAATTCACCCATTTCAGTCCATTTTAGTTCACAGATTCCTAAAATGTTGATGTTCACTCTTGCCATCTCCTGTTTGACCACTTCCAATTTGCCTTGATTCATGGACCTAACACTCCAGGTTCCTGTGTAATATTGCTCTTTACAGCATCAGACCTTGCTTTCATCACCAGTCACATCACAACTGGGTGATGTTTTTGCTTTGGCTCCATCTCTTCATTCTTTCTGGAGTTATTTCTCCACTGATCTCCAGTAACATCTTCGGCACCTAACGACCTGGGAAGTTGATCTTTCATTGTCATATGTTTTTGCCTTTTCTTGCTGTTCATGGGGTTCTGAAGGCAAGAATACTGAAGTGGTTTGCCATTCCCTTCTCCAGTGGACCACGTTTTGTCAGAACTCTCCACCATGGCCCGTCCCTCTTGGGGGGCCCTACTTGGCATGGCTCATAGTTTCATTGAATTAGACAAGGCTGTGGTCCATGTTATCAAATTGGTTAGTTTTCTGTGATTATGGTTTTTAATCTGTCTGCCCTCTGATAGAGAAGGATAAGAGGCTTATGGAAGCTTCCTGATGGGAGAGACTGACTGAGGGGGAAACTGAGTCTTTTTCTGATGGGCTGTGCCATGCTCAGTAAGTTTTATCCCAATTTTCTGTTGATGGGTGGAGCTGTGTTCCCTCCCTGTTACTTACCTGGGGCCAAACTATGGTGGAAGTAATGAAGATAATGGCAACCTCCTTCAAAGTTCCCATGCACACTCTGCTACACTCAATGCCCCCAACCCTCCAGCAGGCCACCAGTGACCCACCACTGAGCCTCTGCCAGAGACTCCTGGACACTCACGGGCAAGTCTGGGTCAGTCTCTTGTGGGGTCACTGCTCCTTTCTCCTGGGTCCTGCTGTGCACATGGTTCTGTTTGTGCCCTCCAACAGTCTTTTTTCCCCATCCTATGTAAGTTCTGGCAGCTCTGTGGTGGGGTTGATGGCGACCTCCTCCAAGAGGGCTTATTCCATACCCAAGTCTGCTGCACCCAGAGGCCCTGCTCCTGCGGCAGTCCACTGCTGACCCTTACCTCCACAGGAGACACTCAAACACAGTTCTGTCTCAGTCTGGTTGGAGTCTCTGGGTCCTGGTGCGCACAAGTTTTGTTTGAGCCCTCTGAGTGTCTCTGGTGGGTATGGGGTTTGATTCTAAACATGATTTCTCCCCTCCTGCCATCTTGCTTTTCATTTGCCCTTGGGGCCTCTTGATGAGAGTGAAAGAGCAGAGTGAAAAAGTTGCCTTAAACCTCAACATTCAGAAAACTAAGATCATGTCATCCAGTACCATCACTTCATGGCAAATAGATGGGGAAACAGTGGAAACAGTGGCTGACTTTATTTTTCTGGGCCTCAAAATCACTGCAGATGGTGACTGCAGCCATGAAAGTAAAAGACACTTGCTCCTTAGAAGAAAAGTTATGACCAACCTAAACAGCAGAGACATTACTTTTCCAACAAAGCTCCGTCTAGTCAAAGCTATGATTTTTCCATTAGTCATGTATGGATGTCAGAGTTGGACTATAAAGAAAGCTGACTGCTGAAGAATTGATGCTTTTAAACTGTGATGTAGGAGGATACTCTTGAGAGTCCCTTAGACTGCAAGGAGATCCAACCAGTCCATCCTAAAGGAAATCAGTTCTGAATATTCATTGAAAGGACTGATGCTGAAGCTGAAACTCCAATACTCTGGCCCCCTGATGCAAAGCATTGACTCATGAAAATACCCTGATGCTGAAAAAGTTTGAAGGTGGGAGGAGAAGCGGACAACAAAAGATGAGATGGTTGGATGACATAACAGACTCAATGGACTTGAGTTTGAGTAAATTCTCGGAGTTGGTGATGGACAGGGAAGCCTGGCACGCTGCAGTCCATGGGGTCGCAAAGACTCAGACACGACTGAGTGACTGAACTTAGCTGATTGTTGCTTAGGTCAGAAAAGTACGCCAAGTATATGCATTTCCAAAGACATGCCTCTCAGTACTTGGACACTTCAGTGTAAAAACGTGGAAAGCTTCCAGAGTGACAGGTTCAGCATAGATTCTGTAGTTTATTACCTCATAGCCCAAGAATTGCTGAGATTGCCTACTCCCCAAATATTTGGCAGCTTTTTCTTTTAGACTTTTATAAAGTAAATGGTCTGATTATATTGCCCTTTCCTGAATATAAAAATTTTCACCAAACTTTGTCATTCTTAAGTAAGTTACCTATTATTTTTTCATAGTCTCTTGTTTTATTTCTTTTTTTTTTAAAGATACCCTCCTTGAAGTAGCAATGTCTTTGCTGAAGACAAGGTGCCCAAAACATAAATAAATAAATCCATAAATGAACAAGTAGTCTTAGGTATGCCATTAGACTATGTGAATATTAAGCATTCGCTACACAAAAAAATGCCATAAATATATGATCAGAGTATTATTAGTTTTATCAGACACCAGACTGTTGCATTGCCCACCTCCCCCTAAATCTGAAATCCCAGATTCTTTTTGCTATAACCTAACACTGATAACTATACCTCTGAATTCATAGTCCTCATGACAGAAATGTGACAAGTAGACTTCCAAATTGGTTGTACTGAAATGATTATCTATTAAAATGTTATCATGGGTATCTGTTGTAGCTAAAATGCTGGAGTGGAGTCAAAGCCCAAGGCCCACTGTCTAATAGTTCAGATGTCTTCTTCATGTTCATAGAATTTACCACTCCCCTGTTCCCATACTTACTCCCAGCCCAACAGAGTCCAAACAGATGTATTACAAGTCTTCTTTGGAGGGAAGTATACAGTTTCTAATAGTTTAGAGGCCTAATGATCTTTCCCATATGTCCATGAGATGAAATATGGGTATTCTTTCATCTTAGGGAACCAAAAAAGCAAGTGCTCAAAAATATGTCTTGGTTCTATCAGTGGCTCAGCTAGTAAAGAATCTGCCTGCAATATGGGAGACCCGACTTTGATCCCTGGGTTGGGAAGATTCCATACTGATAGAGAGCTGATAAATAGATGCAATGGTTAATGGTATATTCTCATTAGGTAATTATGTATGAACTTGGATATATCTTCTGCCTATAAGACCTAAGCATTGTAATCCTACGTGAAAACATCTGTCTTTTTGTTTCAATATGGAACACCCAGGTTAGTAGCCTTCAAGCAAGTATCTCTAAAATCAGCTTAAATGAATAGGGATCCTTATACTATGATACTTCTTCCCCAAGTGAAAGACATTACACATAGCAAGTTGAAACTGAAGAAAGTAGTAGGAGGGAGTGATGCAGTCAGCACAGAAATGCAGTATGAATTTATATTGCTGTTGTTCGGTCGATAAGTCATGTCCTGCTCTTTGCGACCCCATGAACTGCAGCATACCAGGCTTCCCTGTCCTTTACTATCTCCCAGAGTTTGCTCAAACTCATGTCCATTGAGTCAGTGATGTTACCTAACCATTTCATCTTCTGCCGCCCTCTTCTCCTCTTGCCCTCAATGTTCCCCAGAAGCAGGATCTTTTCCAATCAATTGACTCTTCTTATCAGGTGGCCAAAGTATTAGAACTTCAGCTTCAGCATCAATCCTTCCAATGAATATTTAGGGTTGATTTCGATTGACTGGTTTGATCTCCTTGCAGTCCAAGGGACTCTCAAGAGTCTTCCCCAGCACCACAGTTCAAAAGCATTAATTCTTCAGTGCTCAGCCTTCTTTATGGTTCAACTCTCACATCTGTACATGACTACTGAAAAAAACCATAGCTTTGACAATATGGACATTTGTTGGCAAAGTGATTGCTCTGCTTTTTGATATGCTGTCTAGATTTATCATAGCTTTCCTTCTGAGGAGCAAATGTCTTTTAATTTATATAGGCATATCTAAAACATGCTATGATACTATTTAATTAAACTTCAGTTTGATATATTCATCATCAACCACATATGGAATATCTACTATGAATTCAGAGCTATAAACAGGCAGTAGATGTAGTGATAAATATTTCATTCTTACCTTGGAGAAGGCTGCACCCAATAAAGAGAGAAAATCCCAGAGGAGACTATGATATTTGCTGCGACAGTATAAGCATAGGAAGTTACAAGTACAGGAAAAAAATTCTCCTGGAAGAATTGGCTAAAGAATGGAAGACTCTAGTCTCTTACCCATTAGACTGGACATGCCTCCTCTGTTATAATGAGAGAAGAAATATGGAAAGAATGGCCAGAATGTTTACTTTTGCAAAAATCGACTGAAAAAAATGGGAAACCAAGAAAATAGATGTTCTTTTCTAACATATGTGGCCAAAGATGATCAAATTAGAGTAAATTTAGTTCTTTTGTTGTTTGGTGGTAGGACAGAATGGTTTCTATCACTTTTTATGTGAAAACAAAAAGCAAAAACAAACAATGTGCCCACAGGAGCTATGAGAAGACTTCAAGTCACAATGAAGAGATGTAGCCTGAAGACAGAGCTGACAGGGAAATAGAGCTAGATCCCCCGTGATCATGACGCCTGTGTGCTGCCTTAACATGAAACGTTTCAGTTCGGTCAATGCCTTCGCTTTATTAAGACGAGGTTTTTTTCCCTTTAAACCACAGGGATAACAATGCTTTGCGATTGATACTCAGAGTGATAGAAAATAAATTTCTTGAAAGATGTTTTAAATGCCCGTAAAGATTTTTTATGTCAAAATGTGTCATATATATTTTTATCAGATTACATACTGGTATTATATATGTTAATAAGCCTAGGATATGTGATAATATTCACACACTATTATGAATATTATGATATTCTCAGGAAGCTAATATTCTCAAGAAGCACAAGCAATGAGACTTGCTAATTTGTTTCACTTCTTATATCTTTGTGTTCTCTTTTCCTCACATTGAAACATTGCTTGTATTGGCCACTGGCAGAGGCAATCTGCCTAACTAGATGGGCTATAAATCTAATCTGGTGTGACAAATGAAAGAGACACATAATTGGCTATGTTTCTAGAGTGGAACTGTTATCAATTTTAAGCAATTGATGTTCTGAGAACAGCATTATATACAACACAAGTGATTACAATTACTGTGGGGAATCACTGAATGCTCTCTAATCTTTCAGTGGGTTATAAAAATTAACAGAAACTTTTGGTAACTAGTATTTTACTCACATATGGTGATGATCTGAGTTTAGCTTCTTTGATGCAAAATGTTTCTAACCATAAAGCTATTTCCATCTTATTGTGGAAAGTATCCATCTCTAAGTGTAACATGACTGTTCGTTTTCCTTTGAGTATAAAAGCCTTTTGCTTTATATCATGTCAAATTCTCTTACCTGAACTACCTCCCAAGTGTGCAGTCCAGGCACTTGTTTTGGTGACCTCAGCTTCTATTGTCTCTGCTCACCTGGTGGTCTAGGAAAACTTCTAAAATCACTAATATTATTCTTTCAAATTCTATTCCTCATACACTTTCACATGTACCCTAATTTACCAGAAAACCAAACCCTTTGAGGTTTGAGGGAAGTCGAAATTTCATAGCTGAAAGTTGAGAGAAACCCTAAGTAGGCCATATAAAGAGTCACATACTAATCACTTCTGGCTTGCATCTTAAGGAACTGATGAAATTTAGCCCAGACTTGGAAATATCACTCTTTGCAAGAGATTGTGCTATACTACGGGTTATTTCTGTTTTTGCATTCCTCCAGTATATCTCAGAGAGTTGGCTCATTCTCCACATCACTGTTTCAGTAGATTCTGTGTGATCTGCAGATGGAAAGACGCAAATGAAACAGTTTTCCATGTGCCCACGTTCACCATGTGCTTGCAATTAGACTATGCTCTTTAGCAGAGCCTGATTTAGAGAAAACAACTTCTGACAAAATATTCTCGATAACTCTGAAGCTGCAACATTGCAAATATCCAGGAGACATTAATTCTCTATTATGTCCCCAAATATAAAATAATATTATAGCAGGACATAATAAATTTCCATGGCTTTGTAGGATTCTTAACGTAGAAGTGATCAGGTAATTTGAAACACCCTAACAGAATGAGAGTTCTAATAATAATAACAAAAATAAGATATATTATTTTTGTGTATGGTGTTAGAAAGTGTTCTAGTTTCATTCTTTTACAAGTGGTTGACCAGTTTTTCCAGCACCACTTATTAAAGAAATTGTCTTTTCTCTATTGTATATTCTTGCCTCCTTTGTCAAAGATAAGGTGTCCATAGGTGCGTGGGTTTATCTCTGGGCTTTCTATTTTGTTCCATTGATCTATATTTCTGTCCTTGTGCCAGTACCATACTGTCTTGATGACTGTGGCTTTGTAGTAGAGCTTGAAGTCAGGCAGGTTGATTTCTCCAGTTCCATTCTTCTTTCTCAAGATTGCTTTGGCTATTCGAGGTTTTTTATATTTCCATACAAATTGTGGAGTTATTTGTTCTAGTTCTGTGAAAAATACCATTGGTAGCTTGATAAGGATTGCATTGAATCTATAGATTGCTTTGGGTAGTATACTCATTTTCACTATATTAATTCTTCCAATCCACAAACACGGTATATTTCTCCATCTGTTTGTGTCCTCTTTGATGTCTTTCATCAGTGCTTTATAGTTTTCTATATATAAGTCTTTTGTTTCTTTAGGTAGATATATTCCTAAGTATTTTATTCTTTTTGTTGCAATGGTGAATGGTATTGTTTCCTTAATTTCTCTTTCTGTTTTCTCATTGTTAGTGTATAGGAATTCAAGGGATTTCTGTGCATTAATTTTATATCCTGCAACTTTACTATATTCATTGATTAGCTCTAGTAATTTTCTGGTAGAATCTTTAGGGTTTTCTATGTAGAGGATCAGGTCATCTGCAAACAGTGAGAGTTTTACTTCTTCTTTTCCTATCTGGATTCCTTTTATTTCTTTTTCTGCTCTGATTGCTGTGGCCGAAACTTCCAAAACTATGTTGAATAGTAGTGGTGAGAGTGGGCACCCTTGCCTTGTTCCTGACATTAGGGGAAATGCTTTCAATTTTTCACCATTGAGGATAATGTTTGCTATGGGTTTGTCATATATAGCTTTTATTATGTGGAGGTATGTTCCTTCTATGCCTGCTTTCTGTAGGGTTTTTATCATAAATGGATACTGAATTTTGTCAAAGGCTTTTTCTGCATCTATTGAGATAATCGTATCAATTTTTATCTTTCAATTTGTTAATGTGATTTATTACATTGGTTGATTTGCAGATATTAAAGAAACCTTGCATTCCTGGGATAAAGCCCACTTGGTCATGATGTATGATCTTTTTAATATGTTGTTGGATTCTGTTTGCTAGAATTTTATTAATGATTTTTGCATCTATGTTCATCAGTGATATTGGCCTGTATTTTTCTTTTTGTGTGGCATCTTTGTCTGGTTTTGGAATTAGGGTGATGGTGGCCTCATAAACTCGAAATGGATTAAAGATCTAAATGTAAGACCAGAAACTATAAAACTCCTAGAGGAAAACATAGGCAAAACACTCTCCGACATAAATCACAGCAGGATCCTCTATGACCCACCTCCCAGAATATTGGAAATAAAAGCAAAAATAAGCAAATGGGACCTAATTAAAATTAAAAGCTTTTGCACAACAAAGGAAACTATAAGCAAGGTGAAAAGACAGCCTTCAGAATGGGAGAAAATAATAGCAAACGAAACAACAGACAAACAATTAATCTCAAAAATATACAAGCAACTCCTGCAGCTCAATTCCAGAAAAATAAACGACCCAATCAAAAAATGGGCCGAAGAACTAAACAGACGTTTCTCCAAAGAAGACATACAGATGGCTAATAAACACATGAAAAGATGCTCAACATCACTCATTATTAGAGAAATGCAAATCAAAACCACAATGAGGTACCATTTCACGCCAGTCAGAATGGCTGCTATCTTAAAGTCTACAAGCAATAAATGCTGGAGAGGGTGTGGAGAAAAGAAAACCCTCTTACACTGTTGGTGGGAATGCAAACTAGTATAGCCACTATGGAGAACAGTGTGGAGATTCCTCAAAAAACTGGAAATAGAACTGCCATATGACCCAGCAATCCCACTGCTGGGCATACACACTAAGGAAACCAGACTTGAAAGAGACACATGTACCCCAATGTTCATAGCAGCACTGTTTATAATAGCCAAGACATGGAATCAACCTAGATGTCCATCATCAGACGAATGGATAAGGAAGCTGTGGTACATATACACAATGGAATATTACTCAGCCATTAAAAAGAATACATTTGAATCAGTTCTGTTGAGATGGATGAAACTGGAGCCCATTATACAGAGTGAAGTAAGCCAGAAAGAAAAGCACCAATACCTTATACTAATGCATATATATGGAATTTGAAAGATGGTAACGATAACCTTATATGCAAGACAGAAAAAGAGACACAGATGCCTAGAACAATCTTATGGACTCTGAGGGAGAAGGTGAGGGTGGGATGTTCTGAGAGAATAGCATTGAAACATGTATATTATCATATGTGAAACAGAACACCATTCCAGGTTCGATGCATGAGACAAATGCTCAGGGCTGGGGCAATGGGATGACCCAGAGAGATGGGATGGGGAGGGAGGTGGGAGGGGGGTTCAGGAAGGGGAACACATGTGAACCCATGGCTGATTCATGTCAATGTATGGCAAAAACCACTACAATTTTGTAAAGTAATTAGCCCCCAAATAAAATAAATAAATTAAAAAAAAAAGATATATTTGTACACATTCAGTTTTTGCCGGGCACTGCATTAAATGCACCATATACATTAAATTCTAATCCTTTCCACAAACCCTAAACATTTGTGATCACTATCTATTTTTAGGGTGAGGAGTTTGAAACTCGAAAGTTATTTGCCCGGCCATGTACCTGGCAAAAGAATGCACCAGGATTTGAATTCAATTTTGTTTCTCTTTAAAGTATGTACCTTTTAAATTATAGCACCAAGCTCAGCTTCAAACTAGTAGTAGTGCATTAAAATATTTCTGTCACAAATTATATAATGCGCAAGAAGTGGATTCATTGTCCTGTTTTAAAAAGGAATAGTTGGAATATAAGGACTCAAAAGATGGTAACATAGATGTCCAATATGCTATTCTATTAAACTCTAAAAATTCTGTTAAACTCTAACAACAGAGGTCTTCGTTCAGGGTTTTCAGACAAACATACTACCCATCAATTAACCAGATTTTTTTTTCTTTAACTAATAAACTAGAACCACATGTAAGGTTGTTTAGTTTTTTTTTTTTTTCTTTCCTTTCTGATTGTGTAAAAAACAAAGCAAAATATTTGAGTCATCAAAAAGCATTTCCTATTGCTTAATGATTACAACTATTATAGTAATATTAACTCCCATAATAAAAAAAATCCAAATGACTCAAGATTATCTCTGGGGATTAATTTGGAATTATTTAACTGGTAGATGTATTCTGGACAGGAATTTAGTTAGTATAGCTATCAAAGGACTTCAAATAAAGTTAGCTCACCACACTAGAGCCTAATTAGCCTTATGAGTTAAAGAAGACTTTTGTCACAGACAAAGGTTATTTGCACAAAGCCAAATTAAGGTAGAAATAAGTCCTGATACACAGAAACACTGCTCACTCCCCAATGAATCTAATGATAATTAACATCTGACTTAAAAGAACCTTTGGGAATGACTTGGAATGTTTTAATTTGTCCATCTTACTTGCCTGCAGGCTTTTCTGTTGTGGAGATGATTTAAGCCTCTCCTTGCTTTCAGTTAAATCTCAGCATGTCTCAGATTTCTTAAGCCACCTTTATCATTTGAAGCCTTAAGGAAAAAATGAATTGTAATTCAGCTTTCCTCTTACTTCATGGAGAACTAGAGTGTTTCCATAATTTTAAAGGGAGAGTTGATTAAGAAAGCAGGAATCAATCACAAAATAAGCAAAAATAAGTAGGAATGAATCTTTAGGTGTCCACTAATATGTATGACCTAATTTTTTCATGTAAAATATATCAGATGAATATATATTTTAATTTAAAAGTCATATAAGATTGTTTGCAAAATCACTGGGGAGACAAATTGAGATATGTTGAAATAGTGCAAAGCCATAAATTTGCTAAAATCTATCAATATTTGGCATTCCTGTAATGAAATGAGACATGAAAATTACTGAATGTTAACTGTATTGCTTATATATTTTTGTTGTTGAATACTTTGAATGAAACTCATCTGAGAGTGGTTATCAAAAATAATGATATACATTAAGAGTGCAGATCTAATTGAGGGCATTATCAAATGTGGTAACACTTGCATCTGGACCATCATGGAATGGAAATAAATATGCAGATGGTTGAAACCCAGTCTGCCTGTCAATGAACCATTAAGGCACGTTATCCCAGCTGTCAAAATTTTTCCTATTTATAGTGAGTATTCATCTTTGCTAAGTGGTAGACAGGCAAATTAATCTGTTTATCTCTTCAGACTGTATTTTTATAATTTTAGAAAACTAAACTGTTGCTCAGACTTCCCTGTTGGCTCCGAGGAAGAGAATCTGCCTGCCAGTGCAGGAGACATGAGTTTGATCCCTTGGCCAAGAAGATCTTCTGGAGAAAGAAATGGCAACCCATTCCTGTATTCTTACCTGGGAAATCCCATCAACAGAGGAGCCTGGCGGGTTACAATTCATGGGATCTCAAAGAGTCAGACACCACTTAGTGACTAAACAACAACAACCAAACTGTTGCTTTTTGGAAAGTTTTTATATTGGTTTGTTCGGTCACTCTCTTACTGTAAACGATACTATCCTAATTTCAGATTATATATACTATTATATTATCTATATTATAGTATATTACTAATTAAATATATTCAATGTTAACAGCCTTATTTAACATTTATTAACACGGTTGAGCTATTTCAAATCCTGAAAGATGACGCTGTGAAAGTGCTGCACTCAATATGCCAGCAAATATGGAAAACTCAGCAGTGGCCACAGGACTGGAAAAGGTCAGTTTTCATTCCAATCCCAAAGAAAGGCAATGCCAAAAAATGCTCAAACTACCGCACAATTGCACTCATCTCACACACTAGTAAAGTAATGCTTAAAATTCTCCAAGCCAGGCTTCAGCAATATGTGAACTGTGAGCATCCAGATGTTCAAGCTGGTTTTAGAAAAGGCAGAGTAATCAGAGATCAAATTGCCAATATCCGCTGGATTTTTGAAAAAGCAAGAGAGTTCCAGAAAAACATCTACTTCTGCTTTATTGACTTAGCCAAAGCCTTTGACTGTGTGGATCACAATAAACTGTGGAAAATTCTGGAAGAGATGTGAATACCAGACCACCTGACCTGCCTCTTGAGAAACCTGTATGCAAGTCAGGAAGCAACAGTTAGAACTGGACATGGAACAACAGACTGGTTCCAAATAGGAAAAGGAGTACGTCAAGGCTGTATATTGTCACCCTGCTTATTGAACTTGTATGCAGAGTACATCATGAGAAACGCTGGGCTGGAGGAAGCACAACCTGAAATCAAGATTGCTGGGAGAAATATCAATAACCTCAGATATGCAGATGGCACCACCCTTATGGCAGAAAGTGAAAAAGAACTAAAGAGCCTCTTGATGAAATTGAAAGAAGAGAGTGAAAAAGTTGGCTTAAAGCTCAACATTCAGAAACTAAGATCATGTCATCCAGTACCATCACTTCATGGCAAATAGATGGGGAAACAGTGGAAACAGTGGCTGACTTTATTTTTCTGGGCTCCAAAATCACTGTGAATGGTGATTGCAGCCATGAAATTAAAAGACACTTACTCCTTGGAAGGAAAGTTATGACCAAACTAGACAGCATATTAAAAAGCAGAGACATTACTTTGCCAACAAAAGTCCATCTAGTCAAGGCTATGGTTTTTCCAGTAGTAATGTATAGATGTGAGAGCTGGACTATAAAGAAAGCTGAGTGCTGAAGAATGGATGCTTTTGAACTGTGGTGTTGGAGAAGACTCTTGAGAGTTCCTTGGACTGCAAGGAGATCCAACCAGTCCATCCTAAAGGAGATCAGTCCTGGGTGTTCATTGGAAGGACTGATGTTGAAGCTGAAACTCCAGTACTTTGGCCACCTGATGCGAAGAGCTGACTCATTTGAAAAGACCCTGATGCTGGGAAAGATGGAGGGCAGGAGGAGAAGGGGACGACAGAGGATGAGATGGTTGGATGGCATCACTGACTCGATGGACATGGGTTTTGGTGGACTCCGGGAGTTGTTGATGGACAGGGAGGCCTGGCGTGCTGCAGTTCATGGGGTCGAAAAGAGTTGGACACGACTGAGCGACTGAACTGAACTATACTGAACACATTTATTTTGCATGTAAATTCCTTGCATATAAACACTAAATCATTATTATGAAGAACACAGCTCTTAGTTTGGTTTTGAGCTATATAGTTGTAGACGACATGTTCAGAAATGAAAATTTAAAAAATCTTTTGCCTGCAGAGAGTAATGGGCAGCAACATATTTTATTTCCTTTTTTTATTACTTTCACTACACACATACACACACACACACACTCACACACATACACACAAATAGAAGTCCTAGTATTTCTATTATGCAGAGATAGAAATGCCAGAATGAGTAGAAAGTCGAGTCCTGCTGTCACTGAGAGTACTTGAATCTCTAATTCTTAATGAGTTATTTGAGGGTTGCTGGTAAATAAAGGAAAATTCTTGTCAATCTTGTACTTAATTTGCTGTACTTATTTATTTGTATCTCTGGAGAGAAACTCTCTCAAAACAGTGGGCCAATAACATTTATAATTAAAATACTACACTTAAGCTTTGCTTTCATTTAAACCAGGCAGATTTATTCTTTTAAGTTTCATATGAACACATTAACATGAAATATATGCCACAAAATCTGTGTAAGGTGAATATATATGAGTTTGAGTTTTAAAAAAATTTTGTCTTGAATCTCTATCATTTCTCAATAATTGATTCCATTTTTCTGTGGAAAGAAATCATTGTTTTTTCATATTTGAGTATGGTGAAGTGTAGTGACATTCCATCAAAATGTAATTTTGATACTAGTAAGAATCAAACTTTTGATATGAAATATGTGAGAACACGTTCCAAAGTTGCCCATAACCCAGATTCATCTTCAAATAATTAAATGGAAAAAGAATTGCAGTGGAAACCAGAAAAAAAAAAACTTGTATATATGTGTCAAAATATAAAGACAAAATATAAAGGTAAAAATGGAATGAAAGGAAAAATGATGAACGGTGAACATGACCTACCACAAATCACTTTAAAATTGATCGTGGAATTCATAAGTTGAAGGGGTAAGAACTAGATCGTGTCAGGGAAATCACTATCCTTTCCAGGAATGTTTCTCAGATGTTCATGAGGTCGTGTTGAATAGAGATCCTGATGTGCTCATTACTCCCGTCTGCAGTATCTGACAAAAGCACAATATTAGTCACAGGCAAAGTGACTGACAGTGACCTTGCTGCTGTTCAGCTACTGCATCCATGCCAAGCGATAGACAGTTGGTTTCAGCTAGAGTCCAGATGCTTCCTCAACAAAGGAAAACCACCTATCCTCTCCTTTTTGTCTTCTCTCAATATCTTGCGTATTGTCAAGTCTAACAACTAAATTGACTGTAGGAAATCTAAATGTTCTCCTTCATAGCAAATTGAAAGAAGAGATGAGTGTTTCCTACATTCTCTGGCAGAATATTAGTTCACAATATGAAAGTTAATTCCTCTTCCTGTTAAACATGGAACAAAGGGAAAAATTATTTGACATAAGAAAAAATATTGCAGTTTAAAGGAAAGAGCACAGTATTAAGAAACAAACATGTCTCCCTCCCTATGACAAAGAATTATAACAAAGAGTCAAGAAAATATGTAGACAATGTATAACTGTACTTAAATTGATTAAGTTTAATACTACTTCTAAAACAACTCACTAAGAGTTGTGAGTAACAACTCTAAAGGGTGTTGCATATAACAGATAATTTTGTATCACTATGGTAAATTTTTGTTATAATCCCCTTTTCACAGATTTTATTCTTAAGAAGAAAATCAAGAGCATGCTCTATATAGGAAAATAGAGGTGGAAGACATAAAGAGGGAAAAATATAAGATCATAAAAGGATCATGGCTTTGGGATAATATGTAGCACATAGTAGGAGCTCAATAAATATTTCTTGATTTGAATTTTGTTGTATTTGGGAGAGGATTTCTGATTATATAAATATATGTGCTGTACTGTGCTTAGTTGCTCAGTCATGTCCAACTCTTTGCAACCCCATGGACTATAGCCCACCAGGCTCCTCTGTCCATGGATGCTCCAGGCAAGAATGCTAAAGTATATTGCCATGACCTCCTCCAGGGAATTGTCCCAACACAGGGATCAAACCCAGGTCTTTCACATTGCAGTCAGATTCTTTGCTGTCTGAACCACCAGGGAAGCCCTTATATGAAATTGAGTTATTCACATAGAAAATATCAGCACCAAAATAATAAAGAAGTTCAACAATTTCCCACATAGTTAAAAATAAATGATAGAGGTAAAAATGAAATAATTGAAGAAATAAAATATATTTGTTGACAGTTTTAGATAGTGTTATAAACAGAATGCCAGGATGAAAAATGGAAGAGAAGCAATACTAAAGAAATAAGATTTTTATAAAAGTTTAAGAAAATTTCTTTTTTAATATTCATGATATATTAGGTAATTAAATTGATAATGGTAATGATGATAACTAGCATTAAAGTACAGGCATACCTCTGAGATAGTTCAGGTTTGGTTCCAGACCTCTGAAAATCACAATAAGGTGAATCACATGAATTTGTTGGTTTGCTAGTGCATACACGTTATGTTTATATCATATTGTAGTTTATTAAGTGTGCGGTGACATTATGTCTTTAAAATGTACATACCTAATTAAAAATACTTTATTGCTAAAAAACACTAACTAATCCTCTGACAACATAGAGTTGCCACAACCTTCAGTTTGCAATACACAGTATCTGTGAAGCACAATAAGGTGAAGAGCAATGAAGTAAGTTATGCCTGTAACAATAATGATTAACTTCTAAAGTACTCTATGTCTATAAATTCACTTAATGTTCCTAACTTATTAACCCTATAAAAGCTTATTAAAGGAGTGCGGTTATCAGCACTTTGCAGAACCAGAAATTGAAGCGCATGATGAAAGTTAGAGCCTGGATTCGAACCCACAGAGCTTTTCCCTGAACCCTTTCCTCTAATCACCTCTAACAAATTCTAGTGATGAAAAGAGACTCACATCTTAGTATATTAAGTAACTTCAAGAATAACAACAACAACAACAGCTATACTCATTCATGCAGAAATATAAAAAAATAAACAATGAAAAGGAAAAAAAGAAAAACTCACAACAACTTGGTGCCTAATAAGATAGACGTGAGAATTTTCAGGCAAAAATAAGTGTCAAAGACCATGAATCCATTTCATATAGTTTTGAGTAAAACAAATTGAGACTCAAATTTTAAAGCTAGCCACAGACAATCTCAAAAAATTTACTTCTTGGAATAAATAGTAATTCAAAGGCATATTTGGAGTTAACAGTGAGGTATATCAAGATAAGTTATTTAGAAATATGGAATCTTGGTTAAAAAATAAAAATCAATAGTTAATAAAATGTAAAAACTATTAATATATTCATAAATTACAACATATATGTCAATATATCATTAGATGCAGATGTTACCTAATTAATTTAATCATTTATTCTCTAATATTTACTGAGAGATAACTAGGTGCGTAGGTGAAAGCATGAAAGTGTTAGTCGCTCAGTGGTGTCCAAGTTTCTGTGACCGCTCGGGCTGTAGCTTGCCAGATTCCTCTGTCCATGGAATTCTCCAGGCAAGAATACTGAAATGGTTAGCCATTCCCTTCTCCAGGGGCTCTTCCTGACCCAGGGATCAAACTTGGGTCCCCTGCCTGCATTGCAGGCAGATTCTTTACCACTAGTGCCACCATTAAGCCAAAACAGATACATCCTTCTCTTATGTAATGTACTTTTAACAAAGAGGATGTGGTCACACACATAAACACACATACACACACAAATCAGGTTGTAATGAATGCTATGAAGTAAAATACAGCAGAGAAAGGCAATTAGAAAAGGCCTTTGTGTTAAGAAGACACTTGAATGAGATAAAGTAAGGGAGTGAGCCTTGTAGGGGTCTAGAGAATGATCATCCCAGGAGGAAGGGACAGAAAGTAAAAAGAACCTGGGGTTGAAGAGTGCCTGGCAGGTTTCAGGGTTAAGAGTGAAGTGAGTGAAGGAAGTGAGTTAGTTTTTAAGATTAAAGAACCAGATTTTTAGGCCAAGAGTTGGCAAATGGTAAACCTATAGGTCAAATTCTGCCCACTGCCATTTTTTTCTAACAAAGGTTTTTTGGAACATAGACACATCCATTCTTTAAATCACATTGTCTGTGGTTGTTAGCACCCTGCAATAGCAGAGTTTAGTTAGTTGCGTGTTATGCTTATTGCCCACAAAACTGAAATATTTACTTACGGATCTTTACAGAAAATTTTGCTGGAATCTGATTTATGCCACTGTTAAGTTCTGGACTTTAATATGAATGAATAGAGAAGCCACGGACAGTTTCTGAACAGAAAAGTGACATTATCTGACTTGATAATATAAAAGAAACATTATTGATGACATTTAGCAAATGGACTTTACTGAGACAAGAGACAGAGAAAGGGAGTATTTAGTAGATTGTTTTCATAATCTGCGCAAAGTTATTTACAACTAGGTTGTACACCTTAAATTTATATCATAGTGTAAAGCAACTATACCTCAATTTTAAGAGAGAAGACTAACTGGGATGAAGTTAAACAGAAATTGGGATCAATATACAGCATTTGTGGAAAAATGTAAATGTGCTTGCCTAAGATATTTACTAGATGATTTTTGAGCAGCCCTCTATGTGTGTCAAGCACTATTCTAAGCATTGGGAATCCTGTGGCAATGGAAGCACACCAACCCCTGCCCTCCTGAAGTCCTGATATGGACAGTTGATACCTAAGCAATAAGTTTTTGTTCAAGTGCTAGTGAGGGTTTCCTGAGCTCTCCCAGTATAACACTACTGCCTCAACCTCTTGTGCTTGCAAATAATATTGTTAATTCTTCTACAGAGCATTTGTCATTCTTGATTAAGATTAATCTATAGCAACATTTGTCTTTGCACATTCTAGGTCCTTCAAAATCCCTAGTCTTAGACGAAAACAAGAAGAAAACCTTGAGCATATTCTAAGTTCCTTATGGAAATGGGTTAGCCTACTGCCTGGATTTGGAATCATATTAGGAACTTAACATTTCACAACAGAATGTCAATTCAGCTGCCTGAGTGTCTGAAATGTAAAGCATATGGATCGTTTTATCAACAACACAAAATATTGGCATTCAGACACTCATTAAAAATGTCAATCATAAATTAACTGTGATGCCAAAAACTTGCTTGAAACATCTGATATTTGAAAGATAGGATCTAAAAGATATACGAAGCATCCATTTCTCTAGTCAGGCAATCAAGAAACTAAAGCTCCGATTTTCATTTAGTTCCAAATTACATGACTTGAAGGAACGTGGAATCTGCTCTTTCACTCCTGCCATTATGCCTATGCTTTCAGAGAATAAACTGTGATAGTTTAATTACTGTGTTCCTTTTTCACAAATATTTATAGACTTATTTCCAACCATTATGCCAAATATAAATATAAAGGATATATTAAATAATAAACTTGCTTTTTTCATAACAAAAAAGCATTTTAGTAAAGAGCTCTGCGCTCAAACAAAACATAAGTTTAAATCACTTCCTATCTTACTCATAAGCTATATCCTTTTAGGAAAATTATATCAACCTTCAAAACATCAATGTTGGGATTAATAACATGTGCCTGTTATAGAGTTCTCACAACAATTTAAAAATGATATTACAAGAGCCTAGCGCTGTATATGATTCCTAGTAAGTAGCTGTTATGATCATGATAGTTAAATTCTGATTATTATTAAGAATGCTTTTTCAAAAAGTTTTATTTTGGGATAGCTGTAGATTAACATTTAGTTTTAAGAAACAAGTAAAAAAAATTCCATATAAACTTTATTCAATTTCTTTTGATCTGAACATCTTGTATTAACTGTCATATACACCAGCAGGAAATAGACATTGATACATCACTGACCTTATTCAGATTTCACAAGTTTTATATGTATTCATTTGTGTATGTTTAGTGCTATGCATATATTTGTGTGACAATGACCATAGTCAAGAAACAGGATAATTCCATTTTAAGGATTACTCTTGCTACTCTTTATAGTGAGAGCTCTGTCCTTCCCTCACCTTCTCTATAATACCTGATTATAACAGATAAGAACACTTATCTCTTCTTCATCTTTATAATTCTGCTATTTAAAGGATATTTTATGAATATAATGATACATAATTTGGAGTTTTTCATAACAGCATAGTTCTTTTATGATCCATCCAAAATTTCAGATGTAAGGATAGTCTTTACATTTTTAAGACTGAGTAGTAGTCCATGGAATAGAGCAACTATAGTACTATATTTAACTTTTCATCCACTGAAATAATTCAGTTGTTTCCAGATTTGGGTCATTAAAAATAAAGCTGCAACGAACATTTGTCTCCAGATTTTGGTTGAACATAATTTTCATTTCCAAGAGTGTAACTGCTTAATCTTATGGTAACCAAATGTTTAGTTTTTTAATTAATTGTCATGTTTTTTCCAGATAGATATCCTATTTTTAACTCTCACCAATAATGTATGAGGGATCTAATTCCTGGACATCATTGACGGCATGTGATGTAATTGCTATGATTTATTTCAGCAATTCTTATTCAGTTCAGTTCAGTTGCTCTGTCGTGTCTGACTCTTTGCAACCCCAGGGATTGTGGCACACCAGGCCTACCTGTCCATCATCAATTCCCAGAGCTTGCTCAAACTCATGTCCATCAAGTCGGTGATGGCAGCCAACTATCTCATCCTCTGTCGTTCCCTTCTCCTCCTGCCTTCAATCTTTCCCAGCATCACAGTCTTTTCGAATGAGTCAGTTCTTTGCATCAGGTGGCCAAAGCATTGGAGATTAAGCTTTAGCATCAGTCCTTCCAATGAATATTCAAGATTGATATCCTTTAGGATAAGGGACTCTCAAGAGGTTTCTACAACACCACAGTTCAAAAGCATCAATTCTTCGGCACTCAGCTTTCTTCACCATCCAACTCTCACATCCATACGTGACTACTGGAAAAACCATAGCTTTGACTAGATGGATCTTTGTTGGCAAAGTAATGTCTCTGCTTTTTAATATGCTATGTTGGTCATAGCTTTTCTTCCAAGGAGCAAGTGTCTTTTAATTTCATGGCTGCAGTCAACATCTACAGTGATTTTGGAGCTCCCCAAAATAAAGTCTATCACTGTTTCCATTGTTTCCCCATTTATTTGCCATCAAGTGATGGACCTGAATGCCATGAGCTTCGTTTTTTGAATGTTGAGTATTAAGCCAGTATTACTACTGGCAGGTAAGGTGGTCCTGTATTCCAGTCTCTTTAAGAATTTTCCATATTCATTGATTAGCTCTAGTAGTTTTCTGGTAGAATCTTTAGAAAACTACTAGAGCTAATCAATGAATATAGTAAAGTTGCAGGATATAAAATTAACACACAGAAATCCCTTGCATTCCTATACACCAATAATGAGAAAACAGAAAGAGAAATTAAGGAAACAATACCATTCACCATTGCAACAAAAAGAATAAAATACTTAGGAATATATCTACCTAAAGAAACAAAAGACTTATGTATAGAAAACTATAAAACACTGATGAAAGAAATCAAAGAGGACACAAACAGATGGAGAAATATACCGTGTTCATGGATTGGAAGAATTAATATAATGAAAATGAGTATACTACCCAAAGCAATTTATAGATTCAATGCAATCCCTATCAAGCTACCAATGGTATTTTTCACAGAACTAGAACAAATCATTTCACAATTTGTATGGAAATATAAGAAACCTCGAATAGCCAAAGCAATCTTGAGAAAGAAGAATGGAGCTGGAGGAATCAACCTGCCTGACTTCAAGCTCTACTACAAAGCCACAGTCATCAAGACAGTGTGGTACTGGCACAAGGACAGAAATATAGATCAATGGAACAAAATAGAAAGCCCAGAGATAAACCCACGCACCTATGGACACCTTATCTTTGACAAAGGAGGCAAGAATATACAATGGAGAAAAGACAATCTCTTTAACAAGTGGTGCTGGGAAAACTGGTCAACCACTTGTAAAAGAATGAAACTAGAACACTTCCTAACACCATACACAAAAATAAACTCAAAATGGATTAAAGATCTAAACGTAAGACCAGAAACTATAAAACTCCTAGAGGAAAACATAGGCAAAACACTCTCCGACATAAATCACAGCAGAATCCTCCATGACCCACCTCCCAGAATATTGGAAATAAAAGCAAAAATAAACAAATGGGACCTAATTAAAATTAAAAGCTTTTGCACAACAAAGGAAACTATAAGCAAGGTGAAAAGACAGCCTTCAGAATGGGAGAAAATAATAGCAAACGAAGCAACAGACAAACAATTAATCTCAAAAATATACAAGCAACTCCTGCAGCTCAATTCCAGAAAAATAAACGACCCAATAAAAAAATGGGCCAAAGAACTAAACAGACATTTCTCCAAAGAAGACATACAGATGGCTAACAAACACATGAAAAGATGCTCAACATCACTCATTATTAGAGAAATGCAAATCAAAACCACAATGAGGTACCATTACACACCAGTCAGAATGGCTGCTATCCAAATGTCTACAAGCAATAAATGCTGGAGAGGGTGTGGAGAAAAGGGAACCCTCTTACACTGTTGGTGGGAATGCAAACTAGTATAGCCACTATGGAGAACAGTGTGGAGATTCCTTAAAAAACTGGGAATAGAACTGCCATATGACCCAGCAATCCCACTGCTGGGCATACACACCAAGGAAACCAGAATTGAAAGAGACGCGTGTACCCCAATGTTCATCGCAGCACTGTTTACAATAGCCAGGACATGGAAGCAACCTAGATGTCCATCATCAGACGAATGGATAAGGAAGCTGTGGTACATATACACAATGGAATATTACTCAGCCATTAAAAAAAATACGTTTGAATCGGTGCTGAGATGGTTGAAACTGGAGCCGATTATACAGAGTGAAGTAAGCCAGAAAGAAAAACACCAATACAGTATACTAATGCATATATATGGAATTTGAAAGATGGTAACGGTAACCCTATATGCAAGACAGAATAAGAGACACAGATGCATAGAACAGTCTTATGGACTCTGAGGAAGAAGGTGAGGGTGGGACGTTCTGGGACAATAGCATTGAAACATGTATATTGTCATTTGTGAAACAGAACACCATTCCATGTTCTATGCATGGGACGGGTACTCAGGGCTGGGGCATTGGGATGACCCAGAGGGATGGGATGGGGAGGGAGGTGGGAGGGGGGTTCAGGATGGGGAACACATGTAAACCCATGGCTGATTTATGTCAATGTATGGCAAAAACTACTACAATATTGTAAAGTAATTAGCCCCCAACTAAAATAAATAAAAAAAAAGAAAAGAATTTTCCATAGTTTGTTGTGATCCACATAGTCAAAGGCTTTGCATAGTAAATGAAACATAAGTGGATGTTTTGCTGGAACTCTCTTGCATCTTTTATGATCCAACGGATTTTGGCAATTTGATCTCTGGTTCCTCTGCCTTTTCTAAACCCAGCTTGAACTTCTGGAAGTTCTCGACTCACTTCCTGTTGAAACCTAGCTTGGAGAATTTTGAGCATTACTTTGCTAGTGTGTGAATGAGCGCAGTTGTGCTTCAATCTGAACATTCTTTGGCATTGCCTTTCTTTGGGATTGGAATGAAAACTGGCCTTTTCCAGTCCTGTGGGCACTGATGAGTTTTTCAAATTTGCTGGCATATTGAGTGCAGCACTGTCACAGCATCATCTTTTAGGATTTGAAATAGCTCAACTGGAATTCCATCAGCTCCACTAGCTTTTTTGTAGTGATGCTTCCTAAGGCCCACTTGACTTCACATTCCAGGATGTCTATCTCTAGTTGAATGATCACAACAATGTGATTATTTGGGTCATTAGGATCTTTTTTGTATAATTCCTCTGTGTATTCTTGCCACCTCTTCTCAATATCTTCTGCTTCTGTTAAGTCCATACCATTTCTGTCCTTTATTGTGCCCATCTTTGCATAAAATCTTCCCTTGGTATCTCTAATTTTCTTGAAGAAATCTCTCTAGTCTTTCCCATTCTATTGTTTTCCTCTATTTCTTTGCATTGATCACTTAGGGAGGGTTTCTTATCTCTCCTTGCTATTCTTTAGAACTCTGCATTCAAGAAGGTATATCTTTCCTTTTCTCCTTTGCCTTTAGCTTGTCTTTTCTTAGCTATTTGTAAGGCCTCCTCAGACAACCATTTTGTCTTTTTGCATTTCTTTTTCTTGGGAATGTTTTTGATCACCGCCTCCTGTACAGTGTCATCAACCTCTGTCCATAGTTCCTCAGGCAATCTGTCTACCATATCTAATCCCTGGAATCTATTTGCCACTTCCACCGTATAATTGTAAGGGATTTGATTTAGGTCATACCTGAATGGTCTAATGGTTTTCTCTACTTTCTTCAATTTAAGTCTGAATTTTGCAATAAGTCATTCATGATCTGAACGACAGTCAGTTCCCGGTCTTGTTTTTGCTGACTATATAGTCTTCAAATAATGTAATAAATCTGATTTTGGTATTTATCATCTGGTGATGTCCATGTGTAGAGTCATCTCTTGTATTGTTGGAAGAGGGTGTTTTTAATGGTGTATAGTATATAATATTGTAGTTTTAATTTGTATTTTCCTTATGGCTAACAAAATTGAATATATTTTCATGTACTTATCTGATACCTGTTAAATAGTTAATAAAAAGCTATTTTATCTTTCGCCCATTTTCTAATTGGATCATTCACTTTCTCCCTAGGGACCTTTTTGCATATATTCCAGGTATAATTCTTATCTTAAATATATGACTTGGAATATTTTTTCTCATTTGGAACTTAATTTTTACCCTCTTTACAGAATCTTTTACAGAGAAGTGTTTACTTGTTTGTTTTAAATGAGATCCAATTTTTAGATGAGGTCCAATTTATCAGTTTTTCCTTTTTTTTGAATTGCGTTTGTGGTAACAAGTCTAAGAACTTGCCACATAGTCTTAGGTCCCAAAGAATTCTTTATGTATTTTTCTAAAAATTCTACAGTTTTAGTGTTATATGTAAGTTGATAATCCATTTTGAGTTAAGTTTTGTATTACAGTATGATTTTTTTCTGCTTTTTTTTTTAGCTTGTAAATATCTAATTGTTTCATCACTGAAAAAATAGTTTAGTTTGTCTGTTGAATTGCTTTTTCATTTTTTTGGTCTCAGGCACTTATTTGTGGGTCTGTGTCTCAGTTCTCTATTCTGCTTCATTGATTTATGAGACTCTCCTCCACCAACATCCTGCTATCTTCAGTCACTAGCTTATAAGTCCTAACACCAGACAGAGTAATTCCTTACACTTCATTCCCACTTATCAAAACTTTTTTTTTTTTTAGCTTTTTCTAGGCCTTGTATCATCCCATATAAATTTTAAGATAAGCTTGTC
The DNA here is from genome assembly GCA_024291935.2 of Okapia johnstoni. Lineage (NCBI taxonomy): Eukaryota > Metazoa > Chordata > Mammalia > Artiodactyla > Giraffidae > Okapia > Okapia johnstoni. The sequence continues at coordinate 45,812,718 of CM044310.1, read as the reverse complement.
TAGGCTGTAAAATAATTTGCTGGGGTTTTTATACAACTTACATTAAAGCACTGGGCTAATTTGAAGAAAATTGACATCATTTCATGTTGAGTCTTCACCACAAATATAGTGTGTCTTTACATTTACTTAGGTCCTGATTTCTTTGATCAGGATTTTATTACTTTCAATATACAAATTCAGGAAATATTTTGTTGGCTTTGTATCTAAAAGTGTTTCATTTTCCTTAAAGCAGCTAAGGAATTTTGTTTTTCTTTTTTTCTTTAAGAGTCAATATTGTTAAGGTGAACATATAACCCAAGGCAACTCACAAAGTTGATGCAATCCCTATCAAATTACCAATAGTATTCTTTCAAAAAATAGAGGAAAAAATATTTAAATTTGTATGGAAACACAAAAGTCATTGAACAGCCATAGCAATCTTGAGAAAGAAAAACAGAGCTGGAGGAATCAGGCCCCCTGACTTCAGACTATACTACAAATCTACAGTAATCAAAACAGAATGGTACTGGCGTAAACACAGACAAAGATCAGTGCAATAGAGTAGAAACATCAGAAGCCCACTCACTTATGGTCAGTTAATCTATGAGAAAGGAGGCAAGTATATACAGTGAAGAAAAGACAATGTCTTCAAAAAATGGTGTTTGGAAAACTGGACAGGATGGGCTTCCCTGATAGCTCAGTTGTTAAAGAATCCACCTGTAATGCAGGAGACCCTGGTTTGATTCCTGGGTCAGGAAGATCTGCTGCAGAAGGAATGAGCTACCCACTCCAGTATTCTTGGGCTTCCCTTGTGGCTCAGCTGGTAAAGAATCTGCCTGCAGTACAGGAGACCTGGATTCAATCCCTGGGCTGGGAAGATCCCCTGGAGAAGGGAAAGGCTACCCATTTCAGTATTCTGGCCTAGAGAATTTCATGGACTGTATAGTCCATGGGGTTGCAAAGAGTCAGACATGACTGAGCGACTTTCACTTTCACATGTAAAAGGATGAAATTAGAGCATTCTCTAACATCATATACAAAAATAAACTGAAAATGGATTAAAGACCTATTTATCAGACTCTGTAAAACTCCTAGAGAAAAACATAGGCAGAAGACTTCTGGCATAAATTGCAGTTATATTTTTTTTGGATCCATCTCCTGGAGTAATGGAAATAAATACAAAAATAAACAAATGGTACCTGATTGGGCTTAAAACCTTTTTCACAGAAAAGGAAACCATAAAGAAAATGAAAAAGCAGCCTACAGAATGGGAGAAAATATTTGCAAGTAATGTGACCTAATGGGATTAATTTCCAAAATATACAAACAGCTCATATAGCTCAATATCAGGAAACAATCAATCAAAAAAATGGGCAGAAGCTCTAAATAAGCATTTCTCCAAAGAAGACATAGAGATGGCTAACATGTATATGAAAGGAGGCCCAGCTGTGGTAATTATTAGAGAAATGCAAATAAAAACTGGTCAGAATGGCCATCATCAAAAAGTCTATAAGTAATAAGTGCTAGAGAGGCTGTGGAGAAAAAAGAACCCTCCTACACTGTCGGTGGGAATGTAAATTGGTACAGCTACTATGGAGAACAGTACGGAAAGTGAAAAGTCTCTCAATCGTGTCTGACTCCTTGCAACCCCATGGACAATACAGTCCATGGACTTCTCCAGGCCAGAATACTGGAGTGGGTTGCCATGCCCTTCTCCAGGGGATCTACCCAACCCAGGGATTGAACCCAGGTCTCCTGCATTGCAGGCGGATTCTTTACCAGCTGAGTCACCAGGGAAGTCCACAAGGGAATGGTAAGGAGGTTCCTTAAAAACTATAAGTAGAGTTACCATATGATCTAATAGTCTCACTCCTTGGTATATAGCCAGCATTGTTTTTGTTTGTTTTTCAAATTTCAGTTTCCACATGTCTTTTCAGTGTATTGAAATGTGATTTATATATTGATCTTATATCCTGCAGCTTTGTTGAATTCGCTGCTTAGTTCTAAGAGTACTTCATAAAATAAGGGAAGTTTTACTTCTTTACAATTAATATGCCTTATATTTCCTTTTCTTGCCTTAATGAACTTTTCAGCAGTATGTTGAATAAAATTGGTGGAAGTTAGTATCCTTGCCTTGTTCCTGGATTTAGTGGGAAAGTATTCAGTCTTTTACCATTAAGTAGACTGTTCTCTGTCGATTTTTTTGTAGATGCTATTTTTCTTTAAATCCCTCTTTTTTTAAATTGAGGTATAATTAATATAAATGTGTTAGTTTTGAGTGCAAAGCAAAGTGATTCAGATATATATATATGTATACAAATATATATATACTTTTTCATATTCTTTTCCATTATAGGTTCAGGATATTGAATATAGTTCAATGTGCCATACAGTAGGTCCTTATTGTTTACCTGTTTCAATATAGTACTATGTATATGTTATCCCAAACTTAATTTATCTCCCTCCCACACTGCTATCCCCTTTGGTAGCTATAAGTTCCATTTACGTATATGCTTTTTAATCAAGTTAAGTAGTGTACTGGTTTGCTAGGGCTACTACAGTTAAGTACCATAAACTGGGTGCTTTAAACTGCAGAAATTTATTTCCTTACAATTCTGGAGACTAGAGATCCAAGACCAAAGTGGTGTTAAAGTTGCTTTCTTCTGAGGCCTCTCTCCTTAACTTGTAGATGGCTCTCTTCTCCTTGTTTCCACATGGCCTCTCTGTGTGTATCTGTGTCCTAATCTCTTTTTGTAAAGTCACCAGTTATATTGGATTAGGGCCCACTCCAATAACTTCATTTAACCTTAATTATCAAGTGGGTCTTAGGAAGCATCATTATGAACAAAGCTAGTGGACGTGATGGAATTCCAGTTGAGCTATTTCAAATCCTAAAAGATGATGCTGTGAAAGTGCTGCACTCAGTATGCCAGAAAATTTGGAAAACTCAGCAGTGGCCACAGGACTGGAAAAGGTCGTTTTCATTCCAATCCCAAAGAAAGGCAATGCCAAAGAATGCTCAAACTACTGCACAATTGCACTCATCTCACACGCTAGCAAAGTAATGCTCAAAATTCTCCAAGCCAAGCTTCAACAGTATGTGAACCCTGAACTTCCAGATGTTGAAGCTGATTTTAGAAAAGGAAGAGGAACCAGAGATCAAATTGCCAACATCCGTTGGATCATCAAAAAAGTGATAGTTCCAGGAAAGCATCTACTTCTGCTTTCATGACTATGCCAAAGCCTTTGACTGTGTGGATCACAACAAACTATGGAAAATTCTTCATTAGATGGGAATACTAGACCACCTGACCTGCCTCCCAAGAAATCTGTATGCATGTCAGGAAGCAACAGTTAGAACTGGATGTAGAATAACAGACTTGTTCCAAATAGGGAAAGAGTACGTCAAGGCTGTATATTGTCACCATGCTTATTTAACTTATATGCTGAGTACATCATGAGAAATGCCAGGCTGCATGAAGCACAAGCTGGAATCAAGATTGCTGAGAGAAATATCAATAACCTCAGATAGGCAGATGACACCACCCTTATATCAGAAAGTGAAGAAGAACTAAAGAGCCTCTTGATGAAAGTGAAAAAGGAGAGTGAAAAAATTGGCTTAAAGCTCAACATTCAGAAAACTAAGATCATGGCATCCGGTCCCATCACTTCATGCAAATAGATGGGGAAACAATGAAAAGAGTGACAGACTTTATTTTGGGGGGGCTCAAAATCCCTGCAGATGTTGACTGTAGTCATGAAATTAAAAGATGCTTGCTCCTTGGAAAAAAATTTATGACCAACCTAGACAGCATATTAAAAAGTAGAGCCATTACTTTTCCAACAAAAGTTTGTCTAGTCAAAGCTATGGTTTTTCCAGTAGTCATGTGTGAATGTGAGAGCGGGACTATAAAGAAAGCCGAGCACCGAGAAATTGATGCTTTTGAACTGTGGTGTTGGAGAAGACTGTTGAGAGTTCCTTGGATACAAGGAGATCCAACCCATCTATCCTAAAGGAAATCAGTCCTGGGTGTTCATTGGAAGGACTGATGCTGAAACTGAAACTCCAATACTTTGGCCACCTGATGTGAAGAACTGACTCATTTGAAAAGACCCTGATGCCAGGAAAGATTGAAGGTTGGAGTCTGAAGGGGACAACAGAGGATTAGATGGTTGGATGGCATCACTGACTCAATGGACTTGAGTTTGAGTGAACTTCGTGTTCTGGTGATGGACAGGTAGGCCTGGCGTGCTGCAGTCCATGGAGTCACAAAGAATTGGACATGAATGAGCAACTGAACTGAACTGAAATGATCACTTCAAAGACCCTATCGCCAAATAGTCATTAGAGATACTCAGGTTAGGATTTCAACATAACAATTTGAAGGGTTAGTAGAGACACACAGTTCAGCCCATAACAGGAAGTTCCTGTCTATTTCTTGTTTGCTATGAGTTTTTATCACAAACAAATGAATGTTGACTTTTGTCAAGTCTTTTCTGTATCAGTTGATAGAACTGCATAAATTTTTTTAAGAAGTAGGTGTGGTAGTTTGAATGAATTATTTCAATGAATTATTTTAATGAATTATTTTTTTACTCTCAAGCCAACCTTGCATACCTGGAACAAATCCACTTTGGTCGTAGTATATAATTATTTTCATACATTGCTAGGCTCAATTTGCTAATACTCTACTGAGATTTTTATACCTAGGTTAATGAGAGATATTAGTCTGTATTTTTATTTTTTTCTTGTCTACTTTGGGTATCAAGGTAAGAGTACGCTCACAATGAATTGGGAAGTGTTCTCCATCTTTTCTTTACTAGAAGTTGTTGCATAAAATGGTGTTAATTATTTAATAGAGTTCTCCAGTGAAATCATCTAGGCCTGAAGAGTTCTTTGGGGGTAACTTTTAAATTAAATATTTAATTTCGTAAGTGGTTTTAGGGCTATTCAGATTTTCTGTTTTATCTTCTTGAGTTTTAGTAGTTTGTCATCCTGGGACCGTTTTTTCTAAATTGTATAATTTATGAATCTAAAGTTATTGACAGTAATCTTTTACTATCCTTCTGATGCTGGCAGGGCCTAAAATGAATATTCCTGGTTTATTCCTAATATTGGTAATTTCAGTCTTTTCTCTTTTTATCTATGTCTATTTCCTGAGGCTTTTCAATTTTGTTGATTTTTTTAAAATACATCTGCTTTTAGAGTCATTGATTCTTTTATTGTTTCCTCTTAAAAATTGAAAATTTTATTGATTTTGCCTTAATCTCTAATATTTCCTTTCTTTGGTTTGCTTTGTGTTTATTTATTTGTTAAAACTTTTTTTTTTCTGAAGGGAGAATATAGGTCTTTGGTTTGAGACCTTTCCTTTTTCCTAATGTAAGAATTTAGTGCTGTAAATTTCCCTCTTAGCATGGTTAGTTGAACTATGCATATTTTGATATCTCACATCTTCATCTTTATTCATTTCTACATGTATTTGTAAAGCTGTTATTTGACACTTTCCCTTAGACCTGTGAATTAATTAGAAGTGTGTTTTTCATTGTTATGTGTTTGGAAATTTCCTCTTGTCCTTTAGTTACTGATTTTCTACTTTGATTCCATTATAGTCAGAGAACATAATCTACTAGCATAATTTTAATTCTTAGGTTTTTTAAGATTTATTTTATCGCCCATGCTATGGTCTATCTTGGTAAATATTTTCTTGAACCCCAGTGTAGTAGTTAGGACAGTTTTTTTGTTAACTTTAGCAAAAGTAACTAGAAATATGTTTCTTTATGTAACATAGTAAGACACCAAAAAAGAGACTCGTATCCTTTGTGCAAAGAATTTTATATAATAAATATCTAGCTTGTTCATTCACAAATTAATAAAATTAGTGGTGTAAGTGTGTTATTTGTATGTGTGCATATATTGAGGAGCTATTGAATTAGAAAGGGCTACTTACATATAGAAGATGATAGGCAAACTTGCAGTGATATTACCTAACAAATTCTTCTAACTAAGTTATCAGTAAACTCCTTGTCTATAAATGACAAGAGATAAGTGAAAGATAAAATAACTTGGGTTATAATCTGAGTCTCTCATCTTTTTTTCCTCTGAAATTTTATGTATGTATTAGTACCAGGTATTAGTTTTGGACAGTCATCGCTTCTAGGCTGAATCTTTTACAAATTCTGTGTTTTATGTTTGTTTTTTATTTCAATTTTATTTCAATTGTAAATGCCTAATTTATTCTATAGATTATCAGTTGCATCTTCACAAACCTGAAAATGCAGAAGGTGATTTATATTGGTGATTATGGTGAGCACGTAGAAGTCCCCAGTTCATCTTGATTTATTACAGAGACAAAAAATATGGCTGAATGGTATAGAATCAGATCAGCATCAGGACCAACATGTCCTATTCATTTATAACCAGGAACCGAGTGTGTATCTGTGTGTGCATGTGCCACCATCTTCATAGTTTAAAAACTTTGTTTAAATTAGTGATACGCATCCGCACAACAATCCTTCATCCCCCTGTTCCCTTCAGTGAGTATGTGTGGACGTTTTAGGTTCTACAGAACTCTTGCCATGGAATGATCTGAGACTATGCTACCCTATATTTGCCTTTTGGTGTTCAGTCAGCAGATAACCTATGTATTTGAGATGCTCAATAAATACTTGATAATTATGGTGTGTGGTTGAAGTCACTTCAGTCATGTCCGGCTCTTTGCAACCCTATGAACTGTAGTCTGCCAGGCTCCTCTGTACACGGGATTCTCCAGGCAACAATACTGGAGTGGATTGTCATACCCTCCTCCAGGGGATTGTCCTGACCCAGCGATTGAACTCTTGCCTCCAGCATCTACCTGCATTGGCAGACGGGTTCTTTACCAATAGTGCCACCTGGGAAGCCCTGATAATTATGATAGTTGAAGTTTTATATCTATACCTATATTTGTATCTATATCTATATCAGGCTCAGAGTGGGAGACTTGTGTGGTGACGCTTGAAAGGGGAAGAAATCTAGTTCTTATTTTTAGAATCTTTTTGTATCTAGGGTTGATTTCTAAGAACACCGCGGCTTAGGTCAAAACTCCTTTGGCTATGGAAATTCAAAATAAAATTAGCTTGTGTATAATACTTTTTATGGGCTTCCCTGGTGGTTCAGTGTAAAAAAAAAAAATTCTGCCTGCAATGCAGGAAATGCAGGTTCCATTCCTGGGTCAGGAAGATCCCCTAGAGAAAGAAATGACAACCTAGCCCAGTATTCCTGCCTGGAAAATCCCCTGGACAGAGGAATCTGGTGGGCTATGGTCCATGGCATTGCAAAAGAGTTGGACATTACTGAGTGAATAAAACAACAACAACAAATACTTCTTATAGAGTTTAAAGTGCCATATTAAAACTTTTTGATAATTAGAAAAAAACATAAAATTACAGTATGATTTGTGGGACCATACAGCACCAGCTCCCTGTGAATAGTCACTAATAATCAATAAGGAAGGGAATGAATCTTGATCTTGGCTAGTTAACATCAGAAACTAAATTTCAAATTTCCTCTGAATACCCATTGTTGACTTAATAAGTTTTGGTCACTGGTTTCTGTATATGATGTGAGTGTGAACATGGTTGTATTAGCTCTCTCGTCACACAAGAAATGACCCCCCACTAAAATTAGTGGCTTAAAACAATGAACACTAGTTATTTCAGCTTTGTGAGTAAGACATCAGGGTGTAACTTATCTGGGTCCTATACTTCAGGGTCTCCCATGAGACTGCAGTCATGGTGTAGGCTGGGGCTGTGGTCACATCTGAAGATGTGACTGGGAGAGGAATTGCTTCCAAGTTCATGAGTGTGAAAACTGACAGGACTCAGTTCTTCACCAGCTGTTGGTTGAAGGTCCACCTTAATTCCTTATCATGAAAGTCTTTTTATAGCACAGATGAAAACATGGCAGGCAGCTGGATTCCCTCTGAGTGAATGAGCAAGAGCAAGCAAGGTCACTCAGGACTGAAGTCACTCTCTTTTTATAACCCAATCTTGAAAATACTGTTCCATCAATTTTGCTTCATTCTATTCAATCCCTAGGTCTAGGTCACACTCAAGAGGAGAGGGTTATAAAAGGGCATGATAAAAAGTAGGCAGAGATTATTGGGGGTTGCACTAGAGGCTAACCTATCACAAGGTCTCTGTTGTCAGTCATGATATAAGCAAATTATTTTCTTGAAAAATCCAATTTGATTTTTTTCTTTCATACTTGTAATTAAAGAAAATGCATATAAATGATCAGGAGAACAGACAAAGCCTGAGTATAATCCTGTTTTGTTGATATGAGTAGCTGTGTGGTAAGTGGGAAACTAACCATATGAAAGATTAATAAATGTAAATGCTACAGAGGCACAATGTCTCACCTTCAAAATAGTCATTTAAGTTAAATATTTTTAAATGTCAACAGATTCTACCAACATTTAAAACTATATTTATAATTCAACAAAAACATCATGAAATTTCTGACATTTTAATTGATTTTTTCAATATTAGAATAAAAGATATCTGGTTACCATGTTTCATCTTTATACTGCATGAAGAGAAGACAACATTAGACCAAAAAAAAATTAAATAGCTTTGCATAAAATGATAAGGAACTATTTCATTATTAAAGAAATGCATTTATATACTTCAGAATATCAAGGTGGTATTTTGTTTTTAATTTTTATTTTGCTGTGTTTGCCATTAGTGTTTTAAGTATAACATTTTACCCCTGAAAAGGTCCCTGTTTTTAATTTAGTTAATTAAAATGCCAACTTATTTTATTATCAAAATAATTTGTTCACCATGTCCACTAAGGTAAAATATAACCATAATTACAAATATCAGGTGATTTTGATACCTTCTTTCTTTCTGACTTCAGGTTTTCTAATCCAATATTACATCGTATTGATTTTTTCAGTAAAATCTCTTATTGTTGTTGTATGCAATATTGAACCACTGAATCCCTTTCTTGCTGTGAAATTAGACATGTAACCATTGTCTCATAATGAATATGCTGCCTAACAATGGACTCCTTTATAAACACAACAATAACATTTTCAGTTTCATCATTATGAAAGATTAGAAATGTACAATTTAATTCCCAGGGTTTTAGCGTTAATACGATACTAGCTAAAATATTTACATTTCAGTGCCAGTTTAATTAAGCATATTCATTGTCTTGAATCAAAACATAATTTGCACTGGGTTTAAATATTTCAGCATTATGTTTGTACAGAGTTTGAACACTGTCACAGAGGGTCTGGAGAGTTAATTTAAACTCCAGCAAATGAGTCATTTTAAGCTAACCCAAGCTTCTTTGTGCATTGCAACACAGCTTTACATTTCGTGACAAATTGAATTCCAGCCACGTGTCACTCTTTAGAATCCCCAAGGTTTATCTCTGCCCTTTCTGCTCTGACATATGCTTTTGACATACCCAGAAAATTGTGCGATAGAAACCTGTGGAGTGGTAATACCCTCTACAGCAGGGGTCAGTTGTAAAGAACCATTAATGAGACCTCCCATAAACAAACAGTTCTGAGCAGTGACTGTGGTAGAGGAAACAAAAAGAGATACGATCTACTATTATATATTTCATATAGTGCAAGATTCTCTTATAACCCATTTTTAAGAATGTTTTACAGAAAACGAGCTGATTTTTCTGTCCATCTCTCCCATGGGAAAATTATTTGACCTTATTTAAATTATTATTTTTTCCTTTCAATTTGAGAAATACTCAGTATTCACTTTTATTGATGTTTCACAATGGGTGTGTCATCTACTGTCTGTCTTCATTAAAAATGCATATCAACTTTGAAGACATGTACCAGAGCCCTTGAACAGAAATCAATTAATATTTAAATAACTTGCAATAAACTATTCCTAGTGGACTCCACCCTGTAGGTTATTCTGGAATGAAAATAATGAAGAACAGAAAAGCGACTACCTACCTACAATAAGTAAAAACTATCAAGTAAAAGTGAAGTTGGACGTTCAGCTCATAAATTCTTAAAGTGAAATCTGCTGGAAATGTAACACTGTGTTTCAAGAGAAATAAACAGGATATCCTGGTACATGAAGCAGGAATTAAGGCTATGAGTAGATGACCTGGATATAAATTTAGTGGTTATCTATTAACTAATTCGTTTAGATGTGATATTTGATGGTTGCTTTCATTTGTATATTTGTTGACATTTAATGCTTTGTTTCTTTATATTATATGTAACTACCCTCCAAGTAATTCATTAATATACAAAACTTTATAATTAAGTTCAAACCCAACAAGTAAAAGAGTAGAAAAGTTTGCAAAACATTTAGCATGTTGCAATATGCTTCAAATTTCTTGACCCTGATGTAATTTTTCTCAAGCTTGTTGATTATAAATAATGCACACACAGATTTTTTTAAACTCAGCATACCATATATGAAGATATTAAATTTAAAACTAATTAGGAAAAAATGCCTCTTCAGCTTTTATAAAATATGCTTAATAATATTGTAAAGTTGTGCATATGTTTGATCTGTTTGTCTCACTGACCCAAAATATGAATAAATCGCAAAGTACAGTGAAATGAGATAAAGGGTTAGTGTGTAAGTCGCCACATAATGAAATACTGACTTATGGAGTAAAACTACCCAAAGACTCTTACACTGTTTCTTATTCCCACTTCACAAGTCTCCTGGACTATTCTAACATGCCTTTCTGTCCAGTCTTAACTCAAGTTCAAGGACTCTGAATGAAAGAATTTTTATTTGCAGATCTTTCTCACCTTTCCTCATCCTAATTCTAAGATAATAATACTTATGAGCCTTAGGGGATATATTAAATGTGACAAAGTAGTGTGTGTGTTTGTGTGTGTGTGTGTGTTATGACATCATACTAACTGCATTGTTGATTTACATATAGTAACAGCAGTGCCTTAGAAATTTACCTTTTGGGAAAAAAAATCAAGTTATTATATGTAACTTTTATAATCCCTCAATAGATAAATCAATATTCCATATTTTGATTAGATGAGTTATGAATAGATTTGGGCAATCCTTACTCTCAAATATCCCTTTTATGAATTTCTCTGTAGTTTTGATATGCTAGGTGATGTGCCATGAAAAATGTCCAACATGGATGAAAACCAGCTCCCGCCTTCAGTGGTCTGTATTTCCATAGGGAGGGACAAACATGTGCATAACTCTGTTAATGTTGGTATTCTTGTCTCTCTTCTCCTTACAGTTTTCTAAGTGTCTTTCTGGAGTTTTAAAATAAACATCATGAATAAACTTGCAACAGCAATAAACCTAAGGAGTGTTAAAAGGTAAAGATCAGGTGGATGCATTCTGTAAACTATTGGCTTCCCAAAATCTTTTTTCCTGTTTCAATAAATAATGTATTAGGTTGAACAAAAAGTTCCTTTGGGTTTTTCCAAAAGCTCTTACTGGGAATCCCAAACAAATTTTGGCCAACCCAATACATCACCATATCAGATAATATGTACAGTCTGATGGTTTGATTTACATATATTATGTAATAATTACCAAAAATATCTAGTTAATATCCATCACCTCATACAAAAACAATAGAAGAACAAAATTATCTTTGTTATGAGAACTCTTAGAATCTATTCTCTTAATAACTCCCCTGTATACCATATGCAGTGTTAACTGTGGTCATCATGTTCAGTATTTCTGGTACTTCAGTTCAGTTCAGTAGCTCAGTCGTGTCTGACTCTTTGCCACCCTATGAACCGCAGCATGCCAGGCCTCCCTATCCATCACCAACTGCTGTAGTCTACCCAAACCCATGTCCATTGAATTGGTGATGCCATTCAACCATCTCATCCTCTGTCGTCCCCTTCTCCTCCTGCCCTCCATCTTTCCCAGCATCAGGGTCTTTTCAAATGAGTCAGCTCTTCGCATCAGGTGGCCAAAGTACTGGAGTTTCAGCTTCAGCATCAGTCCTTCCAAAGAATACCCAGGACTCATTTTGTTTAGAATGGACTGGTTTGATCCCCTTGCAGTCCAAGGGACTCTCAAGAGCCTTCACCAACACCACAGTTTAAAAGCATCAATACTTCAGTTCAGTTCAGTTCTTCTAGATATTCAAGCTGGAATTAGAAAAGGCAGAGGAACCAGAGATCAAATTGCCAACATCCAATGGATCATCGAAAAAGCAAGAGAGTTCCAGAAAAACATCTATTTCTGCTTTATTGACTATGCCAAAGCCTTTGACTGTGTGGATCACAATAAACTGTGGAAAATTCTGAAAGAGATGGGAATACCAGACCATCTGACCTGTCTCTTGAGAAACCTGTATGCAGGTCAGGAAGCAACAGTTAGAACTGGACATGGAACAACAGACTGGTTCCAAATAGGAAAAGGAGTACGTCAAGGCTGTATATTGTCACCCTGCTTATTGAACTTGTATGCAGAGTACATCATGAGAAACGCTGGGCTGGAGGAAGCACAACCTGAAATCAAGATTGCTGGGAGAAATATCAATAACCTCAGATATGCAAATGGCACCACCCTTATGGCAGAAAGTGAAAAAGAACTAAAGAGCCTCTTGATGAAATTGAAAGAAGACAGTGAAAAAGTTGGCTTAAAGCTCAACATTCAGAAACTAAGATCATGTCATCCAGTACCATCACTTCATGGCAAATAGATGGGGAAACAGTGGAAACAGTGGCTGACTTTATTTTTCTGGGCTCCAAAATCACTGTGGATGGTGATTGCAGCCATGAAATTAAAAGACGCTTACTCCTTGGAAGGAAAGTTATGACCAAACTAGACAGCATATTAAAAAGCAGAGACATTACTTTGCCAACAAAAGTCCATCTAGTCAAGGCTATGGTTTTTCCAGTAGTAATGTATAGATGTGAGAGCTGGACTATAAAGAAAGCTGAGTGCTGAAGAATGGATGCTTTTGAACTGTGGTGTTGGAGAAGACTCTTGAGAGTTCCTTGGACTGCAAGGAGATCCAACCAGTCCATCCTAAAGGAGATCGGTCCTGGGTGTTCATTGGAAGGACTGATGTTGAAGCTGAAACTCCAGTACTTTGGCCACCTGATGCGAAGAGCTGACTCATTTGAAAAGACCCTGATGCTGGGAAAGATGGAGGGCAGGAGGAGAAGGGGACGACAGAGGATGAGATTGTTGGATGGCATCACCGACTCGATGGACATGGGTTTGGGTAGACTCCGGGAGTTGGTTATGGACAGAGAGGCCTGGCGTACTGCAATTCATGTGGTCGCAAAGAGTCAGACATGACTGAGCGACTGAACTGAACTGAACTACCTCCACTAGCTTTGTTCATAGTGATGCTTCTGAAGGCCCACCTGACTTTGCACTCCAGGATATCTGGCTCTAAGTAAGTGATTCACTATCCTGGTTATCTGGGTCATGAAGATCTGTTTTGTATAGTTCTTCTGTGTATTCTTATCACCTCTTCTTAATATCTTATGCTTCTGTTAGGTCCATACCATTTCTTTCCTTTATTGTGCTCATTTTTGCATGAAATATTCCCTTTGTATCTCTAATTTTTTGAAAAGATCTCTAGTCTTTCCCATTCTATTGTTTTCCTCTATTTCTTTGCATTGAACACTGAGAAAGTCTTTCTTATCTGTCCTTGCTATTCTTTGGAACTCTGCATTCAAATGGGTATATCTTTCCTTTTCTCCTTAGCCTTTAGCTTGTCTTCTTTTCCTCAGCTATCTGTAAGGCCTCCTCAAACAACCATTTTGCCTTTTTACATTTCTTTTTCTTTGTGATGGTCTTGATCACTGCCTCCTGTTCAATGTCATGAACCTCCATTCATAGTTCTTCTAGCACTCTATCAGACCTAATCCCTTGAATCGCTTGTTACTTCTACTGTATAATAGTAAGGGATTTGATTTAGGTCATACGTGAATGATCCAGTGGTTTTCCCTGCTTTCTTCAATTTAAGTCTGAATTTGGGGTGCAGATATATTTTTGATTTATTTTTTTTTTAAATAAATTTATTTATTTTAGTTGGGGACTAATTACTTTTCAATATTGTAGTGGCTTTTGCCATACATTGACATGAATCAGCCACGGGTTTACATGTGTTCCCCATCCTGACCCCCCTCCCATCTCCCTCCCCATCCCATCCCTCTGGGTCATCCCATTGCCCCAGCCCTGAGTACCCGTCCCATGCATAGAACATGGAATGGTGTTCTGTTTCACAAATGACAATATACATGTTTCAATGCTATTGTCCCAGAACGTCCCACCCTCACCTTCTCCCTCAGATTTAGTGTTTTCATTTCCTTTGGATAATTTCCCAGATGTAGAATTGCTGTCTTGTATGGCATTCTATTTGTAACTTTTTTAGTAATCTCCATTTTGTTTTCCATACTGGTTGTCCCAGTTTACAGTCCCCCTGACAGTTCACAAGAGTTCTCTTTTGTATACACTCACACTAGCATTTGCTACCTCCTGTCTTTTTTATAATAGTCATTCCAACAAGTGTGAGATTATCCCTCATTGAAGTTTTAATTTGCATTTTATTTGTGACTAGTAGTGTGGAGCATCTTTTCATGTACCTATTGTCCAACTATATATTTTCTTTGGAAATGGTCTAGTCAAGTCTTTTGTCCATTTTTATGTGCATTTCTTCGTTATTGAGTTGTAGTAGTTCTTTGGATATTTTGGATATTAACTTCTTACCAGATATATGGTTTACAAATGTGTTTTTTTTCCCCCATTCTGTATGTTTACTTTTCATTTGTTGATGGTGTTTCTTTCTGTAAAGGTTCTTCATTTGATTAAGTCCCACTTTTGTTGTTGGTGCTTTGCTGTAGGTGTGATTTCTAAAATGTCATTACCAAGACCCATGTGACAGGAGATTTTTTTCTGTTTCTTTTCCCACTGTAGGAGTTTCATGGTTTCAGGTCTTACATTTAAGTCTTTAATCTACTTAGAAAAATTTTTGTGAGTAGTGAAACATCCCAAACCTATTTTTAAGGATTGGAACATCTTTTAACTTAAAATAGAAAACACAGGGGTCACCAAACACGCAGGAGTCACTTCAATAGTTCTTCACCTTTTGTTTTTGCTTTACATGACCCTTTCATAACATGACTTTTCACTGAACCCTTGTATACAAACAATTGTATTAACTAAATATTTTCAGCATGTTCTTTACTGAAAAATAGCAAATGAAATTTATAATAGCATGATCTATGTGGAGATTGTTAAAGTAATGGGATGGAAGGAGACTCTAGTATCATTATTAAACATGTGGGATGATTAAATAATATTTAAAATATTACATTTAGAACACTGATTAAATTTTATTTCTCTTTATCCTACATTGAATTTATATTATTTGGCTACTGCAATCTAGCCTGTACATATGTACAATGGGATCAACATCAAAGGAATCTATTTATTTGTTCTTGTACTTGCATTTCCTTATAGTTATCAAAACATAAAGTCCTTAAGTGAATAATTACTTTATCACAGAGCTAATACAAAGAAACACAGATTGATTCAACTATTTGCTATTTTGCTTTGCGTTAGTTAACTGATATCTCCTGATACAAATACATACCTATTTATATTCATTTATTTATAGTCATAAATTAAAATGCTTTTGGAATGTCTATAGCAAATGTATTAATATTTGAACTGCAACCAACTTAGGAAATGTGTTAAACCCAGTGAGACTTTGGAGTAACATTATTTTCAGATGACATGTCCCACAAAATTTAGAAGTTTTATTCTATTTCACATTGAATTGAAGCTCTTGTTTAGAGTTCTTGGGTTTACAATCCAAACAAACATCCTCATATTTTTATTCTTCTTACACAATAAGGCTTGTATTATATCTATTAATAAAACATATACTTCCAGAGATTCATCTATCCTTTTAAGAATAAGAAAGGCTGACAATCTTTACTCCTTGAGTTACAGACCTGAAGATGAACCAGTGAAAACCTCCAAAGGGAAAAACCTCACTTGGTTAACACAGCTTCTCTGATAACTGTTCCAAAGCTGTATCTTTCACTCTGGGGCAGTGGCAAATGAACCTCTCCATGATCCTTTCTCCAGCAGTGACAGAACCCAACGTTTTGGACTTGGTTCACGATGTCTTAACCTAAATTTCGGAGCAAAGACAAGAATCTTAAAATCATGAATATCTTTTAAGCTAGTGATCCCTGTTTTGATGATTCTAAAGAATGAATTTGAAAATACATAAAATGTTTTATGTTATATTGTAATGTAAATTGATAGAGCCAGGAAACAATATGGAGGTTCCTCAAAATATTAAAAGAATGACCATATGATCCAGAAATCCCACTTCTAAGTTTATATACAAAGGAAATGAAAACAATATTGACAATAGCCAAGATAGGGAAATAACCCAAGTTGTCTATTAATGGATCAGTGGATAAAGAAGATAGGTGTAAGGTCTAAAGGTCTAGTGTAGAACATGATGACTATAGTTGATAACACTGTACTATATAATTGAAATTTGCTAAGACTATAGAACCTAAATGTTCTCATCAAAAATAAAAAAAATAAATAGGTAAAGTGTTATGTTAATTGACTAAATGGTGGGAATTTCACAATGTATACATATATCAAATCATCATGATGTACTCTTGTACTCATGGGGCTTCTCTGGTGGCTCAGATTGTAAAGCGTCTGCCTACAATGCGGGAGACCTGGGTTCGATCCCTGGTTCAGGAAGATCCCCTGGAGAAGAAAATGGCAATCCACTCCAGTACTCTTGCCTGAAAAATTCCATGGACTGAGGAGCCTGGTAGGCTACAGTCCATGGGGTCGCAAAGAGTCAGACATGACTGAGCGACTTCACTTCACTTCACTTCATGATGTACAGCTTAAATGTCTTATAATTTTATGTCAAATTTACCTCAATAACCTGTACAAAGAAGCTTTTTATTATATAATTTCCCCATTATTTATAATAACAGTAAAACTAAATTGTGTACCCAAAATTAATGATATACATTATGGCTGAAATAAAATATTTATAGAGGCTAATACAATGAAAAGTGACTATGTTAGATTAGATTAGATTCAACAATTGGCATGAACATTCAAAATATATAACTTCTTTCTTAAAGCAATAGTATATATTGAAGATATTTACTTATAAAATTTTAAAAAATGTTATGTGGATAATGTACATTTTGTTGTCTGAATTATGATCAAGATGGTTTATTTTCAAAAGAATCTTTTCCACTATGTATCAGGAATAATTTAGATATAGGTAACATAAAAGATAAGCACCCTAAAGAGTGATATTAATATTTCCTTTAGCTCTCACAATGTCATTATGAATGAAACAATTTTCAAAAAATCTAGATTTAAAGGGTTATTTTAAGTTATTATAAGGAGTAGTGCATGGATTTAAATCAATGCTTTGTATAAAAGTAGAAGTTAGCTGCCCTTGCTTCAGTACTTTTAATTGTTCAGTGTTTTAGAATATGGGCATACACAAAAAGAGATTTAAGAGAATGCAGACATAAGAGATAATGAAAGAGAGATGGACAAAGTGAGAGAAAACGATAAAGAGAGGAAAACTTTATGTTTATGTATTATATGTGTGTATATATATATACACACACACACACACACACATCAGTTCAGTTCAGTCGCTCAGTCGTGTCTGACTCTTTGCGACCCCATGAACCGCAGCATGCCAGGCCTCCCTGTCCATCACCAACTCCCGAGTTTACCCAAACTCATGTCCATTGAGTTGGTGATGCCATCTAACCATCTCATCCTCTGTCATCCCCTTCTCCTCCTGCCTTCAATCTTTCCCAACATCAAGGTCTTTTCAAATGAATCACCTCTTCGTATCATGTGGCCAAAGTATTGGAGTTTCAGCTTAAACATCAGTCCTTCCAATGAACACCCAGGACTGATTTCCTCTAGGATGGACTGGTTGGATCTCCTTGCAGTCCAAGGGACTCTCAAGAGTCTTCTCGAACACTACAGTTCATACACACACACACACACACACACACACACACACACACACACACACACACACACATATATAATAAAAAACATAAAAACATTAAAAATGAAATAATATGGTTGTGGCTCAGCTGGTAAAAGAAGCCACCTGCAATGCGAGAGACCTGGGTTCAATCCCTGGGTTGGGAAGATCCCCTGGAGAAGGGAAAGGCTACCCACTCCAGTATTCTGGCCTGGAGAATTCCATGGAGTGTATAGTCCATAGGGTCGCAAAGAGTTGGACACAACTGAGCGAATTTCACTTCACTTCACTAATGAAAGGTTTAAGTACCAGAGCATGAAATATATTTGCAGGAAATGTGAGAGTTTGCTTGGTTAAAGGAAAATTAAATTTTAAGCAAGTTTATAAAAAAATCTTTCTGATGAGGTAATCTATTTGATTAAGGATTCAGGGATAGGAACATGAAAGCCAGGTGGTTCAAAGCACTCAGGCTATCTCAGAGTGGCTTTGCTCTGAGAGCAAGCACGGAAGTTATTTGATGCACTCTTTCCTTCTCCACTGTCTACAATTTGCGTTCTAAATGAAAGACAGAATACACACACATAAAAACCTTTTTTGGAAAAAAGTATGGAATACAAATGATGCTAGCTTAATTTTTTTAATGCTTGATTTATATTTTCCCCTCAGTTTTTATGTTTTATTTTGCCTTATGGGGATGAAAAGTTTCTATTTGTTGAAAAGAGCAGTGCTTGTTTTGGAAGTGACAAATTTCAAAAGAATAAGAATCATATCAACGGACTGCATTATCACATAATCAGCGGTGGGGGTAGCACCTTAAAAACTGCACAAACTGCTAAGCTTTTTCTTGCAAGAATAAGAAGTTACAGATGAACAAATGGCTACTTTCTCAGCAGCTCTGTAAGATGCTTAGTGCTAATGTTTCTAAATGAAAAGGGTAGAAGTACCACAGCTATTTTAGGGACATTAGTGCTTAAAGAAGCTTTTACATGACTCACTTTTATTATAGATAGTCATTAACCAAGTCTTACTGGAGGTTTTCTTTTTCAAAAAAGGTAATTAAATTTTAACTTCTAAAACTAAATCATTTGTGGGAGTCCCATAAAAATACATTTTCTGTTACTTTAAAAGAATAGAATACTGGAACTTTGATCAGTGTGTCAACGATGTTTTCCTCCTATAGAAAGTCCATGAGAAATGTGTGGCACCATCATTAGTTAAGACTACCTGAAAAATAGCAGTCATGTTTGGTTTATAATAAATACAGAGATCTAAATAGAATTATAGTCCTCATTTTATAATGTGAGGACTCTATTATGATCCTGGGTAGGTATTTATTGCTCTGTTGTTTTTTGTTTGGTTTTTGTTTTTTAATAAGGAATTGCGACATCATGTAGGTGCCGATCATTTGACCAGTAGGTGGCAGCATAGCTCTTTGGTTGCTCGGAAGAAGTGTTCGCCAATTTTGAGTCAAAACGACTCTACAGTGATTTAAAAAAATAAACTTTTTCTGTATGCTTCATATGCTTCTTTTATTTTCACACCATATTCATGCATGGGTATATAGTATTTAGGTATTAGTTTTACAGAAGATTAGCAATCTGCCTTTTCAGATAGATTACATGATGTATTTATATATAGGCTGTATTTACAATATAATTTTCATTTATAGATATAGCATTTTAGACCATGAAAGGGCACTTCTAAATTTGTTACTTCACCCCTATCATTTTACAGATAAAAAAAAACATGGAGTTCCAGAAACATAAAGTGATTTGTCCAGGATCAACCACAGGCAGTTTCAGAAATCAATTCATCCTCCTCTCTCAATAAAAAGTTATCTGCAACAAATTTTCTTTTGTACAAATGCTGATATCTGAACTAGAGAGTATAGACAACTACTTATACTTTATTTTGTTTATATTTTAAAGTAAAATGTCTCTCTCTTTTTCTTTTATTTGATAAGCTTAAACTGTATGGAAAGGCCATTAATGTGTGACAGTAATTTTTCCTGGTCACTAGCATTTTTAATCCAATAACAACATCAGATTAGGTGACTAGTCAATGCCAGCTGATGTGACAGTTTTAAATAATGAGATGTCATCTTAGTAACCACTTGTCTCCAATCTTTCAGAATTTTGGTAATTTTGATAATTGTTCTTCAGAAGGTATTTATTTCTCTAAGCTTAAAGCTAAAGCTGTTATTGTGGGAAGGGACCCTAACAAATCTCCCCTCCCTTACCTCTTAGGACTGGTGCTGCTCCATCTGGCCCTCATCTCAATGCAGTACTCAGACTCCAGCCGGCTCCTGGAAATTTCCAGACAGATTCCAAGCCAGACCCAAGCTTTTGCATTCACTAAAACAGTGGTACCAAATATTTTCAAAGATTGCTCTCTTGTCTTCTTTGGGTTTTGGCACAACCATTACCATTGCAGGGAAACTCTATGATCATCTTAAAATTACAACTGCCCCCTTGTCATTTTTCCAATCCATATTCTCTGATTTCTTTAGTACTTCTTTTGGCTACCATAAATTTGAGAATATTTCTTCTCAGCAACCAAAGAACTATATACTATTATCCACATAGGCAAACAATATATGTCATTTATTTGTTTGTTTATTTATTAGTGTATTATCACTTATCCCACTACACTATAAGCCTCAAGGGGCCCCATATTATGGGTATATTGTTTTCTTCTATATCTCCAACACCTAGAATAGTCACTGGCAAATAGTAATAACTCAACAAATTGAATGCTGTATTCTATTCGTTTAAATAAAGCTCCTGAGATTGTTGGAAGGAAGCTGTATGTAAGAGATTGCTACTTTTTAATGCCTAATTAACATAGAGCTTATTTCCTGAATTATTTGTAATTCTTACAAAGTATTACAGCCTTGATTTGGCAAGTTCCTATATCTTTGCTAGTAACTGATGACTACTGTAAGGAAAAAACAAATGAAAACATTAATGGTGTATTATGCTTTCCAGATACTTGGTGAATATCTTTTTTCCCCCTCTTATTCTATTTTTTTTCTTCTTCTTCTCTTTTTTAAATAATTATATAATAAAATACATAAAATCAAACTAATGAAGACATCTTGGAATTTTAATAATATCAGGTTTGTTGTTGTTGTTGTTGTTGTTGTTCAATCACTAAGTCATGCTCAACTCTTTGCAGCCTGATGGGCTGCAACATGCCAGGCTTCTCTGCCTTTAGTCTCCTGAAGTTTGCTCAGATTTATGTCCACTGAGTCAGTGATGCTGTCTAACCATCTCATTCTCTGCTTCCCTCTTCTCCTTTTGCCTTCAGTCTTTCCCAGCCTCAAGGTCTTTTCCACTGAGCCAGTTCTTCACTTCAGGTGGCCAAAGTATTGGAGTTTCAGCTTTAGCATCAGTCCTTCCAATGAATATTCAGGACTGATTTCCTTCAGGATGGACTAGTTTGATCTCCTTGCTTTCTAAGAGACCCTCAAGAGTCATCTACAGCACCGCAATTCAAAGGCATCAATTCTTTGTTGCTCAGCCTTCACAATGGTCCAACTCTCACATCCATGCATGACTACTGGAGAAACCATAGCTTTGACTACACAGACTTTTGTTGGCAAATTGATGTCTTTGCCTTTTAATACACTATCAAGGTTTGTCATAACTTTCCTTCCAAGGAGCAAGCATCTTTTCATTTCATGGCTCCAGTCACTGTCCACAGTGATTTTGGAGCCCAAGAAAATGAAATCTGTCACTGCTTCCACTTTTTCCCCATCTATCTGCCATGAAGTGATGGGACAGGAGACCATGATCTTAGTTTTTTGAATGTTGAGTTTTAAGCTAGCTTTTTCACTCTCCTCTTTCACTTTCATCAAGAGGCTCTTTCATTCCTCCTCACTTTCTGCCATTAGAGTAGTATCATTTGTATATCTGAGGTTGATACTTCTCCCAGGAATCTTGATTCCAGCTTGTGATTTATCCAGCCCAGCATTTTGCATGATGTACTCTGCGTATAGGTTAAATAAACAGCATGACAATATACAGCCTTGTATTCCTTTCCAAATTTTGCACCAGTCTGTTGTTCCTTGTAAGATTCTGTTGTCTTAAGTTTAGATATAGAAAAATAAAATACAGCGTTTCATCTCTTGAGTCATAATATTGACCTTTGGCCTTGACAGATGTATTAATGTGTTACCCATTCTGAGGTGAGCAACTCTGCACATTTTGTGTGCACATCTTTATTTCACTAGAATGTTCCTTTCTAGTCAAAAGGCTTATTTTTGTTACTAGTCACATACCACTGGTACTCTGTGGCTTTGTGACTATAAAACCACCTAATTGAGGCAACAATCAGTGACAAGTGATGGCAGAAGAGATAATGCTAATGATACGCATGCATTTTTCCTTCTAAGGGAGTATTGATCCAGGGTTCTCACGTTCAGTTTGTATGGAGAATTTTTTTTACATGAACACTGTCTTATGAGAAACATAGACACCAGATCCTTTGCTTTGGGGTCATTCCAGACTCTCACATGTGTAAAATGCTATAATCTATACTGTGAAATATAGATTAAGCAAGCTCAGTCAGTTCACATTAAATTCACACTACTCTTATTCATTTAAGTTCAATGATATGAATTTTGTATTATGAAAGAATGAAACCATTTTTTCACACAAACGACCCATGAACACATTATTTGCTCCAATAATGCATTTGTGTATGATGTTATCACCAACAAATATCTAATAAAAATGAATTCCCATTGTCATAAAAATAAAACTTAATGAAGGAAAATATCTATTTCCTCATTTAAATCATGAGTGATTGATATTGCTCACTTTGAACTATTTTTCTTAAAAATAGTGAGATGAAAGAGTGGATCATGAGATGACAGACAGTTTTACATCCATGTGCATACATGACCACCTTCTTCAGGAAGCAGTATCAGGAATGGTAAGTGGAGAGTTATCAAAATCTCTGAAATCACTTGATATTGCCTTAAATGAGATCTGGATATTTTATGTAGGAATGCAGTTAGCCACTCGTCAGTCCACTAATATAGAAAAAATATGATGCAAAAATGGTAATATCAAAAATTTGAAAAATAAAATGAATTCACAGATGTAAAAATTTTGCATTACAGAGGCACATACCTTTTGTAATGGTATTTACTATGTGAATGATCATATGGCATACTGTCACTTCAAATGTTTTAAAGGAAAGGTCTGAGTAGATTAACCAGATGATGTGGAAAATAAGCCAATAAGCCACCTGTAGTTTTGTTTGTACAACAATATCATACACATATAGTCGATCCTTCTGATTTTAGACATCACAATCTGTAACATCTCTAAACATGGAAATGAATATCCATAGTAGCCTCCTTAGGTTCCATCTATGCAAATACACAGTTTCCTGAGCACAGAGCTTAAATGGCACTAAGACTCTGCATGACTCCTGTCATGTAGAAAACACACTAAGGCTTTTTGAAAATTTAAAATATGGCCCCTAGCATTAATATTACCTACTTTCCTCATGAACAAAAAGAATATTTTTTTCTTAGATTAGCACTTTAAAGTCAGTTGTGACTCTTCCATATTAAAATTATTATTAGACATTATATTCCTGAACAAATTGAGATATATAATTTATTGAAGAAATGAATATTTTCATACCATGCTGGAAAGCATATTCTATCATGCTGCTGTATTATAGTCCATTCATACCAGTGTAGCATTCACCTCCCAGTGGGTTGTGATTTCTTAGACAATGGAACAGTTTTATTTTTTTTTTTTGTCCGTTTTGGGACTTCAGGTATCTAACATAGTGGTTGACATCAGGTATTATTCAAGAAATGTTTATTGTATGGATTATAAACATTCTGCAATTTTTTTCCCTTTTAAAGCTTCTTGAGGCATATAAAAAGTGAACAACAAATGAAGTATTATACCTATTTGCAAGTTATTTTAATTTAAATGATAGTTATAAACTTTCATAGAAATTAATTAATTTGTTTAGTCTTTATTTGCTTTTCTTATTTCCACCCTCTTTGTTTTTGATGAAAACATATAATAAGAAAACGAAACCTATTTTCATCAGGGCTTGCCATTTACAGGGCTTCTTTTACATAAATTTTGATAAACATTTATGAGAAAAATGTAAAAATACTAGAAACGATTTCAGTGCATTTTGAGGAAGTGATTTATACTTGCTAGCTTTATTTCCTTTTTTATTCTTTCTGACCAATAAACAAAGACTTCTCAAATCAAGTCATGTCCTTTCTGATATGTCTCATATTTGAATTCAAATATGCATACACTTTTATATTACTTGCCAAAAAAACACCAATGTGAAAACAATTTGTTTTCTCTTTTTTTTCTAAAGTCAAGACTCTTGTCATCACCTTTCTGTGTAATATTCATAACACAAAAGTCTGAATGTGGAAATTATCACATTTATTGGTTAATATTTGTCTTAGTTAAAATAAGACCATTTTATGAAAAGTAAGTGAAAAAAACAGGGTCTTAAAAAAAGAAAGTCTTGAGAAAATTAAAAAGGAACAGAGGCTATGCTTGTGTCATTGAATTACTTTTGTGCCATTACACTATTTTTAAATGACATTAAAGTGAGGAGGAAGTCAACCTTATATCTTGTTAAACTTGTTTTAAAGCATCTTCTCTTTCTGAATCAGTGTTGGTGTGAATGTGTATGTACTTACAGGCCTTACAGGACACGATCTCACAAATTGGTATTGCACTGTATCTTGGGCTTAAGTTCTATCTTGGGCTTTCTTAATTACCTAGGTGTAGAAGGAACCAGCCTATAAGGCATGGTGTTCATTCTGCTCCCTTCAGCCATCAATACTGGTTTGCAATTTTCTGTCGATTCATCAGACATAGGAACCTATCTTTTCACATATATATTAAGTAGATAAATTTTAAAATTGAATATTATGAAGTTAATTCAATGGATTTGGTAAGAAAATAAACCACACAGTAAAATTTTATATATTTTTAATTTTAACCTAAGGATGAATAAAACTACAAGTTTTATACATACAAAATCACAGTACATTTGTGATATTAACTTATACTTTTTCTTCTCTACAAGTTAGTGTCACTTTTAGTGGTTATGGTTTGATGTAGTCTCATTATGGTCTGGTTCAGCCCCTCGATTGCTTTCATCTTCTGTTAATCCTTTCTTATATTTTCATGCCAACTGATATCTTTCTGAGTCTGTTAAATCTATCTGTAGTTACTTAGAGGGAAGATATTTAAAAACAAAGTCATTCATTTTATTTTTAAATAGCTTCTTCCTAAGTTTTGAATCTTACTGCAAAAGTTCAAGTAATTCTAGAATTTAAGAAGATATTTTCTAGGTTATAGAAGCATCTTCCATGTAGAAATTCTGAATTGTGTTTCTTAAAAATGTTTTGGGTATACGGTATGCATGAAAACAATTTTTAAATCACTGTTATCATTATCCTCATCACATCTAAACTGATTATTTTGAAAACAAAATGCTGGTTGAGAGCAAACTCATGAAGGATCATGGAACCAGTAGTGTTTGTAGCATAGATATGCAAAGCCTACTAATAAAATAAGAACTATTCAATTCAGTTCAGTTGCTAGTCGTGTCCGACTCTTTGATACCCCACGGACCGCAGCATGCCAGGCCTCCCTGTCCATCACCAACTCCCAGAGTCCACCCAAACCCATGTCCATTGAGTCGGTGATGCCATCCAACCATCATACTCTGTCATCCCCTTCTCCTCCCACCTTCAATCTTTCCCAGGATCAGGGTTTTTCAAATGAGTCAGCTCTTCGCATCAGGTGGCCAAAGTGTTACAGATTCAGCTTGAATATTAGTCCTTCCAATGAATGTTCAGGACTGATCTCTTTTAGGATGGACTGGTTGGATTTCCTTGCAGTCCAAGGGACTCTCAAGAGTCTTCTCCAACACCACAGTTCAAAAGCATCAAATCTTCGGCTCTCAGCTTTCTTTATAGTCCAACTATCACATCCATACATAACCACTGGAAAAACCATAGCCTTGACTAGATGGACCTTTGTTGGCAAAGTATTGTCTATGCTTTTTAATATGTTGTCTAGGTTGGTCATAACTTTTCTTCCAAGGAGTAAGCATCTTTTAATTTCATGTCTGCAGTCAACCATCTGCAGTGATTTTGGAGCCCCCAAACATAAAATCTGTCACTCTTTCCACTGATTCCCCATCTATTTGCCATGAAGTGATGGACCGGAGGCCATGATCTTAGTTTTCTAAATGTTGAGCTTTAAGCCAACTTTTTCACTCTCCTCTTTCACTTTCATCAAGAAGATCTTTAGTTCTTCTTCACTTTCTGCCATAAGGGTGGTGTCATCTGCATATCTAAGGTTATTGATAATTCTCCTGGCAATCTTCATTCCAGATTGTGCTTCATCCAGTCCAGCATTTCTCATGATGTACTCTGCATACAAGTTAAATAAGCAGGATGACAATATAGAGCCTTGACGTACTACTTTTCCTATTTGGACCCAGTCTGTTGTTCCATGTCCAGTTCTAACTGTTGCTTCTGATCTGCACACAGATTTCTCAAGAGGCAGGTGAGGTAGTCTGGTTTTTCCATCCTTCCAGAATTTTCCAGTTTATTGTGATCCACACAGTCAAAGGCTTTGGCATAGTCAACCCAGAAGTAGGTGTTTTCTTGGAACTTTTTGGTTTTTCAATGACCCAATGGATGTTGGCAATTTGATCTCTGGTTCCTCTGTCTATTCCAAAACCATCTTGAACATCTGGAAGTTCATGGTTCACATATTGTTGAATCTTGGCTTGAAGAATTTTCACATTACTTTACTAGGGTGTGAGATGAATGCAATTGTGTTATAGTTTGAGCATTCTTTGGCATTGCCTTTCCTTGGGATTGGAATGAAAACAGACCATTTCCAGTCCTGTGGCCACTGCTGAGTTTTCCAAATTTGCTGGCATATTGAGTGCAGCACATTCACAGCATCATCTTTCAGGATTTGAAATAGCTCTACTGGAATTCCATCATCTCCACTAGCTTTTTTCATGTGATACTTCCTAAGGCCCACTTGACTTCACATTCCAGGATGTCTAGCTCTAGGTGAGTGATGATACCATAGTGATTATCTGGGTCATGAAGGTCTTTTTTGTACAGTTCTGTGTATTCTTGCCACCTCTTAATAGCTTCTGCTTCTGTTAGGCCCATAACATTTCTGTCCTTTATTGAGCCCATCTTTGCATGAAATGTGCCCATAGTATCTCTAATTTTCTTGAAGAGATCTCTAGTCTTTCCCATTCTATTGTTTTCCTCTACTTCTTTGCACTGATCACTGAGGAAGGCTTTCTTATCTCTCCTTGCTATTCCTGGGAACTCTACATTCAAATGGGTATATCTTTCCTTTTCTCCTTTACATTTCACTTCTTTTCTTTTCACAGCTATTTGTAAGGCCTCCTCAGACAGTCATTTTGATTTTCTGCATTTCTTTTTCTTGGGGATGCTTTTGATCCCTGTCTCCTGTACAATTTCATGAACCTCTGTCCATAGTTCATTAGGCACTCTGTCTATCAGATCTGGTCACTTAAATCTATTTCTCACTTCCACTGTGATTTGATTTAGGGATTTGATTTAGGTCATACCTGAAGGGGCTAGTGGTTTTCCTACTTTCTTCAGTTTATGTCTGAATTTGGCAATAAGGAGCTCATGATCTGAGCCACAGTCAGTTCCTGGTCTTGTTTTTGCTGACTGTATAGAACTTCTTCATCTTTGGCTGCAAAGAATATATCTGATTTTGGTATTGACCATCTGGTGATGTCCATGTGTAGAGTCTTCTCCTGTGTTGTTGGAATAGCGTGTTTGGTATGACCGTGTGTTCTCTTGACAAAACTCCTATTATCCTTTGCCCTGCTTCATTCTGTACTCCGAGGGCAAATTTTCTGTTACTCCAGGTGTTTCTTGATTTTCTACTTTTGCTTTCCAGTCTCTTATAATGAAAAGGACATATTTCTTGGGTGTTAGTTCTAAAAGGTCTTGTATATCTTCATAGAACTGTTCAAATTCAGCTTCTTCAGCATTCCTGGTGAGGGCATTGACTTGGATTGCCCTAGTATTGAATGGTTTGCCTTGGAAATGAACAGAGATCATTCTGTTGTTTTTGAGATTGCATCCAAGTACTGCGTTTCAGATCTTATTGTTGAATGTGATGGCTACCCCCATTTCTTCTAAGGGATCTTGCTCCCTTGGATTAAAAAAAAAAATCTTTCAGGTCTTCTTAGGAAGCAAAATTAGTTGAGTCTGTGGTATACTGCCAGGAGTAACAGGAAAATTTGGCCTTGCAGTACAGAATGAAATAGGGCAAAGGGTAAAAGAGTTTTGCCAAGAGAATGCACTGGTCATAGCAAACACCCTCTTGCAACAACACAGAGAAGATTCTACACATGGACATCACCAGATGGTCAATACCAAAACCAGATTGATTATTTTCTTTGCAGCCAAAAATGAAGAAATTCTATACAGTCAGCAAAAACAAGACCAGGAAGTGACTGTGGCATAGACCATGATCTCCTTATTGCCAAATTCAGACTTAAATTGAAGAAAGTAGGGAAAACCACTAGATCATTCAGGTATGACCTAAATCAAATCCCTTATGATTATACAGTGAAAGTGAGAAATAGATTCAAGGGATTAGATGTGATAGACAGAGTGCCTGAAGAACTTTGAACAGAGGTTTGTGACACTGTACAGAAGGCAGGGATCAAGACCCTCTCCAAGGAAAAGAAGTACAAAAAGGCAAAATGGCTGTCTGAGGAGGCCTTACAAATAGCTGTGAATAGAAGAGAAATGAAAGGCAAAGGAAAAAAGGAAAGATATATGCATTTGAATTCAGAGTTCCAAAGAATAGCAAGGAGAGTTAAGAAACCCTTCCTCAGTGATCAGTGCAAAGAAACAGAGGAAAACAATAGAATGGGAAAGACTAGAGATCTCTTCAAGAAAATTAGAGATACTATGGGCACACTTCATGCAAAGATGGGCTCAATAAAGGACAGAAATGGTATGGGCCTAACAGAAGCAGGAGATATTAAGAAGAGGTGACAAGAATACACAGAGAACTGTACGAAAAAGATCTTCATGACCCAGAAAATCACGATGGTGTGATCACTCACCTAGAGCCAGGCATCCTGGAATGCAAAGTCAACTGGGTGTTAGGAAGCATCGCTACAAAGAAAGCTAGTGGAGGTAATGGAATTCCTGTAGACCTATTTCAAATCTTAAAAGACGATGCTGTGAACGTGGTGCACTCAATATGCCAGCAAAGTTGGAAAACTCAGCTGTGGCCACAGGACTGGAAAAAGTCAGTTTTCACTCCAATCCCAAGGATAGGCAATGCAAAGAATGCTCAAACTAATGTACAATTGCACTCATCTCACATACTAGTAAAGTAATGCTCAAAATTAGCCAAGCCAGGCTTCAACAGTTTGTGAACAGTTAACTCCAGATGTTCAAGCTGGTTTTAGAAAAGACAGAGGAACCAGAGATCAAATTGCCAACATCCATTGGATCATCGAAAGAGCATGAGAGTTCCAGAAAACATCTATTTCTGCTTTATTGACTATGCCAAAGCCTTTGGCTGTGTGAACCACAGAAAACTCTGGAAAATTCTTAAGGAGATGTGAATACCAGACCACTTGACCTGCCTCTTGAGAAATCTGTATGCAGGTCAGGAAGCAACAGTTAGAACTGGACATGGAGCAACAGACTGGTTCCAAATCGGGAGAGGAGTACATCAAGGCTGTATATTTTCACCCTGTTTTTTAACTTGTATGCAGAGTACATCATGAGAAATGCTGGACTGGATGAAGCACAATCTGGAATCAAGATTGCCAGGAGAAATATCAATAACCTCAGATATGCAGATGACACCACCCTTATGGCAGAATGTGAAGAAGAACTAAAGATCTTCTTGATGAAAGTGAAAGAGGAGACAAAAAAATTGGCTTAAAGCTCAACATTCAGAAAACTAAGATCATGGCATCTTGTCCTATCACTTTTTTGCAAGTAGATGGGGAAACACTGGAAACAGTGACAGATTTTATTTTGGGGGGCTCCAAAATCACTGCAGATGGTGACTGCAGACATTAAATTAAAAGACACTTGCTCCTTGGAAGAAAATTTATGACCAACCTTGACAGCATATTAAAAAACATAGACATTCCTTTGCCAACAAAGGTCCATCTAGTCAATGTTATGGTTTTTCCAGTAGTCATGTATGGATGTGAGAGTTGGACAAATTAAGCTGAGTGCCGAAGAATGGATGCTTTTCAACTGTGGTGTTGGAGAAGACTCTTGAGAGTCCCTTGGACTGCAAGGGGATCCAACCAGTCCATCCTAAGGGAGATCAGTCCTGAGTGTTCATTGGAAGGACTGATGTTGAAGCTGAAACTCCAATACTTTGGCCACCTTATGCAAAGAGCTGACTCATTGGAAAAGACCCTGATGCTGGAAAAGATTGAGGGCAGGAGGAGAAGGGGACAACAGAGGATGAGATGGTTGGATGGCATCACCGACTCAATGGACATGGGTTTGGGTGGACTCTGGGAGTTGGTGATGGACAGGAAGGCCTGGCATGCTGCAGTCTATGGGGTTGCCAAGAGTCAGACATGACTAATCAACTGAATTGAACTAACATATCCAGGAAACAGATGAGCCATAAACACTTGAACACAGATGTAAAATCCTTAACTGTAGTTAAGCAAATTTAATAAAGCAATTTATATGAAAAATACTAGGTCACAGCCAGGTTTGTCCTAGGAATGCAATGTTTGTGTAAAATTTGTAATCAATATAATTCACACTATTGAGAGACTAACATTAAAGATTATGTGATCATCCTAATAGGTGCAGTAAAAGCATTTTAAGAAATTCAACAATATAGTCATGATAAAAGCTCTCAGCCTACTATAAATGCAAAAGAACTTCCTCAAACTGATAAAGTACACCTATGAAAACTTACAGCTAACATGATGCTTAAATGCTTTCCCTCTGATATAAGGGAAAGAGCAGGTATTTTTCACTTAAAATTGTCTAATAAAATGTTCTCAAGAGCTTGATATTAATATTTTGTTATATCTTGTATAATATATCAATTATTAACATTTTCATGATTATACAATGAAAAGAATACAAAACTAATTCTAGCTAATTAAATGGGTGGTCTAACTGACCTCAGTTAAATACTTTGTATCACTTTAGGTAAGACATTAAAAAAACGAGGTTTTTTTTGTTCCCAGAACTAGGCTTGGTGTTCATATACATTGCATATTTAAATTTTTCTCATGCTTGTATCTATACATTTTGTTCAGATTTTTTTATTCTTGACTACACAGTTCTTTGAAGATCAGTGAGTGCTCAAGTTCAAGATTATGTGTAATTCTGTACCACATTCCATTTATATCTGGCTGCTTTTCCTTCAGTGTCTGAAATCCAAATATACATAATAGAGAGAGAACAAGAAAGGGGAAAAAAAGAAGCCAAAAATAAATAAATGGAAAGTAATGTAATTTATAAATTATACAGGTGGAGATAAAGCTATAATTGCACCAGCAAGTTCAAGCTGGACAATGATAATTTGAGGAATGGGAATTAGGTTCCTGGGAGAGAGAGGGTTCAGAAATGTTATGAATGATAGGGTAGCAGGTTTGGTGGTATTTCACCCAGATTGCCTCTCAGCCACCAGGTCCTACAGCTGCCAAGCATATAATTTTGATCATTGATTGTTTGCATCTCTATTCCTCTCTTAGTCAGAGGAAAATGCCTCATTCAAGGCTGTTCACCTTTCCAAGAGTGATCAGAGATTAGCTGATGTGGGGATACAAAGGCCTGGTCCTTTGCCTAAATTTGGAACTACCCTGAAGGGTGATCCTAGTTGCAGAGCTCCATGTAAGATTAGCTGGGATCTTGTTTGCACAGCATTACAACTGTCCCTCTGTCTTGTTCTGCTGTTCTGACTTCTGACAGGTTCTGTCTCCCAAGACTGCTCCCCGGTAAGCATTCTGCATAGATCTTTATTTTAGAATCTGTTTCATTGAAACTGTATGTAAAGCAAATGACCATTGAATTGATACCTGTAGTAGAGTGGCTTTTCAGGTACATGGTTCTATCTTGAAAGGGCTAAGTTTTCCGTAAGTTGAGTGGTGAGCATCAGAGAGTTGAGTGAGGCACGTGAAATGACCAGGGTAACCAAAAATGAGTGGAACTGCTTAATTTACATAATGAATATTGTATGGAAAATATTTCTTAGAAATTCACTTTAAATTACTAACTAGAAGTAAAGTTAGCTTGCAAAAATCATTCATTTAAAAAGAAAGTAGAACAAAATCATTTTACAATTTGACACCTAGATCCTGTGATTGCCAAGTACATCCTGACAGTATTGGCACTGAAGCCAGGGTGAGCTTAAAGAGTGCCAATGGGAAAAGATGGTGCCAAGCTAATGCTGAATATTGCTTTAAATTGAACACTAATGCCAGTTTGCTTTTGTATCACAATAAAGTAAAGAAAACACCAAAATTTCACTTTTACATGATAAACGTTTTTGGTGTCCGCATCTAGTTATTTCTGAACTTGTCATCCATCCCTCCCCACTTACCCCTCCTCCCGTATATCTTCTGGGAATAATTCCAACCACTTAGCTCCTAAAACAAGAAATCTGTGAGCTAATTTAGAATCTTACTCACATAATCCTTACATGCATTCCCTACATCATGCCCAGGCTGGCTGCTACCTCTTTATTAACATTTGAATTCATTCTTCTCTCCAAGTCCATTGTTGCTTTTGTGATTCTGATCAATCTTGGCTAGATTATTTCATAGCATTCTTACAGCTAGTATCTTCCAAACCAAGTTCAAAATTATTCCCAGGATGAATACTCTAAATGCAAAATTAATCATGCTGTCCTTCTATTACATGTTCCATGCCCTCTATCTTTAAGACTTTCTAGCCTAGCATAACATAGAAGGCTCCAGTACTGTGTCTATACAGTACCTTTCCAGACATTTATCTTATCATCAGATCTTATGGCCCAAATACATTTTACTACTGTCAATTTCCTTAAATTTGTGCCTGATCACATGACAACTTCTCTTCCTAGAAAACCCACTACTTTAGATTTCAAAAATTATTGTCCTTAAGAATGTGGTTTGGAAAAAATATAATCAGCTGATTTGTTGAAAACTTGAATTTGAACGGCTTGAGTGGGGACCTGCACTCTCCAGTTGACTTTGGGACCCCCTTACTTTCATGATATCTGGGCAAGTTGCTTAGATATATCAGTATTTGTCCTTCGAGACTGTGTTCTTCTGAGTACAATCTGAAACTTTCCTGACTGTATGGTCTTATTTAAGTTTTTCTCTTCTCAAGGGCTCCTACAAGTACCTTTAAATTTTCTTTTATAATAGCATTTTCAATAGTCTTCTCGTATTACTTTCATTTTTCATATTACCTTCATTTTCTTCATTTTCCTTGCTGATAATTCCATCCAATATGTTCTCTATATTTTATATCAAGCTCTTCTGTATGGCAACTTAAGTTACTATAAAATGGCTGGTCAATATAGAATAAATAAATCCATATCATCAGTTCTCCATTGATGGTGAGTTTGCCTTTCAGAGAATGTTTGCGGTGCCTGGAGACATTTTTGGTTGCTACAATGATGGGCGGAGGGAACTGCTGGCATCTGGTGAACAGAGTCCAGGGCACTGCTAAATATCTTGCAATAGATAGTACAGACCCTCACAACAAAAAATTATCCATTCTAATATGTCAAGAGTGCTGAGATTGGGAAACTCTGATTAATAAGGAAACAAACATCTCTTAGGCTCAGGAGTCAAACTGTTTGGGTCTAAATTCTGCCTCCACATGGGAAGTGTCTGCATGACATTGGCCAGTTTACCTATTCCTCACAGCGGAGCCTGGTGGGCTTCCGTCTGTGGGGTCGCACAGAGTCGGACATGACTGAAGAGACGCAGCAGCAGCAGCAACAGTTTTCTTGAAAAAGTGGAAGTAGTGACCATGCATCAAAAGGTTATCATCAGAATTAAATGCTTAGAATAGTACTTGTATATAGGTAACAATTAGATATTTTAATTATTCTTGTCATATATTATAAACATAGTTCTATTGCTTATGAATGTATGTGACTTTTCAATCACAAAATTGTTAAAGCAGTTCCACCAGAATCCATTTCTCTTACTGCAATATTTGCTTTTTATCTCATTGTGATTTCATTTGGTTTTAATTAAATACCACCTAAGTTAGTCACCTAAGTTTTTGTTTTCATTTTCTCTTCTCTTCAGTCATGCTATCAGTAGGTCAAAATTGTTAGTGTTTCAGTCATATAACGAGGAAAAATCATACCAAACAAACAAATAGAAAAGTTTAGTGTTTGTACAAGACAAAAATGACATGTAATTTGACCCACACTGACAACTGGAGATAGTTGACTTGATTCTGATGAGTGTCATGAGATTGCTGAGATTCTTAACAGAAACAGCATTCTAAACTTCAAGTAAAGGAACCATTTACACTGTTGGTTACAAAGTCTAAAATATCAGTGTATACCCAGCATATTTTCAATATTACCATTTATATTGTTTTTTCAGTAGTATGCTGGCATGTTCTGATGTGAGTAAACTAACTGTTACAAAGCAAATAATTTTGCACTCACCCAGGTAGTTAATATAATATAAATTTAAAGTTGAATCCCAACTTCCTGCAAATAATGGACTATATGGAATTTTCTACCTTCCCACTTATTGTAAGCTTTTTGATAAAATATTTGTTATCTGTTGAGGCACTGGATACTAATAAGAAAAAAAATGTTGTGGAACTCTTTTCATAATAAAAATGCAATTCATCACAGTTAGGGAATTTCCAGGGAAACTTATGTATCTTTTTTAATAGCCAACAACATAGAAACAGTCAAAACCATCACTTATCTTTGAGTGAAGTTTATCAAGGGCTGTATGAGAAAACTATGGGTCATTCCTCAACCTAAATTAGACTCTCTTTTTCCCCCACTGGAAGAAATAAAACAAAAACAATGTTTTCTAAAAGTGATATAATCTGTCTGACCAAAATATCAGTTTGCAAAACTTTAAATATGACACAAAGAATTCACAAGACTATCCAGTATATTCACAAGGCTATCTAGTATATAGATAGGTATGGCTCAATACTTGATATGATGATTTTCATCTTCAATGTTGATTCTACAAAACTATAAAACTTTGTAACCTTATAAGACAAAGAGAGAAATAGCATTTGAGATAAGAACAAGAAAAGAGAAACACTTTAATAGAATCAGGGGTTTGTTTTGTAAAGAATCACTCGCTCTGAGGAAAGCTGGTTCCCATGTTGTGGGGACACTCAAACAGCCTACTGAGAGGTCCATGTATCAAAAAAGTGAGGCTTCCTGTGAATAGCCTTTGAGCTACTGGTGTTTCCTGCCAACAGCCATGTAAGTGAACCATCTTAAAACCAGATTCTGTGTGGCAGTCAAGATGACTGCAGTACTGGCCAACATCTAGGCCACAACCTCTTGGGAACACTGAACCAAAACTACCCAGTTAAGCTGCTTCTGAGTTTTTGAGCCACATAAGCCAAAAGATGGCTTCCCTGGTGGTTCAGTTGGTAAAGCATCTGTCTGCAATGCAGGAGACCCAGGTTCAATCCCTGGGTAGGGAAGATCCCCTGAGGAAGGAAATGGCAATCCACTCCAGTATTCTTACCTGGAAAATCCCATGGACAGAGGAGGTTGGCGGGCTATAGTCCATGGGGTGACAACTGTCGGACACGACTTAGTGACTAAACCACCAAACCAAAAGATGATAAATGTTTGCTGTTTTAACTTGGTAAACTTTGAACTAATTAGTTACATGGTAAAAGTGATACAATGAAAAAATAAAACGGAATAAAACACATCATAGCAAATGGAAGCTGGTAACAGTCTGAAAGCTGTAAGGCAAACAGACAAGTGATAGAAGACAGAATGTGGGTAGGTTTGAAAACAGGTGGATGGATAATTTTTTTCTTTTGGTGGATGGATAATTGAGAGTCAACAAAAGGAGAATTTAGATTCCAAAATGTCCTCTCACTCTCCTAACCCAAAGCAAAATGGAACAAAACAAAAATCATCTCTTGCCATTTTGTCAGAATATAGGTAGATGGCTTACTCTATGGAAGGATGGCAAATTCTGGTACATAAGGTACAGTTGTGGAAGGGGAGTACAGGATTTAATAATGTCAATTAAATGGAAGTCTACTTGGTGATTAGCAGGAAACCAGACAGTTTCCTGATAACTTCCCAGAATTTTTAAAATTAGAGTTACAATTCCCATCTCTGAAGAGATAAAATTAAATTAGTCCTTCCTTTAAACTGATCAGCACCAGAAAAAAGTATGCTCTCAGTGAAATGTGCATTTCTGCAGTAAAATGGCCTCAATTATTGACTTGCTATGTTACTGTGGTCCACATCATGTTAGGCAGAGCTCTAAGATGATTCCTCATCTTAGCCTCATATAACCCCCTTCTTTGAGCATGGAAAGGAACTGTGAATAGGATGGGAGATCACCCCAATTATAAGGTCATCTTATTTGCTAAAAGCAAAAGGATTTTTCAGATGTAATTTAGGTGTCTAACCAGCTGACTTTGAGTTGATAAAAAGGGAGTCATCTGGGATGGACATGACTCAAACAGGTGAGCTCTTAAAAGAGACTTTAAGAATACAGAAGACCTTTGGACCTTAAAATGGAAAACTGCCATGTTCTGGAGAGGGCCGTGATGGAAAACTGCCATGTTCTGGAGAGGGCCATGTTTCTAAGGATCTAAATGCAAACTTTAGGATCTGAAAACAACCCCTGGCGAGCAACCAGCAAAGAGAACATGGACCTCAGTACTGTAAGGGTGAGACTTTCTACAGCTGAATTCTGTCACCCATCGGGATGAGTTTGAAAATAGGTTCTCATCCAGCTGAGCCTCTGGAGGAGAATTCAGTTTGGCCAACTGTTTCACTTCAGCCTTGTGAAGCCCTGAGCAGGAAAGTCTTCTGAACCATGCCCAGGCTTCTCATGTACAGAACTGTGAGATTAAAATTGATTTTTTAAGCCACTAAATTTGTGGTAATTTGATATGTGACAATAAGAAATGAAATCATATACACACCATCAGACAAGTTCTGCCAGTTTAGATAACTTCCATTTAGCATTTTCTCTCCTTTTAACATGAATAAGTAACCAAACATAATTATACTTTGAGGAAAGACATTAATCATAGACAATGATTTTTTTTTCTGAATTGATGAACATGAGTTTTCACATTAATAGACCCATTGAGTATATAGCAATAATGAAAAAGACTCAAAATAACATGACATTATGAAATTGCAGAACACAGTAGATAAAGATACAGTCAAGCTGAACTGCATTAGAATTGTCACTAATATATGGAAGGTAGAAGGTAAGAGAGTAATACCTTTGCATACCAAGAAAAAGGGTTATCCCTCTACCTTGAGTTCTGTATCAAGGCAAAATAGGATTTTGTTTTACAATACAACAAATATTTTTTGGTGGCATGCATCTTCTCAAAATATTACCTCCTATGCCTTTTATGGAAACCACTGGAGGCTGTACTCCCTAAAATTCTAGAGAATAGATCAAGAAAAAAATAAGGCCTTGATTCCAGAAAATAGAAGATCCAGATTAGTTATAGCAAAAGGATGATAGTGAAAAGAAGTCCAGGGAGAGTTGTATAGCAGGTATGGAGAACAGCAGCATCACCCACGTGGGGATGTGTGCAAAAGGAGGAGGGCTTCAGGACAGAGATCACTTTGAAAATAATGAATTGATAGATATTTTGATGGGTTTGAACATATGGGAAATCCCGCTGAAAGACTTTTTAGAATCTAGTGGGCTATTTTTGAAAGAACAGTATTTCTTACAAAACAGTACAAATTCCAAAATGGGACAACCAATTATTTCAGAAAAGTTAAAACTTTTTTATGGGTACTTATTCATGTATATGGGGCTTCCTTGGCTCAGATAGTAAAGATTCTACCACAATGAGAGAGACCCAGGTTTGATCCTTGAATCAGGAAGATTCATTAGAGAAGGGAATGGCTACCAACTCCAGTATCCTTGCCCAGAGAATTCTATGGACAGAGGAGCCTGGCAAGATATAGTCCATAGGGTCACAAAAAGTCAGACAGGACTGAGTGACTAACGGGCTCATGTATAATACATTGCTCAGCACTGAATGATAAGTGTAATTGGATAGTATCAATAGTACTTACTGAGTATTTAAGTAAATTTTGTGATATGGGCTTATTATAAGAGTAGGAAAAAGAGAATGATGGAAAAGGTGTTTGTTGTTGGAGACACAAATCTTACACACCATTATAAAAAACAAGATGTACTTTTTAAAAATTTTGTATCTCAATATAGAAGTTTAGATATACATTTTATGTATACACAGGTAAATATAAGTAGACATTGCCTTAGGGAAAAAAAGCCAAGCAATGGAATTAGGGAGTACTAGGGAACAGTGGGAAAAAGACAACTTCATTACCAGGCTTTTTGGTACCATTTGATTTTTTTAAAAAACTGTATGTTCAACTTTTATAAAATAAAATTTGTTAAAAAGATCATAGTAAACTAATTAAAATGTAAATATGGGGGGAAGTGTGGGAAAACTTTCCTGCTTATGTGACAGTCAACAGGATGATATTCATTATTCAAGTAATTCACTCATTACTGATGAAAAAATATAAGGTGTTGTCATGGCTGAGAGTGATTTGGAGACAGACTCCGTTTATTAAGCTTAGTATCTTTGATACTAACTCTTATTCCTGGGCTAGACACATAATTTCCTCATCTCTAAAACATAATACCTACACCACATGGTTCCTGGAAAAGTAAATATGAGAAAGCTTGTAAAGTATTTTGACAGTACCTGGTAAATAATAAGTCAATAAATCTTAGCTATATAAATTACTAGGGAATATTTACTAAGGAGCTCTTAGTAAATTTACTATGTACACAGCCTAAGTCTTAAGTCTGGGTACATAACTTAATGAATGAAACAAGAATAATTTCTGTATGTAGAACTGGCAGTCTAGTTGGCAGTCTGGATAAAAGACAAATGAGAAAATGCAACCACAAATTTAAAAAGACTAAAAATGTTTTAAAATCAGAATTCTCATAAGTGATCAGTACCCTGAAAGAAACAGAATAGTAGACAGCACTGTGATGTGTGTGTGTGTGTGTGTGTGTGTGTGTTGTAGGGTAGACATTATATTTTTAAAGGTTATTGTTAGTTGTGTCATGAGGAGATGGTATTTAAGTCACAGACTGTATTAATTTGATGAAGATGCCATAACAAAGTACCACAGAGAGTGTCTTAAACGACACATTTCTTTCTCTTAGTCCTCAAGTCTAGAATTCTTAAGATCAAGATTCTTGCCTATTCGATTTTTGGGGAGGGCTTTATTCCTGGCTTGCAGATGGTCACCTTCTTGCTGTATTCTTACATGGCCTTTGCTGCTTGCTCGCCAGAAGAGGTGGGGTGTGGGGCACAAGCTGAACCTCTCTGGTGCTGAACCTCTCGTAGAAGAATTACTAATCCTACTGAATCAGAGCTCTACTCTTATGACCTAATTTGATTTTGATTACTTCTGTGAAGGATCTGTCTCTGAATACAGTCACATTGGTGGTTAGAGGCTGAACATATACACTTGGGGGGAACACAAACATTAAATTCACATTTCACCCCAGCCCCCCAAATTTATGTCATTCTTGCCATCGCAACATCAACGAAAGACTTTAACTCACTCCAGCATCAACTCAAAAATCTAAGGTCTAATGTCTGTTGTAAATACCATCTAATTCAGTATTACTGAAACTCAAGGTACAATTCATCTTGTGGCAAAATTCCTCTCTAGCTGTAAACTTCTAAAATCAAACAAGGTATGTGCTTCCAAAATACATGTTGATATGATACACATTCCCAGTCCAAAAAGGGAGGCATAGGAAAGAAGGAAGAAGTGATAAGTCCCACACAAGTGTAAAATCTAGCAAGGCAGATGATATTAGATTTTGAGGCTTAAGAATAATCTTCTTCGGCTGTATATCTATCTTCTGAACCCACTAAGACTGTTAACTGCACACATGGTTCTGCCAGACAGAGATCCTCACCCCTAAGGCACTAGGCAACAGTTACCTTCAGGATTCCAAGTGACCTAAGCAAGGCTCCATTTAGTGGCAGCCTAGTTTATTGAAACTTACGATGGCTCCACCCTTTGAAAATGGAGTAGAAGCAGCCTCTGGACCTGTGGTCGGAGTGGCAGCCCTGATGATTGGAGAATCACCTTTAAGGTCATTCTTCCCTTTTCTTGAAAGATAAGGCATACTCATAGCCAAGTAACTCTATGGCCCCATCCTGTAGAATATACCACATTATTTTTAACCACATCATGAAGCATGCATGATCTCGTTTCCCCATTCAGGGGTCGAACATATGCCTCCTGCAGTGGAAGCATGGGGTCTTAACTACTTGAATTCCAGGGAACCCATCCTGTAGAATATAAAGTCCTACAGCCTTCCCTCAATTGTCCTGTCTTTGTCCCTTTCAGTTAAAACTGGCATTATTTCTGCTCCCATAATCCCATGATGTGTCTATGGCAGTCCAGCCACACTCTCAGTGGTCTCTTCACACCAGATTTTCTCATATTCTACAATACAGACAGACTGAGAATTTTTCAAACCTTTAAGTTTTTGTTCCTTTTTCTTTAATAATTCCTCTTCAATTATCTCTCTACTCTTGCATTTTACTACAAGCAATCAGAAGGACCCACATCACACCTTCAATATTTTTCTTAGAAATTGCCTCAGCTCAATATCCAATTTCATCATTCACAGTTATTTCCACAAAACACTAGGAAAAAAATTAATCCTATTTGCCACTTTACAAGTATTGTCTGTCTTCCAGATTCTAATAACCTATTCCTCATTTTTGTCTGATATCTCACAGATTGACTTTTAATGGCCATATTTCCACTAACATTTTGTTAATGATAACTTATATATTCTCTAATGATGCAGGCTTTCTCTCCAGCTCTCCTCTTTTCTAAAGGGTATCTCACCAGAATCACCTTGAATATCCATGTTTCCATGAACAGTTCCTTCTCAGCCATGTAGAGGTTTTCTAGCATGCACCTCAAAACTCCTCTAACCCTCTACTCATTAGCTAGTTCCAAAGCTGACTTAACATTTGTAGTTATTTGTTGTATAGGAGCATTCTCATTTCATGGCACCAAAATGTATATTAGTTTAGTCTAGCTGCCATAACAAAATAGTACAAGTAAAACAAAAGAAATTTATTTCTAACAGTTCTGGAAGCTCAAAGTCTAAGATCGAGGTTCTGACCCAATTTCCAGTAAGATCTGTCTTCCTGGCTTGCAGAGGACCATCTTCGTTCTGTGTCCTCATATGGCCTTTCCTTTGAGCTTGGAGAGAGAAAGAGAGAGAGTGAGAAACATTCTAATGTCTCCCTTTATCAAGTCTCTAATCATGTGAGATCAGGACCCCACCCTTATGACCTCAATTAACCCTAATGACTTCTCTAAAGGTTCTGTCTCCAAATACAGTCACATTGGGGAATAAGGATTCAATGTGTATATTTTGAGGTGACACACACGTGTAGTTCATTGGATAAGAATGCAAATTCCATAACAAGGGACAGGGTAAGAAAAATTTGACATATGCATTGGCATATTTCAATAACTGAAATAAGCTTGATGTGGGAAGCAGACTTGGTAAACTTGGGCAGGTATGAGATAGGAAAAGATTTGAATAGAATGATGTGATGAGGACCTTCATGTCATGAATTTTAGTTTAGGGTTTGTTTTTTTTTGGCTGCACCACATAGCTTGAGGGATCTCACTTTCCTGACTGGGGACTGAACCCAGACCATGGCAGTGAAAGTGCCAAATCCTAACCACTAGACCACTGGGGAACTCCCTGGATTTTATTTTAAATGTGAGGGGTAAAAAAATTAAGCCAGGGTGGCACTACAATTCCATATGCGTTTTAGAAACATCACTATGTTAGTTGCTTTGAAAACAGATTGATTATGGATAATCCTTCTATACAAAGAGCTGATCACATATGGAAATCCAGCAAATAAAACACAGGCAAAAATATGAACAAAGCACTTACAGAATTAATACATATTATAATATATGTGTACTTAACTCTATTAATAAAGGATGTGGTAATACAAACATAAATGCAATGTTATTTTCATCTCTTCAAATGTGTATTAAAGGGGCCCAACCAAGATAAAAATCAACCAATATGTTGAAGGGAGTCAACATGAAATGATATAAAAACAGAGCAACCAAACATAGTGAGTACCTCCATGAGATGAAAATGGAGGCTGCCCTCCCGTTTCCTTTCCCAGGCAGTGCCAGCCCCCAGTGGTCATATGGGAACATCAAGAGTGATTTTTAGTGTCACAGTACCTGGTGACGTTCTACAGGCAGTTATTTGAGCAGAGGTGCTGGTGGGGAGAAAAACTAAACTTTCTGAAATAGTCTGGCGAATTTCATGCAAAGAAGAGTAGCCACACTTAAATGCCAACAGAGCCCTAATTAAGGGTGTTAGACAACAGCAAAAGGACCACATAGGGTGATTACCCATTTCTTTCATCCTTCATGGCTAAGAGACAGGCTTTCTAGAGCAGGAAAAAAAAAACAGAAGTAACCGCATTCCAGAAATAGGAAGAAAATATATGTATGAAGAGGGAAAATGCTTGAACAAATGGACTGTGAAGAATTATTGGGATGTTAATGACAGGAATCTATCTGCCCAAGGCAGGCATAAGACTTAGACCAATGGAAAATACTCTTATAAAACTGATTTCCATGTTGTGGTAGCAGTTTGTTAATTTGATATTTGACAGTTCAATTCATATTTGACATGCTATCCTCAGTTAAGCAACATAGCGAAGCTTAAAGTAACCTTTAAATTAGTTAATATACTATAATTTCAGCTCAGGGAAACTATCCTAAGGAAATTATCAGAAACTACAGGAATCCTCCATAAATTAGTACACTGTTACTTATATTAAGAAAAGAGTGGAATGATTACGTACATATAGTTATCTACACTGTTTTTCAAAATATCATATGGACATGCACATCTTCCCACAATAAATTGACAAGAGAAAGTATATCACATATTTACATAGCTTATAAAACACTGTATGTATATATGTATATATATATATTAAAAAGAAACCTGATAAATGTTAACAATGATTTATCTCTGATAGGGAGTATCACTAGATAAT
Source organism: Okapia johnstoni (assembly GCA_024291935.2). Taxonomy (NCBI): domain Eukaryota; kingdom Metazoa; phylum Chordata; class Mammalia; order Artiodactyla; family Giraffidae; genus Okapia; species Okapia johnstoni. The sequence goes on along the minus strand of CM044310.1, from coordinate 45,769,327 downwards.
TTTTAAAAATCTCTTTATATTTTTGAAACTTCTATCACAGTCATTTGTTTTCCTTCTTAATGGTTATTTATAAAATAAAATAGTACTTTTGTCATGAAAATGATTCAAACAGCATTGAGATATAGGAATAATGTATTTTATTTTAAGAGAGGCATTTCTGGGGATATTACATAATTGAAAGTTTGCATAATTCAAGCCCAAAATAACTCCAGAATATCTTTTATCTATAGCAAAGGCAATGGAAAAATGCAGTCTTAGAATATAGACATTTCTAATCGCAGCACATACATCTCCTAGATGTGCTTTTCCCCCAATTATGTTTTTTTTTAATTTTATCTGAAATAAAAATTAAATTAAAAGCTTGACCTTCTTCATAGAAGTTTAACATACCTAATTGAATTCCAAGGTATGTGTCACCTGACAGCATTTTTCTGAACTAGCACTGATTCTACTATTTAATTAATTCTTAGGTGATATTGCCATAAGATAAAAATATTTTCAGGTAATAAAAATGTTGAATGTCAGAGTAACAACACAGGTGTTATAAAAAAAATTCCTGGGAATTCCAATGCACATTAAAAGATATACTGGAAAAAAAAGGGGAGTGGATATTCCTCTTTACCAGGTAGGGTGATGCTAGCTTGTGGCAATCATAAAAACATAAAATACAGTGAAGCTGGTCTGTTAGTTTTACATTCAAAAAGTCTTGATGATAAAAAAAGTCAACATTTTATATACTATTGTTTCATAAAATGCAATTACACTACATATATGATACCATACAACACTCCCCTCCACCCAGCCCCAGCACAAACACATTTTATTACCTTCTGTTCTCAATCACATATTTCTCCCTAGAGTTAACCACTTAACAACTTTTGTGGTTGCTTCCAGCCATTGATTTTATGATTTTATATGTGCCTACCATATTATATTACCTATGAATAAGAAAAAAACATTAAAATGTATATAAATCATTTTTCCTTCAACTTATGTGCTTAAAATTCAATTTGTAACACTCAGAAAAAAATATAATTCCTATGTATTCTATGGTTGACTGGCTCATAGTCAAGTCCTATGATTGAAAATTTAAGAATTTAGTCACAAAAAGATTCTCCTTATAATCTGTTCTCCAGATCTACATAATTATTTCTATTTGTTTTACCTAAATATGGATAGAAATGTGTTAAGATTATACAATTACACAAATTCCTATTCCTGTAATATTTTTCCTAAAGGTAACAAAGATGAGGAAAGAGAAAAAAGCCAGCTTTTCCTCTTGAGTTAGTACAGTATAAAAAAATGTTAGCATAATATTTTTCTTGAAAAATAAGAGCCAGCTATCTATTGAGCTATAGTTATGACTCCTTAGAAGCAAGTAAAGGAAATTTATGGAAGATACTTAGATTAGATTAGAACTAAATTATTATCTTTGTGAGGCAAGGGTAAATTTTTTTCTTTTTGAATAAGAAATAAATAGAACAAAAAATATCAATTAAAAATATTAGCTAAGTATTCATGAGAAAGGCTTAATTACAAATTTCTCCCCAAAGAAGCAATTTTAAAACTTCTAGTTCCACTACCTTAAAATGCTGGCTCTTCTCTCTCTCTCCTCTTACACGAGCTAGGTACTTTTTGGCTTTTTTTTTATTTTCTATGTTCAGTGGGATTCCTATTAGCAAACTAGCAGGCAATTGCTATTTCAGCAATTAATAATATCCCGTGTAGCCTTGTAATTTTCCACAGTCATCATGGTTAAAATGCAATGATTCTATCAACAAAGATGTGTTATGGGCAGAACACAAAATAATTGAAAGCATCCAAAGAGTTTCTAATGGTCAAAGAAAATAAGTTTAGCTATGGAGATTTTTTTTTTTACTATTAGAGATTAACATTGGCAGTAAATTCTTATACTTATTTACCCAATTTTATGATTTATGTTTGGCTTTTCTGGTGATGGTTAAATAATTCAAATTGCATTCATTATTTAAGAACTAGAAAAAATTTTAAAGAAATAGATGTTTTAAGATATAGAAAATGTTGTGCTTATAATTAAGTACAAAGTATTAACTATAATTGAGCATAATTAAGATTAATCTAGGTTGCTGTCCTCATGTTTCTCAATGTCAGCCCACAATGGCTCACTCCTTAAATAGGAATGGTATGCATGTGTATGTTTACAGTTTTTGTATTTCTAGAAGAAAAAGGTGCTTAACAGATGGAGCAATATTGAACTTTTCCCAGAGTTACATTCATCTTATACACAAGTCTATGCAGCACGCAAGCCAACTTGACAGTTTAATTCCACATTAGGCTAATGCTTGGAAGGGTAATCCTATTCTCACTGCAGGATAAGGATGCCTGTGTTGTGGCTTTGGCCTATAAAATTGTTAGCTATAAATTCTGAGCTGGCATTATGAGCTTCTTAGCTTTTAAACCAGCCTTTTCTTAGCATCCTATTGCCAAGTGTAAGTTATTTGCCCCATAAATCCATCTAACCCATTATACTATTCTTTTTAAAATCATTTGGCAAATATACCCAAAGCAATAAAATCTGCTTTTCATATGGATTATCTTATTCTAGACATAATAATCATGTGTATGTAAAAGACACTGAATGAATTATAAATGGAACAATTTTGTTTATGAAAGTAGATTTAAAGAGAAACAGAAGAGTTTTATTTTTGCTGTATTTAAGGATTTTAAAAAGATCAACTGCTGATTTGAGTCAAGACAAATGTTAACAGTATTTTATAAGAAAATCAAAGAAATGCAAATACCTCTTTGTTTGCTTAGTTTTTAGAAACAAGCTCTCAAATCCAATTGTTCAATTGTGTACCTAGCCTTTGAGTTTAATAATTGATGCTTACACTTTACCACTGTGGAATGGCCAAACAAGAACAGGGAGAGGTGTGCTCAGAGATACCCAAGAGGAGTCTGCCCTGCCTTCACCATTTACATACTAGTTGGATATGTGAAGTTTCAAGCTTACAATGTGAACATAAGGGTTTTAAAGGCCAAACATTTTACTCGTAGCTCTTTACATTTCCAGATGGAGAAAAATCTGCTTTTGACCTTAGATCTTGGATGGAATCTAATCTCAAAGTCTTTAGATTCTGCCCTCTCTTTCAGCTTAGTGCGACTGGTTGTCTCTGAGAAAAAGGTTTGAACTCCTGGAATACTGACCCACTTCCAATTGTGACTATCTGATGACATTACTTCTTTTTTTTTTCATTTTTCAGAGTCTTAATCTGTTATTTTGTTCTTTTTATTGGAGCTCCATTATCTAATGACATCTTTCTTCTAAACTGGATGCGTGCATACTAAGTCATTCCAATCCTGTCTGACTCTTTGTGATGCTATGGACTGTTGCCCACCAGACTGCTCTGTCCATGGGATTCTCCAGCAAGAATACTGGAGTGGGTTGCCATGCCCTCCTCCAGGGGATCTTCCCAACCTAGGGATCAAACCCATGTCTCTTATGTCTTCTGCATTGGCAGGCGGGTTCTTTACCACTAGTGTCAGATGGGAAGCCCCTTCTTGTACATTACTGTTTTCAATTAATCATAATTTAGATTAGTTTGACACAAAACCATCTTTTTTGTATATTTGGTCACATGCATAATGCACAGCTTGACTTATTAAATTTTTAAAATGAGACTATTTTTTAAAGCAGTTTTAGGTTAATAGCAAAAATGAGAATAGAATTCTCATATATCCCTTCTCCTCCCTAAATACACTGGCCATAATAATTTTTATTCTTGTTTTAATTGTACTTTTCAATTTAAACATCACCAGATATTGTTTTCATATGTATATCTACAGAAACATAAATGTTTATAATGGTTATAGCTATGTGAAAAAGTGAAAGTGTTAGTCTCTGTCATGTCTGATTCTTTGCGACCCCGTGGACTATAGCCTGCTAGGCTCTTCTGTCCATGAAATTCTCTAGGCAAGAATACTGTAGTGATCATTCCCTTCTCCAGGGGATCTTCCTGACCCAGGGATTGAACCTGTGTCTTCTGCATTGTCAGGCAGATTGTTTATCATCTGAGCCTCCAGAAGCCTGGTTATAGCTATAAGAATCATCTATTCCATTTATAGCATTATATCAGAAATGTCAACTTCAATAGAAGGGAAATCCTAGAGCTTTCAAATAACAAAGATTTTTTAGACTCTTTTAAGACTCAGTGGGGTTTCCCTGGTAGGTCAACTGGTAAAGAATCTGCCTGCAATGCAGGAGACCCTGGTTAGATTCCTGGGTTGGTAAGATCCCCTAGAGGAGGGCTTGGCAACCCACTCCAGTATTCTTGCCTGGAGATTCCCCATGAATAGAGGAGTCCGTGGGGTTGCAAAGAGTCAGACATGACTGAGCGACTAAGCACTGCACAGCACAAGACAGAGTAGGACAGTTCATGATCTGCTGGATGTTTGCCATGACAGCGGGTGTAGTGACAGCATGCCTGGCATGTTTTTGCCAACCTTGACCTACTACTTCAGTATGGGATACCAGACTTCTCTGCACAAGCTTTGTGATTCATTTTATTGAAAGCAGAGCGTCCTGTCTCAGTATTACAAACTTCTAATCATATGTTTTAGATCTAAAAGACTACCTTTTCTTCACTACTTGGCGTAACATTAAATGGCTATGCATCACATCTTATTTTATTAAGTACAGTTCTTATTTTAATAAATACAGTTCTTATTTTATCATTCCATATGTGAACTTATGATCCACACAGTCAAAAGCTTTAGCATTGTTGATGAAATAGAGGTAGATGTTTTTCTGGAATCCCCTTGCTTTCTCTATGACCCAGCGAATGTTGGCAGTTTGATCTCTGGTGGAACATAACAAACTGTGGAAAGCTCTTAAAAAGATGGGAATATCAGACCATCTTACCTAGCTCCTGAGAAACCTGTATGTGGGTCAAGAAGTAACAGAACCCTGTACGGAACAACTGATTGGTTCAGGATTGAGAAAGGAGTATGACAGGGCTGTCTGCTGTCATCCTGTTTATTTAACCTATATGCTGAGCACGTCATGAAAAATATAGGGCTGGATGAGTTACAAGCTGGAATCAAGATAAGTGGGAGAAACACCAACAATGTCAGATTGCAGATGATGCCACTCAAATGGCAGAAGGCAAAGAGGAACCAAAGAGCCTCTCAATGAGGGTGAAGGGGGAGAGTGAAAATGCTGCTCAAAACTAAATATTAAAAAAACTAAGATCATGGCATCTGGCCCCATTACTTCATGGCAAATAGAAGGGGACAAGGTGGAAGTAGTGACAGATTTCCTCTTCTTGGGCTCTAAAATCACTGCAGATGGTAACTGCAGCCATGAAATCAGAAGACAATTGCTTCTCAGCAGGAAAGCTAAGATAAACCTAGACAGTGTCTTGAAAAGCAGACATTACTCTGCTAACAAACGTCCATATAGTCAAGGCTATGGTCTTGCAGGTGGTCATGTAGGGTTGTGAGAGGTGAACCTTAAAGAAGGCAGAGTGCCAAAGAATTGATGGCTTTGAACTGTGATGCTGGAGAAGACTCCTGAGAGTCTGTTGGACAGCAAGGAGATTAAACCAGTCAATCTTAAGGGAAATCCACCCTGAATACTCATTGGAAGGACTGATGCTGAAGCTGAAGCACCAGTATGTTGGTCACCTGATGCAAACAGTCGACTTATTGGAAAAGTTCCTGATGCTGGGAACGATTGAGGACAAAAGGAGAAGAGGGCATCAGAGGATGAGATGGTTGGGTGGCATAACCGATGCAATAACATGAACTTGGGCAATCTTTGAGAGGTGGTGAGGGACAGGGAGGCCTGGGGGGCTGCAGTCCATTGGGTTGCAAAAAGTTGGACACCATTGAGCGACTGAATAACAACAGTGTGAATTTATGTGATATAAAAGTCACTGTCTCCATCCTGTATGATCATTAACAAGGGACAAATTTTGAAATATGATTACATCAATGGTATTTAAAATTTATTTTAACTTAAAATTGCTAGGCACCTTACAGTCATTAATTCAATTAATCTTCACATTATCTAAGAGAAATTATTTTTATCCCAGATTACTAATGAAGTCCAGAGAAATTAGTTTGCTTGCACTTAGCCACCTGACTAGTAAGTGATAAAGACAGAATTAAAATCCAGGATACCTGACTCCAAAGCTCATATTTTTAACCATGACATATGCAGAGGTGGTAAGAAAGAGGTAAGCGGCATTGTTCAGTTTTGAATCTTCTAGAACAAGGCATTCCTTAATTAGACTGCTCTTTGTTACTTCAGAATGTCTCCCACATGTTTGTTTTATTGATTGCTTTTGTTCAATGCAGAGCTCATGACAGCTGAGAGTCCTAGAACAAATTCTCATCGGGACCCTGATATGTTTCTTCTTCCAGATTTTTTTAGGGTATGCACATTAATCAAATGTATTATTTGTTTGAAGTAATTTTGAGCACAACAGGCTGGGTAAAAACTAGTTTTAAAAAAGTTAAATAAGTTATCCTGTCTTAAACTATTTACTGCCATTTTTTCAGAATTACTTATAGGCAAGGTAAAAGAAAAATCTCCCTAGTATAAAAGTATACCAACTTTTTCTCTTGTTTTGTCAAAAAAGATGTTCTGTACTAAGATTATCATCAGATTTTTATAACTGAGTTTGTTTTCTTTGTTGAGCTAGGTCTATGAACAGAAAAGCAAAAAATAAAAATAACAATCACACTGCTTACTAGTAAGCAAGACTTAAGTAGAATACTAGAATTTTACAAGAATGTCACCTCATTCCCATTAAACAAGTTATTTTAGACATTGCCTATATATTAGAATTTCCCTGGAAACTGTAGGAAACACCAAGGCACAGATTTTGCCACCAGAAATTCTTATTTAATTGTTCTGTGATAAAGTTTGAACATTACTTTATTATTTAACTGTTGCATGCTTTTTTAGTCTAGTTTATTTTTATATAATGTACATATGATGAAATGCATTCATTTTAAATTTTTAGTTCTTATGTTTAAAAATGTTAATATATGAAAAAAAAGTTAATATCTGTGTAACCACGGCACATCAGGATATACAGAATTTTTATTTTCCATTACTCCCTAAATTCCTTTGTGCCATTTTGTACTAAACCCACCCATCCATCCCTGACTCCAGGCCATCATAGACTGGCTCTCAGTCACCACAGATTAGTCTTGCCTGCCCTAAAATTTTACATAATACAATAATTCAATATGTATCATTTTTTGTATCTGGCTTTTTTGTTGTTGTTTAGCAAAATGATTTTGAGGTTTATCCATGTTTTTGTATATATCCATATTCTTTCTTACTACACAGTATTATATTGTGTTTATGCCATATATATATATATTAATATACTGAGGGCCAAATGTATATATGTATGGGGATTGGTTCTAGGACCCCTGCAGATATCAAAATCCATGGATACTCAAATTCCTAATGTAAAATAGTATATTATTTGCATAAAATCTACACACATCCTTTGTAAACTCAGTGTAAATGCTTTGTAAATACAACGAAATAGTTGCCATTGTGAAACAAATTCCGGTTTTGCTTTTTGGAACTTCTGATTTTTTTAAAAAAATATTTTGAGCCATAGTTGGTTGAATTCACAGATGTGGACCTTGTGGAATATGAGGAACCAATTATATATATATATATATATATATATATATATATATATATATATACATACAGACATATAAATATTTTATATATATATGTGTATATTATGTCTTGTGTTTTCTGAGTTCTTTTTAAAAATTTTGCCTACCCTGTCTATCCTATGTTGGGGCAAATATTTTCTTATATTTGTTTCTAGAACTTTTACAGCTTTAAGTATATGATCCCATTTGAGCTAATAACTTTTTGGAAAAAGCAAATGGTTAAGATACATTTCTTTGGATATCCATTCCACCACTATTTAGTCAAATGATTATTTTTTGCCCATGGCAGCACTGTGAAAAATCAATTAACATGTTTTGGGAAAGGTTTAATTTTAGTGGATTGAACAGATGACGGATGTATATTAGTGGAGGTGAATAGTAAATTTCTCTAGTCTTTTAATTGTTCCATTTGATCTTTAAGTCTATCCTTGAGTGAATACCACACCGCTTGATACCTTGAGAATGTGTCTTAAAATGTATTAGCATAATTCTTTCAATTTTTGTTCTGTCATTTTTAGTTTTTTTTTTTTTTTTTTATGACTTTTGTAGTTCCTACAAAGTTTAGAGTCAGTTTGTCAGCTTCTACTAAAACAAACCCCCCCCCAAAAAAAGAGAGAGGTTTGGGGGATTTTTTTTTTTTTTTTTTACTGAGATTATGTTGACTATATAGACTCATTTGGAGAAAACTAAACCTTTACGGTATCATTTATTTCAATCCATGAAATTGGTTTGTCTCTCCAAATTTTGAATAGTCTTAAATTATTTGCATAAATGTTTTGTAATTACTAGTAAATTGTTTTTTCATATATGGCATTGAATTTATTCCAAGTTATTTTGAGATATTCATTTGTAAAACACCACACAATCCCCAACCCAGTGGCACATCTTGGGTATTAATTTGGCTCTGAGAGAAGCAAGGATTAGCTAAAGAAATAGAATCCTCGAGTTTCAAAGAGTTGAGAGTATCACGTTCTGGCACATCTGCTGATTTTATGTCTAAAGACTGTGGTTTTAGAAGCTCTGCTATAGTGCTAAGTCACCTCAGTCGTGTCCGACTCTGTGCGACCCCATAGATGGCAGCCCACCAGGCTCCCCTGTCCCTGGGATTCTCCAGGCAAGAACACTGGAGTGGGTTGCCAGTGGGTTCTCCAACGCATGAAGGTGAAAAATGAAAGTGAAATTGCTCAGTCGTGTCCGACTCTTAGCAACCCCAGGGACGGAAAATCCTCCATCTATGGGATTTTCCAGGCAAGAGTACTAGATATCTGCAAAAATGGCAAAATGTTACTAAACAACCTAAAGTTACAAAGTATATTACAGAGGACATTCCAACTAGACAGGATCATTGAAGTGAAGAAGGATTTCTAAATCAAACAGAATGGGATTCCTGTTTTAATTTGCATGCAGAAACCTACAAAAAAACTTGAAAATTTATAGTTTTATTGGAAGTTCCATTACAAAAGACTACAGAAAAATTAAAGACACAGGAGGCACCTAAAGCAAAAGATCATAAGACTGATGTGACTTCTGCTACTGCGCTCTATCTTTTGTTACCTGAACGTTTAGTCTACTAATTCTCTATATGAATTGCTTTTCCACTCTGAAGAGACTGCAAGATTATAAACAAAAGTCAAAGATTGCCACACCAACTCCAATACCCTCATATCTACCCTTGAAGGCAGGATTGATGGAACTCTGAAGGATTCTCTGGCAAAATGCTACCAGTTATTCCCTCAAATAGGCAGAGAGAAACTAAAATTAAAATTATTGGGAAACTTTGCCATATTCTAGTACTCTCTTCTGCAAACTTATTTACTCTGAAGTCTGCAGATGGGATCCAGGGAAAATTGGCAAAGCCAGCAAAGGATGAGAATTCTTAGCAGCGTCAGCTGTCCTGGATCTCTGTAGTGTCTAGTTGAGACAGAAAGATAAAAATTTTGCATTGCCCCTTATTGATTATCAATCCTTTTATCTCCTAGGGACAGTTATTGCCTTCTTGTTTGTTTCATTTTGTGTCCTAAGAACTTGGCTTGGCTTTTTCCTAACTGGGACACACAGGTTTTTGGTTCTTTCATATGCAAGTCAGTTCAACTGTCAGGCTGGGGGCCTCAAAATATGGTTGGACAGAAATGTAAGTTGCACCCCACTTGGGGCTAGATATTGCCAAGAAGAATTGGGTGTGAAAAATTCATAGCTGGAGTCCTACTGACTATTGTCAACTCTCAGGGAATACTTTTTCTTTTGTTGGGCTGTCTTTGAGAATGACTCTGAATCTTGGGAAGATAGTATCTTTTACACCCTTTTTGGGGATGCCTCTTGGCTTCCCAGGTGGTGCAGTGGTAAAAAATCTGCCTGCCAATACAGGAGATGCAAGAGATGCAGGTTCAATCCCTGGGTCAGGAAGATCCCCTGGATCAGGAAATGACAACTTGCTCCAGTATTCTTGCCTGGAAAATTCCATGGACAGAGGAGCCTGGTGGGCTATAGTCCATGGGGTCATAAAGAGTCGGACATGACTGAGCATGCACACACTTGGGTCCATGAGGTCATTCAATACTTCCAGGAACATTTACTGTTGTCTCAGCTGAAATCTGACAAGGTATTTGGAAGGATATATTTTTCTAAGTAATTCTGTGATCAGAAGATGGCAAAATTGAAAACTGACATTCAGATCCTGATAGTAACTTTTTTTAAAGGTCTTCTTTCTTAAGCTAAATGAAACTCTTTAAACAAAGAGAAATAAAAACATTTAAAAGAAAAATATCTCTAAATCTAGAATATGGGAATCTTTTGATTTGTAAGTTGAAAATATTCTCCCTGATATAAAGATGCAAACTGAAAAAGCAATGGAATTCCAGAAAAAATTTCTGCTTCATTGACTACACTAAAGCCTTTGACTGTGTGGATCACAACAAGCTGTGGAAAATTCTTAAAGAAAGGAGAATACCAGACCACCTTTCCTGTCTCCTGAGAAACCTGTGTGCAGGTCAAGAAGCAATAGATAGAACTTAACATGGAAACATGGGCTGGATCAAAATTGGGAAAGGAAGACATCAAGACTGTATATTATCACTCTGCTTATTTAACTTCTATGCAGAGAGTACAAGGTGAAAAATACTGGGCTGGATAAAACACAAGCTGGAATCAAGATTGCTGGGAGAAATATCAATAAACTCAGATATGTAGATGACACCACCCTAATGGTAGAAAGCAAAGAGGAACTAAAGAACCTCTTAATGAAGATGAAAAAGGAGAGTGAAATAGCTGGCTTAAAGCTCAACATTCAGAAAAGTAACATCACAGCATCCGGTCCCATCACTTCATGGCAAATAGATGGGGAAACAGTGGAAACAGTGGCTGACTTTATATTTTTGGGCTCCAAAATCTCTGCAGATGGTGATTACAGCCATGAAATTAAAAGATGTTTACTCCTTGGGAGGAAAGTTTGACCAACCTAGACAGCATATTGAAAAGCAGAGACATTACTTTGTCAACAATGGTCTGATGTGAGAGTTGGACCATAAAGAAAGCTGAGCACCAAAGAATTGATGCTTTTGAACTGTGGTGTTGGAGAAGACTCTTGAGAGTCCCTTGGACAGCAAGGAGATCCAACCAGTCCATCCTAAGGGAGATCAGTCCTGGGTGTTCTTTGGAAGAACTGATGCTGAAGCTGAAACTCCAATACTTTGGCCACCTGATGAGAAGAGCTAACTCATTTGAAAAGACCCTGATGCTGGGAAAGATTGAGGGCAGGAGGGAGAAGGGGACGACAGAGGATGAGATGGTTGGATGGCATCACCGACTTGATGGACATGGGTTTGGGTAAACTCCGGGAGTTGGTGATGGACAGGGAGGCCTGGCGTTCACGGGGTTGCAAAGAGTTGGATACGACTGGGCGACTGAACTGAACTGAAACTTAAATAAATGGGTAATTTTTCAAGGTTTTAAAAATGTGTCTCATCAAAGATAATATAATGTTTTATGTAAACAGTAAAATACTCTCTTACCAAAAAAAAATGTATATTTAATGAGATGGGGCAACAGGCAGTTTATTGAGGGCAAAGAGAACCAGGCAGACTTTTGCATGATAAGTGGGAGTTTATACTGGGTCTACATTTGGGGGAAATTTTGAAGCATCAAGATCCATTTACATTTTCTATATATTTGACTCTGTGATTCTACTTCTGAGAACATAAACAAGGAAAATATCATAAAAATGCACTGTATGCTTATGATTAATTTATTCCCTAAATTTCAACACTAAGATATCTTCATATAAATTAATTTGCTGACATGATAGGATATTATAAAGCTGTTTTATACAGTTTTTGACACTGGAAAAGGATTATGCATAATTATATCTCTATCAGATTCAAATAAATATAAAAATTTCAAAGTAAAACCACCAAAATGTTATCAATAGTAGTCTCTGAGCAGCAAGTGAATGGGACATTCTGTCCTTAACCCTCACCCTAACCTGTATCTGATTCTTTGCATTTTTTAAATTTTTAAATTATAATAAGGCAAAGCATTTGTTGTAGTTCCCTATTTGCTTGACTATTTAGAATAAATCTCTTAAGTGTTATTTCTAGGAATGCTTTTGTCAAGTCATTCCTTTTGTCAAGTCAAAAAATCTAGTATATTATGTACCTCCAGCTTTACCTTGAATGTTTTGTGTCAGAAATCCCGAATTATTTTATAATATATGTGGACATGATATGTGCCTGGAAGGCTGGTAAGGGGCATTGTTCTTCTCTGTCGCCTAAACATTGATTCATAGATTCAAATGCATATCTATGAAAGCTGCAAAGCATTACCACAAAGTTTGATCCTTTTAGTCTGATCACAGGACCACCAGGTTTCTGGGCAGGAGTGACAGTGATGGGAAAGGAGGAAGTTTCCTCTACTTTAATGTTGCTTTTTGTCAAGGGATCATAATAATTTGATGTCAGAATTCACCCAGACTCTTAATTCGTTATAGGTTATGTATTTGTCCACTTATTGGCATGGAAACATAAATCTAATTTCTATACTCTGATACACCATACCCTACCTCTACATAGAAATATAAAATTTTATACAAAAATATGCTTCCAAATTATGATTTTAAATGTCTACAAAACCCATTTCAATTTTTACCTCTCCATCTGTTTCTTTACCTATTATTTTTGCTGTTGTTCAGTCACCCATTTGTGCCCGGCTCTGTGATTCCAAGGACTGCAGCATGCCAGGCCTCCCTGTCCCTCACTATCTCCCAGAGTTTGCCCAAATTCACGTTCATTGCATCAGTGATGCCATCCAGTCATTTCATCCTCTGATGCCCTCTTCTCCCTCTGGCCCTCAATCGTTCCCAGCATGAGGGACTTTTCCAATGAGTTGTCTATTCACATCAGATGACCAAAATGCTGGAGTTTCAGCATCAGTCCTTCCAGTGAATATTCAGAGTTGATCTCCCTTATGATTAACTGGTTTGATTTCCTTGCTGTCCAAGGGACATTCAGGAGTCTTCTCTAGCACCATAGTTAAAAGGCATCAATTCTTTGGTCTTCTGCCTTCTTTATGGTCCAGTTCTAACAACCCTACATGACTACTGGGAAGACCGTTATTGTTATTCAGTCGCATAACGGTGTCTGACTCTGCAACCCCATGGACTGCAGCACGCCAGGCTTCCCTGTCCTTCACCAATCCCAGAACTTGCTCAAACTCATGTCCATTGAGTTAGGTGATGCCATACAACCATCTCATCCTCTGTCATCCCCTTCTCCTCCTGCCTTCAATCTTTCCATGCATCAGGGTCTTTTCTAATGAGCTGGCTGTTAGCATCAGGTGGCCAAAGGATTGGAGTTTCAGCTTCAGCCTCTGTCCTTCAAATGAATATTCAGAGTTGATTTCCTTTAGGATTGACTGGTTTGATCTCCTTGCTGTTCAGGGACTCTCAAGAGTTTTCTCCAACACCACAGTTCCAAAGCATCAATTCCTCAGCACTCAGCCTTCTTTATGGTAGAACTCTCATATCCATACATGACTACTGGGAAAACCATAGCTTTGACTATACAGACCTTTTTTAGGAAAGAAATGTCTCTGCTTTTAAATATGCTATCTAGCCTAGGTCTAGGAAGACCATAGCCTTGTCCCTAGGACGTTTGTCGGCAGAGTAATGTCTCTGACTTTCAGCACACTGTCTAGGTTTGTATTTTTTTTCTTTCCTGTGGCTTAGCTGGTAAAGAATCTGCCTGCAATGTGAGAGAGCTGGGTTCAATCTCCAGGTTGGGAAGATCCCCTGGAGAAGGGAAAGGCTACCCACTCCAGTATTCTGGTCTGGAGAATTCCATGGACTGTATAGTCCATGTGTTTGCAAAGAGTTGGACATGACTGAGCGACTATCACTTCACTTCACTTCCTGGCAGGAAGCAATTGTCTTCTGATTTCATGGCTGCAGTCACCATCTGCAATGACTTTTGAGCCCAAGAAGAGGAAATTTGTTACTACTTCCACATTTTCCCTATCTATTTGCCATGAAGTAATGGGGCCAGATGCCATGATCTTAGTTTTTTTTAATAGTTAGTCTTAAGCGGGCTTTTTTACTCTTCTCCTTCACCCTCATCAAGAGGCTCATTAGTTCCTCTTCACTTTCTGCCTTTAGAGTGGTATCATCCACATATCTGAGGTTGTTGATGTTTCTCCTACCTATCTTGATTCCATCTTGTAACTCTTCCAGCCCAGCATTTCTGATGATGTTCTCAGCATATAAGTTAAACAAACAGGTAACAGCAGACAGCCTTATCCTACTTCTTTCTCAGTCTTGAACCAATCAGGTGTTCCATACGGCATTCTAACTGTTGCTTCTTGACCCACATACAAGTTTCTCATGAGACAGGTAAGATGGTCTGGTATTCCCATCTGTTTAAGAGCTTTCCACAGTTTGTCATGATCCACACAGTCAAAGGCTTTAGGATAGTCAATGAAACAGAGATAGATGTTTTTCTGAAATTCCCTTGTTTTCTCTGTAATCCAGCAAATGTTGGCAGTTTGATCTCTAGTTCCTCTTCCTTTTCTAAACTCCGTTTGGACATCTGGAAGTTCTTGGTTTACAAAATTCTTTACCTATATATGTAGATAATTCACTCCCATGAGAAAAATAAGCAACCCACCCTCAAATCAGCCCATTTCCCCATTTGCCTCTTTACTTTCAAACTTGAATTTACTTTCTACATCATACCTCTGACTTCAGTCACATTGATGCACTGAAACTATTCTCATGGAAACAATAGCTGTCCAATTGCCACAGTTACTAGTATTTTCCAGCTCTTCCCATCCCCTTTAGCATTTGACCTTTTAATGACTCCTACCTCATTGTCAGACATCCCTCTTCATTGATTCCCCTGAGCCACAATTCTGACCTTCGTGCCTTCTTTGTGGACCCTTTTTCCTTGACTCCTAATTTGAAAACCATCTCCTAAGCTGTTTCATCTGCGTTCTCCATATAGATCTTTTTCTTATGTTGTCTTTCTGATTTCCAGCTCTTAGAATATCTTTCTTGACATAGCTGACTTGGAATTTCCTCAGAATCTGAGATACTAGCACTTGTGAGGTCCAAAAAAGAGTTCAAATGGGAGAAAGGTTTTAGGAAATTTTTACACTTTACATTTTGCCAAAGCCCAAGAATATGTCCCTGCCTGAAACAGCATCGGTGAGTTGTCCACATTTTCCAGTCCCTGAGGCTTGAGAAAATGGCACCAAAAAGAAAAACAGCATGCATACAATATCATATTCTTCTTAACTGTGGATAAACTGCTTTCCAAAATCATAGATCTCACCTCTCACAGTGGTGAAAGCCCACTTCTTCCAGCAGTGTTTTTTTGTATTTATTCCAGAGAAACACTGGGCAGCCTATTAAAAAGCCATTTGGATTTCACATGAAGCTGTGTATCTTTTGTAACTCAAGAAAGAATTCTACTGAAGAAATCAGAAGGGTCTCATTTCTTGCATCCTGCTGGCCAGAGAGAAGGAAAGATGGATTAACTAACTCATGCAGATTGGATGTCCTTTCAGCGATGATTACAGATGTTTTCTAATCACCCTCCTGAGAAAGTTTCACAATGCTGCTTACAATGATACAAGAAAATCTGCAATCTCTTTTCTTCCATAAGGGGATGATACAGGTGGCCAGTGTGCTATGAAATAAGACATCATTTCTTCTTTTCTAGAATGATCCACAGTCATAAAATAATTTGAAAGACTCTCAGCTAAGTGCTGCACAATTAGCCAACTTGTGCTCCACAACCAACTAGCAAGATGAAAATACATTTTTATATTTGAAGGGGGATACAGAATAGAACCCATTTGTGACTCCTTGTTGGTCATTACTCAAGTTGAATCATTTAGTTGAGGTGTAGCCAGGGAGAGGGGTGAAGGGGAGAAAAGTAAGTGATGGAGCACAGCCATTACTCTTCTTGCTACTATCAGAAGAAGCACAAATAAAAAGGGTAGAATAGTTTTCTTATAGTGAAACTAACCCCATTATTGTGGAAGCAAGATGTTTATGGTATAAAGCCTGTTACTAAAGACATCACATTCTGCCCTCCTCAAAAGCCGAAACACCGGGTAATCTCAAAGCTATAGAAACATAAATTCTCTAGTTAAATGTTTTGTTTTATTTTTTTCATTTTTCTAATTCCAGTAAACATAGGCAGGACTGATCTTCAAAGCTTTATGTGTTAGTCTGTTTGGGCCGCTATAACAAAGTATAAAAAACTGAAGGGTTTATAAACAATAGAATTTTGTTTCTCACAATTCTGGAGGCTAGAAAGTCCAAGACCTTTCAGTGTCTGATGAGGTCCATTTCCTGTTTCATAGACAGCTCTCTTTTTACTGTAACTTTGCTTGATGGAAGGAACTAAGGAATTCTGTGAGGTCTCTTACAAGAGCACTAATCCCATTTATGGGGGCTACACCCTCATTACCCAAGTACCTGCCAGAGGCTGCATCTCCTAATTCTGTCTCTGTGGGCATTTTAGGATTTCAGCAAATGAATTTTTAGGGGACACAAACATTCAGACCATAACACTTCAAATTATAAACCCTGGAGCACTGGACGATGATGCTGTTCTTGCAAATGAAGGTACAATCTCAGCCCTGGTCCATAGAAAAATAGTGGACCAAACTTAGAGGTCTGACTTTCACTATGCAATCTGGAATGGGAGAATTCTGCTTGACTGTATTCTCAGCCTGTGGGGGCGAAAAAAAACGTTGACATCAACCCATTGGTCCATGTTCAGTAATGACTTCACTCTTTTGTATTGGGGTACACAATGTAATGGGTGATAATTATAACTTCCCCAAAATACACAGGACAGTGGTCTAGGCATGCTTAAGTCTTCCTCAACAACCACATCTCTAGGCTAACAGGTATTTCTGAAATGTGGAATTGAGTTCTGTGGCTACATTTTGTCCAGCTGTTCTAATCATAAATCCACAAGTATCACACCCATGCACAAATACATACCTCCTTTTAGAGGAAACTAAACTAGTGTTCATTCAGGAAAGTGTTTTGCTTTATGTTTCTCTGATTTCAGCACCATATTTGAAACAATCCAAAGAACTATAACAACTAGAAACCTCAGATATTTCCAGATTAAGCTGATCCTGTTCTGTTCTTTAAAGTTCAAAAATGTTATTTACAAAAAGTCATAAATACCTTATAATTTCAGGAAAAGGAAGAAATCACCCCACCCCAGAAGATCTTGTAACTGAGTAATTCTACAACAGTTGGAAATAGCCAAGGTATGCCTGTTCCTCCTCTGTTCTCTTTATATTACATTTGCCCCTTAAATTCATGCATCAATTATGTCTACCTCTTTGATATAGCTACAAAATATTTTAAAATCTAGATGTACTACCACTGATTATTTTGAAAACATATATTTGCTCTCTTTCTGTCCTTAGAAATCAGTAAGACATTTTTAAAAATAATATTCATTAAAATTATATAAAACTGAGAGTTTCAAAAAAGGAAAAAAGAAATAAATAGCATTGTATATGTAGGCTAGGCAATTTTACGAATAGTAATAATTTTTAAATGAGAAAATGATTCCAGTTCTGGGATGTATGACTCAAGAATGGTCAAGTATGATAGCATATCCTTACCTAGATTAACTGGAGAGAACATGTAATGTCTCAAGGTTTATTTCTATTCTATTAATCATTCCTCCCTGTATTACAGTATATCTAAATTAAACATATTGGTTGCTGCCAAAATTCCAGGTTTAAAAAAAAATTATTAAATAATGACTTTGAACTTGAACTAGATAGTTCACAATTGTTTACCATGATTTCTGAACTCACAGGAATACACCCTGAGAACATAAAGAACTTTAGCATTGAGGCTATTTTTACATGAGCCTAGTTGGTTGATTTTGTTTTCTTTGGTTTTGTTTTTTGCTAAGGGGAAACAGGAAAGTGGTTATTAACATTTTTAGACTTAATGTACAAAACTCTCATGTAAGTTGTACATAGTTGCTATTTCATGTTGGCAAACCTGACCGGCTTTCATCATAATATAGTGCATTAAAATCCCTCATTTGACTAAACATGGGCAAATGGCAAACCAGCTGGTTATGCAATAATCCAGATGAGCTTAAAAGTTCTGGAGAAGAAATGAGTTGCTAAATGTTGTGATTGAATCAATATTTTCTTGTCAAACATAATTAGCTGAATATGGAAGCAGGTCAGCAGTTAGACCGCTCTGTCGGGCTCCAAACACTGAAAATAGCCTTAGGGAGTCAAGAATCCCATACTTTAAACCTGGATTGAAGGGAAACTCTAAGAAAAGGAATAGGCCTTCCACAAATACATGACTTAAAATAATAAAAACAAACAAAAAACAAAAAAACCTGTTGTTCAAGCTCTCTTTGCAATAGTTTTCTCATGGGATAATTGTCAATCCTAGGAGACATGGATGGTGTGGAAACCAAATGTGTTTGTGAGAATGTCAAATACAGTCACTGATGATTGAAAGTATTATCATGTTCCCATTGGCATTTGCCACCTATAAAGTGAAAAATGACCCTTGTAATAATCATTTCTACAGTGACCTTATAACAATTGAGATGTTACATGACTTGTGAAATTTAAGATTTGATCCACTTATTTTCAGCACAGATATGTTATTCTATGTTAATTCTCTTTGACAGTGTTCTTCCTTTTGATGAAAATTTTATTCACCACAGAGGTACCATGTATATCTTTAAGATATACTCTTTCCTCTAGAACCTACACAAGATGATTTTATTCATGTAGCAAACTGAAAACTAATAATAATTGCATGCTTTGTGGCTACTAGAAGATGAAAGACCTACTAAGCACAAAATTTACCCAGAAAGAGTAAACCGTATCTGCCTTCTGTTTGGGGTGTCCTGTTAGTCTTTATACTAAACTGGCATGTCCTGTCTCTGATTAACTTTGTAATTTCTTCAGTACCTTTAATATCAAGGTAAATTTGGTTTCTTCATGTGAAAAGGGAGGTTACAGTGCTAAGATTCAGTTGATCCCTATCTTTATAAATATTACAGCAAAAAAATTTTTAATTTGCAGATATTTCAGAGTGCTTTGACATATACATATTTTCATTTTCTGCCCCTTGCAGACTTTTTAGTAAGTATATGTTTCATTGCTCAAACTTTACCTTTTTTAAGCTATAGATTGAAAGTCCAGCCTATTTACTATTTTTTAATCTTTGTCGGTTGAATTGTGCCTCTCTCCACCCACTTCCAAATTGGTATGTTGCAGTCCTAACTCTCAGTACTTTAGAATATGACTTTAGGTGGAGATAGGCTCTCTAACTAGAAATAATCAAATTAAAGTAATATCATTATGGTGGGCCCTGATCCAATATGAGTGGTGACCTTATAAAATAAGGAAATTTAGAGATAGACACACAAACAGGAAGAGAGCAATATGAATTTAAAGGCAGAAATGAGTGATGCTTCTTCACTACAAAGATCACGCACAATCCTCCAGAAGCTGGAAGAGAGGCATGGAATCACTTCTTTTCTTGGCCTTCAAAAAGAGCTAAACCTACTTTTTACTGAGTCTAAGCACATACTTCTCACCACACCACAGGCCAATAAATTGAGAGATGAGTTACTGGGCAAGGAATAGTGACTTTATTTGGAAAGCCCATAGATGAGAATATGGTAGACTAGTGCCCCAAAGAAACCATCTTGTCCAAGTTAGAATTCAGATTTCTTTTATACTAAAAGGGAAGGGGGTGTGATTGGTTGTTGCAAACTTCTTGGTTCCAGAGTCCTTTGTTCTTGCAACTGTCCACACACATACACATAGATCTAGTCACAATGTTCCTATAAACCTCCAACAGGACAATTGTTATTTTCTGTTTTGCAACTTTTTCTCTATATGCATGGTGAAGTGTTGCACCTTTAAAGGTTGAAGCCTTGAGAATGGGCTATCCTGTACATTTCAAGCTATTAGGCAACATTCTTCTACCAAGGTGGAGGGTTAGTTATGCCTGTGCATGACTAAGCAAGGCAACAGAGTACAGGAGATAGAGCTAAAGGCATAGATCCAATATGAAGTCAAGTTTGTTCTCCTCTGCTACTTGCTGATAACTTGATTTGGGACTTGTAGACTACAAAACTGTGAAATAATAAATTTCTGTTTGTTTAAGCCACTGTGTTTATGGTACTTTGTTGAGGCAGCTCTAGAAAACTAACATATATTAAATACAGAGCTGAAAAAAGAAAATAGAAGGAAAGTTATGACCAACCTAGATAGCATATTAAAAAACAGAGACATTGCTTTGCCAACAAAGGTCCGTCTAGTCAAGGCTATGGTTTTTCCAGTGGTCATGTATGGATGTGAGAGTTGGACTGTGAAGAAAGCTGAGCTCCGAAGAATTGATGCTTTTGAACTGTGGTGTTGGAGAAGACTCTTGAGAGTCCCTTGGACTTCAAGGAGATCCAACCAGTCCATCCTAAAGGAAATCAGCCCTGGGTGTTCATTGGAAGGACTGATGCTGAAGCTGAAACTCCAATACTTTGGCCACCTCATGTGAAGAGTTGACTCATTTGCAAAGACCCTGATGCTGGGAAGGATTGGGGGCAGGAGGGAGAAGGGGACGACAGAGGATGAGATTGCTGGATAGCATCACCGACTCCATGGACATGGGTTTGGGTAGACTCCGGGAGTTGGTGATGGACAGGGAGGCCTGGCGTGCTGTGATTCATGGGGTCACAAAGAGTTGGACACGACTGAGCAACTGAACTGAATCCTGTTGTTGATTTTCTTTTAACATAACCACTTGTTCCCACCAAGAATTTTGTTTCTTACCTCCAATTGATTCAAGTAAAAAAATTGCTGATTTGGGTCACTTCCAATTTTACTTAACATTACTTTCCACAATGACTTTTGGGGGTGGGGGCAGGGATAACTCCTCTCTGGCCCCTTGTTGACACATTCACTAACTGGAGCATTTGATGATTAACACCACTCATCAGGTCACCTCCTTCCTGCTCATGTATCATAAAGGTTTCCCGCAGCTCCCAGCAGTGTCATACTAATTCAGTGCCTTAGCAAAATTAACAGCAGGAAACAAGCCTTTTGTAATTTTCTTCCTTTATAAATAGCATTGTTCATTCAGTAAAGGATAGCAGTTCCAGCTGTAATTGTTTCTGCACTGAAAAGTTACTTTCTTTCCATAAGTCTTAAAAATCAATCAAAATGAATGCACATACAGTTAACCAGCCTACCTACAAGGGGAACATTCCTTTTATTTTGGTACTCCTGTTTTCATCTCTCCAAGTGTTTCTATTGTGCAGGCATTTTTTAAGGAAGCATTCAATACATTTAATGTGTCTTGAAGTTGCCACTAGAGAAAGTGGAACTATAGATGGAGCATGAGTGAGAGTATGCAAATTTTTTTATCTCAAAAAAATGATTTTTTCTCAATGAAACGCTCAATTTTTAATACAATTTGAATGTGGAATTTGGGACTTTGTGCTTTCCAAAGGTGGATACAAAAGTTATGATCCACAGGTAATGTTTTGTATAGAAGATAAATATATAGAAACCGTAATTTCTTAGTATGGAAGGAATTTCATCTCTAAAGAAGTGCAATACATTGTCTTCAAAACTGACTATAAGTTTAATAGACATAGACCTTAGTAATTTAAGAACTTACCAACTTTTATGATTTTTCAGTTGCTGTGGGGGAAAAACACATCCATCAAGTTGGTTGACGTTTCTACTTAATCTTAACTCAAGTAAATAAAATTGGAAAAAAAAAGGGTATCTATTAATATATAGATAATAATAAAGTGATCAAACAAATATTTGATACAAATAATAGGAAAAACATTTAGAACAAAATATAGCAAAACAAAGTTTAGATATGAGGGGAAAAATGAGTAAACATGGATCAATATTTTAATACTGTGTATGTATGAAAAGTGAAAGTGAAAGTTGCTCAGTTGTGTTCCAGTTCTTTGAGACCCCATGGACTGTAGCCCACCAGGTTCCTCTGTCCATGGGATTCTCTGGGCCAGAATACTGGAGTGGGTTACTATTCCCTTCTCCAGGGGATCTTCCCAACCCAGAAATTGAACCCTGGTCTCCTACATTGCAGGCAGATTGCTTACTGTCTGAGACACCAGGGAAGCCCCAATACTATACATAGAATTAATAATTTCACTATATAGTAGAAGTCCACCAGGAACCTTTGCTGTGCTCTTTGCTGAGTTGTAAAAGTGTCTCTATAAGTGAACTGACATTACTGGCCAGAAGTACAAACAAAATAGTTTGGAAGCCTCTTAGAAAGAAATAGTTGAAGTCTTGGGGGAAAAAAATCTTCTAGGGAGTTTGTCTTGCACACCTGCTTAGAATAAAAGCATTGTAGATTTCAAATTCCCTGGGTTTTATACATACCAACTGTTGATTAAAATTCATATTTGTTTCTCCCCCTTGAATATACCATGTCCAGAATTTTATGGGCTCATGACTGACTTTAAGATTGAGGCAAGGTTATTCAAAAAAAAAACCCTGAAAATGTGTCTTTGTTAAATTTCAGTGATCTATGAACAGAAAAATTTGTATTGGTTTGAAACTTGTATAACATAGTATATATAACTTCAGAACACAAGATAAATATTTTCTGTTTATTGACATAGAACACTATATTAAATACCAGTCAGTAGTTCTTTCTATTGGTCAAGGACCCAGCACTCTTATTCCCAAGGGTCAATTTCATTGCAGCACTTCCTACTGGCTATAGAGTCCCTGCCAATGACAAGGATTATCCTAGAAGCAAGAATTTACATTTTGTAGCAGGCATTTCAGAGCCAAATACTGATGACAATCTTTACATACATTCAGGGACCAATTGCTTTGATAAATGGGAGTAGCCAAGAAAAAATATTTGCGTTGAGAAGCAGTACTTTTTTTACAAATTGATTTTTAAATTCCTGCATTCAATTCTATAAATTCCAATTTTTTCAAAGCTTTATCTTTAGGGAAAAAAACAAAACAAAACATTTTTTAGAGTAGTTTAAGGTTTACAACACAATTTAGAGGATGTTATAGATACTTCTCATATAACCCCTGAATAGTCTCCCTCATTATTAACTTCACTACCAGAATGATACATTTTTTACCAAGGTTGAACCGAAATTGACGCATCATCATCCAAAGTCCATAATTCATCTTGGATTCAAACTTAGTGTTGCATGTTCTATGAGTTTGTAGAAATTTGTAACATGTATTCATTATTTTAATAACAGAAATTACCGTGAAAGTGAAAGTTGCTCAGTCATATCTGATTCTTTGCTACCACATGGACTATACAGCCCGTGGAATTCTCCAGGCCAGAATACTGGAGTGGGTAGACCTTCCCTTCTCCAGCAGATCTTTCCAACCCAGGGATAGAACCCAGGTCTCCCACATTGAAGGCAGATTCTTTACCAGCTGAGCCACCAGGGAAGCCCAAGAATACTGGAGTGGGTAGCCTATCCCTTTTCCAGCAGATTTTCCCAACCTAGGAATCGAACCAGAGTCTCCTGCATTGCAGGCAGATTCTTTACCACTGAGCCACTGGGGAATTACAGTGTTTTGCCCTAAGAATCTACTGTGGTCCACTTATTCATCTCTGCTTACTACCACCGCCAACCCTGAAAACATTTATTTTTTATAGTCTCTATATTTCTACCTTTTCCAGAATGTTATATAGTTAGAACCCTGCAGTATGTAGGCCTTTTCAGATAGGCTTCTTTCACATACTAATGTACATTTAAGTTTCCTGCATGTTTTTTTCATGGCTTGATAGTTCATTTCTTTTCAGTTCTATGTCATATTCATTGTCTGGATGCACCACACTTTATCCATTCACCTACTGAAGTATATCTTGGTTGCTTCCAAGTTCAGACAATTATGAATAAAGTTGCTATAAATATCTGTGTGCAGGTTTTCATGTGAACATAAGTTTTCACCTCTTTGAATAAACAGCAAAGAGCATGACTGATAGAATGCATGGACAGAGTCGACAAGTTTTGTAAGAAATCACCAAACTGTCTTCCAAAATGGCTGTACCATTTTGCATTCCCACCCATTTTCATTCTCAAGAATGAATGAGAGTTTCTGTTGCTGCAGATGCTAGCCAGGTTTTAGTGTTGTCAATTTTCTGGATTTGGCCATTCTGATAGGTGTTTGGTGATATATATTTTCATCTTAATTTGCGTTTCCCTGATGATGTATGATGTGGTGTGTCTTTACTTGCTCTTTTGTCATCTTTACATTTTCTTTGGTGAGGTTTCTGTTAAGTTCTTTGATCCATTTTAAATCAGGTTTCTGTTTCCTTATTAATGAGTTTTAAGAGTTCTCTGTATATTTTGGATAGCAATCTTTACCAAATGTGTCTTTTACAAATATTTTCTACCAGTATGTGGCTTATTTTCTCATTCTCTTGACATTGTCTTTCATAGAGCAAAGGGATTTGTTTTTGTATTTTTATAAAATCCAATTTACCAATTATTTCTTTCATAGAATTTTGTGTTTGGTATGTTGTATTTAAAAAGTCATTGCTACACTCAAGGTCATCTAGATTTCTTTCTATTATCTTCCAGGAGTTTTACAGTTTTGTCTTCTTCATTTAGCTGTAGGTCCATTTTGAGTTAATTTTTGTGAAGAGTATACATTCTCAGTCTAGAGCCTTTTCTTTCTTTGTTTTTTTTTTTTGGTCATATGGATGTTGAGTTATTCCAGCACTATTTGTATAAGAGGCTGACTATCTTTGCTTCATTGTATTGCCTTTGCTCCTTAGATCATTTTTATGCAGGTCTATTTCTGGGCTTTCTACTCTGCTTAATATGCCTATTCTTTTGCCAGTACAACACTTTCTTGATTACTATAGTTATATAATAAAATCCAAAATCAAATAGCCTCAGTTCTCCAACTTTAATCTTCTTAATGTACTTTATTTTCACCATTTCAGACTTTATACATAGAATCCCCTGAATGGAAGGGGTAGGAATTTTCTATTTCTCCCCCAAGTGCATAAGGGTAGAAGAAAGGAAAGTATTTAAAGAAAGTTGTATTTAGTAACACGTTTCTCTTAAAAAGGTAGACCGTATGCCTTTTGCCTCTCCTTAGGAACTTTAGAATCAATTTGTTGATATCCATAAATTAACTTGTTGGAATTTTGATTGGGATTGCATAGTTTAACTTGCTTTTGTGCTGAAAAAAAAATCAATCCATAAAGGCAATATTATACAGATGACCCTTGAACAAGACAGATTTGAACAGTGCAAATCTACTTATATGAGAATTTTTTCAATACTACAGTAGTACACGATGTGAGATTGGTTCAATCCACAGATAAAGAACTATAGAGACGGACAACCAACTACAAATTATGCTCAGATTTTCTATTACACAGATGATTGATGCCTCTAACCCCTGCATTGTTCAAGGGTCAACTGTACTAGAAGAATCTCCAAAAGAATAAGTCCTACAAGTTAAATCTGACTGCTGAGTTGAGAAGAAATGAAAGAATTGCTCTAAGACATTAAACTCTGTTCTCAATAGAATGTCATCTAAAATTAGAAAAATACAACTACATTCCACAACTATTTGGTGAATGTTGACTGAAGAACTTTAAAACATGGAGACTGATCAGCATTAGTATAATACTATCGCATGGTGATTAATTTGGATATGCATTGTTATTTACGATTACTAAAGGCATATTAGGTTCTAAAAACTGATTTTATCTACCAAGTTAAGAGAAATGATGGATCATTCATTTAAAATATGGAAGTAAACATACAATTTTTCAATTGTATGTATTCAATTTTTCAAGTATGTTCAAACTTGACACATATATTTAAATTGTAACTTCTTGCCCATGTATAATATTCTGTAAAGAAGGCTATTTACTTCATCAAGGCAATAATTTAAGTACTAATGTGTTTAAACTCTAATGGCCAAATATACCAAAAAAAAAAAAATTACCTACAAAAGTAGCAAACATTTTTTAGACTGAATAAAAAATGTCTTGTTATTAATATTATTCTTACTTTGTTTTGTACCTGAGTTCAGCAAAATAACATGAATGAGGTTCTAGCTGAGATTGTTTATTCAAGCAAAAACAGAATTAGAAAGGTCAGTGACATATACATCATTGCCACTGTTAGAAACAGCTTTGAAAATTCAGTCTCAGTTGAGTGTGTTAAACTCTATGAATGACTGGGCAGGCAAAATTATAGTCCACTTGGATAATTATAGTTCACAGTCATATCTAATGGGATCTGCATAAATCAGGGTATTGTTCGCCACAAAGTGTATTTATCCTTGTCAAATTATTGTAATTGGACATTTACAAAGGACCATTTCTATTCATAAACATGACTTTTAAAATGAATATTTATAAAGCACTTGTTAAAGAAAATAAATTTACTCAGGTAATTTTGAACTGTGATTTTACAGCATGTAATAAAAAAATCATTTCTTACTAAGGAAACCTCTCTACTAAGTGTCTGCTGATGACAAAACTGAAAATTAGATAGAGATAGATAGGATCCTTTCAGCAGTTCTAGGGCAAAGTATTCTATAGTATCTGTGTACCAGCAACAACAACAAAAAACCCTCATAAATTTAAATTCTAAGTTAGAGGCTAATTTTTGTTGAAGAAATAACACTAAGACAATATCCATTGGCATATGGATGTATACCCCATACTTATACAACTTATATAAAGCCTGACAGATAATTCTACCTGTATTGTAGAACTTTCAAAAAGATTGAGTAATAACTTATTACAAAACTTACCAGGAATTATGACATTAGATAAGTTTTTTAGACTATCCCATATTGTACTTTGGAAACCTCATCTTTTGAATTGGAATTCTTTTTCATCTTATTCAGCATTACTTTCTTTATTAGTCAAATTAACATTACAAAACAGATACTTTTCATAGAATCTTTGGCTGTTAAGGGTATTACTTGTTTTGGAATATAAATAGCCAATATGAGGACCCAATTCCTTAGTCTTTGGCTAGCTGTCTGTACTCTGAGGCTGCTTCTGTTAATCTGATGATCATTCTTTATATCATGGAAAACATTACTGGAAGATGCACTCATTTATTATTAGGGCATGGACCACAACACTTTCTGATTCTGTTAGCTGGGCTGGGTCACCAGAAACTAAAACATCTCCCATAAAAGTAAGCTTTTGACAAGGAAGTTTTTGTGGCCTATTCATGCTTCCTTCCCAGCGTGTGGTTGGCTTCATTCCCCTTTGATAATCTAAGATTGACCATCTCTTCCAGGTAACTCAGAACTATGCCAATGTAGCAGTTGGTGGAGATGGAACAAGGACATCAAAAGGCAAGTCATGTGAGTCAAAGAATATACTGTCCTGTTAGTTCTATGTATAACCAATTTATCCTTATTGGCAAAACTTCCTCTTCCACCCAACTGTACCCAAGTTGATCTAGTTTTGTTGTTGAGAAATGCATTTTCTCCTGCATGTACAACAAACCTATATATCTTCAGGAGGAAAGACAGTTTTGAATTTCCTTTAGAGACTGGAATGTCACCCTAACACTCTACTTAAATTGCTTGTTGTTTCCTGATAAGAGCATATGCTATCACAGTTGTAATTAGCATCTAGTTTGTTTTCTTAGAACATCTTTCCCTTTTGTCTTTGCTTAATTTATTTTCACTATTCACGATTCAGTTAAACCAATATATTATCTTTAAATCTTTTTCTCTCACAGTTTTCATCAAATAATCTCTGAAATTCTGCATATTAGTGTCCAAATGCTTTATAACTGTATTCTCAACTTAACTGTGGGATCCTGTGTCCAGAAACCTGGGTCATTTAACTCTGAATTCTCAGTGCCTGCATCTAGTCAATGCATTTTCAGTATGTGAAGAGATTATGGTAGCTCTTAAGAAAGTCTTGATCCCTGAGAAAAACATCCCACCTATTCTAAAATTTGAATACAGTTCCTATGTTGCATTAACAATTATGATGATTTATCTATATCTGAAAGAGAAGCACCTGATTCAGAAATAGGACATATGGGCAGAGGACTAGAAGGGAAACTTAGATTATGTTGTCTATCTGAGCAAAACCTTCCAGTGCCTTCCCATATTTCAATCTATAGTTATCTACACACATTCCTGTACTCTTTCTTGTATTGTAAGGTATCAAAGCCCTACTACCATTTTAATCAAATTATCTTTTTTCAGTGATTATAAATGCAATTAACATTCTGCCAACCAGATATATTTATGTGGTATTTTGAGATAAAAAATAATAAAAAAAAATATTGCTTTCTTTAGCAGTGGTAGTACATAAACACATGACTTCACAGACATGATATTTTGCAGCAATTTCTAGATCTTTCCCTTGTGAATGCCCTTGGATAGCATAACAATAAAACACTTAGATTGTCAAAGAACGTGGCTTTTACAGAAGCATTGCAAACATTGAGGGGAAAAATAATCCCTATCCGAGAGGTTTATTTTTATGAGGACTAATCTCTGGCCTCTCCATATTGAAAAGAATTATCTATAATTATCCTGCCACCAGGTGACTGGCTGGTTTCCTTGGACATAAAGCCCTGTTGGTGAGTCAGTGTTGACCTTTGCTGTTGATGGCTAGACACTTGGTAGCAGTGGTGGTAGCAAGTGAGCAGAGGAAAAGTTCATGTTTAAAGCCTACATATAAGCTCCACCCCAGCTGTCTTGGCCACACTGAGTATGAGCCAACTGCAAACACCAGGGTGGCAAAGACTTTTATCAATGAATTCAGGCATTGTCATCTTGGAAAACTCATCTCAAATTTTCATTTTGGGTTTACTTCTCAGCACTGTTGTTAAAACACTGTATCATTTAGTATCTGGCAAAATGTCCAGCCCAGTGTTGTTTAACAGTGTATTCAAATAGGCATAGGTCTGAATCTCAGGAGAGTCTCTCTTTGGGGATACCATTTAATATTCCATGGAGAACCATAAGAACTTACTAAAGACAGTTATCAACGAAGTCTCTGACTCCTTCATGACTGAAGATTTAAATCCTGACAGCTAAATGCTGGGTGAGAGCAAAGAAAAAAGGAATGCTCAGTGGAAGGAGATAATTAGAAATGCAAACTACTACTGTGTGATCCATCACAGAAAAGAGAGCTTAAACAACTATGTATATTTATATTTCCTATTTGCTTTATTATGTATATCTTTGTCTATATAAGTCAACTTCAGTCTTCTAGTTTACACTTACTAATTTTCATAAAGTATGGTGGTTCATATAAATTAGTTTTTAGGAACTAAATATATCAAAGATAGTTTGCAACTGAATTTAAGGAATAATTAATGTCACTCAGGGATGGATTTCCCTTGTGGTTCAGCTGGTAAAGAATCCACCTGTAATGCAGGACAGCTGGGTTCAGTTCCTGGATTGGGAAGATCCCCTGGAGAAGGGAAAGGCTACCCACTCCAGTATTCTGGCCTGGAGAGTTCCATGGACTGTATAGTCATGGGGTCGCAAAGGGTCAGACACGACTGAATGACTTTCACTTCACTTCCCTTCAGGGATGGATTTGGTAATTGATGATATCTCAGGTGCCTATTTGAGGAGCAGAGATTGGGGACATCCTTGTATGAAGATTGGCCATTATCATATTGAAAGAATATTAGAAAGAATTATGTTGTATTTAGCATTGCTGCAGGGTGAAATTTTAAATATTAGCCAAACTGGTATATATTCTGCTACCTATTATTTCTTTGGGTGCCCAGTATTTGTTCTCAAGCTCTGTGCACTTCTTTCTATCACAACAGATAAAAACAGGCAATTCGATTTTTCAGACTCCCTTATATTCTAGTTTCAGTAGGATTCTATATTTTGATTTGAATTTAAAGATGGGCTAAAGTCCTATTATTATCTAACATATGCTGTATTTTACTTACATATGTTCAGTCTCCCACACTAGGATGGCATTTGTACAAAAGCAAGGATGTTTTAGTATCTTTCACCATTACACTTTCAGTGCCTACAGCAATATCTGGCTCATATTAGAGGCTCAATAATATTTGCTAATTGAATGATTAATAAATGAATGAACATTAAAGCTAAAAGGAACTATAAGAAAAGCAATGATTTTTTGTTTTTGTCAATTTGCACACTGAAATGTTTTGAATAGACAAAGATCCTTTCAATCTTTTGGTTGCTAACACACACTGAGACATGGGCATGGCTAATTTTTCAGCTCATAATTTTACAAGAATATTCAAATTATATCAAAATCTACAGCATTCAAAACTAAAAGTACAAAAAGGAAAAGGAACACAGATCTCAGGTGAATCTGAAAATAAAATCTCTTAAATATGTGAAAAAAACAGTAAGGAAATGAAGCATATGAATATAAAAATGGCCATTGGTCAAATGAAATTATTGATTACACAGGTTAAATGAAATGTCTAGTATCTATAGTAAAGAAAAATGACAGTGCAATTTATTGCCTGCAATTTTCTTATCCTAAACACTGGATGTTATTTTATTTTGTCATTCTACCTACATCAGAGATGTTTCCAAACTACTGGTGTTTATGTCTGTTTCTCCAAAGGAATTATCAGCCACTGGAGGGCACAGTCCATGTATTGCTTATCTTTGTATTTCTCTGAATATACCATAGCTCTTCTTGCAGAAGAGGAAAAGTACGTTCTATTAAATTAAATAGAAAGGAAACATTTAATGTGGCTGAATAGCTAGCTAGAAATCCTCTGTACTTACAGAGTTCAATTTCATATATGCTAATAGCACATTGACTAACGCTATATAAATCTAGCACAAACTTAAGCAAAAGTGCAAGCTTTCAATACAATATCATAATTAATGGATTGATAAGTGGATTCTACCCTACAGAGGATATTTAATACTAGTCGGTATTCTCTTTAAACCAAGCACATACTTGCAAAATAAACATCAGAATCATTTCTTTCAAATTATTTAAATAATTTTAAATAACTTAAATCTTGCATTGTTAATCATTTGAAAATTCCAATATATCAAAGTGAATATGTACCATTTCAACGAAAATTAATCCCCAAACTGTCACCTAAACTTTATATAACCTTCTTTATTTGGCCTTGAGAAAGGAAAAAAGTACACACACATCTATATCTTATTATTCAGCTTTTGACCTTATTTTATTTAATTATTTATTTTATGTTTATAATGAATCTCGTTTAATGTAGATGAGTCTCTTTTCCCCTGTAGTGGCTCATTGAACTGATAGTTTTGACATTTCTTCCTCAAAAACATGCATAAAGTGTCATCATAAAATCTAATTTACAACTGTCCTACATTTCAATACAACTGTTTCTATACACTCCATTTAGTTATACCACTTGTTAAATAAATTTGCATGTCATATGTGAGATTTTTGTTGATGAAATGTATTCTATGAGAGACTCAATTGTTAAAGTGTTATGTTCATCAACTTGAGATTTCAAAAGCAAAAATCAACATCCTCTTTCACTTCATTTTTTCTGAAGAATATTTTTGAATAACAATTGTTTTGAATAACAATTGTTACATAGCAAGGATTATACTTCTCATTTCATAGAAAAAAAGTGTTAGTAAAATGGTGTGTTTTCGGTATTAGACTAAATGTTGTTTATGTTTTAGAAATGAACTCTGAATATTACCTCTCTCTCAAATGCATGCAGTAGATACCTGTAATGCTAAAATGCCAGGTATTATTAAATCATTATAAATTTTATTAAATGGCACAAATTTCACTTAAAATATTCTACCACTTGGAAAATCTGTTACCAAGAGGTTTGAAATGACTGTTGGATGATTTAGTAAACTGTGCTTTAGTTATTTACAATATATTAGAAGTACTACCAAAGTTATGGTCATTCTAGAAAGACAGAGAAAAAAGAATGCTTGCCTGGAAGCAGAACTGGCTTCTAACAATGGATCTATTTCTAATGATTTAAAATTGTGAAGGCTTCATTTACTTATCTGCAAAATGTAGAGTATAACATTTGTCACTTGGTTCTTGCTTGAGGTAAGCAGTGTTTAAGGTTAACAAAAATCCTTTTCCTATTGTGAGGTACCCCAAAAGTGTAAAGTAGCACTGCTAGATATTGTGTATGTCTGGAGGACAGAGCAGGTCAACTTTTGAAGCCATGCAATGGAACTCTGTGCAGACAAAGGGTAGAGAAGGCTTTGGACAGCTTGAGAAGACAGCCTGAAATTGGGAATCAGAGAAGAATAGGAAAGAGTGAACTTAGAGTGTGACCTCCAGGTGAATTTTCTTTCTTTCTCTTATGCACATATACTTGTCACCTATGATGTTCCTAACCTCCCACTTCCACTTGAAGGTCTCAAATCAGAAATCTCTGGACATTTCACAGCATTTCACTTTATCTCTTTCAGTTCAGTTCAGTTGCTCAGTCATGTCTGACTCTTTGAGACACCCTGGACTACAGCACACCAGGCCTCCCTGTCCATTACCAACTCCCCGAGTTTACTCAAAACTCATGTCCATAGAGTCAGTGATGCCATCCAACCATCTTATCCTCTGTCATCCCCTTTTCCTCCTGCCTTCAATCTTTCCCAGCATCAGGGTCTTTTCAAATGACTCAGTTCATCGCATCAGGTGGCCATAGTATTGGAGTTTCAGCATCAGTTCTTCCAATGAATATTCAGGACTGATTGCCTTTAGGATGGACTGGTTGGATATTCTTGATGTCCGAGGAACTCTCAAGAGTCTTCTCCAACACCACAGTTCAAAAGCATCAGTACTTCTGCACTCAGCTTTCTTTATAGTCCAACTCTCACATCCATACAAGACCACTGGAAAAACCATAGCCTTGACTAGATGGACCCTTGTTGGCAAAGTAATGGCTTTGCATTTTAATATGCTGCCTAGGTTGGTCATAACTTTTCTTCCAAGGAGTAAGCATCTTTTAATTTCATGGTTGCAGTCACCATCTGCAGTGATTTTGAAGTCCAAAAAAAATAAAATCTGCCACTATTTCCACTGTTTCCCCATCTATTTGCCATGAAGTGATGGGACCAGATGCCATGATCCTACTTTTCTGAACATTGACCTTTAAGCCAACTTTTTAACTCTCTTTCACTTTCATCAAGAGGCTCTTTAGTTCTTCAACTCTTTCTGCCATAAGGGTGGTGTCATCTGCATATCTGAGGGTATTGATAATTCTCCCTGCAATCCTCATTCCAGCTTGTGCTTCATCTAGCCCAGCGTTTCTCATGATGTACTCTGAATATAAGTTCAATAAGAGGGGGACAATATACAGCCTTGACGTACTCCTTTGCTATTTGGAGCCAGTCTGTTGTTCCATGTCCAGTTCTAACTGTTGCTTCTTGACCTGCATACAGATTTCTCAAGAGGTTTGGCATTACTTTCTTTTTCCCATTGACCTGTCCTGTGGCCACAGCTGAGTTTTTCAAATTTGCTGACATATTGAGTGCAGCACTTTCACAGCATCATCTTTTAGGATTTGAAATAGCTCAATTGGAATTCCATCACCCCCACTAGCTTTGTTCATAGTGATGCATCCTATGGCCCACTTGACTTCACTTTCCAGGATGTCTGGCTCTAGGTGAGTGATCACACCATCATGATTATCTGAGTTGTGAAGATCTTTTTTGTATAGTTCTTCTATGTATTCTTGCCACCCCTTCTTAATATCTTCTGCTTCTGTTTGGTCCATACCATTTCTGCCATTTATCTAGCCCATCTTTGCATGAAATGTTCCCTTGGTATCTCTAAGTTTCTTGAAGAGGTCTCTAGTCTTTCCCATTCTATTGTTTCCCTTTATTTCTTTGCTCTGATCATGGAGGAAGACTTTCTTATCTCTCCTTGCTATTCTTTGGAACCCTGCATTCAAATGGGTGTATCTTTCCTTTTGTCCTTTGTCTTCCACTTCTCTTCTTTTCATAGGTATTTGTAAGGCCTCCTCAGACAACTATTTTGCCTTTTTGCATTTCTTTTTCTTGGGGATGATCTTAATCACTGCCTCTTATACAATGCCAGGAACCTCCTTTCATAGTTCTTCAGGCACTCTGTCTATCAGATCTAATCCCTTGAATCTATTTGTCACATCCACTGTATAATCGTAAGGGATTTGATTTAGGTTATACCTGAATGGTCTAGTGGTTTTCTCTACTTTCTTCAATTTAAGTCTGAATTTGGCAATAAGGAATTCATGGTCTATGTTACATGCAGCTTCCGGTCTTGTTTTTGCTGACTGTATAGGACTTTTCCATCTTTGGCTGCAAGGAATATAATTAATTTGATTTTTGTATTCACCATCTGGTGATGTCCGTGTGTAGAGTCTTCTCTTATGTCGTTGCAAGAGTGTTGCTATGACCAGTGCATTCTCTTGGCAAAACTCTGTTAGCCTTTGCCTTGCTTCATTCTGTACTCCAAGGCCAAATTTGCCTGTTATTCCAGGTGTTTCTTGACTTCCTACTTTTGCATTCCAGTCCCCTATAATGAAAAGGACATCTTTTTGGGTGTTTGTTCTAGAAGGACTTGTAGGTCTTCATAGAACCTTTCAATTTCAGCTTCTTCAGCATTACTGGTCATGACATAGACTTGGATTATTGTGATATCGAATGGTTTGTTTGGAAATGAACAAAGATCATTCTGTCATTTTTGAGATTGCATACAAGTACTGCATTTCAGAACATTTTGTTGACTGTGATGGCTACTCCATTTTTTTTTCCTAAGGGATTCTTGCCCACAGTAGTAGATATAATGGTCATCTGAGTTAAATTCACCCATTCCACTCCTTTATAATTCACTGATTCCTAAAATGTTGATGTTCACTATTGCCATCTCCTGTTTGACCACTTCCAATTTGCCTTGATTCAAGTACCTAACATTCCAGGCTCCTATGCAATATTGCTCCTTACAACACTGGACTTTACTTTCATCACCAGTCACATCCACAACTGGGTATTGTTTTTGCTTTAGCTCAGTCTCTTCATTCTTTCTGGAGTTTTTTCTCTACTTATCTCCAGTAGCATAGTGGGCACCTACTGACCTTGGAAGTTCATCTTTCAGTGTCCTATCTTTTTGCCTTTTCATACTGTTCATGTGGTTCTCAAGGCGAGAGCAGTAAAGTAGTTTGCCAGTCCTTTATCCACTGGACCATGTTTTGTCAGAACTCCCCACCATGACCTATCAGTCTTGGATGGCCCTACTTAGCATGGCTCATAGTTTCATGGAGTTAGAGAAGGCTGTGCTCCATGTGATCAGAATGGTTAGTTTTATGTGATTGTGGTTTTCAGTCTGTCTTCTCTCTGATGGATAAGGATAAGAGGCTTATGGAAGCTTCCTGATGGGAGAGGCTGACTGAAGGGGAAACTAGGTCTTGTTTTGAAAGGTGGGGCCATGCTCAGTAAATCTTAAATCCAATTTTCTGTTGAAGGGCAGGGCTGTGTTCCCTCCCTGTTATTTGACCTGATGCCAAACTATGTTGAAGGAAATGAAGATAATAGTCACCTCCTTCAAAAGGTCCAATGCAAGCTCTGCTACACTCAGTGACCCCAACACTGCAGCAGGCCAATGCCAACCCATGCCTCCACCTGAGACTCCTAGACACTCACGGGCAAGTCTGGGTCAGTCTCTTGTGGGGTCACTGCACCTTTCTCCTGGGTCCTGGTGCACAAATGGTTCTATTTGTGCCCTCTAAGAGTCTGTTACCCCAGTCCTGTGTAAGTTCTGGTGGCTCTATTGTGGGTTTAATGGCAACCTCCTCCAAGAATGCTTATGCCATACCCAGGTCTACAGCACCCAGAGCCCCTGCCCCTGCAGCAGTCCACTGCTGACCCGTACCTCTTCAGGAAACACCCAAACACAGTTCTGTCTCAGTCTCTGTGGGGTCTCTGGGTCCTGGTGCACACAAGATATGTTTGAACCCTCTGGCAGGTGTGCGGTTCGATTCTAAACGTGATTTTGCCACTCCTACCATCTCACTGGGCCTTTTTCTTTGCCCTTGGCCCTGGGTTATCTCCTCAAAGTCACTCCAGCTTGGTGCAGTTGCCACTCCAGCGTGGCACAGCCACCTGTCCAGTGCCAACCATCTAGCTGGGGCTTCTCTGCCCTTGAATGTGGGGCATCTACTCACAGTCGCTCCAGCGCTGCACAGCCATTGAATCATTTACCAAGTCCTATCAATTTTATCTCTGGAAAGTTGTTTTTTTAATTTATTACAAAATACATGTAAAGCTTTTATTACATTTATTGTTTTCTATTATTATTTAACATGATGTTAATTTCATCATGTATGTAAGTGTAGCGTGATATTTTTGGATCCATTTATCTCTGATTTCTCCCCCAAACTCCTAGATCAAAAAATTAGTCCTGTTGTGAAAGTAAGTAATCATTCTATTCCACAATACAATGTGGTCAGGTACATTATGAAAAAGAGAGAAAATAGAAGATAAAGTAGTTTGAAATAGAAACAGCACTTGTAAAATGCCCTTTTTCTTAACAGAAAATATTTGTGCACTGTCAAGAGGATGGAATAGATGAGTTAATGTGCTTTTGCGTATTTAATTTCTGTGATCCTATGAGGCCTGACAGTTATTCAGTTCAGTTCAGTCGCTCAGTTGTGTCTGACTCTTTGCGACCCCATGAACCGCAACACGCCAGGCCTCCCTGTCCATCACTAACTCCCTAAGTCCAGAGAAACCCATGTCCATTGAGTCGCTGATGCCATCCAGCCATCTCATCCTTTGTTGTCCCCTTGTCCTCCTGCAATCTTTCCCAGCATCAGGGTCTTTTCCAATGAGTCAGCTCTTCTCATCAGGTGGCCGAAGTATTGGAGTTTCAGCTTCAACATCAGTCCTTCCAATGAACACCCAGGACTGATCTCCTTTAGGATGGACTGGTTGGATCTCCTTGCAGTCCAAGGGACTCTCAAGAGTCTTCTCCAACACCACAGTTCAAAAGCATCAATTCTTCAGTGCTCAGCTTTCTTTATAGTCCAACTCTCACATCCATACATGACCACTGGAAAAACAATAGCCTTGACTAGATGGACCTTTGTTGGCAAAGGAATGTCTCTGCTTTTCAATATGTTGTCTAGGTTGGTCATAACTTTCCTTCCAAGGAGTAAGCGTCTTTTAATTTCATGGCTGCAATCACCATCTGCAGTGATTCTGGAGCCCAGAACAATAAAGTCAGCCACTGTTTCCCCATCTATCTGCCATGAAGTGATGGGACCAGATGCCATGATCTTAGTTTTCTGAACGTTGAGCTTTAAGCCAACTTTTTCACTCTCCTCTTTCACTTTCATCAAGAGGCTCTTTAGTTCTTCTTCACTTTCTGCCATAAGAGTGGTGTCATCTGCATATCTGAGGTTATTGATATTTCTCCCAGCAATCTTGATTCCGGCTTGTGCTTCATCCAGCCCAGCGTTTCTCATGATGTACTCTGCATATAAGTTGAATAAACAGGGTGACAATATACAGCCTTGACATACTCCTTTTCCTATTTGGAACCAGTCTCTTGTTCCATGTCCAGTTCTAACTGTTGCTTCCTGATCTGCATACAGGTTTCTCAAGAGGCAGGTCAGGTGGGCTGGTATTCCCAACTCATAGTTTATTGTGATCCACACAGTCAAAGGCTTTGGCATAGTCAATGAAGCAGAAATAGATATTGTTCTGGTACTCTCTTGCTTTTTTGATGAGCCATTGGGTGTTGGCAATTTGATCTCTGGTTCCTCTGCCTTTTCTAAAACCAGCTTGAACATCTGGAATTTCACAGTTCACATATTGCTGAAGCCTGAACCCCATGAACAGTATGAAAAGGCAAAAAGATAGGACACTGAAAGATGAACTCCCCAGGTCAGTAGGTGCCCACTATGCTACTGGAGATCAATGGAGAAATAACTACAGAAAGAATGAAGGGATCGAGCCAAAGCAAAAACAATACCCAGTTATGAATGGGACTGATGATAGAAGCAAGATTTGATGCTGTAAAGAGCAATATTGCATAGGAACCTGGAATGTTAGGTCCATGAATCAGGGCAAATTAGAAGTGGTCAAACAGGAGATGACAAGAGTGAACATCAACATTCTAGGAATCAGTGAACTAAAATGGACTGGAATGGGTGAATTTAACTCAGATGACCATTATATCTACTACTGTGAGCAGGAATCCCTTAGAAGAAATGGAGTAGCCATCATAGTCAACAAAAGAGTCCGAAATGCAGTACTTGGATGCAATCTCAAAAACGACAGAATGATCTCTGTTCGTTTTCAAGGCAAACCATTCAATATCACGGTAATTCAAGTGTATGCCCCAACCAGTAACCCCAAAGAAGCTGAAGTTGAACAGCTCTATGAAGACCTACAAGACCTTCTAGAACTAACACCCAAAAAAGATGTCCTTTTCATTATAGGGGACTGGAATGCAAAAGTAGGAAGTCAAGAAACACCTGGAATAACAGGCAATTTGGCCTTGGAGTACAGAATGAAGCAGGGCAAAGGATAATAGAGTTTTGCCAAGAGAACGCACTGGTCATAGCAAACACCCTCTTCCAACAACACAAGAGAAGACTCTACACATGGACATCACTAGATGGTCAACATTGAAATCAGATTGATTATATTCTTTGCAGCCAAAGATGGAGAAGCTCTATATAGTCAGCAAAAACAAGACCAGGAGCTGACTGTGGATCAGATCATGAACTCCTTATTGCCAAATTCAGAGTGAAATTGAAGAAAGTGGAGAAAACCACTAGACCATTCAGGTATGACCTAAATCAAATACCTTATGACTATACAGTAGAAGTGAGAAATAGATTTAAAGGACTAGATCTGATAGACAGAATACCTGATGAACTATGATGGAGGTTCATGACATTGTATAGGAGACAGGAATCAAGACCATCCCCAAGAAAAAGAAATGCAAAAAAGCAAAATGGCTGTCTGAGGAGGCCTCACAAATAGCTGTGAAAAGATGGGAAGCAAAAAGCAAAGGAGTAAAGGAAAGATATACCCATTTGAATGCAGAGTTCCAAAGAACAGCAAGGAGAGATAAGAAAGCCTTCCTCAGCGATCAATGCAAAGAAATAGAGGAAAACAATAGAATGGGAAAGACTAGAGATCTTGTCAAGAAAATTAGAGATACCAAGGGAACATTTCATGCAAAGATGGGCTCGATAAAGGACAGAAATGGTAGGGAACTAACAGAAGCAGAAGATATTAAGAAGAGGTGGCAAGAATACACAGAAGAATTGTACAAAAAAGTTCCTCACGACCCAGACAATCATGATGGTGTGATCACTCACCTAGAGCCAGACATCCTGGAATGTGAAGTCAAGTGGGTCTTAGGAAGCATCACTATGAACAAAGCTAGTGGAGGTGATGGAGTTCCAGTTGAGCTATTTCAAATCCTAAAAGGTGATGCTGTGAAAGTGCTGCACTCAATATGCTGACAAATATGGATAACTCAGCAGTGGCCACAGGACTGGGAAAGGTCAGTTTTCATTCCAATCCCAAAGAAAGGCAATGCCAAAGACAGTTATTAAACCTGTAATTAAAAGGCATTACACAATTATGTTTACTTACTCTCATATATGATGTTTAGTTTTAAAATGTAAATGTATCATGATTTTCATGACAGACATTTAGAGGCAAATTTCAGGAAACAGTGAGTATGTGAACTTAATATCTGACAATTTTTTTTTAAAATTTATTGGAGTACGCATGTCAATTAGATAGATTTTTGAAACATAAAAACTAAATATATTAGTACTGTAGTAAATGCCGTTTTTAC
The DNA here is from genome assembly GCA_024291935.2 of Okapia johnstoni. Classification (NCBI taxonomy): domain Eukaryota; kingdom Metazoa; phylum Chordata; class Mammalia; order Artiodactyla; family Giraffidae; genus Okapia; species Okapia johnstoni. The sequence goes on along the minus strand of CM044310.1, from coordinate 45,729,294 downwards.
CCCAAAGTGCAAAAGTGTTAGTTGCTCCGTCGTGTCTTTGTGACCCCATGGACTGTAGTCCACCTAGTTCCTCTGTCGTGGAATTCTCCAGGCAAGAATACCAGAATGGGTAACCATTCCTAATGAGTCTGCTACCATCTGAGCCACTAGGGCATGGCTTCCTTGGTGGCTGAAATGGTAAAGAATTCATCTGCAACGCAGGAGACACGGATTCAATCCCTAGGTTAGGATGATCCCTTGGAGAAGGGAATGGCTATCCATTCCAATATTCTTGCCTGGAGAATTGCAGGGACAGAGGAGTCTGGTGAGCTATAGTCTATGGGGTCACAAAGAGTCGGACACGACTGAGCGACTAACACTTTCACTTTCAAGACCTTTATAGCATTTTTTCTAAATCAATTCATTAATTAGTCTAAATTTATGATTAAAAAAATCTTGTAAATTTTGAATTTTCAAGCCCTTAATAACCTTACAGAGAAATGTAGTTGGTGCCTTAAAGTGTTGTCTATTGAAGCTAATGAAACATAGTGTAACATATTCTGTTCATTTAGCTTGTTTTAATGATAAAAGCATTTAACTCTATTGTGAGTACTTGATGCTAGGAATCAACTCAAAAAACTGAAAATATTCGCAGTGCAATGATCTGGTTTAAAAGGGTCACTTAAACTTCCAGTGTTATTTTTGAATTTGTTGTTTTCACAATTTTTGTGATGCATCCAGTATCAGTCAATTGTAATAGCAGGTTTTAATAATGTAGTTTATATTAGGTGCTAAATTGAGAGCGAATTACAAGAGAAGTGCCCATGCTATTTCATAAAGCCCTTCCTCTGTATTCTTCAATTCTGTCACAGAAACTTAAAATTTGAGGGTATCCTTTACATGCCTCATTTGATTTTATATCTGGAATATGTCTTGTGTCTGTTTTGAAATTTCCCTCTCCTTTAATTTGGATCGCATTCCTTCTCAGTTTTACTCTTGTAGGAGCTTCAAAGCTTCTTTTCTTCAATCCATCCTTCCTCTGCCACTTTCTTATTAGAGCTTCAATACTTTTATGTCAGTCTTTTGCTCAAAATCTCTTTTAAGCTTTCCCCAACCTTACTAAAAAATAAAAAAAATTAACGCTCATAGTCTAACCCACTCCTACACACACACACACACACACACACACACACACAGAGTCTGGACTCAATACCTCTATATTCCTTCTACTCTATGGATATTAGCTTGGTGGTGGTTTAGTCACTAAGTCATGTCCGACTGTTGTGACACCATGGACTGTAGCCTGCCAGGCTCCTCTGACCATGGGATTCTCTAGGCAAGAGTACTGGAGTGGGTTGCCATTTCCTTCTCCAGGGGATCTTCCTGATCCAGGAATCAAACCCAGGTCTCCTGCATTGTAGGTGGATTCTTTACTGACTGAGCTATGAGGGAAACCCAATATTAGCATAGTGGCCAACTACAACAGATATTAAAGTTTCTCCAAAGCTCTGTTTTACTGTCAGAGTCCTGATACTGAAATACCTTTCTTCCTTCTTCTCTCCCTCTGCCCATCTCAGTGTATTCAGTTTCTAGGTAAAGTTAGTGAACTTGCTGATTGTCTCCACAAAACTTCTCCTTTCTCTGTTAGGAATTAATTTTTATCTAATGTGTACTCTTTCTGGCATAGAACTAAGCCTGTTGTACCTGAATTAGCATTATTACAGCCCAGCATCAATTTCTCTGCCATATATGAGTACCCATCAGCAGAGAAAATCTCATATTCATTTCACTTCTTCTTCCTTAATGCTCAGAAGAGTTTTCATGGAGTTTAATATCAATAAACATGTATTGAAGGAAGAAATAAAAGAATGAAAGGAAGAAGGAAATAAGAGTTCCTTATTTTCCTTTGCTCAGTATTTCCCTTCTGGATTAACAGATATACTTTAATGTTCAGATAGTCTATATGTCCATTACATATACATAATATTTCAATAATGAATTTACAAGGAACCACATAGCTGGCCTTCACTGATACTCCTTGTTCTTTGGAAGTTTGAACTTGTGGGCAAGGCTTGATTATTGGCTCCCGCCTACTTATTTGTCATGGATTGAATCATAAGCTGATAACCATTATCCTTAACACTCTGATCTAAACTCATTCTGCAGAAATCCATCAACTTGTTCAATTCAAGGCCCACTTTTATCTGAAGAACCAATAAAAGCATTCCTTATTCCATCATGCATAGTTTCCAATTTAATCTTGATTCAAACATTTTTCTACTAGAATTACTTTGTTAATTACAGAGATATTCTGAAAATCACTCTCTCACACGTTACTTTCAGATGATTCTTAAGTTCTTTTCCAAAATAAATATATGACTTTTCCACACAATAAGAGTTAAAGCAATGTTTTCCCACTTTCATATTTACTTTAGTATATATGAAAATGAATGAAAATAAGGTAGCAATTTAATAAATGCTTATTATTCTCCAAAATTCAGCTAACCCTTGAAAATTTATTCAGAGATATAAATGTATTGCTTGATGCACGTAAGATTCTGACTTCATTTTTTTTGCTATAATTATAGAACCAATTAATTTTTTAAACTCACTCTATTAAAAACCATATCTTAAGAAATACAATAGTTAGTTCTCTTCTTTCCTTTTGTTAAGAATTTCCCCACTTAACCTGAAAAGAGCTGTTGGTGACCCCAGTTAATAAGAATGCCAGCAATAATTGCATGAATTGGGTAATTACTGACATGAACAGCTTATAGTTCTCACACTCACTTCAAATGTTTCATCTTTTAATATTGCCAGAGTAATTACATGTGCTGGTAGAATTCTAATATGGTTTTTTTTAAAAAAAAAAATAATAGTTCTGCTAGGTGATATCAGAAAAGGGAGCTTCTTCAGTCAGAAAAAAAATCACAGAATTTAAAATAGCTGAATCAAAAAATGAAATAATACAATAAAATGACTGCATCATTGGTGGCAAAGAATGACTAGATGAAGAGGCAGCTGTGACAGAGTAAAACTGCAAAGGGACAGTGGCATTTTGTCTCCCTGGATTGGAATCTTGGATAGGCCAAACTCACTGTGTGATGTTGGCGAAGCACTTGTCAACGTATGTGACCTTCTGATCATCTGTCTTCTAAAATGTGAAGATACCTCGTGAGATTGCCGATAGCGCTACATAAAGTAATGTATGTGAAAGCCCCTAGGACAATAGCTGGCATTTTACAACAATAATTACAGTGTAATGAGTGCTTTCTCTGTACTGTTTGCTCTTCTGAGAATTCTGTGTGTATCTTCTCATAGATTTGCAAACTTCCTTTTTCAATATTTTGCTATATTAATGATGTATCTGTCTTTTGCTTGATTCCTTTTATAATGAACTCATTTTTTCTTTTTTTGTGAAATTATGTGTCTCCTAATTATACATTTTTCCCCATCATACACATACACTTACAAATATTTGTATTCAGATATGCCACCATTATAATATATTACTAATACTTTCACAGTCCCAGCTTAATGCATCTAATATACCACTGGTGTTACCCCTTTCTGCTTTAAGAAATACTGCCCATTGTATTGTAATTCTTATCACAGCTCACAACCTCAGAGGAGAAGGAGTGGACATTATCACTTTTTTTTCCCCAAATAAAAAAACCAAAGTAAAGAAAATGTAACCAGTTTTTTCAAAGTAACATCAAGATTTAATGTGACAGAGCCAAGTTCCAATCCCAGATCTGACTAACCTCCAGTTTTGTGGTCTTAACAACTCTACCATGGCATATTTCTCATGATTAAATTAATGAATGACTGTTGCTACAGCAATTATGATTCTTTTTAAAAAAAATTTAAGCTCATGCAATTCAGATGTATGTTTAATTCACATTAATGTATACCTCAATAATTGAAAGTATTGCAATCTAACATGTGATTAATAAGGATGTACTGGAAGTAGTGATTTAACATCTTTGCATTGTCAGTCAGAACATTTTCCTTCTGACAAGAGCCCTAATATTAAGAAAGGACAAAACCAAGTTCAGTTATTTTCTTTAAGTAACCCAAGATCTTTTCTCAGATTTTCTACCACCACCAAATAAAGGTAATTACTCTAAGGAGGACTTGGTAAATTTCCAAGTAAGAAAACTAGACTGGGATACCTCAGGAGATTCTTGGGTATAGCTTTATCTGCCAGGCTGTTTCTGATGTTTTAACCTTGGCCTATAAAGAGATGCTGTAACCTCATCTAGAACATTTTATCATCTCTCTTCTCCACTTCTTAATATCCACGACCCCTTAGGAGCAGCTAAGGAAAAACAAACAGGTTCAGTTTTTTAATCTCAAATTCTACTCTAAAGAGGCCCAATAATGAGTTTTCCTAACCAAAACTCTATCTGACACAATCCCCCTTCTCTAAAGTTTGGAAATTCTGTGACCATTTGCTTTTTTTTTTTAACATGTTTTACACTTCTCACTTTGTTATATTGATATATTATTACCTCATAGAATTCTTAACTAAGCACAATGTGAAAACAGTAAGAAAATGTGTGGTAAGGACTATACATTTTCAAATGCACTTTGGAACAACAACTATATCATAAATTAGGCAAACAGCAGCAAAGCTTGATTCTGAAATCAATCTTTACTCTTCATCACTGAAGAATTAGTAATGAGATAATTGATTTGATTAAGAAAATAATGATGGCCTAGCCTAGGTTCTTCTTGGTTTTGTCTACCTTTTCTCTGTCTCATGTCATTGTCTACATTCTGAGATTTATGCTTCTTGCTTCAGGGCCCTTATTGCCAATTTTTTGATCAAGAGGCCTCATCATCAAAGTACTCAATCTTTGAATCCTTGCAGTTGCAAGGTTGCAAAAGGAATGAAATAATTTTATAATGTGACATTATTTAATAATAGTACCAAACTATCTCCTAGGATTAGCTCCTATTCAAACATCCATACCTTCACCCCAACACACAAATACGCATGAAATGTAGGCATTTATTTTTAGAAGTATTTTGCCAATTTTTGGATGCTATAAGCATTTCACAAAAGAATGAAAATTTAAAAAGAGTGTGAACAAGGTGCATTTGCATTTATCTTGGCAAAGATGCAGAATTTCATCAGTCAGTAAAGTGAGATGTTGAGCAAAATTGCACTGTGCTTAATCGCTCAGTTGTGTCTGACTCTTTGTGACCCCATGAACTGTGGCCCATCAGGTTCCTCTGTCCATGGGGATTCTCCAGGCAAGAATACTGGATCTTCCCAACCCAGAGATTGAACCTAGGTCTCCCTCACTGCAGACAGATTCTTTACCATCTGAGCCACCAGGGAAGCAAAACTATTTACCACTTAAAAACATTGAAAAATATGCATATGGCAGGGTTCACATGTTTATAATTGAAAGGACCATTGACAAAGATGATGATAAAGATCTTATGAAAGAGAATGATTTAAATATCAAGTGATGATGAGAAATCTGTGAAATACCAAAAGAAATCTTCAGTTATTTTTATTAATAACTTTTTAGAAATCTTTAAGTCAAATATGAAGTGAAGTCTATCACATGGTGCCATGGCATAAAATAATAATAGCATAAATAAAATATATTGTGGGCCAGTTTTCAGCTACTGATCCAATTTTTCATACAATAATATAGAGAGGCAACGGCAAACTAAAGACATGAAGGATAAAGAAGGAAGGAAACCAGGGAGACGGGACTTAAAACTAACATGACATAGAATTAGCTATTCAGATTACAGATTTTCATAAATAGTTTCAGAATTCACTGCCTGTAGCAGCAAGTTCTATGATTAGGCAAATATTAGGTATTAAAATTGTAGGTAGAAGTACCTGACCTCTATGTACTGTTTCCACCTTGTAGAAAACATGCATAATATTAGTAAAACTGGTACCTTTGCTACTTGAAAAGGATTGTTACAACACTATCAAATTTACTCAAGGAGATATTATAGGGAAGTTTCTAGGTGAAGTGCCTGACTCCTAGTAGAAACTGGGAATTCTTCGTTCACTATCCCTTGAAGATAGCAGAAAATTTGATAACAGCTTACTTGTTTCCACTGATGAGTAGATTGAATGCATGGGTCAAATTTAGGCTCTTGACTATTCATGGGGGAGAAGTTACTCCAATTGTTACTTCATTTCCTTCTACTTCTTCATCCTTCTTTCAGTCTTCAGGGGAGGAAATCTTAACGTGTAATTGCAAAGTTATACCTTAATTCTATCTCATCATTACTTTTCAACTTTGACCTTTAATTTCACTTGTACATATGGTTTCTATTTCTTTCTAATACAAATATTTTAAGCCATGTATGTATATCCTTTTATACTATATTTATTTCTATATGACACAATTTCATTAAAAGAGAAGTGAAACATTGATTCCTTTACTTAAACAATCGCTTTGACATGTAAGATTAGACACGTATGAGATTGAAAACTAAAGCATTCACACAGTCAAATAAGGGGCTTCCTGGTGGCTCAGATGGTAAATCTGCTGGCTATGCAGGCGACCCGTGTTTGATCCCTGGGTTGGGAAGATCTCTTGGAGAAGGAAATGGCAATCCATTCCAGAATCCAGAGGAGCCTGGAGGGCTAGAGGCTATGGGTCACAAAGAGTCACTTTCAATGAAATAACTGTAATGATTTTTTTCTTGAAATATATATTCATACTCTAAAGAACAGTATTTTGAAAGGAAATAAGAAACATTTAAAATTATACGTGGTATCAACATGCATGTAATTTTCTTTTATATGATTTATTTTTCAAAAAGAATGAAAAAAGAAAAAAAACTTATCTTCATTTCTCCTCACACAGTTATTTTTAGCCAGGTGTCACAAAAGCATTGCTATCAGAGTGCTGAGTGTGTAGAAAGTAGAAAATGCTTCTTTCAGGTACAAGTAATATACAGTGAATCTTCCTGATAAACATGATTGCCTAGTCAAAAATTGCATTTTGCCAGAAAGTAACTGTATTTAATATGGCTACTCAAGTGTAAACATTTACAGACTGCATCAAGGAAAATTATAAGTATCTGACATCACTTGGGATGCAGTTGATTATGTTCTGGGCAGCATTTTTACAGAATTTATATTGCATCAAAAATGCTGACAAAATCACCATTTTATATTATTAAAAAATATCATAAGACTGTTCCATGACAAAGTATGATTGATGAATACATTTATTTAGTATATGTTTGCTAGTCAAAGAGTTCCTTTTGAAATTACATAGCTATATCCTGTTTTCAGTTATTCTTAATAATGTTAAGCCAAAGTCATTTTTGACTTTGATGAAGGAAAAAGTGATTTTAAGAACTATTTTCAGTCAAATTATTTTAGCTAGATATATAAAACTCTATTTCTATAAGTCTCAGATGGTCAAACTTTTTTTCCCTCCTGTTTCATTCCAAGACACTAGAAAGGGTGCTGTTATTTTCGTCTGTCTATCTTGAAAGCTTAGGTGAAAAGTTCTTGTCTATCTTGAAAGCTTAGGTGAAAAGTTCTTCAGTTTTCCCTTGATATCTATTTATCCTGAATTTTGTAATGATAAATTCTAAGACAATGAATAACTCTCTTCAATAGTGGTCCCTTGATAGATGTTGAAGTCTTTATTCTTGGCTCTAGTGTTTCAGAATGGCTCCAGGTGTGTCTGAGTGCTCATCATCCCTACCCCTGTGGGCCACTTTGCACATACCAGATACTGTACTGAAGTAGAAGCATTTCTACTGAAGTGACTCAATAAACTCAAGAAGCACTCTATCCATTTTCTTTCTCTTTCCTTTCTTTAGTCTGAAAATCAAAGAATTTTTTCACTGCTTCTTCACAATTTTTTTGAGTATCATGAATTCTTAAACAGTAAAAGAAATTGTGCTGAGCACTTAGAAATCCGTGGTCCATTATGGTTTTTTGTCAGGAGAAAAATGTTAAGAAGGTCGGTTCCTATTAAGATATTCCGTGATAGTCAAAGTTTCCATTGCAATGACATTACCTGGATTACTGGGTGGGAGGTGGGGTGAGGGGTGGAGGGAATTTATGATTGATCTATGATTTCTGATGTCCGAGAGGACAAACAATTTTAGCTCAGATGGTATCACTCTCATCACACACAGGATAATTTTAGCTGATTAATAAATTCTATATTGTTTACAATGTCTTTTTTGTTCCTATTTTCTTTAAAATTCCTCCTTCCCAAACTCACCATTTTTACACAAATACACCACATTTCTATGATTTTTTTTCTAAAAGGGGATCCTTAAATATATACCTAAAGTAGATACATTCCAAGTGATTCATATGCAAGTTATTTTTGTCCTTGCCCATTACACTTTATAGGTAGGAAATATTTTTGATGTGAAATAATAAAAATAGCCTGTTAATATGAAATATCTTGGTCATGCTTCCCACGTATAACAATTATTACATGGTTAAATCACAAAATACTTAAAAACCTGTGTGTGGTTAACAGTGTTTGTGTGCTCAGCCACTCAGTTTTGTCCAACTCTTTGTGACCCCACTGTAACCCACTAGGCTCCTCTGTCCATGAAATTTTCCAGGTAAGAATACTGGAGGGAGTTGCCATTTTCTTCTCCAGGGGACCTTCCCAACCCAGGGATTGAACTTGCATCTTCTGTGGCTGCTGAATTGCAGGGAGATTCTTTACCACTGAGGCACCAGTAGGGCTGTCTAAAAGTGGGCAAAAATTCAGGAAATTAGATGCTGGAAACAAGGGACCTAATTGTTCATAACTTTTTTGGCTGAGGGTAAACCCTAAACTCCTAGGTATAGTGCAGCAAAGTAAGTAAGTAGCCTTAATTATTTGAGGTGTCAGAATACAGAACTCAAAGATGATAGAGTGGATTATAAAAACAAAAACTAGATTAGCAAAAGTCCAGATGAAAGAGTCATAGAGGAATTGAGATCTTTGTAAATTTTCCCTAGATCATTGCTTGATCACTCAATTATGCGTATGGCAAGGAGAATGCAGGGTTCCTATAAAACCAGCAACTATAATCTGACAGAATTGAGTAAAAATTTCTGCTGCATTCCACTCCATAGAAAACAGTTCAGAATCTGTTGCAAAGTTAACTTAATTGCCTCCTAGAACAAAAATCAAACCGCTTCAAATCAATATAACTAAACTCGGAGTGTCTATGAAACTGTTAGTCACTCATTCATGTCCGACTCTTTGCAACCCCATGGACTCTAACCTGCCAGGCTCCTCTGTCCATGGAATTTTACAGGCAAGGGTACTGGAGTGGGTAGCCAGTCCCTTCTCCAGGAGATCCTCCCAACCTAGAGATAAAACCCAAGTATCCTGCTTTGGCAGGCAGATTCGTTACCATCTGAGCCACCAGGGAAGCCCTCCTTGGGGTGTCTACAATATGCTATTCAAAATGTCAATTTTAAGGCAAAAAATTATCAGACATAATAAGGAATAGAAAAACATAACACATACTCACGAAATAAGTCATGAGTTGTTCAAAAGAAATGGATCCCAGATGCCCTAGATGTTGGAAGAAGCAGTAAAGAGCATTCAGTTCAGTTCAGTTCAGTTGCTCAGTCGTGTCCGACTCTTTGTGACCCCATTGGCTGCAGCACACCAGGCTTCCCGCTCCATCACCAACTCCTAGATTTTGCTCAAACTCATGTCCATTGAGTTGGTAATGCCATCCAACCATTGTCTGCTGTCCCCTTCTTGTCCTGCCTTCAATCTTCCCAGCATCAGGGTCTTTTCCAATGAGTCAGCTCTTTGCATCAGGTGGCCAAAGTACGGAGCTTCAGCATCAGTCCTTTCAATGAATATTCAGGACTGGTTTTCTTTAGGATTGACTGTTTTGAACTCCTTGCTGTCCAAGGGACTCTCAAGAGTCTTCAACACCACAGTTCAAAAGCATCAATTCTTCGGTGAACTGAGAAGAGGAAAGCTATACCCATCTGAATTCAGAATTCCAAAGAATAGCAAGGAGAGATAAGAAAGCCTTCCTAAGTGATCAATGCAAAGAAGTAAAGGAAAACAATAGAATGGGAAAGACTAGAGATCTCTTCAAGAAAATTGGAGATACCTGCAAAGAATTTTAAAGGAGCTATTTTAAATATATTCAAGAACCTGAAGGAACAAATTTTAGGGTCTAACATCCATGTAATTTTTAACCTCAAAGATGAAAAGACAATAAAACAGAAAAAGGTACTTGAAAAAATTATAGTAGAAAACACTAATTACATGTGAGATTGAGTGACTATATTCTATCAGACTATGCAGCCTTCAGTACTGTTACCAGAAATAAAGAGGGAAATATAAATGTTAGTAGGGCCAACCAACCACTAAGATAAAACAATTATAAGTGTGTATGGATCTAACAGATTTTCAGAATACACAAAGCAGAAAGCTAACAAAATCAAAGGAATAATAAACAAAAACACAATTATAGATGGAAATTTTAACACAACTCTATTAGCAATTAATAAAACTCTAGATGAAAAATATCAATAGGATTCAGAAAATTTGAACAGAACAATAAACAACCTTGACATAAGTGTACATAAAAATTTACCAAGATTAAAACTGGATAAATATCAAAAGAATAAAATGTTTTAAGAATGTATCTTCTGACAACATTGGAATTAAATCAGAATCAAGTTTTACAACATTCATCTATAATTTCTTTCTTAGAAATCAAGAAAAAAAGGTAAACACTAAGAAAGTAGTAAATTAAAGAGAAGAAATCAATCTTATAAGAAGAACAATGCACAAAATTACCTAAACCAAAAGCTAATGCTTAAAATAATTAACAAGTTTGAAAAACATTCACTATAATGGATAAAGAAAAAAGAGATAAGTTACTGATATCAGAAATGAAAGAAATTATAACAATTAGCACCTATTTGTGACCCCATGGACTATACAGTCCATGGAATCCTCCAGGCCAGAATACTGGAGGGGGTAGCCTTTCCCTTATCCAGGGGTCTTCCCAATTCAGGGATCAAACCCAGGTATCCCGCATTGCAGGTGGATTCTTTACCAGCTGACCCACAAGGGAAGCTGATAGATATCAGAGTAGTAGTAAAAATTATAAACTTTATACTGATAAACTCTACACATTTAAATGAATTGAAAAAATCTGAAAAAAAAAATCAGATCTACCAAAATTGATACAAAACTCACTTGGTTATTAAATATTTGCGACAAAGAAACCTCCAGTCTTCTTTCATATAGATATTACATATAATATTTAAAAAGAAATCATGTCAAACTTATACATACTCTTAATAATGCTGCTGCTGCAGCTGCTAAGTCGCTTCAGTTGTGTCTGACTCTGTGCGACCCCATAGACGGCAGCCCACCAGGCTCTGCCGTCCATGGGATTCTCCAGGCAAGAACACTGGAGTGTGTTGCCATTTCCTTCTCCAGTGCATGAAAGGGAAAAGTGAAAGTGAAGTCGCTCAGTCGTGTCTGACTCTTAGCGACCCCATGGACTGCAGCCCACCAGGCCCCTCCGTCCATGGGATTGTCCAGGCAAGAGTACTGGAGTGGGTGCCATTGCCTTCTCCGACTTTTAATAATAGAGGGGAAGAAATAGAATAATAGAAGGGGAGAAATATTTCCCAAGCGATTTCCTAAGGTAACATATTTTTCGTTCTAAAATTTATTAGAAATATCAAAAGATAAGAATATTACTGACCATAATTCCTCATAAGCCTGAATACAAAAATACTTAAGAAAATATTAGAAAGTTGAGCCCACCATTATAAAAAAATAGGAAGAATGTTGAATAAAAATATATATTTTGGAAAGTTGGTGTTTTAAGATTATTTAAACAAAATTGGCTACTTTTTAAAGATGCAGAAAAATTGCAAAGCAAAGTGACAACTTAATATTAACATATGCAACACATTGACTGCTAATGATTATGGATCGTAGATTGCAGTCTCTATGTAATTAGCATTCAGGATTACTTAAAACAGTGTTACTTCCTCAGAAAACTAAACTGAAAATTTTCAGATATATAGACAGTGCTTTGAAAAGTGCAAAGGAAATGAATACTAGGAAAAATTAGACTAGAGTCAAACATAAATTGGTAAGTCTATGAAAATGGTGCTTGAATGTCAAGTACCCATCCCTGAAGCTCTCCCTCTAATTTGTGATGTTATTAGTAAAGTTCCCAGACACCTGAATACTGAGATTAAAATGCAGAGCCTGAGCTAAGGTATAAAGTCTTTGATGTAGTAAAAGTAAAAGCCAAAGTCACAATTTTAAATTAGCTTTAAGAGGGTAAATTATGTGCTTTGTAAAGAAAAAGCAAGAAAGACAAGCTAAACATTTCCCGACATTGGTTGACCTTTGTGATCCTATAGTGGACAACTCTTTTTTAATGAATGTTAAACTGAGTTGTTTCAAAACCAATAACTCGTTCATTTCAGTTTACTCCTTTTAAGTCAGTGGAATCTATCGCAGTTTGCATTGAGATATATAAGTATTTTGGGACTTCCCAGGTGACTCACTGCCAAGCAGGAGACTCGAGTTCAGTCCCTGGGTCTGGAAGATCCTCTGGAGAAGAAGTGGAAACCCACTCCAGTATTCTTGCCTGGAGAATTCCATGGACAGAGGAGACTGGCGAGCTAGAGTTCATGGGGTTGCAAAGAGTCACACATGACTTAATGACTAAACAACAACAATATGAGTATTTTTAAGTTGAGGGGCTTAGGCAGAGTCAGCCAGTAGTTTGTTTCAATACTCCAGTTCCTCTTGATTTCCATCCCAAACATATTCAGTAGATGTTACTAGTGGCTCCCCATATTTCCTTTTAGTAATATAACTCTGGTCAGAAACACTCCGTGGAATGTTTGATCTTAAAGTTCAAATTTTTGTTTTGTTTTGTTATTTTTTGGCCATGCTGTGTCTTTGTTACTGTGTGGGCTTTTCCCTAGTTGTATTGAGTGGGAGCTGCTTTCTAGATGTGGTGCACAGGCTTCTGATTGCAGTGGCTTCTCTTGTGGAGCACAGGCTCTAGGACACACTGGTCTCAGTAGCTGTGGCTCCCAGGTGCGACTGTACAGACTTAATAGTTGTGGCTCATGGGATTATTTGCTCTGCAGCATATGGGTGGGATCTTCCCAGATCAGGGATTAATCTGATAATTCCTGAAAATGTTTGCATGATGTTTTCCTACATGCTGCAGTCATAATTTTTTCCCCAGAATTTAAAGTCTGTGGGTCTTCTTTCTACCTGGTGTGTAGGGGGATCTTATCAAACTCAGCTCAAATCCAATCTCTTTCATAATGAAACTCTCAGCATCACAGATCTCCAAATGAAATATATATCCTCTCTGCTTGGTGTTGAAATTTAAAGACATATTTAAATCTTTAAATTAATGATACTTTTCTCAATCTAAAGCTTAGATTTAAGAATCAATAGCCACTAGAGTTATTAAAATGTATATGAAAATGTCAGCATTACTACTAATAAGAGTATGGGTCTCTAGGTCTATTGGTCAAGTAGACTCAATTATGGAATAAAAACACTGAATCACCCAGATTCATCGGTGTCATAATACACCTCTTATTGTTTAGTTAATAATGCTAAATGGTTTCTTTAGTTTTCCAAGGATAGTTCCTCATTGTTGAATATCTTTTATGTTATAAAGCAACAATAAATAGTCATCATGATCTTAATAATTAATATTTAAATATTTCATTATTTTGGAACACAGCCTTAAGTAAAAAAAAAAAAAAAAGGGAAAGTGATATAATTCAATTTCAGAATATAACCAGTGTTCTATCCTTCTCTTTCCATGAGAGTCATCCCTTCAATACTTCTGACAGAGGATGTTAGACTTCTGTTTCAAGTCTTCCACTCTGTCTTTCTTGTCTATGAAGAGGAGTTGAATGAGGTAAAAACAATCTGGAAAAACAAATCACCTTATTATAACTCTATATTCTTATTAATTGAATCATTGGGAGTCAATCTCCTGTGTCTTTAAAAGCAAAATTATAAACAAGGTAGACCTAATATCTGTCTTAGCAGAAATGAAAGACCAATATAAAACAGACATGTAGAGAACAAGATGGTGGAGGAGTAGGTGGATGTGGAGTGCATCTCTCTCCACAGATACATCAGGAATACACCTTCGGACACAGAAGTGCATGCGAACACCAGCTGAGAGCAGACAGGAGTACCTGACCAATGGAAAAGAATATATAGACCCACGCAAAACTCAGTAGGATGAAGGAACTAGGGGGGAAAACAGGAGTGTTAGCAGGACTGGGCTTGCCCTCGGCAGGTTGGGGAACTGAAGCAGGGGTCCCATCCCCATAGAGGGGCAATTGTCTGAATCAGAGGAGAAACATTTTAAGGCTGAGAGTGAAACAGCTGATCTGTGGCAGCCTAAATGCAATGAGAATCAGACAGACCTTGCCGCAGCCATACATACCTTGGACAGAGATGCTGGTCTCCTGGAAGGGACAGCAGCTAGGAGCTGGAGTTAAGGGATTGTGGAGCAATCCCAGGGCAAGGGCTGCAGTTGACCGCGGAGAGGTGGATTGAGGCGATGTGAGGGAGGAGATGATGGTGGGAAATGCCACTGGAGGAAAGCCAGGCAGCCACGGAAGCAAGGCGATACTGCTGAGTCAGGCATAGGGGCTGGAGCCATTACCATAGCCTCTCTCTCCCCACACGGCAACGATAGAAAGGCTGGCCTGTCAAGGCCTGATGCACTGAACTACAGAATAGGACCCCATCCAGGGTGCCCTTTTAAGTGCCTGATGCACCGATCTACAGAGTAGGACCCCAGCCAGCGGGAGCCTTCTATGTGCCTGACACGCAGAACAACAGAGAAGGACCCCAGGCAAGGGAGCCTCTAAGTCCCTGAACAGGCAGAGCTACAGAGAAAGACTGGCCAAAAAGACCTTCTGTTTGCCAGCTACAAGAGACTCGAAAAAGATTCTGATAGGGCCATAACTCCAGTGGCAGAGGTAGTCTGTGTCCCTGTACATTTGGCGCCGCCAGGGTCCCCACAAGCCAAGCAGCAGCACCACTTTCACGCTCAACTCTCACTGGGGCAGAGCTGCCACAGGCAAAAAAAAAAATGTCTTGCATTTATGCATGCAGAGTTGCTTTGGTCCTGTCCGACTCTTTACAACCCTGTAGACTGTGGCCTGCCAAGCTTCTCTGTCAGAAGAAGGGGTTCTCCAGGCAAGAATCGTGGAGTGTATTGGCCAGTACTGGTTGCCATACCCTTCTAGAGCAGTATATTTCCTGCTGCCCTAGCCACAAACCCCCCATGAATACCTGGTGCTGCCAGAAACCCTGCGACCCAAGCAGCTGCACCACCTCCACATCTGGCCCTCACTGGGGCAAACCCAAGCCCTCCAGGGCAGCCTCAGGAGCAAACCACAGTGGACGACCCACATGCAGAGGTGGAAATAAAACCACATTTGAAACCCAGGGGCAATGTGGCTAAGGAAGAAGACGGAAACCTTCCCACCAGCTGTACAAGCTGCAGATTAAATCCACACAATCAACTAAGCAGATTCTGTGTCTATGGAGTATATAAAAGGTCATTGAGAGCGCCCACAAAAGAAAACTCACTAGCTCTGATAGCTGTGGACATTGGAGGCAAGAACACATAGTTGTAGGACCATATTAGAATCTGAGCAGCCCCCACAGCACGTCCAGAGATCAGCACAGTTTTGGAGGGCATCCTAGGTAGGTAAGGTGGACTGTGATTCCCAGCACGTGAAAGGACTCTGACAACAATGACTCAAGAAAAACTTTTTATTATTACTATTTTTTGACTTGCTCTATAGATACCTTCGGATTTTTTCTTTCTTTTTTTTTTTTAATTCCTTCTCCCTGCCTCTGTTGCAGTTGTTGATTTTATAGACACTAAGAAATCCAATTAAGCTTTTGACCTTTTTTTTTCTTTTCCTCAGTCACATTTTTTATTGTTGTCATAAACCTCTGCCTCTACGTTGGGCTTTTGCAGTTCTGTGGAGTTTTCCTCTTTTCTCTTTTTTAATTTTAATTTTTAAACCTATTATTATTTTTCCCCTTGCAGTTACTCTTTAACATATATATATATCTTCTTTATCTACCTCTATTTAACTTTGTATATCTATTCTTTCTTTCTCTCCTTTCCTCTCAACATATTTGTTTTATTTTCATTGCATTATTTTCCATTGGCACCTTGCTTTAGTTTTGTTTTCCAGTTTGTGCTTTAATTAATTTTGTTCTGTAATTTTTGGTTTCCTTTGTTTGGCGAGTCAATCTATTGTACTTTATTTTTGTTGGACTGTTTTGATTTTGCTTATAAGTGTATATGATATGTGTATATTGAGTCACATTTTCTATTGTTGTTATAAACCTCTGCCTCTACATTGGGCTTTTGCAGTTCTGTGGAGTTTTCCTTTTTTTCCCCTTTTTTCTTTCATATTCAATTTTTTTCTCTTTTCTTTTTTTTATAATTTTAATTTTTTCAACGTATTATATTTTTTCTACATTTATTCCTTTGTCATTCCTGTTCTTTCCCCCTTGCAGTTAATCTTTAATGTATATAAATCTTCTTCATCTACCTCTATTTCACTTTGCATATCTATTCTTTCTTTCTTTCCTTTCCTCTCAACATATTTGTGAGTTTTGTTTTCATCGCTTTATTGCCCACTTGGCACCTTGTTTTAGTTTTTTTTTTCCAGTTTGTGCTTAAGTTAGTTTTGTTCTTAACTGGTAAATATAATTTTTCATTTCCTTTGTTTGCTGAATCAGTCTACTGTACTTTACTTTTGTTGGACTGTTTTCACTTTGCTCATAGGTGTATGTGTATATGTGTATATTCCATTATTTTAATTGTTATTTGCCTGATTTTGTAACTGCCATTTGTCTGGGGCTCATCCTTGGTTTCTTGTTTTTGGATATTTGTTTTAATCTCACTTAATACCATAGCAAACCACTAGTGGAATCTTCCTTCCTGACCAGAAATCAAGCCCTGAGCCTTTGGAGTTGGATAACTCACTCCGAGACCCTAGACTACCAGAGAACTAACCCCAGGGAGTATCAGTAGTGAGAAATCATACAAAGAAGACCACTTGAATACAAGACCCGGCATCACCCAACCACCAGTAGCACCCTGTGCAGGACGCCTCATTTAAACAACAAACAAAACAAAAATACAAACCCGGTCATCAGTGGACAGGATCACCGCCTCACTCAGTCTTTCCCATCAGAGGAAAACAAACGAACAAATAAAAACTCAGCACAAATCTCACCATCTGTGAAGCTCACACAAACCACTGGACCAAGCTTAGGAGGGCAGAAACCAAAAGGAAAAAAGAATTCAACCTTCTTCAGAGAAACAGTTCAACTTTCCTTGAAGCCTGGGAACAGGAAACCTCAAACACAATAACGTAAAAAAAAAAAAGAAAAATGAAAAGGCAGAGAAACACTGCACAAGTGAAGGAACAAGCTAGAAACAGAGAAGTCCAAATAATTGAAGAGGAAATAGAAAAATTACCTGAAAAAGAATTCAGAATAATGATAGTAAAGTTGATCGAAAACCTTGAGAACAAAATGGAGAAAATGCAAGAAGCAATTAACAAAGACCTAAAAGAATTAAAAAATAAACATATAGAGACAAACAACACAATTACTGACATTAAAAATACTCTAGAAGGAATCAATAGCAGAATATCTGAAGCAGAAGAATGAATCAGTGAGCTAGAAGATAAAATGGTGGAAATAACTTCTGAAGAGCAGAATAAAGTAAGAATGAAAGAATGAATGAAAGAATGAAAAGAGCTGAGGACAGTCTCGGAGACCTCTGGGACTATATCTAACACCTCAACATTCAAATTATAGGGGTCCCAGAAGAAAAAGAGAAAAAGAAAGGGTATGAGAAAATTTTTGAAGAGATTATAGTTGAAAATTTTCCCAACATGGAAAAGGAAATAGTCAATCAAGTCCAATAGGCACAAAAAGTCCCATACAGAATAAACCCAAGGAGAAACACACCAAGACACACTAATCAAACTAACAAACACTGAACACAAAGAAAGAATATTAAAAGCAGCAAGGGAGAAGCAACAAGTAACATACAAGGGAAACCCCATAGCTCAACAGCTGATCTTTCAGCAGAAACTCTGCAGGCCAGAAGGGAATGGCAGGATATATTTAAAGTACTGAAATGGAAAAATCTACAACAAGATTACTGTCCCTGGCAAGGATCTCATTCAAAATTGATGGAGAAATAAAAAGTCTTCAGACAAGCAAAAGTTAAGAGAATTCAGTACCACCAAATCAGCTGTACAACAAATGTTAAATGTACTTATATAGTCAAGAAATACAACAGAAGAAAAAAGATCTACAAAATCAAACCCCAAATGTGTAGCCAACGGGAATTTGCTGTATGACTCAGGAAACTGTAACAGGGGCTCTGTTTGAAGGGTGGGCTGGGGAGGGAGATGGGAGAGAGGTTCAAAGGGGATGGGACATATGTATACCTATGGCTGATTTACGTTGAGGTTTGACAGAAAACTGCAAAATTCTATAGAGCAATTATCCTTCAATTAAAAAAATGTAAACAGGCAGCTGTGGTATTACAAACATAAGTGATAAATTAAGTGAGCTATAGGGTGTAATGTGGTTATATACAAGAAGGTTACTTTATCAGTCCTTAAGAGGATGTATTTCTTTTTCATGTAAGTTTTATTCTCACCGTTAATTTACTGGCATCACTTGGAATCAGCAGTTTCCTGAATTAAGTTTACTTATTTTCTTTGTATGTGTTCTTCCAACTACTGGAATATTCTTTTCTTAGTGGATCACTTGTACAGTTCTTAGTTAGACTTTAAAGATTCATTTAAAACCATATCCCCTAGCAAATATGCTATGAACCACTTTGCCACTAACGTCATATAAAACAGGTGTTGTTTAGTTGATGAGTCATGTCCAACTCTTTTGCAGCCCCATGGACTGTAGCCCACCAGTCTGTCATGAGATTTCCCAGGCAAGAATACTGGAATGGATTGCCATTTCCTTTTCCAAACCCAACATTTCTTCCTGACCCAGGGATCAAACCTATGTCTCTTGCATCAGTAGGCAGATTCTTTACCGCTGAGCCAAACTGTGAAGCCCCCATATAAAACAGACCCTATGCTAAATTGGCTGCTGCTCCTTTGGGACACCACTTATCTTGTACATCTTTCTGTTTCTTAATATATAGTACTTGATGTTAAATGCTGTGTAGCTTACAGATTAAAAACACAGACTTAACCTTTTAATGAATGAAAGCTAGAGTGTGATTGGGTTTGAATCCCAACTCTGTCATTAACTACCTTGACTTCAGGCAAGTTTTATTTTAAAAAAGCTTGCTGAACACTCATTAACCTGAAATTATAATAAAAGTATATGTTTCCAGACTTTCCTGGTGATCCAGTGATTAAGATTCCACACTTCCAATGCAGGGGGTACCAGTCTGATCCCTTGTAGGAGAATTAAGATCCTTCATGCCAGTTAGTGTGGCCCAAAATAAATAAATAATTTAAAAATAATAAAAGGGTATGTTTCCACAAAACACTAGATTTTTTAGTGATTTTAAGCTCTCAAGGATCTTAGATTCCAAAACTTGTAATATAATTCTTCTCATATATTTTGCTTCCTACCTGCTGTTGTCACCAGAGTTAAGCCTGCCTGAACAAAATATTGTGCTTCAAAATAGAAAATCTTGTCTCTCAAAATGGACAGACAATTGTTTTATGTTAAACTCAGTACAAGGGGAAAGAATAGGGATGAATGCACCACCAGATGAAATTCCTTGATCCTTTATATGTCACATGCAGGAGACCCTGGTTCGATTCCTGAGTTGGAAGGATTCACTGGAGAAGGGATAGGCTACCCACTCCAGTATTCTTGGGCTTCCCTTGTGGCTCAGCTGATAAAGAATCCACCTGTGATGCAGGACACCTGGGTTCGATCCCTGGGTTGGGAAGATCCCCTGAAAAAGGGAAAGGCTACCCACTCCAGTATTCTGGCCTGGAGAATTCCATGGACTGTATAGTTCATGGGGTCACAAAGAGTTGGACTCCAGTGAGTGACTTTCACTTCACTTGTATGTCACATGGTGCTCTTTCTCTTGCCCATGGTACTTGCCATGGCACTGAAAGCTGTGGCATTCCCAGAAAGATGAACTCTAACCAAGTCCTGAAGGTCCCAAGGCCCTAACCCCATCAACCAAGTCAGAATCTGTTGGATCAATATCCAAAGTCATCACAGACATGATTCTCACCAAGGTGCCTGATACATTGAGCAGATTCAGGCTGAAAATACTAGAAAACCTGGACTTAAATGACATAAACATTAAGATAATTTATTACAAAATGTATAGATAAAGCAATTTTCACTTTGGTCAATTCAGTGTCACCATTAGGGGTGCAAGCACTTTCCATTTTTTTCTGCTTACTCATTCTCAGTGTATTTGTTATTTTCCTTTCAGCTGAAAGATGGCTGCAAAAACTCCAGGCATCATATTTCTACACACCAATGTCTGGAGGCAGAGCAAAGATCATCTTTTCCTTAAGTCTTGTTTATGACCTAGTTAATCTTTCCATTACCAGAAATCTTCTAACTTCTTATTGGCTAGATGGCTGAAATTGGGGCCCAATGACCCACCTAAGGCAATCACTGCAAAAAGAAAATAATTACATATTTTATCATTAGAGAAATGCCAAATTGAAAATGTCAAACATTTATATGGCCATCATTATTTTGTGACTGAGACAAAATTTATTACTAAAAATAGTAATTTCATTTGCATGAAACTTTCAAGAACCATTTGTAATCAACCAATAAATTGTCTGTTTTGTCATTCACAGTTTCTGCTATGTTTATTATTATTATTTTACAATTTATTCCTCTGGAGTTTTAAATTTTTCATAATTGCTAAGGGCATTTATAATTTCTTGGGCATTTATAGTTTCTTAAGAATTTAACTTCTCCATATTTAGGTATATTTCCAGAAACTGTGCTGCCTTTACAAATAACTGAGGCCAGAGGAAAGGAAAAAGAAAAGGAAATGTCCCTCTAATATCTATCATTGACAATATGGCTAATAAATTATTTATCAGATTTAAAGAAAAGCGTGGCGGATAGATAGAGGGTCATAGTCCAGTTTAATATCATAATAAGTTTCACTTTGGTTGAATCAATTAAAATTATTTGTGTCACTGTAATGTGGTCACTCAGAGGACAGATGAGTTAAATATGTTATAGGTATTAACTTCTGTTGGACAGTGGAAGGAAATGACAGTTTAAAAAGCATCTAGGTTATATACCAGGTCTTGTTTTAATTAACACTGAAGAGTATGACTTTCATTATTCACATTTGTATACTATCTAGAGGAACTTCTTACTGATAGAAAATTTGTTATGTTTTGGAATGCTTCATGTCTACAGCCAGCTTTGAAGTAAATGCCCTTGAATGTGGCTGTTAAACTTAGAGAAAATAGCTGATAGTTGTAGAGAAGCTCACCAATTTCAGCCACAGATCCATGCCTTCATTATTGATGAATATAGCTTTACAGTAGGTTAGTAAAGGAGCTTTATGTATCATTATTTTAATAGCATCACTTTTCTAAAGAGGTTACATTTAGCAATGTGAAGTGTTAGTGATCATGGGTCTCCTCTTTACTAAGGATGGAAAAGTTATCTTCTTTCATCTGAGACTCGGAAAGCACTTAAAAGACATCATCTCATTATCTCTATAACATCCTCTGACAGAATTGGCTTGTAGTATAATTCCCATTTTATTGGTAGATAAAGTCATGCACATTATGGTTTTATAATTTAGCTAGGCAGCTGGCCTGCCCTGGCAAAAGAGCTTTCAGCTTTACTTCATCCTAGAAATTTGTCTCATTTATGTCTTCACATTTCTAGTGCAGACATGACCTTAATGTTCCCAGAAATCAAGTTTTATACTTAAAATTTTTTCTGGATATTAGAAATCTCACACGTCTATTATTACCTCAAAGGAGTTGTTACATGCTCCAATATGATAGAAAAATGTGGAATGAAAAGAAGCCTTTTTCAGCTTTAAAAGTAAAGTTAGAATATATACTTTATGATGAAAGCTTTTATGCATTTAATGAAAGCTCTGGACTTCACTAATGTAATAGAAAATACTGAAAGGATTTTTAACAGATGTTTAATTTTGACAGATAAATTATGATTGAGTTCTAAAAACTTGGAACTTTGGTCTATTATTAGAAAAAAATGTATTAATGTTTTCATTTCAGGACTGTAATATTATAATAGATTCCTTTTCCCTTTCAGAGAGCCATCCAATTAAAGATTTACTCTCAAAGATAATATATAACATTTTGACTTAGATTCAGAATATATATATACAATCTTTTAAATTTTTATTTTAAATTTGGAACCTTTAAATGTATTTCCCCATTCTCATATTATAAAGGTAGAAACTGATCTTGTCTTTTTTGGAAATAAACCAAAATCAGACTTTGATACAAATCCAAATTTACATAAAAATAAATAGAACCATGCCAGTGTATAAATTTGACCCAGTCTGTGCTTGGGTTTTAGGATAAGTCATATACCTGTAGTGAAAGAATTGCTTTTGAGTCAGAAAAATACTGATGATTATTACTTCTGTGTTTAAAAGATATCCTATTGTATAATGACACACAGTATCAACAGAATCAAATATAATATTCCTTTAAATATTCAAGTAATAAATATCAGTTACCAAATACATGAATTAAAGAAGATACATCATGCTGTATGTGGTTTCTATGTCTTAAACTAAATCACCTTGAAAGAAATGTTTGTTTAATGCCCTGAGGGTCAAAACTGCTGGGATCTCTGTCCAGACAAGGGCAAGCAGGGGATTCCAAAGATGACTCTAGCTCCACAGTGTAAAGCTGGGAGCACTCTGACAGAAGTGTGTCAGTTCTGACCTTAACGCCCGCTGAATGCCTTGTTCCTGTGAGAGAAAACCTCTCTTCTGCTGAACTGTTCAAAATTCATTTCCAATGTACATGTGCTCTGCTCCACTCTGTCTGCAAATAGATGCAGACAAAGTTGATTGACAGCCTTCTAGTTACCATACCATGAAGGCTGAAACCAGAAAGCCTACACCTCTAATTCACTGACAGCTGAAAGCTACAGAACCTCATTTGTTAGGTCCATTCTTGTATCTCTTCTCATTGTCCCAAGAGGAAAGCAAATAATGGTGGATTACATAAGACTAATGGGCTCTATATAGGATAAGGGTGTAAATATGGAAATCACAGTCATAAATTCTCTGCTCTTCTGAGAAGAAAAGAAATCACAGTTATTCAAGTAATTCTCACGAAGAAGACTGATTAAATAATTTAATTTACCAAGAAATTTCTTTTCCAAAGAGGAAAATACATAGGGCACACCTTCCTAACAATTAGTAAAATGTAAAAATTTTCCTATAATAAGATATTAAAATTCTAACATAAACTACCAACTAACTCATCAAATATTCAACCCTAACAGTTTTCTCTTTTTCATATCTAAAATTCAGGCTGCGCAAACTAGATTCCTGACTTCCCTCTCTTTCTTGCATCTAGTATAATTCTATGGAAGAGTTCTGGTTAATGAATTATACTCTGAAGTTTGCTCCTCCTTTCCTTCTCTCTTCCTTCCATCTTCTCCTAACTTAAACAGGAATGTGACAATAAAATGCAGTAGCCATCTTACAGTTATGAGGCAGTCCCCCCCCAAATGAGAGGTATTAATTTGAACATTTTTGATCCTCTATATTCTTTTCTCCCAATTTCTTATTACATAGGAAAAATAAACGTATTTAAGCCCATATGGTATATTGAACAATTGCCCTCTGCCTAAAGATTCTTTCATTGTAATCCTCAGGAGCTGTGACTATAATACCTTTCATGGCAAAATTAACTTTGAAGATGCAATTTAGTTAAGCATTTTGAGATGGGACTTTAGATTACTGGGGTGAGCCTAATGTAATCAAAGGTTTTTTTTTGTTTTTGTTTTTTTTTAATGAGAAAAGGATGCAGGAGAGAGAGGGTCAGAGTCAGATAGAGATTTAAAAATGCCACATTGCAGACTTTGAAGATGGAGGAAGGGTCCATGAGCCAAGGAATAGGCACATCCTCTAGGAACTAGAAAAGGCAAGAAAACAGCCTCTCCTAGAAGGAAACAGGCTTGTTGACGCACTTGAGACTTCTGAAGTCTAGAACTGTAAGTTATGAAATTTGTGTTTTATTAAGCCACTATGCACCGGTAATTTGTTAACAACAGTTATCAGAAACTAATCTAGGCCTAATTTCTATTATTTGCAATATAACTCAATTGAAACAGTTGCATAATGTTCTTAGATCTCAAAGAAACATTCCAGGAAAAGCTTCCAGGGAAAACTGTACAGTGAATTAAATTTACTCCGGTGGTAAATGGCTCTTCTTTTGTTCAAGGATTCATGCTTTAACATTTACTTAATATGAAGATTAAAAAAAAAAAAAACAGCTTTCTAAGAATGATCTAACTTACTCGACAATTTCAGTTTTTTGTTTGTTTCGCTCAAGAATGGTATGATCACAGTGGACCCACTTTACTGAGAATGATTGCTCCTTTGGTAACATCCTTCAGAGGTTAACCATTTACTTAAAGTGGATGTTATATGTAAATGCTCATTTATAATGTCTTAAGCACAATGGTGTATGTGCCTGTATGAACAACACACACACAATTCTGAGTTAGCAGAGAGCCTAGCAGGTGTGTCAGCTTCTTCAGAGGCTCCCACAGTCCTGCCTCCTGGCATACATTCCCTTGTGTGTGGGCATAATTTGTGATTTGCTTCTGACTAACAGAATGTAGCAAAAGTGATGAGATGTATATGATTTCTTTATATAAGATTGCAACTTTGGTCTTATTAGGGTGTCTCTCTTTCCTTGCTGGCTTTAATGAGACTCATGTGGTGAAGAATTGAGGATGCCTCTAGGAGCTGAGTGTGACCTCTGACTGAGAGCTGGCAAGAAACAGTTTCCTCGGGGATCAAAGTATAAAAAGTACTGCAGTGAAGCGCCTTCAGCCTCTGGGAATTGTGGGTTTTTTTACATTTTTGTTAGTTGAACAGCAGTACTCTTATTTCAAGATCCAACCTAGTTAAAAAAAAGAAAAGAATCTAAGCCTTTTATACAGCCCTGAATCAAGTCCAGCCTGGATCCATCCATCGAGTTGTGTGTAAGTCCATCCATCAATCCACCGATCTGTTCATACAAAGGGAAGATGACTTTAGGGTGAATTGTCTTCCAGGTTCCATAGCAGGAATTCTTGATGGTACAGAATGAACAAGAGAGACTGGCCTCATTAATTGCATATTATCTGCCTTACTCCAAATTTCCAGGACCAAACTAGACCTATTTTGAGGGCATAAAGATAAATTCTGGACCTGCATTATGTCACTCAGAAGCCATTTACTCTGTGGCGAAAATTAACTCTAATACATTCATAGAGTCTGATTCACTCACTTAGAAAGCTGTTTTAAGAGCATAACATAGCACTTAAAATTATGAGAATTAATAGTTTCTGTTTGACTTACAAGCATAGACTACCACGGTTACTACTTGGTCAAATTGTTGGGAGATCTAAAATTAAATGAGGAAATATGTAAAACATCTAGAACTACTTCTAAAAAGAATTAAGTGGATATCATTACGGAAGAAGTTTCTTTCTCATTTCCCTAGTCTCCATGAGGCCTGGTTGTCCCTTAGGCATGCCTGGTCCTTTCTGGCTCCTTTCTTCCCATGGACATGAGGGAGCTATCCATTTGTCAAGTGTTAGAAAAGCAAGTGTGTATTCTTCTTGATCTAGGCCCCACTCTCTCATGACTCTTGGGGATCTGGCTGTTCCCTGGAAGTGCCTTTCCTGTTCCAATGTTTGATGCCAAGACTTTACAGGGAAACTGTTCCTTTGGAGGAAGATCAGCTATTTTCTAGCTATGTAGCCATTTTCTACCATCGAGTCAGTGATGCCATCCAACCATCTCATCCTCTGTCATCCCCTTCTCCTCCTGCCCCCGATCCTACCCAGCATTAGGGTCTTTTCCAATGAGTCAACTCTTCGCATGAGGTGGCCAAAGTATTGGAGTTTCAGCTTCAACATCAGTCCTTCCAATGAACACCCAGATTGATCTCTTTTAGGATGGATTGATTGGATCTCCTTGCAATCCAAGGAACTCTCAAGAGTCTTCTCCAACACCACAGTTCAAAAGCATCAATTCTTTGGCGCTCAGCCTTCTTCACCGTCCAACTCTCACATCCATACATGACCACTGGAAAAACCATAGCCTTGACTAGACGGACTTTTGTTGGCAAAGTAATGTCTCTGCTTTTAAATATGCTATCTAGGTTAGCCATAACCTTCCTTCCAAGGAGTAAGCGTCTTTTAATTTCATGGCTGCAATCACCATCTGCAGTGATTCTGGAGCCCAAAAAAATAAAGTCTGACACTGTTTCCACTGTTTCCCCATCTATTTCCCATGAAGTGATGGGACCAGATGCCATGATCTTAGTTTTCCGAACGTTGAGCTTTAAGCCAACTTTTTCACTCTCCTCTTTCACCTTCATCAAGAGGCTCTTTAGTTCTTCTTCACTTTCTGCCATAAGGGTGGTGTCATCCGCATATCTGAGGTTATTGATATTTCTCCCGGCAATCTTGATTCCAGCTTGTGTTTCTTCCAGCCCAGCGTTTCTCATGATGTACTCTGCATATAAGTTAAATAAGCAGGGTGACGATATACAGCCTTGACGTACTCCTTTTCCTATTTGGAACCAGTCTGTTGTTCCATGTCCAGTTTCTAACTGTTGCTTCCTGACCTGCATACAGGTTTTTCAAGAGACAGGTCAGGTGGTCTGGTATTCCCATCTCTTTCAGAATTTTCCACAGTTTATTGTGATCCACACGGCCCTATATTTCCTATATTAGTTTCCCTATATTTCCTATATTAATTTCCCTATATTAGTTTATAGTTAATATAAGAAACTAGATTATCTACATATAATTAATAACTCTTCTCAGTAAATTAGAAATTGAAAAAACTTACTAATTTTTGTCCAAACCTATTTATTACATACTAATATTTCAACTATTAAATTACATAATTTTGATTATATAATTTTAAAATGTTTCTTAAATACTGTCATACACCATGACTGATTTTGTAAGTAGCATTCTTTTGAAAAGCCAATTGATGATAGGTTATCAAATGTCTTCAAATATTTATATACTTAACCAAATATCTTCTGTACTCTATTCTAAAGAAATTGAATAATATTTCATCACATATATATTTGTTAAAACAATTTGAAATTGTGAAAAGCTGAAAGAAACTTTAATAGTTAATGATACTGAAAGGCTTAATAATCTTTGCTGTAGCCATAGCTTTTAGTGCATAAGTTATTACAGTTAATGGCTATAAATTCTAGGTAATGGCAAGGATAAACAAATATGTGATAAGCTTAAGTCAAAAGCAAACTTTATAAAATATGTGGACAGTATAATAGCAGTAATGTTAAAGCAAAATAAATACCAACAATAATAGCAACAACTTAAAAAGAAGAATTAAACTCGGAAGGAAACTCCAATACAGCATAAGGATTACTTCAAGACAGTGATTTTCAGGCTGTTTCCCAAAGCTGTCTCACTTTTGTGGTATTTTCTTTTTTCTAAATAGCTACTTTGTTTTGTAATTACTTTTTAAAAAAGTTATTACTTTGTTATTAGGGAAACATTTTCCTATTTTACTTGTTTGTCTAAAAACTCATTAAAGACTGAATTTGCTGGTCAAAAGTTTGCTTAGAATTAGAACATAAATCCAGCTTATTGCTATGATAAACTTTCTGTCCCTGGTTAGTGGGTATTAAAAATCTCCCTAGTACATTTAGAATATTTAATGCAATGTCTCTGCTTTAATTTTGGAATAAACTACAACAGGGTTTCCTTATGCAATCCTGTGTATCAGCAAGATGAGGATATGAATTTGGGTAGATTGTTCAGGTGGTGTCAGGCAACACCCCACCTGCACTGCCCACCTCCAGCACCAATACTCATCTTGTATCTAGCTGCACCTTCTTTTTTGCCCAGCATTTGGACTCTAACTGTGGTTGGGATTCATATATGTACAGGGGAGTCTGGTGAGCCCATCATGGAGGGGCACAAGATGCCTGGGAGAAGGAACCCAGCCCAGTTCACTGGAGTGAGCACAGGACCTGAAATGGAACTCAGTTGTGGACAGCTTGGTGTCCTGAGGAAGAAATAACAGCTCATTAGACAAAAGAATTTTAAGATCTGGGTCCTTAAGCAACTTTTTGGTGGATTTCCCTAAAATGTTCACAGATGGAAAAGTGGGAACCTTTCCTAAAGCAGGGAGAAATGGGAACTTGATCCATGTCCTGCTGTACAGCCCAAGAAACTGGTAGACACGGCAGCAGGGCCTCAGGGAAGGTAGGCTGATGGACATCCCAGGTAGATGGTGTGAAGTAACGAAGGTGGGGCCAGCACACTCCCCCATCCCTCATGCAAGTGGGTGTGGCTTATGAAGTTCCTAGATGACCAGAGTGGTCAGTGGTAGAGCAGAGTTGCCTGCAACTGGGAGAACTTGTGCACAAGCCCGAGGACTGTACCCCAAGAGCTTGATTAAAAAGTTCCCAGAGTGACTTGAAAACTCTGGAAACTCCAAACAATAAATAGATAAATAAACAAGAGATGGAAAACAACCTCAAAAATGAAAATGGCATGTTGATTTCTGCAGTTAGGATATCATCCATCTAGCACCTATGAATCTGACTTTTAATATGATTTAATTAGGCTGGTTTGTCTTGAGGACATTCAAGTAACACTTTTTTTTTCTCTTTCATCTCTCATAATGCAAGTGAAGATGTATGTGTTACATCTGTATGATGTTTTTGCAAAATTATAGTTAAGTAATGCTCAATACACATGCAATTACAATACATTAAAATAGTCTATTTCATATGCTAATACAAACCGACCCAATATACTTGTTACAAATTGCAAATATGTTTTCAAATAATATTTTAAGAAAGATTTGAGAATGTGATAGTGTCCCTTGAAATAATTCACCATTCTCTCGGTTGTCAGAAAATAAAATAAATTTGGAATTACAGAGCACATGTGAGCACTGAATCAGAGCTGGAAGATACCTTAGAGACAATGCACTTCAAGGCTCTCATCTTATATGCAATAGATAGGCAAAAACCAGTGTAGAAAATTAATTGACTTGCCCAAATCACAAAGCTAGTTAATAACATGCCTGAAGTCACATAGTTAGACAGTGGTGGCAGCGGTCTTGAATCCACGTCTTCACTACAAAGTACTGCTAGCTCCTGTTTTGTTTCTACTCTCTGATAATTCAGAGAGTTTTTCACTAAAAATGAAAAGTGGAAATTGACCTGAGACTGTGAAGAAAAAAATAGGCCAGTTAATACTTCACTGGATCAGTTATGTGAATGTAGTCTTAATCAATGAAAGGAGTGTATCACTGTGGTAGTCAAACTTCTCTTTGAAGTATTTCTGTACAAATCAGGCCAGTAGGCAATTAGTGAATTTCATGTATTTCACTTAAATTTCCCTTTGTTGTATTTTGAAAAAGTAGTTCCTACTAAGAAAAGGCAGAGGAACCAGAGATCAAATTGTCAATATCCGCTGGATCATCGAAAAAGCAAGAGTTCCAGAAAAACATCTATTTCTGCTTTATTGACTATGCCAAAGCCTTTGACTGTGTGGATCACAATAAACTGTGTAAAATTCTGAAAGAGATGGGAATACCAGACCATCTGACCTGTCTCTTGAGAAACCTGTATGCAGGTCAGGAAGCAACAGTTAGAACTGGACATGGAACAACAGACTGGTTCCAAATAGGAAAAGGAGTACGTCAAGGCTGTATATCGTCACCCTGCTTATTTAACTTATATGCAGAGTACATCATGAGAAACGCTGGGCTGGAAGAAACACAAGCTGGAATCAAGATTGCCGGGAGAAATATCAATAACCTCAGATATGCGGATGACACCACCCTTATGGCAGAAAGTGAAGAAGAACTAAAGAGCCTCTTGATGAAAGTGAAAGAGGAGAGTGAAAAAGTTGGCTTAAAGCTCAACGTTCGGAAAACTAAGATCATGGCATCTGGTCCCATCACTTCATGGGAAATAGATGGGGAAACAGTGGAAACAGTGTCAGACTTTATTTTTTTGGGCTCCAGAATCACTGCAGATGGTGATTGCAGCTATGAAATTAAAAGACGCTTACTCCTTGGAAGGAAGGTTATGGCTAACCTAGATAGCATATTTAAAAGCAGAGACATTACTTTGCCAACAAAAGTCCGTCTAGTCAAGGCTATGGTTTTTCCAGTGGTCATGTATGGATGTGAGAGTTGGATGGTGAAGAAGGCTGAGCGCCGAAGAATTGATGCTTTTGAACTGTAGTGTTGGAGAATACTCTTGAGAGTCCCTTGGACTGCAAGGAGATCCAATCAATCCATCCTAAAAGAGATCAATCTGGGTGTTCATTGGAAGGTCTGATGTTGAAGCTGAAACTCCAATACTTTGGCCACCTCATGCGAAGGGTTGACTCATTGGAAAAGACCCTAATGCTGGGTAGGATTGGGGGTGGGAGAAGAAGGGGACGACAGAGGATGAGATGGCTGGATGGCATCACCGACTCAATGGACATGGGTTTGGGTAGACTCCGGGAGTTGGTGATGGACAGAGAGGCCTGGCGTGCTGCAATTCATGGGGTCGCAAAGAGTCGGACACAACTGAGCGACTGAACTGAACTGAACTAAGAAATTACTTATCATTTGTAGTCTTAGATTTTGATGGTAGGAAACTTGCCCATACCTTTGATGTGTCACAAGCTAGGTTTCCCCAAAATGTGCTTCAACAGCATAATAATTATTTTTTAGGTAAAGTTACTTAAGAAACAGCCAATGCAAGAGGGACACCCTGACCTTCCTATCTCCCTGAAAGTAGGAAATACATCTCTCATGTGAAAAATGTACTCTTTGAATAGGGAGGACACCCTATCACCAAAGATAGGGAATTTAGGCCTAGATGACTATGTAAAAAAAAACCTGGAGGATACCTTAGAAATAACACACTTCAAGGCTCTCATCTTATGCCCAATAGATATGCAAAAGCCAATGAGGAGAATTAACTAACTTGCCAAATCACATAGCTAGTTAATTACATGTCTGAAGTCCCATGATTTTATCTCTTTGCAGGCTTACCTACGTGCTTTAAGAATAGGATCCTGCCATAGCTTCTATCACAGTTTCAGGTTGAAAATAAAATAAGTTTCATATCTTCCACTTGAATGTACAGAGTCTCTCTACATCCTCTTTCTCCCTACTCTCTGCCTAGGAGGCAGAGCTATACAGCTCTGCCATCATCAGCAGAGCTCTCATACCTCAGCCTTCAGCTGTACTTGGCCAAAGGGAAGTATCAGATAATTTTAAAGGACTGGTATTTGGAGGAACTATATCTTATGGCAGAGAAGTCCTGAGAGAGACCATCAATTGGCTCCTTGCTTCTGGAAGCATCTAGTATCAGTAGGCATTCTGAATAGGCCATGGTTATATATCCTGATCCTTAGAAACTCGAGCCTGAGCTCTGTGCTGTTTCTCTGTTCACCAGGGGACAGAAGCTTGCTTTCAACTAAAAGGCCTGAATCGGGTGATAATGTTTATGTAGAATTTGAGGGCTATGGTCAGCAGGTAGTTCTGCTTCTGAAACCCAGGATCCCAAAAGGAAATCAAGTATTAATTACTCTAAAGTTGAACAGAGGAAAAACACCAATTTTATGTCTAAAAAAAAGGCCTCTAGGCAAATTGGGATAGTGTCTTCCTAAATTCAAGTGCAATTTAATTGCTTTATTTTACAGGAATAGCTGGAAGCATCTTGTTTTAACTGAGAAATATATTAAATAATAACACATATAGACCTATGTTTACAATACTGTAGCCACTAGCCACATGCAGCTAATTAAATTAATTAAGAGTAAATTAATGACCAACCTAGACAGCGTATTAAAAAGCAGAGATATTACTTTGCCGACAAAGGTCCATCTAGTCAAAGCTATGGTTTTTCCACTAGCCATGTATGGGTGTGAGAGTTGGACTATAAAGAAAGCTGAGTGCCGAAGAATTGATGATTTTTAACTGTGGTATTGGAGAAGACTTGAGATTCCCTCGGACTGCAAGGAGATCAAACCAGTCAATCCTAAAGGAAATCATTCCTGATATTCATTAGAAGGACTGATGATGAAGCTGAAACTCCAGTACTTTGGCCACCTGATGCGAAGAACTGACTCATTGGAGAAGATCCTGATGCTAGAGAAGTTTGAAGGCAGAAGGAGAAGGAAACGACAGAGGATGAGATGGTTGGATGGCATCACCGACTCAATGGAAATGAGTTTGAGCAAGCTCCAGGAGTTGGTGATGGACAGGGAAGCTTGGTGTGCTACAGTCTATGTAGTCAGAAAGAGTAGGACACGACTGAGCTTCGGAACTGAACTGAAATACAATTCAAAATATAGCTTCTTGGTTGCACTAATCACTTGGCTACTGGTGGCTAAATTGGATAGCATAGATTATAGAATCTTTCCATCATTGCAGAAAGCTCTGTTACAGCACTATATAGTTACCACTATGGAGACAGAATTATTCAAGACATATTTAGGGTCAATAAACAAGTTTTAGGTTGATTCTCTAAATATTCTGGAATTTGTTCAAGTTAGTAAAGCAAATAAAGAAATAAAAGTGACATTTACTGCATACCAATAAAGTGCCCAGCTCTGTGCTATGTTCTTCTCATGGATTAGCTTATTTAATCCTGCAAAAAATCCATATTACTTGCCTATTATTAGTATCCCATCTACTTATATTTTTACAGTTAATAATCGCTGCAGGCAAAACTAGAATCCAGCTAATCTGACTCTAATACCTAGGTCTTAACGTCATGCTAAACCACCTACCTAATAATTAAAGGAATACTGAACTTTTTGAACTTTTTTTTCTGTGGATGAGAAAACCAGGTAATCATTATCAGGTAAAATAAGATATTATTCAATACCTTGCAAGTATACGATATTTTTCAAAAAATTTTTCAAGTGCCTTTATCATATGAACTAAATACCATTGTCAGTGAAAATATTAATCAATAGTCAGTCTAAGAAAGAAATGGAAAATTTTATTTGAGCCAACCTTAGGATTATAACCCAGGAAATGGTCTCTCAGAGAGCTTTGAAAACTGCTTCAAAGAGGTAAGAGGGTAGGAGAGTATATATGTGATTTTGTTGAAGCTGCTGCTGCTGCTGCTGCTGCTAAGTCACTTCAGTCGTGTCCGACTCTGTACGACCCCATAGACGGCAGCCCACCAGGCTCCGCCGTCCCTGGGATTCTCCAGGCAAGAACACTGGAGTGGGTTGCCATTTCCTTCTCCAATACATGAGAGTGAAAGGTGAGAGTGAAGTCGCTCAGTCGTGTCCGACTCTTAGCGACCCCATGGACTGCAGCCTACTAGGCTCCTCTGTCCATGGGATTTTCCAGGCAAGAGTCCTGGAGTGGGGTGCCATTGCCTTCTCCGTTTGTTGAAGAGGTGCATGCAATCAACACGTCTCAGTAGAAGGCAGCTGCTAGCTATGAGGAGCAAGCATCTTAGTTAATGGTGTATTGCTTTTCTAAGCATGGGGAGATGCAAGAAACTGGCTTCACAGAATTTTCTCCCGAAAATATTTAACTATCTGAGGACGTGTTCTGTCAATTTTCCCAGAGCACAAAGTGCCTCATCCTTATCTTCACTCTGGTTCCTCTTGGGGTATATTGCATGTCACTGCAGTGACTAATGACTTGATTTTTGTAGAACTGAATGGTAGACAACATTCTCTATTTTTGCAATCCTTTGTCTTTGAGTCTTAATTTCCACCAAGGTCTGGGAGGTATTCTGTGACCAATTTATCCCTTGGCACTGGAAATGCTTATTCCCAGGAGAGGTGAGGATTTTGTTGATAAGCCGCTCAATGTGCTGTTACTGGACCAGGCCCTGTTAACAGTAACCAAAAGCTTCTGGACCGCCTATCTTATGAGTCTGTTATGATCCAGGAAATGGCTCCCTCTTGTTGCTTTTTTCATCCCATATTTAGAGTTATACTGTTACAATGATTTATCTTATAGAAATGTATTTTTGATCAGTTGTTTCAAATTGCCTAATTATCATTAATTTTATCTGAGGCTCAGTCACACATTTGGTATTTCAAGAAACAATAAAATAGGCAGAATACAAGTAATATAGCTGGTAACATTAATAAGGTCATAAGTAGGTATTTAAGCTAAGAACTTCTATTAGATGTGGCCCAGTATCTCCCAGGCCCTCTGATCAGTCAGTTCTGCAGCAGTCACTGTCTTTAAGAGAAATTATATATTGGCATTGTTCATAAAGTTCACCAATGATGCCAACACATATAAGGCAAATGGTACTTCATCATGACCCCTTACAGGATTGAGAAAGGAATGTTATCTTCTAGAGAGTTACATGGCTGTTGTCAGAAGAAGAAAAATTGATCTTTATGGTTGAGCAGGTATTTCTGCCTTTGGGGAGGTCTGATTAACATATAAGGCAGATACATGATGCATACTAGACAAGCAGGAGGAAGACAAGAGCAAAGTTTTATGTTTAAATATTTATTGTCTTGCCTTAAAGTATGTATTTTTATTTCATTACCATATGCTTCTTTTATGTTAAAAATATGCAGTATATTAATTCTATTTATTTAAAAAAGCTTCGTTGTTATTGTTGTTTTTCCATCGCTAGGTTATCTCTGACTCTTTGCAACCCCCTGGACTGCAGCACGCCAGGCTCTTCTGTCCTCCACTATCTTCCGGAGTTTGCTCAAATTCATGTCCATTGAGTCAGTGATGCTATCTAACCATCTCATCCTCTGCTGCCCTCTTCTCATTTTGCCTTCAGTTTTTCCCAGCATCGGGATCTTTTCCAGTGAGTTGGCTCTTCATGTCAGGTGGCCAAAGTATGGGAGCTTCAGCTTTAGCATCAGTCCTTACAATGAGTATTCAGGGTTGATTTCCTTTAGGATTGACTGGTCTGATCTCCTTGCTGTCCAAGGAACCCTCAAGAATCTTCTCCAGCACCACAATTCAAAAGCATCAATTCTTCAGTACTCCACTTTCTTTATGGTCCAGTTCTCACATCCAGCTTGGCTATTGTTAAAAATATACTGTTAATTTTAGACAGAATTTGGGAAATATGTTACTGATACCACATTCCTTCACAATCATCAGTAGGATGTTTATATTGTTTTCTTTCCTTCGTTTTAATAAATTAGCCACTGTTAAAACCATCCCATTATTAAAAAGTAAGAAAATAAACTGAAGTAACCATTGATGATTAAGTTCCCATATTTACTGAGTCAGTCAAGACCTTAATTAGCATAAGGTTAAAGTACATAAGGAAAAAATTCTGCCAAGTATGTTTACATAGCTATGATTAAGAAATGAATATTTTGCTAATGGGTTGCATTGTTAGCACTATTATTAATTATATTCAAATATATGACTTGATCTTTAAAAAAATATTTTTTCATCTCATAAATTATGTCTTTGGAGCACTACAATACTCCCACTATTTACACAGTATAAAAACATAAAGGAAAAGTAAATTCAGTAATTTAATGTCTTATTATACCAGCAATGTATAGATTGCACAACTAAAATTCATTTTATTTGCATACTTAAAAAGATATCTTAAAAAAATAAAATAACTTTTGATTATAAAAGTGTCTTTTTGCAAATAGAAAACTCTATTTTTTTCTTATTGGCAGCAGTTTAGTTTTGCATGAGTTAGTATTTCCTGCTGTGCTAAACATTAATTCAGAAAGGATGATTGACAGCAACTTAAGTATTCAAAGGCCAAGTTGCATAGATCAGGCCAGATTAGCTTCCTTACTTCTCAATATTCAAATAGGATATTTTTCTGATACCCTCAAGAGGTTTCTGGAGATTGCAGCACATCATTGTGTCTTCTAATTGCACATCATGTTTCTCAATTTGTACAGAAAATGACAAGTGAGATTTTTCCACAATATGCCTCTTCTACCATTGGGGGAATTTTATGTATTTTTTTTTTAAAGCACAATAGTCGACTATCATTCACTGTTGTTTTGAAATTTGAAATATGTCCATGGCCATATTTTAAAATATTAGTTATTCATTTATTTGGGACATTAAAAGTAAGAAACATAACCACTGGACCACCAGGGAAGTCACAAGATTTTCATGTTTTAAATATCAGATATGGATAGGGGGTATTCTAAATTACAATGGTATTTCTTACACAACGTTGTAACGCACATCCATGAGAGGCACTATTAAGTAGTTTATGTGAATTATACTTATGTTAAGGAAATCTATATCTTTCAGTATTATTTTCAATATATTTTCTTCTTTAATTCTGATCTTCTTTCTGCTTATTAAATCTCAAATATGTAGTCTCCAGTAAGCTATTTGAAGGTTTAACCTAAAATTTAAAACTTGAAATAATGTAAATCATTTTACTAATGCAGACCTTAATGATTGTTTGTTTTATTCATGTTCAGGTAGGAATCTATTGTGTGATGGAGGTGGAATTTCAGTTATGTGGTGAAGAGGTGAATTAGAAGTAAGAAACAATGTTGAAAAATAAGCAATTATTTGTTGTGAAAAAGGAAAAGCTAAATATAATATTATATCTTACTTAGTACAAAAATATAATCAAGATGGATTAAATACATATATGTTATGCATATATATACACTCATATATGTGTATATGGGTGTATATGCATGTAGGTTTCTTCACTTGCGTCTGATTCTGCAACCCTATGTATAGTAGCCCACCAGTTTCCTCTGTCCCTGGGATTCTCTAGGCAAAAATACTGGAGTGGGTTGCCATACCCTCCTCCAAAGGATCTTCCTGACCCAAGGATTGCACTTGTGTCCCT
Organism: Okapia johnstoni; assembly: GCA_024291935.2. Taxonomy (NCBI): domain Eukaryota; kingdom Metazoa; phylum Chordata; class Mammalia; order Artiodactyla; family Giraffidae; genus Okapia; species Okapia johnstoni. The sequence continues at coordinate 45,692,213 of CM044310.1, read as the reverse complement.
TATGTCCTCCACATTGACAGGCAGGTTCTTTACCACTAGCACCACATGGGAAACCCATATGCATATGTACATACACACAAATACATATTCATATATACGAGAAAATTGGAAACATTTTATTAACTTTAAGTTTAAAGTAGCTTCTAAATCAAATAGTAACGTTAAAGGTAAAGAATGATGATTTGATCCTATAAAATTAAAACTATTTATGAAACCAAGCTGGATCCCACAGGGCCGTCCCAGATCAAAGCCTCTCTGTGTCTCCTTCTTTTTTGGCCTTCCTCAAGTTCAAAAGAGCAGACTTAAGCAGTTAATTAGAGTCATAGGATTCTTAGTTCCTCCTGAAAGGGTATAGATAATAATCTAACATATCTTTGAGTTGTCCTGAAGAAACTAAGACCCTGTCCAGTAGAGGATGGTGGCTGCATGCTGACAGCAAGCACAAAATGTCAGACTGGTTCCATCCAATCAGTGGATAATTAGGTTTCCTGAAACATCACCATGTTTCCTCATCACCAGCTAATCAGAAAAATGTTCATGAGCAGATCGCACATTCTGTGACTCACACCCTTGATGTTGACTTTAAAAGCCCTTGCCTGAAAGCCATCAGGGAGTTTGGGCTTTTGAGTACTAGCTGCCCATTCTCCTTGGTGTCCTGGAATAAATATTCTACTTTCTTTCCCCACAACTCAGAGTCAGTAGATTGGCTTTGTTGTCTATCAGGTGAGTGGGCTTGAGTTCAGTTTGTTTGGTAACATTTATAGTAACAAGACCATGAAACAGAACTCAATTGATAGCCTAAACCAAAAATATTCACAATGTATGTAACAACAACAAGTAAACTACAAACAGGTCTTACTTAAAAAAAAAAAAAGGACAAAAATCTGTAAATAGACATTTCGCAAAAAGTAAATGTTAATAGCCAATAAATGGTAGGAAAGTTGCTTAATATATAGCTCTAATTATGAAAGTTTAAAAATGTGTTTTTTTTCTAGTAAAGCAGATCATTTGACAGTTTTTTCTTTAGATTTTTATTTTTCAGAGCAGTTTTAGGTTCAAAGCAATATTGAACAGGAAGTACAAGAGATTTCCCTGTACTGTACTGTATCCCCTGCCAGCATACATGCACAAATTCTGTCATCAACATCCTCCCAAAAGCCGTATATTTGTTACAATTGGTGGACCTACAATGATACATCATAATTACCCAAAGTACATGACTTACCTTGGTACATACTTTAGTAGGTACCTGTGAGCTGGACTTAATATCATACAGAATATTTTTACTGGTGTATAAATCCTCTGTGATCAGCCTATTCATCTATTCCCTCACCCCCAGGCACTAGCAACCACAGATCTTTTTACTCTCTCCGTAATTTTGCCTTTTGCAGCATGTCATATACTTGGAATTTTACAATAAGTGACCTTTTCAGACTGGCTTCTTTCACTTTGTAATATGCATTTAAAATTCTCCATGTCTTTTCATTGCTTTATGGCCCATTTCTTTTTCTTTTTTTCTTTTTTTTTGCTGAATAATATCCCATTGTCTGGATGTACCAGTTTATTTATGTTTATTTATTCAATCATCCATTGAAGGACAACTTGATTGCTTCCAATTTTTTGGCAAATATGAGTGAAGATGCTATTAACATTTATGTGTTTTTGTGTAAAGATAAGTTTTCAAATCCTTTGGATAAATGCCAAGGAACATGATTTCTGTATGTTACAGCATTCTTCCTCCAACAAACTGTCCTCCAAAATTATTGTACCATTTTGCATTTTCATCAACAATGAATGAGAATTCCTGTTGCTCTACATCTTTATTAGCTGGTGTTGTAGTCTTTCGAATTTTGGGCATTCGAAGGACAAAGGTTGAAGCTGAAACTCCAATACTTTGGCCACCTGATGCGAAGAGCTGACTCATTTGAAAAGACTCTGATGCTGGGAAAGATGGAGGGCAGGAGAAGGGGACGACAGAGGATGAGATGGTTGGATGGCATCACCAACTCGATGGACATGAATTTGGGTAAACTCCGGGAGTTGGTGATGAACAGGGAGGCCTGGCGTGCTGTGGCCCATGGGGTTGCAAAGAGTCGGACACGACTGAGCGACTGAACTGAACTGAACTGAATAGGTGTGTAGCAGCATCTCATTTTTGTTTTAATTTGCATTTTCCTGATGACATAAGATGTGAAGCATCTAGCGTCTTTTCATATGGTGATTTGTCAGCTGTTTAGCTTCTTTGGTGAGGTATCTGCTGTGGTCTTTGGCTGATTTTTTTTCTTGGGTTATTTGTTTTCTAACTATTGAATTTTTAAAGTTTTGTTTTTTTCTTTTTTTGTATATTTTGGATAACTGTCCTTTATCAGGTGTGTCTTTTGCAAACATTTTCTTGCAGTCGGTGGCTTGTTTTCTCATTCCTTTAATATTGTTTTACACAGAGCACAAGTTTTGAATTTTAATGAGGTTAACCTTACCAGTTGTTTCCTTCATGGAACATACCTTTATAGTTGTATACAAAAAACCACTGTTATACCCAAGTCATCTAAGTTTTCTCTATGTTATCTTCCAGGAGTTTTATTGTTTTGTATTTCATACTTGAGTCTGTGGTACACTTGTTGTTGTTGTTGTTGTTTTATATTTATTTTTATTTATTTGGATATATCAGGTTTTGTTGTGGCGCTTGTGGGTCTTTGATCCTCATTGCAGCATGGGAGCTCTTACTTGTGGCATATGGGATCTAGTTCCCTGACCAGGGATCAAACCCGGGCTTCCTGCATTGGAAGCCAGAATCTTAGCCACTGGGCCACCACGGAAGGCCCTTATGATGCAATTTTAGTTAATTCTTGTGGAGATTACTAGGTTTGTGTCCAGATTCATTTTTTTCCTTGTGGATGTTCCAGAACCATTTGTCAAAAACGTATCTTTGTTTCATTGTTTTGCCTCTTTTCCTTTTGTCAAAAAATCAGTTGACCACATGTATGTGGGTGTATTTGTGGGCTCTCTATTATTTTGCCAAGACTGTCTTTTATTAGTGTAGGTTTGTAGTAAGTCTTTAAGTTGTGTAGCATCTACTTTTGTTCTTCTCCTTCAATGTGGTATTGGCTATTCTGAATCTTATGTCTCTCCATATCAACTTTAGAATAACTTTGCCAATATGCACAAAATAACTTGCTGGAATTTTGTCTGAGATTGCATTGAATCTATAGATCAAAGTATTGACAGGAAAGGATTGACATCTTGACATACTGAGTCTTCTTTGCCATAAACAGAAATATCTCTCCATTTAGTTATTTTTTTAAATTTTTTCCATTCCTCTGTATAAACCATGTATATATTTTGTTGGAAAATAGTTAAACTTCATTTTTGGGTGCTAATGTAAATGGCATTGTATTTAGTAACAGATTAAATTTATTCATTGCTAGAATACAGGAAAGTGCTGGACTTTGTGTGTTAAACTTATATCCTACAATTTTGCTATTGTTGCTTATTAGTTCCAGGAGTTTTTTGTGTGTGTGTGTGTGTGTGTGTGTGTGTGTGTGTTACTTTTTGTCATTCCAAGAGTTTTTCATCATTCTTTTACCATCTCCCCCAGTTTTTAACTCTCAAAACTGTCCACATTGAGCCTTTGATGATTGATCAATTACAGTTTAGATCTTCCTACCACGGCATTGGTTCCTATGGAGGTTTCTACTAATGAATTTCTGCTCTGGTGAACTGTGATTCCTGGTATTCACCTGTTTGTCTCTCCAACCCACGGATCTGAGAAGCATTGATTTTTCAGTCTGTTCAGCTTTTACTTGTTGTTAGGATGGAGTGGCATTTTCTAAGTTCCTTACATGCAGAATAAGAAACCAGAAGTTCAAAATGTTATTTTTTTTTTCAATCATAGAAAAAATATACCTGTTGTATACTACCATCTATGTGAAGAAAAATATGCAGGTGTACATGCATGTATGCACTAAGTCATTTCAGTCATGTCCAACTCTTTGTGACCCTATGGACTATAGCCCACCAGGCTCCTCTGTCCATGGGGTTCTCCAGGCAAGAATACTGGAGTGGACTGCCATTTCCTTCTCAGGGGATCTTCCCAACCCAGGCATCGAACCTGCATCTCTTATGTCTCCTACATTGGCAGGCAGTTTCTTTACCACTGGCGCCACCTGGGAAGCACACATGCATGTATATATGCACGTAAATACATAGGAAACCAGATTGAACAGAATCGAGCTTCCCTTGTGGCTCTGCTGGTAACGAATCTGCCTGCAATCGCTGGGTTGGGAAGGTCCCCTGGAGAAGGGCTACCCACTGCAGTATTCTTGTCTAGAGAATTCCATGGACTGTACAGTCCATGGGGTCACAAAGAGTCGGACATGACTGAGCGACTTTCACTTTTTCATACCATGTAGTCAAAATAATGATTATGCCTGGAAGGGTCAAAAACAAAGGGGTGGGAGTTGTGGCCATGCCAGGTAGACAGGATAGGGAGTAAAGATACTTTAACATTTACTTAATATATTTCTTTACTGTTTAGATATATAATAGTAATTTTATATTTGTGCATTTAAAATTTTTTTCAATTTGAATGCAGTTTGTAATTAAAATGTCTACTTCATGAGAGCCTTAATAGATTAACTTGAATTCGAGCTTAAAGAATGAGATATTAATTTTCTTTTACCTGTAGGTGAGAAAACAAATTCCAGGCAAATTTAGATACAGATACAGAAACAAAGATGGTATTGATACAAGAATAAAATTTCTACATAAGGTTTCTCACCTAAAATTCAATTCACTGATTCATGTATTCTATTGATTATCAGCAGGATATAATGTTTCTAACCTCAAGAAGACAGCTATTTTATGATTGGTAGATGGTTTTGTGCTTTCTTAAATTTTATGAAGCACAAATTGCAGCACATGGCACAAAACTTGATTTTATAAGACTCAAATATGTCTTCTATTATTTCATGAGCTGTCAACTTCTGTTGTATTATTTAAATACTTTTGCAGCAGTACACTCCACCCCCATTACATGTAAACATACAACAATGCATCTTATCTTGTGAACTAGGAAATTGAAGGTTACAATTCAGATCTTTGTAATTTTCTGAAACTCATATAACAATTACTATAAAACTAGAATTAACATTGTATGTTTGACTCTCAGTCCAGTACTTTTTCTAATACAAACATCGTAGTTCTAAAGTGCTACAGATATCCTCACTAGTTGGCACTAAACATTTAGTGCTTGTGAAGCACTGAATTAGTCTCACTAATAGAAGTAAGAATTCACTTAAAAAAAATCTACAGCTTTGCTACCTTTTAGCTATACTGTCTGTCCTTCTGGAAAACTGTGATACATCAAAATTAAAGAAGATAACACTTATTACAACATTTACTACATATCAGACACAGTTCTTAGTGCCTGGCATTTCTTAAGTAATTTAATTCTTACAACAAACCTGTAAGGTAGGCATCCTTCTTATCATTCCCCTTTATACATAAGGATGAAGCAATGGGATGCCAAATGGCTTGCCTAAGGTAACAGTGGAAGTAATGACCAAGCCAAGATGTAACCCTAAGCAGTGTGATTTGAGTGACCTTGTTCTTAACCCTTATTCGCTCTGCCTTTTGGATGGTAGAAATCTCTTTGAACTATGTGTTTAATAAAATTCTATTTTATGGCATCACAGTATGCTTAACAGTGCTAGTTGCATAGTAGGAACTCAATTTTTAAAACTCATTACTTTTTGTTTATTTTTTAATTTGTTTTCTTTTTTTTTAAAGCATGGTTGATGTATAAGTTACAGATGTACTATATAGTGATTCTCAATTTTTAAAGGTTATACTCCACTTGTCATTATTGTAGAATATTGGCTATATTCCATGTGTTGTACAGTATATCCTCATAGCTTATTTTATACATGATAGTGTGTGCCTCTTAATCCTTTACCCCTATATTCTCCCTCCCACTTCCTTCTCCTCACTGATAACCTGTCTTGTCATATTCTTTTGAACTTATTCTGGTCTGTAGTCTTATATTCTCTGCTAGACAGCAGACCCCATAAAGGTGTGATCACAAGTCTTATTTTTCTCTGAGTCTCCTACTGGGTTCAGAATTGTGCTTTACCTGAAGTAAGTGCTTTTTTAAGCATTTGTTAAGTAAAGAATGAGTAAATTAAGGACTAGAGATTAAATAAATTGCCAAATAATTGAATGAATAAATTAAGGAAAATTTTTTTTTGAGAAAATACTTGATTCAATATAAGAAGACAATATCTTAAGATATCACTAAAGATTTCCTTCGAGAAAATAATGTCATTTAGTTTTTTCATTCCTGCTAAGTGTGCATGTATAAGTGTGTATATGTCATAAAGGAACTTGGGATGCTGTATCAGTGCTCAGTGTGATTGTGGCTGCTTCACCATTATTATATTCAGGAGAGCTTAGTTAGACTAATTTCCCCCTGAATTTAAATGTAGATGCCTCCTTTAGGTATTATAAGTGAGGTTAATGAAACGTTAACTTTCAATTCTAGTTGGGACCATTTATATGCTAATTATTAAACAAAGACAGTCTGAAAAACAAATACACAACTGTACTCAAGACACTTTAAAAATAACACTCTCCTTATGGTCACTGCTATTTCTTAGCTAGTGTAGAATGACTTCTTTTATACAGTTATTCCCTATGTAATTTTTCTCAACTTAGTTTATATTAGAAAGCCTTTCCCTGACTTTATACTGTTCACTCCAGAATACCCCACATTTTGTATGACACACTAAAACAGAGGGAAATAAATACCTGCTGCATAATGTTCTAAGAATTGGTGCATAAATAACGTTAAATAAACAAACACTCTAGTTTGAGACTTTGTGATAATCATAATCGCATTGTGGTCATAATCCGTTTACTTTTTAGCAGGCAGTTTTATTTAACATCTGTAAGTACCTGTGTAAAGCAAAATGCCAAATACACTGCAAGTATCTCTTGAAAGATAATATGGTGTTGAATCATTGTTACTATTGGATTTTCCTTTTTTTCTCATTAATTTAGTTTCATACTGTCTGTGGTAAGAGAGCCACTGAAATGGAATCACTGAACACAGTGCAGTCATAGGCAGGAACAGAGCATCACTCTGGTTAAGAAAGACCTGTTTCATCTGGAGTTTTTGCTTAAAAGTTGTTTTTAACCTGCCCATATGAACAAGAAATTGTTGATGTCAAGACAGAGATTAACTCCTTTCTAAAACTTGCCTCTTCTCTTTAGTCAGAAAGCTTAGAAGTGAGTTTGTCACTTCTTGTCCATAGCAGTTGGAATAGATTTTTTTCCTTAAGATGCGAGGGCCATTGATAAGCTGGTAACACAAGCTTCCTCCTGTTTATTTATTCACTCAGCAATCCTTTATTAACCAGTGACCATGTGACTGCTTCTTAAGCAGAGTTCTACTTTAGCATGGCTAACAACCTTACCAACAGAGGGTAAGGGAGAGTTCCTGCAGGAAGTAACTCTTCTATTAAATTTTTCCTATCAAAATATATTTAAAGTATTTTATCTATTTTTGAATAGCTAATGCATGCATAGAATACAATTTAAAAGGTGTACATAAATGTCCCTTTCAAATGTAAATCTGCTTTCCACTCCTATCTTTCTCTTCCTTACGTACAAACACAGCTGCTAGTATGACGGGTATGCTGTATGTAGAAGAATTGATTGCAGAAGGGCATTCCTGAGGTGAGGGCAAGGGGAGCATGGATACATGTAAAAATACAGGGCCATGAAAAATGAAGATTTGAGGAATTACTGAAAAATATTTCAGAACATCTAGGGCAGAAAACTGGCTTATTAGGTAGTGGAAAGAAAAGCTGGTACAAGAGAACGCTACAGGCAAAGAACTGTAGTCTGCTTTTGAAGCCAAAGCACTTTCTCTTTTACAATATTTTAAATAGCCACCATCATACATACATTAATATAATGTCCACTGAATATAATAAGATTTAATTTACATTTATTGACTATCTAATAAGTACTAGGCATATATAGAACTCTGCCTTTTAGGCGTTCTTTATCTGTTGAGGTAAACAAACAAACAAACAAAAGACACTATTTGGGGATAAATAATTAAAACCAAAACCTCCTCCCTACCCAGGAAACCTCTCCTCAAAGATAGAAGAAAAGAAAACAGTTTTACTATTGAATAAACGTGAAAACAGAATGTGATGCCCATCACAGGAAATCCACTAAGAAATTGCAAAGACAGAAAGAAATCTCACTTTTTTATATAATCAGATAGATACAGTCATCACATAAATGTTCCCAAGATAAACAATACATAGTCCTCACCAAGAGGACTTAATGGCACGTCTTTCACATATAGTTCATCCTAAATTTACTTGGTAATTGGGATGGCCTTCTTTATTATCCAAAGGAAAAATAAGTTCTCACATCTTTATGACATGTGGTAGTTTGCAACTTAGAGCATATCTCCTAAATTCCCAGGGCTGCTGTCTTCCTTGATGATTACATTTTAAGGACTCAGTAGTTCCCAGGTCCTTGAGTTAGACTCTTGTGGGCCATAAATTTGGTAAGACGCTTGTTTAGCAGTTAAAACCATTTACATACATGTTAAAGGAACATAAGACTTTGAATGATAAGTTTTCTAAAATAAATGTTTCAAGAAAAAGGAGAAAATGGAAGTCTCTTCCCTTATTGTCAACATAGAGAATTGTTTCTTCTTTTTTTTTTTTCTTTTTCAGTTTGTATTTGCCATTGCAGCCCTCCCTTTAGTACTGCAATACAGTGACACCACAAATTTCTAACCCCATTGCTGTATTCACCTTTCTCTAGACAAGTTGTCACACTCTAAATAATGGGCAAGTCTGTAGTAAAATACAACATAAAGTAATTGTCAGATTCTGATCAAATAACAAATTTATTAAATTTCACAAAATCCATACAGTGTTTGTCTGAAGCAGTAATCTTTAACCATATCATACAAATAGTAAATGGTTAAATCAAATTTTTAATTATCAATACACAAAAGTTTCTTTTTTAGTCATATATTAATTTTACAAATATTTGTGATGTCTTTATACTTGCATTTTCAAATGAATTAGTAGCTCAAATGAATAACTGGTAGTTCCTTATGAAGTCTTACCCAATCTAAGCCTAAATAATAGCTTAGCACTGAAGCCTGATAATCTAAAATTTTAATTAAGAGTTTTGCTTGTAAGGCCCAGTATATTTCTCCTGAATTCGTCAATCACAGAAACACCATAACTTTTGTACAACAATTTAGGCCAATTAGTTATTGTTCTATCTTCCCATGATTTTTCCCAGATGTGAAATACACTTGTAGCCATTATCTAGGATCAAAGTCTTATTATGAGGCACTCATTGAAAGGTACAGATTGAAAGTCCAGTTTTTAATGTATATGGCTTTGCTTTTGAAGAAAAACACCCCATGGGTCACTTTTTTTTTTTTCTGCACTGGATCTAAATCGGTAGTAATACAGTTATAATAGGCAGCTCACATAAAATCTCTGTGACTAACGCATTCACCTTTGCTCTGTTGTCTTTTAGTTGCTAAGTCACATCCAACATTTTTGTGACCCAATAGCTTATAGCCAACCAGGCTTCTCTGTCCATGGGATTTCCCAGGCAAAAATACTGGAGTGGGTCGCCATTTCCTTCTCCAACCCAGGGATTATCCTGCATTGCAGATGGATTCTTTACTGTCTGAGAAACTAGGGAAGTGAATCTCTATATAAGTGCCAAACTTCTGTTTGTCTGTTATTAAGGTTTTCTTTTTTGTTACTTCATCCTTTAGGTATACCAGTGAACAAAACATTTTTGTGTCAAATTTAGAACTTGAGTACCTGGATGCATATTAGTTAACTTTACTTTCTTATTATCAAGAGTTACTAAGGAAGATGATCCAATTTTACTCTAACAATAGTCAGATAGTTTAACTTAAAAATCCAGACCCTGTTGATGCTATAAGTACAATTTGGAGCATTGGGAATGAGATTATGGGAACTATTTCTAGGAGTGCAGAAAGCAAAAGTAAATGTAATAAATGATATGTTTATTTTCTAGTAACATGTGGTTCTTAAAGAGATAATGAAACAACTCTGAATAGAATAGCAATACATCTATGAGAACACTAATAAGTTTGCTAGAATACCTACATTCAGCTACATTCAGTACCAATATTAGTACCTCTGGAAAACTTAAGTTTCTTTCGTGGGAACTATAGTCTAGTCATCTTAAGAAGGTAGCTCCCCATGGGAAGCATGACTCCATCTTGTTTTTTGTTTGTTTTTCACGTAAATAGCAACAATATGAACAATATGAAGGGGTCTCTCCAGTATGATGATAGCTTCTCTTGTCTTTCCTATATAACATTTCTATGTACACAAAATTTGGTCAGAAGCAATGGCCGATTTCTTCCAAGTCCTTCTAGATCATTATGACTTTATGTCTCAAGGTTTCTAAGGAAAGAAACCTTGTTAAGTATTGGACATAATTATGACAGAATTCAATAAAATCATATATACAATATGGTCTCAGGCCTAAATTTATAGGCTTAATACATGCATAAATTTAAGGAAAATGATTCTGTGTTTACTGGTAAGAATCACTCTAATTTTTGACAAGGCTAGTGGTAATGCTGAAGACCATCTTGACATAGCAGATTTCAGAATCTTAGCTAATAAGTTTTATACAGTTTGATTTATTCACTGTATTTTCTAGGGCACTAAAGACTTTAGAAATTTGTAAATATTTGCATAATTACTTGATAGAAATAAAATTACTTCCTCTGTCTGATTTAAATGTGCTAATAACCCACAAGTAGAAATTATGTTTATTATGAGTCTTTATCATCACCTGAAAATTGTTTTCTTTTGACAAAAGAAAGATTTTATTTATGATACACACCATAACTAGACAAAATCTCTTAACCTTTTACAATATTGGTTTTATGAAAACCAGGTGCCACCTGGTTTTTGATGAAGTCAGGAAGAACATCCTGTATTGGGAGTAGACTATAATGAACTGACTTCCCTAGTGGCTCAGATGGTAAAGCATCTGCCTGCAATGCAGGAGACCCAGGTTCAATCCCTGGGTTGGGAAGATCTCCTGGAGAAGGAAATGGCAACTCACTCCAGGATTCTTGCCTGGAGAATCTTACGGATAGAGGGGCCTGGTAGGCTACAGTCCATGGGGTCGCAAAGAGTCGGACACGACTGAGCAACTTCACTCACTTCACTATAAGGAATTATGTTGACAGAGGGCACATTTTAAAAGTATGTTTTTGATAATTTTATCTTTTGTATGCATTGTAAGAGTCTAGTGACTTCCCTAGTGGCTCAGATGGTAAAGCATCTGCCTGCAATGCGGGAGACCCAGGTTCAATCCCTGGGTTGGGAAGATCTCCTGGAGAAGGAAATGGCAACCCACTCCAGTATTCTTGCCTGGAGAATCCTACGGACGGAGGAGCCTGGTAGGCTACAGTCTATGGGGTCACAAAGAGTCGGACACGACTGAGCGACTTCACTCACTTCACTCAGTGCCTCTAAAATCCCTGTTTTATTCAGATGATTCTATTGATGGCACACAGCACAGATCAAGCAATTGGAAACTTTGGTACAGGGATTATTTTGTTAAGTAATTCCCATACTCCAGTCAAATTTTTTTAGCCAGTCCCTTTTATAATCCATCTACTTTTTTTTTAGCATGTATTTTTTAAATGAATAAGCATTTCTTATTGTATCAAAAGGGAGATTCTAAGTTTGGAATTTGCCATATTTTAACAGCAACTTTGGCAGCTCTGTCAACAAAATGAATGCTACCTGAGCAGGCAGTTGTTAAGTCTCTACCAAATCAGCTGTCACTTTTCTATGCGATATTTTTAGTACCTACAGGAGTAAAAAATCCTCCATTTAAAAAAAAAAATTGCTTTGTTGCATGACAGATGCTAAATATATATTTATCATTAGTACATATAGTCTATATATTCATTTAAAATCCAGAACCATGAAATGCATCTCTAATAACAGCTGTCAACTTGATCTGTTTGTGCAGACCTATTTCTGTAGACTGGATGGAGTATCTGTGGCGTTCCCTTCAGAGGCTGACCAGACGGGTTATTCTCTTCCATAAAGAACTCTAATGGAGCAGCCAACTCAGCTGCCTTTAATCTTTTTGCTTCTTCGGCTAGATCTACGTTGTGCCCAACTGAGTGGTTGCTGCTAAAATTTGAGTAATAGTGTCTCCTTGCCTTCCTATCACATTTTCCCTAAATGTGGGCTTTGATATCTAGTAAGAGAGCCAAGATAAACCTGAGTCAAGAGCAATTTTGACCTGCCCTTGGATCCATGCCAGTAATTTCTGAGAAAATCTCAACAAACTACTGATTAAATCGTTTGGGGAGTTCACCTCTCTTTTGGGTACACCACTGTAGCTTCTCTCAGCAGACCTTTAGCATAAGGCTTCAGTATCACCATTTTCAACCCCTTTTAGGTCTCTGCTGCCCTCAGACTTTTCATGGTTGTGGGGAGAGGCAGATAGTTGGCTTCCCTTGCCCACCATACCCTTTATTTACTCTGATGTGCTTACTCCATCTAACGAGCAAAGTCCATGCAGTACCAGTGAATGCCTCCAGCCATGGAGCTTTAAACCAATAACATGCTGTGCTGAATATTTCTAGAGTCACAGGGAAAATAAGCCTTACAAGAATAATATCAACTGCTGAGAAAGGCACACCAATTATCCAGGAGTTGTGGGTAGTTTCTCAATAGTTTCAGCTTTACTGGCACCAAATAGGAAGGGCTGATTCTCCTTCATATATATATTTATCCACTTAACATTTATCAGCTTTAACATTTATCTGCCTGACACCTTTTGTGTCTGCCTTTTTCAGATTGTCTATATGGAAGCACAGTCTTTTATGCAAGTTCTCAATTATTTTCAAGTCAGGTCTCTTGATCATGTCTGTTTTCCTAGCTACATAATGTGTGGAAAAGAAGGTACTCATAAAGGTGAATCTGACTTAAGACATGAAGTGGTCACAGGACTAGGACCACAAGACAGGCAAACCTACATCCTCAAACAGGACAGATATAATGTGTTAATGGTTAAAGAAGTTGTACCTTTGTTCTTTTGTGAAGTAAATTTATTAACTAAAGAAACTATCCATCACATCCCCTCTCAGTCATCGCATCCCAACCCCTGAGTCAGTTTGAGTCGGGGGAGATGAAGGGACACAAGAGAAACAGAGGAGGCAGCAAAAGAAAAGAATGCAGGAGAATTCTGTGAAAGAAAAGGTGCCCAGGGAAGGCCATCTCCAAATATGCTTCAATGGCATATTAATTATTTTAAAAGTTACTTGAGTGTCTACTGAAGGAAAATGCACAACCTAGAAGTTACAAGTTTTACTCAGAGATCTTACTGAGGACTATAGGTGGGGACACAGCCTCTCAGATAGCTTTGAAGAATGCTTAGAAGAGTTAAGGGAGAGGCCAGGATACATAGGAGTTTTTGCTGGGCCAGGGCAGGGGAAGGGGTAAACATGTAGTTGAATATCAAATGATTAGGGCTAATCACAAAAACAGGCCTGTTGAGTTAATGGTTTTAGAGTATTGTTTAGTCTCTGAGTTGTGTCCTACTCTTGGCAGCCCTATGGACTGCAGCATGCCAGGCTTACCTGTCCTTCACTATCTCCTGCATTTTGCCCAAGTTCATGTCCATTGATTCAGTGATGCCATCCAACATCTGATCCTCTGTTGCCCTCTTGCCCTTAATCTTTCCCAGCATCAGGGTCTACCAGGTGGGAATATGCAAGAATCTGGGCTTACTGAAATTATTCCTTAGAGTTGTGTCTTATCTAACTAAGACAATTATAGGAAGCACAGAATGTTTTCTGTTTTCCTCCATTCTGAATTCCCCTCAGGATACACTGTCTGGGGGCAGCTGCAGTGGCTTATATCTTATGGTGGGTATTCAGTTCAGTTCAGTTCAGTTGCTCAGTCATGTCCGACTCTTTGCAACCCCATGAACCGCAGCCATGCCATGAAGTGATGGGTGTATTTGTTCTTTACTGGAATGATAGGCAACATTCTTTGTCCACATAAGAAACAACTAACATAACATGTGAAACCAAACAGGACCCTGTGGGGCTTCTGAGCATGGAAGCATTTCTCTTCCCCATTACTTACTTGTAGGGAACAGTCTTCAGCTTTCCTGAGTCCCACAGGACAGATTCAAAGAGCAACAGGGGAAGGGAGGGGATGAAGAGACAAGGGAGGAGTAATCAAGAAACCACCTGAGGCGAGATTAAAGGAGCCAGAGAGACTCATCAAGATTAGGCGATTAGGAGACTAGCTGAGAGGGTATTAAAGCAGCTCAGGCCTGTCCTACACCCTGATCTTATCAGCAACCCCACTCTTAAACCATGGCTGTTAATAACCCCACACTAGTTTCTCCCAACTTAGGACACATAATTTTGGTGCCAGGGGTTTACTGTGTCCTCCTTCACCTGGCAAACGAATAAAGCTCTTCTTTTCTACTTCACTCAAAACTCTGACTACAAGATTCAATTGGATACTAGTGTATAGAGGTTAACCTTTTGGCAACAGAGGGACACATGACTTCTTTGTCTTCCTGGAAGCAGGAAATAAATGTCTCATGTGAAATGTACACTTCCTGCCTTTGGAAGTAGCAGGGCACACTTATGCCAAAATTGGGAATTTGGGGCCAAGAATACTGTATGTGTAAACAAATCATGTTACTTCTTTAATATCCCAGGCCCAAACTCTGTTTAGATTCTGCACTAACTGAGCTAATTAATTAATTAAGCCAAGTTTCTTTGTCCTGTTGTTGAGGAGGGAGAAATTTACTTACACACTTCTAGGTTCTTTTGGCTAGTCTAAGAATTAAAGTGACATGAGATATTTTAGCAGCAGAAAATCAAACAAATGTTTAATAGCATGTTTACATGGGGGAATCACTATGAGCATCACTAGGAACGAAGCTAGTGGAGATGATGGAATTCCAGTTGAGCTATTTCAAATCCTAATAGATGATACTGTAAAAGGGCTGCACTCAATATGCCAGCTAATTTGGAAAACTCAGCAATGGCCACAGGACTGGGATTTCATTCCAATCCCAAATAAAGGCAATGCCAAAGAAGGTTCAAACTACCACACAATTGCACTCATCTCACATGCTAGCAAAGTAATGCTCAAAATTCTTCAAGCCAGGCTTCAACAGTGCATGAACCCTAAACTTCCAGATGTTCAAACTGAATTTAGAAAAAGCAGAGGAACCAGAGATCAAATTGCCAACATCCATTGGATCACTGAAAAAGCAAAAAAATTCCAGAAAAACATCTACTTCTGCTTTATTGACTATGCCAAAGCCTTTGACTGTGTGGATCACAACAGACTGTGGAAAATTCTTAAAGAGATGGGAATACCAGACCTGACCTGCCTCCTGAGACATTTGTATCCAGGTCAAGAAGCAACAGTTAAACTGTACATGGAACAACAGACTGGCACCAAATTGGGAAAGGAGTATGTCAAGGCTGCATATTGTCACCCTGCTTATTTAATTTATATGCAGAGTACATCATGCAAAATGCCAGGCTGGATGAAGCACTAGTGGAATCAAGATTGCCAGGAAAAATATCAATAACTTCAGATATGCAGATGACACCATCCTTATGGAGAAAGTGAAGAAGAACTGAAGAGCCTCTTGATGTAAGTGAAAGAGAAGAGTGAAAAAGTTGCCTTAAAACTCAACATTCAGAAAAAATAAGATCATGGCATCTGATCCTGTCACTTCATGGCAAATAGATGTGGAAACATTGGAAACAGTGATAGATTTTATTTTGAGGGGCTCCAAAATCACTGCAGATGGTGACTGCAGCTATGAAATTAAAAGACACTTACTCCTTGGAAGAAAAGCTA
Source organism: Okapia johnstoni (assembly GCA_024291935.2). Classification (NCBI taxonomy): domain Eukaryota; kingdom Metazoa; phylum Chordata; class Mammalia; order Artiodactyla; family Giraffidae; genus Okapia; species Okapia johnstoni. The sequence goes on along the minus strand of CM044310.1, from coordinate 45,676,242 downwards.
TGACCAACCTAGACAGCATATTAAAAAGCAGAGACATTACTTTGCCAACAAAGGTCAGTCTAGTCAAAACTATGGTTTTTCCAGTAGTCATATACGGATGTGAGAGTTGGATTATAAAGAAAGCAGAGTGCCAAAGAATTGATGCTTTTGAACTGTGGTGTTGGAAAAGACTCTTGAGAGTCCCTTGGACTTCAAGGAGATCCAACCAGTCCATCCTAAAGGAAATCAGTCCTGAATATTCATTGGAAGGACTGATGCTGAAGCTGAAACTCCAATACTTTGGTCACCTGATGTGAAGAACTGACTTATTGGAAAAGATTCTGATGCTGGGGAAGATTGAAGGCAGGAGAAGAAGGGGACGACAGAGGATGAGATAGTTGGAAGGCATCACTGACTCAATGGGCATGAGTTTGAGTAAGCTCTGGGAGTTGGTGATGGACAGGGAGTCCTGGCGTGCTGCAGTCCATGGGATCACAAAGATTCAGGCACGACTGAACGACTGAACTGAACTGTACTGATAAATGGGAGAGACCCAGGAAAACTGTACAAATCCCCAAAATGAGTGAAGCCCTAAACTTAAGAGGATGTCAGGGGTGGTGGTTCAGTACTTCAAAGTGTTGTTGTTCAGTCACTAAGTCATGTCCAACTCTGTGTGACTCCATGAAGTGCAGCACACCAGATTTCACAGTCCTTCAGTATATCCTGGAGTTTGCTCAAACTCAGGTCCATTGAATCTGTGATGCCATCCAACCATCTCATCCTCTGTTGCCCGGTTCTCCTACTTCCCTCAATCTTTCCCAACATGAGGGTCTTTTCCAGTGAATTGGTCTTCTCATCAGCTGGCCACAGTATTGGAGCTTCAGCCTCAGCATCAGTCCTTCCAATGAATATTTAAGGTTGATTTCCTTTAGGATTGACTGGTTTGATATCCATGCTCTCCAAGGAACTCTCAAGAGTCTTCTCCAGCACCACAATTCAAAAGCATCAATTCATTGGTGCTCAGTCTTCTTTATGGCCCAACTTTCACATCCATACATGACTAATGGAAAAACCATTGCTTAGCCTATACAGACCTTTGTTGGCAAAGTAATGTCTTTGCTCTTTCATACACTGTCTAGGTTGATCATAGCTTTTCTTCCAAGGAGCAAGCATCTTTTAATTTCATAGCTGCAATCACCATCTGCAATGATTTTGGAGACCAAGAAAATAAAATCTGTCAATGTTTCCCCATTTTCCCCTTCTATTTGCCATGAAGTGATGGGACTGGATGCCATGATATTAAGTGTTTTTTTTTTTTTTTTTGAATGTTGAGTTGTAAGCCAGCTTTTTCACTCTTCTCTTTCATCTTTATCAGGAGGCTCTTTAGTTCCTCTACACTGTCTGCCATTAGAGTAGTATCATCTGGATATCTGTGGTTGTTGATATTTCTCCAACAGTTGTGATTCCAACTTGTGATTCATCCAGCCTTGCATTTCACATGATGTATTCTCATAGAAGTTAGATAAATAGGGCTGATAACATACAGCTTTGATGTACTCCATTTCAAATTTTGAACCAACCCATTGTCTGATTCTGACAGTTGCTTCTTATCCTGCATATAGATTTCTCAGGAGGTGATAATGTGATCTGGTATTCCCATCTCTTTAAGAATTTTCTACTGTTTGTTGTGATCTAGTCCACATAGTCAAAGGCTTTAGTGTGGTCAATGAAGCAGAAGTAGATGTTTTTCTGGAATTCCCTCGCTTTTTGATCCAGTGGATGTGGGCAATTTGATCTCTTGATTTCTCTGCCTTTTCTGAATCCAGCATGTACATCTGGAATTTCTCAGTTCACATACTGCTAAAGCCTAGCTTGAAGGATTTTGTGCATTATGTTGCTAGCGTGTGAAATGAGTGCAATTGTGCGGTAGTTTGAGCATTCTTTGGCATTGCTTTCCTTTGGAATTGGAATGAAAACTGACCTTTTCCAGTCCTGTGGCCACTGCTGAGTTTTCCAAATTTGCTGGCATATTGAGTGCAGCACTTTCACAGCATCATCTGTTAGGATTTGAAATAGCTCAACTGGAATTCCATCACCTCCACTAGCTTCGTTCATAGTGATGCTTCCTAAGGCCCACTTGACTTCACACTCCAGGATGTCTGACTCCAGATGAGAGACCACATCATCATGGTTTTACAGGCCATTAAGACCTTTTTTGTATAGTCTTCTGTGTATTCTTGCTACCTCTTCTTAATCTCTTCTGCTTCTGTTGGGTCCTTGTCATTTCTGTCATTTACTTTGCCTATCTTTGCATGAAATGTTCCCTCGGTATCTCCAATTTTCTTGAAGAACTCTCTATTCTTTCCCATTCTATTGTTTTCCTCTATTTCTTGGCATTGTCCACTCAAGAAGGGTTTCTTATCTCTTCTTGCTGTTCTCTGGAAGTCTGCGTTTAGATGTGTATGTCTTTCCCTTTCTCCTTTGCCTTTCGCTTTCTTTTCTAGTTATCTGTAAGCCCTCCTTAGACAGCCACTTTGCCTTCTTGCATTTCTTTTGGGGGTCATGGTGTTGGTCACCAACTCCTGTATAATATTACAAACCTTCATCCATAGTTCTTCAGGCACTCTGTCTACCAGAGCTAAATCCTTAAATCTATTTATCACCTCCACTGTATAATCAAAAGGGATTTGATTTAGGTCATACCTGAATGGTGGAGTGGTTTTCCTTACTTTATTCTGTTAAAGCCTGAATTTTGCTATAAAGAGCTGATGATCTGAGCCACAGTCAGCTACAGGACTCATTTTTGCTGACTGTATAGAGCTTCTCCATCTTCAGCTGCAAAGAATGTAATCAATCTGATTTCAGTATTGACCATCCAGTGATATCCATATGTAGAGTCATCTCTTGTGTTGTTGGAAGAGGGTGTTTGCTATGACCAGTGCATTCTCTTGGCAAAACTCTGTGAGCTTTTGCCCTGTTCATTTTGTTCTCAAGACCAAACTTCTCTGTTACTCCACATATTTCTTGACTTCCTACTTTTGCATTCCAATCCCCTGTGATGAAAAGGACACCTTTTTTTGGTGTTAGTTCTAGAAGTCTTATAGGTGAAAAGGTATATTACATGGAATGGAAAAACAAATATTTTGTGAACAAATGTTTGCTGAGTCATGCAGAGACAGTGGGACACAGAGAAGAATTTAACAGATTTTTCTAGGTTCCTTCATGTCTACAACACATAGTTCATACTACAGTTATCAATCGTGAAAGCTGCCTTGCTGGAATAGGTCCTCTGTCTGCATTATTGTGGACTAAATTAGGTGGAAGGTCGGAGTTTCTTCCTTAGTCTTTTGGGCCTTGACTGTTTTCAGCTAGAAATAATCTTCATCCCAAAGAGACATTTTGGGTGGCAAACATTTTTCCCCTACCTGTCGATTTCTCATAAATGTATTTTTTTTTGTCTAAAATGTATAAAATTTGCTACTTTTCTGATCCTATTTCTATGAGACCATGCACATGAATTAAAATTTGTTTCCTTTTCTCTTGCTACTTTGTCTTGTGTTGATATTATTATTAGTTCAACTACAATAATTCAAAAAAAGGTAATGAGAAAATATTCCTTCCAAACACATTCATCTTCATAGTTCTTCCAGTTTTCTTTGTCTTTTTCATATAGTTGCCCAAATCTTTTTTCATTTTCTTCTTAGATGATATATGCCAGTATTTCATTTGCTTGGAATGAGACTTGCCTAAGAAATTCCAAAAATACATTAATTCATCTAAATCAAAGGAAGCAACCTTAGACCACTGAAAGACTGGATTCTCATCTACTCATTTCCCATGGGACTGAAATATAAACTTTGTAAGACAAAGATCTATAGGTAGCATTCCTGGCTTCCCATATTTTCCAACCATATGATGATTCTATGAAATTTTAAAACCTGTATCATCCATGCTTATTTTATAGTAAAATCTTGAGTTTAGAAAAGGTGGTCTGTCAAACTAGTATTTCAAAAGAGCAGGCAAATAGGAGGGAGACTTTTTATGGACTGTTGAAAGGCCACAGACTTTGAACTCCTAAATTCCTAAACTCAGTTCAGGAATTATCAGGTATTCCCTCCTCATCACCAGAATTCTTGAGGAAATAGAATTAAAAATAAAATCTCCTCCCAAACCAGAAAACCTCTCCATAAAAGCAGAAGAAAAAGAAAAGTTTTATTATTGATTAAGCATGGAAGAAAAACGAGACGCACATCAGAGGCAATCTGCTTAGAAATTGCAAAGACTGAAAGGAATTTCACCTTTTTACATAGCCAGGCAGATGAGTCCATCCTAAGTCGCTTCAGTGGTGTCTGACTCTTTGCAACCTGTGGGCCATAGCCCGTCAGACTACTGTATCCAAGGGATTTCCCAGGCAAGAATACTGAAATTGATTGCCATTTCCTTCTCCAGGGGATCTTCCCAATGCAGGGATAGAACCTGTGTCTCTTATGTATCATACACTGGCAGATGGGTTCTTTACCACTAGTGCCATAGACAGATGAGGGGAAGGTCAAAGTTTCTTTCTTTCCTTCTTGATTGTTTTCAGTTCAAAATACTATGCATGCTGAGTAGACATTCTGAGGTGGCAAATTTGCTCCCCTACATTATCTATACTGATTTCTTTAGTGTGTGCATGCATGCAAAGTCACTTCAGTCATGTCTGACTCTTTGCGACTCTGTGGACTATAGACTGCCAGGCTCCTCTGTCCATGGGATTCTCCAGGCAAGAATACTGGAGTGGGTTGCCATGCCCTCCTCCAGGGGATTTTCTTGACCCAGGCATCAAACCTGCATCTCTTTACCTCTCCTGCACTGGACAGAAGGAACCTGTATAAATAAAAGGAACCAAGCGAAGTCTGTTTATCAGAATTCCTGTCTGTGTCCCACTGGCTCTGCATAGCCCAGCAAGTTTGTTTGCAAAATATTTGTTTTTCCTTCTCCATGTAAATTGCCTTTCTCCCTTTTGACATTCCAAACCACCACTCCCAACATCTTAAGCTGAGGGCTTTGACCATTTTGGCTTCAGTAAGTGTAGTTTGGTACCTTAGATATTGATTGGACAAGGTCAAATAGAAAATAGACAACAAGAAAAAAAGGTCAAAATGTATGGAACTCCTTTGAGAATTTATGCAAGAATTTCAAAAAAAAAATGGTAGAGAAACATCATGAAAGTGATTTTTAGAGAGAAAGAATATCTAATTTGGAGCCTCAAGGAAACGATGATAAAACCTGGTGCCACATGTGAGAGAAGAGAGCATTTCTGGAGCAATATTTCTGAACTGATGAAAAGAGATACAATAAAATACACAAATGGCTGATTGACCCTTGCTAGGGGCAGAGATAATTTATACTAAGAGACAAATTATGTAGACAGAACACAAGGAGATATGTAGGTACAGTGATGGGAAATCAAGAATGTTTTTCTCAACATGAATCATTCATGTTGAGGTTTGACAGAAAACAGCAAAATTCTGTAAAGCAATTATCCTTCAATAAAAAGTAAATAAATTAAAAAAATGTTTTTCTTTTAATCACTTTTATTGTTTGAAAACAAAAAACAGGTTATTAGCTGAGAATTAAGAAAAGGAAGGATGTTTTCTAGATTTAAATGGAAAAGAAAGCTATGATAATTAAACAGGAGAATATCCATAAATTTAGAAGTGACATTATAGCTGTTCAGTTTAGTAATGACTGATGTAAAATAAAAACAATCAGTATGATTTTGTGTTTTTCTCCAGTCATATTCAGCTAATCAGTTGCAGACACGCAATGGATAAAGCTTTGACATGATCAGAACAGTACTTTAGCTGAAAAAGTTTTATTAAATAAGATAACCAGAAGAATTGAAGATTTGTTTGAGGCAATGATTTTAATAGCTGACCACGAAATTTAAGCTAGAAAAGAAGGAAAGATAAGAAATAAGGTATGTAGGGACACATAAAAAGTAGTGGAATCAATGGATTGTGGGATGTCAAAATTAATGAAATTGGGAAACTAGAGAAAATTAACTGTTAGTATACTTGCTTCTCCTATGTTGGGGTCCTTTAATAGACTGGAACCTGGTGGTATGGAGTCGACGATAAGAAAGTAAAGGAAAGAAGGAAGGAAAGAGGCTGATATTCTCTGGTTTACACAGAAAGTCAATAAAATCCTAGACAAAGGATTTGCCCTGAATCTACTTTTCTATTTCTACTTCATTTTAAATAATTATTATGTTTGTTATGCACTTCTATCTCTATAATTTTATTTATATAGCATTTCCATTTCGAACTATAAAATTTGGTTCTGCAATTTATATTTTCCAGTAAATATTAATATTTAGTTTTTCTCACTTATGAAGAAAATGTCTTCAGAGCAGAGAATATGTCTGTCTATTTCACTGTTGAAAAATTAATTTCAATTTAATTCAAAACAAACTCATACACATGCAGCAGTTCACTAGATGCATTCACTCTCAGGTTTTATTGGTTTACAAGGAAATTACTCCTTTTCTCTTAAGAAGTTTGACACTATTTTAGTGAAGAAAGAATGTATTATGAGGAAATAAATTATTATTTAATTTTAAAGAGTATGTCAAATTGCCTGAGGCATGCAAAATGAGGGGTTGAAAATATAGGAGAGGTATGATAAGCTATTTCTCAAGGACCCTGAAGACTTGGGAAAGGATGAAGTCACATTACTTTTAACATTCCTCTTTAAATTGGTAGAAAAGGGAATATTTGAATGTAAATGAAATACGATTTTCTTTTATGAGTCTAATAGAGTGTGAACATGCCAGATAACTTGAGTGTTGTCTGTAAAATAAAAGATGATTTCAACATCTAAGAAAAGAGTTAGCTGGAAAGGATAAGGTTTTAAGGAGAGGGAAGAAAACTTTAAGTAGGAAACATAGAGAATGTATAGATGATTGAATCAGAAAGCATAACTAGATGTATGTGTAGAGTGAAAAGCAGACTATAGGTTTGTGGTCATAGATGTGTATTGGGTCCAGTCTAGCAGTTGTGTTAGTTATACCCAAGTAACATTCTGCAGGCCAGGGGGACTAATAGAGAGGGCATAGGGTAAATCCATTTGGGTATTTAGGATGTACTTAATTGGGTGAGAAAAAAGGATGATGCAATGAGGGAATTGAGAATATTAGCAACAGAGAAAAAGTGGAGCACTCTGGAGATGGATAAAAAGGTGAAGGTCAAAATAGAAATGGAGTTTGATAAATTAGATGAAAAGAAAGAACCAGGGAATAAAGGTCTCAGTTAATAGAAAACAAGAAAGTGGAGGCAGCATCTGGAAGAGGAAATAAGGAAAGTAGATGATTGTTGTTAGAGTGAAAATTTTGATTTTAAGCTCTTATAAATGGAATCATTGTGAAGATGAAAAAATTTAATATGTTGCCATGTCTGAGGAAGTTAGCAACAAAATTCACATATAAGCGTATTTTTGAATATCTGTTTATGTTCATTGATTGTTCATAAGGTAATGTTTAGCAGACTGTAATTTCAAGTTAAATGACTAATGCTTCAAAATGTTAATTCAGTCTCTAGTTAAATCTAGATACATAAATATCTGAGATTCAGATTTGTTTTCCATTCTTCTGCTCATATTTTCTACAGTTTCTTATTGATATTCTATAAGCACTAGTCTCTGAAATAAAAGCATGAATTTTGCTTTTTTTAGCTGCAGTTACTGACAGTAAAATAGCAAAAAGTGAAAAAGTAAAAGTGTTAGTTGCTCAGTTGTGTCCAACTCTGCGACTCCATGGACTGTAGCCTGCCAGGCTCCTCTCTCTATGGAATTATCTAGGCAAGAATACTGGAGTGGATAACAATTTCCTTCTCAAGGCCATCTTTCTGATCAAACCTGGGTTTCCTGTGCTGCAGGCAGATTCTTTACTATCCGAGCCACCAGGGAAGCCCAAATGGCAAAAACCCATTCTAAAACTTTCAAGACATCTAATCACCTGAAATTATATGTGAAAAATTTAATAATTCAGGTTATATGCATGTGAATAAGAAAACAACTCTTGGAGTTATTCAAATACTTCAGAAAAAAAAACTATGGGAAATGGACATCTTAGTTTGATTATACCTAGTATAATAAATATTAGAAATTATATTTCTTAATAATATAGAAATAAATATTAAAATTAGATATAAATATTAGGTATAAAATTAAATTAATATAATTTTATTTCCAATAATAAAATTAAGAAATGATTCCTGCTTCTATCATTTTCACTTGTCTTTAGACCAAGTCTTTAAGTTTAACATTTAGAAGTGCATTGCATTGTCAGTTTTACTGAACTGAAAAATGTTAATTTGCCCCCAACTTTTTCTGCTCAGTTTATGAAATTGCTTTCAGTTTAAATTACTGATATTTACTCAGAAGAAGATAATGGTATAGACACACTGCTTTGGTAATTTCATTATGATGACATAAAGTTAGTCAACTTTTATCCAAATAGACACTATATTTAAAAGAATAAAAAGAGACTTATATAGATATTAGATTGGCTTTGTTGAGGAGGAATTCCTCTTGATTTCTTTTGGCTAGTCTAATTTAATTTACATAAGACAGATTAACAGAAGAAAAAACATTAATTTGTACCTATGGCGATCTCATAGAAGTAGGACCCAGGAAGTAACCAAAGCAGACAGGCTTAACAGGACATAGAAGCTTAAATTTCGAGTGCTTAGTTAGTGAATAATCCAAACAGAGTTTGGGATTAGTTAAAAAAAAAAAAAAAAGTACCAATGTTTATTTACATAGCCTTTTAGGCCCTGAATTTCCTTATCACTGGTGATAAGAGTGTCTGTCCACCTTTTGGTATGTAGAGGGTACCCCTGGTATTGGAGATGTTTTCAGGGAGATGAGGAGAGGGTCAGAGTGTGTTTTTTGCACTTTGTTTTTTTAAGTAACTTTAATTTTAAAAAAATCAATATTCCACTTTGTCATATTTTAGGGTGGCCTGCCCTGAGCCCCAGTTGTTTAAAAATATTAGACTAATTTTTGCTAGTTTTTGGTCATACAGATAAACTTAATGGCGTAATATGTTGATTGCTAATAAAGTCATTTAATATTCTACACATCTGCATATTTATCAGCTCCAAGTGTAGTCTTGCAATCAGCAATTTCCCCAAGATAACTCTCCTGTGGTGCTTGGCAAGATAACATAATGCCTGATGAGAAGTAAGGCACTCTTGAACCAAGAGGTAGTCAGCTTTCAATTTTGGTACAAAGGAAATGAGCTCACTCTGATGCCCCAGGCATCAGAGTCAGCACTGAGCAGGGCACCCCCTGAGCAAGGAAAACCCAAGCAAGGCTAATCATTTAAAAGAGATCTGCAGCATTTCCAAAACATTTTTAAAAGATGAAACAGATTGTTATGCGCTCATTGGTAATATATACTTAGCGTTAAAAATCCCTTTCAGTGAAAGAGTCTTGTAATTTTAAAAAGTAGAGTCCTTATTAGGTGTCATACACATATTAAAACATTGTAATAAATACCTATTCCCAAAGAATTGCAGCTCACAGAATATTCTTGGTACATGATGATGCTTTAAAGAGGTTGTACATTTCTTACCAAACACTAATGTAGCTACACTTGTGTACTTATTTTACTGTTTATAATGCAATGTGCTGGAATAAGACCCAGCTATATTTGCTTTTCTATTACTAAGTCAAGAACTAAAATGCAAAGTACTTTGGGGAAAGTTGAAGTGCAGTATGATTCTATCTCCAACCATACTTTGCTGTAAGTACCTTTCTAATTACATTCCCTCAGGATATGAAAGAAGTGCAAATTGTTCACCTTCTATCATGAACTATATTGGAACCTGGTATATTTTAGATAACTAAATTGTTACCAAACTCTTACCAACCCAGGTTCAGCAAAAAATCAATAATCAAAAGGCAAGTATCAGTGGAAAGGAGAGATGCTTTAATCAGAAAAGCCAGCAATCTGGGGAGAAGATGGACTCATATCCTGAGATCAACTCTGAAGATTCTGCTCAGCCATAAGTTTTTAAAGGAAAAAAAGGTGGGGGAGAGGGGAGAGAATCTTAGTGAAGCATCAAAGCAGGAGTTTGGGTTCTGCATCACTCTCCCTGGAGTGCAGACTGGCTGACTCTGTCTTCATAGCTTATCTTGCCCATGTGATCTGTCTGCAGGATTGCTAAAGGGACTGTTGGGGTAGAGAGCTAGTCATTTTTAACTACTTAATTCTTCATTCTTTCTTCTTTGTATCTAGGAAAATAATTGGCAGGTTAGGCCAGGTGTGTAGTCAGGATCATTTAGTGATTTAAATCCTTTTTATTTATTTATTTGTATATTAGCTATGCCAGATCTTCATTGCTGCAAGGCTTTTCTCTAGTTGCAGCGAGTGGGACTACTCTCTAGATGCAGTGCACTGGCTTCTCATTGCGGGGTCTTCCCTTGTTGCTGAGCACGGCCTGTAGGACGGGTAGGCTTCAGTAGTTGTGGTTCCCGGGCTCTAGAGCACAGATTCAATAGCTGGGGCACATGAGCTCCATGGAGTGTGGGAGCTTCCTGGACTACAGGATTGAAAGCGTGTCTCCTGCATTGGCAGGCAGATTCTTTACCACTGAGCCACCAGGGAAACCCAGTGATTCTTATAATTAGGTTCTTTCAAGGTTAGAGAGTGACAAACAAGAGCAAACAGGAAAGGCGCAGAAGAGCAGCTTTCAAAATATGTTAAATAGTGAAGAGTACATTCTAGATTCTTCTTAAATTGCTCTTTTTCTTTGGAACTAAAGTAACTACTATTTAATAATCTATTGTCCATATATATCTCACTAAATATATATATATATATAAAACAAAGAAAAAATATGTAAGATGATTTCTTTCATGAAAACACTTGAACAGATTTACTCCCTTTGTATTTATCAAATGCCTACTTTGTGCCTCGTCTTGGGATACATCAGTGAAAACAAAAAACAGACAAAAATCCTTGGTGTCATGGAACTTATGTTTTCATGGACAGGGAGAGACAGTAATTGTAATTAATGGGTTATATGTAAATTAGGCTCTATTAAAGGTGATTAAATTTTGTAATAGTAAAAAAGAAAAAAGTAGGGCAAGATAAGGGAAATCCAGAATGCTACTTCAGATAGAGAGGTGTGTAGCTATGTTAAAGAAAATGGCCAGGGAAAAACCTCACTGAGAAGAGGACAATTTGAACAAAAGCATATAAAAGGTGAACCATGTAAATATGAGAAGGGCAGAACACCGAAGAAAGAAAATTTAGCCAGTGAAAAGGTTCTAAGAGAATAATATATTTGCTGAACTAGAGGAGCAAGAAAGACAATGTTGCTGGAACACTGTAGAAAGCAGTAGAAAAGTAGGTCAGAGAGGCAGTCAGGGACGAGATCAAGTAGAGCCTTGCAAGCCTTTGCTAAGCGCTTTGGATTTTAACTCTGAACCAAGCAGAGCTACTGGAGAGTTTTGAGTAAATAAGCTGAATTATTTTAGAAAGAACCCCCTGGCTTCTTTGTTAGCTACTGAACTTGGGAAATAAGAGTGAAAACAGGTAGAGCCTACCTCAGAAATATAAAGGTGGAAACACTTTCTCGTCTTCCTTTCTAGATTCTTTAGTCTAATAATTAAATTGATACAAGATGGATTAACAAGAGAAAGACAAAATTGCATATGTATGGGGGGGGGGTTTGCCTTCCCAGATGGTTTAGTGATAAAGAATCACCTGCCAAGGTAGGAAATGTGGGCTCAATCCCTGGTTTGGCTAGATCCCCTGGAAGAGGAAATGGCAATGTATTCCAGTATTCTTGCTTGGAAAATCCATGGACAGGGGAGCCTGGTGGACTACAGTCCTTGGGGTTGCAAAGAATCGGACACGACTGAGCACACACATACACACCCACACACCCACGCACGCGCGGGCACATGGGAGCCTCATGGAGACTCAAAAGGCAACCAAAAAATTGAAGCTTATATACCATCCTAAGCTAAGGAAAGGGGTAGGGATCTGGGGATGCAAAGGGTAAGAAGACCATTCACAGGAAAGTGAAAGAAGATGGTTGGAAAACAAAGGTTGGCCTGTTATGCAGATAAGTTTTTTTGGTAAAATCTATCTCTGATAATGGCTCTTTTTCTGGATTAGAAAAAAAAAAGTCTTATCTCTTGAAGTTTACCTATAGGTGAAGTACAAGTATAGTGAGCAAAATAAACTAGTAAAATATTATAGAAGTTATGTAGTAATAAGTGCTTAGAAGAAAAACACACACACACACATATATCAGAGAATGGGAATATAAAATGACTGAACAAGAAAGAGTTGTAACTTTTAAAAAGAATGGCCAGGACAAGTTCCACTGGTAAATGACCTTTGAGCAAAGACATTTAAGAAGCGGTGAGGCTATGGTCTACCCTGGCAGTGCAATGGTTAGGACTCTGTGCTTCCACTGCAGGGGGTGTGATCCCTGGTCCTCAGAAAACTAAGATCACACAACTTCTGGGGTAGCCAAAAAAAGAAAAAGTGGAAAAGAATGAACTGTGAAGACTTTCTCATTTAGACAGTCAGCAAAGTTGTAATATTGCCTAATGAAAAACAGGTCTTCCCTTGTAGCTCAGCTGGTAAAGAATCTGCCCACAATGTGGGAGACATGGGTTCAATCCCTAGGTTGGGAAGATCCCCTGGAGAAGGGAAAGGCTACCCACTCCAGTATTCTGGTGTATATTGTCAACCTATTTGTTTAACTTATATAGAGAGTACATCATGAGAAATGCTGGACTGGATGAAGCACAAGCTGAAATCAAGATTGCTGGTAGAAATATCAACAACCTCAGATATGTAGATGATACCACTCTAGTGGCAGAAAGTGAAGAGGAACTAAAGAGCCTCTTGATGAGAGTAAAAGAAGAGAGTGAAAAAGCTAGCTTAAAACTCAACACTCAAAAACTAAGATCTTGGCATCCAGTCCCATCACTGCATGGCAAATAGAAGGAGTAAAAGTGGAAGCAGTGACATATTTTCTTTTCTTGGACTCCAAAATCACTGCAAATGCTGACTGGAGTCATGAAATTAAAAGATGCTTCTTCCTTGGAAGGAAAGCCATTTCAAACCTACTGAAAAAAAGGTGCAAGTGTTAGTCGATCAGTCATTTCCAACTCTTTGTGACCCCATGGACTCTAGTCCACCAGGCTCCTCTGACCAGGGAATTCTCCAGGCAAGAATACTGGAGTAGGTTGCATTCCCATCTCCAGGGGATCTTCCTGACCCAGAGACTGAACCCAGGTCTCTTGTGTTGCAGGCAGATTCTTTACCTTCTGAGCCACCAGAGAAGCCCCCATGACAACACTAGACAGTATATTAAAAGCAGAGACATCATTTTGCCGACAGATGTCCATATGGTTTTTCCAGTAGTTATATATGGATGTGCCCTTGAGAAGGAAATGGCAATCCACTCCAATATTCTTGCCTGAAGAATCCCATGGATGGAGGAGCCTGGCAGGCTACAGTCCATGGGGTCACATAGAGTTGGACACGACTGAGCGACTAACACAGACACACATACATGTATGGGTGTCAGAGTTGGACCATAAGAAGGCTGAGCACCAAAGAATAGATGCTTTTAAATAATGGTGTTGGAGAAACCTCTTGAGAGTCCCTTGAACTGCAAGGAGATCAAACCAGTCAATCCTAAAGGAAATCAACCCTGAATATTCACTGGAAGGACTGATGCTGAAACTGAAGCTCCAATACTTTGGCCACCTGATGGGAAGAGCAGACTCATTGGAAAAGACCCTGATGCTGTAAAATATTGAGGGCAGGAGGAGAAGGAGATGACAGAGCTTAAGATGGTTGGATGGCATCACCATCTCAATGGTCGTGAGTTAAAGCTAACCTGGGAAATAGTGAAGGACAGATAAGCCTGGCGTGCTGCAGTTCATAGGGTTGCAAAGAGTTGGACATAACTGAGCGACTGAATAACAACAACAAGTGTAAAATCTGATACTGCTCTTGGATACCCCCACATCAGTCCCCATGGTTTATTTCTTTACTGATGGTTTAAGACTAACCTAACCGGTTAGATAAACCTGGCTTTATTTTATGAATATAGGGATTTATAAAAGTGCTTCATTTGAAGTTCCACACATTGACAACTGTCCCTAAACTGAGACTCCTTGCACAGATCTTGGTAGTTCAAGGTACAGTAGCACGTTTCATTTAAACAACTTGGTTCATAGGTGCCTTGTGCTGGGGGATGCATCTCATATGATGCATACCAGCTTTCTCTTTCTCTCCCTGCATGTATAATTTCCTTTCAAATAAAAGCCCTATACGAGTTTCAGGGGAGTAAAATTTACCACCCTAAAATGTCTCTTTGACACGTGTATTATTTTGAACTAAAAACAAGCAAGACCCAGAAAGAAACTGTAAAGTTTCCCCCTAACTGTCTGAAAGAATGTATATAGAGGACCTGTTACAGGAGGAGGGTTTTCATCATAGAAAACTATCATCTGAACTGGGTCCATAGGCAAGAAGGAACCTCGCCAAGGCTGTTTTTAAAAATTCTGCTTTGTGTTTCATTGTCTTTGCACGGGCAGCAAACATTTGCTGGCCAAACATTTGCTTTTCCATTTCCATGTGAATTGTCCACCTCACCTAGTAGTCCCAAACCACAACCCCAGTACCCTCTTTTGTCTGTAGTTGAAGATAGTATTTAAGAAGAGAGTTTTGACTGTTTTGGTGAGTTACTGTTTTCCTGGGTCTCTCCCAAGGGTACATATTAGTAAAATTTTGTTCAAGTCCCTCTCTGACAGAGTAGATATAATCTGTGACATCTCCTAAGTCATTTCAAATATTCCAATGGATAAAACAACACAGGTGGCAGTGTTAGAAAAAGAGCTAACACGACCAAAGTTTATAGTATGTGCACTTAGATAGATCTGGGGAGACAGAGATGTATATCTAGCTCTCTCCCAGCAGATAGATCTGCTTCTATAAGCAGATCCCTCTACTCACTCTAGAAGATATCCAAGTTTAGGTAATATTGCAAACTTACCATCTTCATTGTCAGTTGATACACAGTATAATAAAAATTTAAGTATGGAAATTTACAAAACAACAACAACAAAAAAACCCTCAACATTCAAAACCTAAGATCATGGCATCCCATCCCTTCCCTTCGTGCCAAATAAATGGGGAGAAAAATGGAAACGATGAAAGACTATTTTGTTGGGCTCCAAAATCACTGCTGATGGTGACTGCAGTCACAAAATTAAAAGACATTTGCTCCTTAGAAGGAAAGCTATGACAAACCTAGATATCCTATTAAAAAGGAGAGACATCACTTTGCTGACAAAGGTCTGTCTAGTCAAAGCTATGGTTTTTCCAGTAGTCATTTGCAGATGTAACAGCTGGACCATAAAAAAAGGCTGAGCACCAAAGAATTGATGCTCTCAAATTGTGGTGCTGGAAAAGACTCTTAAGAGTTCCTTGGACTTTAAGATCAAACCAGTCAATCCTGAAGGAAAGTGACCCTGAATTTTCATTGGAAGGAATGATGCTGTAGCTAAAGCTCCAATACTCTGGCCACCTGCTGTGAAGAGCTGACTCGTTGGAAAAGATCCTGATGCTGGGAAAGACTGAGGGAAAGAGGAAAAGGGGGCAACAGAGGATGAGATGGTTGGATGGCATCACTGACTCAATGGACATGAGTTTGAGCAAACTCCAGGAAATAGTGAAGGATAGAGAAGCCTGGCGTGCTGCAGTCTATGAGGTCACAAAGAATTGGACAAGACTGAACGACTGCACAACAACAACCAAAAAACTAAGTGCCTACAACTTTTAGTAGATGTTCAGGGTATTGGTAGTTAATTGATTGTGAAATAAATACAGTCAAATGAATTCTGGAAAAACTTCAATGCCAACAACGTGTCTCTTTATTAAGAATAAAATAAGGGAATTTTATTTTGCTCAATGGGGATGCCCTAGGCACTTATAAAAGTGGCTGATACATCAAAGACATTTAACAAATACTTGTTGAGAGGGTAAATATGATACAGTACTGAATTTAAATACTAGTACTTTATCACATATCATGCCTATTGATAGGTGGATTAGAGCATTTAAATTAGTTCTCAGTGACATACAAAACATCAGGATGGAGAAATGAGGAAAGGAAAATGTAACCAAACCCAGGTTTGACTGTTTGCCTCTCATAAGCCAATAATTCAAGAGATAAGGTGTGAGTAGAAAGGAAAGGTGCTTTAATCAATGAAGCCAGCAGTCTGGGCAGAAGATGGACTCATGTCCTGAGGCCAACTCCAAAGATTCTGCTCAACCATGGCAGTTTTTCACGGAAAAAATGGCAGGAGGGGGAAGAATCTCAGTGAATCATTGAGGCAGGAGGTCAGGTTCTGCATCATTCTCCGCTGAGTACACACTAGTTGACTCTTTCTTCAGATGTTATCTTGCTTGGGGGGCTTTTGAGTGTAGAGACCTAGTCATTTTTTTAACTGCTTAATTCTTCATTCCTCTTTTTATCTAGGAGAAGAATCAACAGGTTAGACAAGGCATGGTGTGCATTCAGGAAAGGGTAAGTCAGGAGCTAGTTTTAACTGCTTAGTGATCTCATTCCTATAATTAGGTTCCTTTATGTTTAGAGGAAAACAAGAAAAGGGCAAAGAAGCTGCTTTCATAAGTATTTCATCTTCATACCCAGTTTGGACACAGAGCCTCTAAAACCCTTGGAATTTCCTAAGTGATGAAGAGTAATAAGTATGTCTCTTAACATTCATAACAAATCCTATTCAGCTACATATGAGCTTATTTTATAAAGTGGCTTTGGGATAGCACCTAAAAATGGGGGCTAGTTGCCAAGGGAAAGAAGCACGTGAAGAAAGTTCAAAGGCTCAGCCTTTTCTGGGATTATTTAATAAAGCCTACATCAAAAAGAAATAACAATAGATTGAAGGGACTAGATCTAATAGACTGCCTGATTAACTATGGACAGGGGTTCATGCCATTGTACAGGAGACAGGGAACAAGACTATCCCGAAGAAAAAGAAATGCAAAAAAGCAAAATGGCTGTCTGATGAGGCCTTACAAAGAGGTGTGAAAAGAATAGAAGCCAAAAGCAAAGGAGAAAAGGAAAGATAAACCCACTTGAATGTAAAGTTCCAAAGAATAGCAAGGAGAGATAAGAAAGCCTTCCCCAGTAATCAGTGCAAAGACATAGAGGAAAACAATAGAATGGGAAAGACTAGAGATCTCTTCAAAAGTACTACAATATTGTAAAGTAATTAGCCCCCAACTAAAATAAATAAATAAAAAATAAAATAAAATAAAATAAGATTGCAAGGAGAAATATCAATAACCTCAGATATGTAGATGACACCACTTTTATGGCAGAAAGTGAAGAAGAACTAAAGTAAAAAAAAAAAAAGAAAAAGAAAATTAGAGATACCAAGGGAACATTTCATGCAAAGATGGGCTCAATAAGGACAGAAATGGTGTGGACCTAACAGAAGCAGAAAATATTAAGAAAAGGTGGCAAGAATACACAGAAGAGCTGTGCAAAAAAGGTCTTCACAACCCAGATAATCACCATGGTGTGATCAATCACCTAGAGCTAGACATCCTGAAATGTGAAGTCAAGTGAGCCTTAGGAAGCATCACTAGGAAAAAAGCTAGTGGAGGTGATGGAATTCCAGTTGAGCTGTTTCAAATCCTAAAAAATGATGCTATGAAAGTGCTGCACTCAATATGCCATCAAATTTGGAAAACTCAGCAATGGCCACAGGACTGGAAAAGGTCAGTTTTCATTCCAATCCCAAAGAAAGGCAATGCCAAAGAATGCTCAAACTACCGCACAATTGCACTCATCTCACATGCTAGCAAAGTAATGCTCAAAATTCTCCAAGCCAGGCTTCAACAATACGTGAAGCATGAACTTCCAGATATTCAAGCTGGTTTTAGAAAAGGAAGAGGAACCAGAGATCAAATTGCCAACATCCACTGGATCATCAAAAAAGCAAGAGAGTTCCAGAAAAACATCTATTTCTGCTTTATTGACTATGCCAAAGCCTTTGACTGTGTGGATCACAATAAACTGTGGAAAATTCTGAAAGAGATGGGGATCCGGGACCACCTGACCTGCTTCTTGAGAAATCTGTTTGCAGCTCAGGAAGCAACAGTTAGAACTGGACATGGAACAATGGACTGATTCCAAATAGGAAAAGGAGTACGTCAAGGCTGTATATTGCCACCGTGCTTATTTAATTTATATGCAGAGTACATCATAAGAAACGCTGGGATGGAGGAAGCACAAGCTGGAATCAAGATTGCTGGGAGAAATATCAATAACCTCAGATATGCAGATGACACCACCCTTATGGCAGAAAGTGAAGAAGAACTAAAGAGCCTCTTGATGAAAGTGAAAAAGTTGGCTTAAAGCTCAACATTCAGAAAACTAATATCATGGCATCCAGTCCCATCACTTCATGGGAAATAGATGGGGAAACAGTGTAAACAGTTACAAACTTTATTTTGGGGGGGCTCCAAAATCTCTGCAGATGTTAACTGCAGCCATGAAATAAAAAGACGCTTACTCCTTGGAAGAAAAGTTATGACCAACCTGGACAATCACCGACTCAAAAGACATGAGTTTGAGTAAACTCCGGTAGTTGGTAAATGAACAGGGAGGCCTGGCATGCTGCAGTTCATGGGGTTGCAGAGTGGGACACGACAGAGCAACTCAACTGACTGACATTAAAAAAAAAAAAAAAAAAAAGGGTGTTCAGAGAGCTTCTGGGTTGATGAACACCTGGAGATTTGGGGAGAGTGGTACACCCTTTCCCACATTCTTTGTCCTAAGCATCTCTTTGATCTGGCTGTTCCTGAGTTATATATTTTTATAATAAACAGTTGTCTAGTAAATAAATTGTGCCTCTGAGTTCTGTGAGCCACTCTAGAAAATGTGTTGAACCCAAGGAGGGATCCTGGGAACTTCTGAGTTATAGCCGGTCAATCTGAGGCACGGATGAAAACCTGGACTTGAGATTAATTTTAAATGGAGGCTGCAGGCTGCTGGGATGAGCCCTTGCACGCAGGGATCTGGAACTATCTCCAGGTAGTATCAGATTTTAGTTAAATCTGTGGGACACTTGATCAATGTCCCTTGAGAATTAGAGAGTAGCTTGGTATGGGAAAAATCTCCTTATATCTGGTTCAGAAGTATGAGTGTGAGAGTAAAAAGGAAGACAGAGGAAGATTGGGTCTTTTCCAACCCATTAGATACACATACACACAGAAACAGGTTAGATACGCATAGATATTTAACTAAAATATTTTTATTTGCTGAAAATCGATATTCCTTTAGATACTAAATATGATTTCCTTAAGTTACAGAAAAATTAATTGCTTTCAAAATTTCACTCTCCTCTTTCACTTTCATCAAGAAGCTCTTTAGTTCTTCTTCACTTTCTGCCATAAGGGTGGTGTCATCTGCATATCTGAGGTTATTGATATTTCTCTCGGCAATCTTGATTCCAGCTTGTGCTTCCTCCATCCCAGCGTTTCTTATGATGTACTCTGCATATAAATTAAATAAGCACGGTGGCAATATACAGCCTTGACGTACTCCTTTTCCTATTTGGAACCAGTCTCTTGTTCCATGTCCAGTTCTAACTGTTGCTTCCTGACCTGCATACAGGTTTCTCAAGAAGCAGGTCAGGTGGACTGGTATTCCCATCTCTTTCAGAATTTTCCACAGTTTATTGTGATCCACACAGTCAAAGGCTTTGGCATAGTCAATAAAGCAGAAATAGATGTTTTTCTGGAACTCTCTTGCTTTTTTGATGATCCAGTGGATGTTGGCAATTTGATCTCTGGTTCCTCTTCCTTTTCTAAAACCAGCTTGAATATCTGGAATTTCATGGTTCACGTACTGTTGAAGCCTGGCTTGGAGAATTTTAAGCATTACTATACTAGCGTGTGAGATGAGTGCAATTGTGCGGTAGTTTGAGCATTCTTTGGCATTGCCTTTCTTTGGGATTGGAATGAAAACTGACCTTTTCCAGTCCTGTGGCCATTGCTGAGTTTTCCAAATTTGCTGGCATATTGAGTGCAGCACTTTCACAGCATCATCTTTCAGGATTTGAAATAGCTCAACTGGAATTCCATCACCTGCACTAGCTTTGTTCCTAGTGATGCTTCCTGAGGGCCACTTGACTTCATATTCCAGGATGTCTGGCTCTAGGTGAATGATCACACCATGGTGATTATCTGGGTTGTGAAGATCTTTTTTGCACAGTTCTTCTGTGTATTCTTGCCACCTTTTCTTAATATCTTCTGCTTCTGTTAGATCCTTACCATTTCTGTCCTTTATTGAGGCCATCTTTGCATGAGGCTACCCCTATATCTGCTATTTCTATTTTTTTTTTATTGTTCCTTTTACATCTTTTTTTTTTTTAATTGGAGTAGAATTTCTGTGCATTGTTGTGTTAATTTCTGTTGTACAACGAAGTGAATTAGTTTTATGTGTACATAATCCACTGCTCCTTGGACCTCCCTCCCTCCCCTCAGTCCCACCCATCGAGGTCTTCACAGAGCACTGAGTTGAGCTCCCTGTGCTCTACGGCAGGTTCTCACTAACTATCTCTGTTACACACGGTAGTGTACATATGTCAGTATTAGTCTCTCAGTTTGCCCTACCCATCACTTCCCCTGCTATGTCCACATGTCTGTTCTCTACATATGTGTCTCTATAGTCGAATTTCCATTACTCAAATTTCCTGTTAAAGTAAATAATTATTTATATTAAACTTTCCCTGTCCAAATTACTGTATTGCATTGCTTCCTGATTTGTATCTAAGAACTGATACAAACAGCAGCAAAATAGCTTCATTGTCCTTGATAAGGTCTGCTTCTAGGATAAAATTTGATACATTCAAGAGATTCTTATGTATTGATTATTACTCTTATAATTCTGGGAAAGGTCATATGACTCATATGCTCTATGAAATTGTATTTTTATTTATTCATATCTTTCAAAAGGTGGGAGTGAGCTAGAAAGGATCAAGGTTGAAATTAGAGGGAGTGAAAGAGAAATTACAAACACTCTCACATTGTTTTGTTAAAAAATGCTATTTTTATCATCACTTTTCTTGTATCATCAGTGATTGAGAACTCTAATTTACAACCCAAGATCTTCAAACTTCTCCTCTAATTTAGCTGGAAGTGTATCCAGTTCTTTTCTAATTTCTCACTGGTTGCTACTATGTCAAATTTGACTAGGCCTGTGAGGGTCCTTCTTTCCAATGTTGAGTCTGGATATTTGCAACTTCTTAGAGAATAAACATAAATATCTGCATTCATTTCCTTTTCTGCAAAGTGACAGTTTGCAAAAACTAGATGGATAATGGTGTACAACAGTCAGCTACTCTTTGCTAAAACAAAGCCAAAGCCAGATCTCTTCTCTCCTCCAAATATGGGGATATTCTATTCATGGTCATTATATTCCCAACTTCCAAATGGAATTTTGTTTATTACTATGCACTTGGTTTCTTTATTTGATGATTTTATTCAGTTCCAAAATTTAGTTTTATCTTTATCACTTAGACTCTCCCAGTCTGCCCCTGACTTTGGGGTATGAACTTCATTATTTTGTCCCATGCCTAGAAGTTATTATAGTTGTAACTATAGTTGTCCTCTTTTCCTCTTATGACTAATTTCCCCAACAGAAAAATTTAGAAAAGATCTGGTTTGTGTTTACATCCACTATTATTAATTGTTCCTACATATTTGTTCACACTTTTCTGATCTTTCAATCCTAGTTTATCAACATCTTACAGATGGTTTAATCCTTGTGTAACACGTACACTGTTGCTCTGATTGATGACCTATAATCTTAAATTACAAGCCCATTCATGACTGCAGAGATATTAGTTCATAAAACTCTGGGTCTGGGAACAGACTCTGGTACCACATTACATGTTCACATTTTAAAATGGCTCATTCCTGATTATGACATATTCTTACTATAGTTCAAAATTCTTTCCTTTAGTCACTGACAATATAATTATTGAAAAAAGTACCAATTTATTCATTGAAATTAGGCTTCACCAGCAGCTCTAAAACCTGAAAGATAATAAGCATTTGGTCTGATAATAAGTATTTGTGGAGTCAGTCAGAGCTTTGAATTAATCTAACCAATCCTGATATTGACATCTTCTCATTATCTCCAAATCATCACAATTTTCAAATAAATTAAAGATCCTTGGAAGTTGGACATAACAGCTAATTTTCACTTTAACACTTCCAGCAGGATAGTTTTAGGTGTTCAAAATTTAGTGTTGTACATAATTTTCTAGTGAGTATATACAGGCTCTGTCAATTATTCTCACACTTGCAACTCCAACTTCAGAATATTTTCTGTACTATCTTTTTTACTTGTGTTATTCAAGAACTATCTTTTCATGTTATTCAAAAATGATTTTTTAACTTATTTATTTTTAATTAGAGGATAATTGCCTTATAATAAGTTTGTTGGTTTCTGCCATTCAGGAATCAGCCATAGATAAACATATGTCCCCTCCCTCTTCAACCTTTCTTCCACCTCCCACCTCTTAAGAATGAGTTTCAGACCAGGTACTGGTGAATACATCTTTGGTCCCCAAAGTTGGATGACAGCAGATGGAAATTGTTGCTAATGGAACCATTACCATTGTGGGGGTTTTATTCTATGGATTAGTTTCCTCATGGATTTCCATTAACAATCAAAATAATTTAAATGGTATTTCATTTGTATTTAGTTTCTCAAAGAATGTTAACCCTATTCATCATACTAACAACATTCCTCAAAAATCTCTCCCATTCCCAATTTGCATTTCTTCTGTAGTTATTCCAAGCCTCTCGCTTGCCAAATCCTTACATCCTTTTTGTTATAGCCTTATATGTCTTTTGTCATCTCTTCACTGTTTTCCATATTTTTTTAGCAACTAGCCTAAAAATTTTCCCATGGGCAAGATTTAGTAGGAAGGATGTGAATATTCATACCCTGACATTTTTGCCATTTCAAAATAGTCCTCCATTATTTTGAATAGCCTGCTCTTTTTTATTCCTGTAGAATATGGTAACTGTGTTTTATCATTGTGTGTAATGACCAATGAGTCACACACATGAATACCCTTTCTGAAAAGGAGTTGCATGTAAGAAGTGCCAACATATGAAGTAAATATTTTTTTACTATACCACTGAGGTACCTTCCATGACACCATCAAATTTTAAATGCATATTTTTCATGGTGTTCTGCTTTGTAAGTCAGATGTCCTATTCATCTGAGAGATGAAATACAGGAATTTCCACTAATGCATATGTGAAACAGCTATTTTGAGAATATATGCAGTTCATGTGCTAATGTGCTCAGTCGCTCAGTTGTGTCCAACTCTTTGCGACCCCATGGACTGAAGCCCACCAGGCTTCTCTGTGCATGGCATTTTCCAGCAACAGTACTGGAGTGGATTGCCATTTCCTACTTCAGGGGATCTTCCTGACCCAGGAACAGAAACCTTGTCTCTTGTGTCTCCTGCATTGGTAGGCGGATTCTTTATCACTGCACCACATGGAAGTTCCCAGGGCACTTGTTTTATATTAATTTGCAACTTTCCAGGGAAAATAATGGAATCCTAGCTGATAAGATTTCTGTCTTACCTGTGAGCTACTCTTTTTCCAATGAAATAAAACCTTAAACTAAATTTGTCCAAAGATTTCTTTATGGACTTAGTGTTTGTGTCCCCCCAGTTCACATGTTAAAGCCCTGAACCCCAATGTGATAATATTTGGAGGTAAGGCCTTTGGGAAGTCATTAGGATTAGATGAGATCATGCAGGTGGGAACTTCATAATGGTATTAGGATCCTTCAAAGAACAGAAAGAAAAACCAGAGCACTCTCTCTTTCTCCACCATATAAGGACAAAGTGAGAAGGTAGTGTATGTAAAAAGAAGCATGTTCTCACCAGGAAACTGAATTATGATTTCTCAGCATCCAGAACCATGAGAAATAAATATCTGTTGGTTAAGCCACCTAGTCTATGGTATTTTGCTATAGCAGCCCAAACTGAGTAGGACAATATTCTGTGTTGCTTACACTAGTCATGGTTGGCAAAAGTGATTTATGTTTGCTCAAATTTTATATTTAACAACATAATTATGTTTTAATCTGGGGAGATTGAGAAGGCTTCCCTAGTGGCTCATACGTTAAGGAATCTGCCTGCTATGCAAGAGACCTGGATTTGATCCCTGGGTCGAGAAGGTCCTCTGGAAAAGAGAATGGTTACTCATTCTAGTATTCTTGCCTGGAGAATTCCATGTACAGTGGAGCCTGGCGGGTTACAGTCCATGGGGTCACAAAGAGTCAGACACGACTGAGCAACTAACACTTGGAGAGACTGAAGAGTCTTCTATGTTTCTAAAATATATTATTTAATATTTAAAGAATGGTCATTCAGCACTGTAATCCAATTCTAATGTACATTATAACAAAGTAAGGTTCATTTTTATTGTATTAAATATATGTACTTATTGTATAATACATGTATATATCCATAAATTATATTAATTATATAATATATACTTAGGGTGTCTAGCATATAATTTATAATGAACATATAATGTATAAATCCATATATTGTATTAAATATGTATAGTATATTATGGAATTATTATTAATATATTATATATTATGTGGTATTTATGGATATACATGTATTATATGATATGTGTATGTATGTGCATGTACTTATTATATATGTATATATATATGTTACTTCAGAATAAGGAGTTGAGTATTTCTATAAGACTAGATTAATAATTATCCTTAAAAGTTTAAAGTAAATTAAAGAAAAAAAAGGAACTGAAGTCACTTTGGGAGAGCATTTCCAGAAGAGAAGAGAGGTTATAAGATTCTCACTCTCCAACAAGGCTTTTGGCAAATATGGTTGCTGCAGCTCACTGGCATTTAGGGAGCCATTTTTCTTTCTTAACCAGGAGAATTCTAAGAATTGGTTTGAAAATATTTCCTCTCTCTGCTCACAAATATGTATGACTTATATAACATATTTTACTCCCATGGATAATCACTTAGCTTTACTGATTGTCTACAGCCTATAGTATTAATGAATAGAAATAAAGATAGTAATGTGCACAGTTATTAATAAAATAGTTAAGACCTGCAAAAGTATATAGGGAAGTAGATTTTATGGTAACTTACTTAAAAATCTAGGAGTCTGTTGGAAATACTTGAATTTATGTACTTAGAAATTTTTACTTCACTTTTATTGAGCTAGCTGTTGGATAATTAACTCTAACTAAAATACTATTTAGCATGAGAGTGATTCACTTTCATGAATGATACAGTTATTACTTTGCAACTTGATCTTATTTATAATATAGATAGATAGATTTATAATCCTGAAATTTTCTTTGAAGTGTTTTCTTTGTCATATATCTTTAATTGTGAAAGATTTATACAGTCAGCTAAGAAAGATATATTAGCCATACATTTTCACATTAAAATTTCAATCATACTGACTATCCTAATTTTCCATATACTGGCTACTTTTGTTTTTGTTGTTCAGTCTCCCAGTCCGGTTCCGACTCTTTGCAACCCCATCGACTGCAACACTTTACACTGCAGGTTTACATTATGCTTATTGATAAAGTGGAAAACTTGTAATGAAGTATTTATAATTGGTCGAAGTTGATATAAATCAAAGCACTTCATACTTAGAGCAACTACCCCCTGGGTCGGGAAGATGCCCTGGAGGAGGGCATGGGAACCTACTCCAGTATTCTTGCCTGGAGAATCCAGTGGACCGAGGAGCCTGGCGGGCTACAGTCCATAGGGTCTCACAGAATCGGACACAGCTGAAGTGACTTAACAGACACTCTATGTAACAGTTCCGCATAGGGCATATAGAATTTAATTCCATGTATTACTTTTGCCAACTGTACTCGGAGCAAAATTTCATTAGAGTGCATATTAACCTTGGCTCCTTGTGCTCTTCTCAAGTAATTGCTGTGCTGTGCTTAGTCGCTCAGTCGTATCTGACTTTTTATGAACCCATGCACTGTAGCCTGCCAGGGTCCTCTGTCCATGGGGATTCTCCAGGCAAGAGTACTGGAGTGGGTTGCCATGACCCCCTCCAGGGGATCTTCCCAACCCAGGGAGAAAACCCAGGTCTCCCGCATTGCAGGTGTGTTCTTTACCATCTGAAACACCAGGGAAGCCCTCTCAAGTAATTAGACCTGTGGAAAAGAACCTTACAGAACAGTTATACATATTGTAGTGTAAAAGACAGGAATTCATTTGGTGGTGTCAGAAAACATTGTTTTCCCGTTACCTGAGCTTGCTAAAATATTTTTAAAAATCTATTAGGGATAAGAACAGTAAACTTATTTTGCTTTAAAGTGAAAGAAGTCAAAGAGAGCTAATTTTGATTTCTTATTTTTTATGTAACTTACTTATTGCCCTGGAGGAGGAAATGGCATCCCACTGCAGTAATTTTACCTGAAGAATCCTATGGACAAAGGAGCCTTGCAGGCTATAGTCCATAGGGTCGCATAGAGTCAGACACAACTGGGTGAGCAACTAAGCACTCAGGCATGTAACATATTGATCCTTATGTATTCAACCAGTCATTTTAAATATGCTACTGCATATTGGATTTTTTTTTCATGTGATTACTATTCCACCATTAATGATTTGAAACAAGGAGCTTTGTCCTCCTGAAGAGAATGGTAAATTAATGAACCTGATGCAAATAATTTGGTTCTAAAAGATGATGCTTTAAATTATATCCTCTGGCTAAAAGAAGTTAAAAATTTTAGAAGGGCAAACTTGACCCAAATGCAGTCTTAACAATTTGTGAGAAAAGAAGTATTCTTGTCCCCTATCACACTTCCTTCCACTATGATAGAATTGATTTGATAAAAATAAAATCTAGTTTTGTCCCAGATTTAAGTTTCCAAGTCCCCCAAGTGATTCCCAAAACCCTGATGAAATTTTTACTTGTCTTTAGACAGAAGAGAACAAAAAGGACAGTGTCACAAGTTGTGCATGAAACTGATTATGTTCAATTAATCAAACAACGGTGTATTTTGATGTTATTTTCCACTTTCATGATTTTAAAATGGTTTTTTGGTTTTGAAATAATGGAGTAATAAAGATGGTGTTATTTCCTAATCTTACTTGAAAAACTACAAACGTGATAGTAGTGTGGGTCACTTTCATCTTCTCTTCAGTCTATTTTTTTCTTTGTTCTTTTTATTACTTTCTTTTCTTTTACTTTACCTCTCTGTGAATTCAAATGGTTATAGTAACTGACCTAGAAGTTATTTAACTGGCCAATGAAGTTAAAAATTCCCAACATGACACCAACATGGTGTTCAAGGCCTTATTTTTCGAGACCCATCTCTCATAATCTCTAAACAAATGTGTGCTATTCAACCATACCCAATTCTTACTCTTCTGTGCCCTTGCATTTGCTATTGCTTTTTCTAAAGATGCTTTTCTCCTATCTCCTTTCCATGCATTTAAATTTTTTTAAAAAGGTGTAAATCATACTTCAAGCCCCTAACATCTCTAAACAGCCTTCCTTTCTAGTCTCTTGGAATAGCCTGTGATTGCACTTACACATTCCTTTTTTTTTTTTTTTGCCTTTCAGTACTTCTGTGATTGCACTTACCACTTTGCATTATAATTTTTTAATGTGTTTGGCTTTCATAACACGATCTTCTTGAGAATTGGAACCATGCCTAATTCATTATTGTATTTCCATTTCCTGGAATATAATGTATGCAACAGTCATTTAATTACAATTTCATGCATGAATTCCTGATTAAATGAATGAATGAATGAGTGAATGACTCATCATAGCTACCACTGGCACTGACAAAATTACAATGAGTGTAGCTTGTTTGCTAATTGTACAAATATGGGATTTAAATGTTTACATTATTTGGTCCGGAGATTTTCAGTTCTGTCTGTGCTTCATCACTTGCAGAGCTTTATAAAATCTGTTTTGGTCCTTAATGTTAGACAGCCTGATCTGTTGTTTTGGGGTGGGTTCTGGTAATTACATATTTGTTCCTTAGTTTTAATTTTTACTCATGATTCTGTGTGCAGTCAGATTGAGAACAAGGTGGATCAATAATTTTGAAGGCAAGTCTTACAGTGTAATTGGCTCAATATTAGGAACTTAGAAAATACAAATAAAAGTACAGCAATAAGACCTAACTTGAAGTCTTTCAGTACGTTTTGATTAATTGTAGAGTGCCAGTTTGGCAATTATTCTTACTTGCTTTGCATATAATTTTATTCCAGTTAAATCACATCTGCAAAACTTAATCTCAGATGGACTTTAGAATATTTGCCAACATTGAGGACATTATTAAATACTTTTCTGACCTTGAAAACTAGATAGTAATGGACAAGATGACTGGCGCCTATGATGGGGATGATGTCTATAATTATAAATAAATTCTGCTTTGATGTTTGTGCTACAGGATCCATACTGTGATTTAGTAACGTTTTGATATCTTCAGTTCAATAGGGAGTATGGCTGTGACTTGATTAATCTAGTGCCAGTTTGTGGTTTCACTTTTTGAGAAGGACAGTAAAATAAGATTTAGTTGTAATGATATGTACAGTATAAAGTTTCATAAAACCTTATCTCATAAAATGCCTGAATAACTTTCCAAGTAGTAAGAAAGAAGGAAAAAAATAAGAATTTATGACAAAAATAATAAAGGAGGTTCTGCTATTGAAGGCTTGCCTGTACTGTAATTCATAGAATAGATTATTTTACACATAAAGTTTATATTATTTTATTTATACCTTAGCACTTAAAATGATATACTCAAATATCAAACATATATGCTGAAACAAAGCTACAATAATTAACATGAATTATATTGATAAATAGAAATATGATAAGTAATGATATTATTCCATGTGGGTTTACAATAAAATTTCTCAACCTAGTTGCCTGGTTTAGGTGAGATATGATTGTGGGTAGTGTGAATGATCATAATGTGAAAAAGAAATGTTTTTGTACTTTGTGCAAGATCTTAGTGCTCACAGTGATGGAGCAGCCCCATTATCAGGTTTTTAGAGTTTTTCTCCACTCCCAGATAGCAGTGTACAAAAACACTGTGCTCATTTGGTTGTGCTCATTCTCAGTTTTGAGGCTATGTAGGCAAGTCTGTTTACACTCTACCTTTCAAATCATTTACCCTAACCTCCTGTTAGGTAGCACCCACTGATTTAGGAAAATCGCAAGAACAAACATGCTATCCCATCCTAAAGGAAAGTCAGAGGGAAAGTTTAATTTGAAAGAATTTCTATATGTTGCAACTGGCTACTCACTTTCATACTCTGTTATTGTTGTGACTGTTGCATAATGTGGATTGTGTAGGTTAGAAATGAAGTGTGTTGTGAGGTTTTCATATTTTATCTATTGCAGTTTTCTTTTATGATACATTTCTGTTTTATATCTCATTAGCCTTTTTTTTTTTAAATAAAGATGTCTGAGTGTTAAGTGCAATGGTTTCTGAAGATGAGGTGTGAAAGAAAGAAGAGGATTCTATGTCTAAGCCAGTGAACAACTCCAAAAAGATTATAATGGCCAAATATAATCTTTTGGATCATTTCAGAAATATAACAAAGACACACACACAAGAAACAAAACAAAACAAAAAAACTGCTGTTACAATGAAAGTTTATTAACCTTTGGCTTCTCCTGGGCAACAATCCTTGTCTTCTGTTCCACTGTGTGGCAAATAATCTAAAAATTCGGAAATGGCTCCAGCAAAATTGAAAATATACTTCATTACAAGGTACAGCCTTCTGACACTTAAAGGTGCTGATTATTTTAAACAGATATTAGCATGGCAAACTAAAGTTTTCATTTTAAAGAGTCACATTAGTGAAAACTCTCAGGAAGCAAGTAATTTAGTAACCAAACTTATTTCCTTCCCAGGGAAGGAAAAGTCACACAATTGGTGAGAATCTAATGTCAGCATGTAAAATGAGAGAGATTAAAATGCTAGGACAAGATGCAGTATGAGGTTTTGGAAAGGTTCCACTTTCAAACAGTAAAATAGACATGTTAGTATCATATCACATCATGCCAAAGAAGTTTTGTGTAATAATATGGAAAACAACAGCTCCTTTACCAGATTGACAAGTCTTGAGATTTCCCCAGTAAATATCATGCTGTAGCATTTATAAGATTTGTGAATGATGGTGAGATTCAAGAAATTTTTTTTTCCTACTACAAAGAGCAGATGGAAACAAGCAAAGGCCAAGATGTTTTTAACGTTTTCCCCTTTATCCATAAACAAAGAATCTGTTTTGGAGGAACTGTGTTGACATTTGCGCTGATGGTGCTCCTCAATGCTTGGCTCCACTAAAGGTTTTATAGATCTTTAAATGAAAGAAAATCCTGAGGTAATCACACAATGCTTTCTTCGTTGAGAAGTGCTGGTGACAAAAGTTCTTGAAGGTGAAATCTTTAAAGAAAAATGTTGAACGATGCTACAAAAATACTTTATTAAACAGACATCAGTTTTACTTGAGACTTTTAAAATGGGTGTACAAATGGGTGTCAAGGACTACATAAATTTGCTGCACGCAGGAATCCATTGGGTTAGCAGAGGAACAATGCTCAACAGCGTGTTTCAGCCAAGAGGTGAACTAGAAGATCCACTCAAGAATATAGTACATTTGATTCAGTGGAAAATTTCAAGGTAAACTATGGCTGCCAAAACTGTCCTGCATAGCAGATGTGTTTCCACACTGTCTAACAGGCCTTGCAGAAAGTGTTCTATAAGGAAACAGAATCTTTTTTAAAAAATGAGCTGCAAAAGGATATTAAAATATTTCTACTCCCACTTGGGCTTGAGTATATGAACCAGAATCAGTAAGTGTCAGGAGTTGTTGAAAACTACCTGCAAGACCTATAGGAAAGAATTGAACAGGGTGTGTCCTCTCTTGAAATACAGAAATATGAATAGGGGAGGACCCTTTATCTGAATCTTCTGCTCAGACTGAGATCTAGACTCAGCCAACAGGAAGAATTTCATGAGGTGCAGTCTGATCATATATTTAAGATTAGATTTGCTAATCTGCCCCTATTCAAGTTCTAGAACTCTGAAGAAGAAGGATATTCAGGAATGAAACAAATATTTTGCTGTGGTTTTCAACATCTTACATATGTGAACAAGCATTTTCTTGCTTAACAAGCATCAAGAACAAAGAGAAAACTGACCTTATTTCAGTTTTTGTGCTTAAGTTTGATCTAAAGAATTGGTTATTTGTGCAAAAAAAAAAAGATATATAGAGAAGACAGGTTTCATAGTAGAAAGGTAAATTTCATTTAAAAAGAACACTTTATATATATATAGGGGTCTATTAAGAGACTAAGAAACTAACTTATATGCATAGTAATTTAGTAGTTGCTATAATTATATTTGAAACTGATCATGTTGCTCAGTAAGGAAATGTTTTTTCAATGTCATATATAAAATTATGCCCTAGGCTATATTTCTGTTGATATTGCCTTGTCTTTTTTGTTGTTGTATTTTTACTGCTTAACAAGTAAATAAAATTTCATGTTGTAAATAAAATTGAAATAAATTCCAGGCTATATTTAAATGAAACCTATGAAGTCTACATTTAGAAAAATATAAATCCTATTTTTGCTTAAGTGTGGTATTTTACAGAAATTTATTACATTTCCACGAGTTTTTAAAATTTATTAAAAAGAAAGTAGTTTAAAGAAAGTAAGTTAATCTTAATTACTTTTTTTCTATAAAGGCTGGCTAATTGAAAATTTTTTTAGTTATTCAGTTGCTTCAGGGAAGTGCTGGTGACAACTGAGAGTATGGTCTATGCCTCTCTCCTTGCTTCTGGTCATAACCCAAAATCCTTGGTATTCAGTTGCTCAGTCGTGTCTGACTCTTTGTGACCCCATGGACTGTAGCACGCCAGGGTTCCCTGTCCTTCACCATCTCCAAGAGCTTGCTCAAATTCATGTCCATTGAGTCAATGTTGCCTTTCAACCATCTCATCCTCTGTCATCCCCTTCTCCTCCTGCCTTCAATCTTTCCCAGCATCAGGGTATTTTCTAATGAGTCAGCTCCTTGCATCAGGTGGCCAAAGTATTTTCAGTTATAAAAAGAGGAAAAACAGTCTGCTACTGCTGCTAAATCACCCCAGTCGTGTCCGACTCTGTGCGACCCCATAGATGGCAGCCCACCAGGCTCCCCCGTCCCTGGGATTCTCCAGGCAAGAATACTGGAGTGGGTTGCCATTTCCTTCTCCAATGTATGAAAGTGAAAAGGGAAAGTGAAGTTGCTCAGTCATTTCCGACTCTTAGCGACCCCATGGTCTGCAGCCTACCAGGCTCCTCTGTCCATGGGATTTTCCAGGCAAGAGTACTGGAGTGGGGCGCCACTGCCTTCTCCTGAAAAACAGTCTACCACATACTATATACAACATGTCCCATATCACATATCGTATTTCTACAACATCAAAATTTTATATAGTAGGAATTGGTGACAGTACTTTAAGCCTTACTTGGATAAGTTGTGTGTGTGTGTGTGTGTGTTTTAAATTCAAGTAGGAAATTATGAGGGAAAATAATTGAAACTAAAGTTTTCTTTCATGGCAATATTGCTATATATATTGTGGGAAAGAATAACCATACAAAGAGATGAGTCTAAATCACTGGACAAAATTGTATTTATTTTCTACTGTGGGGTAACACATGACTACAAACTTAGTGGTTTAAAAATAATTTATAACCTCATAGTTTCTTAAGTCATAAGTTTACTGTGGTGGGGCTGGATTTTCTACTCAGGGTCTGACAAGGCCAAAATCCCAAGTGTCTGTGAGGCTCTTTTCTATAGGTTCTGGAGAAGAATCCTCTTCTAGATTCATTCCTAGTGGGATAATTCGTTTCTGTAAGGTTGTATGTCTGAGGTTTTTATCCCTTGCTAGCTGTTACCCCATCAGCATGTAGAGACAGATCTCCAGTTCTTGCGTGTGGCCCTGCCATCTCCAGAGTCAACAACAGTGAGTTGACTCCCCCCTGTGCTTTTGAAATCTAACTCCCTCTTCTGCTCATATATGGAGCAAATTCTTTGCTTTTAAAGGATTCATCTGATTGGGCTAGACCCACTCAGATAGTCTCCATATTTAAAGTCAAGTGACTTGAGACTTTAATTCCATCTGAAAATTTCTTCCATACCAGTATCTTGATTAGTGTTTGATTGAATAATCACAGGATGGGAATCTAAAATGTTATATATTGAGTAATAAGTACTAAACTTTTGCTTTTAATGTGAATGGTTTGCTATCTGGGTTAAAATGAGGTCATATTGGCATAGAGTGGACATAATACTATATGACCGATGTCCTTATAAAAGTGAAATTCAGATAAACAGACACAAAGGAAAGATGCCCATGTGAATACCAAGGATTTTGGATTAGCACCAGAAACAAGGAGAGAGGCATACATCGGAGCTCTCAGAAATAATGAATCCCATTGACACCTTGATTTTGAACTTCTGGCTTTTAGAACTGTGAAAGAATATATTTCTGTTCTTTTAAACTACACAGTTTTTGATATTTTTGTTTCAGCAGCTCTGGAAAACTGATACAAATTCAAAATAAGCCCACACTTTTTATGAGGCGCTCTAGGAACTGACCTTACCTTGTCTTGAGCTTCCCTGGTGGCTCAGATAGCAAAGAATCCGCCTACAATGTAGGAGACCTGAGTTCTATCCCTGGGTTGGGAAGATCCCCTGGAGAAGGGAATGGTAACCACTCCAGTATTCTGGCCTAGAGAATGCCATGGACGTAGGAGCCTAGAGGGCTACAGTCCATGGGGTTGCAAAGAGTCAGACACAACTGAGTGATAAAACTACCTTGTCTTACTTTGACTTTCAAATAAACCCAGCCATTTTTCTGCCTGAAAGCTGATGATACTCTTTTTGCTCTACCTAGATAGTTATTTTTCTCACACTCCAAATAACTAACTTTTACTCATGGATTTTATCAATTACTACAATATTAATCTTATTTCAAAGTAATAAAATATCAGATCCTGTGTAGGACGAAAATTATTTTGGCTCATGCCAAAGGTTTATTGTTGAAAATTTTGAACAATAAACAGATTTTTATTAGAGCTATAAATAATATGGAATAATTTAGAGGAAAGATAAATCTTGAAGGGTAAATGTAATTTGGCTTGAGAGCATTTCCTATTTTATTATATGCTCTAGTAAATAAACTTGCTACCCATTCAAGTATAATTTCTTTAAGAGAAAACTTTTTTCTTCCCTAATATGTAGCACATATATGATATGCTATGCCTGTATGCTGTATCTACAGCATATATGATATTCCCATACATGAGATCTTCAACAAAGATTTGTAAAATGAAAATAACATACATGAATAAATTAATGTGATGCTGCCTTCTATATATGCGTGCTTTTCCTTGTCACTAAGAAATAGCATCATTATTGTGAATAAATATTAATTTGAATGATATGATTATTTTCATTAGAGACACATAAAAATGCCTCAGTCACATGACCAAAAGTTTTATTAAAATGTATATTTAATAAGCAAAAACATATTTGAATGTCTTTATTAAATGCTCACTTATTTGGGGGCTTAGGAAATACAAGTATTATATTAAATGTTATTTTAATAACTTGTCAAGTATTATGAATAGTATTCAAATATTCAAACTCTTTCCCCATGCTACAGATGTTGAAATATAAAACATGAAATAAGCTATAATTGACCTAGTGATTTTCTGCTTCATATTTCTTTCCCATGGGTTTAGAATGAAATTTGATAATATTTGGAAAACTGGCAGTTTCCAACAAATCACAAGTAATTGAATGATTCTATATATTTTAAAAAATTATTTTCCTATTCTTTCAGTTTTTCTATCACTTGAACTTGCTAAACTTTGCCTAGATATCTGTACTCACATGCAATTTTTTTGCAAAATTTTTATCATATCTTTGGACAGATCCATCTTTGCTAACTGATGGAACACTAGGTTCTGAAATTTCCAATTATCATATAAAAATTGAAGCTTATCTTAACATCTCCTGAGGCATATAGTAGTTTGGCAGCCAGTCAGTGTCCTGTATATTGACAAATTGACTAAGGACCACTCTGTACTAAGCTTAACTGTTTATTTACTTTCTGCTTTGTTAGAAATAACCTGAATAATAATTACAAATAATTATTCTTAATTACAAATATTAATTGAACTCAAGACACCTCTTTGACTCTCTATATTTCAGAATTCATGAACATTTCTGTAAAGCAACTTCTATCACAACAGTGTTTCTGTTAGTTTTATTGTTACATGTATTACTTTTCATTGAGATGGAAATTAACTGCATTAAATATTTACAAAAATTGCATTGTACTTTATACTTAAATTTAGTGTAAAATTGATTTGAAATATTTTTAGTGAAGATACATTTGGCAAGCTTTAAAGTACTTTAAAGCTTTAACGGTACTTTGAAGTACCTAAAATGGCTAAAAGAAAACAAGTTTGGAGGCTTTATACTATCTGATTCAAGACTTTGTTAAAAAAGCTATAGCAATCAAAATGATATGATACTAACTTGAGAATATAAAAAAATGATAAAACAATGGAAAATTTGAAAAGAGACTAATATGTATATGATCAAGGGATTGTCAACAAAAGCACCAAAGTACTTATGTGAAGGAGAATTCTTTTCAATAAGTTGTGCTAGAAAAATGAATATATCAATGGGGAAAAATAGGAAAAAGAGACTGATTTCTGTCTTACACTGCAAATGAAAATTTATTTCAAGACTGATCAAGATTAATCATATATGTAAACAAAAAAGTAAGAATCTCTTAAACATGAAAGTGAAAGTGAAAGTCACTCAGTCGTGTCTGACTCTTTGGACCCCATGGAATTCTCCAGGCCAGAATACTGGAGTGGGTAGCCTTTCCCATTTCCAAGGGATCTTCCCAGCCCAAGGATGGAACCCAGATCTCCTGCATTGCAGGTGGATTCTTTACCAGCTGAGGCACAAGGGAAGCCCTCTAAAACATGGGAGAATACCAAATGGGTAAGCATCTTGTATTTTGAAAGAAATATTTCCTAGACTGGGACACAAAAAGCATGAAGCGTAAATGGAGATGTCAAGTGTCTGTCCAGTATATTAAAAGAAAACCTCAATGTCTCTTACCCACTGAAATTAAATATTATTGCCAATCTTGGTGTAATCTTTGAGGAATATTGAATTTATTTTCATCATTAGTTTCAATTAGCCATAATATTTTAATTCTGTTTCAATCTGTTTACTATCTCTGGGCTGACTCAATTTGTTGGAGCAAACAGACAGCTATGTGATGTATTTTGCATGGATTTTCACAGCCTCTTCTACTCAAAAAAGTGTTCCTATTGTCTGCCATAGGAATTCACATTTCTAAACTTGGTCTACAATTTATGTTATTAATGTGCTATACATAAATTAAGTTAGAAGCTAAAGAATTGTTCTGGGAGAGGCTGGATCACTTCACTTGAGAAAAGATAAAGGAATCTGTGCAAAGGAAGGGAGGGGCTTCCCTGGTGGCTCAGATAGTAAAGAATCTGCCTGTCAAGCAGGAGACGCAGGTTCAATTTCTGGGTGGAGAAGATCCCTTCAGAAGGAAATGGCAACCCACTCCAGCATTCTTTCCTGGGAAATGCTATGGGCTGAGGAGCTCAGGCCACAGTTCATGGGGTCACAGAAGAGTCAAGCACAACTGAGGGGCTTAGCACACACCCAGGGAAGGAACCATGGGAATACCACAGGTAGTTAATGTTGTTGTTGTTCAGTCGCTAATGTGGGAAGAGGTAAATTTCCTACTTTTATTTGCATTTGAGTTGTTTGTTTCTGCTTTATTATTTTTATTGATATCTTCAAGAAGGATTATTTGTATTTGAGTTTAGCAAGGTGAGTTTATTTTGTCATTACAAAATTAAAGAGACTCTGGATGAAATAAAGAGGAATATAATCAAAGTGTGGGATGAGCATTAGGTACCTTACGGGACCAAGCAGAAACAAAACAAATTTAAAAAGTGAATCAGACTGAAGAAAAAAGAAAAACTAAAGAGCTGGAGGACAAAGTAAACTGGAGAAACACACACTCTACCCAAGATGGAGATGATTGTTTCTCTGGTTTTTTAGCATGCCAAAAGAACTTATAAATCTACAATATTTTAGCTGAATAAATTGAATTTTTGAAAATTAACTCAATTTTTAAAAATTCAGAATGATCTAAAGAAAATATTTCTTGGTGCCTGATCATCTGGCCACATTTGGCCTAAATGAAGCCAAAAGAGCACAAAGCGTTATTTCTGTTGAATAAATAACACAGTTGTATGTATTGCAGTTTTTCAAATGTGTACAGAATCTGTTGGATTTAACCAAAAAAAAAAATTATTAAGTGTATTATATGCACAGGAGCTCTTGTCAGTGAGTATCAATCAACTTTCAAATGCAAGTTTCTTTTTTTAGTGTAAAAGAAGGGAGAACACTTATAGTCATAGGATTCTGTTAACTTATGTTGTTAGTTGCTCAGTCATATCCCACTCTGTGACCGCATGGACTGTAGCCCGCCAGGCTCCTCTGTCTATGGATTCTCCAGGCAAGAATACTACATTGGGTAGCCATTCCCTTCTCCAGGGTATCTTTCCAACCCAGAGATCAACCCGGGTCTCCTGCATTGCAGGCAGGTCCTTTACTGTCTGAGCCACCAGAGAAGCCCCTGTTAATATATATACGTGCTTGTGTGTTAATAGTTTAGTTGTGTCTGACTCTTTGTAACTGTGTGGACTGTAGCCTGCCAGGCTGCTCTGTTCATGGATTCTCTGGGCAAAAATACTGGAATGGGTTGCCATGCCCTTCTCCAGGGAGTCTTCCCAACCAGGGATGGAACCTGGGTCTCCTACTCAGATGGCAGATTCTTTAACGTCTGAGCCATCTGGTAAGCCCATGTTTAATATATATATATATATATATATATATATATATATATATATATATGCATATATATATATAATTTTATATAGATATGTAAAATATACACCTTTAGAGCTGGAAACATTCATGCACTGATCTCACATCAGAGGAGATTGAGGCCTATTAAAATTCATAGGACCAAAGACCCAAATGAGGTAATTTTACAGAAATGGGATTAGAAACCGACTTTTCCAGCACTTTAGTAAAGGCAGTTTCTTTTGTCTCACCAAAATTTTACATTGAGTGATAAAAGAAACAGACTATCAGCCAACATAAGATTTATGTGTGCAGTAGTTGTTTCATATGGTCTGTGTATTGTCATAAATTTTTAAAGCAAAAAATAACTAAATAAATGCTTCCTAGTATCTGTGTATTATTTAGATAAGTAAGAATTGTTATTTATTTGAGTTATTTGTAGCAATTTCAGGAATACTATTCATAATTAATTGCTAAAAATTGAAGAGTGATGAGAATAGAGGAAAAATACGTACTCTTATGTTTTGATCCTATTATTCCTATTTATTATGGGACATGTACATACTAGTTTTCCTCTACATAGAGAGGCCAGGGAGTTTTTCTTCAAGTTCAAATTATCATATAGTTTTTACCCTGGGTAGATATTATGCACTGCATTTTACACACATAGTTTTGGAAAAATATATAGCAACATAAATTGATATTCCCTGAATTTCTTAGAAGAGGTTTTCAAGATGAATTCCATAAAACAGAAAGAGCTAGAAGTTGAAATTCTTGTATTTCCTCCCCATATCTGGGAATTGATGGAAGAATAAAGTATAAATTCTCATGGACCTGAAAGAGTGAATTCAAGTTCATAATGAGGTACTTGCCCTACCAATCATCACTGCAGCTATCAAAGTAATTACATGAGTATCTCCAAAGAAAGGAAAAAAAGAAGGAAGGAGAAAAATAAGGAAAGATGGAAGGAAATTTAAAATAAATAGACCCCTTGAATTCTCCAGTATAACTCAGTCCCTCTTCCGTATCTCCATGTAAACAGGTCTGGTAGTGAACATATTCTTTCTGAAACTTGCTCCTTTTAATCTCTTCTTGTAACTTGGAGAAGTAAAAATGGAGAATCTGTATTATATGCATGGGGGACTTATCCATACATGTTTACGATATTGGCCTTCATTTCTTCTTTTCTTTTTTATTACCAGTGGGGAAAATGACACAGTTTTTAGATGTGAAGTCAAAGGAGTGTGCTGAATTCAGTGAGCTGCACATCCTCTCAGCTCTTTTTCCAGTGTTTCTCAATAGGCTCTATTGACATTTGGAACTGGCACAAGGCTATCTTATACAATATTGTAATAATTAATCAAGAATATTTAGCCAATATTAAGAAAAAAATGCCATTACACATTTACAAAGCATTTAAATAAGTACTGTTTTGATAACATTATTCTCAGAAAGCCAGAAATTTACCCTAATTTATTTCCCATTGCTATTCATCATGAATCTTTTACTTTGAATATTTAAATAATCTTACAAAGTCATTTTTAGCATTGTCTAGCTTGAGTTTTAACCGTTTTGTGCATTTATCACTCTCTGTTGAAAGCAGCACTTTCTTATGCTTATCCTAACTATACATGTTCAACAACTATGATGATATAACTAAAATTTATTTTCCTCTTTGCCATTGCAAAGTGATTTCACCTCATTTTCTCATTTAAGCCTCATTACCATCTGTGAGAAAGAGATTTTTTCTCTGTTTAATAGATAAAAATGTGTTCCTAAGTTTCAGTTAATTGACAAGATCTCATTGGTATTAATGCAGAAGTTGAAATGGAAACAAAATCCTCCTCTTTAGTGGAGCATTTCACTGCAGGTGTTACACCCATTCAAAATATTTAAACAGCAGAAAATTTAGTTGTCATTTTGTATAAAATTAACATCTTTACTGTCTGCTTAACTTTTGAATTGTTAAAACTGCTGCTATAATCTAAAATGCAGTCAGTATGATATCACTATTATCATCCTAAATACTTTAGACAAGTCATCTCAACTTTGATTTTCACTTTCTTCCCTTGATAAATAAAGAATTTGGGCTTGCTCCAAAAGGTGGTAAAGGAGACTAACATCTAAACATACTCAGGCTAAACATATTCAAACCCTGCTAAATACTGATATTGTCTCATGCATTTCAATTAAAAACCTACAGATAATGCAAGGGAAGCAAATGAAACTACATAATATCTGTGCATTACTCTACTTCCGAAAAGCTACTCTTTAAATTAATCAACTAGCATTTTCTGTGGCAAGATTAGTCTAATAGAAGTAATTTTCTATGTGCAATGTGAAGAAGGGAGCACGAAATCTCTTGTTCTAAAGGGAATAATTTTTCAGCACCTCCAAAGGCAGATTGTCATAACGCCACTTACAGTGTTGGCTTGACAAACTCTGAATTCCCACAATGCTTGCTGCTGCTGCTGCTGCTGCTAAGTCACTTCAGTCATGTCAGACTCTGTGCGACCCCATAGACGGCAGGCCACCAGGCTCCCCCGTCCCTGGGATTCTCCAGGCAAGAATCCTGGAGTGGGTTGCCATTTCCTTCTCCACCACAATGCCTAATCTATACCAATTAAAATGTAAACATGAACATAACAGATATTTCCTTAGGCCACCAGCCTAAAGGTACAGTTAAGGTGCAAATTAATAGCATAGCAATTATTCTCCCCTTCAATCACCCAAACTCTTCATTTCAGCATTGAAACGTGGAAGCAGCTACTGTTAAGGCTAATTTTGACTAGATTCTCCACCTGCTCCTCACCATAATCCCTGCAGGTATTTCTATTTCCAAATAGCTGCATTGATTCTAGATTGATTTTACTGATGTCATTCAGAGAACTGACATACCTCCCAGACAATTATGGGAAGAATCTGTGCATCCATGCATTACTACCATATCTATATTCAAGAACAACACTGGCCAGAGTTCCTCTTGCAACTGTAGCCAAGGACCATGGCATAAGGAAAGAGCCATAGTAAATCAGTAAAAGCATTTCAGTTCAGTCGCTCAGTCCTTTCAGACTATTTGCAACCCCAAGGACTGCAGCACACTAAGCCTCCCAGTCCATCACCAACTCCTCGAGTTTACTCAAACTCATGTCCATTGAGTCGGTGATGCCATTAAACCATCTCATCCTCTGTCATCCCCTTCTCCTCCCACCTTCAATCTTTCCCAGCATCAGGAACTTTTCCAATGAGTCAGCTCTTCGCATCAGGTGGCCAAAGTATTGGAGTTTCAGCTTCAGCATCAGTCCTTCCAATGAATATCTAGGACTGATTTCCTTTAGGATGCACTGGTTGGATATCCTTGCAGTCCAGAGGATTCTCAAGAGTCTTCTCCAACACCACAGTTTAAGAGCATCAATTCTTCAGCACTCAGCTTTCTTTACAGTCAACTCTGACATCCATACATGACTACTGGAAAAACCGTAGCTTTGAGTAGATGGACCTTTGTTGGAAAAGTAATGTCTCTGCTGTCTAGGTTGGTCATAACTTTTCTTTCAAGGAGCAAGTGTCTTTTAATTTCATGGCTGCAGTCACTATCTGCAGTGATTTTGGAGACCAAAAAAAAAAAAGTCTGTCACCGTTTCCACTGTTTCTCCATCTATTTGTCATGAAGTGATGGGACCAGATGCCATATCTTAGTTTTCTGATTGTTGAGTTTTAAGCAAACTTTTTTACTCTCCTCTTTCACTTTCATCAAGAGGCTCTTTAGTTCTTCTTCACTTTCTGCCATAAGGGTGGTGTCATTTGCATACCTCAGGTTATTAGTATTTCTCCCGGCAATCTTGATTCCAGCTTGTGCTTCCTCCAGCCCAGCGTTTCTCATCATATACTCTGCATATAATTTAAATAAGCAGAGTGGTAATATACAGCTTTGATGTACTCCTTTTCCGATTTGGAACCAGTCTGTTGTTCCATGTCCAGTTCTAACTGTTGCTTCCTGAGCTGCATACAGATTTCTCAAGAGGCAGGTGAAGTGGTCTGGTATTCCCACCTCTTTAAGAATTTTCCACGGTTTGTTGTGATCCACACAGTGAAAGGCTTTGGCATAGTCAATAAAGCAGAAATAGATGTTTTTCTGGAACTCTCTTGCTTTTTTGATGTTCCAATGGATGTTGGCAATTTGATCTCTGGTTCCTCTGCATTTTCTAAATCCAGCTTGAACATCAGAAAGTTCATGGTTCACATACTGTTGAAGCCTGGCTTGGAGAATTTTGAGCATTACTTTACTAGCATGTGAGATGAGTACAATTTTGCATTAGTTTGAGCATTCTTTGGGACTAGAATGAAAACTGACCTTTTCCAGTCCTGTGGCCACTGCTGAGTTTTCCAGATTTGCTGGCGTATTGAGTGCAGCACTTTCACAGCATCATCTTTTAGGATTTGAAATAGCTCAACTGGAATT
The DNA here is from genome assembly GCA_024291935.2 of Okapia johnstoni. Lineage (NCBI taxonomy): Eukaryota > Metazoa > Chordata > Mammalia > Artiodactyla > Giraffidae > Okapia > Okapia johnstoni. The sequence goes on along the minus strand of CM044310.1, from coordinate 45,633,670 downwards.
CCATCACCTCCGCTAGCTTTGTTTGCAGTGATGCTTCTAAGGCCCACTTGACTTCACATTCCAGGATGTCTGCTTCTTGGTGAGTGCTAATACCATCGTGATTACCTGGGTCGTGAAGATGTTTTCTGTATAGTTCTTCTGTGTATTCTTGCCACCTCTTCTTAATATCTTCTACTTCTGTTAGGTCCATACCATTTCTGTCTTTTATTGAGCCCATATTTGCATGAAATTTGCCCTTAGTATCTCTAATTTTCTTGAAGAGATCTCTAGTTTTTTCCGTTCTGCTATTTTCCTCTATTTCTTTGCACTGATTACTGAGGAAGGCTTTCTTATCTCTCCTTACTATTCTTTGGAACTCTGTATTCAAGTGGGTATATCTTTCCTTTTCTCCTTTTCTTTTTGCTTCTCTTCTTTTTACAGCTATTTGCAAGGCCTCTTCAGACAGCCATTTTGCTTTTTTGCATTTCTTTTTCTTGGAGATGGTCTTGATCCCTGTCTCCTGTACAATGTCACGAACCTCTGTCCATAGTTTTTCAGGAACTCTGTCTATCAGATCTAATCACTTGAATCTGTTTCTCACTTCTACTGTATAATCGTAAGGGATTGGATTTATGTCATACCTGAATGGTCTAGTTGTTTTCCCTACTTTCTTCAATTTTAGTCTGAATTTTGCAATAAGGAGTTCATGATCTTAGCCATAGTCAGCTTCCAGTTTTGTTTTTGCTGACTGTATAGAGCTTCTCCATCTTTGGCTGCAAAGAATATAATCAATCTGATTTCGGTATTAACCATCTGGTGATGTTCATGTGTAGAGTTCTTCTCTTGTATTGTTGGAAGAGGGTGTTTGGTATGACCAGTGCATTCTCTTGGCAGAATTCTGTTATCCTTTGCCCTGCTTCATTCTGTACTCCAAGGCCAAATTTGCCTGTTACTCCAAGTGTATCTTGACTTCCTACTTTTGCATTCCAGTCCCCTGTAATGAAAAGGACATCTTTTTTGGGCTAACCTGGTAGCCACTGCTAGTTCCTCTCAGTCCCTGACTTTGTATCATTGAAGCCTTTTCATGGCAAATCTTCTTCTTGAAACTATAACTCTTTACCTGTGCTAGACACTAATGTGATTTAAGATTTCTTTTCCCCCTCCATTCTGTTACCAGACATCAGGATCTAAGTACAATACAGGGTCAAAAATTCTACTTCCCATCTTGGATTATGTATTTATTACTGACATATAGTTGTATAATATTATATGAATTATAGATGTATAACATTGTGATTCACAATTTTTAAATTTTATACTCTATAACTAAAGTTATATATATATATATATATATATAAAGTTATAATAGTTATTACAAACATTTGCTATATTCTTTGTGTTGTACAGTATCTCCTGTTAGCTTGCAGCTGCTGCTGCTGCTAGGTCGCTTCTGTCCTGGCCGACTCTATGTGACCCCATATACGGAAGCCCACCAGGCACCCCCATCCCTGGGATTCTCCAGGCAAGAACACTGGAGTCGGTTGCCATTTCCTTCTCCAATGCATGAAAGTGAAAAGTGAAAGTGAAGTCACTCAGTCGTGTCTGACTCTCAGCGACCCCATGGACTGCAGCCCACCAGGCTCCGCCATCCATGGGATTTTCCAGGCAAGAGTACTGGAGTGGGGTGCCATTACCTTCTCTGATTCTCTTAGCCTATTTTATACTTAATAATTTGAACCTTTTAATCCCTTTCTCCTATATTGCCCCTCTTACGTTGGAGTTTATTTTTTAAAATACCTCATCCATGAATTGCTTTGCCTGAGAGCTAACCTCTAAGCAACTTCTGAGAACTTATCCCATTCCATTTATTTTTGTCAAAGAGAATGAAAATTTTCTGTGTTACTTTACCATATATTTTATTTTTGAAATTGTTTATGTATGAATGTGGGCTTCCCAGGTGGTGTCAATGGTAAAGAAGCTGCCTGCCAAAAGCCTGCATGTATAAACATGTTCGTATGTGTTTTTAAGTAATGTGTTATGTGAAAAATATTTTAAGGTAATTAACAGTAAATTTTAAAACAAGATTTCAAACTATAATTCTAATAAAATTAATTTTTCTTTGTTTGAAATATATAGGAAATATAAATTATTACCTTATTTTTTATTCACTACTACTGTTTAACTGTTTCCTGGTGGTTCCACTGAAAGAATCCACCTGCCAATGCAGGAGACACAGGAGATGCTGGTTCAATCCCTGGGTCTGGAAGATCCCTGAAGAAGGAAATGGCAACCCACTCCAGAATTCTTGCCTGGGAAAATCTCATGGACAGAGGAGACTAGTGGGCTACAGTCCATGGGTCACAAGGAGTCAATATGACAGAGCAACTGAACATGCACACATGTACTGTTTAGCTACATGCATACATGTGCTTTTACAGGCAACCTAATACCCTTAATAGGAAGTGGGAGGGAAGACAAGATAGAAGGACAGATACAATGGACACAGGACCTGTTTTCCTTCTGACTTTACAGTGCAGCAATGGAGAAAATGAACAGATTAAAAATTGTTTGAGATTAATATCAACAGCGTATACACACACATGCCAAATAAACTTACTGCAGGAGGGCAGATAGCTGAAGCTAGGGCGTTGACAGTGTCTGTGAAGTCCCCTGCAAAGAAAGGTATCAGACAGCAGGAAGAAGTCAATTTCTCTTAGAAAAAAGTATCTGCATTTGGTTGAAGCCAGGAAAGCACTTGCTTTAGTATTTTCCTCAACCAGTAATTAGGGGACAGGATAAGGCAGTAAGTTTAAGGAAAAGAGATGAAAGAGGCCTTTGTAAGTTTAGATGAAAAGAATGAGCATTAAAATACAGAGAGGGAGACTCTAGTAAATGAATATATTGAAAGAGTTTTTTGAGAAAAAAACAGTTTAACCTTATTTGTGTGTAAGGTGCATTGAGTATGAATTCACTAGTGTCTGGAAAGAGCAAGAAAATGACTGCAGTAAATGAAGTGTGAGGATGAGAGCTCTGGAAAAGGAGAGGGAGTGTGGATATAACACTTTTCAGAGAAGCAAATAGCAAAGCTTGAGATATAAAATGGAGATAGTTTTAGGGGATCAGTGAGTCTAAGAATTGGAAGCAAAATTTTGTATGTATGTGTGTATATTCCCATATACATATTTCTATGGGATGAAGATCAATGGATTTTTGTCAGGCTCTCAAAGGGATTCAACCCTTTACTATTGACTATAAAGAGCAGAAGTCAAAAACGAAAACACTAGAGAAGGCTGTTAACATTGAAAGTAAAGTATGGGAAAGTATGAATTAGGGGTGAAGTTAATTGAGTTTATCTTTGACATCTTATATGTCATTAAATCCTTTGGCAAACTAACAAAAGGAAAAGAACTGGGGGCAATTCTGAGAATATATGAAGATTTTGTAATATATAGATACATTATTTTAGCTATTGTTATATGTTAAAAGCTTTACTATTTCAATTTAATCATATTCACAGAAGCATCATAAATATCCTTTTTTTTTTATCATAAGCTTTTATATTCACCCCACCTATTTAAATGACCTTTTTAAACAAGGCATTGCATATGGAATTTATTTTTATAAATGCATAGTATTTGAGTAACTAGCAAATTTTGGTGTAAATGGGGAGATAATGGAGTACGGAAAATTCAACCTAATGAGAGGGTAACAGGCAGGAAGGCCAGGGGTCTCCAAAGAGAGAAAATAGGCTGCAAGTGTCAGACATTTTTTCTCTCTCTCATAAGTGGCAGGAGGAAATAAACTAGTGTTATGTTTTTTCCCCTTCTCTATACAAATTAAGCAATTTGTGGTTATCAGGAATGAGGTGGTAACTGACCATTTCAAGAGAGATTCAGAAGCTAACCACTCTTTGGTTGATTCATCAAATTATAGATTCAGAAAAAATAATTTATCAATTTAATCACCAGATTCAAAGGCCCTAATTACAAAACATGAATGATAATTAATTGATGTATCTAAAATACACCTGGCATAATAATTGAAGTTACTTTTCTAAAGTGGATAAATGTGTAAAACTTGTTTAAAAGATCAGTTTATAGGCCAAAAGTAATTAGGTGAATGTATTAGAATTCTAAGATTTCCCCAAAGGCCTCCTTCTCTTTCTGGTGTATGTCCTGAATAAGCCCTTAGCTGAATATGCTGGGTTTTGCTCCCAGGATTAGGCTGGTTCTAGTGACACAGCTGACTTTAGGATAGATTCTTCTGGGTAGGCCTGATCTGGTCACTGTTGCTGTTGTTGTTTAGTCCCTAAGTCGTGTTTGACTGTTTGTGACATCATGGACTGTAGTCCGCCAGTCCATGGGATTTCCCAGGCAAGAATACTGGAATGGATTACCATTTCCTCTTCCAGCAAATCTCCTGACCCAGGGATTGAACCCTCAGCTTGTGCATTGCAGGAAGTGTCCTACATTGCTGGTAGATTCTTTACTGCTGAGCCACCAGAGAAGCCAGCTTACTTCTGATCTGATCATATCAGCCTTTAAAAGAAGAATTTTTCTTGGGATAGTTGAAGAGCAAGTCAGAGATTTGAAGCACCAGCATGTTTCATTGAGCCATTGCTGGCTTACAACCCGAAGGGACCATGAGAAAAGGAACTTAGACTTGCTGCTAGAAGCTAAGAATGACCTCCAACTTTCAGCCAGCAGGAAGACAGGATTTGCATTTTATAATCACAAAGAAGTGAATTCTGCCAACAAACAGGAACCATTTGTGAGCAGATTTTTCCCAGAAAACCCCAGAGGCAAAAGCCTGGCCAACACTTCACTTTGATTTCAATCCTGTTGTTCTAAGCACAATGGCAAACTAAACATTCCACCAACTTCAGAAGAGTGAGGAGTTAAAAACCAAGACTACAGTCCCCAAATGGAGTCACGTAAGCTCTACATCACCGAAGTGAAAGTGAAAGTTGCTCAGTCCGACTCTTTGTGACCCCATGGACTATACAGTTCACAGAATTCTCTAGGCCAGAATACTGGAGTGGGTAGTCTTTCCCTTCTCCAGGGAATCTTTCTAACCCAGGGATCGAACCCATGTCTCCTGAATTGCAGGCAGGTTCTTTACCAGCTGAGCCACAAGGGAAGTCAAACTGAGATTTAACTTAATTACAGTTTCAGCTTTCCCAGAAATGGAATCTTAAACAGTCAGTGAGGAATTGCCTGATCAGCACTAGTTAGATTATTTTCCTGATTGACTCCTGCCATCCCTAAAGAAAAGTAACCTTAACAATAACCAACCCCTCTTTTTTTTTTCAACTCATTCCTCATTCCCTCTTCCTTTTGCTTATAAAAGTCTTTATTTTCTATAGCTCTTCAAAACTCTTTCCTGTCTGCTAGCTTGGATGCTGACCGACAGGAATCAATTTTTGCTCAAACTCTTGAAAATTTTAATATGCCTTAGCTTATCTTTAAACAGAAATAGTAAATAGTTGTTGTTTTTTAGGCTACAAAATTTGTAGTGAGAAAGTGGACACAGAATCAGGGTAAACAGGCTCTGTTCTTTAAATGTTAATGTCATTTCATTCAGTGAATATTTGCAGAGTTAAGGGACAAACATCAATTTTTCACTACATCTGCATCTTTTGGAAAGCAAGGCAAGTTTTGTTTGGGAAATTATCTTTTCTTTCCATTTAAAGAGACTTTAATTTGCATTAAACTGATCAAACCCCAGCTCTAAGAGTGGAAGCATAATGAATATAATTGATGTTACTCTTATCCAATGCAATTATTCCAGATTCCTGCATTTATCCTAGGAGAATCTCAAGGCAATCATCAGGACTCTTCCTGAAGGTCTTTGAAAACAAATGACCCCTTTTTAGCTGTACATGAACACAGAAGCATATTGCCTTATTGGCAGCTCATAACCTTTAAAGTAATAGGAGGAAAGATCTTGTCCAGTGGAAGTAAACCCAGGAAGTAGGGGAAGTAAATGGAGGATAAGTAAAATTTTTTGAATTGCAGACAAACCTTTGCCAAGAACACTGCTAGGCAATTACATTAGCCAAAAATTTCCTTGATTATTTAAGTCCACTTGGTTCTTCTTTCTGCTCTTTGCAACCCAAATCCTCTTACAGTAGTCAATGATGTTCACTTTAACACTCTAATTTACAACACATACTCCTGTGAATTTTCCCTAAAATACCACTGATGTTTTTCCTCTTCATTTCCTCTTTCTTGGTTTCAGTCACCAAAAGCTTCTGTCACTCAGCACTACCTCATCTTAAAACTGAGAATATGAGTTTGTTTTTCAGTAACAGCACTTTAGATTGATTTCTTCCTGATGAATCAAGAAGAGCCATGTCATCATCAATATATTTTAAGTGTGTCCTAGAGTGGACACTAGAAAAGTCTCCACAGATGGCAGTTTCTTTCATTTATTCTTACTGTTGTAATCCCAGGCAGAAAATATTTTATCACAAAGCAAATAATCTGAAAAATCTCTGCTTGAACTGTGGACCACCGTCTCCTAGGATATGTTGCAAATGTTAGTTTGAAAAGTACAGAATATTCAGTGTACTTAGTTGCTTAGTCGTGTCCAAACCTTTGCAACCCCATGTACTATACAGTCTATGGAATTCTCTAGGCCGGAGTACTGGAGTGGGTAGCCTTTCCCTTCCCCAGGGGATCGTTCCAACCCAGGGATTGAACCCAGATCTCCTGCATTGCAGGCAGATTCTTTACTAGCTGAGCCACAAGGGAAGCCCACAGAACCATCTAGGTGCGCAATTATATAGTTGTTTGAGGTTTCAGTGAATCCCTTTAGTATCAACTGGGATTGAGGAAAATCTCCAAATAGATGTAACTTATTTCCATATTCTGATTTATTGTTTTTCATGCACCTATTTTTTTAAACCTTCTCTTGCTATTTCTTGTTTATTTTCTCTTGTTTTTAGATCATGCCAGAGAGAGTGGCAAAATCTCTGTTGCTTACTGATACCTAGAAAATAAAACTCCTCCCCGAAAATAAGCTTTATAAAATATTTAGAATATTAAGCAAAGATAACTTGGAAAGCTGACTGACTTATAATGGATAGTTTAAGGACTATGAACCTGAAAAAGAAGGTCTTGAGCAGGCTGTGTATTATTTGCTTATCTACACTTAGAACATTGTATTGCATTTGTTTTTCTCAATTTGCAGCAAAGTTAAATAGGAAGGATTTTCCTATTTTCTGAATTCTAGTCAAATGAAAAGTTATCTCTATTATTTATGATTCTGAGTGAAAATGATAAATCAATTGCATGTATCCTTTGCAATATTATTTATAAAATTAAGTGAAATCCATGAAAACCTGCATGTATTTGAGCCAGATAACAATGGAAAGGGCACAGTTTTACCTTTGCCTCTATCACAAATCTATCCTCATACTATATGAGACGGTAGATTGAGATGAAGAGGATATATGCCCCCAAAGCTCAGATCACCTTTTGATGTGTGGCTTGCTTATCTTGTAAAGACCATGGATAGTATACTGCACCCTGAAACTCACTTGTCAGTTGCAGAAGCACTTTCACCTAATAGGCAAGTTTTGAAAACATAAATTGCTCCTATAGATACACTCCCCATTAACCCCTGAAGAAGCCTTTAGCCATTTATGCTGATAGCAATAGACATTGCTTCATCCATTTCTGCTAGGTATTTATACTGCCAACATAAAATAGTGGGAATATATTTGAAAAAAAATAAAACTTTAACTGAGGTTTTAGCTTCTTCACTTGTCTGAAAATTCTCAGCTAAACCAATTACAGAGAAACATATTTATTAGTATCTACTACATTTAGGATGTAGTATATTTTTGTAATTACTAAAAATTAGTAGTATTGATCAACATAAGCTCACACATGTTCTGGTAGTTTCTGTACTGAACATTTGGTTAAGGCTATTCTCTCCTCATTGGCTTTTGTGTGAATAGTCTAGCATATATCTGTATGAATAGTCTAGCATATACAATTTTTACCAAAGGCAGGAAATCAAATTATCTTAATTTTTTTATGTTCTACTGGTAAACCCAAAGCCATGTAATATGGTTATCTGTTTCCTGGATTTGTTATGTTAATCTCTTTAATTAAACCTTAAAGCCACAATATGCTGGCATTTTAAAAGCTGCTAACTGAATCAAAGCCAAAGAATTCACAGATAACAGATGATACTTTTCCCTCCTGGCCAGTCTTAATATGCTAACCTCAGTTTTGAGAGGCCAAGGCAACTAAAGTGGTTAGCAGGCCCCTTCCTCTAGGAGCTCAACACTGCCAGCCATTGACTGGCCCCCTGGGGGATCTCTCCATTTAACAGTGCTTCCTGCTGACACTGGGAGGCAAAGACCAGCAAGGTTGGGTTGCTATTCTCTATGACATACTGGGATACTTGGACATGGATATAATCTTGTTTTTAGCTAATGTGTACATACATTTTTTTAAAAAATGAAATATAGTTGATATACAATATTATACTAGTTTCAGGTATACTATATAGTTATTTGACATTTGCGTATATTATAAAATAATAATCCTAAGTCTAGTAGCCATGTGTCTCATACAAAGTTATTACATTATTATTGACAATGTTCTTTATGCTATCAGTTCAGTTCAGTCGTTCAGTCATGTCTGACTCTTTGTAACCCCATGGATTGCAGCACACCAGGCTTCCCTGTCCATCACTAACTCTTGGAGATTGCTCAAACTCACGCCATCCAACCATCTCATCCTCTGTCGTCCCCTTCTCCTCCTGCCTTCAATCATTCCCAGCATCAGGGTCTTTTTTAATGAGTCAGTTCTTCGCATCAGGTGGCCAAAGCACTGGAGCTTCAACATCAATCTTTCTAGTGAATATTCAGGACTGATTTCCTTTAGAATTAACTGGTTTGATCTCCTTGCAGTCTAAGGGACTCTCAAGAGTCTTCTCCAACACCACAGTTCAAAAGCATCAATTCTTCGACGCTCAGCCTTCTTTAGGGTCAGACTCTCCCATCCATACATGACTACTGGAAAAACCATAGCTTTGATTAGACGGACCTCTGTTGGCCAAGTAATGTCTCTGCTTTTTAATATGCTCTCCAGGTTTGTCATAGCTTTCTTCCAAGGAGCTAGTGTCTTTTAATTTCATGGCTGATGTTACCATCTACAGTGATTTTGGAGCCCAAGAAAATAAAGTCTGTCACAGTTTCCATTGTTTCCCTGTCTATTTGCCATGAAGTGATGGGACCGGATGCCATAATCTTTGTTTTTTGACTGTTGAGTTTTAAGCCAGCTTTTTACTGTCTTCTTTCATTTCATCAAGAGGCTCTTTAGTTCCTCTTCGCTTTCTGCCATAAGGGTGGTGTCATCTGCATATCTGAGGTGATCTTCATATCTGGTATATCTTTATGCTAAGTGTATATATATATATATATATATATATGTATATATATATATATATATACACACAAATATATATATATATATATATATACACAAATATATATATACAAATATATATATATATACAAATATATATATATATTTTTTTTTATACGGGCTTCCCTGGTGATTCAGATAGTAAAGAATCCACCTACAATGCAAGAGACCCAGGTTCAAACCCTGGGTTGGGAAGATCCTCTGGAGAAGGGAATGGCAACTCACTCCAGTATTCTTGCCTGGGGAATTCCATGGACAGAGGAGCCTGGCGGGCTACAGACCATGGGAATGCAGAGTCAGACATGACTGAGTGACTAACACTTCATCTATATTCACTCAGTCATGTCCCACTCTTTGCAATGCCATGAACTTTAGCCCGCCAGCTATATATATATATATATACTTATGAGTTATTTATTATGTATTTATTATGTAACTGAAGGTTTTTACCTCTTAATCTCCTTCACCTTTTATACCTATCTCTGTCACCCGTTATGCATATCTGTGTCACCTAATCTTTGTCAGCTCTTATGCCTACCCTCCTCAAACCTCCTCTCTTCTGGCAACTACTGGTTTGTTCTCTGCATCTATTACTCTATTTTCATTTTGTTCCTTAGATTTAACATGCAAGTGAAATCATGTGATATTTTTCTTTGTATAATTTCACATAACATAATACCCTCTAGATCCATCCACGCTGTCACAAATGACAAGATTTCATTTTTTTAGTAGCTGAGTAAAATTCCATTGTGTATATGTATGTATGTATGTATACATATATATATATATACACACACACATTTATATATACCTGCCGCATCTTCTTTATCCATTTGTCTATTGATGGAAACTTCTGTTGCTTCTATATGTTGGCTATTGTAAATAATGCTACAGTAAAAAATGGAAAGCATATAGATAGATAGATAGATAGATAGATACTGAGAAATAGAATTGCTGGATCGTATGGTAATTCTCTTTTTAATATTTTGAGGAACCTTCATACTCCATAGAGGCTGCACCAGTTATGGTCCCACTGATAGTGCAGGAGTGCTCCCCTTTCTCGACATCCTTACCAGTGCTTATTTGTCATCTCTTTGATGATAGCCATTCTGACAGATGTGAGGTGGTATCTCAATGAATTTTGATTTGCATTTTCCTGAATATTAGTGCTCAGAAAACTGAGTATATTTTCATGTGCCTGTTGACCATCTGTAAGTTGTTCTTGAGAAAGTATTCAGTTTCTCTCCCCGTTTTTTAACTGGGTTCTTAGTTTTTATGATGTTCAAATGTATGACTTATTTGTATGTATTGGATGTGCTGTGCTAAGTCACTTCAGTTGTGTCCAACTCTTTGCGATGCCATGAACTGTAGCCTGCCACGTTCCTCTGCCCAAGGGATTCTCCAGGCAAGAATACTGGAGTGGGTTGCCATGCCCTTCTCCAGGGATGTATTGGATCCTAAGATTTTATTGGCTATATCATTTGCAAATATATTCTCCTGTTCAGTTAGCTGATTTTTCATCTGTTGTAGTATTCTTTGTTGTGCAAAAGCTTTGTTAGTTTGATGTAATCCCATTGGTTTATTTGTGCTTTTGTTTTCATTGCTCATGTATCATGTATGCATGTTCAGTTGTTTCTGGCTCTTTGCAGTCCCGTGAACGGCAGCCTAACAGGTTCCTCTGTCAATGGAAATTTCCAGGCAAGAATACTGGAGTGGGTTGTCATTCCCTCCTCCAGGAGATCTGCCTGACCCAGGGATTGAATCCACGTCTCCTGTGTCTCCTGCATTGCAGGTGGGTTCTTTACCATTAGACACCTCGGAAGAAGCATAACCAAAAATATATTGCTAAGATATGCCAGCAAATTTGGAAAACTCAGCGGTGGCCACAGGACTGGAGAAGGTCAGTTCATTCCAATCCTAAAGAATGGCATGCCAGAGAATGCTCACACTACCGCACAATCGCACTCATCTCACATGCTAGTAGAGTAATGCTCAAAATTCTCCAAGCCAGGCTTCAACAGTATGTGAACCATGAACTTACAGATGTTCAAGCTGGCTTTAGAAAAGGCAGAGGAACTAGAGATCAAATTTTCAACACTGTTGGATCAATGAAAAAGTAAGAGAGTTCCAGAAAAACATCTATTTCTGCTTTATTGACTATGCCAAAGCTTTGACTGTGTGAATCACAATAAACTGTGGAAAATTCTGAAAGAGATGGGACTACCAGATCACCTGACCTGTCTCTTGAGAAACCTGTATGCACGTCAGGAAGCAACAGTTAAAACTGGACATGGAACAACAGACTTGCCAGAGTCCAGCTCCAGCAGGTCCAGGGGTTCCCTCAGGATGGACGGCGTTGGAGATACGAATGAAAAGGCACAGCGAGTCTAGCGTTTTCCAAGTGTCTTCTCTTTTTACTGTTTATAAGACAGCTTTTATATTTTTAGTGGTATATAGAAACAAATGTAAAGTATAGAGTCATACCAATTCAGCTTAAGGGACATACCAACTTAGCTTAAGGGACATACCAACTTAGCTTAATGGGTATATCTTAATGGGCCTATCAAGTTAGCTCAATGGGCCAGCAGTTTCGACCCTCATCGAAGCCGTTTGCATGTCTTTAGTTACAAAAAGCCTCATTTTGTTTACATCATCTTCTGGCCTGGTGGCCTGCTAACACCTTGTGACTCTCTATTGATAAGAGTTGATCAGTCAGAGCACTTTTGTATAGGGCACATCAGGAAAGAATTCATCAACAGGAAATTTTAAGGTTAAACCTGTTTTTGGTAATTTACTCTATGCCTTGAGCTTAACAGAAGAGAATGTAGTTCCATAAAGTCAAAGAACAGCAAGCTGAAATTCAGCTCTAAATAAGAATCATCAGTTAAATCAACAATTGTCTTATTATTTGTATTAAACCTAAATTTCTATTTATATAAATCCCTAACTATTATGCTTTCATTATATAGGCTTAAATACGTTAAGAGTAAAAACATAGTGAGTAAATATAGATTAAGTAACGGTTTCACAAAGCAATATTTTTTGTATTTCCTAACAAGCCTTTTTTCCTGTAAAGGGTTTTGTGCCCATAGAGGCTTTCTGTGCGGAGGCTCCCAATGCGGTTTTATTACTAGGGAGCAGTTATGTGCATTAGCTCCAAAGGCACAGGTACATTTATTAAACAAACTAATATGTTAGCAAAAGGAATTTAGATCAGCATACTCTATATCCCAGATAATTTTATTTAGGGTGCTACCAATTCAGGGGCCTTGTTGGTTTGAGGTTTCAGAATGATCTGTTTTAGAAGGGAATCAGGAAAGGCCTTTTGCCTAAGTCACAGAAAATAAGAAGAGGTTTATTGTAGCAAGTGTCAGAAAGAGAGATCTCATTTTTAAGGTGAGCGCTGAGGCAGCCTCTCGAGAATCCCTGAGGCCTGAGTTGCTCTGCTCGTCAGTCCTTCTCCTCACGACTCTGTCATGAGTGGGGATCTCGTGAGCTGGCTCCCAGCACAGACTGGTTCCAAATAGGAAAAGGAGTACATCAAGGAGGTATTCAGTAACAAGGCTGTATTCCGAAAGCTAAGATTATGGCATCCGGTCCCATCACTTCATGGCAAATAAATGAGGAAACAGTGGAAACAGTGGCTGACTTTATTTTTCTGGGCTCCAAAATCACTGCAGATGGTGATTGCAGCCATGAAATTAAAGGACGCTTACTCCTTGGAAGGAAAGTTATGACCAACCTAGACAGCATATTATAAAGCAGAGACATCACTTTGCCAACAAAGGTCCTTCTAGTCAAGGCTATGATTTTTCTAGTAGTCATGTATGGATGTGAGAGTTGGACTATAAAGAAAGCTGAGCTCCAAAGAATTGATGCTTTTGAACTGTGGTGTTTGAGAAGAATCTTGAGAGTCCCTTGGACTGCAAGGAGATCCAACCAGTCCACCCTGAAGGAAATCAGTCCTGAATATTCTTTGGAAGGACTGATGTTGAAGCTGAAACTCCAATACTTTGCCCATCTGATGTGAAGAACTGACTCATTGGAAAAGACCCTGATGATGGGAAAGATTGAAGGCAGGAGAAGGGGATGACAGAGAATGAGATGGTTGGATGAATTTGAGTAAACTCTGAAAGTTGGTGATGGACGGGGAGGCCTGGTGTGCTGCAGTCCATAGTGTTACAAAGAGTAGGACACAACTGAGCGACTGAACTGAACTGAACTGAAGACTGATATCAAAGAACATCAGTCTAAAAACAATTTTCATTTATACTTTTTATGGTTTCAGACCTTACATTTAAGTTTTTAATCCATTTTGAGTTTGCGAGGTGTGAGAAAGTAGTCCAGGTTGATTTTTTTGCATGTAACTCATAAGTTATTCCAACACTGTTTACTAAAAATGCTGTCTTTCCCCCATTGTATATTCTTGCCTCCTTTGTCCTAAATTAATTGACCATATACCTGTGAATTTTTTTCTGAGCTCTCTATTCCGTTCTCTTGATCTAGTGTGTCTGTTTTTTTGTTCCAGTACCAAAGTATTTTACTTATTTATTTTTACCATACTCTTTTAATTACTATAACTTCATAGTATTGTTTGAAATCAGAGTGTGATACCTTCAACTTTGTTCTTCTCTCTTAAGATAATTTGGCTATTTGAGTACTTCTATGGTTCTATACAAATTTTAGAATTATTTGTTCTGGTTCTGTGAAAAAATATATTGGTATTTTGATAGTGATCTCTTTGAATATTTAGATTGCTTCAGGTATTATGGTCATTTTAAGAATATTAATTCTTCCAATCCATGAGCATGGTATCAGTCTTTCCATTTGTTTGTGTTATAGTCAGTTTCTGTCATCAGTGTCATAGTTTTCTGAGCCCAGTTCTTCACCTCTTTGTTTAGATTTATGTATTAGTCGTGCAATCATGTCTGACTCCTTGCGACCCCATGGACTGTAGCCTGCCAGGCTTCTCTGTCCATTGAATTCCCCAGGCAGGAATACTGAAGTGGGTTGCCATGTCCTTCTTCAGGGGATCTTCCCAACTCAGGGATCAAACCCATGTCTCCTTGTTCAGATTTACTCCTAGGTATTTTATTCTTTTTGATGTAATTGTAAATGGGATTATTTTCTTGGTTCTCTTACTGATTATTATTAATGTATAAAGAATCAGCACATTTCTGTATATTAATATTTTTATCCTACAGTGTTACTGAATTCATATTTTAGTTCTAATAGTTTCTTTGGTGGTGTATTCAGGATTTTCTCTATATAGATTTATGCATTTGACCTACAGTGACATGTTTACTTCTTCCTTTCCATTTGGGTTTTTTGAATTCATTTTTATTGTCTAATTGTGTGGCTGGGACTTTTTAATACTACACTGAATAAAAGTGGTGAGTTTGGGCATCCTTATCTTGTTCTTGCTCTGTCCCTTTCTTTCTTTTCCTTCTCACATTATCCCTACAATGTGAATGCTGATATGCATGATGTCCCAGAAGTCTCTTAAAGCAACCACACCTTAAAAAATATTTTCTCTTTTCTGTTCAGCTTGAGTGACTTCAACTACTCTGACATTCAGTTCTCTGATCTGTTCCTCTGTATTATCAAATCAACTGTTGATTCATTCTACTATAATATTAATTTTAATTATAAATGTGTATTCTTCAGCTGCTTGGTTCTTCTTTATGTTTTCTAATTCTTTGTTAAAATCCTCACTGTTTTCATTCATTTTTCTCCTGAGGCCATTGAGCACCTTTATGATCATTACCTTGAACGTTTTAGTAGCTAGATTGTTTATCTCCACTTAGTTTTGTTATTTTTCTGAGGACTTTTTTCTTGTTGTTTTGTTTGGAACATAGTCCTCTGTCCCTTCCTCTTTCCTAATTCTCTGTATTTACTTTTATATATTAGGCAGGTTGGTTGTATTTCCCAGTATTAGAGAAGTGGCCTTATGTAGGAGATGTCCAGTGGGTCCTAGCAACTCATTCCCTCTGACTACCAGAGCTGTTTAAGCAGTTCCTCCTGTGGAAGCTATATCAGCTTTTCTATTGCTGTGGGACCAACAACTGCGGGTATCCTGGTAGACAGGGCAGACCCCTGGCCTGGTGTGATGCCTGGCCCAGCCATGTGCAGAGGCTGCTGACCAACTGGTGAGTGGGGCTGGATCCTGGAGCAGATGACTGCAAAGCCAAGGGAGTCGTGAGGCTGATACAGGCCCTCTGTTGAGCAGGACCATGTCCTGTGACTGCTGGCTGTGGGGCTTGTGAAGATCCCAAGGCTGATGCTGGTTCTTTGGTGGGCATGTAAACCCTTGATGCTAATACACTAAAGGGAGGGCCCTAAAATGGCATTTGCCAGCACTAGTTTTATTTTGCTTTTTTTTGGTAAATTCAGCTTCCAAAAATGGCTGCCATCAGTGTCTTTGTCCCCCAGGGGAGTCTTAGTTGCCTATGCCTCTCCAGAAGACTCTGAAAGATCAGTGCATTGAGTCTGAATCTGGCTTTCATATACAGCCTCTGTATGCATCCTTTAAGGAAGAATCTCTGTTTCCTACAGTCCCCTGGCTTTCTCATACACAAGCTTCTCTGCCATGGCACTTTCAATGCCAGATGTTCTGCTGGCCTGCCTTCCTCATGCAAGGTCCCCAGACTGGGAAGCCCAGTTTGATGAGAGGCAGATCCCTTGCTTCTTGGAGAGAACCCTGCAATTGTGATTATCTTCCTGTTTGTGGGTCAGTTCTATGGGAGTGTGGGTCTTGATTACACTGTCCATATCTCTCCTACTCATCTTTTTGTAATCCCTTTTTTAAATCTTTAATTGTAGAAAATCTTTTTTGCTAGTCTTCAGGTCATTCTCATAGATAGTTGCTCTGTAAATAGTTGAATTTCAGTGTGCCCAGTGGGGAAGGTGAGCTCAGGCTCTTTCTTCTCTACAGCCTTGGTCATATCCTCTATAGATTTTTATTTACTCATCTCAAATAGAGAGCCAAAGAAGAATTCTAAGTAGGATGAAAAATTTTCCTGTATACACACACACATACACACGTTGCTATAGAAAAAAATTGTGATGTATCCCCCCAAATTCCTATGTTGGAGCCATAACACCCAAAATTTGGAGACTGGGCCTTTGGGAGATAATTAGGTTTAGCTGAGGTCATGAAGCCTAGATAGTATTAGGGCTTTTATAAGAAAAGACACCAGGCAACTTGCTTTCTCTGCTTCATTTTTTTCATGAGTCAGACTAGTGAAATTAATGGCTGGGGACCACCACACTACATCCTTTATATTTATAAGGATATCCCTAATTTTTGCCATTTATCCCAGGACGTAATAGCATTTTCTATTTATGACCTCAGCCAGGGAACATAACTGCCAAAGATTTCCATTTGGCCTTCCATACTATGATTTCTCTTACCTCACAGGCCAAGGTCCTAACGAACAGACCTCACTTTTAGGCAAAAGTTTCTAGGTTCGAAACTGAGTCTTACCTGGAAACTTGACAAGAAATCATGATTGTGTTTTGATAGCTTCATTCAACTTCCTGAGGATCTATTCTTAATTTCCTTTGTGCAGAATAAATGCTTTTGCTGGCTGCCTCTCTGCTCTGTCCCTAATGTCATCATAGTATGTTAACCTTCTCATACTTCTTAGCAGGTCAAGTTTGTCCTGACCACCTCTCTGATCTTACTATACATTATAATAGTCATATTCCCTTGGCTTTCAAGGACCTTTATTTTTATCAATTTCTATTTTCATGGTTACTGTCAGTGAGCCTAGTTCTTTAATACTGAAAGGTTGTTGCTGAACCACGAAAAGATGCCAGGATTCTTGGCCTCCAGAGGAGAAGAATTCAATCCGGGGCCAGAGACAAGGCTTGATCGCTCAGAGCTTTTGTGTAATAAAGTTTTATTAAAGTATAAAGGAGATAGAGAAAGCTTCTGACATAGACATCAGAAGGGCGCAGAAAGAGTACCACCTAGTACCACCCTGCTAGTTTTTAGCTGGATGTTATATAGTCACTAGCAGTCTGTTGATGAAAGAAAGGAATGTCTTAAAACTCAGAGAATGGCACCAGGCCTCTCATCCATAAGATGTATTTTGGGATAATCTTGGCACCAGACGAGTCATCCCAGGACATACAACGATTGACTTGAATCTTGTAGAAAGGCAGATTACCATACAAATTGTTTTGTTTACATAGATTAGGGGAACAACGTCTGAGTATAGCATAATGGTTTGTCAAGTCAGTTCTGAGCCATTAGGTGAACCGACTTGAAGACAGAGTCTGGGGTAAATGCATAGTATATTAACATAGCTTAAGACAAACATTTCCGTAAGAAGAATGCATTGGTTAACTCAAGGTTTGAGAATAGTTAACTTCAGGTGGAACCAGGTGTCATTATGGAAACACAGGATTTTAAGAGAAACCTCTTTTTAAATTTGTATAGAGAAGGGAAAAAATATATACATGTATCACTAGTTTGTTTCTTCCTGCCACTTAAGAGAGATAAAAATGTCTGACACTTGCAGCCTATTTCCTCCGTTTGGAGACCCCTAGCCTTCCTGCCTGTTACCCTCTCAATACCATCTTCTGGAGTATTGGCCTGTTAGACCTTTCATAATCACTCTCTTACATTAGTAGTAATCTCATGTTTTTAATCCCCAAAATATATTTTATTCATTAATTATGTCCATAATTTATAGTTCTCTGAATATGGCAACCCACTCCAGTGTTCTTGCCTGGAGAATCCCAGGGACAGAGGAGCCTGGTGGGCTGCCGTCTATGGGGTCACACAGAGTTGGCCACGACTGAAGTGACTTAGCAGCAGCAGAATATGATTATTGAATTTCTTCTCATATGGTATACCATTTATCTATACTGTTATTACACTATAAGTAAAAAGCCAAATTCTAAACCTTTTTATAACATGCCTTCTTTTGAAAATCTATTGTTGATACCTCACTGTAAATACTTTTATACCGTCACTCATCATTTTGGAGTTAGATGACTTTTCTATGAATTCCCATAGTTTGCAGTATTACAATCTCATGATTATTTACTTGTCTTCTTCTCTATATGTTTATTGTCCTAGAATTAGAGACTGAGCTATGTCTGGCCTTGTACCTTGTACCTTGTGGAGTGACTTAGCACATGTTTCTTGAATAAAAGGCAATAACTATAATAATTAAAAATAATGTACCAGCCATTGACTTAACAAATAACCTTATTCAGAAGCCTAAAGGTTTGATTGAATTATATTCCAATATTCCAGTTCAGTGTGGCACAAAATTAGGGAAACTCTATCATTAAGAATACTGCACTTCTTTATGTGTATAACACTGACTATGTTTTATGCCAGAAATAGCTTTCAAATACAGGGACACAGTCTGAGAAGATTGTTCAGACATGCATTAGCTTGTTAGCAAGCTTGTTCTAGATCATGGTTTGTCTAGATCTTTGACACTACTGACATTTTGGGTTGGTAATTCTTAGTGGGAAATCTGTCCTGTTCATTATAGAATGCTTTGTAGCATCGCTAAACTCTACCCACTAGTTGCCAGTGGTACTGCTTCATTTATAACAAACTAGGGAAGTGAAAGTCGCTCAGTGGTGTCCAACTCTGCGACCCCATGGACTGTAGCCTGCCAGGCTCCTCTGTCCATGGAATTCTGAAGGTCAGAATACTGGAGTGGGTAGCCATTCCCTTTTCCAGGGAATATTCCCAACCCGGGGATTGTACCCAGGTCTCTAGCATTGCAGGCAGATTCTTTACCATCTGACCCACCAGGGAAGCCAATGATAACCTAAAATGTTTGCAAATATTGGTAAATATCCCTTGGAGGATAATGTTACCCTAGTAAAGAGTCACTGGTCAAGAAGAATTTACACAAATTTTTCAACTGAGCCAAGGTAAGGAATTATTTTCTTTTGAATTTATCATCTGTCTTTGTAATACCTAACATAGAAGCATCAGGTAAAGAAAGAGATTCAGAGGGGAAAAATTACAAAAAAAAAAAAAAATCCAAGGAGACTAGATGTCTAATTCCAGAAGGGAATAGTTTACTATTGTTCCAAAAACATTTGAATTATTGTAACTCTTACTCACTAATTATATTACCCTCTCTGTGGAGACTTGTTACACTTTAACCTTGAAAACTGTCCTAAAATATCCTATTAAAAATGGCAAAAGTTGGTGTGTTGGTTCTTGTCCTCTAAGTAGCATTTCTCCAGATGGGATTATATATGCAAGAGCTTTGTAGGGTGAAATGCCTGTGTAGGAAAAAGTGGCTGCTACTGCTAAGTCGCTTCAGTCGTGTCCGACTCGGTGCGACCCCATAGATGGCAGCCCACCAGGCTCCGCTGTCCCTGGGATTCTCCAGGCAAGAATACTGGAGTGGGTTGCCATTTCCTTCTCCAGTGGATGAAAGGGAAAAGTGAAAGTGAAGTCACTCAGCCGTGTCCGACTCTTAGCGACCCCATGGACTGTAGCCTACCAGGCTCCTCCGTCCATGAGATTTCCCAGGCAAGAGTACTGGAGTGGGGTGCCATTGAATCAGAAGACTAAGATGCAAGTCTAAATACTGTGAAAGGAAGACATAAAAGCTAATTGATAGGCAGATTCTCAATCAGTAGCATAGGCCTAAGAAGGTTTCTGCCAGATCAAACGTGTCTCCTCAAGTCAAAGTCATCCTTCAGAGGCATCCTGCATCTTGCAGGAATGGACCCACCTCAATATTCCTGCTATGTACATCCACTGAGCGGGCTCAGCAGAACCTGGTGGTGTTTTCAGAATGCAGCCCCTGGTGCCATTGTCTGTTATGGTCACAATAGCAGCTCTACCTCCAGTTGTTGGTCAGCTTTTCTCTTAAGATCCTCAAAGCAGGAGATCTGAGTATTACATCTTTCCTGCCAAAGTCTGTATCTTTGTTTTGAGCGCAAAGAGAAACAGAAGAGTTGAAGAACTAAATATGTATTTTATTATTACATAGATAAAGGGCTTCCAAGGTGGTGCTAGTGGCAAAGAATCCACCTGCCAGTGCAGGAAATGCCAGAGACTTGGATTCAGTCCCTCCGTCTGGAAGATCCCCTGGAGAAGGAAATAGCAACTCACTGCAGTGTTCTTGCCTGGAGAATTCCATGGACAGAGGGGCCTGGTGGGCTACAGTCCATGGGGTTGCAAAGAGTCGGACACAACTTACTATGCAGGATAGCACATTACACAGGTAAATAACTCCAGTTATATGGTCCAATGCACTAGACACTAGCGATATGAAGTAATTTAAATTAATTAGAATTAAATATGATTAATAATGCAGTTCTGTAGTTGCATCAGCCATATATCAAGCGATGAGTAGCTACATGTGGCTAGTGGACACTGTATTGGAAAGTGATGATTTATAACATTTCTATCACGGTAGAGTGTTCTATTAAAATAACAACGGTGTAGGGAAATGGAAACAAAAATAGATGAGTCTTTGTATAGCCTGTTAGGTCTTCTCTTTTATAGAAAAATTCATTAAAAGTCAGCGTAAATTAATATAAATTTGAAATTGCCAGTAGACATTTAAATGTGAATTGTTCATTGTAACTTCGGGGAAAATCTCCCTAAAAGCCATAATGTAAGACTCATATCTATTTACTAACAGTTTAAATATCTTTTTACCTTGCTAATATAAAAGTTATGTTCTAAAACAGAATTTCAAAAATTCTGTACAATAATCTACACTAAAACATATTAGATAGAAGATGAAATACTTATAGAAATAATTTAGAAAGGTCATCTATTTGCCCCAATTATTATATAGATTTAAGGAAATTATTAATTGTACATAAGAATTTTTAAGTGTTCTATTTTCTAATTTATTTGTCTTCAGGGAAAGTATAACATTTGTTGAGAAAAAAATTGTGTGTTTCCACATTATGTATTAAATGCCCATGGAGAAATTCCTTCCTGTAATTATAGCTTTACCAACCACAGTATGATATGCTATCTATATTTTGCTGTCTTCTACACCTCAACACAGTAACCCTTGAGTAGAATGCAGATCTTCTCACAGTGCCAGGCACATAATAAACAAGGTGCAAATATTTATTGACCACAGTTGAACTAAGCAAATGAAATACTTGTGATTTCTAGTTGTACATTAGTAGAACCTTTCTCAATTGTCTTTTCGCATCAGAATTATTTATCCTTTTCTTACTCTAGCTTGCTATCTAGTCAAAACCAGAAATCTGAACTGATTCTTGAACATTCAAAATATACTGAAGCTCCATATGATTTTTAGAGATCTGTGTCTATTTTAAAACTATCTATTCATACATCTTTCTGTGTTAATCTCCAATCTTTTGAGATTCTCTGAGATTAGATTTCAGAATTGGATAGATTGGAAATCTGCATTAATGTGTTATTTACATACTGCATATTTGGGAACAAGGAATAAAGCTACCTAACAGTTCAAACTCTGACACTTAAACTGTGGAGTTTCATTTATGACTGGATGACCCAAATTCACTTCTGTTTTAAATATGGTGACAGAAACCTCTGATGGAAGCTGCAGAGACATGTCACTCAGGCAAAAACAGACAAAATAGTTCTTTTCAGACAAAGCGGATGAGGATACCTTCATAACTGAGTGAACATTTAAAATGCAAACATCGTCCTAGTATACTGTGTAATTAAATTCACCTGAATTAAATTATATATGGAATAGAATTGGATAGAATAAGCTTGACTTTTAAAAATATTTGTGGCATAATAGAATATTCAGATGTCAAATAACAATGGCCTTTAAAGTCAGATTAAATTTTTCACATAATAAAGAGACAGTAAAATTTCTTTCACAAACAGTTTATTAAGTATCGTAGAGTATAATTATGGAGACATCTACTTTTTAATTTAATTTCACCAGCTGTCACTGATAGCATGAATTTTTCAACATCATTGTAAAAGGGTACAGGTTCTGGAAGTTTACAGAATAAAAATTTGGGACATGAATATTGAGTGTTATACTATAAAGAAAGGTTGTCAAGTTTTAGTGAGACAATGAAGTGAGCTGAATGCAACAGAGATAGACACAATGAGAACAGAAACATGACGTTCTGACCACTAAATAAAAAAGTAAGATCAAGAATAAAGAGAGTGGTAATTAGACATGACTTTAAAATGAGAATAAATGATAATGAAATCAGATTTAGAAAAAGAGCACAGAAAATATTAAAGTACAGAGAAATAATGTAAATAATGTGTGAAATATAAAGATTTATTTTAAAATTCCAAACTAATAATTAATATGGATGAATTGTTTTCACCTTTTGTCAGGATAGTAGGGAACATACAGAGGAAAAATCAGAATTTATTACTTTATTGGAGGAATTTGCTGTGGGAAAGACCCATTCAACTTTTCTTAGAGAGAACAATGAAACATCCATTGAAGAAAAATATCTTCAAGAAGGAAAGTTGCATAATTATTTTGGTTTAACAACAAAAAAGACATGTAAATAACATAGTTTGCTTTCTGTAATTTTATATTTGGCCAGAAGTTAGAAAAAAATGGTCCTTATAAAAAAGTGTTTACAGATAATAAATCTTTGACTTTAAAATACATGGAAATTTTACGTTTATGACTGCATTTAAAATGCTTAAGAAAAATGTAGGCAATAAATAAATGAAATAATTTATTTTTCTAATGACAAATTATTAAGCTTTCAGTAAGGCAAAACTTTAAATTAGGGATTTGTGGTACATGTTGAAATAATTAAACCTTAGGCCCTGGCCTCAAGTAATGTGCGAACCCATAATTACAAAATAAAATGAAATAAATGCCATTTAACTTCTGGAAGCCTTTCATGGTGAGAAAGGAAAAATTATGGATAGATTAATTTTATTTATTTTTAATTGAATTAGAATTAACATTATATTATATTAACTTAAAGTGTACAACAGAGTGGCTAGATATTTTATACATTATGAAATAACAATTACAGTAAGTCTACTTACCATCTGTCACCAAAGTTGTTAAAATATTGTTGACTCTATTTCCTATGTTGTATATTAAATCCCCATAACTTATTTATTTTTTAGCTAGAAGTTTGTATTTCTTTTTTTATATTAAAAAATTTATTTGCTTATCTTTTTACTTACTTTTGGCTGCACTGAGTCTTTGCTGCACGTGGGCTTTCTCAAGTTGTGGCAAGAGTGATTACTCTCTAGTTGTGGTGCATGGACTTCTCATTCCAGTGGCTTCTCTTGTTGCAGAGCATGGGCTCTAGGACACGTAGGCTTCAGTAGTTGCAGCACATGGGCTGGTAGCTGCATCTGACAGGCTCTAGAGTGCAGGCTCAGTAGTCGTGGTCCACAGACTCAGTTACCTCGTGGCATGTGTAATCTTCCTGAACCAGGGGTCAAACTTGTGTCCCCTGCACTGGCAGGCAAACTCCTATCCACTAGACCACCAAGGAAGTTCTGAAAGTTTATATTTCTTAATCTCCTTCACTTATTTTATCTGTCTTCTCACCCCCTCACTTCTGTCAAGCATCACTTTCCTCGATGAGTCTGTTCCTGTTCTACTTGTGTGTTTAGTTTTTTTTTTTTTTTTTTTAGATTCCACACAAAGTGAAATTGCTCAGTATTTCTGTCTGACTTATTTCACATAGCATAATATGTTCCATGCGTGCATGCTAAGTCGCTTTAGCCATGTCCAACTCTTTGCAACCCTATGGACTATAGCCCGCTAGGCTCCTCTGTCCATGGGATTCTCCAGGCAAAAATAGTGGAGTGGGTTGTCATGCCCTCCTCCAGGGGATTTTCAGACTAGGGACTGAACCTGAGTCTGTCTCCTGCATCAGCAGGCGGCTTCTTTACCTCTTGCACCACCTCGGAAGTATAATGTGCTCCACGTTCATCCATGTTGTCACAAATGGCAAGATTTGATTCTTTTTTATGGCTGAGAAATAATCAGTTGTCCACATCTTCTTTATCTATACATCTGTTAATGAATGATTATGTTGCTTCCATATTTTGGCAGTTATAAATAATGCTGCTATGAATATTGAGGTGTATGTATCTTTTCAAATTAGTGTTTTTTTATTTTCAGATAAATACCCAGAAGTGGAATTTCTGGATTGTATGGTAGTTCTATTTTTGGTTTTTGAAGAACCTCCATACTGTTTTCCTTAATGGCTGTACCAATTTACATTCCCAATAATTGTGCACTGCTGCTGCTTCTGCTAAGTCGCTTCAGTTGTGTCCGACTCTGTGCGACCCCATAGACGGCAGCCCACCAGGCTCTGCTGTCCCTGGGATTCTCCAGGCAAGAACGCTGGAGTGGGTTGCCATTTCCTTCTCCAACGCATGAAAGTGAAAAGTGAAAGTGAAGTCACTAGGGTTCCCCCTTCTCCACATCCTTCCTAACACTTGTAGTTTCTTGTCTTCTTTGATATTAGCCATTCTGACAGATATGAGGTGAAATCTTCCTGAGATTTTGATTCTCATTTCCCTAGTGATTAGTGATGATGAGCATCTCTTCATGTGCTGTGGCCATCTTTGGAAAAATGTCTTTTCGGTTCCTCCCCCCATTAATCAAGTTGTTTCTATTTCTGGTATTGAGTGGTATGAGTTGTTTTATATTTTTTCTTGGTACTGTTCTGGTTGTATGATTTTCACTATTCTAGTTTCCAGGTCACTTATCTGTTCTTCTGCATAATTTAATCTGCTATCAATTTCCTTTAGCGTATTTTCCATTTCAATTATTGTATTCTTCAGCTCTGATTGGTTCTTTCTTACATTTTCTATTTGCTGAAGTTCTTGCTGAGTTTATCCATTCTTCTCCCAAGTTCAGTGAGCATATTTATTATCATTATTTTGAATTCTTTATTGTATAAATTACTTATCTCACTTTGATTAAGATTTTTTTCCTGGTGTTTTTATCTTGTTCTTCATTTAGAACATATTCCTCTGTTTCTTCATTTTGTTTGATTTGTGTTTGTTTCTGTAAGTTAGGCAAAAAGCTATTTCTCTCCATCTTAAAGCAGTGATGGGTATAAACATTCCCAGTATAGGCTTTTGTAGGTGACTTTTTCCTAGGTGGCTTTGGTGGGCCAGCTAGAAAGGAGAAGGTATGACAAGGAGGAGTTCTAAGATCTCCTCACCAGGGCCACCTTGGTAGTACAACTGAAACTGCAGCTGACTCAGGCAAGGTAGAGTCCTGGGGCAGGCTGTACCCAAGATAACCTGGGTATGTCAGCTGAAGACTGGAGTGGGTACAAGCTGGAGAGAGTCCCAGGGGGAGTCATGGGTTTTTTATTTGGTTGATGAATAAAATCCAGAAATGAGAACTTTTTAATGAAAAAAAAAATAGAATATATGGCAACAGTGACTGAATTTTAACATGGCAAACATTAGCTAGAGTGAAGCTGTCACTGGTCCGATTAAATGAGGCATGTTCTTGCCAGTTTGTTCTGGTCCCTCCACTACCTGTTGCCTCATAACACAACAGACCATCTGCTTTACACAGCGATGTTAGTGTCCTGACTCTGTGCACTTATTGCCAAGCAGAAAGAGAGATAGTTTATTAACTTAACTGAAATTTTCTTGTTCAGATTTTTGACATCATAAACAAAAATACCCAAAGAGTTTTCGTAAAAAATCATTTCTTCTCATAAAACATTTACAAAAATATATCAACAAAAATGAAGTAATATAAAATTTAATCCATAATGCTATAACCTAGAAATATAATAGACATCAAAGAGAATTCTGAATCTACCAGTTCCTAGTTTTGTAACCACAGGTAATTTGATTTACTTTTCTTACTTTTTATTCCCTCAGCTACAAGAGGATTCATCAATAATATCAACTTCATACATTTGTTCTTTATATTAAATTAAAGAAGTGCTTAGCTTCTTGCCTGGCAAACATGAAACATTTTTATTACAGTATTATTAAGTAACTCTTAAAAAATGGTTCTGTTAAATTGTATATTGTATTTCTAAGAACTTTAGGAGTAAATTGAAAACAGTTAGGGCAGCCCTGACTGTTAATGCTTGTCCTACCCCTAGGGATGTTTTCTCATCCTCTTCAAAGAACCGAAGCACATGTTACTCAGCATGAGACCATTGACATTCCACACTTGTTAAATACAGGCAGAAGGACATTCCAATGAGCAAATGTTTCACTCTGAAAAGAAAAACAAAGGCCATTCTCTTTGCTCTTTTTAAGAGCATTTCAGGAGGAAATAAGTCAATTTCCTGATAGAAGGAAAAATGTCAAACATTTAGATCATAAAGAGATTATTTAGAGTCTCTCTTATATACAACACAAGAGTATCTCAAGTATGAAGACCTAGGATCTAGTGTCAGAAAGTACAGGAGAGGTTTTGTGGGATTTCTGTTCACTAGAATTGGGCAGTAAATTCATTACTATGTGAAACAGACCACCTCTGTGAACTTAATATGGCAAATTATGAGATTATTCACCAAGGGGAGAAGCTTTGATAGCTCTGGTTATGTGGCAACACAGGGTCTTGGCAGTGCTTCACTAAGCTCATGCAGGAACCAAAACATCCACAAACCAAGCAAAACTATTATTTTTGAAGAAAAACATAATTTAAAAAATAAGCAGTAAGTGTTTACTCCAGCAAAGAACTTTGGACTTCTTTGTACTAGTTTTGGAGTTGATCTTATTTTTTAATTATGTGGAAGGAATAGAGCATTAGAATGCTTTCAGTTTTGTATCCAGCCTGCTTTTGTCCCTAGATCTCTGACATTTTTAAGACTTAGCCTCTATTTTCACCCTAGTACTCTCAGATCTCTCCAGAACTTTATGTGAACAACCTCCATTTGAGTGTGTTTTCCAGTTTGAGCATATTTATTTACTGTATCAACTGAAGCTGCTCCTGATTTCTACCAGAGATCTTTGCCTATTCAACTAGAGCAGAATAGACTAATTCTACTTCCTATTTTTTTCTCTCACCTGTCTTCGTAAGTGAGTCATTGGTAAACCATTCCACTGTTTTACTGGAGAAAAACTTCTGGATAGTGGAGTATATGGTAAGATCATGAAAACCCAATAGGTACAAGGCCAGATTTTGCATTCTTTTGCAGTGAAACAAGCTCCTTCTGCAAAGTAACCATGTGTATGATAATAAACACAATGATGAATAAGAAGCTAAGAATGTTAAGGTCAGTAGGAGTTCTATAAACAAGGGAAATAAGTTTATATATAGAAAAGTAGTCATTTCATTCCATGGGTACCCACAGACTCCTCTTGACTGGGCGAACTTTTGTGAGTATTTATATGGAACAGAAAAAATTCTCATAATCCATGCACATTTTAAGAAGTCTGTCCATATGCTTATTCCTCAAGCATTTGTTGTCATAAGTATTTGAATATTTTCTGCTTCTCAGGTGGCACTATTGGTAAAGAACCTACCTGCCAATGCAGGAGATGTGAGAGACATGAGTTCAATCCCTGGGTAGGAAAAATCACCTGAGGGGGAAATGGCAACCCACTCCAGGATTCTTGTCTGGAGGATCCCAGGAAAGAGGAGTCTGACAGGCTATAGTCCATGGAGTTGCAAAGAATCAGACATGACTGAAGTGACATAGCAACAGCAAACTCTTAGTTCATGCCATAAATCAGGGTACATTGTATCATAGGCCATGACCTCTTCCAGGAAAAGTAAATATCAAATAGACAAATAAAATTTCAGCCCAGTGTGAAGATTTTCAAAGTTTTGCTTCAAAATCCTGGAGCCAGACATTGTAATTTCCCTATTTTGCTAAAGGTTCCAAAAGGCATCTTTACATGCCACAAACATGTCAATCATCAGCTGATACACAAGATCTAAGTGTCAGAGTGACTTGAACTTTAACCAAACTACAACATAGCCTTGTATTTGTGAATCCTGATGAAAGTTAGCAGCTTCCCATTTTCTCAATCAATGGATTTAGAGGCAACTTTTATCACCAAATACAAAGATGCATCACACTTTTGACTTCATTCTTATTGATAGACTGTGCAATGGATAACAGACTTCCCTGGTGGCTCAGACAGTAAAGAATCTGACTATAATTCAGGAGATCCAAGATTGATCCATGCATCAGGAAGATCCCCTGGAGAAGGGAATGGCAACCCATTCCAGTATACTTGCCTGGAGAATTTCATGGACAGAGGAGCCTGGAGTGCTACAGACCATGGGGTCACAAAGAGTCGGACATGACTGAAGTGACTGAGCATGCACAAGGTAGTCATTTAACTTTGTGTGCCCCAGACCACTAGGCACTTTCAATATAGCAGACCTTGATTTTTTTTCAGACATTTTTACTCACATTCTGTCATGTATATGTTTGTCTACTGAGTTATCTAAAATATCTGCTACTTTTTTCCCCTCTAAGTTATTAAGCTTGATATCATTAAGATGAACCAGAATGATGTTGTTTGGAATTCAAGACTATCCATGTCCCTGGGTACTGTATTATAATAGACAGCTGAAAGTTGCCATAGAACTTAGTTAAGAGGCTCTGACTATGAAGTGTGTCTTGGATTTGAGTTTGCACTTTCACATTATGAAGACTTAAGCTAAGTTTCTTCTCAATAATATATAGTTTTTCCAATTATGTAGATCAAATAATATTTTACTAGCCCAACAATTATTTTACATTTAAATATAGAGTAATCAGTTACTCACCATTAAAGATGCTTGACTGTCAACACATCCATCTGTCAATCCACACCAGCTGCTGAATTGAAAAGCACTTTTATTTTGATGATTAAATTTTAGTACCCAGGATCCCGTCAGTCCCATGGAAATCAGTTGACTTATTTCAATGAAGACATTTCCCAACCTTAACCACCCCAGAGATTTCACAGATGCTGGTGTCCCCCTCTTTAAGGAAGTTAATGATGCTTTGGTTCAGTTCAGTCGCTCAGTCATGTCCAACTCTTTGCATCCCCATGGACTGCAGCACTCCAGGCTTCCCTGTCCATCACCAACTCCTGGAGCTTGCTCAAAATCATGTCCATTGGGTCAGTGATGCCGTCCAACCATCTCATCCTCTGTCATCCCCTTCTCCGTCTGCCTTCAATCTTTCCCATCATCAGGGTCTTTTCCAATGAGTCAGTTCTTCACATCAGGTGGCCAAAGTATTGGAGTTTCAGCTTCAGCATCAGTCCTTCCAATGAACATTCAGGACTGATTTCCTTCACTTGCTAACGGTGAAGCTTTGATATTTTGGCCACCTGATGCAAAGAGTGACTCATTGCAAAAGACCCTGATGTTGAGAAAGATTGAGGGCAGGAGCAGAAGGGGATAGAAGAGGATGAGATGGTTGAATGGCAACACTGACTCAAAGAACATGAGTTTGAGCAAGCTCCAGGAGTTGGTGAGGGACAGAGAAGCCTGGTGTGCTGCAGTCCTTGGGGTGGCAAAGAGTCAGACGCGACTTAGAGACTTCACAGTAACAATGGGTATTTAGTTTCCGTTTATCCACTGGCAGTGAAATCACCACTATATTTTAGCTCAAATAAGTGTGCAATCTGATTCCAAGATCCCAATGTAAGTTCTGTTTCTTGAGATCACTTCCACTAACAAGGACTGTATTTAGTCAGGTGCATGTTAGGAAAATAGAATCTATACTAAATAATTCAATATAGTGAGTGTAGTATAGTTACAGGGGTACACAAAGAGCTGAGAAAAGGGGAGTATGAGGCAACTAGAAAGCCCCTTACTGCAGGAGGGATTGGAGAAAATGGTGATGTTACAAGGGTACAGGAGCCATGAACACTAGGAAAGATATGAACCCATAAGGCTGAAAAGTCTTCACAGGCCTGTCTGTAGGAGCTGGGACATGGAGGCAGGAGGAACTATGAGGTAAAAACTGAACTTTGAGCCTGTGCTGGAAGTGATCACTGGAGGCTGGGAAGGAGTTGCCCTTGCTTTTCTCTTCTTCCTGCTCACTAGTCTCCCACTATACCACCCCAACTGATTGCAGCTAACTGAAACCAGTGGGTACAGAGCATGAGGAATATCCTTTGCAGGTGTTAATAACCCCCTAAGGAGTAAGGGAGGATCTGAGGGCAAACAAGGAAATGACTGGCATAGCATTTCAATGCATTCACATCCAAAATAGCTCATGGTTTCTAAATGGAAAACAAATTTTAATTTCTAACAGTTATATTTATGCTACCTACCTAATATTTGGAAAGGATAAGAAAGAGGCATTCTTTTTCCCAGATTATTTACCAAGTTAGATAAAAAGACTCCAGCATAACAAAGAGCACACATTCTACTTTTAGTTTTCTATTGCTGCTCTAAGAAATTAGCACAAATTTAGCATGTACAGTGCACATTTAACCCTGGGTAAGGCTAATTTTAATTGTTTTGCTCTTGTCTCTGTATAGTTTTCTATTGTTACATG
Source organism: Okapia johnstoni (assembly GCA_024291935.2). Taxonomy (NCBI): domain Eukaryota; kingdom Metazoa; phylum Chordata; class Mammalia; order Artiodactyla; family Giraffidae; genus Okapia; species Okapia johnstoni. The sequence continues at coordinate 45,602,831 of CM044310.1, read as the reverse complement.
ACAGATAATCACAAACTTAGCTACTTAAAACCGAATTCATTTGTTATGTCACAATTCTGTAAGTGAGCAATTTGAGGCCCCTCACTTGGCTTACAGACCTAGGTGTCTCCAAGGTTGGACTCCGGGGAATGATCCCCTACCAACCTCATTCATTGTTGGTTGAATTCATGTACCTGTCTTTGCAGGATAGAGGTGCCTATTTACTTGCTAACTTTCAGGTAGAGGCTGCCCCCTTTCCTTGATACATGGTTCCTTCCATATTCAAGCTATCACTTGTTGTTTAGTCACTAAGTAGTGTCTGACTCTGTGACCCCATGGACTGTACCCCGCCATGCTCCTCTGTCCATCGCAGGTAAGAATACTAGAGTAGGTTGCAATTTCCTTCTCCATGGGGTCTTCCTGACTCAGGGATCAAACCTGCATCTTATGCATTGGCAGATGGATTCTTTATCACTGAGCTACCAGGGAAGTCCAAGCTATCAGTATGGCACATCAAACCCTTCTCATACTTTGAGCCTCTTCCCCTTCTATTACCAGAGAAAAGTCTCTGTTTTTAAGGGATCATATGGTTAGATCAGACTCACCTGGTTAATCTCCTTATTTTACTGTCAATTGTATCATACAATATAGCATAATTAAAAAGTGACATCTTATTATAGTCAAAGATTCGAGAAATTAGCTGAGACATGATGAGGGGAGGGGTGGTGGGTGGGTGGTGATTGCAGCAATTCTACCTGGCAGTAAGGCATATCACAAGAAAGGGTAGTGAGTAAGAGCATTGTTACATCAGCATCTGCTTTGTGCCTCAGGATTAACAGACTTGATTACCCTTAACATCTGATAATCACAAAATAAATATTTAAAAATAAAATGGGAATTTTTATTTGATGACATTTTAAATTAATTCCTGAAATAGAAAAACACTGACATTTGTGAACATATGAGAATAGTAAACAAAATATTCCCTCTTTTTGAACAAAGATGATTTTTTGAAAATCTATAAAAAATAGAAATAGCATTATAAAAATACCTAAATGTCAAGGGTCCAGTAGATTTTGTTAGGTGTGTAACTGTCTAGATAATTTCCTTTTTCCCAAGACTGGAACTGTTTGAGAATCATGCAAATTTCCACCATTAATTCTCCTGGAGATGAAATTGTTCCCTCTGTGTATCCTCTACACAGCATCCAGAGTGACCACATTCACATATTAAGGTAGCAGACACAGCATTAACCTATAAATTTAGAGCCCTTCTTACTGTGAAAATATAATGGACTAATAGAAAATATCAAGGAACCATTGTGAGTTGCCTGAGATGCTTCCCCCATAAATTTTTAAATTATTAATTAATTTTTATATTTTTTCTTTAAAAATAGATTCTCTGTTGATTTTATAAGAAACCATAAATTCTTAAGGAGTGATCAGTTAACTATTAGATTTGCACTATTTCAAGCAAATGACAATATTATACGATAATAAAGTGGTGAACTCCTTAATTTAGACATGTGCATTAAGACAAATCCTTCCTGGTTGGAGACCCAAGTGATTGTCATTAGCCACCTTAGTATCACAGCAGGTTACACAAATTATTATTATACTTAATTAGCATTCTGACAAGCTGAGGAATGCTTTACCTGCATTCAGATTACACGCAGAAAATGATCTGAAGGCATTTCCTGTCTTAAAAACACCAAAGCAAATCAAAGAAATGAGATCCAGTCATATTTTTATTATCAAATATTTGGGGATCATTAAACCAAATGACAGAGGAAGAAATACCAATTATAAATGTTGTTTTTAGGTGACATTTGATTTTTCATGTAAGAAAATTATTATAATCAGAATGATACAATTCAACAAAACTATTTTACTGTGATACAATGCTAATGCTACCATTGTTCACCTCCTTTTCTTAATAAAAGAAATGGTATAAAAATATAACAACATTTAATATTTAGAGAATCATTTAATTTATATTTAATTCTACTCCCATTGTAATACATGTTAAAAATTAGTTTTGAATTATTAACTATCATATTAAAATTTCTAGCAAAAATAAGTTTCAGTGGCAGAATAGTGTATAGATTTATGTACCTGAAAAAGTTTCTGTGCTAAAATAGAATGCTCTCAGACAGAAAGACTAATAATAAATGGTTGTTGTTGTTCAATTGCTAAGTCTTGTCTGACTCTTTGCGATGCCTGTCCTCCATTATCTCCCAGAGTTTGCTCAAATTCACATCTATTGAGTTGGTGATGCTAACAAACCATCTCATCCTCTGCTGCCCCCTTTCCCTTTTGACTTCAATCTTTTCAGCATCAGGGTCTGTTCCAATCATTGGGCTCTTCGCATCAGGTAGCCAAAGTATTGGAGCTTCCATCTTGGCATCAGCCCTTCTCATGAATATTCAGGGTTGATTTCCTTTAGGATTGACTGGTTTGATCTCCTTGACTCTCAAGAGTCTTCTCCAGCACCACAATTCAAAATCATCAATTCTTGTACACTCAGCCTTCTTTATGGTCCAACTCTCACATCCATACATGACTACTGGAAAAACCATAGTTTTGTTTATACGAACCTTTGCTGACAAACTGATATCTCTGCTTTTTAATACACTCTCTAGGTTTGCCATAGCTTTTCTTCCAGGGAGCAAATGTCTTCTAATTTCATGGCTGCAGTCCACAGTGATTTTGGAGCCTGAGAACAGAAAATCTGTCAGTGTTTCCACTTTTCCCCTTTCTATTTTCCCTGAAATGATGGGGCCAGATGCCATGCTCTTTATCTTTTTTTAAGGTTGAGCTTTAAGCCAGCTTTTTCACTCTCCTCTTTCACCCTCATCAAGAGGGTCTTTAGTTCCTCTTCACTTTCTGCCCTAAGGATGGTATCATCTGCATATCTGAGGTTGTTGATATAGCTCCTGACAATCTTGATTCCAGCTTGTGATTCTTTCAGCCTGGCATTCCACATGATGTACTCTGCAAATAACTTAAATACAAATGGTAAGAATATGAAAACAGATTTAATGTAACACTAAATAAAATTAATTTCATAATTTGAAATATTTAAAAAATGATGCTATTTGTTAGCGATGATTTACTAATGATGTTTAGGAGAACTTTATCACACTCAGCTAGTTTCTTGGTACAAAATCTCTAATGTAATGAAAAGAGTAAAACTTGCATGAGAATATATTCATTTCAAAAGCTTCTCATTATGTGTCCATACAGTAAGTGTAGTTTTAGTTCCCATAAAAATATCATTTCAAATATGAATGGTTCCCAGAAAAACTACAGGAACAATAAATAGATAAGCCTATAAAAGGGCTTCACTGTTGGTTCAGCAGTAAAGAATCTGCCTGCATTGCAGGAGACCTGGGTTCTATCCCTGGGTTGGGAAGATCCTCTGGAGGAGGGCATGGCAACCCACTCTAGTACTCTTGCCTAGAGAATCTCAAGGACAATGGAGCCTGACAGGCTGCAGTCCATATGGTTTCACAGAGCTGGACAGGACTGAAGCAACTAAGCAATAGCAACAGCAAGCCTATAAAAATGGGAACTGTTACTTAGGTAGATCAAAGATTCAGTATAGTTTAAGACATGTTGAAATTCACAGTAGATATTTTTTTCTAGTGGAATGATGTATGACAACTTTTTTCTAATCCTTACTTAAAATTATATGTGTAAATAGTACTGATGATTTCCCATGTTATGGGGATAAATAGAAACTGTTACTAAGAAATCCAGAACATTGAATTTAGTATTAGAAAATCTCATTTAACTCATCATAACTGGTATTACTTCTTGGTATGATTACAAACTTCTATAAAAGGGGATTGTTTTTCTTTTGTGAGTGAGAAAAATACATGAACTAAGGAGATTTTTATATAAGGAAAAGTCCACTGAACGTTAAAATCCCTGTTAATCATGATGACTTTTAGATTTCTTATCCAGCTTATATAAATACAAATGTTATTTACTGGAAAACCCATATTTTTTTCTTATATTATCTTGACTCTCTACCTACTAATTAATATACCCAGGGTGTAGTCAATCACTTAGGTACAAATTCTTCTATATGAAAGTTAAGTGCTATTGGGCAACTTAATTGAGCTCGTTGTGACCAAGTTTTCCCATCTCTAAAGTTGGGCTTCCTTTGTGGCTCAGCTGGTAAAGAATCTGCCTGCAATGCCAAAGACCTGGGTTCAATCCCTGGGTTGGGTAGATCCCCTGGAGAAGGGAAAGGCTACCCACTCCAGTATTCTGGCCTGGAGAATTCCATGAACTCTATAGTCCATTGGGTCGCAAAGAGTCAGACACGACTGAGCAGCTTTCACTTCACTTCTTCAAAGTGGGGATAAATAGTAGTATTTACATCATTAATTGTTTTGAGGATCAGATTAGTAGTACAAATAATGCATGCATGCTTAGTTACTCAGTCATGTCCATCTCTTTGCAACCCCATGGACTACAGTCCGCCAGGCTCTTCTGTCCATGAGGATTCTCCAGGTAAGAATACTGGAGTGTGTTGCCATGCCCTCTTCCAGGGTATCTTCCCAACCCAGGGATCAAACCCAGGTATCCCACATTGCAGGTGGATTCTTTACCATCTGAACTACCAGGGAAGCCCAAAAAATGATATCTCATGAAACAAACCCTCAATAAACGTCAAAGTTATGAGTGAAACACATAGATTAAACCAAATAAAATTCTCAAATACCTTTCCTGTATTTTCAGTTTATAGAATCTAGGCATTTGTTAACATTAAGTAAATGATCAACAATAGGAACATGGCAGCAACCTAGAAAAATTTCTTTTCAGTTTTCCTTATAATACTCATACAAACAATTAGAAGGATCATCAAAACCTGCTGTATTTTATACCTTTAGCCACCTGAAGACAGACAAAACTGCCAAGTTCAAAATAACCTGTACGTAGTAGGGGGAAAATGCACAGAATAAAAGCAAAATATTTGCAGGATCATGCCAGGTGCTAAATAACAATAGAGAAGGCCAAGGAGTCAGGCCTATGATTGACCAACCCCAGGAAAAATAGCAACAGTAAAGTGTTAGAAGGTGTTGAGTCCAGAAGGCAAGAGGCTTTACCTCCTGTGTAAACTTGTGATTTCTGATAGTGAAGGACACTGTGCTCCCCAGCACATGAAGTAGATTATGGGCAGTACAAGGGAATCGAAGTGACAACACTCTGTTTTAGAAAAACTTCTCAACTTTGTGGCAAGAAGAGAGAATCTTTGAATGGAGAAATCAGAAAAACTGCCCTTATACTTCCACATTTTCTCCATCAGATCATTCTTTCAGCTGGACCAGGAATTTTCCATCCATTCAAGATGAATAATAATAAAAGACAACAGCATGTCAATAAAATGAGGTTATAATTGAAGCACACACTGGCACATACACAGGAAACCAAAGAGCTGGAGAAAGGATATGAAGTATAAAACAGAAATCAGAAAATCAATGGAAGAAAAAATAATTTCAGAAACTCAGACTAATTTACAAATAGCAAAAGGGAGAAAAGAGACCAGAGAAAACAAAGTAAGAGACATAGGGGATAAAAATTAAAAAATAAAGAAATTAGATTTTAACAGAAATAGAAAAAGAAATGAAAGTACTAGAAAGGGATACTGAGGACATGTAAAGAACAGAGTAGCATACCTATAATTTGAGGCCCAAAAGAAGAAACATGAGTTAGTAAAAAGTAAAAAAAAAAAAAAACCTAAGAGAAGCTGAGAAAATAATACGATACATGAAATTCTAATTATTTTAGACATAGTAATATTTTGGCTGTCTATGAAAATTATCTTATTTTTTAAAGATGTGTGTTAAAGTTTTAGGTATATAATTTTCCAATGCCTATAATATAAAAATGCTATTAAGACATCAAACATTGATATTCTCCTACTCATTAATCCATATGTATAGCTAGGCTACTTCATTGCTATAAAAATTTAGCAGTATTATTGAACCCTAGGTTATATATCTAAATCAAAATTTTACTTTATATATTATGGTGAAAACATACACACATATCAAAATATCTGGCACCTAGTAACTTAAAAGTGATCTCTATTATTATGCATTTCAGGGACTGTCCACAACCTACAATTTGGAAATTCCTAAACCATTGATTTGAATCTAGAGAAGAAAATAGAAATATATGTTAATTAGTTAGTAAACAGTACAAAAAAATAGCAGAGTTTCCTGCCTCACCTCCTTCCCTGTAAAATAACTAGTTGTTACAAATTTCTTTTTTTAGTATTAAAATTTTCTGATTCAAATTCCTGTGTTTGACCATATTCAACTCAACAGGAAGAATCTGGTCAGAAGCAATAATCTCTCTTCACTGATAAATTCTGGCATTCTTTTCTGTTATTATTAGAATCACCTCAGATTTCTCTGAGTATTCATGAATTCACATAACTTTCCAGATCTGTAATGATTCCTCTGTTACTGCAGGTTTGTTACTGAAAGTGGGGGTCTTGACTGCTCATTGCTCAAAAACCAATAAAGAAGCAAGGTTGCTGGAAAGTTAGCTTGAATTTGGATTCTGACAACTGGGGGCAGGGGGTAAGGGGTGGACTTCTGTCCAAAGGCCAGTTTTCCTTTGGTAACAATCAATGGGCAAAAGCTTTTATAGGTAAAGACAGGGGACTACATGCAGAAACACCACAGTCAGCTCTGATAGCCGTCTTTAAATTGGTCGTGCAGTGATCTGATCAGTGCCACCTTGATTGTTTTAAGTATAGTTAATCTTCAGTTCCAGGGTCGGTTTGTTCTCATTCTCTTGAGGCCAGTTCTCAGAATTGTGGCAGCTTATGTCATGGCTATAGTCTGGCCATCAGTTTCTTCTGCCAGGTGGGGATGTCAATATCTTTAAGAGAGCTCACAGGATATGGCTCAGAATATTATCAAAAGCCTTGAGAAGGAACTAAAGGTCCTTGATTTTGCTAACTGACTACTATTGTTTTGTCCTGTTTGCTTTTCTTTGTTTCTATGTTTTCTCACTTCTCTGATTAAACTTATTCTTTGGCTAAGGTTTTTCCAGACAAAAGGCAGACTGAGGACATGGAGGGCAAGGTCCTGCTCCATTTCAGAACCTGCTTCAACTGGTAATTATCAAAAACAAGATACTGAGTGGTTTTTCAGAAACAATAGAGCAAAACATGAAGCCGGCACAAAGGAGAAAATTTTGGTTTCAGATAACACCTGGAACAAAAGTTTAAAACCCCACGTAACCAAAAGACAAGGGAATGACTGAAACCTGAACGCAGGAAACCCTTTCAGAAGCCCAGAGGAAATAATGGGCACTGAAGCCCTCTTTACCATACTTCACCATAAACGGGGCAAGTTCCAAAGCCCTTCCATTACATCAAAACCTGCTCCATCAGCCCCTCTTCTGCATACCAACCCTCCTTCCCTAAATCATAAGAGTTTGACTCAACTGCAAGTTGGAGATAGATCTGAGTCCTGCATCCAGCTTCCTAGACAGTCAACCTCACTGGCTTTTCTCAAAAACCAGTGCTATAGTATTGGCTTCTATGCACATCAGGCAGCCAGCCCTTGTGTGGCAATACCTACACATACTTGTTTCCCCCTAAGTTCCCATTGAGACATTACAAAATGCTTTGTGGAATTTAAATTGCTATTTTACCCAAGTGTCTTGCACTTTGTTTATTCACTAGCTTTTTTTTTTAATTTTGTCAATTTAATTTTTGTCGTTGTTGTTCATATGAAGAGACTTCAATTAACTTTGAAGGATGAGCAGGAATTTGAATTAGGGCTCTTGCTTTCAGTACTTCTTCTGAGCCTTTATTTCCTTATATATAAATTAAATAGTGATTAAAAATAACATCAACCAGTGTTGATCATGGGCTTACTTTGTGGTGGGCACAGTGTATTAACAACTTTACAGATGATGTAGGACCTTGTTGGTCATTGTTAGGTTTTTCACTTTAACACTGGTTGACATGGGAACCCCTTAAAAGGACTTTAAACAGTTGTTGTTCAGCTGCTATGTCATGTTTGACTCTGTGACCCCATGGACTGCAGCACACCATGCTTCCATGTCCTTTACTGTCTCCCAGAGTGCTCAAATTCATGTCCATTGAGTTGGTAATGCTATCTAACCATCTCATCCTCAGTCGCCCCCTTCTCCTCTTGCCCTCAAACTTTCCCACCATCAGGGAATGCCATAATAACTGGGGAGCAAATTGACCGAAGGAGTCAAAATTAAAAGCAGAAAGACCTTTGAAGTAGGAGATGATTTTAGAAAACCTATGAGTGAAGATGGTAGTTTGGACCTGGGGTTGGCAGTGAAGACAGGGAGAATAGTTCAGATTTTGGATATAATCTGAAGATACGAACTTCAGTATTTGATCATAGATTAAATATATCATATTAAAGAGTATGAAATCAGTGAAGGGTTCTGTGGTTTTGAAATGAAGGATAGCAAGAATAAACTTATTTATTGTGATGGGTGATTTTAAGAGAAATTCTTTTAGGTGAAAATACAAGGAATTTGGGTATTGTGTTATTTTGAAAGCTCTATTAGAATATAAGTGTGTAAATATAAATGTATACACCATATATGTATACATATATATACATGTATATATATACATGTATATATATGCATATATATATATATATATATATATATATATATATATACACACACACACATTTTAAAAAACTTATTCTATAGTTAAGTAAATGCCAAGGTAATGTGTAAGACTGGAAAACCAGACTCTAAATACTTCAATAAGTTGATAAATGGAGAGTTTTCAGCATATACAGAGATTGCTTAAAGGAATAAAAATGGTTATTCATTGCAACGAAGTAAGTGGAGTGTAAAGGTCTTTTATTAAAGAAATGCCACTCTTATGGGCGTATTCAGCCAAGAAAGCTTTGCTAAAAGTCAAGAAAATCTATAAAGCCTGTTCCATTGAAATGATGCATAGAAAAGACATATTTTACCAGATATTTTTTCAGAAAATTTATTTTCTATAAATTATGAATCTGCAGAGAGGCACCTTGAAGCTGAACTAGCTAGAGGTCTAGAAATAAGTATTTTAAAGGATAAGATTTGAGCAGCTGCAGATAGAATATGAGAATATAACACTATAATTATTTAACCATATTAGTAAGGCCTCTGACATTTTAAGTGTAAAGTAGCCCAACTCAGACTAGCTGAAGAAACCATCTAGTCTATAAAGAAGATTCACAGTGATGTATGAAGCCAAGAGAAAGATGGGAGCTTTATTTCAGGAGGCCCTAGAGCTTCTCTTAGTGCATTTACTTCATTCTTCTTATCTCCACAAAGACATTTTATTCTTCTCTTTCTTCTTCATGGAATAATAGGGTTCTGTGATTTCATAGTTTCATTACATACAAAGATTGATCCTGTCTCTGTCCTAACTGCAAATTATTTAAAACAGAGGCAATAATCAGCTGTATTTCAGACAAGTATCCATTCACTTGTATAGATTAGGAGGAGTGTAGTACAACACAACTGCCCGGGGTGTTCACCAAGCCTTATGTCCAAAACATTCACAGGGAAAGGCAAATCATGCACTTATAAGAAGGATGGACAGGGATGGTGAGGACCTGGTATGAAATGAAACTGCAGTGAAAAGGGAAGTAAATCAGCAGATGGTGTAGAAGCAAGATTTATTGTTGTTCAGCTCAATCACGTCCGACTCTTTGCGACCCCATAGACTGCAGCACACCAGGCTTCCTTGTCCTTTACCATCTCCTGGTGATTGCTCAAACTCATGTCCAGCCAGTGATGCCATCCAACCATCTCATTGTCTTTTGTCCCCTTCTCCTCCTGCCTTCAACCTTTCCCAGCATGAGGGTCTTTTCCAATGAGTCAGTTCTTCCCATCAGGTGGCCAAAGTATTGGAGCTTCAGCTTCAGCATCAGTCCTTCCAATGAATATCCAGGACTGATTTCCTTTAGCATGGACTGGTTGGATCTCCCTGCAGTCCAGGGAACTCTTAAGAGTCTTCTCCAACACCATGGTATGAAAGCATCAATTCTTTGATGCTCAGCCTTCTTTATGGTCCAACTCTCACATCCATACATGACCACTGGAAAAACCATAGCTTTGACTTTATGGACTGGTGTCAGCAAAGTAATTTCTCTGCTTTGTAATGCACTGTCAGGTTTATCATGGTTTTTCTTCCAGGGAGCATGAATCGTTTAATTTCATGGCTACAGTCACCATTCACAGTGATTTTGGAGCTCAAGAAAATAAAGTCTGTCACTGTTTCCATTGTTTCCCATCCATTTGCCTTGAAGTGATGAGACCGGATGCCGTGATCTTAGTTTTCTGAAGGTTGACTTTTAACTCAACTCTGCATATCTGAGGTTATTGATATTTCTCCCTGATTCCAGATTGCGTTTCATCTAGCCCAGCATTTCACATGATGTACTCTGCATATAAGTTAAATAAGCAGGATGACAATATACAGCCTTGACGTACTCCTTTTCCAATTTGGAAACAGTCTGTTGTTCTATGTCTGGTTCTAACTGTTGCTTCTTGACCTGCATACAGATTTCTCAGGAGGAGTCTGGTAGTCTCACCTCTTGAAGAATTTTCCAGTTTTTTGTGATCCACACAGTCAAAGGATTAAGCATACTCAAGGAAGCAGAAGTAAATCCTTTCCTGGAATCCTCTTGCTTTTTCTATGCTACAGTGGATGTTGACAATTTGATCTCTGGTTCCTCTGCCTTTTCTATATACAGCTTGTGTGTTCCAAAGTTCTGTTAGCGTACTGTTGAAGCCTGGTGGTGGTTTGGTCACTAAGTCGTGTTTGACTCTTGAGATGCCATGGACTGTAGCTTCTCAGGCTCCTCTGTCCATGGGATTCTCTAGGAAAGAATGCTGGAGTGGGTTGCCATTTCCTTCTTCAACTAGCTTGAAGGATTTTGAGCATGTCCTTGGTAGTATGTGAAATCAGTGCAATTGTGCAGTAGCTTGAACATTGTTTGGCATTGCCCTTCTTTGGGACTAGAAAGAAAAGTGACCTTTTCCTGTGGCCACTGCTGAGTTTTCCAAATTTCCTGGTATAATGAATGCAGCACTTTAACAGCATCATATTTTAGGATTTGAAATAGCTCAGCTGGAATTCCATCACCTCCAATAGCTTTGTTTGTAATGATGCTTCACCCTGCTTATTTAACTTATATGCAGAATACATCATGAGAAACGTTGGGCTGGAAGAAGCACAAGCTGGAATCAAGATTGCCGGGAGAAATATCAATAACCTCAGATATGCAGATGACACCACCCTTATGACAGAAAGTGAAGAAGAACAAAATAGCCTCTTGATGAAAGGGAAAGAGGAGAGTGAAAAAGTTGGCTTAAAGCTCAACATTCAGAAAACTAAGATCATGGCATCCGGTTCCATCGCTTCATGGCAAATAGATGGGGAAACAGTAGAAACAGTGGCTGACTTTATTTTTGGGGGCTCCAAAATCCCTGCCGATGGTGATTGAAACCATGAAATTAAAAGACACTTACTTCTTGGAAAGAAAGTTATGACCGACCTAGACAGCATATTAAAAAGCAGAGACATTACTTTGCCAACAAAGGTCCATCTAGTCAAGGCTATGGTTTTTCCAGTAGTCATGTATGGATGTGAAAGTTGAACTATAAAGAAAGCTGATCATATGTGAAACGAATTGCCAGTCCAGGTTCGATGCATGGTACAGGGTACTCGGGGCTGGTGCACCGGGATGACCCAGAGGGATGGGATGGGGAGGGAGGTGAGAGGGGGGTTCTGGAAGAGGAAAACACGTACACCCATGGTGGATTCATGTCAATGTAGGGCAAAACAAATACAATATTGTAAAGTTAAAAAATAGATAAATAAACTAATTAAAAAAAAAAGAATAAAGAAAGCTGAGCACTGAAGAATTGATGCTTTTGAACTGTGGTGTTGGAGAAGACTCTTGAGAGTCCCTTGGACTGCAAGGAGATCCAACCAGTCCATCCTAAAGGAGATCAGTCCTGGGTGTTCATTGGAAGGACTGATGTTGAAGCTTGAACTCCAGTACTTTGGCTACCTAATGCGAAGAGCTGACTCATTTGAAAACACCCTGATGCTGGGAAAGATTGAGGGCAGGAGAAGAAGGGGATGACAGAGGATGAGATGATTGGATGGGATCACCAACTCAATTGACATGGGTTTGGGTGAACTCCGGGAGTTGGTGATAGACAGGGAGGCATGGCATGCTGCAGTCCATGGGGTCACAAAGAGTCAGACACAACTGAGCAACTGAACTGAACTGAACTGAACTGAAGGCCCACTTGACTTTGCACTTCAGGATCTCTGACTCTAGGTGAGTGATCACACCATTGTGGTTATCTTGGTCAGTAAGATCTTTTGTGTATAGTTCTTCTCTGCATTATTGTCACCTCTTCTTAATATCTTCTGCTTCTATTAATCCATACTGTTTCTGTCCATTATTGTGCCCATCTTTACATGAAATGTTTCCTTCATTTCAGTGGCTCAGTTGTGTCCCCTTTTTGCGACCCCATAGACTGCAGCATGCCAGGCTTTCCTGTCCATCATGAACTCCTGAAGCTTGCTAAAACTCATGTCCATTGAGTCAGTAATACCATCCAATCATCTCATTGTCTGTTGTCCCTATCCCCTCCTGTCTTCATTCTTTCCAAGCATCGGGATCTTTTCCAGAATCAGCTCTTTGCATCAGGTGGTGAAAGTATTTGAGTTTCAGCTTCAGCATCAGTCCTTCCAATGCATTTTCAGGACTGATTTCCTTTATGATGGACTGATTGGAACTCCTTGCAGTCCAAGGGGCTCTCAAGAATCTTCTCCAACACCATCAATTCTTTGGCACTCAGCTTTCTTTAAAGTACAACTCTCACATACATGACTACTGGAAAAATCGTAGCTTTGACTAGACGGACATTTGTTGGCAAAGTAATGTCTCTGCTTTTTAATATGCTGCCTAGGTTGGTCATAGCTTTTCTTCCAAGGAGCAAGTGTCTTTTAATATCGTAGCTGTAGTCACCATCTGCAGTGATTTTGGAGCCAAGAAAAATAAAGTCTGTCACTGTTTCCATTGTTTGCCCATCTATTTGCCATGAAGTGATGGGACCAGTTGCCATGACCTTAGTTTTTTGAATGTTGAGTTTTAAGCCAACTTTTTCACTCTCCTCTTTCACTTTCATCAAGAGGCTCTGTTGTTCTTCTTCACTTTCTGACATAAGGGTGGTGTCATCTGCGTATCCAAGGTTATTGATATTTCTCCCAGCAATCTTGATTACAGATTGTGTTTCATCCAGACTGGCAATTTGCATGATGTACTCTGCATATAAGTTAGATAAGCAGGATGACAATACATAGCCTTGACATACTCCTTTGGCTATTTGGAACCAGTCTGTTGTTCCACGTCCAGTTCTAGCTGTTGCTCCTGACCTGCATACAGATTTCTCAGGAGGCAGGTGAGGTGATCTGTTATTCGCATCTCTTTAAGAATTTCCAGTTTGATGTTACTCACACAGTCAAAGGCTTTGGCATAGTCAATAAAGCAGAAGTAGATGTTTTTCTACAACTCTCTTGCTTTTTCAATGATCCAACAGATGTTGGTAATTTGATCTCTGGTTCCTCTGCCTTTTCTAAATCCAGCTTGAACATATGGAAGTTCATGGTTCATGGAATGCTGAAGCATGGGTTGGAGACTTTTGAGCATTACTTTGCTAGCGTGTGATTCGAATGCAATTATGAGGTAGTTTGAAAATTCGTTGACATTGCTCTTCTTTGGGATTGGAATGAAAACAGATCTTTTCCAGTCTTCTGCTTACTTTTCCAAATTTGCTAGCATATTGAGTGCAGCAGTTTCACAGCATCATCTTTTAGGATTTGAAATAGTTTGACTGGAATTTCATCACTAGCTTTGTTCACAGTGATGCTTCCTAAGGCCCACTTGACTTCACATTCCAGGATGTCTGGCTCTAGGTGAGTGATCACACCATTGTGGTTATTGGGTCATGAAGTTATTTTTTGCACAGATCTTCTGTGCATTCTTGCCACCTCTTCTTAATATATTCTGCCTCTGTTAGGTTCATACCATTTCTGTCCTCTATTGTGCCCATTTTGCATTAAATGTTCCATTGATATGTCTAATTTTCTTGAAGTGATCTCTAGTCTTTCCCATATTATTGTTTTCCTCTATTTCTTTGCAGTGAACACTGAGGAAGGCTTTCTTATCTCTCTGTGCTATTCTTTGTTACTCTTCATTCAGATGGGTATATCTTTCCTTTTCTCCTTTGCCTTTAGCTTCTCTTCTTTTCTCAGCTATTTGTAAGGCCCTGTCAGACAACCATTTTGCCTTTTGCATTTCTTTTTCTTGGGGATGGTCTTGATCACTGCCTCCTGTATAATGTCATGAACCTCTGTCCATAGTTCTTCAGGCACTTTTTCTGTCAGATCTAATCCCTGGAATCTATTTGTCACTTCCATTGTATAATCATAAGAGATTTGATTAGGTCATACTGGGTGGTCTAGTGGTTTTCCCCACTTTCTTCAATTTACATCTGAACTTTTCAATAAGGAGTTCATGATCTGAGCTACAGTCAGTTCCCATCGTGTTTTTGCTGACTGTACAGAGCTTCTCCATCTTTGACTGCAAACAATATTATCAATCTGATTTTTGTATTAACCATCTGGTAATGTCCATGTTTAGAGTTATCTCTTGTGTTGTTGGAAGAAGATGTTTGCTATGACCACTGATTATCGTGGCAAAACTCGGTTAGATTTTGCCCTGCTTCATTTTGTACTGCAAGGCCAAATTTGCCTCTTACTGCAGGTATCTCTTGACTTTCTACTTTTGCATTCCAGTCCCCTATAATGAATAGGACATCTTTTTTGGGTGTTAGTCCTTTTTGATGAGATCTCTAGTCTTGCCCATTTCATTTTTTTTTTCCTCTATTTCTTTACATTGTTCACTTAGGAAGGCTTTCTTATCTCTCCTTGCTATTCTTTGGAACTCTGCATTCAGATTAAGAAGCAAGATTAAGACAAGAAAAAAGAGAGTCTCTCCAATATTAAAATGGAAGCATTTGGCACTAAAACTTCGAAGTACACTGTAACTTTTTCCATATATCATTTTTAGATTGAAACATATATATTCTTATACACATGTATACTTTAATACATACATATATATAATATGTTTGTTTACATAGCTATCGTTTCTATAGGTATACATATAAAAATATAAGACAAATTTAAATAAAGTGTTTTCAGGAAATAATTCAATTGTCATGTTAAAAATCTGAATTGTAGCTGTTTAGAGTGAATATATAAGCCCAGTGGAATTAACCAATTTAAGAAGTCAAAAACATAATGCCCAGAGTTTTGAGCAGATAAGTACCATTATTTGCATAATAGGGACTAATCAAGTCTTATTTTACTTGATAATGACTATACTCAAGATTTATATTTCCTTTTATCAAGTAGCTCCTGGTGGGTATGAATAGCATTTCCACAGTAAGAATATATTTGATGGAGTTAAACTTTTTTGAATCCTGTTCCAGGAGACAGAAAATCACATCCGATTTCTCACTCATTGATACTATCACATAATCTTTTCCACAGGTTTCTCTAATTTTATTTTTTTAAAATCTACTTTCTGTCTTTAATGAGCAGGAAACTGAGAGGCTTAAAAAAAAACAAAAAACGCTAGGGCTCATGAATGATATCCTGCACTCAAGATTTACTGAAATACAACTTATTCAGAATATACCAGTTTGAATAAGTGACGAAAGAAATACCATTTTATTGTCATATATATTTTATTAGAACATTTTAAAACTGTCCTATTACACTTAGAAAACATAAGTGTTTTATTAAATTGCATTTTTAAATAGGCATCTGAAGTAAACATATGATAAATGTTTACTCTGTCATATAGACAACAGTGATGAAAATTTTGCATTGATGGTGGTAAAACATATTTGACAGTTAAACCCTTTTATCTCTGAGTACTATAAATGAGTGTGTTATTCCTCACTGTGACTTATGTGTTTGCATAAAGTGAACAGGGAAACAGAATAAGAGAAATTAATTTTGAGAAGTAAAAAGGCTCTTATTTGGTTAAAAATAAATTATTTGCTATTCAGGATTGGATCTGCATATTAACAGCTTTCATTATTATTGCCATTCAGGCCTTATGTACTATTCATTGCCAACTGCCTGCAGCCTTTTCTTGATCTAAAAAATGCAAAACTACTTTTGAGATTCTCTATGTGTCTGATTGCCTTGAAAACTATGAGGGAGTCTTTAGAATGTAAGACCTGAATCATTAAAGGGTTTATTTTGCATCTTATGCATTCAAAAGGTGTGGAATTCATTTTAAAATACTGCAATGCAAACTAACATCTCACGGGTTTTTACTTCCCTTACTCACATTCTCAATGAGTGATTTTTTTTACTCACAACACTCCACCTGGACATGAAGTATACAAAATAAAGGATAAGCAAATTCCCTTTAAATAACTTTAAATCACATTAGGGAAGAAGTCAATATTTATGTTTAAAAAAATGAATTCAGAATTTTATAGATATATGCTTCAATAGAGAATATGTTAACTTAGCTCCTGATCTGGTATCAAGTCTTACCTTAATTTTCCTCCATATTGCTTTAAGTCTAGAAAAATATCTTGTAGATTTGTGCACAATAATTAATTTCTAAAATTTATACTAGCATACTGAATCACAAGCTCTGGAAGTCAGAATAATTTGTTGTTTATTAAAATTATTTCACAAAGACCAAATAGCATATAAGGCTTGTGATAGAAAAAAAACTTCTTGTTTTAGTCATTGAAATAATGGTTATTTGAAGTATGTGTTGTAATTTGTGATTTTAAGTTCAAATTATTCTGCTTGAGTTTTGTCTTGGAAAATTTCAAACTAACTAAAAATCAAAAACATTTCTATCATTGATTTATTTATATAAATTTTATTTGTAGTTGCTGAATATTTACTTTATAAACTTTTCCATAATGCTTCTAACAGTAGTATCATTACTGCATTGAATATGCAAGTAGTTTCTTTTTTCACTTATAAGTGAAATAAGAAAATAACTGCATTTGGAAAACAATTGCTGTGAACTAAATGATAAGTTAATGTACTGTTACACAGTAAAAACAGTCAAATTCAAGTTAGAAATTTAAATTTGAAATATTAATACCGATATAAACAGAGTATTTGACCATCAGGTTGGATGAAGTCTTTCCAATTCTCCTTTTAAAATTCCAATGGAAAGATAAGAAAGGATGACAATTGAAAACATGAGAGAAAATGAAGATAGATCCAGCCCCATGGAAGAAGGAATTCCTAGTTCCTAGTTCCGTGGAGTTGAACTGAAAATCCCAGTCAATGGCAAGATGCGTGCTATACATGCTATGCATGGTGTAACCAGCTAGAGAGATATACTGAATTAGGGAAGGGCAGCCTTGCAAGAATGACATTTGCATATTGGTATGTAATCCAGTGAAATTAACAACTCAGATTTGGACACAGACAGGAAGAATCAAGGGTGAGGAGCCAGAAGTGGGGCAAATTCTGGGCACCGTTGCTGTTGCTGCTGTTTTTCACTAACTTTCCTTCTGTACAAAAAAAAAAGAATTTGACTGATATACACAGTACAGGTTAAAGAATGCTATACACTGTGTTGTGTATCAGGAACTAACATAGTATTGAGGGAAATTATGCTTCCAAAACAGACAAACTCAGAAAAAAGAGACCAGATTTGTTGTTACCTGAGTTGGGAGGTTGGGGGAAGGGGAATTGGATTAAAGTAGAGAAATTAAGAAAAAAAGAAAAGAAAAGAACCTTACACACAGAGAGATTAGTTGGCCAAGTTTAATTTTAGTTATATATGTGCTTCTTAGAAGATGACTAATGAGGAAGAAAATAAAGTTGGACCCGTGGAAATATACTACAGTCTGATAAAAAGGAAACCCTATCTTGAAAATGAAAGGAAAAGAGTACTTTTTAAAAGTGATTTATTGTAGTAATATTTTAGAAATCTGTTAGGTATTTTAATAAGATTCAAGAAGGCTCTTATTAAATAATACCACAGAGAAATAAGGAAAGAACAATGTGTAATAGTAATAATAAAAAGACCACAGACCTTGTAAGTACAGAAACTAGTAAAAGAAAGAGGTTTGGTTTTACAGTAGGCTGCAAAAATCAAGGTGTCCAAGGAGAAGCTCTATGTGAACAAACAAACAAAAATATTCCCAAGAGGGAGCAAATCACAGCAGCAGGATTTTGGGACCTTGTCTTTAGGTCTATTCTATGAACATGATTCAGTCATTCAGTCTCTAGTTCCGAAGTTCATGTCCTGAATCAATAACTAGATGAACTCCTTCAAGTCTATGATGTTTATCTCCCTTTTGGTACATGATCTCTCTGATTCTATTGCTTATGCCTGAGGTGAATGTGACCCTGTGGATTGCCAAAAAGTGGAGGTACTAACAAATAATCTTAAAAGATGTTGACTGAAAGGGAAGAGCAATTGTCCCAGTACATCCCCAACTCCTTGGAAACAAGACTAAATGTAGACAGCAGAGAGTAGAATTAGTCATGTAGACTCTAGCGGAGTGATGTACTATGATGGAAGAACATAATTTTTTAAAAGATAAAAGTAATAAAGACCATGAAAAATGTGATAGAGGTCTACCCAAAGAATGTATGTATTTATGAGAAAGAAAAATTAATTTAGAACAGTAGAAATAATAAAATACATGCCTAAAGAGACTTCTACTAAGCTTAAATTAAAAAAAAGCAACACAACAGAATCCAATAAACTCATTATATTATAGGCAAAATTAATGAAAATGTATTTTTTATCCAGAAACAATTGGGTATTTTTTTTAATGTTAAGGAAAAGGAATAAAATAACACCTATGTAAATCTAGGCAGGAAGAAGAAATAACCTAAAAAGGAATAAAAAGCCACTAACATCTTTCTTCTTCAATGCAATTTTAATCGCCTGAACTCAAGAGAGAAAAACAGCTATGTGATTTTTGAAAGACCAAGTCCTTAACTCTAGACTAATGGCCAGCAACTAGTCTTGTTTGCCAAGTTCACATTGCACAGATACATAAAAAGGGAAGCATACATTGCAAAAATTATAAAATAATATGACAGATGTAAAACCAAAATATCAGTTAAGACAATGAATATAAATATTTTAGCTTTTTTACTGAAAGGCAAAGATTCCCAGCTTGTATTAAAATAGCCAAACACACATCAATTTGTCACACCCTTAATGCAAAATAATTTGAAGTATAGATGTGGTATGAGCTGCAAGTTGCCTACTCCATCACCAATCACGTTTGGATAATTTTAACTGGCAAATAAGCTGGAAGGAAGAACTCTTTACTCTGTTACATGTAGTAAAATCACTTCTGGAAAATCTTTCATGCTCCTTCTTATCACTTTTACCAGTCTGATTTAGATTTATTTTTAACATCTTTAGTTTTACATGGTATCTTCTTTTGGATTTGTCACAAATAGCACTTCATTCACTTTTGTAGTGACCATCTGTAGTGTCTTTCTTCTCATCTCTATGATTATAAAAGTGTTTTCAACAGCAGCTTTACTCATAAAGTAAGACCAGTCTCTTCATCATGATTGAAGATATTTTCTGAAAACACTAGTTTGGTAGCAGGAAAATATATAGCTTCTTAGGAAAGTTGAATCTGTGAGAACCTTGGTGGCTATTTCTGTCTTCCTAATGCCCAGGTGGCGCCAGTGGTAAAAAAACCTGCCTGCCAATGCAGGAAACATAAGCCACGCTGGTTCCATTCCTAGGTCTGGAAGATCCCCTGGAGGAGAGCATACTGGAGAGCAACACACCCCAGTATTCTTGCCTGGAGAATCCCACGGACAGAGGAGCCTGGCAGGCGGTAGTTTATAGGGTCACAGAGTCAGATGCAACTGAAGCAACTTAGAATGCACACACAAAATGAACTGAGGAGGGTGAGTTAACAAATCTGGAAAGAGATAAAGACAAACAGAGGGGTGAGGAGGGGATTTGAATCATGCTGTTTCTCATCTCCCATCTGACTCAACTGACTCATTGCTTTTGGGTTTTATGAGACCCACTTTTTCCTTGTAACAAATCCCACTGTTTACTTAGGTATTCAAGAATTTTGTTTCTTAAGTAACCATTATGTTGAATTAATCAAATCCTGGATTATTTATTTATAATATACAGATAGTTTTGCATCTCCTGTTCCTTTAAATCAGCTCTTGGAGCTTTGTCTTTACCCTGCAAATGAAATCTAGAACTACTGTCATCACTCCCAGTTACTCTTAGTTAATAAAAAGCCATATGACTACTTTAAGTATATTATCATATGTGAAACAGAACACCATTCCATGTTCGATGCATGAGACAGTGCTCAGGGTTGGGGCAATGGGATGACCCAGAGGGATGGGATGGGGAGGAAGGTGGGAGGGGGGTTCAGGATGGGGAACACATGTAAACCCATGGCTGATTCATGTTAATGTATGGCAAAAACTACTACAATATTGTAAAGTAATTAGCCCCCAACTAAAACAAATAAATTTATTAAAAAAATGCCATATGACTACTTTAAGTAATAAAATTTGTTTTCAGGTATGTTAATTAAAATACCCAGTCCCATAAAACATTAAAACATCCACAGTTACTATAAATGTGAGGCTTGCTCCTCCAACAGCCACGTCTTGCTTTAGGCAGAAACCCACATTTGTGGAGTGGAATGAGAACTATAGTCAACTTTTTCTCTCTTCACTTGAAATCTTTCTTCCTCATCCTTCTGTTAAGCACAATTGTGACTGTTCTGGAATGGAGGAGAGAATTGTGAACAGAAACATTATTTTCATGAATCCAGCATGGCTAACTATGATACTAATTGGAACTGGCAGATACTTAAAGATGTTGGCCTATGAAGTCTATCATGAGTTATTTATAGATTTGCCTCTTTTTGAATTTTTCATCAGTAGTTCCCAATGTAAAGCCACACAATCCTTTATTCACCTCAGTGATACCTCATATTCTTTATTATGAGTTCTAGATATTTTTCTGGGCAGCTGTTTTGAACATGACCTAAGAGACTCCAAGGCAACTTTCTTTTATATATCATTCACATTATTGATCATAGGAAATATACAAACATCTTTTGCCTAGACAAATATTAATATGTAAACTGATTCCAACAAAGTCACCTGCCTACAGTTTCACTGTCAATTCAGACAGTCAGACAATACCTACTTCTTTAAATTTTCTGAGCTGGTACACCCTGTCTTCCAAATGTTGGAAATATGATATTGTTAAGTTCCAGCCAAATTCCTTGTACTTAGCTTGACATAAGAAACAGGCATATAGTTGGAGAACCCACCCTTGCTTTGTGTGGTTGGGGGAAGGAGGTATGATACAAACATAGCTTGTTCTATAAAAGTCTCCCTCCAAAATCTCCCTCCAGTTTCTCATGCATCTTATGAAATCAAGGGGGATGAGTGATTTAATACTCACAAATAGTTTGCCCTATCCTCCCATTTTTTGCAACTCCAACATAGAAGGATTGGTACCTAATTTTGGAATGTAGGCCTAAATATTCAAAAATGTATTTGAAAATCTGAATACTTTAAAACAAATGTAACTTTAACCAACATTTATTTACAATATATATTCTTCATTATTCATAATAAGGGCAAGATCCACATCTTTGGGTTAACTTGTGAATTCTCAGCACCTAGTAGCCTGCCTTGTACCTATATGAGCTAAATAAATATGCTTTTAGGAATAATGATTATGGTCAAGTGAAATTTTAATTTAAAAAAGTATCTGGGAGAATGGCATTGAAGCATGTAAATTATCACATGTGAAACGAATTGCCTGTCCAGGTTCTATGCATGATACAGGGCGCTCGGGGCTGGTGCACCAGGAGGACCTGGTTCTGGAAGGGGAACATATGTACACTCATGGTGGATTCATGGCAATGTATGGCAAAACAAATACAACATTGTAAAGTTAAAAAATAGATAAATAAACTAAGTTAAAATTAAAAAAATAAAATATCCAAATGATGGAATAATGGTTGACTTTGAGAACTGGATTATATAAGGTTGTCAGAACAAAATCCATTTGTGCTTGGGGATAATAGTTTAAGGGACAGATTTCAAGAAAGATTCCTAGCTGACCAAAGGAAAAGCGACTCCCAATTTTGAATCATCTTTTAAAGATACTGTTCTTCAGTGAATCATTTGTGGACTTTTGAGAAACAACTGAAAAAATTTATACAAAGAGCTAGTGACTTCAGAACAAGTAGTATTAATTGTGTTCATTTACTTAAACGTAAATGATGCTAATGTCAAGATTGTAACATTTGGTGGAGCATAGTAAGAGGAAGTTTCTCAAAAAGAGAAAGAATAAATTTGTAGACAGTAAAGCCATATCAGTGAACACAGATTTCTGTTTTTCCTTTTTCTTAAAAAACACAAAACTTGCATGTTCATAGCATATTTATCTAATAGGTTTAGGCTCAAGATTTTCAGATCTTCATAACTGGTCTTACAGTTTTATTTTGCACTTTTTTCCTTGAAAGAACATAAGTTTTTATATAAGAACTGTATCTGCTAACGCCAAGTTATGGGATTTTTGAATTGAGGTATTTCCTCACTTCTCCCTGTTAGGTTTTTTCAGATAAATTTTAGAAGTATGAGAAAATCCTTGTTAAAGCTCTGTATTGTTTCAAAAATACTTTCCTTAGCACTTCTATTTTGACCTGTGTTTTGAGTGCTATATTGCTCTGACACTCTAGACAAATAAAAAATATCTTACTGACAGCTTAGATTGTTTGCTTTTTTCTGTGAAATTCATGTAAATTTTGGTACATAATTTAAGAGCAGATGACTGATGCAGAAACAACTTTCCATAAGCATTTTTCTTCTTGCCAGTTTAGAAGCGGTCTACTCCCCTTTTCAGCTATATACATAAATAGATAATATAAGCAGTATAGAAACAAACCTCAAGCAAAATATAGAGTGTTATAAACTACACTAGAGAATGAATGGTGGTTTGGAAAAACAATTATTTTCTATGTTTTGCTCTTACGCCACATAGTAAAACTTTGTAAGATTGTTTCCATTTAACTTCCTAGGAACTGTGAATTAGGCAGTGTACATACATCTAATGAGAGAGCACACCAAGCTTAGAGTGTTAACACTGTACACTGCAGGTCTCCCGACTAATAAGTAATATGCTCAAAACTCAAACCAGTGTTTCTTTAATTGTACAGTGCATGAGTTTGCCTCTTTGATAAAAAAATTAAGTAAATTTATTTCAGGCTAAATTTTTCTAAATATGCCAATTTCACAAGGATATTTTCTTGTTTGTAGACATCTAGTAGAGCCTCAAAGGAGATATGTGATGCATAATATAATTCACTGGTTTTAACTTTTAAATACTATAGGTATTAAAATCAAATAAATAAATAAAATGGCTGTTATTTAAATGGAGTATAAAAACTAAAGCATGTCTGAGAAGTGGTAATTACCAAGACTTCAAACTTTTTGATGTCACTTATAATTGGATTGCCTATTTCTCTGTTAAAAATGATGAGAAAATGCATACAATTTTTATTTGGTAGTATTGCTCAAATTACTATTGCTTTATCTCATTAGTTGAATGAACTGTATTAACCAAGCATATTTCATTAATCTACTTCTTAGAAATGTCTTGATTGCTAGACTTTAAAAGTATTAACTTCTAAACAGATACCATTGACTACATCTAAGTTTTTTAGATTTTTTAGAATTTTTTAGAATATTTTGGAGCATTAATTATTATATGTTTAAATATTATTAAAGAACCAACTGCTCAGAATAAACCATCCAGGATTATCACTTAAGAATAATTATTGTATATCCATATGTCAGATTTATTCTTTCTTCCACTAAATTTTCATGTATGCATATTGAATAGTTCCATTTTGAACTTTCTGTACTATATGCTAGAATATAATAGAGAGCGAGATAAAGTGATGCATCCATTGTCCTTAGGTGGCTTATGTTCTTATTGTGTTGTTGTTTAGTTGCTAAGTCGTGTCCAACTCTTTGAGATCCCATGACTGCATGATTGTAGCATGCCAGGCTCCTCTCTCCACGGGGATTTTCAGGCAAGAATACTGTAGTGGGTTGCCATTTCATTCTCCAGGTGAATCTTCCCAGACCAGGGATTGAACCCATGTTTCCTGCACTAGCAGGTGAATTCTTTACCACTAAGCCACCAAGGAAGCCATATGTTCTAAGACAGGAAGGAAAATTGAAGAATTACACTAAATGGCTATAGAGAATGCTCTCTGAGGGCATAACAAAGAGGAATCTGATCAAGATTTTAGAAGACTTTCTTGAGTAAGTGATGATTGAGTTAAAGTCTAAAGGATAGCTATGTTGTGTATCTGTTAAGAAAGAGGTTGTAAAAACAGACCATTCAAGAGTGAGGGAATGGATGAGAGGAAATTGTCCATCCATTCCTCTGGAGAGGTTGTCGTGAGCCAGAGGAAGGGAAGAAAAGTGAACTGATGAAATACAGAGAAAAGTGGACCAGCTTCCCGATAAGGCTGGAGAAGATATTTCGCAGACTAGTAGGCCTTGGACGTCATGTGAAGGGTTTTATTCAAGCAATGGGAAACAATGGGAAGTTCTTGGAGAGTGTGCCAAGAGTCTCCCAAGAGGAAGACAATTAGCAGGCTGATATAGTAGACAAGGCCAAAGATGAAGTTAGTACTGACAAAGCTAATGGGAGTAGAGATGGAGGGTTGTGGACAGATTTAAGAAAATATTCAACATGTGAACTTGATAATGTTTTTTGTTTTTAATTTTTAGAGTAAGCATTTGACAAGCTATGAGGAATAGAAAAATGAAAATAGAAAATAGAAAAAAGATAATAATATGCAATTTTAGCACCTAATTTAACATGATGCATTTTAGATCATAAGACATTCACCTAAAAATCAATGTAGCCATACAAAAGTCTAGTGGGTACATGAAAAGTGTTAAACAGCATTAGTTATTTACTTCTCCTAATCCTGAGCTACTTGGGATCTGAAAGAAGAAACGTTCTTCTTTTAAAATAGTTGCAAAAGGGAGGAAATATCTTTGTAGAAATACCGCACTGAAGATAGAAAGAAGGAACATTGGAAGAAATATTTGAGAATATAGGATAGGTTCTTAATCACGAAACACGGTTTCAGATTTTGCAGTGAGAAAAATGTGGGAAATGGTATTGAAACAAAAATTGAGGATATGATTGATTATCCCAATGGTGCTTACATGAGGTGTTAAAATTCCTCTTTTTGAGCTCTAAAATCGCTGTGGATGGTGACTGCAGCCATGAAATCAGAAGACGATTGCTTCTCAGCAGGAAAGCTATGACAAACCTAGACAGTGTACT
This sequence comes from Okapia johnstoni, assembly GCA_024291935.2. NCBI lineage: Eukaryota > Metazoa > Chordata > Mammalia > Artiodactyla > Giraffidae > Okapia > Okapia johnstoni. Next base: position 45,577,330 of record CM044310.1, on the reverse strand, counting down.
GAAAAGCAGAGACATTACTCTGCTAATGAAGGTACATTTATTCAAGGCTATGGTCTTCCCAGTGCTCATATACAGTTGTGAGAGTTGGACTATAAAAAAGGCAGAGCACCAAAGAATTGATGTCTTCAAGCTGTTGTGCTAGAGAAGACTCCTGAGAGTCCCTCAGACTGTAAAGAGATCAAACCAGTCAATCTTAAGGGAAATCAACTCTGAATACTCATTGAAAGGACTGAAGCTGAAGTTCCAGCATTTTGGTCACCTGACGCTAACAGCCGACTCATTGGAATGTCCCTGATGCTGGGAAAGATTGAGGGCAGAAGGAGAAGAGGGCTTCAGAGGATGAGATGGCTAGATGGCATTACCAATGCAGTGGACATGAACTTGGGCAAAATTCAGGACATGGTGAGGGGCAGGGAGGCCTGGTGTGCTGTAGTCCAAGGAGTCACAACTGTCCAAGTCAGTTGGACAAGTGTAGTCCAAGTCAGACACAACTGTACAGCTGAATAATAACAGCAACAATGTGGATTAAGTCTCATTAGTCACTTGGGTAAGGATGTTCATGCCCTTGAGCCTAACAACACCCAGGGCAGAGCTGTGTCCTATAAGTAAAGCCCAAATTCTTTGCATTAAGTAGTTAATCCATTACTTTATTTTTAGTTGGTGTTGGGAAATGAAGTTCAGCAATACTTTGAACTACAGAGAAAACAAGTTGGAGCAACATGACCTCATAATAGGATGTTTTCTGTGATCTGAGGCACATCTGTGTTATGTATTAATTTGGAATGACTATTAATTTTGTGGTTTCTCCATTGCCTGACAATAGCCTTGAGGGGATTCTCCATTTATATTCACCTCTTCTTATTCCCAGTTAAGAGGATTACTAAGAACTTTCTTATCAAATATTGGTTTATAAAGCAAGACCAAGTTAGTGTTAGGGTTAGGATTTTGTTGCTCGTGGTATTGCTACATGGTTGTGAACCATCAAATGGTGACTTTTTGTTCCTTCTGAGATCCACTTTCTCAATTCAGCTGCTGAATGAAATGCCACATTGGTCTCAAGCACAAGAACTAGGATTACTGAAATCATTCTTTAATCTGATATTTGAAAATTAAAAGCTGAAATAAGAACCTAGCAGCTGTATATCAAAGGTAAAAATATTTTCTTTGATTTTTTCTTTTATGCACTTATATATTTATATATTTTATAGGATATAAATATTTATGGAGCAGAATGCAGAATTTATAAGACATGACACTTAATGTACATTTTGTGCTTGAAATAGAATGCTTCCATTATCCAATGCTATTATGGACATTTCACTGGTAAAATATATAGTAGGATTATATAATAGATGGAATTATTATAACTTCATGTCTTTTGGACTAGTCTGGTCCAGTAATAGTTGATACTTTTCATTCAAATTTACCTAAATGGTGTTTAGTGATCTTTCTCCTTATCTTATCTTCCTGTACTGTTCCAGAATTTACAAACATATCCAAGGAAATAAAGGTATCTTTAAATGAAGTAGGAAGTAGCAGTTCAGTTCTTTCACTCAGTCATGCCTTCTTCAGTGCTCAACTTTCTTTATGGTCCAACTCTTACCTCCATACATGACTACTGGAAAAACCATGGCTTTGACTAGATGGACTTTTGTTGGCAAAGTAATGTCTTGGCTTTTCAATATGCTGTCTAGGTTGGTGATAGTTTTTCTTCCAAGGAGCAAGTGTCTTAATTTCATAGCTGCAGTCACCATCTGCAGTGATTTTGGAGCCCAAGAAAATAAAATCCATCACTGTTTCCATTTTTTCCCCATCTATTTGCCATAAAGTTATGGGACCAGATGCCATGATCTTCATTTTTTTGAATGGTGAGTTTTAAGCCAGTTATTTCACTCTCCTCTTTCATCAAGAGGGTCTTTAGTTCCTTTCATGTTCTGCCATAAGTGGGGTGTCATCTGCATATCTGAGGTTACTGATATTTCTCTCAGCAATCTTCATTCCAACTTGTGCTTCATCCTGTCCAGCATTTCGCAGGATGCACTCTGCATATAAATTAAATAAACAAGGTGACAGTATACAGCCTGAAATACTCCTTTCTCAGTTTGGAACCAGTCCATTGTTCCATGTCCAGTTCTAACTATTGCTTCTTGACCTGCTAACAGATTTCTCAGAAGGCAGGTAAGGTATTCTGGAATTTCCATCTGTTTAAGAATTTTCCACAGGTATTGTGATCCACACAGTCAAAGGCTTTAGAATAGTCAATAAATTAACAGAAGTAGATATATTTCTGGAATCCTCTTGCTTTTTCTAAGATCCAACGAGTATTAACAATTTGATCTCTGGTTCCTCTGCCTTTTCTGATTCTGGCTTGAACATCTGAAAGTTCTCAGTTCACATACTGTTGAAGCCTATTTGGAGAATTTTGAGCATTACCTTGGTAGCCTGTGAGATGAGTGCAATTGTGTGGTAGTTTGAATATTCTTTGGAATTGCCCTTCTTTGGGATTGGAATGAAAACAGACCTTTTCCAGTCCTGTGGCCACTGCTGAGTTTTCCAAATTTGCTGGCATGTTGAGTGCAGCACTTTTGCAGCATCATCTTTTAGTATTTGAAATAGCTCAACTGGAATTCCATCACCTCCACTAGCTTTGTTCATAGTGATGCTTCCTAAGGCCCACTTCACTTCGCATTCCAGGATGTTTGGCTCTAGGTGAGTGTTCACACTATCGTGGTTATCTGGGTCGTGAAGATCTTTTTTGTATAGTTCCTCTGTGTATTCTTGCCATCTCTTCTTAATGTTTTCTACTTCTGTTAGGTCCATACCATTTCTGTCCTTTTTTGTGCCCATCTTTGCATGAAATATTCCCTTGGTATCTCTAAATTTCTTGAAGAGATCTCTTCTCTTTCCCATTCTATTGTTTCCTCTATTTCTTTGACTTGATCACTTAGGAAGGCTTTCTTATCTCTCCCTGCTATTCTTTGGAACTCTGCATTCAGATGGGTATATCTTTCCTTTTCTCCTTTGCCTTTCACCTCTCTTCTTTTCACAGCTATTTGTAAGACCTCCTCAGACAACCATTTTGGATTTTTGCGTTTGTTTTTCTTGGGGTGGTTTTGATCACCGCCTCCTGTACAATGTTGAGAACCTCTGTCCATAGTTCTTCAGGCACTCTGTCTATCAGATCTAATCTCTTGAATCTATCTGTCATTTCCATTGTATAATCATAAGGGATTTTATTTAGGTCATACCTGAATAGTTCAGTTGTTTTCCCTACTTTCTTCATTTTAAGTCAGAATTTTGCAATAAGGGGTTCAAGATCTGAGCCATTCAGTAGTGGTGCAATCTAATTATCTTTGATGTTCCACCAAACTCTGGAATATCTTGTAGAACCCAATTTAAAGCTTGGTATTTGGGGAAAGGAGGAAATGTTTCCCATGCCAGAGGCTTGTCTTCACCCTACACTAAATTCAGCCTGTCTGGTCATCTGCCCAGTGATGCGAGGCGATGCAGTGAACTGAATAGTCAATCTGTGGCACTGACTTCTTAATCTGGTCCCTAGAGTTCGTTTCCGAAAGGTGGCTCTACTTTTGCTCACATCCTGCAGGTACTGTTGAAACAAAATGCGTCTAATTTGACATAAGTTTCTTTGCTGACCTGCTGTTGGGCCATTCTGATGCCATACCTAGTCACAATTCTATGAGAGAGTTAGGGAAATATCTCCAGTCCTCTTGTGTCTACACAGAAACACCGCTGTTCTACTCTACAACTACCATTGAATGACAGCAAGAGTCCTCTTTATTAATTTTACTTGTTTCTTGTACTTCACCTAGTATGTAAGCATGGGCTCTGACAACTGTAATTCTTTAAAAAGTGGAATAAGCTTTCTCCCCAAGATCTATTTTTTAGGTAGTGAGAGAAGAGTGCAGTGTCCTCTCTAATATGAAATGCTCCTCTTTCCTTGATTTCCAAAGTCTTTGTTATTTGTAGTTCTGTGGGTCTTAATGCATTTAGGAAAAGAGAGAACAGCTATTTTAGTAAGAATTTTCACAATTTGGTTTTTTTTTTTTAGATTTATGAGACTTAAATCTAGATCCATAGATTTTTCACCCAGAAGTTAAATATGTCTCACATATGTTCTCAGGTCCCTCTCTGAGAGCTGCCATTAGCTCACGCATCATGACAAAAATTAAAAGTGATAGACAGGAGAGTGATATTGGAGAACAGAATGCTTCAGTTAACACATCATCATATTTAAATATCCTAACATGTATTTCGGAGAAGGCAATGGCACCCCACTCCAGTACTCTTGCCTGGAAAATCCCATGGACAGAGGAGCCTGGCAGGCTGCAGTCCATGGGGTCGTGACGAGTCGGACACGACTGAGCCACTTCACTTTCATGCACTAGAGAAGGAAATGGCAACCCACTCCAGTGTTCTTGCCTGGAGAATCCCAGGGACGGCGGAGCCTGGTGGGCTGCCGTCTATGGGGTCGCACAGAGTCGGACACGACTGAAGCGACTTAGCAGCAGCAGCAGCAGCAGCAACATGTATTTATTTATGTATTTATTTTTTTCTTTACAAGATACAACATGTGGAAAGGCATCAAATCATAAGCTATGTTTTCTGAAAATGATTGATGTAGTAACTAGAATTATTAATAAAACTTGCCAAAAGACCAGCCCATTTTGAACACTTTGAAGCTGTGATGAGCAGCATTTCAGTTTCTCTGGTAAAATTTTCACTGGCATTCTGCTAACTTCTTGTGGCAAAAACTAGTTTTTGGCCGAAAAAGAATGTCCCAAGGGAAAGGAGGATTTGTGTGCCTGTGAGTACCCAGCAGGAAGTTATGCATAAGCAATTTGAGGGGTGATTAGCATCTCTGAGCACAGATCTAGCTGGAGAGTGAGGTCAGAGAAGAAAGGAATGATGAAGATCTCTCCCTAGATTTCCCAGATTTCAAGCCTAGAAGACACTGCCAGGCCTCTCAGTATCAAGAGCATAGATTTTGAAATGTATCCCCTTAACATGTTCAATCATTTTAACTCTAAGCACACAAATGTATCCCTGTGTTACGCTTCAGAACTTGTAGTACTATTATCTTTCTTTAGTCCAGTTAGCATTTTATGCCCTAGTTTATTCTCTTCTTATTATTTGAATTCATTAAATTGTTTTTGCATGTTCATCTTTTCCTTTTAATCTTTGAGTCCTTTTGTTTTTATAATCCCACAGTTTAATTGTTCTTAGTTGATTTATCTTTTCTTACTGTTTGTAAGACTTTTCTTTTATCTCGTGTTTGCTTTGTTCTTATGCTACTTATTTACCTAGTTTCTTCTTATCGCCTTTAGGCTTTGTTTTAATTATTTCCCTTTTATGTTATCTATTTTTCATTGCAGTTTTAAATTTTTTATCTTCTTTTCCCTTTGTTATCTTTATTTGAGTTTATCTTAATAGAGGAAGCAGAGAGCACTGAAACACTTGAAGAAAGAAGTGAGTCGAGTCCACTCTGTGCCCAAAGCAAGGGAGATTGCTCCCTTTTCCCCTGTCCCTTTGGTTGGTCCTGTCTCTTCCAGAGGAGCGTCTATCCTCAAACTTTCTATCTCCAAAGCCTCCTTTTAAGAAAGGCAGGGTTGTACAGTCACTGAAGTCACAGTCTTGGGAATAAAGCAAAACTTGTTTCACAGTAGAACTCTGCTCGCAAGAATATTACCTAGCCTCTACAACTTGAGGTTTTCTCTTTTGTGGTTGTAACAGTAATTTACAAATGTCGTGTGGATTAGTTCTCTTGAAGTATACTTTCTAATTTCTAAATTCCCTCTTCCACTAATAAAAAGACCAGGATATGAATAACACTTAATCATGTTTCAATAAGGGCCGTAACCACTGTTTGTATCTATATTACCCCTTAAAAACATAAATCTGCCTTCTCTTAAGCAACTGATACTGATCTCAGTGTCTGTCGTTTCTGGGCCAAATAGACTTTTGTGGATGGTTTCCTTCTTTCACTAACCTTCTGATTTTTTTTTTTCTCTGACTCCTATAACCGATTTTTCACTTTGCCAAGGAAGAGAATCGTCCTTTAAATAAGGTATAAAACTCTGAATTTCTGTTAAAATATCCTAAAACAGCCAAAATGCTACCTAATGGCTGGTCCCTTTATTCTTGTAACACTTGTCCATTTAGATTGTTCACTGATTCCAACTAGTGCTCATCGAGAGCCATATTCCACTGACAGATTTTAACAATATCTTGCATTAACTGACTATGCCTTGTGATTGTTCTCAAGTTTCTCTGCTGGAAAGCTTTGGAGTAAAATATTGAGGAAAGTCTCTGACCTATAATTTTAGACGTTAATGTCCAAAGTTTACCTTTTGGCAACATAATTATTAGGATAGTAAATAATATTGTGTGTGAGTTTAACTTGCTTTCCCATGGAAAATGGAGCTTGCATGGGGTTCACTGGTGACTATTTCAGTGTGCCAATTCTCAAAGTAAAAATATGGCTTATATAAATATAGACTGAGCAAATTAATATCAATTATTTTTAGATCATTTAGTCCCAATATGAGCTTGTTTCAACATATGTTTCTCATCTCCATTAAAATAGAGGCTATATCTTAATGTCTTTTACTTCAAGATGCATTCATTTTACCTAAAATGTGATCCTTTGGAAAAGGTATTAGGCCATATTAACCATAGCTTAGAAAAGTCTATCTCTTACAAAACTCAACAGATAATTTGCCTGCACAGGTCACATGCATTTTTAATTAATATATTCTAAACTGCACTGTTCTGTTTTATTAAGCTGAAGCTTTTTTCCCCTTTTGCTAAACAATTCTTAAGAAGAGTAAAGATATTTTGCATACAATTATATTTGTAATTGTAAACTAGTGTTTGAATTTTTCATATAATCAATAATATTCAGTTGGTTTTCCTCCAGATGCTGAGATATGAGAACAATAATGTTTGAATATCAAGTTATCTGATTCATAAACAAGGCACATTCTTCTATGAATCATGATCAGGTTTCTCACAGGAACTGGAACTTAGGATGTTAGATGTCACAATGAAATCCAGCTCTTGTATCTTAGTGCTTAGTCTCAGATATCAAATAGAATTTCTAGTAGCCAAATGACATAGATGCTTTCCGCTAACTGCCTTCTAAAACATTTGTCATTCTTCATTAGATTTTTTTAAAAATTATTTTAATATATTGTCCTCTTTGTCCTTTGACTTCCTAACATTCAAAACAATTCAAAACAATTATTTCTGCATCAGTAGCACTATTTGTCACATCAACTCTCTTGTCATTTACAACCTACTATATATGACAACTTTTCAAGGGTACATCCTGACACATTTGTGAGACCTTAGAATTAAAGCTTTCAAATTAATATTTTCTTTTAGAGAAAACTGTTCTCTAAATACCATAGGAGAACACACTTTTCCATTTCCATAAACTTAATTCCAGATATAAACTATATTAAAATGTTTTCTTTTAATCACATATAATATACCATATTTTACATATGTATTTATACATACATACATATGTATAATATACCATATGTATATTATATATATAATGTATATTATACATTGTATATAATTATATATTATACATTATAATATATATATGTATAATGCTGCCATGATGAATTAACATTCTTGAGCTATTTTTATTGTAAGTATATTTCTTATACTTAATATACTCCCTTCAGTTGATTAAATGAAATAAGTACGAGGTATAAAAAATGTAAAAAGCATTTCTAAGACACAATTATGCTTAATGAGGTTGAGCACTATAATTGCCCAACATTTGAGCAACTTTGAAACTTTTGTATCTTTTGGATCCATATGGAAACTTTTGGATCTTTTACAGCAATTGTAAAACCACTTTGTTAATTCTTGAATTAGCTTTGTAGGAGGTAGATAATACTTGGAAAAATCTGTATTATGGTGACGTTTTGCATTAATGGCTAACATTATTTTTTTAACATATGAGTATACAGTTGACTAAAAAGTTAGATTAATTTAGCTTACTTTTAAATTTGCAAACATGGCAAAAACAGATCAAACTCATTAGCATTTTCAAATTACTAACAGTATTGTTCATATTTAGTAATTCAAACTTCAGTAATACCCACATTTGAGAATGCAGCTTGATTAAATAATTGTTTTATCTTCATACTTAATTCCATATCAAAATTTGAAATGAGAAAGACACCATTCAGTAAGACATAATGCTCATTAAGCTTTATTTGTTCATAAAATCATTTACCTTTCTTATTTTCTTTCAGCTAGAAGGTTCATGGTTATTGTGTTGAACATCATTAATTTGCAAGTAATATCTCATTGTCTTTATTTAGGCAGATCCTGACCACAGAACTATTCAACAAAATTATTTCAATTTGAATGACAAAACTTTTCAGCTGCAATTCTTTCAGAAATTTTGAGACATGAGTAAAGCAGCTGGTTATTGTTCTCTTTACAAAGAAACCTTAGACTAACTGAGGCAGGATCAACGTGGTGCAGTAGGAAGACCCCGAGCTCACCTCTTCCCATGAACACATCAAGACTACAACTGCATATGAACCAACTCTTGCTGAGAATGACCTGACAACTAACATCATGACTCTTCTACAATCAAAGTTATGAGGGGAGAAAAAGAGCCATGCAGAGTCTGGGAGGGGAGAGAAGTGATCTAGTTCAGACGTGCACCTTTAGCAGGTGACCCAGAAGATGAGTGAGATATCACCAATTTGTGAATCCTTCCTAAGGAGTGATGGGTTCAAACGTTACAACAGGCACCCCAGTCCTGGGGTCCAGTACCAGGAAGATGAGCCCCCTTTGATGGTTTGAAAACAAGTGGAGCTTACCAGAGGGCTGTAAGATACAGAGATTCTGCTCTTGAAGAGCGTGCATGAAGACTGGTTTGCTCCCAGTCCCAGATAGAGGCAGCAGATTGAAAACTGCCTGGTGCCAGGATTGCCCTAGCACAGTTCCCAGCCTTCACCAAGTCCCTGTGCCAGACCGTGGTGCTCCAGGACTGCTCTTTGCTTAAGGCCAAGACTGCCATCGCAATCATGTGCACTCACACTCTGATAAAAAGTGGAGCCAACTCAAAATTGCAGGTCAAACCCCTTGGGCCTTGGCCCTGCCTGTAACCAAATCTGAAGCCACCATCGCCATCACATGCATACACTGGGAAAAAGAAGAAGCAACTCAGAAGTCCAACGCCAAACCCTCAGGCCACCAACCCTATCTCTGACCAAGGTGGAGACCACTGACACCATTGCATGCACATAGTCACAACAAGGATAAAATGGAACCAGCTTATTTATTCAGCCTCAACCCCTCAGGCTGCAACACTGCCTCTGACTGAATTAGAGACCAACATTGCCTTTGCACATGTGCTTCACTGGGAAAAATCCAGATCAGAAGTGCTGCTCCAGCTACTGGCCATAGGTTGAGAAGTCAGGCATGTGCCCTTGGAGAAGAAGCATTGCTTGTCATGGGTATCAGATAATCATGAAGTAGTGAGGTGGTGGCTCTGATGGTGCTCAAAAGCAACAATTAATTGTTGGAATCACAGTAACTGTCTTCTCAATCTTGAATGCTCTACTCTACTTGTTAAAAAAAATTAGAATAAATAAACAACAACAAAAAAAGAGAGGATTACATAATATGCATTGCATCAGTGTTGTGTTCATAGATACAGCCTCCTTTCCTAGTTTAATCACAGACTTGGAGGGATTAGATTTCTTGTGATTTTACATCAAGTGACATTTCAACAACAGACTATGAAGTCCAGGTCCCATAATAGATTCAGACTAGTATCTTCAATATTTGCAAAACTGTCTAATAAAGTGGTATTTCACACATGTGAAGTCTATATAATACATGCTTTTTTGTTATTCTTAGCTTATTTTTATGAAATTAGATTTTTTAGCTTAGATTATAATAAAATTAACTTTGAAAAACTATGCTATTTTTATCTTTCACATGTTGTTCTAAGAAATTGTCTACATAATCACTTTCTGTTGATCTCTCCTTGAAGACAATTAAGGTATGAGAATTGAGACCTTTTAGGATTTCAAGAGCCTTAGGTGAGATCCATATTGAGAAAGGAGTTGGTTCCAGATTTTATGCTGTTCCAGATTTTATTGATCCTAGGAAAGTCAGAAATGTACCATCTAGGGCTGAAAGTCCACCAAGAATCAACACAGTCTCAAAAAAGGGTCCATCCAAATAGGTCAGGCCAAAAGGAAAAGCCCAGTAATGATGGATGAACCTAGAAGATGCAAGAATCTGGTTTAAGAGAAAAATAAGCTAGGTATCATGAAATACTAGAATATGAAGGTAGATGTGATTTTATAAGTAAATTGAGGTCTCCCTTATGAGAGAAATGATGCAATTGTGTGTCACAGGCCAGCTTGGTAAATTATTGAATTGTATGTAAAAAATACTTTTTAGGCTTGTGACAACTACTATTAGAATAAAAAGCAAAATTTATCAATCAGTATTTACTTGCATGCATTCTGCCTGCTAAATCACTTCAATCATGTCCAACTCTTTACAACCCTATGGATTGTAACCCACCAGGCTCCTCTGTTCATGGGATTCTCCAGGCAAAAAATACTGGAGTGGGTTTCCATGCCCTCCTCCAGGGGATTTTCCCAACCCAGGGATCAAACCTGCATCTCTTATGTCTTCTGCATTAGCAGGCAGGTTCCTTACCACTAGTGCCCCCTGGAGAGCCCACTGAGTACAGAAAACCACAACATTACTTCTAAAATTAGTTTATCAAGGTGGAGGTCAAGGTGAGAAATCACTCCTTTGACAATCTATAATATTTTGATATTAATATTAACTTAAACCTTTGATAAAAATAAATTTTAAATAAACTTAAGTGGTGCACCATTTCACTAGTGAAAAATCGCTAAATTACACCAATAAAATGAAATAAATAACTGAGAAGCAATGTTTATAATAAATTCTTAAAAATGGAGATGTTTGATTGTAACTGATAAATTATCTTTTCTCATGAGATTTTTATCACCATCAAATATCCTGACAATAAGTTTTATTTATTCAAACGCTTCCTGTTTCATTAATTAAAATGTTAACTATTAAAAAGAATATGAGATAAAATAAAATAGGGATAGAAAATCTAGACCAGAGAAAACGGAAGTACATTTATGTTACCAAGAAAGGCTATCATGATATATTTAAGTTGAAGTTTAAATTGCTCTCAACTGAACAGCAAGTCTTTAGGGACTAATAATCTCTTCCCTATTTCAAAGTATCTGAAATAAAGAGATATTATCTATTCTCTGGGGCAAGGAAGAATCTTGTCCCAAAACTACATTTTAAAATAAATATATTCTAGGTTAAATATATGTGTACTGTGTAGTGAGCAATATCCTCAACATTTGTATAGTAAAACAAGAAGATATAAGAAAGGATCAGAAGCAGAAATTTTTGTAGTCAAAACATTATTATGGGGCTATGGGATGTTAAGATGAGTGTAAAGGCTATGACAAGTTGAATAAGGACTATCTTTCCTAGATTTTTCAATCATGAAAGAGCTCATAAAATTTCAATAATTATTATAGTTCTGTAAATAGCAATAAAATTGTGTAATTTGTTATTACTAAGTATAAACATTACACATTTCTGTGTTTTAAAATCCTATTTTGCCATTTTAAAAAGTTATGGACCTTTTTCCACCTAGACTTGATACGGCTCGAGATTCAAATATGTGCTAAGTAATTTTGCTCTGTTATAGGTGTACAACTTATTTTATTTGGTTTAAAGTAGATCTAGAAGGAATTAAACTTAATAAATATTAATTAATAACTGTTGCAAAAAAGGCACCTGAAATGTTTGGCTTTCTTTTCATGAGTCAAAATAATGTCGTATTGAAATATCCATATAGTCCATTACAAAACTACAAAGTACACAAAATTCCCAAGGTCTTGGGAATCTGTGGAAGTAAATATACCTTACTGATTTTCAGCATTCAAGGACTAACCTTAGACAAAACATTTAAAATTCTTAAGTGATATCATGCTTAATCATTAGGAACTTTGGTTTCTTTTTTTCATTAATGACATAGCTTTCCAAGTATATCATAATTTGCAAATCCAATGAACTTTTTTCTAATATATCTTAAACCGACTGCAGTATTTAAAATGTTCAGTGATACCTTTATTATCCCAATATATTTTTCTTTCTATTAGTCATAAATGACAATTCTATCTCCTAATTATCCTTATTTTACCTAGATTACATTTTTGCCTGTCCCCACTATGGATACAGAAATCCAGATTTCTGATCTGGACCCTGTTTCTTCTATCTCTACAGTTAATTCTATCTTTTCTATATCTTACACAGATGGAGATGGCCTTTCTTATAAAGTTTGAAAATACTTCCATCATCTACAAGTTACTCAAAGACCTGGCACCTGCCTTCTCCTCTGGCTGCATCTCCTCTGAACCACTCCCCTTCAGTCATTCTTGTATGCCCCAGATACTCTGGATTCATTCTTTCTGAAACTACCAAGATTATTCCTATCACAGAACCTATGAATGACTTTCCTCTGCCTGGATTTCTCTACCTGCAGAACTTGTTAGAACCACAGTTTTTTTGTTTTTGTTTTTCTTTGTTTTTGTTTTCAAGGTGAATTCTGGCTTTATTTTAAAATTATTTTTTATTGGATTATAGTTGATTTGCAATGTTATGTTACTTTGTGTTGTACAGCAAAGTGAATCAGTTATACATATACATATACATATATCCAATCTTTTTTAGATTCCTTTCCTATATAAGTCATTACAGAGTATTGAGTTGAGTTCCCTGTGCTAAACAATAGGTTCTTATTTATCTATTTTATATATCCTTGCCTGCTCAGTTGCTTCAGTCATGTCCAACTCTTTGCGACTCTATGAGCTGTAGCCTTACAAGCTCCACTGTCCATGGGATTTTCCAGGCAAGAATACTGGAATGGGTTGCCATGACCTCCTACAGACGATCTTCCTGACCCAGGGATCAAACTCACATCTTCTGTGTCTCCTGCATTGCAGGAGATTCTTTACCCATCAAGTCACCTGCGAAGCCCATTTTATATATAGTAGTAAAAAGGGAAAGTCGCTCAGTTGTATCCAACTGTTTGCGACCCCATGGACTGTAGCCTGCCAGGCTCCTCTGTCTATGGAATTCTCCAGGCCAGAATACTAGAGCGGGTAGCCGTTCCCTTCTCCAGGGGATCTTCCCAACTTATGGATTGAACTCAGGTCTCATGCATAGAAGGTAGATTCTTTACCATCTGAGCCACCTGGGAAACCTATATACAGTAGTGTGTATATGTCAATCCCAGTCTCCCAATTTATCCCTTTCCCTTTTCTCCCTTGGTAACTATAAGTTTCCTTTTTATCTCTGTGACTCTGTTTTGTAAAGCTCACTTGTACCATTTTTTAAAGATTCAACATGTAAGTGATATTATATGATGTTTGTCTTTCTCTGTTTGACTTACTTCACTTAGTATGACAATCTCTAGGTCCATCCATGTCACTGCAAGTGGCATTATTTTGTTCTTTTTATGGCTGGGTATATATATACTATATCTTCTTTATATATTCATCTGTCAATGGACATTTAAGTTGCTTCTGTGTCCTGGCTATTGTAAATGGTGCTGCAATGAACACTAGGGTACAAGTACCTTTTTGAATTATGTATTTTTCCATATATATGCCCAGCAGGGGGGTCTTATGGTACATTTATTTTTGACTTTTTAAGGAGCTTCCATACTGTTCTCCGTAGTGGCTGTACCAATTTAAATTCCCACCAACAGTGTAAGAGAAGAACCACAGTGTTCTAATTGTCAAAGATCTTTAATAATTGAATGTATGAGATGAAGAATCCCATATTGTTTCTTTTCCAAAGGATCTAGGTTAATGTCATTGAGTTTTTACCATGGAAGCCATAGAATCACTGTATCTTCACCTTGTCTTCCAAGCAATAAAAATGAGAACAAGTTATATTGATTAGTTTTTTAAGGAGTGCACATAAATGTTAGGTCCGTGAATCAAGGCAAATTAGACGTAGTCAAACAGGAGATGGCAAGAGTGAACATCGACATTTTAGGAATCAGAGAACTAAAATGGACTGGAATGGGTGAATTTAACTCAGATGACCATTATATCTACTACTGTGTGGAAGAATCCCTTAGAAGAAATGGAATGGCCATCATAGTCAAAAAAAGAGTCTGAAATGCAGTACTTGGATGCAATCTCAAAAACGACAGATTGACTCTGTTTGTTTCCAAGGCAACCCACTCAATATCACAGTAATCCAAGTCTATGTCCTAACCAGTGATGCTGAAGAAGCTGAAGTTGAACGGTTCTGTGAAGACCTTCTAGAACTAATACCCAAAAAAGATGTCCTTTCATTATAGGGAACCAGAATGCAAAACTAGTAAGTAAAGTAATACCTGGAGTAACAGGCAAATTTGGCCTTGGACTACAGTATGAAGCAGGGCAAAATCTAACAGAGTTTTGCCAACAAAATGCACTGGTCATAGCAAACACCCTCTTCCAACAACACAAGAGAAGACTCTACAAATGGACATCACCAGATGGTCAATACAGAAATCAGATTGATTATATTCTTTGCAAACAAATATGGAGAAGCTCTATATAGCCAGCAAAAACAAGACCAGAAGCTGACTGTGGCTCAGATCATGAACTGCTTATTGCCAAATTCAGACTTAAATTGAAGAAAGTAGGGAAAACGACTAGACCATTCAGGTATGACCTAAATCAAACCCTTATGATTATACAGTGGAAGGGACAAATAAATTCAAGGGATTAGATTTGATAGACAGAGTGACTGAAGAACTGTGGACAGAGATTCGTGACATTATATAAGAGGCAGGGATCAAGATCATCACCAAGAAAAACAAATGCAAAAAGACAAAACGATTGTCTGACAAGGCCTTACAAATAGCTGTGAAAAGAGAAGTTAAGGGCAAAGGAGAAAAGGAAAGATATACCCATCTCAATGCAGAGTTCCAAAGAATAGCAGGGAAAGATAAGAAAGCCTTCCTAGTGATCAATGCAAAGAAATAGAGGAAAACAATAGAATGGGAAAGAGTAGAGATCTCTTCAAGAAAATTAGAGATACCAAGGGAATATTTCACGCAAAACTGGGCAAAATAAAGGACAGAAATGGTATGGACCTAACAGAAGCAGGAAATATTAAGAAGAGGTGGCAAGAATACACAGAAGAACTATACAGAAAAGATCTTCATGACTCAGAAAACTACGATAATGTGATCATTCACCTAGAACCAGACATGCTGGAGTGCAAAGTGAAGTGGGCCTTAGAAAGTATCACTAAGAACAAAGCTAGTGGAGGTCATGGAATTCCAGTTGAGCTATTTCAAATCCTAAAAGATAATGCTGTGAAAGTGGTGCACTCAATATGCCAGCAAATTTGGAAACCTCAGCAGTGGCCACAGGACTGGAAAAGGTCTGTTTTCATTCCGATTCAAAGGCAATGCCAAAGAATGCTCAAACTACCGCAAGTTGCACTCATCTCACACACTAGCAAAGTAATGCTCAAAATTCTCCAAGCCAGGCTTCAACAGTACATGAATCGTGTACTTCTAGATGTTCAGGCTGGCTTTAGAAAAGGCAGAGGAACTTCGAGATCAAATTGCCAACATCTGCTGGATCATTGTAAAAACAAGAAAGTTCCTGAAAAACATCTGCTGCTGCTTTATTGACTATACCAAAGTCTTTGACTGTGTGGATCACCACAAACTGTGGAAAATTCTTAAAGAGATAGGAATACCTGATCACCTTACCTGCCTCCTGAAAAATCTGTATGCAGGTCAAGAAGCCAACAGTTAGAGTTGGACTAGGAACAGTAGACTGGTTCCAAATTGGGAAAGGAGTAGGTCAAGGCTGTATATTGTCACCCTGCTTATTTAACTTATATGCAGAGTACATCATGAGAAATGCTGGACTGGATGAAACACAAGCTGGAATCAAGACTACCGGGAGAAATATCAATAACCTCAGAGATGCAGATGACACCACCCTTATGGCAGAAAGCAAAGAAGAACTAAAGATCCTCTTGATGTAAGTGAAAGAGGAGACTGAGAAAGTTGGCTTAAAGCTCAACATTCAGACAACTAAGATCATGGCATCGGTCCAATCACTTCATGGCAAATAGATGGGGAAACAATGGAAACAGTGACAGACTTTATTTGGGGGGGCTCCAAAATCACTGCAGATGGTGACTGCATCCATGAAATGAAAAGATGCTTGTTCCTTGGAAGAAAAGTTATGACCAACTTAGACAGCATATTAAAAAGCAGAGACATTACTTTGCCAACAAAGGTCCATCTAGCTGAAGTAGTCATTTATGGACGTGAGAATTGGAGTATAAAGAAAGCTGAGCACTGAAGAATTGATGCCTTTGAACTGTGGTGTTGGAGAAGACTCTTGAGAATCCGTTGGGCTGCAAGGAGATCCAACCACTCCATACTAAAGGAAATCAGTCCTGAAAATTCATTGGAAGGATTGATGCTGAAACTAAAACTCCAATACTTTGGCCACCTCATGTGAAGAGCTGACTCATTTGAAAAGACCTTGATTCTGCGAAAGATTGAAGGTGGGAGGAGAAGGGTATGACAGAGGATTAAATTGTTGGATGGCATTACGAACTCAATGGACATGAGTTTGAGTAAGCTCCGTGAGTTGGTGATGGACAGGGAAGCCTGGCGTGCTGCAGTCCATGGGGTCGCAAAGAGCTGGACGTGACTGAGTTAATGAATTGAACTGTACTGAACATTAATGTTGTGAGATAATGTGTTAATCTAGGTAGAAATGACATCTTTACAAAGATAAAAGGTCTTCCCATCGTTCAAACTGTCTGGAATGTGTGTGTGTGTGTCTTCCTCAATAGTATTTTAACATTTTCTCTAAGTAGACTGCATGTATTTCTAATGGTAATCTCTAGGTTATTTATCTTTTCTTGTTCGGTAGTTGCTGCTGCTGTTGTAATTTTTTTCACATAGAATATAAATGTTTCTATTTCACAAATAATATTTTCTTGTTTGTGCTCAGTCACTCAGTCATGTCCAACTCTTTGCAACCTCAGGCACTGAAACTCACCAGGCTCCTCTGTCAATGGAATTTTACAGGCAAGGATACTGGAGCAGGTTGCTATTTCCTACTCCAGGGCATCTATCTGACCCCGGAATCGAAACTGCGTCTCTTATGTCTCCTGCATTGGCAGGCAGATTCTTTAACAATGAACCACCAATGTTGACATGGAATTTTTTTTAAGTTATGCTTCTCCCTAAAATAACACTCTTACCAATGAACTGAGTTTGTCTAACTTATTTTGGTATTCTTTTCCACAATGTTGTTTTTCTTCCTACACTACTTTAATGCCTTAACTTACTTAATTCTCACAAACTCTATGAGACAGGCAATATAACTATCTATTATTTGTAGATGAAGTGAGGAAACAGAGGCAGAGAAAGGGTACATATATTTTCAAAGTTACACAGCTATACAGGATTCCAGTTTGGTCAGTTCGATTCCAGAAACAACCCTGCAACTCTAGATAGTATTTTATATATATATTTCTTTTCATTGAAGTAGCTTCCTCCCATATATTGTGAAGTTGATAAAAGTGTCAAGTATTTGGGCAGAATATTTCAATGAACTATTTCTTTTATGGTCTATCTAGTACAAAATCAGCAAGGAGTATTTAGAGTAGGAGAAATACACAACCAAAATATAAAGGACTTTTTAAAAAAGCATATCCATTCTTCTAATAGCTTAAATTCTCAGAAAATAAATGTAATATCCTTTGAGGTAATGAAAAATAATATTTCTACCTGGGGATAAACTGCAGGGAGTCCTTGGAGATGGGGTAGAATGAATTAGGAAGAAAGTATGGAGCCAACAAGTGTGATGGTTCTGTGTACAGAAATCCAAGTGCTTTCACTTCTACTTGTTTTTTTAACCTTCCATGTTCAACCTTCATCAAACTAATGGATTCTAAACTTGACACCTTCGTAGTGTTACATGTAGTATTATTTTTGCTGTTATTGAACTATCTTGTTTACTTATTCATTATTTTGTCTGCTTCACAGTTAAAATCTACTTTTTCATATTCTTCTTACATTCATGATTTTATGTCAGATCTTTTAATCCTATTTTACATGATGAGAATTTTTTCTAAAGGTACATCTTCATTGCAGTTTGGGTGTTTCACTACACAAATATTAAAATAATTTTGTGTTCATGACTGATTCTTTTATTTTTCTTCCACCAGATACTAATATTTCCACACCATTTGATTTTTTGATGGTTATTTTGTTTTGCTCTGTCCATCATATATTTCCTGATCTCTTTAATCATTTTTAGTCATTTCTCTTGTAGATTTGTGAATCCTATTAATTATAATCTGCTTTGGCTTGAGTTTGAGATCATTCTTCTTCAAATAGAGTTCTTTATCCTTATGTTAGTCTCTCATTTTGTTATTTTTCTTATGTTTTTGCAAGAAAAAAACCCTTAAAGAGTGTTTTTGCACTTGTGATTTGTAACATTAGGCATTCTTTTTTTAAAAAAAAAATTTATATTGATTTAGACACTATAAAACAATAATTCTGCTTAGTTTGTTTACTCTTACAAAAGACATGTAAATAAAGTACATTTAAGATATTTCTCTAAAATGTCAAGTGTTGGTCTTTTCTTAATGAAAATATGATAGTTAAGACACCTAATTACTGTTCATTACCAAAGCTTTCTTTTTTGATTATTATTGTTGAAATTCTCTTTTTTTTCATCATGACAGATTATTAGTAGTAAATAAATTTATATTTCCTGTTATTGATTATATTTTATTTTAAACTTTTTGAGTAGATGAAATACTTATTTTTCTAGTTTCAGTGCTCACTTTATTTCTTTCACAGTTTTCTAGCCCCCCAGTTCATGTTTAATTCTATTATATAATGTATGATGTTAACTAAATGAAATACATAATACATATGTATTCGCATACAAACTTTCCGACTATATTCTACTTTAATTGGTCCACAGTCACCTCAATCACAGCAGATTCTTAATGGAATTCCAGGTCTTATGCCCAAATCTTCTTTTTTATTATTCATTCTGTGTCCATTAATAATGCACAGAGCACCTGCTGTGCCCAACTTGATAACTCTGATCTCCATTCTACTATCCCAGTAGACTGGTGATAAATTCTATTGATTCTGTCTGTAAAATATCTCTGAATTCTATCTTTTTTTCTGTAAACCCGCTGCCACTTCTTTGAGCAAAGACTTTCTTTTCTCTCCTTAAACATTTATTAGTTACCTAACTGATACTTCCAATCATGTTTTTTTGTTTTCTTCCTCAAATGTTTCAACTATCAGCAGAAAGTCTTTCTGACATACTGGTTCATTATACAAATTCCTCTCTGCATTCCTTCAATAATCTGTCACATCGAGAAAAAAAAAAATCTACTAGAAGTATAGATGCTCTTTGTGCCCAAATGTATGTTTGCCTTTATTTACAGTCTCACTGATTGCCACCTCTCCATAGGTCCTGCCTGCAATACACAGTCTCTATGCCAGCCACATTCAATAGTGCTGTTCCACACTTTTATTCCTTACTATATATTCTCTTGCCTAAGATAGTGGGATCTGAATTGCCCTTAAAGACTGAAAATACTGAATCTAATTCTTCATCTTTTAACATATATAAATTTTAGTTTTTCTTGAATAATTTATTGGCATAAAGATAATAACATCTGTCTTTCAGTCTTATCATCATCACTGATGAAATTGCAATTAAATATCACCAAGTGCATTTACTAATTCATAGTAGTATTTTTTGATCTGTATTCTTCTTTTTTTCTGCATGAGAAACATTGCCTACTAAGTGAAGAATCTCTTTTGTTTACCCCCATTCTTTTGACACAGTCATTCCACACCATGTGCTTCCATATCCCTTGGACATATCATACAGCATCCATTTCTCAGGATTACAATTATTTGATTAAGCATTGGTCTCTGTCACTAGGTTGTCACTTCTCCAAATAAAATCTTGCTTTTGCACATGTTTTCTTTCTATATCATATAGTAAAAATGCCTAGCAATAAAAAAAAGACACTTAACAAATTTTTTATTTTTTTCCTTGAAAAAAAAATCACATTAAGAAAATAAATATATTTGTATGTTTGTTACATAATCTTTAAATTACTGGCTAATTGAGATCACCATGAGTTGTGTTTACTTACGTATTTAAGTGGTGTTTTCTTGCTGACATTTGATAAGTCATTTATTAGAAATTATTTAGTATTACAGGAATGGTGTTGAATAATTCATCTTGCCCTATTCACCTCTCAAAAGGTAATTACCTAATTTCCATGATCTTTGTGTGTTTTTCTGTTTGATTTCATAGGCAATTCAACAAATTCTTGGTGAGTGGCCACTACCTGTAAGGTAATGTTGTTATTAATTAAAATTAATTTTTAGCTTGCATTAATTGTATTTTCAAAATGATGGCAGCAAAAAAGGAAGTCCTTGTACCAGGTTATTATGCACAGGCTCAATTCAATAAATACTAAACACCCACGATCTGGCTGTAAATATGCTAAGTGATAGAAATATAATAATTGAATGTAACTTTATCTATGCCCTTGCAGAAAATCCAGTGCTTTATGGAGGCTGTATTTTCATTTAGTTAAGTATTTTTTTAAATATTCAATTGTAAAACATGATATGTTGTTTACGTTACGTAATTTCTAATGTTAAATTTCATTTCATTAAAAATTTATTTTATAATTATGTAGAAACAGTTTATAAATTGTTTCAGAAGAATAGGAGAATAAGAATAATAAGTAGAACTTATTTAGCACTTACCATGTGCTAAATACTCTGCTTTGTAGTTTGGTATATTTTCACATTTAAGTCTTAAAACAACCCTTATGATATAAATACTATTGCTTGCAACTGTCCTTAATCTCGTGACAAGAAGTCTTGGGCTTAAACAGATTTGGTAACTTGTCCAACATTTCAATGAAGTATTTGGGAAAATACAGATTTAAACACATTCTGCATGACCATGAGCTCAGATAGTTATTGTCACCATACTGAACACCCTCAATGGAAACATCTTGCATTAACGGTTTGTTACATAATAGTGCTGATAACTACCACAAAACCTTAGTGGCAAACAACAATCAACATATATTTTTGGCCCTTTTAAAATTTCCTCTCAATTCAGCTAATCAGCATTGGGCCAGGTATTGTTTTTTTTCATCTCTTTCTTGTAGTAACTCACACACAATAAATAAAAACTGCTAAAACTTTCATCATTCTGCCTAGAAATCTCATAACTCAAGATCCAATTTAATAATTATTTCTCTTATTGCCTCTGAATTATGTCATGTTAACATAGATTTTTTCCACTCTTGGATTATTAGGGAATGCTTCTATGTTGTCTTCTAGTATTGGTATGGTCTTAGTTTTTGCATTAAAATATTTGACAAACTTGGCACTGTTTTTTAGTGTATCTCATTTTCTCCACAGATGACTACAATGGTAAGAATAGCATTTCTTGAATAGTCCATTTTTTCCCCCTGATTTGAGGAGGTTCCTTTACAACAACTAAAAACTCATAGCCATTCAGTCTATTTCTAGACTTTCTCTCATATTTTATTCATCTGTCTTTCTATGCATTTACTATAGTAAACTGCTTTATTGTTGACACTTTATGATATGGTTAGTGTCTAGCAGGGCTAGTACACATTCTGGATTAGAGTTTTCTTCTTTATACTTTTCTGATCATTTCTCATGTGAACTTTTATCAAAATAACATTATAATAATAAGTTCACTTGGCAAAAAATTAAAGTCATTGTATTATCCACCAACATGATATATTAGGTTGGTACAAAAGCAACTGTGGTTTCAGACAATTAATTTTAAATCATTATAACTGGGCTCAAACACATCTTTATTAATCAAAATAAAAACCATTACAATCAACACAGTTTTGCCAATGAGAAATAAGTTTGTTTATTCCTATAGCATAAAAATCTGTGCTTCAGAATTTGAGGAACTCTTGGAAAGCATTGTCTGCTTCCTGCTGGTTGTGGAAGCATTTTCCTTGTAAAAAGTTTTCACGATGCCTGAAGAAGTGGTAGCTGGTTGGCGAGAGGTCAAGTGAATATGGCAAATGAGGCCAAATTTGTTCAACTTTTGAAATGTGCGTTGTGCGACATGTGGTCGGGCATTGTCATGAAGAAGAATTGGGTCCTTTCTGTTGAACAATGAACTGCAGGTGTTGCAGCTTTCAGTGCATGTCATTGATTTGCTGAGCATACTTCTCAGATGTAATGTTTTCTCTGGAATTCAGAAAGCTGTAGTGGATCAAATTGACAGCAGAACATCAAACACTGACCATGATATTTTTTGGTGCAAGTTTGACTTTGGGAAATGATTTGGAACTTCTTCTCAGTCCAGCCACTGAGCTGGTCATTGCTGGTTGTTGTATAAAGTCCACTTTTTGTCAAACATCACAATCTGATTGCGAAATTGTTCATTGTTGTTGAATATAATAAGAGAAGATTACAGTACAAAATGACGGGTTTTTTTTTTTAATTTTCAGTCAGCTCACGAACCCCCCACTTATCGAACATTTTCACATTTCCAATTTGCTTCATGCCGAATGATCATTGAATGGTCAATATTGAGTTCTTCAGCAACTTCTTGTGAAGTTGTAAGAGTATCAGCTTCAATGATCTTCTAAGTTGGTCTTTATCAGCTTCTGATGGCCAGTCACTGTGCTGTTCATCTTCAAGGCTCTTGTCTCCTTTGCAAAATTTCTTGAACCACCACTACACTGTATGTTTATTAACAGTTTCTGGATGTTGTTGGAAAGTTTCTGTTTCTGGAAACTTGTTGATGTTTCAAGTTGTCTCCGCTGCTTTACGACCTATTCTGAACTCGAATAAAAAATTGCTTGAATTTGCTTTTTGTCTAACATCATTTCTATAGTCTAAACTAAATGTAAACAGCAAGTAATAAGTCACTGGTAAAAAGATAAAGCAAGAAATGCACATTAAAATGGTGTATAACATAACCACATTTAAGAATGTATTCCAATATCAAATGGCAAAGTTCAGGAATGCAAAACTACAATTACTTTTGCACCAACCTAATAATTTTCATCTGTAAGAGCATCATTTGCTTCCTTCAGTAGATTTTTTAAAGTTTCTTCATATGCTTCCCTTACATAATTGAGATTCTAAATTGTAATTGACCATATGGGCTTCCCTGATTGCTCAGTGGTAAAGAATCTGCCTGCAATGCAGGAGATGTGGGAGACACAGGTTGGATCCTTGGGTCAAGAAGATCCACTGGAGGAGGAAATGGCAACCCACTCCAGTATTCTTACCTGGGAAATCTCAGAAACGAAGAAGTCTGGCTGACAGTCCATAGTAGAGTTGCAAAAAGTTGGACACGACTGAGCACACACACATGCACACACAACTGACCATATAATGAGTACTGATAATTTCTACTTATACATTTGATAGTTTAAAATACTTCTAATTTATCTCAGTGTTTGGAATTGTTCTAAGTTGATTCTCTTACGTTGTACAGGCATGCAGTCGTATCATTTACAAACACATAATTCTATTTTCCTTGTTTCTTCTACATTTTATACTCCTTGCAATTTACTTACCTTTCTTAATCATTTTGGATTGGAATTCAAGTACAAAGCCTAACCTGTTAAGTGGAAAATTAAGATTGTGATAGAGTTCTTTTATCATTCTAAGGAAATATTCATTATTTCTTATTTTCTTGAATTTTTATTTTCAAAAACTTTTATTCTAATACTTTTTATTACATATGAAAAAATTCTCTGATATTTTTCTAGGAGTATTGATTTAATAAATTGTATCAATCAATTTTAAAGTATTAAAACATTCTTAAATTCCTGGAATGAACCCCATTAAATCATGTCACATTTATTTCTTTGTATTTTTGATGTTTAAGTCAATATTCATAAATGGTATTATTGTGATTTTATTTTAGGTAAAATTGCTGTCATACATTGGTGTTAATAAGTACTCAATTCATAATATGAATTTGGAAGCTCTCTTCTTTTTATATACTCTGAAAATATTTTCATAGCCTTTCAGTTATCTGCTTTTTTTAAATTACCCCAAAAAACTCTCTGATCCCCTGAGGTTTGATTTAGTTTCTTTAATTTAGTTTTTATATTAATGTTATTTCATTGTTTTGGATCAGTATTCTCTATAGGAATCATCATGTACGCACTTTATTTTCTTCTTGGGTTAGTTTTTGGAAATTCATATTCTTAGAATTTATCTATCTTAAACAGATTTTCAAGTTTATTTCCATATTTTAAAGCAAATCTGTTTTGTTTGGTTCTTACAATTTCTTGTGACCTTTTTCCTATTATTTCCAATGTAGCTCCCATTTTTGCTTTCTTGATTAGGTGAGTTAGGTGTTTGTTCTGGCTGGTTGATGTTTGTCAAAGAACAGTCTTTGTCGCTGATACATTAATTAGAGTTCTGTGTTTCAATCCGCTGATAAATGGTTAGAATATTTCTATGTTTGTCTGTAATTTCTGCTTTACCAATATTGCTGCTGTGTCACACTGTATAGAGGTAGGCATAACTGTTTATCTTCTGTGTGAAATGCAGATTTTAGAATCACAAAGCACTCTTTTTATCTCATGTAGTGTACATTGGCCTGAATGATACCTTATTTGATACTAAAGTTATAATCCTACTTTGGCTTCTGCTTGCACTTACATGATGCCCATTTTCCAGCTTTATGAATCACTTTTTACATATCTCTTCTATAAGGCATGAGTTTTTGTTTGCTTAGATCTCAAGTCAAATTACTTTTTTAAGATAGGTTAACTCTATTAGCTCTTATTGATACTACATTATTGTTATGAAGTTTTGTCTTAATGTTATTATTTTTATGTTAACATGCTTTAATCTCTCCTATGCAGTCTTTTTTGTTGTTGTTGTTGTTCCTTTGCTGTTTTTTTTCTTCTTTTTTTTCTGGTATCTCAGGCTCTTCTATGTCTCCCTCTCTTCATTTAGCAAATTAAATCTGTTTCCTTTACTCATTTAAAATGGAGTATGCCTTTGTAATTTCAGAATGAGGAATGAAATTGTTTTCTTGCCAGAATTCCACAATAATTCTTGAAAGTAGACAGGGCAAGTTCTTTTTTATTATTATTACAAGGAAGCTTCAGATTAAAATGTCTGGCTGACCAGGGTTACACGGCTACCATACTAGAGAGCTAGAACTTGAACCAGTGCTTTTTCTCTTTATCCTAAGAAGTTGTTCTGAAAGGTGTTTCACTTAAATAAGATTATCTCTCAGCTGTGCCTGTAGAAACTTATATTCTTTTATTATTCATAGGAAACTAAGTATTTATAATATTTACCAATAATATGATGTCTAGCCATGTCTGTGAATTGACTGTCTAATAGTAAGATTTTCTTGATTAAATTAACTTGTCTAAAACTTGTGTACATCTTTAATTTTTCCCTTTTTTTGTTAGTTCAGGGTAAGTCAAAACTCTGCTTAGTTTCTTTGCACATATATTCAGTTGATTACCTCTTAAATACATATTTATAATAATGTGTTAATTGTATACCACAGTCTACATGGAATGTGAAATCCTTCTTCCCATTTTGAGTACCTATAATTATCTTCAACGGTTTTGCAGAAACAGATGGTACAAAAAAGAATGCTCAAAAATGTAGTGTAGTTTGGTTTTTAGATGTAGTGGCACTTGGTGTGCTGCAGGTATTCTGGTGACCTTCTGGTGGGGTCAGCAAAGCCGATCTCACATGGATGACACTGACAGTTAGGGGATGCAGAATTCAGGCAAACAGAACACATGTAGGGAAACAAGTTTTTACCTTGACAAGCACATATTGCCACTTCACAGCTGGTAAGTGATGATCTGTTTAGAGGAACAGCTCCAAAACCAAACAGGCCAGCTGCTGTTAAGTCGCTTCAGTTGTGTCCAACTCTGTGCGACCCCATAGACGGCAGCCCACCAGGCTCCCCCGTCCCTGGGATTTCCCAGGCAAGAGTACTGGAGTGGGTTGCCATTGCCTTCTTCAAAACAGGCCAGGGATGGGCACATTCTATGCTTACATGTCATATGTTTTCTCTATGCATTTCTATGTTTTGACATAACAGGAAAAATTTCAAAATATAAACACTTTTAACTTTATCAAAAGCTTTCTGCTTGGAATGAAATCACACATATGGCAGACTTTTTTGAAGATTCTGGAATAAAGCCATTAACATTTGACTTTGAATCACTGAACAGACTGCATTAAGGCACCTGAGAATGTACACAAGAAATTTCTAGAATGATATTAACAAGGAATTGAATTTAAATAGCATATGTGCTTAAAAATAAAAGAAATGTGCTGTTTTGTCCACAGGCTGATTAATAATTTTTCAGTTCATATTTCACATAAATTATTTAATTTGTGTCTAAAATTCATATATTGTCTATTATCCTAAGTTGCAGATCACTGACTTAAAATTAGAATGTGACATTTTAAATAATGTCTCAAAATGTTATAGTAAGTAAACTAATATGTCTTTATTAGTCCTTGAGAATCAATTTCAAAAGCTTTTAGATTCTGATGAAAATTATGCAAATTCCAGCATACTATCATCCTTATAGTTTATGTTAATTTGACATTAATGTTAGCTGCCTATCTCACTAACAATAATCCATCTGAACTAGCAGGCTGGAATACCAATTACCAAAATGAGTGGGGCTCATCCTTGAAGTTTCTTTTCTCTGTTGCAAGTAGACATATGTCAGCACACAGGGAATAGCACAGATGTATCAAAGTCTTTCAAGTAACCAGGCTTCTTTGTGTAATGGAGCAGGCTGTGGTTGACATACTAAATCTTAAAAAGGAAAAGAAGTCACTTTGTATTGAGAACAAAAAGAGCTGAGAAAGAGAAAAATGATGTGAAGATACTCATATATTTAGAGTCATTATTAGAGAATGTTGACCAAGTAGGATATCTATTTTATAGTGGATAAGTATGTATTTTGTTGAATTTGTTTATGTAGAGTTCAGGATACTAATTGATTTATTAAATGAGGGTTTTTCCCTCCCTCTTGATTCTGGCTGCTGAGCATAACTTACTTCAATTTGGCTTATAATGAAAGTAAATTTTTAAAATGGAAAGTGACTTTTCGTCATTCAAAACACATTGTTATTTGTCTTTAAAGGAAGAGTTAGCTGGAATATATGAATTTTTGTGAATGTCTTTTCTTATAGTGATGGTATTTTTTTATGTTAAACTAAATTGAATGACTTGGAAACTTCTTTAATAATTCCCCAAATTTTCTTCCTCCATACCCTTGGGGAATTCTAATAGAATTTATTCAAACAATATATGCCAAATATGAAATCTCTTTGTAATCATTATACTGCTTATTTTATGATAAAAAGGTTACTTAAACATTATCCATTTGATATATTTACATATCGTGTTGAATCACTAGCTAAGATTTTTATCTGTATATTTATGTGAAATTTATTTATTTTTCCAAATTGATTATAAGATTCTTAATATTTAAGACAAAGTTTAATTCTCTTTGTTCCTTCCACTGTGCTTGAAGCAATAAAAATTGAAATATTTCCTATACAGTGTGCCACATTACATGACTGGGTAGGGAACAGTTAAATACACCCACCCCCAAAAGTGCAGAAACACATAGATAACCATTCTCACAACTTTATAGAAGGAGTAGATGGTTATGACAAAGAAAAGAAAAAATATAATGACAATTTAGAGGATATAGTTCAAGTATCTGGACTGGAAAATTGATCTTGCTATAAGTAAAGATTAAAAAGAAGCTACTAATTAGGAAGACATCTACCAAATGGTAAAAAGACTTCTGGGATAAGGAATATTCTTGCCAGCACACACATTTTTTCTCTCCATTAATTGAATTTTACAGAGATGCTCAATGATTGCCGAAGAATGGGGATTGATTTCAAATTTATATTATAAATTATTTTGTATATACAGAATAGAGAGCGTCATTAGTGAATATGCATATACCTTCCACCTAGCTACACAACTGTAGACATTTGCCAAAATGCTCGGGGTATTTTTTAGTGAAGTATCTTAACAAATTACAGACATGATAATTTGTTTGTGAATATTTCAGTATGCATCTCTAAAATTAAGGACATTTTCTTGTATAATAACAAGCCCATTTGCACAGTAGCAAAATTAATAATGAGTCTCTATTTTATCTAATAGTCCACCTATATCCAAGTTTCAGAATGGGTATTTTAGTGCCATTGCATCTTGAGGTATACTGTGGAAAGTTGTGTTCAACCATCTTTCTTTCCATTATGAGAAGAGCAAGCCTCTGTTTCTTTTCCTTTTAATTTTTTGGTCGCACAGCATGTGGGATCTTGGTTCCCCAACCTGGGATTGAACCTATGCTCCCTGTATTGGAAGCATAGAGTCTTAACCACTGGACCACCAGGGAAGTCACAGCAAGCCTGTGTTTCTGACTTATGGTGCTGATAGTGCTTTCTTAAAGAGATGACTCGCTGTATCATATACTTGAAAGCTGCTAAGAGAGCAGATCATAAATGTTCTTACCACAAAAAAGAGATAATAATTATATGACATGATAGAAGTATCACCCTGCTGTGATGGTAGCCGTATTGCTATATATCTATGTGTGTGTGTGTGTGTGTGTGTGTGTGTGAATCCATGTGAGTGTGTCGTTTTAACAGTACACCTTAAATTTACATATTGTATGTCAACTGTATTTCACTAAGGCTGGAGGAAAAAGAGCTGACTTAGCTGGAGGGTTGAAAGTCCTCAAGATGAAACCAGTGATGGTATGAATGCACCTGCCCCTTCAGTAAGTGATCCCAGAAAGCAGGCTATAGTCTCAATGGCCCAGTTTTGGAGCTTCCAACTTGAGTGGGTGATCCCTGCTGACATTCATTCCCCTTATAAATTTACAAAGTGGCAGAAAATTACATTCCTCTTCCTGAAAATAAAGCCAAGCTACCTCTTTATAGGAAAATGAGAGATGAGAAACTTGGGACAACTTGTCTTTACCAAACTTCTGCCTTGTTTCCCTAATGCATCTGCTTTGAATATGCATCTTCAACCCTACTTTTGCTCAAAAATTAAATACCAATAAGAGAAGAGATGGGGAATATAGAGAATAACACACCAGCTGTTATTGAAGATGTTTCTAGGGGTTATGCCAATAATTTCAGAAATGGGAAAGTTATTGCTATTCCTACAGGTACTTTAAAAGATAAGACAGAGATTAGTGGATTCTTTCCATTTTAAAATTATTTACAAATGAAAATACAAGAAAAAAGCAGTATTTACAAGTTCTGAGTTCCTTTCTAGATATGCTAGGTACAAAGTAGTGCTGAAATATTACATAATAAAAACCATTACAAAAGGGATGCATAGGAATTAATGTGTCATTGGTTGTCATTGTTCCTTTGTGAAACAAAGAATGTTTTAAGGATAGTATTTTCTTCTGTTCACTCTGAGTAAATGTAAATTCCTCAAAGAAAAGACACAACTCCCATGAACATGTTATCCTTTGTTGTTTGTATAAGCCAGTATCATTTTCCAAGTTCCTGAAAAGGATGCATGGGGAAGGAAAAGGATATGGACGTCAATCTTCTCTATAGCATTTTTTAAATGGCATCCTTTTTGGGGAAAAGAGAAGAAAGTGTTGAAAACTGTCCCAAGGTTTGTTAGCTGTCCTATTTGAGCTAAGCAGTATTTACAAGTACTTTTGCTCCTTCCTATCTGAGGTGCAGTGAGATATGCTTAAGAGGAACATTGCAGTATATCCAAATTATACAGGTATAAGTAGTCTTAGAACTAGGAACATTTTCTTATATTGCTCTAATTCTTGCTGTCTGGTTATTTAGCACACATCAGTCCCCTCTACCACAACCACTTTCATTTTTTCAGCTCTTAGGAAGATTGGTGGCTGATGGCTTAAAGCCAATAGACTGAGTGTTTGTATCCCATTCCAAAATTCACATGTTGAAACCCAACTCTCCAGTGTGATGATACTATGAGTGGGGCTTTTGAGAGGTAATTAGGATTGGATGAGGTCATGAGGATGGGTTCCATAAATGGGATTAGTGCCCTTATGGGAGCCCTCAGAAAGCTTGATTTCCCTCTCTGCTTTCCACTATGGGAGGATACAATGTGAAGTTGGCACTGTTAACCACAAATAGGGCTCTCACCCTGATGTCAGATTTCCTTCCCCCCAAATTATAAGCAATGAATTTCTGCCCTTCATAAACCACCCAGTCTATGGTACTTTGTTAGATCAGCTCAAAATGACTAAGATACACTATAGAAATTAATTTTGCCCACAGGAATATGACTTGACCCTCCCTGGGGGCTACCTACATCCAATGTTTGGTTGATATGGGGTTCAGAAGTGCAGCCCCTGTCTCAGTTAAGAAAACTCTGTAAAAGCATCTTAGTTTCAAAGCTTCCTGTGGCATTGACTTCCTGTGGCACTACATCAGAGATCAATTTTATTTCTGCCCAGTCCTTCCTTTCTCCCTCAAGTTGTTGCTTGTTAGGGCAACTCCCAATAACTTCCTCTACCGGAACACCTTTTTCAGAATTTGTTTCCAGAGAACACAGACTAAGACATCTCAGTTAGAGAAATGAAGATTATGATTTTTTTCAGTTTATTTCATTTTGTGTCAAGTCTATATAGACTTCATAGAAACTCTCACACACATACATATACACATACACACCCATGCATAAACAAATACATACTCTTTTAAAACTCTGAGAGCAAGTAGTGTCTCTAAGCATTTTGAGTATTTCAGAGAAAGTTAAATATCCTCTGTAACATTTCATGCCTTCCTTCTTTTGGAAACAGAACCCCTATGTGTTAGCATAGCACATGGCCATACAAATATGGTTTACATTTCTCTGTCTCCCATGCAGCTGGATGCAGCCATGTGGTTAATTTGTAGAAAAAAAGGAATATGAGCCGAAGTGATGCATGTTGTTAACATGCCACATGCTTGAAAGGAAATTGCTTATTCTTCAATTACTTTCTTTGCTCCTTCTATTATCTGGAAATAGTGATTGATGGAATACACTCAGAAGTTATTTATAGAGGACAGCCATGCCACTCTGCCAACCTGGACCACTCATGTTGAGCCTCTTACTTGAGAGAATAATAAATTTCTATCATATTAAAGCCACAGTGTTTTGGGGTCTCTTTTGACAGCAAGTTTCCCTGAACTTTTTACAATGGTATAGATTTGGGATGGAAGGAAGCTTGTGTCTTTTATGCTTTATTTTAATAGATCTTAATGAATGAAATACCGGCAAGTATGTAATTTGCCTGCATATAATTCCTATCCTGAACAAGTGGTCTGAAAATAAGACCCTACGATTTACCAAGTCAGTATTTTCTAGTTATCTACAAAAATGTCAGTATTTCTCTCTAAATTAAGTGTAAAAAAAAAAAAAGCAAAAAAAAATAAACCAGGGATCTACTAGTATACATGTACTGCCATACACAATTAGTCATGTCTACAGGATGGTACCACGTTCTTGCTATGCTAATGTGAGTGTTTATTAACACATACTCCTTTCCATGTCCATGGGTTATATTAAGACTATTGGGGAATGACTGTGAATTGGAGAATGACCTGTCTTGAAATGTTTGTGGAGAAAGAAGACTTCATTGAAATGTGGATCCTAATAATATGAAAAGCAGATAATTGACACATTTGACCTAACAATAAGAAAGGATGTCAGAAGCTTTAGAAGGTGATATTAGCAGGGAATTTTATGCAATTCTGGAACATTTGCAAATGGCAGAGTTCCTGTGTTGTTTTTTTTTTTTCTTCTGTAATGAAAACTTCTGCGCTATATTAGGTGTAGTAGTTGCTTCTGAATCCCATGCTTGTGTGTGTTGTGTGTGTGTGTGTGTGTGTGTGTGTGTGTGTGTGTGTGTGTGTGTAAATGTGTTTAGAAGAAGGATCAGGAAAACTCTGGCATCTCTGTTTTATTCCACAACGGCAATTGGTAATTTAGAAATTCCCAACAAGCAAACAAACCCAGCATTATTGTAAAGGAAAATCAAGTAGAGTGAAACATTGGAGATCCTAAAATAGACGTGAGCAGTTTAATCATATATCCAGCCTAGAAAGGTTGCAGTGATTATGGGATTTAGATGGTAGGAATTTACTTCTTTCATAACTACATGATATTAAATACGATTTTGCTGCAAATTTTTCTAGTTATTGCTTGTTTCAAGTGACCCAGTGGGAATTCAGTAGTAAATGAAAGATTTTTCCCCTAGTGTGATAATGATACTTTCATCTGATTTGAATTTTCCAGAAAAGACATTCTACTCATGTAAGAAAACCATCCCAGTTAGCTCAAGAAGGTCAGGGAGAGAAGGGAAAAGCGAAGATAACACTCATGGCTGGACCAATCCTAGCTAACAAAACTGGATATGATCCTAAATTATCACCTAATTCACTTAATGTTGGTGATTTCCCACTTTTCTTTTTCCTCTGACCCTAAGTACGATAAGATGAGAGAAAGCATTTTATTCCATTTTCAGCTCTATTGCTGAGAAGAATTGACAAACCCAGGCTTTGTTTCACATTAAATCACTTGTTTTAGATTGAGATCATTTGATGGCTGGTGAAGATTTAAGCATAAAGAGTATAAACCAATTGCTGGAATGCACATAAATGAAAAGTGCCAAAGATGGACTTTAAAATCAGACCTTCCAGATTCCAACACCTTACCCTTCATTTGTTACCACAACATATTGCATCATAAACAATTGCTACTTGGGTAATTGATTAATTATGACCAGTATTAATATGTCATGCCAAAACTGAACTGAGGAAAATATTCCACACTTTTCTCTGGGAAAATTCCAATATGCTGTTTATTTTATTTTTTGTTGAATTATAATTACCATACAATGCCATATTCATTTCAAGTATAAAATATAGTGATTCAATATTTAAACATATCACAAAAGAATCACCATGATAAGTCTAGTTACCATCTATCAGTGCACAAAGTTTTTACAATATTATTGACTATATTTCCTATGCTGTACATAATATCCCTATGACATTTATTTTATAACTTCAAGTTTCTGCCTTTAATTTCCTTCACGTATTTCATCCATTCCATCCCCATATATGTCAATGAACACTTAGGTTTGCTTCCATATCTCAACTATCTTAAATAATGTTGCTGCAATGAACACAGGAGTACATATATCTTTTAAAACTGCTGTGTTTTGTTTTCTTTGGATAAATAATGCTGTTTTTAAGACTCTTTATCCTTATTATTTACCATTTTAATTATAAGGTGTCTCAGTGTGTTTCTGTTTGGGTTCATCTTATTTGGAAATTTCTGGGCTCCTTGGACCTGAGTGTCTGTTTCCTTCCCCAGAGTATGGAATGTTTCTGTCATTTTACTCTCAAAAAATTTTCCTGACCCTTTTCTTTCTGCTCCTTCTGGGACCCCTATTAACCTAATGCTATTGCACCTGATGTTGTCACAAATGTCCCTCAAGGTACCTTCACTTGCTTTAATTCTTATTTATTTAGCTTCTATGTCTGGTTGTTTTCCATTGTCTTGTCTTCCAGCTCAGTGATTCATGCTTCCATTTCATTTACTCTGCTGTTGAACCCTTCTAGGGTATTTTTCAGTTATAACTTCTGTTTGGTACTTATATTTTCTACCTCTTTATTAGAGTTCTTGATGTGTTCATCAATTCTTCTCCACAGATTGGTGAGCATCTTTATGACCATTACTTTGAACTTTTAATCATTCAAGTTGCTTATTTCCGTTTTATTAAGGTTTTTTCCAGAGGTTTGCCCTATTCTTTAGTTTGGAACATATGCATCTATATTTCATCTATGTCTCCACATGTTTGTCTACCTATGCTAGGTGAAATGTCTCTCTCACTCATTCTTAAATAAGCATTATTGAGTAGGTGCTGTTCCATGTGGCATAGAAGTATAATTTTCCCTGACAACCAGTGTCAGACACTCTAAGGATGGCCTTTGGGTAGGATGTAGGCACCTTCCAGATGTAATAGGACTACAGCTGCTGCATAGGGAGGACAAGACTCAAGGTACTTGCCTGTTTCAGTTGCAGCTTGTCCACAGTGCAGGGAGGGGGCCTGGGACACTGCCTGGGCCAGTTGCACCTCCAGTGTGGGTTGGGGTAGGTATGGTACAGGGTGCTCACTCTGGCCCAGTAACAGTATGGGGTGGATAGAGCCTGACCTCTGGTACTAGCAAGCTAGAGAAAGGGCACCAAAATTGGCATCCCACAGCATTGTCACATATAGGTTAAGATGAGACTGCAAAAATGTCTTCACCAACTCTTCCATCTCCAGAGAAAGTCCCGGCAGCTTCCTGCCTCTCTGGCAGAAGCTTTAAAAATGAGAAATGTGTCTTCCTCACTTATTGTCTAGGAATTTTTCAGTTTGTTGCTTTTGCGCTAGCTCTCAGGGCACTTAGTTTTGCTCTAGATTTCAGGGCAAAGGGAAAAAGCAGGATCTCCATTTCTTCCATTTCTATGATTCTTCTGGCTTTAATCTCCTTTGGTTTTCAGCATCAGAAGTATTGGAATCTTGTCTTCCTGGTGCCAGCTCCCAGTGGTGGGGTGCCTAGTGTGAGGCTCAGCCCTTTCACCCCTCAAGGGGGAGTTCTATATTTTGGACACCCTCCCAATTGTGTGGCCACTGTCATCATAGCTGTAAATTTGCTCGCTTATTCTGAATAGCCTTTTTAATGTAAAAACACGGTCTTAATAACAATGTTTTAGTGAGTCAATAATTATAAAAAGTGTGATCAGTGTTTATTAAAGTCTTGTAATTTGCCTTAATGTTGACTTCAAGATTTATGGACTTCTTGTGTGAGAGAGTCAAATGAGAAATGTAATAAGTTTAGAAAATTGTCCATCCTTCACTAAAAAGAAAATTGTAAGGACTTCCTTTTCCACTCATAGACTCAAGGAACACTCCTGTTCAATTTTCCAGTATGATCTTGCTACTTACTACCTGCACAAATGAGTCCTGCTTAGGTGAACTAGTTACATCTTTCTTGCAGTTTACCTCTATATATAAATAAGAGAGGTGCTTTCCAGATGGCACTAGCAGTAAAGAACCCGCCTGCCAATACAGGAGACATAAGAGATCCAGGTTTGATCCCTGGGTCAGGAAGATCCCCTGGAGAAGGACATGGCTACCCACCCCAGTATTCTTGCCTGGAGAATCACAAGGACAGAGGGGCTGGGCAGGCTAAAGTCCACAGGGTCACAAAGAGTTGGACCCTACTGAAGTGACTTAGCACACATGCATAAATAAAGGTATTTGGACCTAACTGTAAGATTGTAAACTTGCATCACTTACATTCCACTAATTAACTAATGCCCTAATCATGATTTTATACAATGATCTTTTTAATTTGCATTTTGAGTATAAAAGAATTTTGTTGGCTGATCTTTAAGTAAGATACATTCAGAAGGCACCTTGCATGAAATAAAATCAGGTTTTTCCTCTAACCTGACTTTCTCACAATGACTGAATTATTTTCATTCTTTGATTTTGACTTGGTTTACTGTGGGTCAAGAGTACTTTAATTTGGCTAAGATGACCTTTCACAGTATTCTGCCAAGAGGTTAAAAAGCCTCTAGCATAGTACAGTATAAATAAGTTACACTATCCAACATCACAGTTCTTTGAAAAGTGCATGTGATTTATTCATGCAATAAAAACTTCTTAGCACCTTTTATTCATAAGGTGTTGTGCTAGGCAATAATAAAATGGTGGGCTGCATAATATTCATCTCTTTATTTCTCATATTCCTCATATAGTGTCTAACATTCAATAAATGCTTAAATGAGAAAAGTACAATTTAAGAAATGAAACACTAAATAAATAAAATATTAACTATTAAAATGTAGTTCAACTTCTCATCATGATTTTAGCATATAGACTAGAAGAAATTCATTTAAACAAATAATTGCACTCCAGGGAGATACACTGTAATAAGTGAATGGGTAAACGCTAATAGGAATGCATAGGAATGCTCAATGCAATAGTTGAATTTTAACATTAAGTTCTGTTGCAGGTAACAGAAGCCCCAAATTATTAGAGTGTTACTTGATACAGATATTTATTGTTTGTCTCACATTAATAGAAGTCTGAAGATAGATAGTCCGGGGCTAGTATGTTGGCTGTGTCTCCCTCAGAGGCCTGGACTCATTCCATCTCTTCACAGCAAGACACAGTACCGTCCTTCATCCCATGTCTTTGTTAGAGTGCCAATAATCCCATTCTTATTTCCAACATCATACCAATGTTCCAACTATCAAAGAATCCAAAAGGGTCAATAGCCCATCAATCATCTTTTTAGAAAGGCTCCCTTAAGCTTTTAAATGACAGTTTAGCCTATATTTCATTGCCCCAAACTTCATCTATAAACTACTAGCTTCAAATATGTCTGGTAGAAAATATACCAAGTTTATTAGCTGGCATGTGCCTGGCTTAAAAAAAAAAAAAAAGATTACACTTCTATGAAAGAAAAAAAATGACTAAAGTCACTGCCAAATGACCAAAAAAAATCAAGAAATTTTTCTAGAGCCTGTAACATCTGACCTGAATTTTCAAGCAACACAAACTCAAGCAGTCCATCGGCGGGATGGTACAGAGAGAAGAAAGAATAATCTAATACAGAATTTGCAGAGGTAGAGCGATCAGACACACTGTGCTATGCTACACTGTATTAACTTCTTCTGTACTATTGATTTGAACTTTTAGTGAAAATTTTGAAATACTGATGGATTTAACAACTAACTTACATTTGTTTTGAGCAGAAAAGTAATAAAGACACAGAATAGTGAATTAGAATGAAGAGATTACAAGTGAAATCACCATTATAATAATTTGAGTTATAAAAATATTACCAATTAGAATGAAGAGCTAAATATCTGAAAATGATATATAGATATGTATAGGAAGGATTGGATAACAGACTGGGTGTGGGACTGAAGGGAGAGAAGTGTCAAGCATTAGTCAGGAGTTTCTAACTTGGGTAACCAGGAGGGATAACTGAGATCAGAAATGCAATGCAATATGATAAGTAGGTTTCATATAATAAATACATCAATTTTGGAATTTTAAGTATAAACTGTCTGTGAAGCACATATATTTGTGAATAAGTCTGAAGTTTAAAAGAAATTATGAACTGAGGATACTGTTTACATAAATATAAAAAATCAAAGTAATACACTATTATTGAAAATCTCATTTGTACTGTGGTCCTCTTAAAATTACATACTTAACATATAGGAAGCTAAATATAAAATTCTTCTGTGTGACAGATGGACACTCTACCTTTTATAGAAATGAGGCATATGAAAGAAAAGGTATATGATAACATTTAAATGAAATACAACTGTGTGGATCACAATAAACTGTGGAAAATTCTGAAAGAGATGGGAATACCAGACCATCTGACCTGTCCCTTGAGAAACCTGTATGCAGGTCAGAAAGCAACAGTTGTAACTGGACATGGAACAACAAACTGGTTCCAAATTGGAAAAGGAATATTCCAAGTCTGTATACTGTCACCCTGCTTAACAGTGTCAGACTTTATTTTTTTGGGCTCCAAAATCACTGCAGATGGTAATTGCAGCCATGAAATTAAAAGACGCTTACTCCTTGGAAGGAAGGTTATGACCAACCTAGATAGCATATTTAAAAGCAGAGACACTTCTTTGCCAACAAAGGTCTGTCTAGTCAAGACTATGGTTTTTCCAGTGGTCATGCATGGATGTGAAAGTTGGACGGTGAAGAAAGCTGAGCGCCGCAGAATTGATGCTTTTGAACTGTGGTGTTGGAGAAGACTCTTGAGAGTCCCTTGGACTGCAAGAAGATCCAACCAGTCCAACCTGAAGGAGATCAGTCCTGGGTGTTCATTGGAAGGACTGATGTTGAAGCTGAAACTCCAATACTTTGGCCACCTCATGAGAAGGGTTGACTCATTGGAAAGGACCCTAATGCTGGGAAGGATTGGGGGCAGGAGGAGGAGGGGACGACAGAGGATGAGATGGTTGGATGGTACCGCCGAGTCGATGGACATGGGTTTGGGTAAACTCCGGGAGTTGATTATGGACAGGGAGGCCTGGCGTGCTGCGATTCATGAGGTTGCAAAGAGTCGGATATGACTGAGCGACTGAACTGAACTGAAATGAAATACTGTATATTCTAATGTTAGAGGTTCAAACATATTTTTAGTTATCATTATTTGATATTTTAAATGGTAAATGGAGAAAGGATTCAATTATGGCATTATCTAGGAATAATGATGAATGAATGAATGAATATGCACATATACGTAAAACACATCAATTAAAAACACTCTGATAGATATAGACAGGTTCTCTTCAGGGGACTAATAGCTGGTTTAAGAAAAAATATTGAAGCCCTCTCTATGAACTATCACTTCTTGATTATGTAATTTTCTCTTGATTTCCTACTTTTGCATTTCAATCCCCTGTGATTAACAGGATATATATCCCTGGTGGCTCAGACAGTAAAGCATCAGCCTACAATGCGGGAGACCCGGGTTCAATCTCTGGGTTGGGAAGATCTATTGGAGAAGGAAATGGCAACACACTCCAGTATTCTTGCCTGGAAAATCCCATGAACGGAGGAGCCTGGTAGGTTACAGTCCAAGCGTCGGACACAACTGAGAAACTTCACTCACTTCACTTCACTTCTTCTCCAGGTGATCTTCCCAACCCAGGGATTGAACCTGGGTCTCCCACGTTGCAGATAGACTCCTTACTGTATGAGCCACCAGGGAAACCCAAAGAATCTCTTGACGAGGGTGAAAGATGAGAGTAAAAAGCTGGCTTAAAACTCAACATCCCCAAAACATGACATCCGGTCCTATCACTTCATGGCAAATAGAAGGGGAAAATGTGGAAGCAGTGACAGATTTCCTCTTCTCGGTCTCTGAAATCACTACGGATGGTGACTGCTGTCATGAAATTAGAAGATGATTGCTTCTTGGCAGGAATGCTATGACAACCTAGACAGTGTGTTAAAAAACAAAGACATTGCCGACAAAGGTCCAAATAGTCAAGGCTACTGTGTTTCTTGTAGTCATGTGAGAACTGATGTGAGAACTGGACCATAAAGAAGGTAGAATGCCGAAAAATCACTGCCTTTGAACTGTGATGCTAGAGAAGACTCTTGAGGGTCCCTTGGACAGCCAGTAGATTAAATCAGTCAATCTTGAAGGAAGCCGACCGTGAATACTCATGGAAGGACTGATGCTGAAGCTGAAGCTCTAACACTGCTGTCACCTGATATGAAGAGACGACTCACTGGAAAAGACCCTCATGCTGGGAAAGATTGAAGGCAGAGGGAGAAGACAGAGACTGAGGATGAGATGGTTGGCATGCATCACCGATTCAATGGACATGAACTTGGGCAAACTCCGGGAGATGGTGAGGGAAAGGGAAGCCTGACATGCTGCAGTCCATGGGGTTGCAAAGAGTCAGACACAGCTTGGCAGCAGAACACCAACAACACGCACTTATCTCAAAGTCAAAATATATTAACTGAAGAGAATCTTGTAAGGGGAATTGAGGGAAAATGCTGAGAAATATACCGTATTCATTAATGAGCTTGTTAACTAAGAATAAAAAGGTCAAACAAAAACTATCAAATAAAAATTAATGTGAATATTATTTTAGTAAAGAATTAGTAAATCATATAGCTGAATTGTAGAACAGATGTCACTTAAACAGCTACTTTAAAATCATCTGACTTAAGACTCTGTTTAAAGTCTATTTCTAAAATATCTGACTTCTTAGATTTCAAGCTCCTAACAAGAGTTAGATGATTTATACACACTTATTAAACATAAATAAAATTTCTCACTTTTCAATTTTAATTAAAATCTTAAAAATGTAAAATTTCTTAACTTAGTATAAGTTCTCTTTGCTTCTACTATTCCTTTGGTTAAAGAACTTTATATTTTTGATTGTTGACCTTGCCGTATCCCTGTTAGCCAGTGGAAAGTATACTCTGTAAAAGCAAAATTATTTACTTAAAGTTGTTCAGCAAATCTGAAAGAATAAGTATGATAAATCACATTTTCATAAATAGAAACAATTCAATTCATAACAAAATGGCTCTGAGTATCTAATAAGTTTATATTTGAGGAATTTTGTAACCTGTGTAATTTCTTATTTGCTGTGCAGATGTGTAAGAACTTGCTTCAGTATTAAAATCTTCACTTTCTACTCTTCTTAGGACACTTTCACTTCATTCCCAGAAGAAAGAAAAATGAAGAGTTAATATACAGGTATGTTTTGTTTCATTGCTCTTCGCTTTATTGTGTTTCTCAAATACTGTGTTTTTTATAAATTAGAGGTTTTTGACAAGCCTTTCTCAAGTAAGTCTATCCGTGCCATTTTTTCAATAGCATTTGCTCACTTCGTATCTCTGTCACAGTTTGATAATTCTCACAATATTTCAGGCTTTTTCATTATTATTGTATTTATCATGGTGATCTTTGATATACATATTGGTAATTGTTTTGATTTTTTAGCAATAGAGTATTTTTAAAGTATATACATTATTTTTTAGACATAATGTTACTGAATGACAGATTATATTATAGTGTGTACATAACTGTTCACTAAGAAACCAAAAATCCTTGTGTAACTCACTTTATTTTTATATTCACTTTATTATGTTGTTCTGGAGCCAAACTTACAGTATCATCAACATATGTCTGTACTGGCAAATGTTTGTCATTTTTCAAAAAATGGCAAAATGAAAATTGTAGAAACAAGTTATCTCTTGGGCAGGTTCCTCTTATCAACAATAAGTAGATCATCATAAGGACTGAATGATCGCTTATGAAATTATCAGTTTACTTTAAAAAAAATTAGAACAATTTTTATTTTTTTGTTTTTTTTGTGACAATGTATATAAATGTGTTTTATTTTTACTAAATGATAGCTGTGAAATCAACTCAATAGACTTCTTTATATACTTGTAAACTTACTAGTGGCTTTAATAGGAATAACAGCTTAAGAAATCCCCATAAATGAAAGGAAAATTTTAAGAAATATACTAAGTTTTATGTTCAACTGTTTTCAGGATAATGTTCACAATAAAATTGGAAGAAGAGAGTATGGATTTCCCTAGACATAGAGATTGTGGCAGTATCCCCATAATGTTAATAATTTTTAAATTAAATTAATACAATGTGACATATAGTGAGTACAGGAGAAACCTTAAGACATCCATTAAAAATAAAACCAGTTTTGTAAAAATGTGTTCTCTCTTAAAGTTTAAAATATCTATCTCTTAAAGACTATTAAAACTTTATCTTCTTGCTCTTAAAGTTATAGAGACACATAAAGTTGTTATTGGGCTTTCTGCTTAGAGCGATAACTGAATGCATTTCTATAGATCTCCCCCTTTCAAAATTATATTGATATGATAAAAGTAATATTCAAATAAAATAGCTCCCTGACATCTCTGGGACACTGAAAAGTTTCATAGACTAGAAATATTTAGGAAGTTTTGTAAGATGGAGAAGATAGATTGTAGGGGTTGGGAAGTGGAATTCCATACCTCCGTTTCAGTATGAACTTTCCATAGTTACTCTCTTCATCAACTTTGTGGTAATTTCTTTTGATTTTTCAGTCTTGTTCATGTTCTCCTTTTGGAAACTGCTGGCATTTCCCTGTGTTGTTTTCTCCTCTTACAGTGGAGCCTTCTTTTGTTTCCTAAGACAGTAATTTTAAAATGTTTCTTAATTTTAGTTGGCTTGGCAAGTATGGGGGGGGCAGGGGCTAATAAAAAGAGCAGATAATAGGTGTGGTTTTGGGAATAAACACATTAGACCAGTTAGCATTAGCCTATCACCTCCTATTCTTAAAAAAAAAAAAAAAAACCTGACCAAAAAAAAACCCAGATCTATATACAAATACAAAAACTATCAACTCATTCCTGCTGCTCTAAATCATCTTGATCACTGATAAGGCTATTCTAGCATTTTTAAAAATTAGAATTATCATAGATTTTCATAAACATTTTATATAATTCCTTACACATGGACATCACCAGATGGCCAACACTGAAATCAGGTTGATTATATTCTTTGCAGCCAAAGATGGAGGAGCTCTATGCAGTCAGCAAAAACAAAAACAAGACCAGCAGCTGACTGTGGCTCAGATCATGAACTTCTTATTGCCAAATTCAGACTTAAATTGAAGAAAGTAGGGAAAATCACTAGACCATTCAGGTATGACTTAAATCAAATCCCTTACGTATACAGTGGAAGTGAGAAATAGATGTAAGGGACTAGATCTGATAGACAGAGTGCCTGATGAACTGTGGATGGAGGTTTGTGACATTGTACAGGAGACAGGGATCAAGACCATCCCCAAGAAAAAGAAATGACAAAAAGCAAACTGGCTGTCTGAGGAGGCCTTACAAATAGCTGTGAAAAGAAGAGAAGTGAAAAGCAAAGGAGAAATGGAAAGATATACCCATTTGAATGCAGACTTTCAAAGAATAGCAGGAGAGATAAGAAAGACTTCCTCAGTGATCAGTGCAAAGAAATAGAGGGAAACAATAGAATGGGAAAAACTAGAGATCTCTTCAAGAAAATTCGAGATACCAAGGGAATATTTCATGCAAAGATGGGCTCAATGAAGGACAGAAATTGTATGAACCTAACAGAAGCAAAAGATATTAAGAAGAGGTGGCCAGAATACACAGAAGAACTGTACAAAAAGATCTTCATGACCCAGATAACCATGATGGTGTGATCCCTCACCTAGAGCCAGACATGCTGGAGTGCAAAGTCAAGTGGGCCTTAGGAAGCATTACTACGAAAAAAGCTAGTGGAGGTGATGGAATTCCAACTGAGCTGTTTCAAATCCTAAAAGATGATGCTGTGAAAGTGCTGCACTCAATATGCCAGCAAATTTGGAAAACACAGCCATGGCCACAGGACTCAAAAAGGGCTGTTTTTATTCCAATCCCAAGGAAAGGCAATGCCAAAGAATGCTCAAACTACTGCACAATTGCACTCATCTCACACATTAGAAAAGTAATGCTCAAAATTCTCCAAGCCAGGCTTCAGCAACACTTGAATGGTGAACTTCCAGATGTTCAAGCTGGTTTTAGAAAAGGCAGAGGAACCAGAGATCAAGTTGCCAACATCCACTGGATCATCAAAAAAGCAAGAGAGTTCCAGAAAATGATCTATTTCTGCTTTATTGACTATGCCAAAGCCTTTGACTGTGGATCACAACAAACTGTGGAAAATTCTTAAAGAGACTGGAATAACAGACTACCTGACCCGCCTCCTGAAAAATCTGTATGCAGGTCAAGAAGCAACAGTTAGAACTGACA
This sequence comes from Okapia johnstoni, assembly GCA_024291935.2. Classification (NCBI taxonomy): domain Eukaryota; kingdom Metazoa; phylum Chordata; class Mammalia; order Artiodactyla; family Giraffidae; genus Okapia; species Okapia johnstoni. Next base: position 45,533,704 of record CM044310.1, on the reverse strand, counting down.
TGGAACAACAGACTGGTTCCAAATAGGGAAAGGAGTACGTTAAGGCTGTATATTGTCACCCTGTTTATTTAACTTATATGCAGAGTACATCATGAGAAACGCTGGGCTGGAAGAAGCACAAGCTGGAATCAAGATTGCTGGGAGAAATATCAATAACCTCAGATATGCAGATGACACCACCCTTATGGCAGAAAGTGAAGAAGAACTAAAGAGCCTCTTGATGAAAGTGAAAGAGGAGAGTGAAAAAGTTGGCTTAAAACTCAACAATCAGAAAACTAAGATCATGGCATCTGGTCCCATCACTTCATGGGAAATAGATGGGGAAACAGTGGAAACAGTGACAGACTTTATTTTTGGGGGGGCTCTTTGGAGCATCTGGTGACTGCAGCCATGAAATTAAAAGATGCTTGCTCCTTGGAAGAAAAGCTATGACCAACCTAGACAGTATATTAAAAAGCAGAGACATTACTTTGCCAACAAAGGTCAGTCTAGTAAAGGCTATGGTTTTTCCAGTAGTCATGTATGGATGTGAGAGTTGGACTATAAAGAAAGTTGAGCGCCGCAGAATTGATGCTTTTGAACTGTGGTGCTGGAGAAGACTCTTGAGAGTCCCTTGGATTGCAAGGAGATTCAACCAGTCCATCCTAAAGAAGATCCATCCTGAGTGTTCTTTGGAAGGACTGATGTTGAAGCTGAAACTCCAATATTTTGGCCACCTGATGTGAAGAGCTGACTCATTTGAAAAGACCCTGATGCTGGGAAAAATTGAAGGCAGGAGGAGAAGGGAACGACAAGGGATGAGATGGTTGGATGGCATCACCGACTCGATGGACATGAGTTTGGGTGAACTCCGGGAGTTGGTGATGGGCAGTGTGGTCTGGCGTGCTGTAGGCCATGGGGTTGCAAAGAATTGGACACGACTGAGGGACTGCACTGCACTGAACTGAAAGATTTCATATATTTTTGCCATTAAAACATTTGTATCCATTATTCTTTAGGAGTAGTTGAAAACACCTTCAGAATTTTCTCCAAGGCTATTTTCCTAATCATAATTTCTACTGTTCCTTAGTTATCTTATTAATTCATACAGATTTACTGAGACATCTATTGTATCAAATATCCAATTGAATGTATTCTGTTTCTCCTTATTAATGGAACAAATGCTTTGGAGATTATCTTATTTTATTGGCTGTTTGAAAAATAAAGTGCTAATTTGCAGCTTCCTAGCTTCTAAATATTTCTTTAGTACCATGAGTTCCCGGTTCTTAAAATCTTTATCCCCAATCATTTTACTCTGTTGCATTAACTAATTCTACAAGTAATTGTTTTCAAAAGATTATATGCTCTGCATCTATTATTAGAGTTTTGAGTTGGAAAGTAATCACTTAACTGAATGGTAGTTTGGCTGATGGAGATTTATAGAACCACAATCCTTTCCTATTTCAAACAACATCTCTTTTTTTACACTTAGTTTTGTAGATAAGTGTGATTTTTAATCCATTTTTTGCCTTTAAAAAAAGAATTGATCCATTTCAGTTCAGTTCAGTTCAGCCACTTAGTCATGTCTGACTCTTTGCGACCCCATGGACTGCAGCACACCAGGCTTCCATGTCCATCTCAAACTCTCGGAGCTTGCTGAAACTCATGTACATTGAGTCAGTGATGCCATCCAACCACCTCATCTTCTGTCGTCCTCTTCTCCTCCTGCCTTCAATCTTTCCCAGTATCAGGGTCTTTGCAAATGAATCAGTTCCTTGCATCAGGTGGCCAAAGTATTGGAGTTTCAGCTTCAGTATCAGTCCTTTCAATGGATATTCAGAACTGATTTCCTTTAGTTTTGACTGGTTTTGTCTCCTTGCAGTCCAAGGGACTCTCAAGAGTTTTCTCCAACACCACTTTGAGTTTTCTCAAAAACATCAATTCTTTGGCCCTCAGTTTCTTTATGGTGCAATTCTCACATGATTACTGAAAAAGCCATAGCTTTGACTAGATGGACCTTTGTTGGCAATGTCTCTGCTTTTTAATATGCTGTCTAGGTTGGTCATAGCTTTTCTTCCAAGGAGCAAGCGTCTTTTGATTTCATGGCTTCACTCACCATCTGCAGGGATTTTGGAGCCCAAGAAAATAAAGTCTCTCACTGTTTCCATTGTTTTCCCTTCTATTTGCCATGAAGTGATGGGATCAGATGCTATGATCTTCATTTTCTGAATGTTGAGTTTTAAGCCAACTTTCACTGTCCTCTTTAACTTTCATCAAGAGGCTCTTTAATTCTTCTTTGCTTTCTGCCATAAGGGTGGTGTCATCTGCATATCTGAAGTTATTGATATTTTGTCCTGATTCTAGATTGTGTTTCATCCGGCCCAGCATTTCACATGATGTACTCCGCATAGAAGTTAAATAAGCAGGGTGACAATATACAGCCGTGATGTGTTCCCTTCCCAATTTGGAACCAGTCTGTTTTTCCATGTCCAGTTCTAACTGTTGCTTCTTGACCTGCATATAGATTTCTCAGGAGATTGGTAAGGTGGTCTGATATTCCCATCTCTTGAAGGATTTTCCACAGTTTGTTGTGATCCACACAGTCAAAGGCTTTGGCATAGTCAATAAAGCAGAAGCAGATGCCTTTCTGGAACTCTCTTGTTTTTTTGATGATCCAACAGATATTGGCAATTTGATCTCTGGTTCCTCTGTCTTTTCTAAATCCAGCTGCAACATCTGGAAGTTCAGGGTTCAGGTATTGTTGATGCCTGGCTTGGAGAATTTTGAGCATTACTTTACTAGCGTGTGAGATGAGTGCAATTGTGCAGTCGTTTGAGCATTCTTTGGCATTGCCTTTCCTTGGGATTGGAATAAAAACAGGATCCTTTGAGTCCTGTGGCCATGGCTGCATTTCCAAATTTGCTGGCATGTTGAGTGCAGCACTCTCACAGCATCATCTTTTAGGATTTGAAATAGCTCAAGTGAAACTCCATCACCTTCTCTAGCTTTGTTTGTAGTGATGCTTCCTAAAGCCTACTTGACTTCGCATTCCAGGATATCTGGCTCTAGATAAGGGATCATACCATCATGGTTATCTGGGTCATGAAGATCTTTTTTGTACAGTTCTTCTGTGTATTCTTGCCACCTCTTCTTAATATCTTCTGCTTCTGTTAGGTTCATACCATTTCTGTCCTTTATTGAGCCCATCTTTGCATGAAATGTTCCCTTGATATCTCGAATTTTTTTGAAGAGATCTCTAGTCTTTCCCATTCTATTATTTTCCTCTATCTCTTTGCACTGATTACTGAGGAAGGCTTTCTTATCTCTCCTTGCTATTCTTTGGAACTCTGCATTCAAATGGGTATATCTTTCCTTTTCTCCTTGCCTTTAGCTTGTCTTCTTTTCTCAGGTATTTGTAAGGTCTCCTCAGACAACCATTTTGCCTTTTAGCATTTCTTTTTCACGGGGATGGTCTTGATCACTGCCTCCTGCACAATGTCACAAACCTCCATCCATAGTTCTTCAGGTACTCTCTGTTATATATATATATAACCACTTGAATCTTAGTGTCCCTTCTTCTGTATAATCATAAGGGATTTGATTTAGGTCATACCTGGATGTTCTAGTGGTTTTCCCTACTTTTTTCAATTTAAGTCTGAATTTGGCAATAAGGAGTTCATGATCTGAGCCACAGTCAGCTCCTGGTCTTGTTTTTGCTGACTGTATAGAGCTTCTCCACCTCAGGTTACAAATAATATAATCAATCTGATTTCAATATTGACCATCTGGTGATGTCCATGTGTAGAGTCTTCTCTCGTGTTGTTGGAAGAAGGTGTTTTCTATGACCAGTGTGTTCTCTTGGCAAAACTCTGTTAACCTGTGCCCTGCTTCATTCTGTATTCCATGGCCAAATGTGCCTATTCCTCCAGGTGTCTCTTGACTTCCTACTTTTGCATTCCAGTCCAAAAATCTGTCAAGAATCCTACAAAATTTCAAAATTTAACTTTGAAATAAGACTCTTATCTGAATTTGTTTTGTTGTTAATTTTCATTCAAAAATTCTTTTTGAAACTCAGTGGTCCCATTTAATATGCATATTCTAGTGCATTCTTTAATTCAGTGAACATTTCTATTATTACTTCTTGGATTATTGCTTCTTCATCCATGTTGTTGTTACTTTCTGGAGTTTTGTAACGCACAGTGTATACTATACCAGAAGTCATGTGGGATATTAGTTCCCCTACCAGGGATCCAACCTTTCCCCTCTCCAGTGGAAACACAGAATGTTAACCACTGGGTCACCAGGAGCCCCACCTGGAGGAGTTCTGAACTCCTTTTTTCTTTTCATAGGTACTTATCCCTTTTAAATATCTTCTTTGCTTGGGACAATTTCTTTAACTTAGTTTTCCAAAATGCCATAGTTAAATATTTGTTTTATTTGCCTGAATATTTGCTTCAAATCTTTGTGCTAAACCAAATATTTACTTTGGACTAAATGTTAGATCATTTTCATATCATCTGTAGCTGTTTCTCCTTCATACTCATCATCTTATCATCCTGGATCCATCAGATTAAAATCTTGAGCAAACTATATTTCTTTCCATTCACAGGATTGCACAGCACTTGGTTGGAGGGTAGTGTGTGAAAGAAAATATTCTTATTCTCTTTCAAGTTGCCCTGTGCAAATACTGCACAGCAACCCAGTGTGTATTCTCACTGTGCTTGTACCTACAACCTTTACAGTCAGAAGTCTTCATTGGACCACATGTGTTGGTAGGGGTCATTCTCTAATATCAATGCTATTACAGACTGTTTTCCATATATATATATATATATATATATATACACACACACACACACACACACAATTATACATAATATGTGTGCTAAGTCGCTTCAGTCATGTCCAACGCTTTCTCAAATTTATGGATTGTAGCCTGCCAGGCTTATCTGTATATAGGGTTCTTCAGGCAAGAATACCGGAATGGGTTTCCATGCCCTCCTCCAGGGGATCTTCCTGACCCAAAGATTGAACCCGCATCTGTAATGTATCCTGCATTGGCAGGAAGGTTCTTTACCTCTAGTGCCAACTAGGAAAATATATAATATACTGCTTATCATATATATTATGTATAATACATATATAAATATATATACATATTTAGTCAAAATGGGGTGTTCAAATGTCCGTTAAGTTTTTTTTCTGTCTAAACAAACTTCCAGACAAAAGAAAGTATTGCAATGTTTGCTGTTATTGTGTAGTCACAAAGTCATGTCAGACTCTTTTGCAACCCTATGGACTGTAACCCACTAGGCTCCTCTGTCTATAGGATTTCCCAGGCAAGATGCTGGAGTGGGTTGCCTTTTTCTTTTCTAGAGGTTCTTCCTGACCCAATGATTGAACTCGTGCCTTCTGCACTAGCAGATGGATTCTTTACCACTGAGCCACCAGGAAAGCCCTATTGCAGTATTAGTCTTAACTAAATTATTTTCATGTATTTTTTTTTCATATGATAAATACCCTGCTTTGGGCAAGTAGCCCTTCCCATGTCTTTGTGAGGGGTATACTACAAAGATGGGATGGACCTCTATTCAAAATTTGTTCAAATATTGAGACTGATGACAACACATGTGCTAAGAAGACATAAAAAAAGTTAGCGCTTACAGTAAGGGCCTTCTCTGGGTATGTAGAAAAGGTCTCTAAACTGGGCTAAAAATGGCTTGAAAGAGTAGGAAAAGGAGGCTGGCTTGGAGTTTTTATTGTGGTTAAAGGGTGGGACTGGTGTGAAGCTCTCACACTTGATAAATTTAGAGGCGTGCACAGGTAGGGCCTTGTACACTTGGAATCTCCCACTGGCACCAAAGCAGGAAGCACCTAAGTTTCCTTTCAGTTTGTTCAGATTTGAGGCAGAAGGCAAAGATAGCAGGATGTCCCTTAAAGCTGTCAGCAAGAATCAAAATACTAAGTGAGACTCCTTGTTACACCCTTCCTACGGCTGTTTCTGTTTATTCTGTAACAGTGCATCTGCCTCATGAAACTGTTACTATTTATTTGTTATTTGCCCCTGACTCTCTACATATTCTCTGTTTCTGGATAGAAAGGACTCTGCCCTATTTACCATTTTAAACCCTGGATCTATCACAGTTCTCCACATCTCACCTTATTGTAAAAATAGAATCATTCTTAAGTATACTTTTACTACTTATTGAAATTGGCTGAATTACCTTTTGCTAAAATAGCAATCGGTGAATACATAAGAATTTGACTGTATTCCTTATTTAAACTGTCCTCTGATTTTAATATTCTCATTTTATGAATTGGCAATGAAATAATGTTTTGGGGAGAATTGACATAATAGGGTCAAATGAATTTTCAGTTAGGCAGATCAAATCATGTTTTTATAGGTATTAATAAACAACTTGACTCTTTTTTTTCCTTCCTTCCTTCCTTTCTTCATCATTTCCTTTACTTCCCTATGACATATATTTGTTAATTTGTTGTAGGCATTTTGAGAGCAATGTTTTGATAATCTAACACAGCAGTATTTTGTACCCTAGTAATTTCACTTATCATGGGATATAGCAAACTAAACAGAGAGACAACACAGTATAATGATAATAGTGATAGTTATAACAACAGCAACAACAGATTTTTATAGTCAGATTTGGGATTAAATTGCATTTGGGATTAAATGGCTAGGCAATCCCTAGCCTCAGCCATATGAATCTGGGTAAGTAAGCCATGGTTTTCTAATTATCAAATGAAAAAACACTGCCTTATAGGATTCTATAATTAATAATTAATACATAAAATACTATATAAACAAATCAATATTATGCCTGGAATGGCATCTGGCAAAAACCAGTGAGCAGGTGTATAAAGATGTATACATTTTGGAGAATACTGCTATCCCTTTATTTCTTTTGTATTTTTGGACTCAGTATTTTTTAAATGAAAGAGACTTTTGGTATCATCTAGTCTCCTGGTTATCAAACTTGGGTCCATAGTAAACATATTTCTGTGCCCTGTGGTCAGGTGATTTGGATACATATAATGGTAATATGGGATACATCCAGGAATCTGTATTTTTGTGAAGCTTTTCACGTAATAGTGGAACATAGCTGATTTGAGGAACCACTGATCTTTATACAACCTGATCATTTTATACCTGAGGAACTGAGGGCCAGAGGACTATTTTTCCGTGCTAGAGAGCTGACTGGTGGCTGAGCTCATGTTTGCCAGTTCAGATCTTTGTCTTCCATGGCACTTCCATACTCTGTGAATTTAAAGAAGTGTATCTGTGGAGAAGTAGATCCTAAGAGAGCTTTGGTGACAAGATGGTAGCTGTATATACATGGCCAAGGAGGAGTGTCTAAAGCAAAAATAATGTGCTTAGGTCTGGGTATCAGAGTCCTGGGGCCATTGAAACTTTAACCTATTTTACAGTCTAGTCATTTTTCAACAAGGATGGTATTTAGGGGAAGGAAATGGATTGTTGTCTTGGATTTATCACTAAGAAATATAACTGCTCTATGCTTAATTTTAAGGACAAGATCATACTGAGAAAAGCCCATTGAATATAGATCTTTGTTTGAACTACAGAGCACTATTATTTTATTCTGGAGACACTCTGAGGCATTTTTTATGAGTGAAAAATAATAATCACTATTTTGTAAGCTTTGTAATTTAATATATGATCATCTTAGTCCTATCCACATTCTTAGACTTGACCTTACTCTTTTTGTTTAAGTGCACTAACTGCATTTGGCTGAAAGTTATAATCTTAGAATCATTTTTTTCTTCTCATGTCTTCCCTTGATGTTAGAATCTGGATTCTTTGGGGCTTCTCATTGTTGATTTTGCTTGATAATGATAGATCTCTCACTTAAAACTGAAGTAGAACTGCAGTGGAAATATTAAGGAATTATAAACATAGAAATCTGATGACTAAAACATAAAATGATCTGCATTTAATTTCCCTCTCAATGCCTTCACCAGAAACACATACAACGGTCTTCTTGGGATACAGAGATACTGTTGGCAGTTAAAGTTGCTGCTTCAATTTTGAAAGAAGTATACCATTTTCAGAACAAAACATGACAACTGAATCTAGAGTATAGATTAAGTAAGAATTCATTGAAGGCAAAGATATTTTGGATCAGGTTTGGATGATGACCTTTTGATAGAAAATACTCACACAACATACATAATATCTCCAGATGGACAGTAAGACACGGTTTCCATAAATTCTAAGGCAGCTCATGTTCTTTTATGACTCTTAGGAGAAGAAACCTTCTTGACAGATTCCTTTTTTTGATAGCCTGTCTAGCCTTCAAATACAAAACTACACAAAGTACCATTTGTACGGAAGGCTTCTTTTTCCTCTTTATTTTCATTTTAAAAAGTAGAGCATTAAAAAAAAATTAGGATGTTTACAGGAACTTTTGTAAATGCACCTATGCTAATAGATACTATTAATACTTAATAGCTATAAATGCTTTCATCTACAAATCCCAAAGGGATTTTTGAGTGTTACAGTCTTCATTTTCTAAAAGACAGAAGAGAATTCTGAGATTACAAAAGTGTAGTTACCCAAAGCTTTCTGAGCACCTAACTAATAACACAATGGAATTAGAATGCTTGGAAAGAAAATTGTGTACTTATGTCAAGAATTTGTTTTTTTGAGAAGAATTGTCCCTTTTGGTTCTAAGGAGAAGTTTGTCTTACTGTGACTATTCAGTGTTGATTTTATTTTGGTTTAATTTTATTCCTTTCTTACCACTCCTCTTTCAGGCACACTCTATCTCTATTTTATTTTTTTTTTCCTTTGGTGGCTCTCCTTAACCCATGAGATATTAGAGCTCACTTTCAAAAAAGATGGGCATGAAATGATTGTATCTATCATTCACTGGTCAAATAAACATAAAACCCTACCTACATGGCTCAATGGTAAAGTATCCGCCTGCCATCTCAAGAGACAAAGGAGACATGGATTCGATCCCTGGGTCAGGAAGATTCCTTAGAGAAGGAAATGGCAACCCACTCCAGTGTTCTTGCTTGGGAAATCCCAAGGACAGAAGAGCCTGGTGAGCTATAGTCCAAAGGGTCGCAAAAGAGTCAGACACAACTTAGTGACTAAATAACATCATATCACTGTGCTATGAACATTAATGATAATATCCCAGGTTTAAACAATTTAAACAATTGAAACAATTTCCAGCAGCACATACTGGATCAGAAAATACTTTTGAGCTAAAAGCTTTTTCCTTCATCTGTGAATTGTCTTTATCTTACTGGTGAAAACAACATTCATTAAGAAAATTGTCCATGCACGTCAGTCCAGGGACTCTATTTTCTTTATTTCTTTCCATTATACTGAAACAGTTCCTACCATTATCTCTACCGTTTACTGTTTTGTTCTTTTTAAAGGACAACATGATTTGAGATGTATAAAAGATAGATGGCAAGACAAGTTACTGAGTTATTAACTATTTTTACTGTGTCCTTACTGTTGTAGAAGGCTTGCAAAATGGGGAGTTATTTTTATTTCTCCAATCTCTGTAATTTTGATTTGGGGCTCACTTCTTTAGGCAGCCTTTAACATCTGTCATGTTTCAGAGCAAAAAATGAGAAGTCAAAAGGCACTTCAGAGACACTCTATTCCACTGAGACCACTGTTGGTTTAGAAGATAAATGTACTAAAGAGAAAGGGCAGAGAGGATCCTCAAGAACAGGGGGTTGTGAGGGCCAATCCAAAGTGAGAGAGTTTATTGAGACTGAGAAGGAGTGGGTTTTAGGATTGTTTTCCTTGTTTGTGTCCTTATCTGTTTAAGAGTAGCAAATGGATATCTGACTTACCCTGTTGTGCTTATGTGCCTGAAGCATGTCTGTATACATAAGAACCAGAGAAATTGAAGAGAGAACCTGTGGGGCGTCTCCTGTCAGTCAAGAGCCCTGTTGTGAAGGCCTCTCTGAGCTCATCCAGAGCATCTGCGGGCCCAAGATGAAAAGGGCTCCGCTAGGCAGCAGCACTGTGTGGGACCAGGATCAGCAATGCAGGAGGGCCTGGGCCTACTGTATTTTGACAGTGCATAAGCCCTCCAATTCTTCCTCTGATCCTGAGAGGCGGAGGAACCCTAATACATAAAGGAAATTGAGTTTTCAACCAGAAGCAAGTTGAGTTGGACCAAGTTAAGAACTTGAACTAGGAAAAAGAATGTGAAGTTTATGCAGAAAAGGCATGTGTGAAAAGGTGTAATTATTAAAAATATAGGCATTTTGGAATTCAGGTGTATTTGAAGCCCAAACTTACATTTCTGAGAGAGAATGGCTTATCTAAATTATTTACTTAAGTGGAAACTCTTTTAGCATGGTTTATTGCTCTTAATTTACCTTTCATATTCCAGAGATTAACCATTCCTTATAACACATTTATATTTAAAGAGGTACAGTTGAGATTTTCTTTTCAGTTAAGTAATAATAAGAACTCCTTCTACATAAGAATCAGTAATATTTTTGAATTTCTATAACAAGAATGTTTATAATATCCAAATACCTGTTCTTAGTGTTCTTAGTTTAGCTAGAGAAGGTCCAGGTCTCCAAAATAAATGAAAAGTAAATAAACAAATAATTTTTACTAATGCCTGAAATGCTTTTAATGAAATGGAAGTCACTTTACATCTAAAAATACATTTTAAATTGTACATAACATTAAATATATATGTATAAGCATGCATGCTCAGTTGCTCAGTCATATCCGACTCTTTTGTAACCACATGGACTAGAGCCCTCCAGGCTCCTCTGTTCATGGGATTCTCCAGGCAAGAATACTGGAGTGGGTAGCCATTTCCTTCTCCAGGGGATCTTCCCTACCCAGGGATCGAACCCAAGTCTCCTGCATTGACAGGCAGATTCTTTACCACTGCACTAGACATTTGCCACTATTAAATAGATAAGGACATAAACAAGGAAAACAATCCTAAAACCCATTCATTTCTCAGTCTCAGTAAACTCTCTCCTTTTGGATTCGCCTCCACGACCGCCTGTTCTTAAGGAGTTTCTCTGCCCTTTTTGCCTAGTGTCTTTATCTTCTGAAGCCAACAGCGGTCTCAGTAGGACAGAGTGTCTCTGAAGTGCCTTTCGACTTCTCATTTTTTGTTCTGAAACATGACAGATGTTAAAGGTTGCCTGAAGAAGTGAGTCGCAAATCAGAATTGTAGAGATTTGGGGAAGTAAAAATAACTCTCCATTTTGTAAGCCTTCTACAACAGTAAGTCACAGTAAAAGTAGTTAATAACTCAGTAACTTGTCTTGCCATCTATCTTTTATTCATCTCAAATCACGTTGTCCTTTAAAAAGAATAACACAGTAAATGGTACAGATAATGGTAGGACTGTTTCAGTATAATGGAGAGAAATAAAGAAAATATAATCTCTGGATTGACTTGTATGGACAGTTTTCTTAATGAATATTGCTTTCACTAGAAAGATAAAGAATTCACAGATGAACTAAAAAGCATTCAGCTCAAAAGTATTTTCTGATCCACTGTCTGCTGCTGGAAATTGTTTCAGGTCTTGAAACTGTTTAAACCTGGGATATAACTGTTAATGCCCATAGCACAGTGACTACAGGTAATACGCTGTTGTTGTTTAGTCACTAAATTGTGTCTGACTCTTGAGACCCCATAGGCTGTAGCCCACCAGGATCCATATACTGGAGTGGGTTGCCATTTCCTTCCCCAGAGGATTTTCCTGACCCAGGGATTGAACCTGCGTCTCCTCAGTCTCATGCACTGGCAGGCAGATTCTTACCACTGAGGCACCTGGGAAGCCCAAATATATCTATATGTATATACAAATATGTGTGTGTGTGTGTTTGTGTGCATAAATGATATTTGCCTTAATCCACAAAATCCTGAAAATCACAGAGCCATTTTCACCTTGAGAACACAGTTAAATGGGAGAAAGGATTTGGGGGGAAAATGTAAATTTAACATGGAAAGATATAACTACATGTTCAGTACAGTTCAGTCACTCATTAGTGTCCAACTCTTTGCGACCCCATGGACTGCAACACGGCAGGCCTCCCTGTCCATCACCAACTCCCGGAATTTACTCAAACTCATGTCCATTGAGTCAGTGATGCCATCCAACCATCTCATTCTCTGTCGTCCCCTTCTCCTCCTGCCATCAATCTTTCCCAGCATCAGGGTCTTTTCAAATGAGTCAGCTCTTAGCATCAGGTAGCCAAAGGATTCGAGTTTCAGCTTCAACATCAGTCCTTCCAATGAACACCCAGGACTGATCTCCTTTAGGAGGGACTGGTTGGATCTCCTTGCAGTCCAACGGACTCTCAAGAGTCTTCTCCAACACCACAGTTCAAAAGCATCCATTCTTCAGCGCTCAGCTTTCTTTATAGTCCAACTCTCACATCCATACATGACTACTGGAAAAACCATAGTGTTGACTAAACGGACCTTTGTTGACAAGGCAATGTCTCTGCTTTTTAATGTGCTGTCTAGTTTGGTCACAACTTTTCTTCCAGGGAGTAAACATCTTTTAATTTCATGGCTGCAATCACCATCTGCAGGGATTTTGGAGCCCCGAAAAATAAAGTCAGCCACTGTTTCCACTGTTTCCCCATCTATTTGCCATGAAGTGATGGGACCAGATACCATGATCTTAGTTTTCTGAATGTTGAGCTTTAAGCCAAATTTTTCACTCTCCTCTTTCACTTTCATCAAGAGGCTCTTTAGTTCTTCTTTGCTTTCTGCCATAAGGGTGGTGTCATCTGCATATCTGAGGTTATTGATATTTCTCCCAGCAATCTTGATTCCAGCTTGTGCTTCATCCAGCCCAGCGTTTCTCATTTTGTACTCTGCATATAAGTTAAAAAGCAGGGTGACATTATACAGCCTTGACGTACTCCTTTTCCTATTTGGAGCCAGTCTGTTGTTCCATGTCTAATTCTAACTGTTGCTTCCTGGCCTGCATACAGGTTTCTCAAGAGGCAGGTCAGGTAGTCTGGTATTCCCATCTCTTTCAGAATTTTCCACAGTTTGTTGTGATCCACACAGTCAAAGGCTTTCACCTAGTCAATAAAACAGAAATAGATGTTTTTCTGGAACTCTCTTACGTTTTTGATGATCCAATGGATGTTGGCAATTTGATCTCTGGTTCCTCTGCCTTTTCTAAAACCAGCTTGAACATCTGGAAGTTCACAGTTCATGTATTGCTGAAGCCTGGCTTGGAGAATTTTGAGCATTACTTTACTAGCGTGTGAGATGAGTGCAATTGTGCGATAGTTTGAGCAATCTTTGGCATTGCTTTCTTTGGGATTGGAGTGAAAACTGACCTTTTCCAGTCCTGTGGCCACTGCTGAGTTTTCCAAATTTGCTGGCATATTGAGTGCAGCACTTTCACAGCATCATCTTTTAGGATTTGAAATAGCTCAACTGGAATTCCATAACCTCCACTAGCTTTGTTCTTAGTGATGCTTCCTAAGGCCCACTTTTTCTTCACATTCCAGGATGTCTGGCTCTAGGTGAGTGATCACACCATTGTGATTATCTGGGTCGTGAAGATCTTTTTCGTACTACCTGTTATCTTATCTTAAATCATTCTATTGCATTAAAATATGTCTTCGTTAAGATTCTGAGATCAATGTTTCCATTTAAAATTATATTTCATTAGTGGAATCCCAAAATCATATTCAGTAATCTTTGCCTCTCTGTAGGATATGTACAAGCCACTATGTTGCATGACAGCAGCTTTGCCTTGTCCATATTCAGCAGAATGGACTTAAAGTAGCATTTTCCTGGGTAGATTGGAGTGAAAGGAAATAGTCTTTTAAAAATTGATGTAAACAATTGTTTTCTTTGTGACTACTGCTTACTAATCTATTTTCTGTTAATGAGGAGAGCTACCAGAGTAAAAATAGACTAGAAATTTATATTATGCTATAGGTAATTTCTAATAAATAATAATATTTATTCAGTGTTTACTATAAGCCAGACTTTATACAGTTACAGTCTCATGTAATGCTGACAGTAACTCTTAGATATAAATGTGATGGTTATTCCAGTTTTTCCACCTGAAGAAACAGAGGTACAGAGATTCTCAAATAACTGGCTGGAGATCACACATCTGGTACAAGATAGATCAGGAATCAAATTCAAGGTAACTCATCTACAGAACATATTCTCCTGAGACTATGCCACAGGGCTCTACTAAGTTAGAAATTGCTTAATGAGGGCTCTTGATGTACTCAACATTTTGCTGTGCCCTTTAAATCATTACACCATTTACTACTGAAAATACAACTTTGAGATAGAACAATTATGATTCATTTTTCTGATATTAGAAAAAAATTAAAGACAATAAGTAACTTGTCTAAGCAAGTATGAAAATAAATATGGATGAGGAATATAAACTCAGTGTTTTCTCAGAATCTGAGGTGCTCCACATGTCTTTGGAAGCACTGTCCCACAGAAATGTGCATGTAACATTTTAATCACTGTTTTATTGCCAAGGACTTTCAGCAATAATTTCTGTACTTCTAACTCATTTTAAATGGCCTGAATCATTAAGTATCTATTTTTGTAGTTAGAGAAAAAAAATCCTTAGCATCAAGAATATTTAAGTGTTTGTATCAATTGACCTAGTTATTTTTGAATTGGAAACCTGATTGTAAACACAGAAATGGTTTTATAAATGAAATCTATTTATTGCATAAATATATAGCAATACAAGCAAAAATTAATAACAACATAAGTAGTAAGCATTAAGGAAAGAGTTGGTAAACTGAAGTATTTATTCTTGATGGAAAATCATGCATTCATTAAAATATTTCCTAACAATAGGTAAAACATGGCAAAGAATTATGGAAATACATTCAAAATAAAATTGGTTATAAACATTAATATGGTAATTTAAAAATTAAGTTTAGTAATTTCTTGCTCTCTTACTCCTTTTTTTTTTAACTGTGATTTTCTTTTTCCTTTTCAAGTATTTTTGTGGGAAGCAGGAAAAGACCGGAGAAAATGAGATGGTATGACCATAGTGTCAGTTAGAATATACAGTTAATTATTCATTTCATTGTGCTTAAGAATTGATCTGAAATTAGAAGCATGTGCTTTGTCTGGCTTATGTGGTTTCAGATAGTTAATTTCCAAAGGTATACCATTAAAGGTCATTTAGTAAAGGGAGATGAGGGGATTAGCAGAGAGCAGTAGTGTTATTTACCTGAGAAGGGGATCACCTAAAAACAGGATGCATAGGATATTTAACTGCAGACATCATTGCCGACAAGTACTTTTCTCACCTGATTATAGAGGAAGAAGATAAAGCTACTCAATTACTTTAATTTGATTAATCTAGGCATTCCAGTGGATATGCTGAGCCCATAATCCATTTGCTTTGGGTGTCAGTATGATGGGGCCTCCCAGGTAGCTCAGTGGTAAATAATCAGTCTGCCAATGCAAGAGACAGGAATTTGATCCCTAAGTTGGGAAGATCCCCTGGAGAAGGAGATGGCAACCCATTCCAGTATGCTTGCCTGGGAAATCCCATGGACAGAGGAGCCTGGCAGGCTACAGTCCATAGGGTTGCAAAGAATGGGACGCAACTGAGCATCCATGCACGATCAATATGATAGCTTTCCATGGAGAGTATGACACCAGGCTATAAACTAAGAATGTGTAAGAACGTGGAGGGCAAGCCGAACCCAGATGGCAAGCTCAGGAATGAGTGGAATTTGGATTCTAAGTAAAGGTTTCCAGATCAGCTTGCATATGATGTTTTCAGGATAATTAGCCTTTGGCACACAAAATACTGCAGTGTTTAGGATAAGCAATTAGTGTCCTTGGTGGGCCTGTACAAGGAGTGTAGGGGGAAGTAGAGGAACATGTAAACCTGTTAACACAGGGTCAAATCCTGAGTACCCTACTTATTATCTACAATCTTGAGTAATCTATATGCAGGTCAAGAAGCATATTTTCCTTGGAAGGAGAGTTATGACCAACATACACAGCATGTTAAAAAGCAGAGACATCACTTTGCCAACCAAGATCCATCTAGTCAAGGCTATGGTTTTTCCAGTAGTCTTGTATGGATGTGAGAGTTGGACTATAAAGAGAGCTGAGCACCATAGAATTGATGCTTTTGAACTGTGGTGTTGGAGAATACTCTTGAGAGTCCCTTGGACAGCAAGGAGATCCAACCAGTCCATCCTAAAGGAGATCAGTCCTGAATATTCATTGGAAGGACTTTGCTGAAGCTGAAACTCCAACACTTTGGCCATCTGATGCAAAGAACTGGCTCATTGGAAAAGACCCTGATGCTGGGAAAGATTGAATGTGGGAGGAGAAGGGGATGACAGAGGATAAGACGTTTGGATGGCATCACCGACTCGACGGACATGACTTTGAGTAAACTCTGGGAGTTGGTGATGGACAGGGAAGCCTGGCATATGACAGTCCATGGGGTTGCAAAGAGTCAGACACGACTGGGCAACTGAACTGAACTGAACACTAAATTCCAGTTTTCTCATCTATAAAACTGAGTTAATCAACAATCCTAGTTCATGAGAGTGCTGGGAGGATAAATTAGCTATGGACTTTCTGCACAGTGTTCCACACGTACTATATTATGACCATTATTGGTAGTAATGTCACAGCCAAAACCCCAAGGGGTAAGACGTGAGTGCTAAGCAATGACTCCAAACACTTACTATATAGAGAGAAAAGTCCGAGTTATCTCCAGAGTAGGAACTTTCTGTTTTGAAAGAGTATAGATGAGAGTAGGAGGCTTGAAGACAGAATGAAGAATTAAGGACAATTCTGGAAGAAGTCAGAAAAAGGACTTTTCTTGATACATGAAGTCTTCTGTTAGGGTAACAGCTTGCTCATAGAAAAAAAAAGGAAAATCCTAGCTTGCACTTAAGATTCTCTACCTGAAGGGTGAATGATATGGAGGACTTCCTCAGACTGCAGCAAACACCAAGGAAACTAATTTAGAGGAAAAACTTTAATCAGAAGAGAATTATGGACTGTAAAGTTCAGATTTGGAGATAAAGGAGAAGAAGCAGCTTGTAGTTTAGAGGATAAATTGGAAATTAAAATGGAAGAAAGTATGCCAGGGATTGGGGATAAAGCTTTAAGAGGCAAAAAGAGCTGAAAAGTTACCATACACCAGAAGCCTAATGAACTGACTCCTCTGATGTACTATTATTTCTGTTAATATACTTGTGGATATTTTTTCCTTAGAATTACTTAATAATTTTAAGTAGAAGTTTTCCTCCCTTACACAATGTTTTTCATCTACATGAATTTTAAGCAAATATTAGTTAAAACTAGACAGTATAGTTTGAGAAATTGATGATTAATTTAAACCAATAGATTAAGTGGAAATCAAACTTTCATTGTGTAAAACTGGGTGTGGGGAGGGAGTTAATGGCTTCAGTTGATTCCCAGACTCTCTAAACACTTGTGGGTACCTACTTTCCCCTCTTGCCTTGACACAACAGGGCCCCCAGCTCAGGCCCATTAAACTGTAAATGTCCTTTAGCCATTGCTAGTCTGTGCTTCATGTTCCATGTTAGACACAGGCTTCCCAGTGAGGCTTGCAGAGCCCTATCCTGGGAAGAAGGCCCCCGTCTCTTTTCTTTTATCATCCATCCTTCCACTGCATCCTCAAATACTTGTTCATATATTGACTTTAGGTGTACAGCTTGGACATCCTCACCTCACACATGATAATAGCATCTAAGTTCTCATTATATCATGTCCGTTCTGTATTTGCCTTCCTCTGGTAACATTTCACTTTTTTGTGATATTAGGATCAATCATGATTTCGGGTAATGTCAGTATATTCATTATTAAAAAGTCCATCATCAGAATTTGCTTAATGATTTTACTAGCTGTTTAAGGTCACTACCTAGATCCATTATTTCTTTGTATTATAACAGTTTTGATAGCAGTAAAATATATTTCCTTTTACTAGGAGGTTTGTACTCCTTTTATTCAATTATTTTTATTTTTGATTTCCCCGTGATACTATATTTAAGTGCTGGAGTCAATAGAAATTGCTTTTACTTTTCTATTTTGGAGCCATTTCACCTTCTATAAAACCTTGAATTTGTGTATTGGTGTGATTTCCTGGTCCTCTGAACCATATCTTCAGGGATAGAAACATTATCATCTTATATTTAGAAAATTTATTTAATGAGCATGTACTACTTACAGACTAAGGGAAAGAAGTATTTTTAGAAACTGGATAACAGAAGAAGAATACATCTAGTGCAAACTGCTACTGGTAAATAATTAAATATGCCTCCCCTACGAATTCTGAAGAGACCCTTTACTTATCATGATAGTTTGGGGACACACTGATGTATTTTATGTAAGTTAGCCTACTTACTAGTACTCTTATGATGAAAGATGTTTTATGCTATCTTAAAGCAGAAGAGATGGCCTTCAGGAGAAATACACTATAATTCCTATAGCCCCAAATATAGCATAATGAAATATTATTATCCCTATTTCAATTATGATAAAGGTTTTCAATAAACTTTTGACATTTTTGAAGGCATGATTCTCAATAACATCATTATAGAACAATTCGAATTATGAATCCTGTGTGAGAACTTTGTCTTTCATAGTGTATAGCCTCAACCTCCAAACCCAAAATGCCATTTTGTGGGTTATTTTTAGAGGGCACATTTTACTTAACTAAAATATTCATAGTGTAAACCTCTAACAGCCCTTCTAGGGAACTACATCTAATATTTACCAAGGATCCATGAAAGGGTAACATCGTGATCATATTGTTTATGTTACAGAAAGTAAAGTGTGATCTCCAACACAAATGCTGACTTAACTCAAGTGGGCATTCTTGGCATTGGTTTTCAAAAAAAGATAAAATATCCGTGTTAGATTATCTTCTGATAAATGCAGACTAATAAATATTTGCTTCATAGAGTTAATTTCTTGGTTTGCAATTTTTATGAACAGGTTGTATTTATTCCACAATAGGAAAAAAAAATTTAAATTCCTGTAGAATTGAATATAGGAATTGCCACATCAGCACAAAATGCCTGAAATCAAGTGATCCTAAATATTCTCTTGATAGACAATGGAACCAAATCATCTTTTAAATTTTCATAGCTAGTTGCCCCAGGATAGAGCAATATTTGAAATATTACTTTCAAACTGTCATAACTAAAAAGTTCAATGCAGCTCTGCAAATATCTGCTAGTAACTTCTATGTGCCAAAAAGTGGAAGAGCATGAATAACACAAATTATCATTTTATTAATAGTAAATAAAACTTTGTGCTTTGTTACAACTGAAAAATTCAAACATACACTAGGGATAAGGAACTAAAAGAAAACCACAAAGCTCTCTGAACATAAGTGGTGGCATTGTTTAGAAGGGACATATTGGCAACCTAGGAAAACACTGATCATTTCTAATGGGTTGGAAGGAGAGAGGCAATTGCTTGTCTACTCTGATGAATTGTTGTATACAACCAAGCAGGCCTACAACCCCAGCATTACAAGATCTCATTGTTCAATGCTATTTAAATACTTGTTTTTAGATAAATTAGTGACTCATTTTTTAAAAACCTCTATTCTAGCCAAACACGGAGAAGGCAATGGCACCCCGTGGGGTCACTAAGAGTCAGACACGACTGAGCGACTTCACTTTCACTTTTCACTTTCATGCTTTGGAGAAGGAAATGGCAACCCACTCCAGTGTTCTTGCCTGGAGAATCCCAGGGACGGGGGAGCCTGGTGGGCTGCCATCTATGGGGTCGCACAGAGTCTGACACGACTGAAGAGACTTAGCAGCAGCAGCAGCAGCCAAACAAAATACTTTAAAATTTTTTTAAACAACCTAATTTTTAAATTTATTTCTTTATTTTATTTTTGGCCTCCCTGGGTCTTCGTGTCTGTGTGCAGGCTTTCCCTAGCTGCATCAAGCAGAGCTACTCTCTACTTGTGGTACATGAGCTTCTCATTGTGATGGTTTCTCTTGCTGTGCAGCGTGGGCTCTAGCGTGAGCAGGCTTCAGTAGTTGAGGCACATGGGCTTAGTTGCTCTGCAAGCACATGGGAACTTCCTGAACCAGGGATCAAACCTACATCCCCTGCATTGGAAAGTGGATTCTCAACCACTGGACCACCAAGGAAGTCTCCAAAATACTTTTCTAGACCATCTGCAGTATACTAGATACATATGTGATAGCTACTTCATATTCTTTGATGGACTTCCCAGTTGGTGCTAATGGTAAAGAACATACCTGCCAATGCAGGAGACGAGACATAAGATGCGGGTTCCATCCCTGGGTTGGGAAGATCCCCCAGAGAAGGGCATGGCAACCCACTCCAGTATTCTTGCCTGGAGAATCCCGTGGACAGAGGAACCTGATAAGCTATGGTCCACAGGGTCATAAGAGTCGGTCACGACTGAAGCAACTTAGCACATGCACAATTCTTTGATATACCAGTTTCCCCAATGATATTTATGGGAAAAGGAAGCAAATGCCTATTATTATTATTACTTAGTTTAAACAACTGTATCAGAATGTAAGTTTCTTATCTAGGAAATGAAAATATAAAATGGTTAGTATCCCTGATCATCCCTTCACCTCCACATACTAAGTATCCAAGGTCTTCAGAACACTTTTACACCCATCCTGCCTCAACCCATTTTGGTTTTTGCTAAGAGTATGTGGAATTTTACTTTCAGATTGTTATTTTCATTACTAAGAATATTTGCTTTTTATATTTCAAAATTAATTCTAATGACAGCATTAAATCTCAGTAAACAATATCAAAACCCTATTATAATTAATTTGTGTTTTATTTCTCACCATTGTTTCCAGAAGACCACAACTTTCCCTTTCTATGTCCCTGCCTTTAAAAAAAAAAAATCATTTCTTTCCTTTTCCTTGGTGGTAGTTTAGTCACTAAGTCATGTCTGAATCTTTGTGACCCCATGGACTATAACCCACCAGGTTCCTCTGTCCATGGGGTTTCCCAGGCAAAAATACTGGAGTGAGTTGCCCTTCCCTTCTTCAGAGGATCTTCCCAAACCAGGGATCGAATCTGCATCTCCTGCATTGGTAGATAGATTCTTCTACCACTGAGTCACTAGGGACTAATTTGTGTTTTATTTCTCGCCATTGTTTCCTGAAGGCTACAACTTTCCCTTTCTATGTCCCTGCCTTTTAAAAAGAAAATGTACAGTTATTTCCTTTTCCTTAAAAGAGAAAAATTAATTTGAATTATTCAAAATCCTGTTAACTCCGGCTGTCATGGACTTTCATTAATGTGACTAGTTGAAAGAATGATGCAAATCCACAGCTCAAATAGTATCAGTGTGTTAACAATTATAACTTTTAGTTTCAGTTCTGTGTTTAGATCTGATGTACTTGGGTCTTTTTCTTATCCTTTGCCTAATTTAAGCCAACAATAGAAGGTATCGAGAAAGAGTTCCACTTGGTAGAAGACTTGACTCACTTTTTGAATTTTGAGTTTGAATTTCCTCTCTTCAGAATAGGAGTCTTCCACATGAAAAACAAACCCATCAAAAGAATGGATGATTGAACATCATTCCCTTCCCTGCTTTGCAATGAATACAAACTGACTCTGTTTCAGTTTATGCACCTACTCATTTTCTACTTTAGAGCAGCTTTTATGCTAAGAAAATGTCTGAAGAACTTCTATCTTTTGGGAAGAAAGATGTGTTATATGTCAAAGCTGCAATTGTTAAAAGACTGTAATATTTTCAAAGGCTGGGAATCAAGGTCAAATCAAAAGGCTAAGTGCCTTAACTTTCTTGCATATATTGTTTCTGTTTCTCTTTTCTCTTTTATAATCATGTCTGTTTGCTAAAAGGTTATGCAAAATAAATTAGGCTTTCAGAGCATTGACAGCTCAGCCATAGAGAAATCCTTTCCTCTATTTTTTTTGCACTTTATACGTGAACACCTGCTACACTTTTAATGAGCTTTAAATTATACTTTACACCCATGTAACAAGAATGGATATTGCTCTTTAGTTATAATCAAAGAAAATATCAGGATGACTTGTTGCTAAGAGCAACAGCTTGTCAAAAAAATGATACTTCCTCCAGTAACAATATAGATAGATAGGTCCAGGTTGATAGATGGAAAATATGATTCATACTACAGTGAGAGTTATCAATCTTTTAAATTCTCTTGTCTTCTGTGATCTAGGAGGAATTTGTCATTGCTCTGTGGCTATGCCTAGATTATTTTCTTTCGTTCTTATCTTTGTTCTTTCAGTCTCCTTGCTTCTTATAGGCCAAAGGGAAAAATAAAAAAATTTCCTTTTTGCTCTTATTTTCTTCTGACACATTAAAATGGATAGACTTTAAATGAGATTCCAAGTACTTCTTGAAATACCAAAATATAATGATATATATTTATTTGAATTCTATTTTTCCCTATGATTTGATTCACTTTTAAATACTTAACCCTATTTCATCA
The DNA here is from genome assembly GCA_024291935.2 of Okapia johnstoni. Lineage (NCBI taxonomy): Eukaryota > Metazoa > Chordata > Mammalia > Artiodactyla > Giraffidae > Okapia > Okapia johnstoni. The sequence goes on along the minus strand of CM044310.1, from coordinate 45,511,213 downwards.
TTGTCAGATTTTCTTTTTAAAGGAGTTTAATGTACGACAGAAAAACAAGCATTAAAATGAATGTTAGCAATTTAGCTCTATACCATCTTCACATGAGAGATCTTAGACTTCATGGCCAACCAGAATTAATTTGTTTTCCACAATGGTACCAATCTAATGCCACCTACAGAGAAGTGAGATGGATGAGTGAAAGAGAGGACTATTGTGGAAGTAAACAAGATATAATATGGTAGAGGCAGAAAACAGGGCCATGGCAGAGAGATTCTGGCATGAAGATTTTGTCAGATGTCTCAGTCAAGCACTAGAAAGGCAGGATAATACAATGTAAGAATTTTGGCCACAGGGGTAACCACTAGTCTGTGAAGGAGGAGAAGGTTCTTCTCTGTTGGAATGAACACCTACCTATTTCTTGCCATTAGGTTGAGTCATGAGTGAAGATGTGTCCATAACATTCCTTGATAGGTACAGTCGGATTCATTGTTTTGTAAATTTTCCCCTCTACACTGAGATGCAGGGATGACCTCCACATGACTATTCTCGTATTTAAAATGCTTTTTTCATATGGAGTTGCAGTGTAACACACACACACACAAAAGAAAGTTTGAGGAGAAAACAATAGAATGGAATGGGAAAAGTGACTATAGAAATTAGTGAAGAAAAATAAAGAGGAGAAAACAAAGAAACAAGATAGGAATATTTTAGCATATTTTCCTATGCTGTTTTATAATCCCCATAAGATTTGGAAAGCAATGCACTGCTTAATTGGAAATATAGTCAACAAATAAACCTCCATAACTTCAACTTTCAGTTTTCACTTAAATATTCTTTTAAAATTTTGAACTAAAGTGAATAAAAATGCAATAAATATGCTTTCTTTCTCATGTGTTCCCTAAAATAGTATACCTTTGTCTGTAAGAGCATATATTACTATACTTTCCTATTCAAAAAGAAATTTAAATGTCTCATTAAAAAGCTGAAGAAGAAACGTACTTTTTCTTCTTATCACCAGTAACAAAAACTTCAAAAAATGTTTGGTTCCAAAGCTTCTCAATATGCAAGCTATCTATTTATACTAATTATTCAAGCCTTGAGAGACTGAAAACTAGAGATAGAATTCTCATGAGAAAAAACAAACTCTGTACATTACATGTGAGATTTCCTAAAATTCACTGCTTCCTTTCAGAGTAGCTTCAGAAAGGATATCATGTCTATATTTTAATTCAGCTAATAACAATGAAAACCATTTAAAATACAATAATAGCAATAATAGTATATTTACAGAGATATTTTTTTAAGTAGGCTATAATTATCTTATTGTTCTTGTTATTTGCCAAATCATGTCCAAGTCTTTGCGATTCCATGGAATGTAGCCCACCAGGCTCCTCTGTCCATGGGGTTTCCCAGGCTAGAATACTGGAATGGGTTGCCATTTCCTTCTCCAATTACATTATTAAGTATGCAAAAAATGTCCTTCAAGCATCCTTGCTCATTTTCTTAGAAAGTAAAATAGAATACAAAATACTGGAACTAATATCAATAGTATTTGAGTTTTCATATGACTTTGAAAAAACCACAGATAAAATGTATAAATCCAGTGAACACGCTCTGCTATATTCTATAAGATATTTTCCAATTAAGAGAAAATTTTATAATGTTATCTTACCTTGCTTGTTTTCATTATATCTGTATCCATGTCCAGCACTCAATTTTCCCAAAGTGTTAGTTAAATCAGCAGTTTCAAATACAATTCTTTATCAAGTATCCACTTATGTTTGTGTCTATATAAAATTTAAAATCCCACATAATTTGACTCTAGGTCTTGTCTTAATTAAAATATACTAATGTTAGACTTCATTCAGTTATTTAATCGAATCCTTACTATGTGCCAAATTTTAAAAAATTCTGTAGATTTTTAAAGTGTAAATTTTAGCAGTCATCAAACAATTAAATTTGGAAAATAATCTTTGTATATAATTAGAATTATCTCTTTTCATATCATGTATGAGGAACTCACTTACTTAAAAAGTTTATTCAACATTGGGTATGATTGTGTGTATCTCTGTGTTAGGAGAGGGCATTTTAAGTGGAAGTAAAAGTATACAGCTACTAGAAAGTAAGAGGCCATCATGTCATATTATTGGACCTTACCAAACAAATGGCAGAGTTACAAGACTCGGCAGACTTGGTGGACATAGAATGTTGAGAAAGAGAGAAGGGAATGAATGTTTTGATTTCTATTGAACCCTCAGTTCCAGAAGACAGCCTACAGCCTAAACATTGGATATGACTTGCACATGTTTGCTGAATTACTAAATGGAGGTAAATGATTAAAAAAGAGCAGTGTCCATACTCTAATTTCTCTGCTAACTCTCAGCTGTAAAGGCCTGAGCTATGCTGTGTTAAAGTTTTCATGTTTCTAAGCTATTGCTGCAAGCGCTGACAGTGTTCTAACTTTAATTTTTTTTCATTCCTTAAACACAAACTAATTCTCAGTACTGGAGAAGCCTACTCTTAACAACAGCTTCTCTCTCCTTTCCCACTCTTCCACCCAACTTACTTCCCCAACTGCATCTTTTTTAAAACTGGAGGATAATTGCTTTACGATATTGTGGTGGTCTAGCCATCCATCAATGTGAATCAGTCATAATTATATATGTACACCTCCCTCTTCTGCCTACCCATTCTACCCATATTACGTGAGATAGGCCCACATAGCATATATAGGCCTACAAAATAATAATTTTGACGGTTAGCTCCAGGATCCTTGTCTTTTTCTGAGCAGTATTCATTAATAGAATTAGCATATGTACATGAAACTCCCCTCGGTATTGACGTCTAGATGATATTGCAGAAAAAGAGAGACAAAGACTGTGCCAGGCTGATTTAGAATTGATCACCTTAAAACCTCCTTCACCTAAAAATGAACTAGTAAATTAGTCTGAACTAATGCACCCAGATTACTACTGATTGTTTTTATTTAACAAATGGGTCCTGGCAGAAATACCTTTGTAGGTAGGTCTAGGGACCCCAAAAGTGTATATAATGATTTGTAAAACAAAAGGAACAAAGTGGAGAAGCATTGGAAGAGACTCTTCATTGAAATGTTTTGCTTTTTGGGTGCTTCTCAATAGCAAAATGTCATATTAGATATACAATTTTACTTATTTTTTAATTACAGTTGGGTTAACTCATATATGTCTGTATGGTTTTGAAAATTAGAGCAATGGGGTCAACATATAGAATTATTATTCTTCTTTCATTCCCTCAACTTTCCCATGTACCACGTGATAATATTTTGGCATCTGAATAGATTGACATTACCATATTTTCTTTTGCACAGCAGCTGTCATCTTGCTCCCACATTCCTCTCATTCCTTAACACATTTCAGTCAGTAGATGGAGACTCTCATGTTCTTTGTGTCAAGAGTAGAGCATCCTAGAAGCATGAGGTGACAATGAGAAGTATTGTCTTTGATTTTGGACTTTGAGAGTATAGAGCCTCTGCAAGAAACAAAGTTTTCATCACCACAAAGATTCAGGAGGATTTAAGTGAGGTGTGAGCAGAGTTTCTCACTTCTAACCCCTCTCTATGTGGGGGATTAGAGGCTCAGAGAAGAAGAGCGAGCTACGATGCTGGTGGCACCCCTGACTGGAGCCCTGAACTCTGACTTCACATACGTCATCGGGGGAAATAGAATAACAAAATTCCCATAAAGATTTGGGAATTCATGTTAATATATGGTAGAGACCAACAAAATATTGTAAAGCAATTGTCCTTCAATTAACAATAAAAAATTTAAATTAAAAAAAAAGATTTGGGGGAATCTGAATTCTGGACCTTAAATTCCTTTTCCTGGTAAATTTCAAGGAAGTCCAGAACAGCTTCCTAACAGAAATGATTGCAAGTTGTGTTTAGTTGACAGGCTGTAGGACCCTTGGGGAGCAACCCCATGCCCTGTTGACAGAGAGCAGTAGAACAACTGTGATGGCACCCAGAACAGGCTGGAACTGGTGAAGCACTAAAAGTGTCACCATGCATTTCTCACACTGCCATCCTGGTGAATAAGTAACAGAATGATCACGTGCACTAAAGAGCACAATACAGTTTTGCATAATAAGAGCCAAACACAGAGGCAAAAATGATCACTGGTGGCTTCCTTAGCAGGTTGCAGATCACCACTAGTACCAAGGCGTATTGTTAATGACTTAGATCAGGTGGCAACCCCTAGCCCCTTCAGGGGAATACTGGTCCTATAGTAGTGAGAGAAACTTAAACTGAGATTAATTTTCCTTTACCCTGTAGAGTGGATGCTCATATTAGAAAGCCAGTTGGGTTATAGAAAATATAAAATTATCTTTTTATTATAGAAAATATTAAATTACTTTTTTGCACTCCTGAATTTGGTGATTAAATTCAGACTCCAAATCCACAGCTCTACAGAATCTCATTTTCCCCAAGATAGCACAGAGAAGAGGTGAGTCCTTGGAGGAGTGGGTGTAACCGGGGGAAATGTGGGATGTACCAAGCAGCTTCCAGGTGGATGACTCAGAAAGACCTCAGAGTAGGCCCAAAATTTCAATCCATTCAATAGGAAGGAGAATTTCTGAAGATCTCCTTTTAAACTTTTCAGAAGGGTGGTTGGTGGAGGGGGGAGTAAATGCTTAACATTACCAACAACACTTTTTAACTTAAAAAAAAAAGCACATTTATAATGTTAATAGTTAAAAGAGGAGGTATATGTAAAGTTCACTGTTATGAATGTTTAACCTATGTTTTAACTTAACTGGACTGTGGGATGCCACGTAGCTATAAAACATTATTTCTAGGTGTGTCTTTGAGGGCATTTCTGGAAGAAATTAGCATTTGATTTAGTAGACTGAGTAAAGAGATCTGCCCTCACCAATATGAGCGAGCCTCATCCAATCTTTTCAGGACCCAGGTAGAACAAAAGGCAAAGGAAGGACAAATTCTCTCTTTTCTTGAGCTAGACTGCCCTTGGACATCAGAGCTCACCCTGGACATCAGAGCTCCAGGTTCTTGGGTCTTCAAACTCAGAATTTTATACCACCAGCTTTTTTGCAGGTATAAAACCATCAGGTTCTGCAACTTGCAGAAGGCAGATTGTGAGACTTCTTGTCCTCTGCAATCATGTATGCCACGTCCTATAATAAATATATGAGGAGGGCAGAGAGAGTGTATTGGTTTTGTTTCTTAGGAGACCCTGCCTAATACTCCTGCATATAAGCAGGCATACACATTCTCTTAGTTTCTCTTGTAATTTCCCTTAGAGATGGCTCTAGAGTAGAGCAAAAAACTTTGTATTTTTGTTTTCTTTTGGTAGTGGGAAGGAAAATGAGAAAGGCAATTGAGGGATCAGTAAGTCAAACTAAGAATTTTAATTTTAAAGTACTAACTTTAAAAAATAGCTAAAAAGCCAGAATCCATTAAAGAAAACCAACAAAATGTGCGTAAAATGCATATATACTTTATTTTACATATTTCTATTTTTCTGTAAGAGAATGTGTTTTTCTAATCATTCTCATTTGCCTGCTCATTGAGCTGTTCATTCATTTTAAACTGTTCTGCATTTCCCTCTGCAAGAAATTCTGAGTGGGTAATTTTGATTAGTAGCTCTTTCTACATACACATCTTTTTGTTCTTATTTTCAACCATTATAGTTATACTTTTTAATATGGCTTTTCATTTTATTACTTGTGATTTAGACTAATGTCTTTGATGTGAGTCATTAATGCAGAGATTTGATCATTTTACATTGGCAAAGGTATGAAAATACATTGATTTATTCCTTTAATAAGAAATGTCATACCATAGGGATTTAATAAGTAATCATACAAGAGAAAATGAAGGTATGTCAGTGTCTTTGTTAAGTGAAAGCAACAGGTTGGGGAATTTTTATCTTTGTGGTGAAATAGCTCTTATTGGAAATAACAGTGTAAGAAACGTTTGGAATAGAAGATTTTAAAGAAAGGGATAGGTAGAGTGAGTATTCTCTGGCATGAAGTAAGGCTCCACCATAGCACTTGGCAATTTCTCTCACCTCCACAGTGGACAGGTAGGGAAAACAACCACGGGCTGGCTCAAGTGTTGCTGGAGTGTGCCACGATCTCCCTGGAATATGGTGCGATGGAGGCAGTCACAAGGCCATTTCTTGGTTGCCTCCAGTTGCAGGAGTCTGTCAGTAGGCAGTTTCTCATCTGCCTCCTTAACCCCAACAGAACTGAGAAGTTCTATCTCACCCACATTTGGGTACAGCTGCAGAGTGTAAAACTGCTTGACTGTGGCTCAGAGTTGGCTCCCCGAAGACAGGGCCCCCACACTTACGTTTCCTATCATCAGGCTCCTTCTGTCTGATGTGGGCTTTAGAACTTGGGATGTGAGAAATTGACACCACTGACATGGTTTTGCTTGTCTGTGAAAAGAATAAACTTTCCAACTCCATTTGGACTCCTTTTCGCCATTTCAGACAAATCACTGTAAGTGCTTCAGGCCATCCTGACAGCAGACAACAGGCTTCTGCTTACAGACTGATAGATCACTTTGACTGGCACAGAGTTTGTAACTAATAATTTGCTATCCTGTGTAAATCACTGGACCCCTCTCTGTTGCCTCATTAGTAATAATCTTTAGCTATTTTCATATGTTTCTCTCTGTGTATTTCTTTTTTGTCCAAGCACATGATGTTTTATTTTGCTTTCCCAGATAGATTAAGATTTCTTCCTTTGTCTCCTTTCCACATTTGAACATGTATACAGTTATGGATATTTCTCAAAATGGTGAATGCAGTATGACTATTCCATGCAGTAAGAGGAGGAACTACAAAATATTCTTTTCTTTTTTTAATAAGGTGATTCTCTTTATTTCTCTATCCTCTACTAATACAGAACTTTTTCAATTTCTCTACTTTTTTAAAATCATTTTCCTTTTTTGAAGATCTCTAGTTTGCTTGCTTTAATAATTACACGTATGTATTTGATTATCAAATGTACGTGTATTTTAAACAGTGCATATATTCTACTGAATGAACAGCTCAATGAGCTCAATGGCAGCCCATATATTCTACTGAGTGAGACTTCTAGGTATCTATAGGAAAATTTTATTGGGTACTTTAGTAGCTCCTTAAAATTAATTATACCTAAACACTGCTCAACATCTTCAGTGCTCATCTGTCTCTTTGATGCATTCATTATCTCTACAATAATATGTCTATTTTTTCCAATCCTTCTGGAATACAAGCCATTTTTACTCTCAATTACCAACTATTCTCCCATCCATTTGACACATTCTCTTTATTTTATGTTCTCAATGTCCCTCAAAGCAATCTCATTTTTTCATTCCTCACTGTTACTCTCCTAATTTAGGCTTTCATGACAACTCTTAAAATAGACCCTTTATCGACCAGCTTGTTGCCAATATCCCTTCCTCCCTTAAGTCTTACACATATCTATGTCAGATATGTTTGTTTGTATACACACAGCCATCACCTTCCTCTCTACTGGGGAAGACCTGATGCTACTTTGGTGTTTATAAGCCCTGGTGCCTTGTCCCTAGAAACAATAACTTCCTGTAGTCCCTTTGAGTTCATCATAATTGGTCCAAGGTGGTTACGTTTGTTTTATTTCCTTGACATGATTGTTTTTGTCATGGCCTATGACTCATTCTTAGCAAATTGTACCTGGTGGGAAATCTGTAGGCTTCCAGGAAAGGTTTTTACTTACGAATTAAAAGAGATTCAAGGTTGAAAATGCTCCTGTTTCTAACAGGATGTCAGCTTTCTGCATGTGAAGCTTAAAACTGGGGCAGTTACTTTCCAACACGAGGTGAAATGTCTTCAGCACATGGGGATGATGAGGCAGACTAATAGAAAGTCTCTGATCTTTAATAAAAAGACTGAGCTATTGGATTTGCTAACCCTCCACTATGCTGCCTTTAGTCACTCTTTTCTTCCCTCCATGCGTATCATTTGTTCTGCTTTAATCTTGTAAGCTGCATAGCTATAGGCTTACTTATTTATTACTGAGGTCAGTTCAGTTCAGTTCAGTCGCTCAGTCGTGTCCGACTCTTTGCGACCCCATGAATCGCGGCATGCCAGGCCTCCCTGTCCATCACCAAATCCCGGAGTCTACACAAACCCATGTCCATCGAGTCAGTGATGCCATCCAGCCATCTCATCCTCTGTCGTCACCTTCTCCTCCTGCCCCCAATCCTTCCCAGCATCAGGGTCTTTTCCAATGAGTCAACTCTTCGCATGAGGTGGCCAAAGTATTGGAGTTTCAGCTTCAACATCAGTCCTTCCAATGAACGTTCAGGAATGATTTCCTTTAGGATGGACTGGTTGGATCTCCTTGCAGTCCAAGGGACTCTCAAGAATCTTCTCCAACACCACAGTTCAAAAGCATCAGTTCTTTGGTACTCAGCTTTCTTCACCATCCAACTCTCACATCCATACATGACTACTGGAAAAACCATAGCCTTGACTAGACGGACCTTTGTTGGCAAAGTAATGTCTCTGCTTTTAAAATGCTATCTAGGTTGGTCATAACTTTCCTTCCAAAGAGTAAGCGTCTTTTAATTTCATGGCTGCAATCACCATCTGCAGTGATTTTGGAGCCCCCAAAAATAAAGTCTGATACTGTTTCCACTGTTTCTACCTCTATTTCCCATGAAGTGATGGGACCAGATGCCATGATCTTAGTTTTCTGAATGTTGAGCTTTAAGCCAACCTTTTCACTCTCCTCTTTCACTTTCATCAAGAGGCTCTTTAGTTCTTCTTCGCTTTCTGCCATAAGGGTGGTGTCATCTGCACATCTGAAGTTATTGATATTTCTCCCGGCAATCTTGATTCCAGCTTGTGCTTCTTCCAGCCCAGCTTTTCTCATGATGTACTCTGCATATAAGTTAAATAAGCAGGGTGACAATATGCAGCCTTGACGTACTCCTTTTCCTATTTGGAACCAGTCTGTTGTTCCATGTCCAGTTCTAACTGTTGCTTCCTGACCTGCATACAGGTTTCTCAAGAGACAGGTCAGATGGTCTGGTATTCCCATCTAGTTTATAACATTATATAAGTTTCATATGTACAATATTATTCATATTCAATATCATTCATATTCATATGTACAATATTATTTTTGACTTCTGTCTATACTGCAGCGAGCTTACCACCAAGCATCTGTTTGCTGTCCATCACCATAAAGTTACCCCCTTCTACCCGTTTCACCATCCTCCCATCTTCTGCTCTGGAAAACACTACTCTCTTCTTTGTATCCATGTTTGTTTTTGTTCTGTTTGCTTTGATCATTTATTTTATTTTCTATATATGACTAAAATCATACAGTCTAGTAACACATAATGAAGTACTTACATTTAAAGACTTTTAAAACGTTAAGTTGGCTTATGTGGCACTTTTAGAGCAGAAGTGTATTTGTTACAACTCAAATCACTTTACTCTTATTGCTTTGATTGTTCTCTGTTCCCTCCAGAATAAATTATAATACCCTTAGCATTGTACCTAAGGATCTGTATGAACTGGTTGCAGCATATATTTTCAGTTTTATCTTTCAAAACTGCTCTTCACAGCTTTTATGCTCCATCCAAAGCAATCCATTAATTCACTGTTCTTGAACATACTTCAGAATTTTTTCCTTGTTTGCCTTCTAGCAGTTTTTCTTCCATTTATAATAGTTTTCCCCACCTTCAAAGCTTATTTTTTCCATTGAAATCACTATGTTCTTCTAAGGTTAAGTTCAAGGACGATAATACTCATAAAGTCACCCTATTCCTGTCGGTTGGAATTTAAAATCTCTCCATCTGTTGGGTATCTATGTCAGGTGGTAATTTTATTCAAGCACCTGTCACAATCTCGCTGGTAACATGAATCTTTGTGCTTTGTGCCCCTTTTCTCATTGTAATTTCAATAATACTTAGCAGTACACTTACCTTTAGGAAGTTGTCAGTGGAAAGTATGCTCTGTACCTGAAACAGGGCAAATTTTAAAATAAAAAAAAAAACTTTGAAACCTTAGCTCAGAGAAAAGGAAAGGACACTTGCTGAAACTTAATCCTACTTTAGGGCATAGAGATTGTGATTTTTGGATTTATCTCAGGGAAATCTTATACTATTTACCAGAACACATTTATTTCAGCACTGTTTACAATATGAAAAAATTAAAATGACCTAAATGTCCATCTATAGAAGGATGAGAAAACTTCTAATTCATAAAATTATTAATGTGTCAGTGAGGGGAAATCATAAAAATCTTAACAAGGATATGTTGAGAAAATTACATAACATAAACTATAATTTAGAAATTTCAATATTAAGAAAATAACCAGTGTCAGGAAGGAGACTTGTAACAACCACCTTGACTTCAAAGAAAGAAAGACTTCACAGCTACTAACTAGAAATAGACATAGCTATAAACTAGAAACAGACAGCTCATTTCTTAGGATAGCAAAGTAAAAGAATGCCTCTGGACATTTGTGTGATATCATGCTGTCTACAGAACATGAATATTGTGTATCGTTCTTCCCAGCTCCCTTTGTATGATGGAGATTATCTACTAGCCAGTCATCACTATAGTCTTCCTTCCTGTCTCAGAAAGAGAAGTTTATTCTCTGTATTTAGGACTAACTGTCCTCCCTGTGCCCCAAGTTATCATTCAACAGGGTCTTGAGACTTTCTATCTACACTTATTTATTCACCCTTTATATTATTTCAATTTCTTCTTAATGAACTCTTTTCTGTTTGTTATAAACACTTACCTCTTTCCCTCCCGTGTTCTCTCTCTTTTTTTTTTTTCTTTCCAATTTAACAAAGAAATTAGTTTCAGGGGATGTTTTGTGCATGCTGCTTTCATTGTCTAAATTAACATTTACTCCCAAGTTCATAGCTTTATTCTTTCTTTTCACTAACGTTCATCTGGCTATTCTAGCATCTCCCCAGAAATCCTATTAACCAAATCGAGTAAATGCTCTTTTCAGTTCTTGCTCTTTGGTCACTATTTTTTTCAACTGACCACTCTTATAACTAAAACCCTGTTCTCACTTGCCTTTTTAAAAAATACATTTTATTTTACATTTGCAGAAAAATTGAAAGGATTGTACAGAGGGTTCTCATATGCCACACACCCAGTTTTCAATTAATTAGTATGGTTCACTAGTCACAATTAGTGAAACAATATTGATGTATCGTTATTAAATAAAATCCATTCTGTGCCAGGATCCCATTCAGTATACCACACCACATTTAGCTGGCATGATTCCTTAAGCTTCTCTCTCTTTCTATTTTTTTTTTTGGCTGCACTTCATGGCTTGTGGGATCTTAGTTCCAGTCAAGGATTGAAACCAGGACCCAGGCATTGGAAACACCGAGTCCTAACCACCAGACCACCAGAGAATTCCTTAGGCATCTCTTGGTTGTGTCAGTCTCTCAGACTTTCCTTGTTTTTGAGACCTTAGCAATTTTGAGGAGTACTGCTTTGGTATTTTGCAAAATATTCCTCAGTTGGGATTGGTATGATGTTTTGCTTATGACTGTGCTGTGCTTAGTCACTCAATTGTATCTGACTCTTTGCAACCCCATGGACTGTAACCTGCCAGGCTCCTCTGTCCCTGGGGATTCTCCAGTCAAGAATACTGGAGTAGGTTGCCATACCCTCCTCCAGGGTATCTTCCCAACCCAAGGATTGAACCCAGATGTCCCACATTGCAGGCAGATTCTTTATCGTCTGAGCCACCAAGAATTAGATTATGGCTATAGGTTTTTGGAGGAAGACCACAGAGTTATAGAGAAATCCCCATCACATTATATCAAGTGTGCACACTAACAACATAATTTATCACTGTTGACGTTAATGGTGATCAAAGTTAACATCATTGTAAAGTCACTCCCCCCGCCCCCAATTTTCATACTGTAGTCTTTGGGAGGAAGTCACTACTCACGCCCACACTTAGAGTGGGGAGTTGTGTTCCACCTCCTGAGGAGAGAGTATCTACATGAATTACTTGTAATTCTGCACAGGGAAGTTGTCTATTTCCCTATTTATTTATTTAATGATGTATTTATCTCATTATGGACTTATGGATATTTATTTTATACTTTGAATTATATTCCAATTCAGTTTCTTTATTTTGTTCCTTAAATTGTTCCCACTTTGAACCTTCAGAGTTCTTTCAGTTGACTCCTCTGTCCCTTTGGCGTATCCTCATCATTGTAGGATTTTTCCTTCCTCTGTTTTGAGCACTTCCTCACTTTGTGGCACTACAAAGATGCTCCAAATTCATCTTGTATCTTTCCTGTTCCAGTCAAGGCCCCAGGTCCCAGCCTATCTCGATAGCAAATGAGACACTCAGTCAGCTCCAACTTCTCTTATACTCTGACACATATACTAAGTTTCAGTTATCTCAAAACATGCACATTTCATAAAATAAATTATGCTTATCTTGCTTCAGTGCTTTTTGACATAGTATTTCCTTTGCCTGAAATGTTCTTCCTTCTCCATGTCTTTGCTAATTTTCCTTTTGTTTCTGGTTCACTCACTCATGTGTTAAGACTTAGTTCTTTAGTAAGACCCACCTAACTGTAAAGTTTGAGGGAATGAACACTTTCTCTGGGCCTCCAGAGCTCACAGCATGTGCCTAATGATATTGCAGCTCTCCTCAATTTAGACAATCTGCATTTAATATCTATGTATTAATTAAGGGGAGACAACGCAGTTAATTCTAGAACTAAGCACAAAGTTCATATTTTTTATGATTGATAAATGTTTGCTGAGTAAATGAACTAACAGTGCTAGAGAATCTGAAGCTATTGGTCAAACTAATTGCCAAGGAGATTATGGAGGAAGGACACACAGTGCTCATATCAAGGGGCACTTTCTCTGATAGTCACTATTCAGCTCCATTCCACTCTTTAACCAACAGCTTTTTTCATTCTGAAGCAACTACCTTAAAAATCGTCTTCTAGCCACCAACTATGTCTTCCCCCAAATCAATTGCTACTCCAAACTCTTCTGTATCAGTTATGGGAATTCAGATTTACAGTAATTTTAAAAAATCCCAATTCAAATCGGTTTACAAGTGTAACCAAATAGGACTCTATGGGACCTTCCCAGGACACTGGCACAGATCTTCCCCTGCTCCTCCAGCTATGTCATCTGCCTAACCCTTATTTGTAGAAAAACAGCCTCCTAGGCCTTTCCTTTGAGTCTTTGAGTGTCTTGTGCAGATGTACGGGTCAGCAGTGGCCTGCCGAAGGATCAGGGGCTCTGAGTACAGCAGTCCTGGGTGTGGCATAAGCCCTCTGAGAGGAGGTCACCATTAACCCCACCATAGATCTGATGAGCAGACGACCCACAAACTGCAGAACAATTATACCAAATAAATTCTTGCACTTTTAAGAAAGTTCTAGGACCCACAACAAATTTCCCAACCTGGGGGTTTGGCAAAGGGAGTGAGAACCCCCAGGGAATTTGACTTTGGAGGCCAGTGGGATTTGATTACAGAAATTATACAAGACTGGGGAAACAGACTTTTGGAGGGCACAAATAAAAGCGTGTGTACACCAGGACCCAGAAGAATAGAGCAGTAACCCCACAAGAGATTGACCCAGACTTGCCTGTTGAGTGTCCAGGAGTCTCCGGCGAAGGTGTGGGTCAGCAGTGGCCTGCTACAGGGGCAGGGGCACTGAGGGCTACAGTGCCTGCACGGGACCTTTTGAAGAAGGTCGCCATTATCTTCATTATCTCCACCATAGTTTGGTCTCAGGTCAAACAACAGGGAGGGAACACAGCCCTGCCCATCAAACAGAAAATTGGATTAAAGATTTACCAAGTATGACCCCGTGCATCAGAACAAAACCTAGTTTACCCAGCAGTCAGTCTCTCCCATCAAGAAGTTTCCATAAGCCTCTGATCCTTATCCCTCAGAGGGCAGAAAGAATGAAAACCACAATCACAGAAAACTAATCAAACTGATCACATGGACCACAGCCTTGTCTAACTCAATGAAACTATGAGTCATGCCGCGTAGGGCCACCAAAAACGAGTGGGTCATGGTGGAGAATTCTGACAAAACATGGTCCACTGGAGAAGGGAATGGCAAACAACTTCAGTATTCTTGCCTTGAGAACCACATGAACAGCATGAAAAGTCAAAAAGATAGGACACTGAAATGTGACAGACTTTATTTTTCTGGGCTCCAAAATCACTGCAGATGGTGACTGCAGCCATGAAATTAAAAGAAAGAAAAGCTATGAAGAAAAGCTATGACCAACCTAGACAGCATATTAAAAAGCAGAGACGTTACTTTGCCAACCAAGGTCCGTCCAGTCGAAGCTATGGTTTTTACAATAGTCATGTATGGATGTGAGAGTTGGACTATAAAGAAAGCTGAGTGCCAAAGAATTGATGCTTTTGAACTGTGGTGTTGCAGAAGACTCTTGAGAGTCCCTTGGATTGCAAGGAGATTCAACCAGTCCATCCTAAAGAAGATCCATCCTGAGTGTTCTTTGGAAGGACTGATGTTGAAGCTGAAACTCCAATACTTTGGCCACTTGATGTGATGAACTGACTCATTGAAAAAGACTCTGATGCTGGGAAAAGTTGAAGGCAGGAGGAGAAGGGGATGACAGAGGATGAGATGGTTGGATGGCATCACCGACTCTATGGACATGGGTTTGAGCAAATTCTGGGAGTTGGTGTTGGACAGGGAAGAGCAAAGTTATTTAGAGAAGTGAGAAAATGCAGAAAGAAAGGAAAACAGTCAAGCAAGACAAAATAATAGTAGTTTAGCCATTTAACAAAGTCAACAAGCTTTAGTCTTTTGGTGTAACCAAAATCCCTGTGGGATGCATCGTTCAGGTCAATCAAGGGAATTGTACAGCTCCCAGGATCCATGTTTAGAGATAACATTGTCCTCAGAAAAATGCACAGTTGTTCCACCTTTTTTATAGTAGAAAGATGAAAACTTCCTTGTTGCTGCCTCCATTTCTATCACCTCAATACACATTTGCAAACTTTAGGTAATTTGTGTATCTTACTTTACGTCTCTCCAAATACTGACCCTGAAAAAATAATTTGAATGAAATAATTTATCTGGGAAGCATCATGGAAAACAATAGGAACCTAGCATAAGGAGGAAAACATAGAGTGAATTACACTCTGTATAAGGGAGTTCCATCCTGCCAGGGATCCTTTCGGAGACTGCAGAACACAGTGAAACCTCGGAGAGTTCAATAGCCTTCACTCCAGTCTTATCCTTCTCTAGGTGATAGTACTCTACAGTACTTCGATCAGCCTTGCAACTAGTCAAGAACATCATGTTGGCCAGAGAAACCCACAGGCAGTTAGATACAGGAGATTCAGGTAGGAAGTTTATGATAGATAAAGAAACGATTCACTGAAGTTACAGATGATATTTTGGGTGGGCCAACTAGGACAGGTCACCAATAGTGTCTGCTACAAAGTCCATTCCCAAATAATTCACCATCAGGGTTAATTTGAAAATAATATTTAGCTTAGGCTTTTGAGTTATGCTGAATAAATACTGGAGTGTCAACTTTCATGGCCACTGTTGTCTCTATGAAGGACTTTGGGGTTTACACTGAAGGAATGAGACAAAGCTGAGTAGATACAGTTTATTTTCATTACTGTCTATCACTTTACCTTTCCAGGGTAGCGACGCTAAAAAATAAAGATGAAATATAGATAAGTCTGGTATTCTAATTGGAGAAGGGAATGGCAACCCACTCCAGTATTCTTGCCTGGAAAATTCCATGAACAGGAACCTGACAGGCTACAGTCCATGGGGCCAAAAACAGTCAGACAGGACTGAGTGACTTAGCAAACACACAGTATTCTAATACCTGATTGATTCTTCCATCTTCACTAATATCTCCCATCACCATGCTTCATTCCTCTCAAATTTTGATTTTTACTATTCTTATTTTTCTTATTAAAATCACTTGCCTCTACAATACTAATATAAGGATATAATGTCACTCTTACCTCTAATATTTTTTTAAGTGACTTAAAGACAAAATAAAATATTTAATAATTTTAATGATTTAATTGCTTTACTCCTCTATCTATATCCATATATGATTTGTCTATGAATCTATTCATCTCTCTCTTTATATCATTTGCCAAACCAAGTGAAAGTAAGTTATAGACATCATGGCTTTTAATTCCTAAATAATTTGGCATTCATTATCAAAAAACTCATGCAATCCTCTTTACAATCAAAATAATATTATCAAACTCAATGTTTAACTTTGTGAAAGAATGCTATATAACATAATAATGTTACATAAGATCCTAATTGAAACTGTCCATATTTTCACAATAATACCCTTTGTAACTCTCAGACTGTTTTGTTAATTTAGGATAAACATAATTATGCATTATAATTAATTGTTAATTATGACAGCAACTCTTTAGATTCCTTAACTTAAAGTGTTTCCCTCACTTATTTTTTTCTTGGTTAATCATGGCAGTAAGGCCTAGGCCATATTTAAAACAAAGAAAAACCTGAAAACTTTATTTTGTGATAATTTTAGATTTACAGAAAAGATGCAGCTATATCCAGAGAGACTGCTTACATTGCCCTTTCCCCCCCCAATTTTAACATCTTATATTACATGAGGCGTTTTTCACAACTGAAAAATCAACAGAGATGCATTACTCTGCTTATCTGAGTTTCTTCAATTTTCAGGTTAAGGTCCTCTTTCTGTTTCTGGAATTTATCCAGTTGCTGCATTGTAATTATTTGTCTTGTCTGTCAAGTCTCCTCTGTCTTGAGGAATACTGAACAGGTATTCTGTAGAATGTTCCCAATTTGAGTTTAGCCTTTATTTTTTCAGTTAGTATAGGGCAATGGGTTTTTGAAAAGAACACCAGAGGTGAAGAACCTATCTCATTGCATCTATCACAGATCTTTATATCCACATATCTCATTGTTGAGGTTAACCTCACCATTTGGTTAAGGTAATGTATGCCAGATTCCTTCATTGTAATGTTAGTATTTTCTCCTTCTTTATCCTGTTTTTAGAGGTAAGTCACTAAGTGTAGAACAACACTCTGGGGCATGGAGGGGTAGAGGGTAGGCTGGATAGAGTCATGGAGGGCCTGGTAACTGGAATTAAATTCCACCTCCTGTAAGGTACAATATCTACATATATCGTTTGTAATTCTTCTGTGTAGGAGCTTTGTCCACCAGTTTATGTATATAATCATTAATTAATAGCAGTTTAGACTTGTGTAAACTTCTTTTATACTTTGGGTTATACAGTTTCTTTGACAGTCATATTTTATATTCCCCTTGATCTTCATCCTGCCTTTTCCTCAAATCTCATTTCTATACTATCTCATAGGATAGAAATTCAACTCCAACCATTAACTTTCAGTATGACATAGAACCAAGAAGAATACTGTTCAGTTCAATGTTTATAATTTTATAAATCTGCTTTCCATCATTTGATTTCTCCAACAAATTATTTTGACATATGAGACATGATTAAAATCTATTTACTATGGTGAAAATTAGAACACATAGAATATAAAAACTAAACTATCAAGCCATCTGTTGGAGAAATCTTGATACTTAAAGGACTTTCCTTTCCCTGACACTTGTACTTTTCTCCCACCTCTCATATGCTGCTCTAAATATGACAGCTGCCATGGGGGATTAGATTCTTCACCTGAAAAATCTAAATTTCACATGTTTAATATATCATCTTCTCTAAAATAATATAGTCATAGAAGGCTACCTATGTTTTAATTGGATATACTTGTATGTTGGCAACATACATGCCACTACAGTGCAGAGGAAGCCTCAATACGTCAATTGCATTTGACGGAGGACTTACTTATTGCTTTAATTCCTCAAAAGGGGCATGGATATTTTCAAATACTTTTGTCTCACTTTCAGTTGCCTACTCCGTGTCAAGTGGCTTATTAAAAAAACAAGTTGATTTATTAAAAATGTTTAATATGATGGCTGTTGATTAGAATTTAGCAAAGGACACGTAACAAAAGCTAGGTTGAATCTGCTCCATAACCTATCTGCTTTTTAAATGGTTTTGCATGTAGCCTTTGTCTATTACATATAAAGAATATAGATGTAAAGTGATAGAATGAAATGGTACAAAGTTTAAAATCTATCTCCAGTACTTAATATTTCCCTTCAGTATAAAGAAAATAATAATCTTTTTAAGGTCATTATAGTAATCAAATAAATTTAAGTGGATACTTAGTATTTTTATTTAGTAGTCTGTCAAGCAGTGGTAATCATATTTAAACTCTTGTATATTAATACACATACATTTATTTTCTCTAAAAATTGAATAAGTTATGGTCATTTTAATGAGTACTTTGTAATTATTCCAGATGGTGAATCAAACCATGAATGATCATTCATTGAACAAAATCCTCTTGGGCAAGAATGCCCTTTGCCTGGTGATTGAGGATTGTCCTAGCCTTGAACCCACTTGTCTGTTGCCACCTCCCTGTCCTTTTCCAGAGGGATTAGCACCTGTCCTCTCAATGTTGTTATTGGGAGAGAGTGAGGGAGGTGAGGGCTTCCCTGGTGGCTCAAATGGTAAAGAATCTGCCTGCAATGTGGGAGACCTGAGTTCGATCCCTGGGTTGGTAAGATTTCCTGGAGAAGGGAATGGCTACCCACTCCAGTATTCTGGCCTGGAGAATTCCATGGACAGAGGAGCCTGGCAGGCTACATTCCATGGGGTCACAAAGAGTTGGATATTACTGAGAAACTTTCACTTTCAGGGGGAGATGAAGAAAGAATACAAAATAAAACAGGGACATTTACAACCGTATTCATTTCTTAATCCTTCCTAATAAAGTCAAACATATTTTTAGTAGGGGAGACTGAAGCCCTTCTGGAACACACTTATGCTATAACTTTGCTAATTCTTTTCCCAGTTATGGCTTATCTTGAAATTCATTTTCATTTGATATTGCTTCCAGAAAGTGATAGGGAGACTATGGAGACCATAGTGAACTCATGTTCTGTGATCTTGAATCCCTAGGTGTGAACTTTTGTTTTTCTTGGTGTTCTATGCTTGCAAGTTGCATCTTTGGAAGCTATATGATTTTATTAGAGTTAATGGAATATAATGGGTAAAAAGTTACCTTGCAGTGAATCTAATCATATCAGTCTCTTAGATAAGTATTGTTTCCATAAGTGTGTAAAATTACTGAGGGCTATTCTAAACAATGTGAAACTGCAAAATTGTCATAATAACACCTGCTGTAACCCACACACACTTGCTATATTATTTCCTGAACCTTATGAATATGTATATATATTTTGCAAATCATATGTCTAGTCTACTTAAAATACTTTTTAAGTTATTGAAGAATGTCTAATATTGTGTATAAAACAATTTACTACCAGGGACATGATTGAAGCACTATAGCAAATACGTACTTACCTAGTCCAAAATTAAAGAAAATACTCTTAGCGATTAGGCTGGTAAGAACTATATAGTTACACTTAAAAATGAATCCTGAGTATAAGAAAGATAATATTCATGAGCTAAATTATAGAATATCAACACATTTCCCGTTGCTTTATGATATATGGCATATTTTGTTTTGAATATTAAATATTCTAAGAGTCTTTTCCCAAATTGTTTTTTATAATTTTATTTATTTCCTTTTGCCTGTGCTTGGTCTTTATTGCTATGTGGGATATTCTCTAGTTGAGGCGTGGTGGCGGAGGTTGTTCAGTTGCTAATTCGTGTCCAACTCTTGCAACCCCATAGACGGTAGCCCACCAGGCTTCTCTGTCCATGGGATTTTCCAGCCGAGAATACTGGAGTGGGTTACCATTTCCTTCTCCAGGGGATCTTCCTGACTCAGGGAACAAACCCAGGTCTCCTGCATTGCTGGTGGATTCTTTACCGATTGAGCCAGCAAGCCCGATGCAGAGGCTTCTCTTGTTGTGGAACATGGGCTCTAAGGTACATGGGCTTCAGCAGGTGCAGCTCCTGGGCTCTAGAGCGCAGGCTCAGTAGTTGTGGCACACGGATTTAGGTGCTTCCTGGCATGTGGTATCTTCCAAGCCCAACGATCAAACCGCGTCTCCTGCGTTGGTGGGTAGATTCCTCACCACTGAGCCACCAGGGAAGCCCATCTTTCCCCAGATTTTTTTCGTGTATGTGTAGACAATGTGAAAAAGAAAAGCAGACATCACAGCTAATCTTCACATGTTCTGATAATTTAGTTAAGTATACTTCTACCGAGATCATACACTGCATATAAGCTTGTTAGCTTCTTTGGCTTTATTCACAATTTTGTGTGGAGAGAGAAGATTCTTTCAATAATATTGAAACTATTACAGTTAATAAATAGCGATACACAAAATCTCGTTTCCATTTCTCTGCTCATAAACTATATAACCATAAATGTAATCTCATGATAGCTCACATATTTTATAAAACCTTATATATTATTAAACACATCAAAAAAATAGTAAGAAAAGAGAACCCACTTCTATACTCGATATATTAGAATGCAGTTCAAGCTAGATTGTAATAATAAAATAAGTAAGCCAAAGTATATACTACCCACTTTATTCAAATTGTGTGTAAAGCACAAATTATACAGCTTTTTAAAAAAGACAATTGTTACGCTGACTCTATCTAAGATTAATATTGATCTTCATTTGATCTTTAGTTATTTTCTTCAGTGTATGAATAGGAAAGCTAATACTTGTTATAAATCCATAGATTTTTGTTTAGTTTTGAAAATTTGTTATCATAAAACCAAAACTAAAGAAATAAGCAGAGATGCACAGCTACACCCTCCAGTATCACTTTAGATTTACACTAGTACGTGATTGTAATAGAAAGTTCTGTTATAGTCTTCCTCTAAAAGGCTTCACCATTTCTCAGCGAAATGAAGACAAATTCATAACGTGACCTATAGTTATGGTAAAGATCTGTGTCATCCATCAGCAGATAATCTACGAAGGTCAGACAGAAAGTGACAGATGTAGTCGTGTACTAGGGGCAGGAAAGCAAGACCATCCAGGGTAAAAAAGGATCACTGCTGGGCAGTAAACTGAAATGAGTTAGAATCAGGGAGATGCAGCCACATTACATTTGACCTGAAATAGTATATTGGAACAGTGATACAATTGAATATTTAATTTATCAGTGTGAGCAAAAAGACTAAAGCCTACTTAGGTATGAAAAACTAACTCAGATCTGACTTTTCCAAGAAGCTAAATTTATTTTAGAAATGTAGTCTAAATGATTTCCAATGCCTAAAAATAATTAAAAACCAAAGCTATAAGCATTTAGAAAACTTTTTCTATAGGTTTTCACTAATGTTTTTCCAGAGCTACATTTTACAAACAGTTTTAGAACAGCTATAAAATAAAACGTGCAATAAAAAACAGTAAAAAATTAAAAGTTATAAGCATTAAGAAAGGTTTTTACATTAGTAAAATTTCATCTGATAGAAGTAGATCCCTGAAGGACTTCTCTGGCTGTACAATGGTTAACATTCCACGCTTCCACTGCTGGGTACATGGGTTCAATCCCTAATCCAGGAATTAAGATCCCCATGCTACATGCCTGCTATGTGGCAAAAAGGAAAAATAAAATGTTACTAAAAGCTTGTTCTCTAGCTTTTTAAAGACTTTACAATTTCAAAAATGCTAATATCCAAAAAATTTCTGCAAAAAGATTGTTTCTCTACTGTCTATATTAAAGTTCTCTCACTTTGTTTTAAGGTAGCCCTAATTGGAAAATATATTTCTGTGATATAAATGCCAGGAATAAAATAACTCTCTATTTTAGGTATTAATTTAAAGAAAAGATCTTAAATCTCATAACAACTGGAGAGCTATTTAATAAAAGATAAATTTGATTTTTTCTTCCCACTCTGGGATAAATTCCAAATTGATTAGAGAATAAAACGTAAAAAATGAAACTATATATGAACTAGAAGAAAACTGGTGTGAATGGAAGAATACTGTAGAAAAAAACACAATAAGCTAAGTCAAAACCAAACAGCAAACTGAAAAATAATAGTTCCAATTCATAAGAAACTGAGTTTATATCCCTATTCACCAGGAATTCTTAAATATCAAGGAATAAAGAACAACCTGTAGCATAATGAATATAAACCTCACATTCATTGAAAAAAAAGCCTCCTTAAACATAAGAAAAATTACTTTCTCACTTACAATAAGAGAAAGATGAATAAACATTTTATTTCATTACTTTGGTAAAATTCCAAAAGCATGACAAAATGTTTTGTTAATAAAGCTGTGAAGAAATTTATAGTCTCATACACTGCTGATGAGGTTGGGGGGAAAAGGCATTACATAAATGGAGGAATAATTGGCAACATTAGTAAACTTTACACAGTGCAAATCCCCCTTGATTCCACTTTTAGGAATCCATCACCAAGATACATTGGCAAAAATATGAAATGACTTATAATCATTATGATACTCTTCTTAAAAACAAACGACTGAAAAAAACTTAGGATCTTTCAATAAGGAGCCCAGTGATTAAATCCTGTATATAATGCAGAAGGATACTATATAGCCGTAAGAAAGAATGAATATTACCTTTAGAGAGTGATAAAATGTGATTTCTATTAATATAGGCATACCTCATTTTACTGCACTTTAGAAATACTGGATTATTTTCTAAAGTGAAGGTTTGTGGCAACCTTGCATCAAGCAAATAAATTGGTGCCAGTTTTTTCCAAAAGTCCTTGCTCACTTTGAGTCTCTGTGTCACATTTTGGTAATTCTTTCCATATTTCAAACTTTTTCATTATTATTATATTTGTAAAGGTGATTTGTGTTCAGGGACCTCTGATGTTTCCACTACAACTCACTGAAGGCTCAGATGATGGTTAGCACTTTTTTAGCAACAATCTTAATAATTATGTGAAGTTAAAGAGTACTGTGAACAATGTTGAATAAATTTATTTCATTATTGTCTGATTTGTTATTTTGAATAAACTCAGTGGCAAAGAAAAAAGCTTTCAGAAAAATGGCTTTTACTTTTTTAGTTCCAGTGGGAGAATGTACTTTTAAGTAAATTGGCCTATTTGTGAAAATTTTATTTAAATAAAAATATAGGGAGTAATCAATTTAGGAATGTGTTTTTAAGAAACATATTTCCTTACAAAGATATTTCACAAGAGACTTTATGTATATACTTGGGTTTTTTAGTAGGAAGGTGATGATATATTACTTTTTTTTACTTTTCTGAATTTATGCAATAATAATGAAATACAACTTGGGTTTCTATTGTATTTTTATCGGACTTTGACAAACATAATTTATGATAATGAATTATAACATAACCAGGAAAACATTATCTTAAAATTCTTATTTTTCTGTATTCATGTAAGCACATAGAATCAGATAAAAATGAGGCCACTTGAACACATGAATTTAATTATCTATCATTATTACTTCAATCACCTAACACAAAATTCCCATATGCCATGCCTACTTATCCCAGAAGGAAAGTGTTCCTACTTCTAATTTGTAGGGTTTTTAATTTGTCTGATTAAGATTTGCTTCCTTTGAATTATAAACAAATTTTAATAATAACCTTATGATTAGTGAATGACTTTTCCTAACTCTAAATGAGAATGAAAAAGAATGTAGATGTCAAGTACATTAGAACATGACCTCTAGCTAATTAAATTAAATTAACTAACACTTTTCAGCAAATTTACAAAGAACTTTCATATACTTTATCTCCTATAATAGCTGCAGAAACCCTGTGAAAGTCTCACCTCCATTTTACAGATGGGAAAAGTTAATTTCTGAGAGTACATGAACTGTCCAAGGTCATATAATAATAACTTGGATTCAGACTAAGTTCAGTTTCCACATCTAGTTGTTTCCTATTGTTCTGCTGCAGCTCCTCATTATAAGTAAATGTTTTATTGTTGGAAAAATATACCCTTGATCCTTTATAGACAGCACTCTCAGTTTAACACTGTGCCTTCAAAGATAGATATGATGTTTGTTGATAAAAAATGGCACTATTTAAATGTGTTGTTGAATTTTTAAGCAGAATAACCAATCAGTTTTCTTCTACCAAGCACATTATTTAGACTGTTCCTCCAGTGTAATTCCAAATCTCTGTAACTGCTGATATGTATTTTACATATAGGTAAATAGAAAGTATATATATACATGTAAATTAGTGAACATATAAATTATATATAAAAAGACATCTATTATACATTATTTACATATATAGATTTGTTATATACAATTTATTTATGAACCCTTTAAGTTAGAATTTACTTTATACAAATGAGATGCTGTAAAGGACAAGTGATATTTAAGATTCATCACTTCCCATATTTCTTTTTATCAGTTCTAACACTTTAACAGAAGACTTTGTTATTCCTGCACATGAATAAAGCAAAAGAACTACCTAGAGCTAGTAATTAACTAGTGCAGCTAAACTGGGGAACAACTGATATGTAAGTGTTGGCAGATATTTTAACTAATTGTATCTCACCTGCCTTTAAATCCCATATAAGCAACAGGAAAAATACACTGCTGGAGAAACAGTACACAACTGCCAATGCCCAATGTCCAAGAAAAGCTCAATGCAGATTGAAATAACTGGGAACTATAATAACCACATGCAAGCATCTTCATTCTGTCATTTATACATGTAACATGATCTGGGATAGCAAAGTTTGTATAAAAAAGTTGCGTTTTATACAGAAAATCAAAAATAAATCAGAGTGCTTTAAATCCCTGGGTAAATTTGAAGTCCGATGTGGAAAAAAAAATGTCATGAAAACAAGGATTTGATATTTGGGATGATTTCCTGATAACGTATTATTTGCTTTATAGAGTCATAAGGAACATTCTTGATCAAAGTGGCAATGGAAAGCAGTAATGATGAGCCATACTCTGTGGAAGGCTGCACCTAACTTGTGAATTATTTCTCTTCATATGAGCTTTGGAGAATGGATATCTTTGAAGTATCTATTGTCACCTACTAATAAAATTCAAAACAAGTCATAGCAAGAGAGTTGCTTTATGTATTTCATGAAAATTATTAGGATAAAAAGAAAGGCAGAGTATTTAATTCATTATTTTTATTTATTAAATTCAATTTTATTATTTCTTTTATTGATGTAAAAATTACGGAGAGTGAAAGACAAATGATACAGAAAACATGCAAAAAGAAGCAGTATCACATATCCTTTCTGAGTCACAGTTTGTTTTCTACCCCTCTGCAGACACTGATTTCTCAATGTGTGCATTTCTGGTTCTCTGTTTATCTCCATAATACTAAGTCGTTTTTAATACTCACATTTCTTGAAATATGAGTGCTAGTTAACATTTTTTGTTACTACTTTCTATAATAGATAAAACTAATTTTTTATAAAAAAATAGATAAAGCTATCTTTTATAATAGATAAAACTAAAATAGATAGAACACATATTAGTTCAAGTCATCTCTTTCACTTTAATGTCAGGTTATATAAGCTAACTTTAGTCATTTTTATAATCAAATAATATTCTGGAAACTTTATCTCATGAGTTAATACTTTTGTTTACTCATCATATAAACATTCATATATAAAAAATCAGAGCAAAATGATATATATTCATAAACATCATAATGCTGTTCAGTCGCTAAGTTGTATCCAACTCTTTGTGACCCCACGCCAGGCTGACTCCACTGCAGCATGCCAGGCTTCCCTGTCCTTCACTATCCCTTGGAGTTTGCCCAAACTAATGTCTGTTGAGTCGGTGATGCCATCCAACCATCTCATCCTCTGTCATCTCTTTCTCTTCCTACTCTCAATCTTTCCCAGCTTCAGGGTCTTTTCCAAAGAGTAGGGTCTTTTCAAATGAGTCTGCTCTTTGCATCAGGTGGTCAAATGATTGGAGCTTCAGCTCCAGCATCAGTCCTTCCGATGAATATTCAGGGTTGAATATTCCAAGTTTCCTTTAGGATTGACTGGTTTGATCTCTTTGCTGTCCAGGCGACTCTCAAGAGTCTTCTCCAGCATCATATTTCAAAAGCAGCAATTCTTCGGTGCTCAGCTTACTTTGTAATCCAACTCTCACATACATAAATGACTCCTGGAAAAACCATAGCTTTGACTATATGGACCTTTGTTGGCAAAGTAATGTCTCTTCTTTTTAATAGGCTTTCCAGGAAGGCTGGAGAAGGGATAGGCTACCCACTCCAGTATTCTTGGGCTTCCTTTGTGGCTCAGCTGGTAAAGAATCTGCTTGCAATGCAGGAAACCTGGGTTCAATCTCCAGATTGGGAAGATCTTCTGGAGAAAGGAAAGGTTACCCACTCCAGAATTCTGGCCTGGAGAATTCCATGGACTATACAGTTCATGGGGTCGCAAAGAGTCAGACTGAGTGACTTTCACTTACTCCAGGTTTGTTACAGCTTTCCTTCCAAGGAGCAAGAATTTTGTGGCTGCAGTCACCATCTCCAGTGATATAGGCTTAGCTATTTTTATATACATTCTGTATCTGTTTATATATTTGAGGTTGAATTATCTTAATTGCCAGCATCATATTTCTGGATATAAGGATATGTGTAAAGTATTGGCAGGTGGTAAAGAATGCACCTGTCAATGCACGAGAGGCAAGATTCACAGGTTCATTCCCTGGGTCTTCAAGTCCCCTGGAGAAGGAAATGGCTACCCACATCAGTATGCATGCCTGGAAGATTATATTCACACTGAAGTCTAGTGGGCTACAGGACATGAGTGAGCAAGCGTGGATGCATGCCCACTCACACACACACACACACACACACACACACACATCTTCCTTAAAATTACGGTATTTTCTTACATAACTAGAATAATATTTTTATGTTTGAGAAAATGATTTTTTTATATAATTCCTAGTCCATATTTAAATGTGTTCAATTGCCATCAACTTTAGATTTCTTTTTTCTTAATTCTTTTTTAAAATATGGCCAGCCTGCAGGCCCTCCCAGCTCGAAGGCGTGGAATTTAGGAACAGCATCTGGTTGGCCAGGAAGCTGTGGAAGGCGGGGCTTCGTCAGCAGCCCCACCGCGCATGCCCAGCACCTGCGCTCACTTGCTTCCGTCCCAAGGCGGTGCGGCAGTTCGGCTGCCGAGCCGCTCTTCCCGGGCCTAAATGCCTCCTTCGGGATCTCTTTATGCCTGTTACATAAGGTAAGAATATTAGCACACCTTCTTCCTTTCCCCTCTTTTACTAACTTTTTCTCTCCTGCCATCTACTCTTTTAGAGTGCAAGTTAAAGAGAAATTATGGTAAAGAAACAGCGGCATGGGGCAAATGCAGGTCTGTAGCCGGAGAAGGCAATGGCACCCCACGCCAGTACTCTTGCCTGGAAAATCCCATGGACGGAGGAGCCTGTGGGGCTGCAGTCCATGGGGTCGCTAGGAGTCAGACACGACTGAGCGACTTCCCTTTCACTTTTCATTTTCCTGCATTGGAGAAGGAAATGCAGTGTTCTTGCCTGGAGAATCCCAGGGATGGGGGAGCCTGGGAGGCTGCAGTCCATGGGGTCGCAGAGTCGGACACGACTGAAGCGACTTAGCAGCAGCAGCAGCAGCAGCAGCCAACTCTTGAACTAGGTCCAATTTGGAAACGGACTGAGGTTCATTTTAAGAGTCTGTCGTCTTGGGCGAAGTGGCCCGGGTCACATATGGAGGAGTAAGGTCGTGGGATTGGGCAGAATGGGTGGTTGAACAGCCAAGCACTTAAGTGAAATCACAGGCCTCAGCTGGGCCTGCCAGGACCACGAGCCGGCCGACCGCTTCCAGGTGCTCTCCATCGTGGTGGTGAGGGGCTGGGGGAAAAGGCGGGACTTCCCGCCCCACTTGTACTGTTATCTCAGGCTCGCTGGGTGTGGACGTGGCTGTACACTTAGGCCAAGGCAGCTTCCTGAGGCTGTGAGAAATTTCTGGAAGCCACTCAACTGAAAACTCAGAAGCAAAGGCTGTTTCTGGAAGGCCAGGGCAAAGGCCTGGGGTCCTGGGGGTGGTCAGCGCCGCAGATCACAGCAACTGCTGTGTCACGAGCTGAGCTGAATTGGAGAGAGCTGTGAAATGGTCAAGCCAAAAGGAAAGTCAAGGTGAAGCCCTTAATTCAGTAAACATAAATACCAGGCTAAACAGGAGAACATGTCACTTCCCCAAATCTTCCATTTTCCCGCATTGGGCAAGGATGGGGTGGGAGTCAGAGCACCCGAGAAAACGTGGGAATTGTCTCACCGCTGAGGAAAACTGGAACAAAGCTCCTGGGGCAGGGGAGAGGATCACATACTGAGTCTAGGTGGAGAAAAGTGTCTTCAGGGCCCCTGCCCCCATAAGGCCTCAGCTGAGTCCCTCTCCCCCAGGGCATCCTTCACATGGAGGAACTGAATGCAGGGAAAAATAAGACATGGGTGACCAGGGTGACTGGTCCTTGATTGTTTCTCCCTTTAGAGCCTTCGATTCTTTGACCAATCTCTAAGTCTGGTGTGGGGAGTGTGGCTCCCCGGCTCCTCCTGGCCCCACACACACTGGCATGAGTTTTTGTCCAACAGCCAGACTCCTCACACTACAGCTTATTCTCCACTGTTACCAACACTAAACCTCTGCCTCTCCAGATTTGAAATCTAATGGAAGATTCAGGTGACTGGGTCTGAATTAATCCTTTGGCCTCTATGAGGTTGGCCCAAGAAAATGGATGTGTTTCTCAGCTGGGGATGAGGCAAAATGTTTGGAGTCCGTTGTCAGCGAATCTTTTGAAGATAACAAAGGATGCAGCTCTTGAGAAAAATGTGACAGAACTCGGGACTGGCATGGGAAGGTTTAAAGTCAGCCCCATGGATGTCCTTGATCTTCTAAATATCTTAGCTAGGGGCTGCCACTGCAGCCTTATCACTGGTCCATTGGTGGATAGAAGGCTGTTCCTTTTCACTTGGGGGACTGTGTGTAGTATTCTGGAGACTGTAAGATTCAGCACTTATAGAACATGTGACAATCACAGAAAAGATGCTGGAGGAGAC
This sequence comes from Okapia johnstoni, assembly GCA_024291935.2. Taxonomy (NCBI): domain Eukaryota; kingdom Metazoa; phylum Chordata; class Mammalia; order Artiodactyla; family Giraffidae; genus Okapia; species Okapia johnstoni. The sequence continues at coordinate 45,482,140 of CM044310.1, read as the reverse complement.
TGATAATTTGAACAGAAAAAAATGAATTATAACAGTTAAGAAAATTCGGTTGCTTCGCCACACATCAATACACTCACACACGCATAGAGTTAAGCAAGGACAACAAATCTGAATTCTGAATAACAATGAAACATTTCCCTTATATATCAATAGTTAAAGGGTAGTATTGTTAGTGATCTGGCAAACAAATTGGAAGAAATGTCTTTAAGTGTATTTTAACAGTATAAAAAGAGGGAGAAGCTCATGTGTGATACATTTAGATTAATTTTAAGGAAGAAAATGAACATAGAATATAAGCAATGAATAAATAAAATAGACCTGTGTATTCAGACAAAAAGTTTACCAAAATCCAGGGAGTATTGACAGACTCGAAACACAGCTGGTTCTAGGCATTTATTTGTGTTTGTGTATTACAATGTATGTCCTAACGCACTGGCTTGAGAGCATGGGGGGATATGTATGATTATACACCAGGTTATGAACAGGTTAAGTTAATAATGTAGCAGAGGTGGGGGTGGATTATATGGGTGAGGATGAGGGGGAGAGGCGAAAGAGAGAGCCAGCCCAATAAGAGAAAAGAATGGGGCTGCCTCTAAATAATCACGATTAACATGCTTTGTCTATTAAAATTAGCGTTAATCTTCATCATTTATCTCAGTTGTTTTCAATTAATGTTGGTTAATTTAAAAAAAAATGCCCATGGAATAATATTTTTGCAGAAGACATAAAAACAGTCATTAAAAGCTCAACTTTTAGAGCCAAGCTCACTACATTAAAATCTTGATCCAGCACTTTACTAAGGAATATAACTTTGAACAAAGTACATATACTCTCTGTTCTTTAGTTTCTTTACCTGTAAAATATGAAATAGAACCTGCTTCCTAGGGTCATGTTGAGAATCAATTGATTCACAGCATGAGAAGATCATAGAATAGTGGTGCCTGGTTAACATTTTCCATAAATGAGGGTTGCTATTGCAGTTGCTGTTTTTACGTACCCAGTGTCAGAACGCTTGTGCCACTCAAAACAGACTGTTCACAGTATGGCAGTGGTTTGGTTTTGCTCTAGTTCAGTGTGCTTCAAAACAGTGGCTTGCCTTTGTTACACGGTGTGTAAGCTGTTTTGTTTGGAGTTTATAATTTCCTTTTAGGTGTTTGGAAAAGCAAGAAAATTCTTTCTTTGTGTCACAACAAATTCTAGCTTCCTTATTCTGTTTATATATAGGGTGAAGTTTTTGAGCACATTCTCAAATTCCACTAATAGAGAATTCGCATCTGTAGTCTTTTATTACAAGGACTGCAGAATGTCTCTCATATCAACAGGATTCTTCCGTCTTTCCTTCCTCCCTTCCCTCCCTCTCACCTTCCTTCCTCTCCCTCTCTGTTTTCTTTTCTCCTTTCTCTTCCTTTCATCTTTTCATTTTGAGAAAAGTTCTCACATTTCATTTATCTTCATGTTTTTCATCATAATTTTTCTGAAGTATGTCTTTTCAAGATTGAGCTCAGTGATAGAATTTGATTGCATCATGTCTGTATGATACATAATGATTTCATTTGCAAACTAGCTGGATGCTGGTCTGAATTAGATTGAATATCATTTTTTTTCTGAGAACTTTAATATCATCGCTTCTTATTTCATTACATCAGGAGTCATCAGTGGAAAGTCTTGGGGAGGTCTAATTCTTTGCTTTGTAGGTGGCCTGTTTTCATAAATTTCCCAAGAATGTTACTAGGTTCCCCCCCACCTCCTCCTCTTTTTAAAATGAATCCTGCTTGATGCTGCATAAACATTCTCTGTATGATAGCTATGTAGCTCTGTGATTTGCTTACGATCTTCTACTCCTGAGCTAATTCTCATCTTTGTGTTCTCTCTTTCCTTTAATACTACTCATGACATATTGGACCGGCACAGCTAATCTTTTTGTCACATATTTTCTCCTTTGATTTTTATTATAATTTTAAAGAAATTGAAATATAACACATATCCCAAAAGGTACAGACATAAGTGTAAAGCACAGTAATTATTACAAAATGAACACACAGGGAAATAAATAGCACAAGCTCCCGTCACATTTCTTCCCCAAAATTATGATCCCTACTCTCCATTGGTAACTATTGTTATAACTTTGTATTATATCAAATAATGTAATTTATCTGTGCCTGTGTTTGAAATGTATATGTAACTTAAAATCAAGCAATATGTTCTTTGTGTCTGACCTCTTTTCATAAACAGACTTGTGACATTGTTACATTTTAAGTGTAGATACAGTTTTAAAATTTTTTTCAGTATTATGTCAGTTAAATAAATATACCACAGTTTATCCATTCTGTCGTCAAAATTTTGTGTCTGTGTGTAAGTGCTGGGAATGATGATGCTACATATTTCCTGGTGCCAAAGCACATACATTTTATTTGGGTATATATCAAGAAGTTGAATTGCTGTCTGATAGGTTATGTGTATATTCAAGCTTATATATGCTAAGCAGTATATAATGCCACATATTAATTCCAGAGTGTTTGTACAGATATCCAGATCTTCTTGACCTGTGATAGGGTTATGTTCTGATATACCCATCATAAACTGAAAGTGTAAGTCAAAAATGCATTTAATACCCTGACCTTGGCCCTCACCTATCGTAATGTTCTCACAACCCTTATATTAGCCTACAGTTAGGCAGAATCATCTAACACAAGGCCCGCTTTATAACAGAATGTCGAATATACCATGTGATTTATTGAATACTGTACTGAAAGTTATAAAAGGAATGGTTGTATGGGTACTGAATGGTTATGAGTGTTTTGATTGTGTGCCCTCATAATTGTGTGACTACCTGGGAGCTTTTGTTGCCCAGCATCAGGAATGGGTATTGTACTGCACATGACTACCCCAGGAAAAGATCAAAATTAAAATTCTGTGTAAGGTTTCTACTAAATCACATCTCTTTGATGCTGTTGTAAAAAAAAAATCTTAATTAAACCATCATAAATCAGAGACTGTCCATATATTCCCTCTAGTAGTGCATTGGATTACCTGCTCTTCCATATGTTTAAACACTTGAAATTGGGGTCTGTGTACTTGAAATTGGGGTCTGTGTACTGCTATCTCAGTTTTAATTATCATTCCCCTGTTTACTAATAAAATTGAGTAGTTTTCTATACATTTATTGGTCATTTGATGACTAACTCATTTGCATTTCAAAAAAATTGAATACTTTTTTTTTTCAGCCAACTGCTATGTATTGAGTCAACCCTTTTTCAGTTGTATAAGTATCTCCCGTGCTACAGCTTCCCCTTTCATACTCTTAATGGTATATTTTGATGAAAAGGAATTATGTATAACATTCAAATTTATCAAGTCTTTCCTTCCTCTTTTGTTCTGATGAAACTTTTTTCTTTTTTCACATGTAAACATTCCATATTATTTTAGAAGTATTATTTACTTAACCACTTCACAGATCATTAAAATGTTTGTGTGTGACATGAAGTATGTATTTTGTTCTTACATGGATTGACTCATCACATTTTGGGAAAGGTCTTCCTTTCCACACTGCTCTGTGGTACCAGCTTTGTGATAAATCCAATGTTTCCGTAAGTATGGGTTTATTACTGGATCATCTTTTCAGTACCAGGTGCTTCTGTCTTGAACCATGCATCAGTGGTATACTATGCTGATCACTGTAGTTTTATAAGGTCAAGTATATGAATATCCCTACATTTATTTTAGACCCTTTGTAGACTTTCACAGTCGTTTTATAGTTTTCTAAGTACACAGTTTTTGATATATCTACTCATAGGAGTTTGATGTATTGCTAGATGTTTTGAGTCTGTATATTTGTATTTTTTAAATTAATGTATGTTCTACTCAACTGTTGTTGGTATAGAGAAATGAATTAATTTTACAGATCCAGTTACTCTTCTTGACACAGGGCATTTCAGTTTTTATGCCTATACTTGTGTCTACTTTATTAAAGTTTCTCTTATTTTTCTGTTTATTTAATCTAGGTTTTTTTGTTGTTGGCATAAAATTTGTTTCATTTTTAACCATATGATGAATTTTTAAAGTTTATAGAGTCCATAAAATATTCTCTCTTCCAATAGTAACATTTGTAAATATTTCTTTGTGACTCTTCCCATGAACTAATATATTTTACTTGCATTTAGTTATAATAGCTATTAATTAACATACACTGTTGATCTCTATGGTACTCTAATTTCCTATTTTACTATTTTATGCTCTTAATTTTAAAATTTTATTTTTTGTGTGTGTGGTGAAAGAAACAGCAGTGTTTATTGTAAGGTGCTACACAGGGAAAAGGGGCTTCCCTGGTAGCTCAGCTGGTAAAGAACCCATCTGGCAATGCAGGAGACATAAGAGATGTGGGTTTGTTCTCTGGGTGGGAAAGACCCCCTGGAGAAGGAGATGGCAGCCCTCTCCAGGATTCTTGCCTGAAAAATTGCATGGGGAGAGCAGCCTGACAGACTGTTGTCCTTGGGGTCACAAAGACGCAACTGAGTGGACATGTGCACACAGGGAGAATAGGGTGGCTCATACTTAAAACCCCAAACTTCTCTTAATTAAAAGAGATATTTTCCAGGCAAGGCTTTACTGGGGTCCCTGCTTCAGAGTGGGGAGCAAGAACAAACAGCAGGTTCCCTTGTTTGCTTGCTCCCTGGGTCGGGGAGGGAGTCAGTCTTGTTCCTTACCTGGGTTGAAGTGGGGATGGATGGGTCCAGGTGTCAGGCCGGAGGGGTAGCTTAGGTGGTTTACCCACCTCTTAGGTGGTGGTGTGTGCAGGGGCGTGTGCAGTACTCTGCCTTTGCTCTGAGCTCTAAAGAAGTGGTAGTTGGGCTTTCTGGTCTCTTTGTATCTTTTGTCTAGAATTTACTCTGTGCATGCATGGAGTTATTTTTGGTCCCACATAGTTTTCCTTCCTATTCTGTTGCTCAAGAAGAGGTATGTCCAGGTGCAAACATTACAGCACTGCAGCAAAGGGTCCCAGGTTCCCAGCCTGTCTCATTCTGCCCAGAGACTCATCACCCTTGTTTTTAAGGGATTAGGGAGTAGAAGGTCTCTTCTTTCTGCTGAACAGACTGCAGACCCTTGCCTACCCTAAAGGTGTAGAATTCCCTTGCCAACTGTTCAAAGGACCTGTAGGGACCTGGGCCACCTTCTGGAATGGGCTGATTTCCTTGAGCTGTCATGAGTCTAACCACAAACTCTTGGAGTCTAAAAGACACAAACTTAACCAAAAGGTTTAACAAATAAGGACCAAAAAGGAGAAAAGCAATAATAGCCTTTAAATGGTTCAGAAAGGAAAGGAACTGGGATTCCTTTACTGTTGACCAGACAAGGGAGGTGACATCACCCCGGCCAAAATTATGACTCCATTCTGCCTGAGCATATATTTCATTAATATTAACTTTTACATTTCCTGTTGCATTGATACAAGTTGCAGCAGGAAGTATTAGTTATCACACAAACTCTACATTGTTCTGCCAAGAGGTACTCAGGAGCCAGACAATTGTCAAGAACTACATCAGCCAAGGAAAAAAGGTCCCAAGTCCCATTAAGGCTTCAAACAGGAGCCAGCCCACTACATTTTACTTATCTGTTGGTAGTGTCTGTCTTTGGAATAGGTATCTCAGATATTTTGCTGGATCACAGGTGTAGTATTCTTCTATTGTGATCTGTGAGGTATCTGTAGGTAAAAGCTTTAGTTTGGACAAATGTCCCCAACTAGATATCCCTTGCAGTTTGACCACAGTAGATGTGGTTCAGTACAGTTCAGTCACTCAGTCACGTCCAACTCTTTGCAATCCAATGGACTGCAGCAGACCAGGCCTTACCTGTCCATCACCAACTCCCAGAGTTTACTCAGACTCATGTCCATGGAGTCAGTGGTGTCATCCAACCATCTCATTCTCTGTTGTCCCCTTCTCCTCCCACCTTCAATCTTTCCCAGCATCAGGGTTTTTTCAAATGAGTTAGTTCTTTGCATCAGGTGGCCAAAGTATTAGAGTTTAAGCTTCAGCATCAGTCCTTCCAATGAATATTCAGGACTGATTTCCTTTAGGATGGACTGGTTGGATCTCCTTGCAGTCCAAGGGACTCCAAAGAGTCTTCTCCAGCACCGCAGTTCAAAAGCATCAATTCTTTGGCGCTCAGCTTTCTTTATAGTCCACCTCTCACATCCATTCATGACTACTCAAAAAATAGCCTTGACTAGATGGACCTTTGTTGGCAAAGTAATGTCTCTGCTTTTTAATATGCTGTCTAGGTTGGTCATAACTTTCCTTCCAAGGAGTAAGCATCTTTTAATTTCTTGACTGCAGTCACCATCTGCAGTGATTTTGAAGCCCAAAAAATTAAAGTCTGCCACTGTTTCCACTGTTTGCAAGGAGCAAGCTTCTTTGAATTTTATGGCTGCAGTTACCATCTGCAATGATTTTGGAGCCCCCCAAAAATAAAGTCTGTCACTGTTTCCATTGCTTCCCCATCTATTTGCCATGAGGTGATGGGACCAGATGCTATGATCTTAGTTTTCTGAATGTTGAGTTTTAAGGCAACTTTTTCACTCTCCTCTTTCACTTTCATCAAGAGGCTCTTTTGTTCTTCTTCACTTTCTGTCATAAGGGTACTCTTATCTGCATATCTGAGGTTATTGATATTTCTCCCGGCAATCTTGATTCCAGCATCCAGTCCAGCATTTCTCATGATGTAGTATGCATATAAGTTAAATAAGCAGGATGACAGTAACAGCCTTGACGTACTCCTTTCCTGATTTGGAACCAATCTATTTTTCCATGTCCAGTTCGGACTGTTGCTTCCTGACCTGCATACAGATTTCTCAGGAGGCAGGTCAGGTGGTCTTGTATTCCCATCTCTTGAAGAATTTTCAGTTTGTTGTTATCTGCACAAAGGCTTTGGCATTGTCAATAAAGCAGAAGTAGCTATTTTTCTGGAAGTCTCTTGCTTTTTCGATGATCCAGCGGATGTTGGCAGTTTGATCTCTGGTTCCTCTGCCTTTTCTAAGTCCAGCTTGAACATCTGGAATTTCACAGTTCACGTACAGTTGAAGCCTTGCTTGGAGAATTTTGAACATTACTTTGCCAGTTTGTGAGGTGAGTGTAATTGTGCGGTATTTTGAGCATTCTTTGGCATTGCCTTTCTTAGGGATTGGACCTTTTCCAGTCCTGTGGCCACTGCTGAGTTTTCCAAATTTGCTGGCATATTGAGTGCAACACTATCACAGCATCTTTTAGGATTTGAAATAGCTCAACTGGAATTCCATCACCTCCACTAGCTTTGTTCATAGTGGTGCTTCCTAAGGCCCTCTTGAGTTTGCATTCCAGGATGTCTGGCTCTAGGTGAGTGATCACACCACTGTGATAATCTGGGTCATGAAGATCTTTTTTGTATAGTTCGTCTGTGTATTCTTGCCACCTTTCCTTAATATTTTCTGCTTCTGTTAGGTCCATTTCTGTCCTATATTGTGCCATCTTTTGCATGAAATGCTCCCTTGGTATCTCTGATTTTCTTGAAGAGTCTTCTAGTCTTTCCCATTCTATTGTTTTCCTCTATTTCTTTGCATTGATCACTGAGGAAGACTTTGTTTAAAATTACTTTATTGAGATCCTTCCATTTTGGCAGTAGTTGGTCTTGGGGGTGGGATCCTTCTTTCCACCTTTTAAGAATTTCGTCCCCAGGATTTATTTGTGAAGGAACTCCTACTTCCTCTGTATTTTTAGTAGGAGCTGGCAGTGCTTGTGGGCATAGTCCTGGATTGCCTTCTGAACTTTTTCTAGGTTAATAATAGATCTCAGGGCCTTGTGCATATATTCATCCAGTGGAACATTAATAGTTAGAAAAGGCCTCTCATAGTTCATTTCAGTGGCTAAATCTTGGAGCATTCAGCTGGAGGCTACTGGACCCTGAGGAGTGCAGTAGAAAGCAAGTTGGTCCAGGGTTAGGAGTTTCTTGGCAGAGCTTTACTAAGGTTTTCTTTAAAGTATGGTTTATTTTCTATACCTTCACAGAAGGAATAGTAAAGGTGTGGGGTGCCAAGCAGTGTGCAGCTTGTAGTTTATCCCTAGGGCTGTTGTGAGCCCCTGTGTGAGGGTTGGCTTTAAAAAAAGCCCCATTATCACTCTAGAGGGAATTATTTCTATTAAAAAGTACTCAACAGACAGCCATAGGCTTTTCAGATTTGATGGGGTAGATTTCAACTCATCCAGTAAAAGTATCGCAATACCAGAAGATACTTATATTCTTATCATAGGGGAATTTGGGTGAAATCTGCCAGTCTTCCCCTGGATATGTCCCTTGGCATTAAATTGATCTGATTAATGAAGAGAGGGATTGGATGGATCTGTGGATGCATATTAATAAATCATAGGCACGCGTTACTTGTTTTACTGTTCTTTTAAAGCCCTTTCCTGAAAAAGACTTTTGCATCAAGTCCTATGTGCATTCATTTTCTAGTAAGTGGCATCATGTAAGCTCTTAGTTTCCATTTTTGGGCCTCAAGGATTAGAAACTTATCCTCCTTTTTATACCAGCCTGTGCTTCCTTTCTCATAGCCTCATTTTCAGCATTTTCTTGTTCCTATGGGGAATACTGGGGAAGACTAGGGAATTCAAGGAGGCCAATTACTAGAGCCATAGGCTCCTGGATTCAAGATGCATTGTTTAGGTTCCTGCATTCAAGATGCATGCTTTGCAGTTTGATCAGCTTTGCTGTTCCCTTGCCTCAAAAAACTTCCATTCCTCTGATGTCCCCTACAGTGGATTACTGCTACCTGGGTTGGAACCTGCACTACTTCTAAAAGAGCCAGAATCAAATCTTGATACTGTATGGGGGGATTTCTAGCAATTAACATTCTTCTTTCCAAATGACAGCATGAGCATGTAGCACATGGAAACCCCATGTTGAGTCAGCAAAAATACTTAATTTCTTATCCTTCCTTAATTGCAAAGCTGTCATTAATGCAGTTAGTTCAGTCTTCTGGGCTGGTGTCTTGGGTGGCAGCGCCTTTGCTTCTGTGACTTCGTCTAGACTAACCATGGCATACCCTTGCCTTTTGGGTTCCCATTCTGCATAACTGCTTCCATAAGTAAACCATTTGACCTTTGGGCTGTCAAGGGGCTCATCTAGAAGATCAGATTTCCTGGACTAAGTTTGTTCCAGGGTCTCTATACACTGATGCTGTAAATATTTACTCTCGACCACTGGCAGCAGAATTTCTGGCTTGGCATGCCTTTAAGGTAACTTAGACAGTGTCCATTAAGAATGCCTGATATCTTATTAACCTTCCTCCAGTCAACTGTTTATGTCCTTTGACTTCCAGCACAGATTGTACCTGAGGAAGAGTTAATACATCTAGAGGTTGCCCCAGAGTGAGCTTGGAGACTTCATCAACCAACAGGACTGTGGCTGTTGTTGCTCATGGGCAGCTTGGCCATCCTAGAGCCACTGAGTCCAGCTGTTTTGAAAAGTAAGCCACTGGTCTCTGAGTAGGTCCCAACTTTTGGATCAAGAGTCCTAGCGCTGTCCAGGACTTCTTGTGAACATACAGGGTAAAGGACTTGTCCACATTTGGAAGCCCCAGTGCTGGTGGTCTACTCAACTCAGTCTTTAAAGTTTCAAAGTCCCACTGCTGCTGCTGCTAAGTCACTTCAGTCGTGTCCGACTCTGTGTGACCCCATAGACAGCAGCCCACCAGGCTCCCCCGTCCCTGGGATTCTCCAGGCAAGAACACTGGAGTGGGTTGCCATTTCCTTCTCCAGTGCACGAAAGTGAAAAGTGAAAGTGAAGTCACTCAGTCGTGTCCAACTCTTAGCGACCCTATGGACTGCAGCCTACCAGGCTCCTCCATCCATGGGATTTTCCAGGCAAGAGTACTGGAGTGGGTTTCCATTGCCTTCTCTGCAAAGTCCCACTAGTGGTCCTTTTTCCATTGAAAGGCTTCCCTTTCTTCTCCTCATCTATAAGGCCATAATTTGGAATTCAGATACAAAAGAACCCAGCCATCCCGAGAAAATCTTGGGGTTGCCTCTTTGTGACTGAGATGGTAATGTGCTAATTGCTGGTTTTTGATATACGGCCAGGCCAGGGCTTGTGCCTCTGGGGTCAAAACATCCTAAATATTGAACCTGTTACTGTGAGATCTGGGCCTTGGTAGGCAAGACTTTATATCCCCTTTTTGCCAGAAAATGTAGGACCCCTAATGGTATTTTGATCTGATTCTTGTTTGGTCTCACTAGTGTGTGTTAGTCACTCAGTAGTGTCCAACTCTTTGCAACTCCATGGACTGTAGCTCACCAGGCTCCTCTATCCATGGGATTTCCCAGGCAAGGATCCTGGAGTGGGTTGCCATTCCCTCCTCTAGGGGATTTTCCCAATCCAGAAATCAAACCCAGGTCTCCTGCATTGGTCTCACTACTTATCAATAAATTATCAACATATTGTAGCAGAGTTCCCTTCTCAAGGAACAATTCCTTCAGTCCCCTTGCTTACCTAACACATTTCCAAAAAGACAAGGGCTGTCCCTAAAGCCCTGGGGAAGCACTGTCCAGGTATATTGGGTAGCCTCCAGGGTGTCAGGGCCCCTCCATTCAAAGTTAAAAAGATATTGAAAGTCTGGATACTGGAGTGCATTGCCATTTCCTTCTGCAGGGGATCTTCCTGACCCAGGGATCTAACTCTCATCCCCTGTATTGGCAGGTGGATTCTTTACCACTCCACCACCCAGGAAGCCCCATTCCTTGAGCTAAGGTGGGGAAAAAATCAAGAGTAAATATAGGTTACTTACTAAAGGCATGGGAGCTTAAACAATGTGTTATCAAAAGTAGCATTCCAGGATAATTTTGTTCTCTTCTGAGAGTTTTGCATCAGCCTACTGTTAATAAAATCCATTTACCTAATTAAATTTAATCCTACCTTAGAAAATCTTGACCACATACAAAATTCTTTTCTCAAAATGTCCATCTTCTACAGACTGTCTGCAACTTACTTTGGCCCTTATTCTTTCCACATTCAGAAATAGCCAGCTCTAGGACAAAATCATCCTTTTTCCTTTCAACAAAATGCATTTCCATTCTTCATACCTTCTTTTCTGAAAACATACTTCCTAAGTAGCCATGAACTGTCCACTACATTAGCATGCCTTAAATTGGTAGAGACTATGTCAAGGTGGCACCAAACATGTTTAGTTTCTCTCCCACAAGAAGACAAAGGTAAATTTAGACATGTTTAGCAATAATGTTCCAGTATTTTATCTTATTTGAAAATGGCCTGAAAATTCAATTAATTTCTATCATTTAACTTAATTTAGTTTCAAATTTACAAAAATTTGGAGAGACTTTTATTGTTTTTCTACTCGAGTATAATTGCTTTACAAGATTGCATTAGTTTCTTCTATACAAAGAAGTGAGTTAGCTATATGTATACATATATCCCCTTCCCCTTGAGCCTCCCTCCCACCCTCTCCTCACCCCACCCATCAAGGTCATCACAGCAGCAAACTGAGCCCCCTGTGCTGTACAGCAGGTTCTTACTAGCTACCCGTTTCACTCAAGATAATGTATTCACATGAAACCTAATCTCCCAATCATCTTGCTCTCTTCACCCCAGCACCTCCCCTCTCCATGACCACACATCCCTTCTCTTTGTTTGTATCTCTGTTCCTTCTCTGGAATTTGGTTCGTCTGTGTTGTTTTTCTAGATTCCACATACATGAATTAATATACAGTATCTGTTTTTCTGATTGACTTCACTCTGTATGACAGTCTCTCTTCAAATGACCTAATTTAGTTCCTTTTTATAGCTAAGTAATTAGCTCAGCTGGTGAAGAATCTGCTTGCAATGCAGGAGACCCTGGTTCAGTTTCTGATTCTGGAAGATTCCTTGCAGAAGGGATCCCCTACTCACCCCAGTATTCTTGGACTTCCCTGGTGGCTCAGACGGTGAAGATCTGCCTGCACCTTGGGAGACCTTGGTTTGATCCCTGGGTTGGGAACATCCCCTGAAGGCCAGCATGGCAACCCACTCCAGTTTTCTGGTCTGGAGAATCCCCATGGACAGAGGAGCCTGGAGGGCTACGGTCTGTGGGGTCACAAAGAGTTGGACACAGGAGTGACTAAGCACAGCACAGCACAACATCCCCTTGTGTGTGTATGTATGTGTACGTATATACATACACACAACATCTTTATCCATTCATCTGTTGATGGACACTTAAGTTGTTTCTGTGCCCTGGCTGTTGTAAATAGTGCTTCAGTGAACATTTTGGGGTACATGTGTCTTTTTGAATTATGGTTTTCTCAGGGCTTATGCCCAGTAGTGGGTCATATGGTAGTGATATTTTTAGTTTTTTTAAGGAACCTCCATACGGTTCTCCATTCTGGCTATATCAATTTCCATTCCCACCAATATTGCAAGAAGTTTCCCTTTTCTCCACATCTTCTCCAGCATTTACTGTTTATAGACTTTTTGATGGCCATTCTGACCAGTATGAGGTGATACCTCATTGTATTAATAGTTTTGATTTGCATTTTTCTAATAATTAGTGATGTTGAGCATCTTTTCATGTACCTCTTGTCCATCTATATGTCTCTGGAGAAATGTCTGTTTAGCTCTTTCACCCTTTTTTTAAATTGGGTTGTTTGTTTTTATATTGAGCTGCATGAGCTGTTTGTGTATTTTGGAGATTAATCCTTTGTCTCTTTCTCCATTTGCAAATATTTTCTCCCATTCTGAGAGTTATCTTTTCAGCCTCTTTATGGTTTCCTTTGATAAAATCTTTAATCAGGTCCCATTTGTTTGTTTTTATTTTGATTATTCTAGGAGGTGGTTCAAGAAAGATCTTGCAGTGATTTATGTCTAAGAGTGTTTTCCCAGTGTTTAAGTCTTTAATCCATTTTGAGTTTATTCTTGTGTTAGGTGTTAGGTAGGGTTCTGATTTCATTCTTATACATGTAGTTGTCCAGTTTCTCCAGCACCGCTTACTGAAGGCACTATCTTTTATCCATTGTATGGTCTTGCCTCTTTTGTCATAGATTAGGTGACCATAGGTGCATCGATTTATCTCTGGACTTTTTATCCTGTAACACTGATCTAATATTTCTGTTTTTGTGCCAGTATGATGCTGTCTTGATTATTGTAGCTTTGTAGTATAGTCTGAAGTTGGAGAGCCTGGTTCCTCCAGCTCCGTTTTTCTTTCTCAAAATTGCTCTGGTTATTAGGGGTCTTTTATGTTCCCATACGAATTGTAAAGTTTTTTGTTCTAATTCTGTGAAAAATGCCGTTGGTAATTTGTTAGTGGTTTACATTTGTTAGGTAGGAAGTTAGGCATGAGCAATGAGGAATGGCCTAGCCAAAAAGGATGCAAGCTAATCTTTAAACCCACAGTGAAAGTCACTCAGTCGTGTCCAACTCTCTGCATCCCCGTGGACTGTACAGTCCATGGAATTCTCCAGGCCAGAATATTGGAGTAGGTAGCCTTGGATTTTCCCAACCCAGGGATCAAACCCAGGTCTCCTGCATTGCAGGCGGATTCTTTACCAGCTGAGCCAGAAGGGAAGCCTGAGAATACTGAAGTGGATAGCCTATCCTTTCTCCAGAAGATCTTCCTGAACCAGGAATCGAACCGGGGTCTCCTGCACTGCAGGTGGATTCTTTACCAACTTAGCCATCAGGGACTTTTCCAAATCCTGCACATGCACCCTAGGCACACAGTAGATACAGACTAACCACAGGGGCTTCCTTAAGTAACCTTAGGAGCTAGAGCCCATTAAGCATTCATAAATATTCTATACGTATATACATCTAATTATAACAAACTAAATTACGGGAAGACATACACTACAGGGCCTGTTAGTAACTTGCAACTGTCAGTTGGTCTCAAGCATATGCCTGTTTGCATTCCCTCTCTTGACTGATGGTAAGCACAAGCCCTATTTTTGCACAGGGCACAGCCAAAAGGAGGAGATGGGAAGTATGAAAAGGGGGAAGCCAAGAGAAATCTTTTTGATGACTCTTGGGGTCAGCCTGCTCCCATGTCTTGGGAGTGTCTAATAATAAAGATCTGTCTGCTGGAGCTGAACTGAGTTGTAACTTGTCTGTTGTTTTAAACCTTTTAGTCCATCATTCCAAAGTTCTGTCATGACAAGAACTGAGGAAGAGAAATAAATCAACCTGATGTTTGGTGCTGTGAATCAGACTGCTGACTACCTCCAAATAAGGTAAGGGTCCTTGCCCTATGGCTTGAAGGACCTTGATTTCCACTTAACTGATCTGACACATTGAATCTATAGATTGCTTTGTAGTAAAGTCATTTTCACAATATTGATTCTTCCCATCTAAGAACATGGTATACCTCTCCATCTGTTTGCATCATCTTTGATTTCTTTTATCATTGTTTTATAGTTTTCTGAGTATAGGTATTTTGCCTCCTTAGTTAGGTTTATTCCTAGGTATTTTGTTCTTTTTCTTGAGATGATAAACAGGATTGTTAACTTAATTTCTCTTTCTTATATTTTGTGGTTAGTGTATAAGAATACAGAACACTTCTGTACATTAATTTTGTGTCCTGAAAATTTATCAAATTCATTGATTAGCTATAGTAGTTTTCTGGTGACATCTTTAGAGTTTTCTGTGTCTAGTATCTTGTCATCTGCAAACAGTGGTAGTTTTACTACTTTTCCAATTTGAATTCATTTTGTTTCTTTTTTTCTTTGATTGCTGTGGTTAGGATTTTTATAGTGGAGAGAGTGGACATCCTTGTCTTGTTCCTGACCTTAGAGGAAATGCTTTCAGTTTTTCACTGTTGAGAATGATGTTAGCCGTAGGTTTGTCATATATGGCTTTTATTATGTTGAGGTAGGTTCTCTTTATGCTCACTTTCTGGAGAGTTTTTATCAGAAATGGGTGTTGAGTTTTTTCATTTCGTTTTCTGCCTCTATTGAGATGATCATCCTTTTTGTTTAATTTGATAATTGGTGTATCACATTGATTTCTGTATATTGAAGAATCCTTGCATCCCTGGTATAAATCCCACTTAGTCATGGTGTACAATCTTTTTCGTGTGTTGTTGGACTCTGTTTGCTAGCATTTTGTTGAGAATTTTTGCATCTATGTTCATTGGGGATATCAGTCGGTAATTTTATTTGTGATATCTCTGGGCAATGGTGGCCTCATAGAGCAAGTTTGTGAGTGTCCCTCCCTCTGAAATGTTTTTGGAAGAGTTTTGAGAGGATGGGTGTTAGCTTTTCTCTACATGTTTGGTAGAATTCACCAGTGAAGCCATCTAGTCCTGGGCTTTTGTTTGTGGGAAGATTTTTTTTTTTAATTTTAATTTATTTACTTTTGGCTGAGCTGGGTTTTCATTGCTACACCAGGCTTTTCTCTAGTTGTGGCTGGTAGGGGCTGTTTAGTTGTGATGCACAGGCTTCTCATTGTGGTGGCTTCTTTTGCCGGGGAGCACAGGCTTTAGCCGTGCAGGTTTCAGTAGTGCTCCTGGGCTCCAGAGCACAGGCTCGGTAGTTGTGGTGCCTGGAATTAGTTGCTCCACCTGTAGTTAGTTGCAGGTGAGACCTTTCTGGATCAGGTATCGAACCTGTGTCTCCTGCATCGGCAGGTGGATTCTTTACCACTTAACCTCCAGGGTAGCCCCAATTTCTTATTTTTATTTCAAGATAAAACCAGAATGCGTGCGTGCATGCTCAGCCAATTCAGTCATTTTTCTGTGGGAAGATTTTTAATTACAATTTCAATTTCATAACTGTGATTAGTCTGTTTATATTTTCTGTTTCTTTCTGATTTACTCTTTGAAAACTGTACCTTTCTAAGAATTTGTCCATTTCCTCCAGATTGTCCATTTTATTGGTATATATGGTTGCTTCTAGTAATCTTTTATGATCCTTTGTCTTTCTGTGGTGTCAGTTGTAATTTCTCTTTTTTCATTTCTAATTTTATTGATCTGAGTTCTCTTCCCCGCTTTTATTTTTCTTTATGAGTCTGGCTAAAGGGTTGTCAATTTTGTTTATCTTCTCAAAGAACCAACTTTTTTATTGACCTTTTTTATTGGTTTTTCATTTCTGTTTCATTTATTTCTGCTCTCATCTTTACGATTTCTTTACTTCTAACTTGATTGTTGTTGTTCTTTTTCTTCTTTCTCTGCTTGCTGTAGGTGAAGGTTAGATTGCTTATTTGAGGTTTTCTTGTTTCATGAGGTGAGGTTGAACTGCTGTAAACTCCCCTCTGAGAACTGCCTTTTGTTACATCCCTTGTGTTTTGGGTCATTCTTTTTTCATTCTTGTTTGTTCTGATGTACTTTTTATTTCCTTTTTTATTTCTTCAGTGATCTCTTGCTTATTCAAAATTCACTGTTTAGCCTCCATGCATTTGTGTTCTTTACAGTTTTTTTTCCTGTAATTGATTTCTAATCTCATAGTGTTGTAATCAGAAAAGATGTTTGATACAATTTCAGTTTTCTTAAACTTACCAAGGCATGATTTGTTACTCACGATGTGATTCTGGAGGATGTTCCCTGGGCACTTGAGAAGAAACTATATTCTGTTTTTGAGTGGAATGTTCTGTAAATATCAATTAAATATATGTAATCTGTTGTGCCATTTAAAGCTCTTATTTCCTGATTTAATTTCTGCCTGGGTGATCTGTCCATTGGTATAAGTGGGTGTTGAAGTCCCCCACTATTATGGTGTTACTGTCAGGTTCCCCTTGTTGGCTGTTATTGTTTGACTTATGTATGGAGGTGGTCCTGCGTTGACTGCAGGAGTATTTATTACTGATGTATTTTCTTCCTGGATTGACCTCTTGATCATTATGTAGTGACCTTTATCTCTTGTCACAGTCTTTATTTTAGAGTCTATTTTGTCTGATATGAGTGTTGGTATTCCAGCTTTCTTTTGCTTTCCATTGACATGGAATATCTTTTTCTATGCCCTTGCTTTCAGTCTGTATGTGTCCATAGCTCTGAAATGGGTCTCTTGTTTCCATTCAGCCATTCTGTGTCTTTTGGTTGGAGCACTTAATCCATTTAAATTCAATGTAATTTTAGATACTTATGTTCCTATTACCATTTTCTAAATTGCTTTTGATTTGTTTTTGTGGGTCTTCTTTTGTTTTTCCTGCCTTGAGAAGCTCTTTTAGCATTTTTTTTTAACTGGTTTGATGGTGCTGAATTCTCTTAGCTTTTTGCTTGTTTGTAAAGGTTTTTATTTTCTGTCCATTCTGAATGATATCCTTGCTGGGTAGAGTCATCTTGGTTGTAGCTTTTTCCGTTTCATCACTTTAAATATATCCTGCCACTCCCTTCTGGCTGGCAGAGTTTCTGCTGAAAAATCAGCTGATAACCATATGGGGATTCCCTGGTATGTTATTTTTTGCCTTTAATATTATTTCTTTGAATTTACTTTTTGTTTGATTCATTTGTATCTTGGCGTTTTTCTCCTAGGGTTTGTCCTGTGTGGGACTCTGCAGTTCCTGAACTTGCATGTTTTTTTTTTTCCTTTCCCATTTTAGGAAAGATTTTGACTCTGGTCTCATCATATATTTTCTCTAAACCTTTCTATTTTTTTTTTCCTGGGACCCCTGAAATTCAAATGTTGGTGTGTTTAATGTTGTCCCTGATGTCTCTGAGACTGTCCTCATTTCTTTTCATTCTTTTGTCATTTTTCTTCTCCACAGCAGTCATCTCCACCATTCCATTTTGCAGCTCACCTACTCATTCTCCTGCTTCAGTTATTTTGCTATTGATTACTTCCAGTGTATTTTTCATTTCAGTTATTATGTTTTTCATCACTGTTTGTTCTCGAGTTCTTTTAAACTTTGTGCTTAGTTGTGTCCGACTCTGCAGTCCTATGGACTGTAGCCCACCAGGCTTCTCTGTCCATGGGATTTTTCCAAACAAGAGTACTGGTGTGGGTTGCCAGTATTCTTTTGGCAGAGGATCTTCCCGACCCAGGAAGGTCTTCTCCTGGATCTTCCTGACCCAGGGAATCAAACCCCCAGTCTCTTGTGGCTGCTGCATGGGCAGGCAGATTCTTCATCAACAGCACCACCTGGGAAGCCCTTGCTAGTTCTTCTAGGTCCTTGATAAACATTTCTTGTATTTTCTCCATCTGAGCCTCCACTCTTTCCAGGAGTTTTAATCATCTTTACCATCATTACTCTGAATTCTTTTTCATGTGGGTTGCCTGTTTGCTTTCATTTATTTCATCTTGTAGGTTTTTACCTTGATCCTTTGTAACATTTTTTTTGTCATTTCATTTTGTTTGATTGGTGGCAGGGGTCGGGGGGCTGGGGTTGGGACAGTGTTCCTGTCTTACTGCTTGTATGGCCTGAGGCATTCAGCACTGAAGTTTGCAGGTGGTTGGGTAGATCTGGATCTTGGTGCTGAGATGGGGCCCTCCAGGAGACTTCACTCTGATTAGCATTCCCTGACCTGTGAGCTTCTCTGTTAGTCCAGTGGGCTGAGCGTGGCACTCCCACCACAGGAGCTCAGCCCTGACCACTGGCCTGGGAATCAGGATTCCACAAGCTGTGCGGTATGCAAGGATAAAACAAGGCAGAGCAATAGCAAAAGAACAGGAAGTGAAATAACATTAGAAAACTTAAAAATACATTAGAAAAAATATATATAAATGAAACAACAAGAGAAAACAACCACAACAGCAAAAAAAAAAAAAAAAAAAAAAAAACAGGCCAGAAAAGGCCTTGGCTGTAGGGGGCAAGGCTTAGGTGGGAGTGGGACCCCAGGCTCAGGACCAGAGTGACCAGAAAAGGTCCTTCTTGGGAGAGTGTGTGGGGGCAAGTCTTAGACTCAGTGTGCCCAGAGGGGTCCTCGGAGGGTTGAGGTTTAGGCCTGGGACCCCAGCAGCCTCACCAGGCCTGAGCTGACAAGGAAAATGCTGGCCACACTCCCCTCTGATCCTCCACGCCCCTGAGATTGTTTCCATCCCCAGTGGTGTGCTGACTGTGAGGGAGTCCCTCTGAGCTTGGGAAGCCCTCCCTTCCTCTAACTGCCTCTCGGGGCACCAGTCCCGTCTTGCTTTTACTTTTCTCCCACTCCCAGGGCTGTTAAATCTGGAGGGGGCCTCAGAGGGCAGAGGTTCAGGCCCAGCACCCCAGAAGGGTCTCCCCAGGGCTCAAGTGGGAGAAAGGAGATGGAGGCCCTGTTCCCTTCTGATCCTCCATTCTCCTATAGGTCTCTCCCCATCCCAGCTGAGTCTCTTGCAATGAGTGGACCTGCCTGAGTGTGGAAATCCCTCCCCTCCCCCACTGCCCATCAGGGCCACTGGTCCCATCCCGGCTCCACTGCTTCCCCACTCCCATGTCCCACCTGGTGGTGTGGAGGCTCCCCCATCCCCTTAGGGGTCTGAGATCCCCTACGTGTACCTGGTAAGTGCCCTGGCTATGAGGAGACAGGTACTGCACAGCCTCTTATTCTGCCATCTCGACTTTGCCCCCATTGGAGAGTGTTTAAATAGATGTTTCTAAAACATAAAATTATTCTTATAGTTTACCAAAAAGTTCTTATCCCAGTTACATTTACTTAAAAATTTAATATCAGGTTATTTTCCCTGTTGACAGACATTATAACTGAAAAAAATATGCACTTATAGACTACCAGTAACTCCAGGTATAATGAAAGTATACTTAACATTGAATACTCTAAAGACAGATCTATATTAATTAAACCCATAAGTTTAAGCTGGACAAGTTAATTTCTTTAGAACCAGAGATCTCATAGGTTTCTGTCTGAATTTAAAATGTCCCTCTTTTTTTTCCTTTAGTCTGGGGAGACTGCAGATGAATCATTTAGTTCCTGAGAGCCCAGGCAGAATAGTTACATTGTGGAGGCAGAGGAGGGAAAAATCCAAGGGCCTATCATTTCTTTTCCTTCTTTAAAATCCCACCAAGAAACCCAAGGCTGGAGTCTCAGGCAGTCTGGGCTGTGTTTGCATTTCAAGGCTAGCGTGTTCCACCATGCCCACAATGTCAGCAGAGGGTTGCAGGAGAAGTTGGACAGACAGAAAACTGCAACACAAGCAAATACACCAATTACAAAACTTAAAGACACAGCAAAATGTTTTTAGGTCAAAGGGGACAGAAGTGCAGTCGTGAGGACCAAGAGAGATAAAAGGAGAAAAGACTGAAAAAGAGAAGGAGAGAAATTGTCATTTCATCCTACCTCCCATAGCTGTCTATTCTGGCACCAACCTGCATGCTTCCAGAAAGGGCCAGAGAAGGAGAGAGCATCCTGTCCACTGCGCACCGGGGTTATCAAGCCCAGAAACCAGCCAGCTGTATGTTGTCTGCGAGACTCTCACCCACTCATACACCAGTTTATAGAAATCGGCTACTTTATCCCATTCCTAATGCAGCTTTTCTTGGTGACAGGAAAATAAAAGTGAGAATATTGGAACAATTGGACTTCCAACCACTACATGATATGATGTTTAAACTTCTATCACTCTCATATGTTTCCAGTCAGGAGAGCCCACTGGATCAAGGTCTGCATAGCGTGAAGCAAGCCTCTCTCACTTCTGCTTGTGACTCATCAAGGCGAGCCATTTGCAGGCCAAAAGAAGCAGGTCTCATAAGCTGAGAGGAGTGATACTGTAGCTGCCTGATATCCACACTCTCAAAAGGATAGGGCAGAAGTAGGAGAGGACAGAAAGAGAAGTGGAGACATTTCAGGAGAGGGAAAGGGACAATGGGGAAAGGGAAAATGATGAGAAAGAACAGACGGGAGGGGAAAAGCATTGCCTGAATGAGAGTACTGAGGCCCCCAGGGGCCAGGAAGGCATACTGACCAAACGTGGTGATGCTAACAAGAGATTCGGGTCCCCGCTTGCCACCCACAGGAGGCTGCATTCAGTGGTCCAAGAGGTGCCCAAACTCTCTCCCCAGAAGGGGATAAGCCCCACGTTGGGTGCCACAAAATATGTTACTGACCAGGGTTATTGGCCTCCTTAATCAACAGAAATTGATCAGAGGCCAGACAAGAAATTAAGGCAAGGCTTTTTTGGGGCCCCAGCTGCAGCAGAGGTGGGGAAAGGGTGAGAACAACAGGTCCCCTTGCTTGCTTGCTTTCTCACTTCTTAGGGTGTAACTTACTGCTCTTTTTCAAACTTCATGAGATGGAAGTTTAGATCCTTGATTTTCAGCCTTTCTTGTTTAATAATTACATTCAAATCTATAAAAAAAAATTCCACGTAAGCATGGTTCAGCTGTATCACACAAATTTTGATATAACATACTTTCATTATCATTCAGTTAAAAATATTTCCTATTTTTAATTGTACTGTTTTCTTTTGCTAGGCAGTTAGAATAGGAAAAAGGAGTCCAGAATGGCAGTGGCTAAAAGACAAGGAAGGGGATAGCCCACAAAAAAGAACAAAGGAAGGTCCGAGAACCTGAGTGAGGAGCTCCGGTAGAACAAAGAGCACTCCTGGCTGGCCCCGTTTACATAGGGCAGGCCCGGGGCGGGGGGGGGGGGACAGAAAACGAGGAGCCAAAATTGGGCTGAGGGCCTCTCTTCTCTTCGTCTTTTGGGTCAGCGTGCCCTCATGCCTCGAGGATGTATTTTCCTTTACTTTCTAAATAAAACTGAGCTGTAACATGGAGCTGTAACACTGGTCTGTCTGAGGGTTGTAATGCTGGTCCATCTGTCACTTCAAATTTTTGTTGCAAGGAAATTACGAACTCCCCGGACACTTTGATCTACTTGTTTGTGAAACATATGTTGCTGAATTTCTAAGTGCATGGGAATTTCTTTCTTTTATATTATTTTCTATTTACATTATATTATGAGAATCTACTCTGTGTAACTTTAACCCTTTATCATTTTTAAAATTTACTCTTTTATGTTCTATCCTACACTGAAATTTTGGAAATATCCTGTGAATATTTGAAGAGAGTGCATTCTGTGGTCTTCTATTGAGGTGTCTACAAATGCCAAGTGGACATATGACATGACTAAAAGTCAGTTTTGTTTATTGTATTGAGCAAATCTTCTTGCCTTTCTCTTTGTCAGCTTGTCCAGTCAGTTACTGGGAAATAATAAGTCTAAAAAACTCCTCCCATAAAGATGATTTTTCTTAATTCTCTTTTTGTTGCAGTTTTTGCTTTAGGTATTTTGATGCTACTGTATGCATATTATTCTAGGTTATATTATCAAGTGCATAGAAATTTAAAATTATATATTTCCAGTAATTTTAACATTGATCACTGTAGAGAATCTTATTTTTGCTTTAGAACCTGTTTTGTATTATGTTATTAAAACAGCATTAGCAGCTTTCTTTTGGAAAAAGTTTCTGTCATATCTTTTTCCCTTCTTTTGCTTTCAACCTTCCTGTATCCTTATATTTTTAAAAATACATTCATCCAGTGTTTTTAAGACTGATAATCTTCTAAATGAAGCATTAGCTCATTCATATTGTGAAGTTATTATATAATTATTTCCGTTATTCAGTTAGCAGTTATCCTGGAATTTACAAAGTCATACTGGATCTGTCAACCTTAATGTAAGGTCGTACTTTACCTCTTCCCAGAAAAAAGCATGGATATTTAAACTACTTTGCCTGTCTTTAATTGGCCCAGTGGGTAGAGAATCCTTCTGCATTGCCAGAGACTTTGGAGATACAGGTTTGATCCCTGAATCTTGTGGTTGGGAAGATCCCTTGGAGGGGGAAATTGGCAACCCACTCCAGTATTCTTGCCTGAAAAATCCCATGAAGAGAGGAGCCTGGCGGGCTGCACTCCATGGGGTCACAAAGAGTGGGGCCCAACTGAACATGTGGCACATGCTGGTGACATACTTTTCTTAGTTTTTGTTTTCTGAAAATGATTTCATTTTATTTCTACTTTGAAAAGTTATTTTCTCTGGTTATTGAATTCTGAATCGGCAGCTTTTTTTTTTCTTCTAACATTTAGAGGAATCTTTTTCTATCATCTTTTGATTTTTTTCAATTTTGTTATGAATCAGCTGTCAGTCTTAGTATTGCTTCTTTGAAGATAATATGACTTTATTTTTCTTGCTGCTTTTATTATCTACTCTTTATTTTTGTTTTCAGTAGTTTTATACTGGTATATCTAGGCATAGTTTTTTTGTTGCTGTTTTGTTTGTTTGAACGTGCTTAGAAATCATTATGCTTCATTTGCTACTTAAGAAAAGACCTAGCAAATATCACTTTATATATGATCCCTATATGATGCACTTTTTTTATTCCTGGGAGTCAAATTAAATGCATTTATTATCTCACATTTCTGTCTATTTTCTCCTCATTTCTAATTTTACATCTCTGATTTTCATTTTGTATATTTTCTTCTTTTTTTTTTCCAGTTTACTCTTTCAACTTAGTATATAACCAGACATTAACCACCCCCCCATCTATTGAGTTTTTAATTTTTAGTATTTATATTTAAGATTTCCATTTGGTGTTTTAGAAACAATTTATTTTTATGAATGTAGTCTTTTGAATTATTGAAAAGTCTGTGTCTCATCAGTGCATTATATGGATATTCTGTTAATTATATATTTTCCATTGATTCTTTTCCTTTTCAGACACATCATTATTTTGTTTGGTTATTTTTGACTGAATAAAAAACTGTTCCTCAAATAAAGTAAGCTTATTATTATTTATACAAGGAAAATATAACCTTATTCATAGTATCAAAATGCTTGTGTGTAGTGGTGTGATCTGAGACACACTTAAAAGCATATCAATTCCCTAAGTATGCACTCTCTATGACAAAGCTAATACCCTTATTTCCTAAAAAAAAATTATCATCCCTTAAGTCTCATAGGCAGTACTTATCTTCTGTTGATTACATTATGCAATGGGATGATATTAATATAATAGCAAGTGTCTTACTCCCTTTCAAGCTTGATCCCTTTATTACCAGCTAGACTCCACTCAAGCTATACTACTTACTTCTCAAACATATATGAAAGTTTCTTCTTCCCAGCCTAATTTTTATATAAAGATTGAGAGCTTTTAATGTATATTCATCCATCCATAGTCAACAAATATTTACTGAGTCACTATTATGCAAATAGTTTGATTGGCTGCTGGGAAGACAAAGATTTAAAAAACTGTGTCCATCCCCATGGAGCTTAAAGTATCTAATTCTGCTTGTCCTCTATATATCTACTCAAAAATCTGTGGCCATTTTTCAAGGCTAGTCATTGATTTTAAGGATTCCAGTATATTAAATTTCATGTCATTTTAAGACATAAAACTGTTGGTAGTTTTGATGTGATATGATTATTTGCTCTGTAGCTTCACTTGCTTTGCTTTGATTCTTTCTCCAGTGCTTCAGCTGTCCTGTGCCCATTACCAATACCCTCACTTGCCAAGTTCCCTTCTTTCTTCTTATTGTACAACCCTTTATACTATTACATCTTTTCTTCCAAAGAAAATGCTGAGCAAAGATGAGTAGTATGCAGTTTTCTGAAGCTCAACTTCTCTTTTGGAGGAGTTGAACAGATGTGAACTTAGATAGAATCATCCCACTTGGTCTATCTAAAAAGGAAGCACAAATGGGCAGAGATGAGAAACTGCCCAGAAGCAAGGTCCTGAATGCTCCACTTAAGGTGGTTAGACACTGGAAGAAAGTACTAGAACAGATATAGTTATAATCCAGCTTCTATAGGCCCATGGTCTAAGATGAACTGAAGTTCAAAAAAAGCAGCAAGATCCGTGAAAACTAATAATTTACATATTGATAAATACGTAGTTTATATTCTGTATGTATGTTTCTTCACAGTTCTTTATTTTCCACCAATAGTCTATTTATGGTCTTTACAGCCTTCCTCTACCTCATATTCCCACAGCCAATAGTAAAGGCCTTAGGTTCTTGTTACAGAAACACTCCAGATTCAAGAAGCTGGGATAGAGACTGATGCTGGGAACCCTAAAGTAACAATGATAGGGATGCGTGCCAGGGAAAGCTTTGTCTAGAGCAGCTCAACTGGAAGAGTTATGCAATAACTTGATAGGAATCAGTTTTCATGAAATGTTTAAGTAGAGAACTGGTGTTAGCAAAACAAAAAAAAAGAGAGAGGAAAATTGGAGCCAGCAAAAGCAGATTGCTCACTTACAGAGTTAATAAAGAAATGTGAAGCTAGCTAGACAATTAATTGAGGGCAAGAAAAGGGTTTCTTTTGTTTTGCTTTTTGTGTAACAGGAAAATAACAGCGTATTTGCAAACTCATGGAAATAATACAGCAGAAAAGGAAAACTATCTGATGCAAAAGGAAAAACTGCCCAAATAATATGAATATGAGAATATGCCATGCAGTGTACAAGTGGACGCTTAACCAAAGTCAGGAACAAAGACACTTATTTTGTGGTGAAAGAAAAAATGTCGAGTATTTAGGCACAGATGCCATACAGGCAACATAATGTGGTTGTGAGAGATTGATCTGAGATTGCTAATATTTTTTTGAAATAGGAAGTAAAATTATCAACTGAGGGTAAGAATTAGGTAGAAGATATTGGAGATTTGAAGAGTGGAAAGAGTGTTCATCTGGGAGCATAAGTAAATAAACTGGTATAATTTTGGCACAGTAGACATTAAAGTCGGTAAATACTAGTCTTATGTGAGTTAATCAGCTGGTTATAGTTTTCAGTCACATTTAACGCTACAGAAAATAGGAGAGGGGTTAAAAAATTAATCAAGGTTATGATTTAGACAAGCGAGCCGAATTATGGAAGGGGAGACATGGTGAAAAGTACGAGAAAGGGATGCTTATCACTGACTATGAAATTAAACTAGAAGTGACAACCTGATAGGATAGAATACATTGGAAAATTGAAAGAAACTAAATACTGTAGGTTACACTGATGTGGAGGAATTGATGGAGTTAAATTTCTAGAGCAAGAGCTATAAAAATGAGAGTTGGTGGACTAAAGAGTAGAATTTGAAACTAAGATTTTTCAGGAATTGTAGTTACTAGTAAAGACAAGATCTACAATGTGATCAGGGGGATAAATGGAATGGAGGTCAAGAAATGAAAGACAGGAGGCCAAGAAGCTAATAAGTCAGGTTATTGGGAAAATAATCTACTAGAGTCTAATGCTAGTATATTGAAATAACCAGGAATAGTGATGGGATTAGTGGTGGAGAGAGTGACAGTGAGCTCAGTAATAAAACGCCCGTTTCAGTAACCAGCTGCAAAGGAATGGGTCGGTAGAGTTTTATGATATTAGAATCAAAGTTGGTTATTCTCACAGAAAAAGGGGTGAATGATTTAAATGATTTAGCAGTTGAAATAAGAGAACACACCTCAGTGTGATCTGCATATCAGAAGTCAGCATAAGAAGGACTGTTGTAAGGAAACTTAAGATTTCAGACTGAGCAAGAGGCAAAGGGCATGTTCTCAAAAGTGCCTGGTGTTATAAGAGATTTGCTGATGACAGGCAATGAGTTTCTAAATTCAGTCTAAAAGAATTTTGGGTTTGTTTTAAGGAAATGGGAGATTGATAACAAATGTAATCAGAGGAGTGATCACCAGAGTGATTCCTAGAGTTGTAAGTGGATCAGAACCAGGGTATAATAGGTGGTAAGAGAATTCTGAGCTGCTTTTACTATCAGAAAAACAGAAATAAAAGCCGTGATGCAGTCGGTCCTAATGGTCCCAAGGCAGATGTTGGTGGTGAGCTGTGAACGTTGTGGAGAGTAAGAAGTGGGAATGTAGCCAGGTGCTGTTACTTTCTGCTGAGGGAAATAAGAAAGAAAACAACAACAAAAAAATTAAAACGGAGCATGCATCCTCTCAAAACACTGAAATAATTCAGGGGGAGGAAAAGGGAAATTTTTAAAGAACTCCTTTTAGTATGCTTAAAGTCTTTTAAAAGTTTTTTGCATCTATATGAAAATATAATTGGGTGCTATAAAAGAGAGGGCTTCCCTTGTGGAATCCACCTGCAATGATGTGGGAGACCTGGGTTCTATCCCGGGTTGGGAAGATCCCCTGGAGAAGGGAAAGGCTACCCACTCCAGTATTCTGGCCTGGAGAATTCCATGGACTGTATAGCCCATGGGGTCTCAAAGAGTTGGACACGATTGAGCAAGTTTCACTTTCATAAAAAGGAGACAGCCCACCAAGCAAAGAGTTCTTAGGTGCTACAAATGATTTAAGGACTGACAGCCTAGAAGATGTAACTGAAGGAAACTACAGAATATAGAGCACAAAAGGATAAAGTAAGAAAAATAGAAAATCAACTGAAAATTCAACTAAAAGACAAAAAGTAAGGAAGTTGAAACACCAGAGAAGAATTATGGAGCTGATATCCTGGCCGGGGGTGGGGGGTGGGGTGCTGGAGATGAAATACTAGCCATGATTTTGAGTCAGTAATTTTACCATAGAAGAAAACCAGCAGATCGCAAAGAATCTGATGAAAGGCAGAATAGCTACAGCTTCTGAGACCTTCCCTGGTCTCTAGAAATTAGGATGCAATTTGCAGAGTCTTTTAAAACAAAAAACCCTGTTTAAATCCCACTATTTGGGGTATATCTGCACAGGTGTTTTGATTTAACTAACGTATCTACCAACATGTAATATAGTGTCTTATTCTGGTTAGGAACAAATTATTTAGTAAACTCAGATAGTGCCTTCAGAAATAGTCATTGTCTGTTGATCAAAAGAAAGCTTCCTTTTCATTGTAGGATGCCGACACACTGAGGAAGAAGGGGATTTTGGAACTAGATGGCACAGCTGCACAAGGCGTTAGCAGCAGCAGCAAGAGACGGGAGTGGCAGGTGCAACTGGCTAGAAATTGGGAAAGGCATGCTGTGCTGTTTGTAGAGAAAGGTTCAATCCATACCCTTACCCACCCTGGAGACAAACTAGATTTGTTGCAAATTGATAGACAAAGCCTAGAAATTGGATATAGTTCAGAAAAGGTTGGAGAAACAGTGAGTTCAAAAATCAAAGCAAGGGACTGGAAGTTACTGGGAAGCCAAGCTGAGTTTCTGTAGGTTTTGAGTGGAGAATTAGGTGTTTGTCACTTGCTATATTGTATCTCCTGTAAGAAAGTGTCAGCTGTGCAAAGACATTAAATCCATAATAAGAAAGATGCATTGCTTTTCTTCTATATTTAACATCTTATCTGTAAACCTGAGTTGAACATATCTTTAAAAAGAGTTATTAATCTCTGAAATATTCTAAATAGAATATTACAGTTCTTGGGGACAGAAGGAAGGAGGGAAGGAGAGACAGAAAAGAATTTAGTTCTTAAGGATTTTGTTGTTGGCTTAGTCACTAAGTTATTTCTAACTCTTGAGACATCATGGACTGTAGCCCGCCAAGTCCTCTGTCTATGGGATTTCCTAGGCAAGAATACTGGAGTGGGTTGCCATTTCCTCTTCCAAGGCATCTTCCTGACCCAGGGGTCAAACTCGCGTCTCCTGCATTGGCAGGCCGATTCTTTACCACTGAGCCACCAGGGAAACCTCTTTAGTATTTCAGGCCAGCATATTCTTCTCTACTGATGCAAGTAATAATAATATTGCTTTGACTCTTGAATTCCCCAATTTTTATTCTCTTCAAGTACAGTAATTATTTTTATGTAATTATATGTTTATGTGTAAGAGTGAAAGGGGAAAATGACTTTTTGAAACAGCATCTAATGTTGAGAATGAAAATGAAAACTGAAAGGAACTTTAACTTGTCAGTATTTTGTTTAAGTATTTGAAATGAATACTATTATACAGGGTTGATTTATAGAGTTTTATTTTGGGATATTCATTGTGATAATTTATTAGAAACTCTTTTATACATTGGAATAGTTTAAGAAGCATATTGATTACTTGGCAGTTAAATATATTTAAAAGATCTTGAGTATCATTTGAAATTAACGCTTAATGGGTGATACATTATTCGGTAGCCTTTACTATATCATACATATTTATGTGCAATATTTATTGATCTTCCTTTTTTCTATGAGTTACTCTCTCCCATTTCCCATGCCTTCTTAAAGAATCTCAACATATATATAGCCTTTTTGGAACCCATGCGCTGTTGGTTAAACTATATCATGGAATTCTTGAGAATAAACAGATTAGTTTCAGTTACTTTGAAGAATATTTTGGAGGCATGCTATACCAAGAGTGTATCAGTAAATGTTTAGAATCTATGTTTAAAATAGTATAATCTTAAGGGAAAGGTGAGCCACTGGCTTTACATGCCTTTAAAGCAGAAATTTTAAAATCTCTCTATAGGTGGATTCTCTTTAAAGTAATGGCCTGTGTTCTCTTGGTCCTTGGGGAAGTTTCACTCAAGTGAAACTTCTTACAGGAAACTTCTTACAGTTTCACTCAAGTGAAGTTTCAGTTGAGTATGGATGTGAATGTATACGTACATGTGTATGAGTTGTGTTTAAGCAGGGGGCCTTCTGCATTACACATACCTCTCAGCTTCTAAAATGCTCTTCTGCTTACAAATTTCTCATAGGCCCCCAGACCATGACAGTGTGTTTAGGATATGACAGGAGAAAAAGTAAGTGAGAGGCCAGGATGCTTTCAGGCTGGGGCTCACAGGTGCATCTGAGTTAGGGTCACTGTGGGTCCAGAGAGAATCCTAGCCCTAGTTCAGATTCATCCCTGCAGCTAAGAGGGATAATGAATGGAGCCCTCAGTCTCAACGCCTTTGAGTCTCATTAGGGCTTCCTTTCGGGGAAGGCAATGGCACCCCACTCCAGTCCTCTTGCCTGGAAAATCCCATGGATGGAGGAGCCTGGTAGGCTGTAGTCCATGGGGTCGCAAAGAGTTGGACACGACTGAGCAACTTCACTTTCACTTTTCCCTTCCATGCACTGGAGAAGGAAATGGCAACCCACTCCAATATTCTTGCCTGGAGAATCCCAGGGACGGGCGAGCCTGGTGGGCTGCCGTCTATGGGGTCGCACAGAGTCGGGCACGACTGAAGCGACTTAGCAGCAGCAGCAGCAGGGCTTCCTTTGTGGCTCAGCTGGTAAAGAATTTGCCTGCAGTTCAGGAAACCTGGGTTCGATCCCTGGGTTGGGAAGATCCCCTGGAGGAGGGAAAGGCTACCCACTCCAGTATTCTGGCCTGGAGAATTCCATGGACTATATAGTCTCCGAGGTCGCAAAGAGTCAGACAGGACTGAGTAACTTTCACTTTCACTTTTCTGTAGTTATAAAGTAAGCAGAATTATACCCCTAGATTGTTGTGCTAGAATGAGGCAGCGTTAGAGTGCAATTCCTGGTACTAAGTTCATGCTTAATAAATGTTAGTGGAAACAAATATATATATATATATATTTATCTTCATGTGTAAACAGTGTCAGTCATATTTCCTTACCACATAAAGATAGGAGTGACTGGTGAAAGCTAGAACTGACCTCCACACACTGTATTTCTGTGGTTTTTGTTGGTTCATTAATTGGTTGCTATTTTAACATTTCATCTTCAAGTGATAGTTGTTTCCTCTGGGGATAGCTTTCTTTAGTAAGGAAAGACTAAGTTTAACTTCTGAGTGAAAGAGAAAATTAGAAGAAAGCCAGTTTACTCCTCAACATGGTAAGCTTGGTTTCTTTTCCAAAACACCCTCTGTTAGTGGAAGCACTTGAGAGTGCTCTTCAAAGTCTGTACACATCGACCTAGATTGTGGCTGATGGGCATCTAGAGGGAGATCAGGCAGCAGTTTGGTGAAGTGTGCTCAGTGCCTGGTGTAGCGGCGTTTCCGTCTGCCTCTAGAAGGCACTGTCCCTGTGCCCCTCGCAGCCTGTATGAAGGTACCCAAGGAACTGGAGCACTTACTTCCAGCAAACTGAGGGCATAACTCCAGGTAACTAGACTCAAAGAATGCTCAAGGATTTCTTAAAGCACAGCTTCATGTAGTGCTGCATGACTGCCAATTACTGGGAAACCATAAGGGAGAAAACCAGATGTTCAGCAAGCACATTGAGTAGGTAATTTAGACTTTGGGCAAGGAATTCTTGTTGACTCAATTTCATTTCGTTCAAAACTGTGAATTTGTTTAAATTGGTATCTCACATCCTCCTCTATCACTACCACATGATTTACACGGTATTTTACACAGTGCCCACTATAGAACATTTTGTTTGAAATGAGCATGTTGAGTAAATTTCCTAGGAAATGTGTCTGTAATGATAATGATTGCTTAAAATTAGTCCTTTCTACCTATCTTACCTGAGAATAATAGAGTACCAACAGTAAACTTAATCTTTTTAAAATTTATCGCCTGGCTTTGTCAAAGCAAACAACATTGACATAATGCTTAATACTTATTCTGATCACTGTTTACTTTAAACTGTCAAACAAGATTAGCTCTATAACTACATCACTTACTAGTATGTCCTATTGTTTAGTGTTCCTGTTTAAATATTGTATTTATAATGCTTTCTATATCCAGTCTCTGAGCTCTTTCATTTATAGTCCCGAAATTAGAAATGAATTTATCCTTGATCCTTCTGTCACCCTCAGTTCACAATCACTATTCATAAAATTGTCTATTCCACTCTACCATTTTAGTATCACTGGAGATAGTTCTAGAGTAAATTCTCATGAAGACTAATCTGCATTTATAGTAGAGTCCTCTAATTCCTTTTAATTGTATATTCTTCAAATCTAGCTCTCACACATACACTAGAGCAATTGATTTAAAAAAAAGTCAAGTGCCATTTGTTTAGTCATTCTGTGATTCATGACATAATTATTGACCTCTTATTTTGTGATTTTTGGAAATATAATTCATTTATCAGGAGGAGGGAGAGGTCCATAATTCAACAAACAAAAGTGAAAATCTCTCAGTTGTGTCTGACTCTTTGCAATCCCATGGACTGTACAGTCCAGGGAATTTTCTTGGCCAGAATACTGGAGTGCATAGCTTTTCCCTTCTCCAGGGGATTTTCCCAACCCAAGGATTGAGCCCAGGTCTCCCACATTGCAGGCGGATTCTTTACCAGCTGAGCCACCAGAGAAGCCCGAGAATACTGGAGTGGATAGCCTATCCCTTCTCCAGGGGATTTTCCCAACTCAGGAATCTAACTGGGGTCTCCTGCATTGCAGGCGGATTCTTTACCAACTGAGCTATAAATCAGATTTGATTAAGGCTGTTCATGGTATTGGAGAAGGAAGTGGCAACCCACTCCAGTATTCTTGCCTAGAGAATCCTGTGGACAGAGGAGCCTGGTGGGCTGCTGTCCATAGGGTCGCACAGAGTCGGACACGCCTGAAGCGACTTAGCAGCAGCAGTTCATAGTATAAAATTCTATTGAGTCAAATTTGCTCATCTCTTCCTCTCTTTGATTTCGTCTTTGAAATCTCTCCAGCTCTTCTCACCACCACTGATTTCAGCATATACGTAACTACCAGCCCATGCCGGAAGGGACGAGCACCAAAAGCGCTGATCTGCTTCGTTTCTCGGAGCACAGCTTGTTACTTGTATACACCTACCATATTCCTTTTCTTACTATTGCCTCAGTCTGTAATTCTTCCACTGTTCCCCCTTGCTCGATTAATCCTTCTTGACTCCTTAAATTCAGATAGATATTCTTTAATCAAAAAAGCTTTCCTTAACCATTTGAAAGCAATTATCATTAAGAATGAGATAAAAATAGAAAGCTTTCTTCCTGTGTGTAAATAATCATTAGGGCATGGTCTGTTACTGCATTTGCCATAACGTATGATAATTACAGTCCTCCTGACTGATTTGCTCTAACTACAAGCTTTTTGAATATAAAAACTTATATTCATCTTTTTTCTCATGCTTAGCCCTGTGTTTCGCATATGGTAGGCTTGAATAAATTTCTTCAATTGATAGATGGGGAGAGGAAAAAAATTAACAGTATATTCCTGCCTTTCAGGTCATTTAGTTGATGAATTTGGGGATAGCATTACCCAGTGAAAGAGTAAGAATGGCTTCCTAGGTGGCTCAGTGGTAAAGAATACACCTAGCAAGCAGGAGTCACAGGTTTGATCTCTGGGTCAGGAAGATCCCCTGGGAAAGGAAATGGCAGCTCACTCCAGTATTCTGGCTTGGGAAATCTCATGGACAGAGGAGCCTGGCAGGCTACAGTCCATGGTGTCATAAAAGAGTCAGACACGACTTAGCAACTAAACAATAAAAGAATAAGGGCATGTAGTTGGCCATACATATGAGTCTTTACATAATATATATATACACACACATATACGGTCAGTTCAGTCATTCAGTCGTGTCAGACTCTTTGCGACCCCATGAATCGCAGCACGCCAGGCCTCCTTGTCCATCACCAACACCTGGAATTGACTCAAACTCATGTCCATTGAGTTGATGATACCATCCAGCCATCTCATCCTCTGTCGTCCCCTTCTCCTCCTGCCCCCATTCCTTCCCAGCATCATGGTCTTTTCAAATGAGTCAGCTCTTTGCATGAGGTGGCCAAGTTTTGGAGTTTCGGCTTCAACATCAGTCCTTCCAATGAACACCTAGGACTGATCTCCTTTAGGATGGACTGGTTGGATCTCCTTACAGCCCAAGGCACTCTCAAGAGTCTTCTCCAACACCACAGTTCAAAAGCATCAATTCTTCGGCACTCAGCTTTCTTTATAGTCCAACTCTCACATCCATACATGACTACTGGAAATACCATATCCTTGACTAGACGGACCTTTGTTGGCAAAGTAATGTCTCTGCTTTTTAATATGCTGTGTAGGTTGGTCATAACTTTCCTTCCAAGGAGTAACCGTCTTAATTTCATGGCTGCAATCACCATCTGCAGTGATTTTGGAGCCCAAAAAAATAAAGTCAGCCACTGTTTCCTCATCTATTTGCCATGAAGTGATGGGACCAGATGCGATGATCTTAGTTTTCTGAATATTAAGCTTTAAGCCAACTTTTTCACTCTCCTTTTTCACTTTCATCAAGAGGCTCTTTAGTTCTTCATCACTTTCTGCCATTAGGGTGGTGTCATCGACATATCTGAGGTTATTGATATTTCTCTCGGCAATCTTGATTCCAGCTCGTGCTTCATCCAGCCCAGCGTTTCTCATGGTGTACTCCGCATATAAGTTAAATAAGCAGGGTGACAATATACAGCCTTGACGTACTCCTTTCCCTATTTGGAACCAGTCTGTTGTTACATATACAGTTCTAACTGTTGCTTCCTGACCTGCATACAGGTTTCTCAAGAGGCAAGTCAGGTGGTCTGGTATTCCCATCTCTTTCAGAGTTTTCCACAGTTTATTTTGATCCACACAGTCAAAGGCTTTGGCATAGTCTATAAAGCAGAAATAGATGTTTTTTCTGGAACTCTTTTGCTTTTTCGATGATCCAGTGGATGTTGGCAATTTGATCTCTGGTTCCTCTGCCTTTTCTAAAACCAGCTTGAACATCTGGAAGTTCACGGTTCATGTATTGCTGAAGCCTGGCTTGGAGAATTTTGATATATATATGGTATATACATATATGGTATATACATATATAGAATACATATATGGTATTATATAGTATAATATATAACTATGATATCATATATATTATGTTCATATATATGATACATACATATAATGAGCCAAAAATACATTAATTTCTATAATACTGCTTTATCTCTAACACCTGATAGAAAGTGAAGTGAAAGTAGCTCCGTTGTTTCCAACTGTTTGGGGCCCCATGGACTATGCAGTTCATCAAATTCTCTAGGGCAGAGTACTGGAGTGGGTAGCCTTTCTCTTCTCCAGGGGATCTTCCCAAACCAGGGATCGAACCCAGGTCTCTCACGTTGCAGGCAGATTCTTTACCAGCTGAGCCACAAGGGAAGCCCAAGAATACTGGAGTGGGTAGCTTATCCCTTCTGCAGCGGATCTTCCGAACCCGGGAATCCAACCCGTGTCTTCTGCATTGCAGGCGGATTCTTTACCAGCCGAGCTATCAGGGAAGCCCTGGTAATAGGAAGATATTTCAAACATTTTGAAGGCAATTGGTTACAGGTATTTTTCCCCTAAAAAAATGTTGATTAATTATTATTTATCAAACAATTAAAAAACAACATAGAGCAGTTTAAAGGGGTAGAGATGAGGATGGTTTCTCAATTCATCTTGCAAGAGGAATTCTTTGAGTTTTAATTGGGTCCCACCTATCATACCCATTTCATTAATATGTCTTTCTGATCTTATAAATTCTCTTCGGCAGATTTCACCACCATTTACCCCTGTTCACACTTTTTGTTTATTCTCAGAAATTAATATGTCTTAAAGCTCAGCAGAATTCCACTCGTAAGAAATTGTGTTTTTTTTTTTGCATGAAATACTCTTCATATTTCCATATATAACCATAATTTTTATATTATCATACTTTTTCCTGGTGTTCCATGAAAGTGATGCTTCTTTTAAATCATCTCACATCCTAACAGTGTCATGGGCAGTCTTACTGACACTTACAGATTTGATTTGTGTTTGCTTTTCAGTTCTGCCACATTAGTATGTATTTTATTTCTGATTTGCACTGTGCTTTTAGAGCTATGATTTTTTTTTTCTTTTTAGGTAGTTTTCTGTTTTTATATGTATGTATATATTTTCTGCATTTTTGTTTTATATTGGACTTTAGTTGATTTACAGTGTTGTGTTAGTTTCAGGTGTATACCAAAGTGGTTTAATTACAATCTATTTCTCAGATTTGTTTCCCGTATAGATTATTACAGAGTACTGAGTGGAGTTCCCTGTGCTGTACAGTATGTCGCTTTCGGTTATCTAGATTACATATAGTATGTGCGTATGTTAATCTCAACTGCCTAGCTTATCCCTCCCAGCCACCTTTCCCCTTTGGTAACCATAAGTTTTTTTTTTCTAAGTCTGTGAGTCTCATTTGCAAATAGCTTCTTTTGTGTCATATGATTTTACATATAAGTGATGTCATATTATACTTGCTTTGCCTTTCTCTGATTTCCTTCGCTTAGTATGATAATCTCTAGGTCCATTCACGTTGCTACAAATGGCATTATTTCATTATTTTTTAGGCTGAGTAGTGTTCCAATGTGTGTGTGTGTGTGATATGGTGTGTGTGTGTATACACGGTATCTTCTTTATCCATTCATCTGTCAGTGGACATTTAGGTTGCTTCCATGTCTTGATTATTGTAAATAGTGCTGCTATGAACATTGGGTTGCATGTATCTTTTCAAAGTATGGCTTTCTCTGGATATATGCCCAGGAATGGGAATGTTGGATGTTGTGGTAGCTCTGTTCTTAATTTTTAAAGGGATTTTCCCTACTGTTCTCCATAGTGGCTGTCCCAATTTACTTTCTCACCAACAGTGTAGGAGGGTTCCCTTTTCTTCATACTGTCTGAAACATGTAGTGTGTTTTAAGTTTTTTATGATGGCCACTCTGATCCATGTGAGGGGGTACCTCATTGAAATTTTGATTTGCATTTCTCTAATAATTCACAATATTGAGCATCTTTTTTATGTGCTTTTTGGCCATCTGTATGTCCCTTTTGGAGAAATGTCTATGTATATCTTCTGCCCATATTTTGTTGCTGTTTAGTTGCTAAGTCATGTCCAACTCTTTTCGACCCCATGGACTGTATTCCTCCAGGCTCCTCCATCCATAGGATTTCCAGGCAAAAATACTGGAGTGGGTTTCCATTTTCTTCTCCAGGGCATCTTCCTGACCCAGAGATTGAACCCATGTCTCCTTCATTGGCAGGCGGACTTTTTACCACTGAGGCACCAAGGAAGTCCCTTTGATTCTGTGGATCGCAAAAACTGTAGAAAATGATTAGGAGTACCAGACCACCTTACTTGTCTCCTGAGAAACCTGTATGCGAAGCAAGAAACAACAGTTAGAACCAGACATGGAACAACTGACTGGTTCAAACTTGGGAAAGGAGTACAACTAGGCTGTATGTTGTCACCCAGCTTATTTAGCTTATTTGCAGAGTACATCATGTGAAATGCCAGGCTGGATGAATCACAAACTAGAATCAAGATAGCCAGGAGAAATATCAACAACCTCAGATATGCAGATGATACCACTCTAAAGGCAGAAAGTGAAGAGGTACTAAAGAGCCTCTTGCTGAGGGTGAAAGTGAAAAAGCTGGCTTAAAACCTCACCATTAAAAACACAAAGATCATAGCATCCAGTCCCCCATCACTTCATGGCAAATAGAAGTGGAAACAATGCAAGCAGTGACAGGTTTTATTTTCTTGGACTCCAAAATCACTATAGATAATGACTGCAGCCATGAAATTGAGACACTTCCTCCTTGGAAGGAATGCTATGACAAATTCAGCATATTATAAAGCAGAGACATCACTTTGCTGACAAAGATCTATATAGTCAAAGCTATGGTTTTTCCTATAGTCATGTACGAGTGCTAGAGTTGGATCCTAAAAAAGGCTAAGTGCCAAAGAATTGATGCTTTCGAATTGTGGTGCTGGAGAAGACTCTTGAGCATCCCTTGGACAGCCAGGAGATCAAAGCAGTCAATTCTAAAGGAAATCAACCCCAAATATTCATTGAAAATAATGCTGCTGAAGCACCAGTACTTTGGCCATGTAATGCAAAGAGCTGACCCATTGGAAATGACCCTGATGCTGGGAGGATTGAAGAGTGTGGCAGAGGATGAGATGGTTAGATATCATCACCAGTTCAATGGACATGAATTTGGGCAAACTCCAGGAGATAGTAGGGGATAGAGAATATTGGCATGCTGCAGTCCTTGCAGTCACAAAGAGTTGGACAGGACTTAGTGATTGAACAACAACAACCACATTTTGATTGGATTGTTTACTTTTTCTATATTCAGCTGCCTGAGCTTTTGTGTATTTTGGAGATTAATCCCTTGTCAGTTGCATTGTTTGCAAATATTTTCTCTTAACCTGTGGGTTTGTCTTTTTGCTTTGTTTTGCTGTGTAATGCTTTAAAGTTTAACTAGTCCCCATTTGTTTTTGTCTTTATTTTCATTACTCTAGGAGGTGAATCAAAGATGATCTTGTCACAGTTTGTGTCAAAGAGTGTTCTGCCTATATTTTCCTATAAGGGTATCCAGTCTTACATTTTAGTCTTTAATCCATCTGGTTTTTATTCTTGTGTATGGTGTTAGAGAATATTCTAATTTCATTTGTTTCCATGTAGCTGTGCAGTTTTCCCAGCAACACTTATTAAAGAGATTTTTTTTCTCCATTCCATTTTCTTGCCTCCTTTGTCATAAATTAATTGACCATAGATAAGTGAGTTTATTTCTGGGCTTTCTATCTCATTTCACTGATCTGTAAGTCTGACTTTGCACCAGTACATACTGTTTTGATTACTATAGCTTTATACTATGATCTGAAGTCATGGAGCCTCATTCTTCCACCTCTGTTTCTTTTTCTTAAGATTTCTTGGGCTATTTGGGGTCTTTTATGTTTCTATACAGATTTTAAGATGTTTTTGTTTTGTTTTAGATCTGGAG
Source organism: Okapia johnstoni (assembly GCA_024291935.2). NCBI lineage: Eukaryota > Metazoa > Chordata > Mammalia > Artiodactyla > Giraffidae > Okapia > Okapia johnstoni. The sequence continues at coordinate 45,443,690 of CM044310.1, read as the reverse complement.
AAAAATGCTGTTTATAATTTGATAGGGATTGCATTGAGTCTGTACACTATGTTGGGTGGTATAGTCATTTTAACAATATTGATTCTTCCATTCCAAGAACACGGTATATCGTTCCATCTCTTTGTGTCACCTTCAGTTTCTTTCATCAGTGTCTTAGTTTTCAGAGTACAGGTCTTCTGCCTCCTTAGGTCGGCTTATTCTTAGGTATTTTGTTCTTTTTTATGTGATTTTCAATGGGACTGTTTCTTTAATTTCTCTTTCTGGTCTTCAGTTGTTAGAAATCTTCACAGCAGATTTCTGTGTGTTAATTTGTATCCTGCAACTTCATCAGTTTAATTGATGAACTCTATTATTTCTGGTAGCATCTCTAGGATATTCTATATATAGTATTATGTCATCTCCACTCAGTGGACAGTTTTACTTCTTTTCCAATCTCGATTTCTTTTACCTCTTTTACTTCTCTGATTGCTGTGGCTAGGATTTCCAAAATTGTGATTAACAGAAGTGTCAGGAGTGGGCATCCTTGTCTTGTTTTTGATGTAGACTCTAAAATCCTCTAATATTTAGAGGGAATTCTTTCAGCATTTCACCATTGAGTATGATGTTAGCTGTGTGTTTGTCATATGTGGTCTTTATTATATTGACATAGATTCTCACATCCTAGTAGTATCAAATTCAAGTTTACTTACACTTATAGATATAAATTGTGTTTTTTCTTTTCAGTTCTGCAACATTTATTATGTTTCTGATTTACGCTGTCCTTTTAAAGCCATGATTATTTTGTTAAACCTTTAATTTACCTTTAAGAATTAAGACTACACATTTTCTGTTTTGTTAGTGCATTTTAATGATGTGTTCATCTTCAGCCATTATTTATCTTTTGTCTCATAATTGTTGTGATATTAAACAAAACCCTATTTCCCATATTTAAATAAGGTGCATATCTCCAAACTATTAGGAGTGGTGGCAATAACATCATCTTTGTTTTCTAAGAGATCCCTCCTCTGTTTTGAGATTTTTATGTAAGTGTACCCTGTAATGATTCTATATCTGAATATATTGCAAAATGATAACAGTAAATCCAGATAATATCTGTTGCCATACATAGTTATAATTTTTTTTTTTGTAGTGAGTGCTTTGATATTTACTCTCTAGCTACTTCTATATATGAAATACAGGATTCTTAGCTATAAACATCAGGCTGAACATTACAGTTCCATGATTTATTCATTTTATAAAACAGCTTGTACCTTTTGACACCCTTCACCTATTCTACCCATTCCTGCCAGGCAATGCCCAAACCATTCTCTATATTAATGGGCTCAGGCTTTTTTTTTTTATTTGTATATTAGATTCCACTTATGAGTGAAATCATTTGGTACTATCTTCCTCTTCTGTTTGGAATATATGAACTATGTTCTTGCATGGTGCCACTTTCCTCTCTTTGACTTAGGGGAGATTTCAACCTCCCTATTTGTTGTTGCTTAATCACTAAGTTGTGTCCTGTTCTTTGCAACCCCATGAACTGCAGCGTGCCAGGCTTCCTTGTCTTTCACTATCCTCCTGAGTTTGCTCAAACTCATGTCCATCGAGTCAGTGATGCCTTCCAACCATCTCATTTTCTGTCAACCCTTTCCTCTTTCCCTCAATCTTTCCCAGCATCAGGGTCTTTTCCAATGGGTCAGCTCTTCGAATCAGGTGACCAAAGTATTGGAGCTTCAGCTTCAGCACCTGTCCTTCCAATGAATATTCAGGACTCATTTGCTTTAGTATTGACTGTTTTGATTTTCATGCTGTCCAAGGGACTCTCTAGGGTCTTTGCCAGCACCACAGTTCAAAAGCATCAATTCTTTGCTGCACAGCCTTCTTTATGTCCAACTCTCACATCCATACATGACTGTTGGAAAAACATAGCTTTGACTAGATGGACTTTTGTTGGCAAAGTGATGTCTCTGCTTTTTAATACACTGTTTAGGTTTGTGATAGCTTTTCTTTTTTATTTTTTTGTCATAGCTTTTCTTCCAAGGAGCAAGCGTCTTTTAATTTTGTGACTGCAGTCACCGTCTGCATTGATTTTGGAGCCCATGAAAATTTAATATTTTACACTGTTTGCACATTTTCCCTATCTATTTGCCATGAAGTTATAGGACCTGATGCCATGTTCTTCGTTTTCTGAACGTTGAGCTTTAAGCCAGCTTTTTCACTCTCCTCTTTCACGTTCATTAAGAGGCTCTATAGTTCCTCTTCACTTTCTGCCATTAAAGTGGTATCATCTGCATGTCTGAGGTTATTGTTATTTCTCCCTGAAATCTGGATTTTAGCTTATGATTCATCCTGCCTGGCATTTCATGTGATGTAGTATAAGTTTAAAAAGCAGGTGACAATATACAGCCTTGACGTACTCCTTTCCCGATTTGGAACCAGTCTGTTATTCCATGTCCGATTCTAACTGTTGTTTCTTGACCTGCATACAGATATCTTAGGAGGCAGGTCAAGTGGTCTGGTATTCCCATCTCTTTCAGAATTTTCCACATTTGTCATGATCCACACAGTCAAAGGCTTTAGTATAGTCAATGAAGCAGAAGTAGATGGGTTTTTTTTTTTTTTTTTTGGAATTCCCTTGCTTTTTCTATAATCCAGTGTATGTTGGCCATTTGATCTCTGGTTCCTCTACCTATTCTAAATCCAGCTTGTATTTCTTGAATTTCTCAGTTCATGTACTGCTGATGTCCAGCTTGAAGGATTTTGAGAATAATCTTGCTGGCATGTGAAATCAGTCACTTCTACAGTAACTTGAACATTCTTTAGCATTTCCTTTCTTTGGGATTCAGTTCAGTTCAGTCGCTCAGTCGTGTCCAACTCTTTGCGACCCCATGAATCGCAACACGCCAGGCCTCCCTGTCCATCACCAACTCCCAGAGTTTCCCCAAAGTCATGTCCATTGAGTCGGTGATGCCATCCAACCATCTCATCCTCTGTCATCCCCTTACCCTGCCCCCAGTCCTTCCCAGCATCAGGGTCTTTTCCAACGAGTCAACTCTCCGCATGAGGTGGCCAAAGTATTGGAGTTTCAGCTTCAACATCAGTCCTTCCAATGAACACTCAGGACTGATCTCCTTTAGGATGGATTGATTGGATCTACTTGCAGTCCAAGGGACTCTCAAGAGTCTTTTCCAACACCCCAGTTCAAAAGCATCAATTCTTCTGCTCTCAGCTTTCTTCACCATCCAACTCTCACATCCATACATGACTACTGGAAAAACCATAGCTTTGACTAGATGGACCTTTGTTGGCAAAGTAATGTCTCTGCTGTTTAATATGCTGTGTAGGTTGGTCATAATTTTCTTTCCAAGGAGTAAGCGTCTTTTAATTTCATGGCTGCAATCACCATCTGCAGTGATTTTGGAGCCCCCAAAATACAAAATCTGACACTGTTTTCACTGTTTCCCCAGCTATTTGGTATGGAGTGATGGGACCAGATGCCATGATCTTAGGTTTCTGAATATTGAACTTTAAGCCAACTTTTTCACTCTCCTCTCTCATTTTCATCAAGAGGCTCTTTAGTTCTTCTTCACTTTCTGCCATAAGGGTGGTGTCATCTGCATATCTGAAGTTATTGAAATTTCTCCTGGCAATCTTGATTCTAGCTTGTGCTTCTTCCAGCCCAGCATTTCTCATGACGTACTCTGCATAGAAGTTAAGTAAGTAGGGTGACAATAAACAGCCTTGATGTACTCCTTTCGCTATTCGGAACCAGTCTGTTGTTCCATGTCCAGTTCTAACTGTTGCCTCCTGACCTGCATACTGGTTTCTCAAGAGGCAGGTAAGGTGGTCTGGTATTCCCATCTCTTGAATAATTTTCCACAGTTTGTTGTGATCCACACAGTTAAAGGCTTTGGCATAGTCAATAAACCAAAAATAGATGTTTTTCTGGAACTCTCTTGCTTTTTCAATGATCCAGCGGATGTTGGCAATTTGATCTCTGGTTCCTCTGCCTTTTCTAAAACCAGCTTGAACATCTGGAAGTTCATGGTTCACATATTGGTGAAGCCTGCCTTGGAGAATTTTGAGCATTTCTTTACTAGTGTGTGAGATGAGTGCAATTGTGTGGTAGTTGGAGCATTCTTTGGCATTGCCTCTCTTTGGGATTGGGATGAAAACTGACCTTTTCCAGTCCTGTGACCACTGATGAGTTTTCCAAATTTGCTGGCATAGTGAGTGCAGCACTTTATCAGCATCATCATTTAGGATTTGAAATAGCTCAGCTGAAATTCCATCACATCTACTAGCTTTGTTCCTAGTGATGCTTCCTAATGCCTACTAGACTTCGCACTCCAAGATGTCTGGCTGTAGGTGAGTGATCACATCGTGGTTATCTGGGTCATTAAGAGCTTTTTCTTGTACAGTTCTTCTATGTATTCTTGCCACCTTTTTTTCATATCTTCTACCTCTGTTAGGTCCTTGCTGGTTTTGTCCTTTATTGTGCCTATCTTTTCATGAAATGTTCTTTTGATACCTCCAGTTTTCTTAAAGAGATCTCTGCTGCTGCTGCTGCTAAGTTGCATCAGTCATGTCCAACTCTGTGCGACCCTATAGACGGCAGCCCACCAGGCTCCTCTGTCCCTGGGATTCTCCAGGCAAGAACACTGGAGTGGGTTGCCATTTCCTTCTCCAATGTATGAAAGTGAAAAGTGAAAGTTAAGTTGCTCAGTCATGTCCATCTCTTTGCAACCCCATAGACTGCAGCCTACCGGTCTCCTCCGTCCATGGGATTTTCCAGGCAACAGTACTGGAGTGGGTTGCCAGTGCCTTCTCCGAAAGAGATCTCTAGTCTTTTCCATTTTATTGTTTTCCTCTATTTCTTTGAATTGTTCACTTAAGAATGCTTTATTATCTCTCCTTGCTCTTCTCTGGAACTCTGCATTCAGTTGGGTATATCTTTCCCTTTCTTCTTTGCCTTTTGCTTCTCTTCTTTTCTCAGCTTTTTGTAAGCCTTCTTCAGACAACCACTTTGCCCTCTTGCATCTCTTTCTCTCTGGGATGGTTTTTGTCACCACTTCCAGTAGTGTTACGAACCTCCATCCACAGTTCTTCAGACACTCTTGTCTACCAGATCTAGTCCCTTGAATCTGTTAATCACCTCCATTGTATAATCATAATGGATTTGATTTAGGTCATACCTTAATTTCCTAATGGTTTTCCCTACTTTCTTCAATTTGAGCCTGAATTTTGCAATAAGGAGCTGATGATCTGAGCCACAGTCAGCTCCAGGTCTTGTTTTTGCTGACTATATAGAGCTTCTCCATCTTCAGCTGCAAAGAATATAATCAGTCTGATTTCAGTACTGACCATCTGGTGATTTCCATGTGTAGGGTCATCTCTTGTGTTGTTGGAAGTGGTTGATTGCTATGACCAGTGCTTCACTTTGTACTCCAAGGCCAAACTTGCCTATTATTCTAGGTATGATTTAACTTCCTACTTTTGCATTCCAGTCCTCTATGATGAAAGGAACTTTTTTTTTGGTAGTAATTCTAGGAGGTCTTTTAGGTCTTCATAGAATGGTTCATCTTCAGCTTCTTTGGCATTAGTGGTTGGGGCATAGACTTGGGTTACTGTGATGTTGAATGGTTTACCTTGTAAACGAACCAAGATCACTGTATCATTTTTGAGATTGCACCCAAGTGCTGCATTTGGGACTCTTTTGTTGACTATGAGGGCTACTCCATTTCTTCTAAGGGATTCTTGCTCATAGTAGTAGATATAATGGTCATCTGAATTAAATTTGCCCATTCTCATCCATTTTAGTTCACTGATTCCTAAAATGTCAATGTTCACACTGGCCATCTCCTGTATGACCACATCCAAATTACCTTGATTCTTGGACCTCACAATCCAGGTTCCTATGCAATATTGTTCTTCACAGCATTGGATTTTAATTTCACCACCAGTTACAACCTCCCCACTGCACTCCTGTTTTATGGCTCCACAGGATTTGCCTTTCAAGGTGGCACTCTCAATGTTACATATGTTTGCTGTAAAAATACTTTCTGAAATAATTTTCCTGTGGGCTCTACTGTCCAATATCAGAATCCTTTTATTTTTTTATTCCAGTGTTTCTTCCTTGTTTGCCTTATTTTTTTCTGTTTATGTGAATTTCCTTCAGACATAGGCATTCCATTCTGTAAGTATTTACATGCTGTGTATTTCTGAAGTTCTCAGAAGCTTAGATTGTCAAAATTATGCTTTATTTTTCCACAAAACATACTGTTATTTTTTTTTTCCTCTTCTGTGTTTAGGCATCACTTGAAGCTTGTCAAAACTCTACTGGGTCTCTAATCAGAATTTACTCTGATTTTTGTGTGTGTGTGTTTTGTTCTGTTTTGGGTTCCCTGGACTGTTGAGTACATCAGTGGTCTCCTTTTACTCTTGTATTTGGATTAAGAATGTATATTTTAGAATGACAGGGTGTTAAACTTATCACCACACGTGGTATCAGAGGAACTGAGGGATGATATATCTACTTAGATCTGCAAGCTTGATTTTATGCCTTTAAAGTTGCAACATGGGTAGCATAATATCCTGATGTTGAGACCAGAACAAGTGTAATATGCATTTGATAAATCTGTTTCTTAAACTGATGCTACTACACACACATCACTGATGTCATCGGTAGATATAGACTGTATTTTACATCTGGTAAAGTAAAACAGTAATCTGCCTTGTATTTGTTAAAGTGTGCGAGTTGCAGAGAAGTAAGTAGTGCTGCATTTTATTAGGGTAAAGCATTGCTTTAAAAAAATGTGTTCTGTGAAATATCAGTTCAGTGGATACCACTAAAAATTTAAAATATTCCTTCAAATTCAGGGACTGGACAAGATGTTTTCTGTCACTGATTATATTCAGAATCATACAGTGAAGTGAGAAACCAGTGCTAGAAGAATAATTCAGAACAATAAAGAATGGAAAGAAAGTACGTTGTTATTTCCAGAGGATATTAGTACACGTATAGAAAATCCAACTGTGAAATAAATGGATATAGCAAGTTTGTTGGACCTAAAATGAATGAAAAGAAAGTATTAATTGCTTAGTCATGTGTGAACCCATGACTGTAGTCCGTCAGCTACTATGTCCATGAAATTCTCCAGACAAGAATACTAGAGTATACGTTAATAGTTTCCTTTATAGGTTATAAAAATTAGACATACAGTATTAATATGAATATCCCATTTTTAAGAGAAATGAAAAACCATAAAAATCATAACGAACCATAGATAGAATGTTAGTAGAGCCATAGGGAAATCCATTACTTTTCCTGAAGGGGAAAGAAAAATCTCTATGAAGGTATATATCATGTGTAAGTAGAGGAAAGTTGAATGTCATGAAAATGCCACTTTTTATATTAATATATTAAATATAATGCAATTCTAGTTTTATAAAAATGAATTTTTATGATTGTCAAGCTATTCTTGAATTGGCAAGAAGATCAATAATTGCTAAGACAATTTTGAAAACAAATTAAGGAAGTTTAGCCTGCTCTAAAGTTTCAGTTCAGATCAATTAGTTGCTCAGTCGTGTCCGACTCTTTGCCACCCCATGGACTGCAGCTCGCCAGGCCTCCTTGTCCATCACCAACTCCCGGAGTTTACTCAAACTTGATGTCCATTGAATCGATGATGCCATCAAACATCCCATCCTCTGTTGTCCCCTTCTTCTCCTGCCCTCAATCTTTCCCAGCACTCTCAAGAGGCTTTTCCAACACCACAGTTCAAAAGCATCAATTCTTTGGCGCTCAGCTTTCTTTATAGTCCAACTCTCACATCCATACATGACTACTGGAAAAACCATAGCCTTGACTAGACAGACCTTTGTTGGCAAAGTAATGTCTCTGCTTTTTAATATGCTGTCTAGGTTGGTCATAACTTTCCTTCTAAGGAGTAAGCATATTTTAATTTCATGGCTGCAGTCACCATCTGCAGTTATTTGGGAGCCCCAAAAGATAAAAGTCTCTCGCTGTTTCCACTGTTTCCCCATCTATTTGCCATGAAGTGATGGGACTGGATGCCATGATCTTAGTTTTCTGAATGTTGAACTTTAAGCCAACTTTTTCACTCTTATCTTTCATTTTCATCAAGAGGCTCTTTAGGTCTTCTTCACTTTCTGCCATAGGGTGGTGTCATCTCCATATCTGAGGTTATTTATATTTCTCTCAGCAGTCTTGATTCCAGCTTGTGCTTCATTCAGCCCAGCGTTTCTGATGATGTACTCTGCATAGAAGTTAAATAATCAGGGTGACAATACACAGCCTTGACCTACTCCTTTACCTATTTGGAACTAGTCTGTTGTTCCATGTCCAGTTCTAACTATTGCTTCCTGACCTGCATATAGATTTCTCATGAGGCAGGTCAGGTGATCTGGTATTCCCATCTCTTGAAGAATTTTCCACAGTTTATTGTGATCCACACAGTCAAAGGCTTTAGCATAGTCAATAAAGCAGAAATAGATGTTGTTCTGGAACTCTCTTGCGTTTTCGATGATCCAGCAGATGTTGGCAATTTGATCCCTGGTTCCTCTGCCTTTTCCAAGTCCAGCTTGAACAGTTCTTGTATTGTTGAAGCCTGGCTTGGAGAATTTTGAGCATTACTTTACTAGAGTGTGAGATGAGTGCAATTGTTCGGTAGTTTGAGCATTCTTTGGCATTGCCTTTCTTGGGATTGGAATGAAAACTGACCTTTTGCAGTCCTGTGGCCACTGCTGAGTTTTGCAAATTTGCTGGCATATTGAGTGCAGCACTTTCACAGCATCGTCTTTTAGAATTTGAAATAGCTCAGCTGGTATTCCATCACCTCCACTAGCTTTGTTCATAGTGATGCTTCCTAATGCCCACTTGAGTTTGCATTCCAAGATGTCTGGCATAGATGAGTGATCATACCATCATGATTATCTGGGTTGTGAAGATCTTTTTTGTATAGTTCTGTGTATTCTTGCCACCTCTTCTTAATATATTCTGCTTTTGTCAGGCCCATACCATTTCTGTCCAATGTTCCCTTGGTATCTCTAATTTTTTGAAGAGTCCTCTAGTCTTTCCCATTCTATTGTTTTTCTTTATTTCTTTGCACTGATCACATAGGAAGGCTTTCTTATCTCTCCTTGCTATTCTTTGGAACTCTGCATTCACATGCGTATATCTTTCCTTTTCTCCTTTGCCTTTCTCTTGTCTTCTATTCATAGCTATTTGTAAGGTCTCCTCAGACAACCATTTGGCCTAATGGTTGTCTGAGGCCTATGAAAAGTCAGTTTGGGCAAAGTGAAGTAAGACTCCTCGGAAGGTAAAATCCAGAATACTGCTGAAACAGCTAGTTGGCATTTTGCAGGGCCTCCAAAGAGCTCTGGTCCTTTATGTCTCAAAGCAGAAAGAATTGAGTGAGAGGCAAAGAGATAGGTAAGAATTGATTTATTGGAATGGGATGCTTGTGATGCTTTCAAGCAAGTGGGTGAGGGTGCTGCACCTCAAAAACTTAGTGGGCTACAGTTTTATAATCAAAGGAAAAGTGGAGAGGTGGAGAATACCACTTTCTTTCTCATTCTTGAGTCATCATACTTCCACCATCAACAACTCCTCCAGGTTGGGCAGGGATTTTTTTGTCCCTATATGATCAAGCCAGGAGTGTCATTGTACTATGAAAAAATTATTTTAGTTTTCAATACAATGAGCGTCTTTCACTTTGAAATGTCACATTTTCATAAATTATTGTTTTTATGTGTGCAGGAAGCATGTCTTAGGGATCTTTAACTTACTGAACTGACATGGGTCTCCTGCCACCATTGTTTTATTGTTTGGAGGTATGTCGTCTGTTTCTGTTGCATGGTTTCCTTGCTAAATAAGCCTCATTGGTTTTGTGGTTACACCTGCTTTCTTGAATAATCATTAACTTATAGGAATCTCCCATATATTTTTCTACTTACAATCCCCTAGTGAGAGTAACTATTTAATCACCTACTTTGTCTCTTTACTCTGTCCCTATCAGAGTGGTGATGACCTTTAGAATAAACAGCACTTTCCCCAGGGTTAGGAGGAGAGATAGCTAGAGTGATGTAACAGTTGAATAATCTTGTGTAACAAGCAGTTCACAGTAGTATACATTTACTGCTCACTCTCAGATCTGTTGGGAGGTTGTGTCTATACTGTGTGCTTCTGGGATTGGCTGGTCGTTAGGCTGTTGGTTGAATTCATGTCTGCTCCAGTTGTCTCCTAGTAGCTATTTAGGACATTTTGTATCAATGCTAATAGAATGGCTAAAGTTCAAGAGACAAAGGGAAACAATGTAAAATACTAAAAATTTCTGCTTACATTGTTGTTGTTTAGTAGCTAAGTCATGTCCAGCTCTTTGAGACCCCATGGGCTGTCACCTGCCAGGTTCTGTCAGAGGGATTTTATAGGCAAGAATACTGGAGTGGGTTGCCATTTAGTTTCTGCTTACATAAATTTGCTAAGTCACTTTGGCAAAAATCAAGTCACATACATGAGCCCAAAGTAATGCCTTAGGGAATGATAGTCTTTGTAGTCTATAAGGATGGGCTGCAAAGTCTTAAATGTATCAGAAAGTTGGATTTATTCTACTGCAACATGCTCAGAGGAAAGAATAGAATCAAATAATGTAATTTACCGTGATTATGTACGAAGTATTTTGACTCCCTAGGTAAGGAACAAGAAGCTGAGTCCTCTTCATTATCTATGCAAGGTATAGGATAAGATGTCTGTATTCCATAGAAGTAGTTAGGTAATGGTGTAAACTATTTGAAGAAAATGGTGCAGGTTTTTAATATATGCTAAAAGGAATGAAGATGTGAGCTGAAAAATGATTCCCAAGCAGTTTTAAGGACCTCACAGAGGTTGATGACCATGCTTTTGATAGTGCCAGCAAGTCAAGTTTTAGGCCATGGTTATGAGAGTTGTGGCTGAAGGACTGGATAAAAGAATGAAATTAGGGTATTGATGTCAGTACAAATTAAAATTGTTGATTTTTGATGATGGTATTTTGATGGGTAAATAGGTTATCCAAGAATCAACATTGCTAATATTGTAAAATGATAATATCAGTGGATTAAAAAAAGTCTTGACAGTATCAGATTAATTGATGATTTTTATGAATTTGCCCTTTGAACAAACACTCAGCCTTCTCTGGTGGTTGAGTGTTTTCTATTTTGTATGATTCAGTCTACTGTTTATTTTTTATCAGACAGTGGGGAAATAATGGTTTAGAGCTAGGAGAATGCATTACACCTTCAACTCTGTCCTCCATTTATGATTATATGAAGTTGGTGGAGACTGGGGGAGAGTGAAAATAAAGACTCAAAAAAATTATCCTTGAGAGAATTACAGACCTCAAATAAGGAAGCTGCCAGATTCATCCTATGGTAGAAACAGTTCCATAAGTGGTTTGTAATTTCCCATCTAATAAAATCTAAGGTTGTTGGTCTGAGATGTAATGGTACTCAAAAGGTGATATGTCCCTAATTTGCATGTCAAGTCTCATCAGACGCTTTAGGTAATTTGAAAACCATGCTGTAGGGCCTTGGGAGTGGGAATCCTGCATTATCTCTGTGCATACTCCATGATTCACCATTGTTTGCATTTGTTTCATATTTGTTGAATTAATGAATGAATGAATTATAAATTGGTGAGCATGATCTTGGGGGAACTGTTCCAGAAAAGATACTTTTTATGGAACATTTTTTAAGGGATAGGTTTGAAAATCGTTTGAAATAGACACACCTGTGTGGCCAATAAAGTGCGAGAATAGGCCTTGAGATGACATCCTTGGTTTCTGTTGTTTTATTTTCTACTTAAAATTATATAAAATCCAGGGTCTAGGTAGTGCCACTCTGACAGTAATGTGTGTGTGTGTTAAGTCGTCCAGTCGTGTCTGACTCTGTGACCCCATGGACAGTAGCCCACCAGGCTTCTGTGTTCATGGGATTTCCCAGGCAAGAATACTAGAGTGGGCTGCCATTTCCTTCTCCATGGGATCTTCTTCAATTAGGGATCTAACCTGGGTCTCCTACATTGTAGGCGCAAGCTAAATACTAGTGAGAAAGCACATTCCTAATATTTCTTACTACGTATCTGTAGAGGAAGAAAAGTAATTTTCTTTTACCCTTCTAAGTTCTCTCTAGGATCCCTGTAACAAAATACAGACTAATAAGAGAAATATTTGCAAGTTCATTAATATGTGTACCTCATATATAAATGGGAGACATCCAGGGACAAATGAGTAATTCAGAGTGATGGCTTAGAACTGTGGTTCATATAGCATCTTCAACAAAAAACAATATATTTGTGCTCAATTACATGACAAAGGAAAGCAGTTTTAGGCCTTCAAGGGTAGCAAATTGTGCGAACATAAATTTTGGTGTTGGGGTAAACTAATGGTAAATATAAGCTAACTAGTAAAGTTTGTTGTGCAGATTTTCTGATATTTTCTCCAGATTAATAGAGTCCAAAAGTTGTTTCTAGTGATTACCTTTTGTTTTTCTGGTAGAGAGGTGGAGGAGGTCACCTTTGTAAATTTATGTCTTGCATTTAGACAAATAGAGGGAGAACAAAAAGCTTTTATCTGCTGCTTCTCAATTGCCTTCAACTCAAAGTAATCCTTATGCCAAAGTGGCATATTTTGGGGTGGCATACTCTGCTACCTTTCATGATGAAGCCATATTCAGGGAAAAGGTAGAAAATAAAACACTGAAAATATTATTTTAAACACCCCAGAGTACCCTACCTCCTAAGGTTTAAAAACACTTTGCTGTGATGTGTTAGTAGTCTTCCTATATGAAAACTAACTGTAATCTTAATGTACTAATTAAAAATATTATTAAAGACTTACAAACAAACATGATTCTAAGATTGTTAATGTAAAATGAAATGTTAATGAGTTTAAATCAGATTATAAGCTAAAAGCAATTCCTAATTGAAATGGTTTAACATTTTGTGATTATTAATACATATCAATTCATTCAGAAGCATGTATTTGCATTTATAAGGTATCTTTAATAAGTCAAAGGCTGAGTTTTTAACTGAACATTTATGAAGTAGAACTTGATACTTGATGTTATATAATCCCCAATGCAAAGCAATTGCATGGTTTATACATATATTTAAATGCTAATTTCATATTTCCAATGTCTTTAGCTAGTTTAAAGTTTGCAGTATCTTTTCTGCTGTTAATATATTTGATATTTTTAAAACTTCAAAATTATATTTTTTTGATATTTGTAGAGCATTACAAATTGTAGTGTGATATTTAATGATGGACTTAAACTGATTCTTGACATATTTATAACTCCAATCAGCTTAAATTTTATCTGCTCCTCTGGAATAAAGCCATTTAGCTACAAAAGATTCAAGCGGCTTGAAGATTATCAAACAGTGTGTGTTCTTTTAAAATATAGCTTAAAATGTTCTTATTTGGGGGAGAAAACCCTTGAGGTGCAGCAAGCCATCAAATAAAATCCATGAAGTGCCTCAAAAGGCCTTAAGATTCATTTATTTTGTCTGTGTTTTCTTTGTATTTTATTATATTCCTCAGCTTTAATAAGGTTAATTTTAGGAGAAAAAACAATAAAAGTTATTTGAATCAGGATCTTATCAGTCTCATGATTTCTGAACATTCTGTTAAGTTGATATGCTGTGTAATTTCCAAGATTTTCAAATTGAATAAGATATTCAAAGAATAGAAGTGAGAGATCCAGGTATTTGAAGGGGGCATTTTTCGTGCAAACCATTCTTTGTAAAAACAGCCTATATTAACACAGGCAAATCATATTCTTAAAGTTGTATTAAAAATTAAGAGAACAGTGTCCTTTTTCCACATATTGATATTCTTAGCACCTTCTGAAAATTAGAATTGTATGTTATGAAGGAGAGGGAGAAATGATCAAGGGAGATTGTGCGTGCATAGTTTTGTCTAGTGTAACTTGATTCAGGTTATTTGAAGTCTTCAAATTCATTTTTGAGATTGACTATTAGAGAACAGTATGAGAAAAGTCAGATTTGGAAATTCAGCCTTGGAAATTCAGCCTTGTTAAAAAAAAAATTGAAATGCACAAAATTTATCCCCAGAGTCATATACTTTTTATGGTTCTTTTTTTTTTTTTTAAGGATTTTCTAGTTTATCAGTTGTGCTGCAGTGACACAACAAAGACTTGCTTTTTTTGGTTCTGCCACATGTTGTTTGAAGGCTAGCAGGAGGTGCCACTCTACTGCATCCTCAATATGTAAAAGAGCGTGGGAAAGCACATGCTGTTTTCTCAAAATGTCAATCCAGAAGTGACCCAAGCCTCTCGTTCACATTTCATTGCCCCAAATGAGTCACATGAATACATTCAATTTCAGACTCAAGGAATGTGAAGTGATGTGGCAGGAGTGATGTGGAATACTTGTGCAAAAACATCATCTGTTCAATTTAAAAATGTTGAAATATATGAAAAAATAAATGTCAGTGGCATAAGGGATCCATGAGGAATGTCCAAAAAGTAAACACAGGATAGACTTTCAGACGTGTTTCCCGCACCATGAAGATGCTTCAAACTATGGAAAAGTGTCAGAATAAAATTCTGTCTTAAGTATACATGGTTTGCATTGAGCTTCTAGATTTTGGTTAATACAGTTGTCATGTGAAAATATTTTCAGCAAAATTAAAGATGAAAAGTCTCTGTGAGTTGATATGCCACTAAGTTATCATTTGAATATACACTCTCTTTTGTTCAGAAATAGAAGGGGAGATTTTGGGTTTTAGGCTTAATACTGATATTTATAAAAAGGTATAGGTCATGGAATCTATTATCCTTTAAATGGAGACTGCTGGAGTTGGCAAAATGGTGTTGTCTCTTAGACGATAACAGATACTTGCTATCTCTTGCATCTCTCTGAATCTGGCACTCTAAAATACATATGCCTGTGGCCTCAGAAGCTGTAGTATGTAATCATGACACAATAAAACCAGATGTATTTTGACTTCTGAATATACTGTATAATAAGGTCTGGCATGAAGTATTGCAAAAACTATCTTCTCTAGCATCAATAAAGAAGACAATACCAGTATCTTAGTGAAACTCATACTTAATTTTGTAATTGTTTAGCATTAATAGAAAAATGCAATTGATCCTTTTTAAACAAATTCTTTTTTTTTAATACTTAATTTAGGAAAATTAACTAGTACCTATCTTGTATGTAGATACAGGAAATTTTCCTAATCGAATGTGTAAAAATAATTTTTGAATATTTTAAAACTGATTTATAAAGATTATATCCCCATTTTAATCTTCCTTATAAAAGTACAAATGTATAAGCAGTTCAATATAAAACTATTCTCTTGAATACAAAATTATAAAAATTAGAAGGTAGAAATAAAAGAAGGTAGAAGGCTGAATAAAAATTATAAAAGAAGGTAGAAACAAAATTTTTTTTTAATTTGTTTTTAAATTAAGTCCTGTATATAGAGATCAGAAAATATTTCATTATGAATATTATTTTTGTCTGAAAAGAGCAGGTAGTTTTCCCTCTTTTAGAAACATATATGGTTTGGAAATAGCTTCATAGACTTGGCAGGGGTAAATGATGTTATTTTCCCCGAAAGTAAACTTTTCTTGGATGTCACTGTATAGGATTTTTTGAGCACAGTTGTTCATGCTGAGTTTTCTAAGCTGAAAGATGTCACTGCCGAGTCTTAAACACATGGGGCAGAGTGCCAGTGAGAACAACTTGCCCAGTATCTGTCAAGCCAGGCCGAGCATGGGGCAGTGCCCAGAATCCATGAAGAATACTTTGAAGGTCAGGACATCAGCTAACTGCAAAGAATTCAAAGAGAACTTTAAAAGAGTGTAAAGTACCCTTTCCACTTTTAACATAAAGATAAGGCATCAGGATTTTTCAGCTATTTTCCTTCAATAAAAATACAGATTAAAAAAAAATTAAAATAGATATTGATGGCTTGGTTAGAAGTGACACACTAGGTATTGTGGCTCAGTAACAATGCTACCATAATTAAAGAGATGTTATGATCAATTTCTGCTTTAAAGTGTGGATAATTATTCAGATACTTAAAACCTAGAAAAAGCATATTTAGTTAAAAATGCATTGTAAGATATTGAATATAGTTCCCTCTGCTATACAGAATATGAAGAACGGTTATTGCTTATTTGTTTCATGTATAATAGTTTGTATCTTATACTCTAATTTATCCCTCCCCCCTCTCCTTTTCCCCTTTGGAAACCATAAGTTTCTTTTCTTCGTCTGCGATTCTGTTTCTGTTATGTATATAGATTCATTTCTATTACCTGTAATACAGAAATTGTGGAAGATCTGAAAAAAAATATACAACTGAATCATTTTGCTTTATACCAGAAACTAGCACAATATTGAGAATCAACTATACTTCAGCTTTGAAAATACACAGTAAATAAATCTTAGCATATTGAATATGTGAGAGATTATTTATCTAGCATTATAATCAATAGAGAACAGTTATCCTGTGATTCAAAATAAGATTTAGTGTCACTTTATAGAAAAAGGGAATTTAATATCCAGTCTATAGAAGGGGAAAAGATGTAGTTATCACATTCTTTTGCACTGCTGCATAAGCAAAAACTAAATGACAGATATTTTTAAGCTACATATTTAAAGTGAAAGTAACAGCCGTGATCAAAGTATTGTTTTTGTGTAGGTGTTTCTCAACTGGTATAGCAAACAAGATATGAAAACAACTAATGTAGAAAATATATGCAGGGTGCAGTGAGGGAATAGTGGGTGAAAGAATCTTTCTTTTGTTTTTTATTGTTTCCTCATATTTTTTGTTATTATTTTTTTATTTGTTTTGCCATACATTGACATGAATCCACCATGGGTGTACATGTGTTCCCCTTCCAGAACCCCCCTTCCACCTCCCTCCCATCCCATCCCTCCGGGTCATCCTGGTGCACCAGCCCCGAGCACCCTGTATCATGCATTGAACCTGGACTGGTGATTTGTTTCACATATGATAATTTACATGCTTCCATGCCATTCTCCCATATCCTCCTGCCCTCGCCCTCTCCCATAGAGTCCATAATACTGTTCTATTTATCTGTGTCTCTTTTGATGTCTCACATACAGGGTTATCTTTACCGATTGACTAAATACCATATATATGTGTTAGTATACTGTATTGGTGTTTTTCTTTCTGGCTTACTAATCTTAAATATTATCAACTGAAACCAAATGAAAGATGCCTTCATATAACAAGACATTGGGATTTTATTCTATTTCTTAATTTTCAATGCTTTTAAGTAACTTGTTATTCATACACATTGAGTACGCGGAACCAATTTTTTTATATTTTGTACACACCCTCCAACTGCTTTTACATTTTTAATACCTATCATTTGATCCATCTTCATTTTTTGAGAGAGACAATAAAGGTTGCAATAAATGTTGTCTATTGAGTTTGCTAACAACATGTTCTTAAACTTGATCTAGAGCACAGACCATTCATATGACACTTTTTAAGTAATATACTGGAAAAGCATAAAATCAGAATGATGAAATTTGGAGATTGTATTTCTTAATTAAAAAAGGGCATATGTGGGGTTTTTTCCCATATGTGTTTTATATTTATTTTTACTTGACTTTCTGGCAGTTACTAAAATTAAAAAATAAGTATCATGAGAGAAATAAGAATTTTAAAAATTGATAGCAGGAAAAAAATATTAAGTGGCAATTTTAGTTAATTTTTAAGTACATGTAAAATGTTAGCAAATTCAAAACAGCTTAATGTTTTTAGTTAAGGAAAAGGACTCTCTTATCTAGAGAACGTTTGAAACTATAACTTGATTCTTAGAGAAATCTTAAGGTAATTTCTTTGTAAGTTTCTTGTTAATTAATAATGGCTTCTAATAAATCATGTGTTATAGCACTCAGTATACAAGATATCATGTACGGTAAATGATTAAGTGATTTAAAATTTGGATGTGGAGAGGAATTGGCTTCAAAGTTTAAACCAATCTGATACTTAAAATTTTAAAGAACAGTATAAACAATGTGACATTAAAGATTTGTCCCAATAAAGGAGGAAATGGGTGAACTGTTTTATTTTAGTTTAAGTAAGTTGAATTTAAAAAGAAAAGAGAAAATTGCCTTAAAATGGCTTATCCTGTATTTTTAAGTAGCTTTAGTTTTGCTGAATTACAATATTTTCAAAAACATGGGGATGTTCTGATTAATGTGTGTTTTTTGTTTGATTATAAGTATGTATCTATTAGCTTGTGACTTCCACATATTGGCAAGTATGGATTTATTAATTGCCAAAGCATTATTGAACAGGTGCGATCTGAAAATGTTCAAAGAAGAACCACAGTACATAAGAAAAAGGACTTTTCAAGCAATAGCGTTTATTTTGATCTTAGTTGTTGTTGTTTTCCCACATTGTAAATAGTGATATAAACTCAGAAGCCCCTTCATGGGTTAGAGATGCCCAGAATAATAGGCAAGTTTGGCCTTGGAGTACAAAATGAAGCAGGGCAAAGGGTAACAGAGTTTTGTCAAGAGAATACAGTGGTCATACCAAACACCTTTTTCCAGCAACACAAGAGACGACTTTACTCATGGACATCACCAGAATTCTGATGGATTATATTCTTTGCAACCAAAGATGGGGAAGCTCTATTCATCAGCAAAAACAAGACCTGGAGATGACTTGAGCTCAGATCATGAGCTCCTTATTGCAAAATTCATGCTCAAATTGAAGAAAGTAGGGAAAACCACTAGGCCATTCAGGTATGACATAAATCAAATCCCCAATGATTATACAGTGGAGGTGACAAATAAACTCAAGGGAGTACTAGGGATAGAGGCTCCTAACATTGCACACAAAGCAGTGACCAAAACCATTCTCAAGAAAACGAAATGCAAGAAGGCAAAGTGGTTTTCTGAGGAGGCTTTACAAATAGCTGAAGAAAGATGAGAAGGAAAGAGCAAGGGCAAAAGGGAAAAGATAATACCCACCTGAATGCATAGTTCCAGAGAATAGTAAGGTGAGATAAGAAGGCCTTCTTAAGTGAGCAATGCAAAGAAATAGAGGAAAACAATAAAATGGGTAAGACTAGAGATCTCTTCAAAAAAATTGCAGATATCAAGGGACAGTTTCATGAAAGGATGGGCACGATAAAGGACAGAAATGGTAAGGACCTAAGAGAAACAGAAGAGATTAAGAAGAAGTGGCAAGAATACATAGAAAAACTGTACAAAAAAGATCTTAATGACTCAGATAACCACGATGGTGTGGTCACTCACCTAGAGCCAGACATCCTGGAGTGTGAGGTCAAATGGGCCTTAAGAAGCATCACTACAAAGTTAATGGAGGCGACAGTTCCAGCTGAGGTATTTCAAATCGTAAAAGATACTATTGTTAAAGCACTGCACTTTGTATACTAGCTAATTTGGAAAAGTCAGCAGTGGCCACAGAAATGGAAAAGGTCAGTTTTCATTCCAATCCTAAAGAAGGGCAGTTCCAAAGAGTGCTCATACAGTTGCACTCATCTCACATATTAGCAAGGTCATGCTCAAAATCCTCCAAGCTAGGCTTTGCAGTACATGAACTGAGAACTTCCAGATGTACAAGCTGAATTTAGAAAAGGCAGAGGAACCAGAGATCAAATCGCCAACATCTGCTGGCTCATAGAAAAAGCAAGAGAGTTCCAGAAATACATCTGTTTCTGCTTCATTGACTACGCTAAAGCCTTTGACTGTATCACAACAAACTGTCAAAAATTCTTCAAGAGATGGGAATACCAGAGCACCTTACCTGCCCCCTGAGAAACCCGTGTGCAGGTCAAGAAGCAGCAGTTAGAACTGGACATGGAACAACAGACTGGTTCCAAACAGGAAAAGGAGTATGTCAAGGCTATATAATGTCACCCTGTGTATTTAACTTATATACAGAGTACATAATGTGAAATGGCAGGCTGCATGAATCACAAGCTGGAATCAAGACTGCTGAGAGAAATATCAGCAACCTGAAATACGCAGATGATGCCACTCTAATGGCAGAAGGCTGACCCCCAAAGAACTGATGCTTTTGAATTTGAATTGTGCTGAAGAAGACTCTTGAGAGTCCCTTGGACAGCAGGGAGATCAAACCAGTCAATCCTAAAGGAAATCAACCCTGAATATTCATTGGAAGGACTAATGCTGAAACTGAAGCCCCAATACTTTGGCCAGCTGATGCAAAGAGCCAACTTTTGGTAAAGACCCTCATGCTGGGAAGGACTGAAAGCAAAAGGAGAAGGGGATCACAGAGAAAGAGATGGTAAATCAATAGTATCACCAACTCAATGGACATGAATTTGAGCAAACTCTGCAAAATAGTGGCAGACCAAGGAGCCTGACATGCTTTGTTTCATGGGGTCCCAAATAATTGGACACAACTTAGGGACTAAACCGCAATAACAATAACAGCAATCTCAGAAGGAAACTTTGCAGTAATGGTAGCAGTATCCTTTTATATGCATGACTTAAAATAGCAACACCGCGTGGAAATATGTTTCAGGATGAAAAGTTAAGATATTTTCCTTTATTTCTTTCCCTTTATTGTTAGTGCACTGAGTAGAAGGGCATTTCAGTACCTTTGGCCAAGTTCCTTACAATGGAAACACAAATTCTTTTGTTAGAATATATCACTTAAAATATGGACTGTATATGTATTACAGCTTGTAGAAACAACGTGCATCAGATGTTTAGTTATATCCATTAATGTAAGTAAAGGAGCACAGAGCAAAATTGTAGAGGATGAAACCTCAGATTTCTTTTTTCTGTCTTTCTTACACCCCCACCCTACAAAAAAAATTCTCATTTTGTAATATCTTTAAAAGAAAAAAAGATTAAAAATAATAAAAATGCCATTTGGACTTTTACATATTTCAAAGTAATATTTAAAATAAAAGAGCTGTCTTTGGCACTTAAGGTTTGTAAGCAAGGGTGTGACAGGTGCAGAGCTGATGGACAGGATCATTCTGATCCAACACACAGGATGAACTGTGTGTATAAGGTAGGCAGGGAACCCTATGAGAAGACCATTGCAATAGTACAATGGGGACAGCCTGAACTAGAGAGATATGAGAAGGGAAGAATCTGGAAAGGCGTTCCAGGAGTTGACATCCCATCAGCTGACAGGAATTTTCCACCTGTGCAGGGGACATATCACTGACCATGACCTTACGTAACTGAGGCAGAGCCTCTCTTCCTGCCATCCTCTGTGTTGCACTAAATTCTTCCCACCTAGGCGCTCCCTTATATTTTGTAGCTGTTGAATACAAACAATTTCCAGAAAAATAGAATACATTTAACTTGCTCTAGACAAATTGTTGCCATCTTCCTTTACCTGCAGCCCATGTCCAAGATTCATATTTTAAAGGAGGTGATAACACTTTTAAAAAATGTATCTCGTAAGTAAGGAGTCGGGAATCCCAACAGACAACACAGCTAACCTTAAGATGAAGTGCAGTGGCTTGCATGAACCTGGACTACAGGAACCCAGAAAGGAGACTCATTCTGGGAATTAGAATTGGAAAGGCAGTGAGATATATGACCTGGGGATGGCCAGACACATGGAATACTGCTGATCTGAGACATGGGAGGGGTATTCCAGGCTATGAGCAAAAAAGACAATAGCAACCCATTGCCAAGGTTGGGAATGGTAAGGAGTTTAAGTACATTGGTCAGAAACTGAATTCAAACTGACTTAAACAGGAACGGCAGGCAGACACCACACTTGTTCATTAAAATAAGCTTTATTGTATCTAGCTTTAGGTAGATTTATGATCTCAACAGACTTTCCTGGTGGCTAGTTGGTAAAGAATCTGCCTGCAATGCAGGAGACCCGGGTTCCATCCCTGAGTCAAGAAGATCCCCTGAAGAAGGATATGGCAACCCACTCCAGTATTCTTGCCTGGGAAATCCCATGGACAGAGGAGCCTGATTAGCTACAGCCTGTGGGGTTGCAAGTCAGACACGATGTAGCAACTCGACTACTGCTACTACTGTGACCTCCAGTGATGCTACTAAGACTTTCTAACCTTCTGTGTCTCTGTGCTCCTCTCTTCTGTGTCAGCTTCATAATGAGCTAGCCTTGTCCCCATGGTGGTAACCAAAAAAAAAAAAAAAAAAGAAAATTCTGTGAGAACCATGCCTGAATCATGATACACAAACATTGGCTGCAAGACACTGTTTCTGTAAACAGATTTGAATAGCTTTAAAATAAATTACCTTTTTTTTTTCTTTCAGATCTCATGAGTATTATTTTCAGTTTACAAAAAAAGTTTCTGTGTTTGGAATTTCATTGGAACAAGATTAATAAGCTAGTACCATGTAGCTTTCTAGTAAATGTTTACACAAATTTCCAAAGCAGTGGATAGGTATGCTAATAGTGGGGAGTAAACTGGACTGACTGAAAATATTCAAAAACCAACACCACTTTTTTAAGACTCAAAGTAATCAGGCAGAATTAATGTAATTGTACTAATTTCTAGATTAAGTTAATTTTAAAAATTGCATTAACTAAACTAATTGACCCATCTCTCTTGGTAAATTTGTTAGATTTTAAACCCCGAAATAACCTTAAAAATCCCTTTTACTATAACTTCTTTTCAGTTATACTTCTAATTATGTTAATAAATATGGTGAGCTTCATAAATTAATGCAGCTAAGAAAAACATTCAGAAATATATTGATAATTCTGAGTAGTTAATTTTAAATGAAAAGAAATATATTAATTAAAAATGATAGATTAAACTTTTGAAGAGGTAATGCATATATATTTAAAAGAACCATATAGAACTTTTATTTTTTGTTCTTCTATGTTTACATGTCAATATCAAACTGTTAGTCTTTTTTTCTAACAGTTTTGATCAAAAGTATTAGAATATTTTTCAAAGGATGTCATAATTCAATTTCAGCTAGTTGAATGACAAAACTAATTAAATGATTTTTATCATTTTTCAAAGTATGGTTTTCTCCAGATATATGCCTAAGAGTGGGATTGCTGGATTATATGACAGGTGTATTTTTAGTTTCTT
This sequence comes from Okapia johnstoni, assembly GCA_024291935.2. Taxonomy (NCBI): domain Eukaryota; kingdom Metazoa; phylum Chordata; class Mammalia; order Artiodactyla; family Giraffidae; genus Okapia; species Okapia johnstoni. Next base: position 45,420,590 of record CM044310.1, on the reverse strand, counting down.
AAGGACCCACCATACTGTTCTCAAAAGTGACTGTACCAGTTTACATTCCAAGCAACAGTGTAGGAAGATTCCCTTTTCTCCACACCCTCTCTAGTGTTTACTGATTGTAGACTTTCTGATGATGACCATTCTGACTGAATGAGGTTATATTCATTGTAGTTTTCATTTGTGTTTCTCTAATATTTAGCTATGTTGAGCATCTTTTCATGTTCCTCTTGGACATCTTTGTGTCTTCTTTGGAGAAATGTCTGTTTAGGTCCTCTGCCCAGTTTTTCATTGAGTTGTTTGATTTTGATACTGAGCTCCACGAGCTGTTTGTAAATTTTGTAGATCAATCCTTTGTCAGTCACATTGCTTGCTAGTATTTTCTCCCATTCTGTCAGTTCTTTTCATTTTGTTTGTGGTTTCCTTTGCTGTGCAAAAGCTTTTAAGTTTAATTGGGTCCCATTTGTTTATTTTTGTTTTTATTTCCATTACTCTAGGATGCGGATCAAAGAAAATATTGCCACAATTTATGTAAAAGAGTGTTCTGCCTATGTTTTCCTCTAAGGGTATCCAGTCTTACATTTAGGTCTTTGATCCATTTTGAGCCTATTTTTGTATATGGTGTTAGAAAATATTCTAATTTTATTCTTTTACATGTATCTGTCCAGTTTTCCCAGCAACATTAATTGAATAAACTGGCGTCGCTCCATTGTATATTCTTGCCTCTTCCTTTTTTGTAGATTAATAATTGACATAGGTACTTGGGTTTATTTCTGGACTTTCCTGTTGCACTGATCTATATTTCTGTTTTTGTGCCAGCATCATACTGTTTTTGACTGTAGCATGGTAGATAATCTGAAGTCAGGGACCCCAATTCCTCCAGCTCCATTTTTCTTTCTCAGTCTTGCTTTGGATATTTGAGGTATTTTGTGTCTCCCTACAAATCTTAAATATTTTTTCTAGTTTTGTGAAAAATGCTATTTGTAATTTGACAACAACTGCACTGAAGCTGTAGACTGCCTCTGGTAGTATAGTCACTTTGACAGTATTGATTCCTTCAGTCCAAGAACAATGTATATCTTTCCATCTGTTTGTATCATCTTCTGTTTGTCTCATCAGCATCTTATAATTTCTCGAGTACGGGTCTTTTGCCTCCTTAGGTAGGTTTATCCCTAGGTATTTTACTTTTTTTTTCTTAATATATATACTTTACTGAAGTATAGTTGACTTGGGTTTTAGGTGCACAGCAAGGTGATGCAGTTATACATACACACATATTTTTGAAATTATTTTCTGTTACAGGTTATTGCAAGATATTGACTCTAGTTCCCTGTGCTATACAATAAACCTTTGTTGCTTGTTGCATATCTATTTTTTAAAATTAGAAATCTAGCATTCTATTCATACTGAGTCAAACAAGTGGAATCAAAATGTCATATTTTTTTTAGTTACACAAAACTTCATGTTTTCTAGAATATATATATTATACATATAATTTATATATGTATAAAAAAGCTTTTCTACAATGCTAGATAAAAGCTTGAGAAAGAATGTGAAAAAAGCGATGGAGAAATTGGAAAACATAAATGGGCACACTGAATATGAAATAGAAAAAGTGAAACAAACTGGATAAAAGATCATCATATAGTCCAGTTGTTTTTAAACATGCCTGCTCATTAGAAACATATCAGGAGCTCTGGACAAAAAAAAAGCAATACCTGGGCATTTGTATTTTTCAAAAAATTTCAAGATGATTCTGATATGCCTCTGGAATCTGAAAAGCAATTACAAGTTTTTCTATTAAATCCTAGTTTTGGTGATGTACAGTTCTATTATTTTTCTGCTGAGCAATCATGATACAATGGTATTAACTGAGTAATAGTTATATAATCACAATTGTAAAATATGTGCAGCAGGTTTCACAATCAATAGCCAGACAAGAAATAAAAGATAATTACAATTGCAAGCCATAATGGGAACATGATTAACTTAATAAAAAACACTTACATACAATGTGGATGGGTCAAGCAGAATGATGTGGTATGTGGAAATGCATATGTGCATATGTTGCACATGTTTTCATCTGTCTAGCCAGTCTATGTCTTTTGCTTGGTGCATTTAATCCATTTATGTTTAAGGTTATTATCAATATGTATGATCCTGTTACCATTTTCTTAATTGTTTTGAGTTTATTTTCTGTAGGTCTTTTCCTTTTCTTGTTTTTCCTGCCTAGAGAAATTTCTTTTGCATTTGCTGTAAAGCTGGTTTGGTGTGCTGAATTCTCTTATTAATTTTTGCTTGTCTGGAAAGCTTTTGATTTCTCCATCAAATTTGAATGAGTCTTGCTGGGTTGGGTATTCTTGGTTGTAGGTTCTTCCCTTTCATCACTTTAAATGTATCGTGCCATTCCTTCTGGCTTATAGAGTTTCTGTTGAGAAATCAGCTGATAGCCTGATGGGAGTTCTTATGTTACTTGTCCTTTTTACCTTGTTGCTTTTAATGTTTTGTCTTTGTCTTTAATTTTTGTTAGTTTGATTACTGTGTGTCTTGGTGTGTTCCTCCTTGGGTATATCCTGTATGGGACTCTTTCTGAACTTGGTTGACTGTTTCCTTTCCCATGTTAGGTAAGTCTTCAGCTATTATCTCTTCAAATATTTTCTCAGGTCCTTTCTCTCTCTCTTCTGCTTCTGGGACCCTTGTAATGCAAATGTTAGTGAGTTTAATGTTGTCCCAGAGATTTCTTCATTTCTCTTCATTCTTTTTTTCTATATTTTGTTCTGGGGCAGTGATTTCCACCATTCTGTCCTCCAGGTCATTTATCCTTTCTTCTGCCTCAGTTATTCTGCTGTTGATTCCTTCTTGTGTATTATTCATCTTTGTTTGTTTGTTTTTAGTTCCTATAGATCTTTGGTAAACATTTCTTGCATCTTCTTCATTGTTTTCCCAAGATCCTAGATCATCTTCACTATTATTCTGAATTCTTTTTCTGGAAGGTTGCCTATTTTCACTTCATGTAGTTTTTCTGGGGCTTTATCTTGTCCCTTCATCTGGAACATAACTTTCTCCTTTTTCATCGTGATTTATTTTATATAATATGGTCTTTGTTTTAGCCATTGTGGGGCTGTGCTTCTTCTCTCTACCCTCTGATGGATGAGAGTAAAAGGCTCTTGCAAGCTTCCTGATAGGAGGGAGTGGCAATGGGAGCAGTTGGGTCTCACTCTGGTGGGCAGGGTCTTGCTCATTAGTATAGTATAATCCAAAAGTGAAAACAATGCCCAGTTGTGGATGTGACTGGTGATGGAAGTAAAGAACAACACTGCATAAGAACCTGGAATGTTAGGTCCATGAATCAAGGCAAATTGGGAGTAGTCAAACAGAAGATGGCAGGAGTGAACATCAGTATTTTAGGAATCAGTGAAATAAAATGAACTGGAATGGGAAAATTTAATTCAGATGACCATTATATCTACTACTGTGACCAAGGATGCCTCAGAAGAAATGGAGTAACCCTCATAGTTAACAAAAGAGTCCCAAGTGCAGTCTCAAAAACAACTGCCTTCCTGTATAACATCACGAACCTCCGTCCATAGTTCTTCAGGCGCTCTGTCTGTCTGATCTAATCCCTTGAATCTATTTGTCACTTCCACTGTATAATCATAAGGCATTTGGAAATGAACAGAGATCATTCTGTCGTTTTTCTTTGGCATTAGTGGTTGGGGCAGAGACTTGGATTACTTCCATCACCAGTCACATCCACAACTGGGCGTTGTTTTCACTTTGGCTCCATCTCTTCATTGCAAGAATACTGAAATGGTTTGCCATTTCCTTCTCCAGTGGACCATGTTTTGTCAGAAATCTCCACCATGACCTGTCCATCTTGGGTGGACCTACATGGCATGGCTCATAATTTCCTTGAGTTAAACAAGGCTGTTGTCCATGGGATCAGTTTGATTAGTTTTCTGTGATTGTGGTTTTCATTTTGTCTGCTCTCTGACAGATAAGAATAAGAGCTTATGGAAGCTTCCTGATGGGAGAGACTGACTGTGGGGGAACCTGGGTCTTGTTCTGTTGGGCAGGGCCATGCTCAATAAATCTTTCTGTTGATAGGCAGGGCTGTGTTCCCTCCCTGTTGTTTGACCTGAGGCCAAACTATAGTGGAGTAATGAAGATAATGGTGACCTCCTTCAAAAGGTCATGTGCATGCACTGTTGTATTCAGTGCCCCTGACCCTGTAGCAGGCCAGTGTTGACCCACCCCTCTGCCAGAGACTCCTGGACACGCACAGTAAAGTCTGGCTCAGTCTCTTATGGGGTCACTGCTCCTTTCACCTGGGTCCTGGTGCACAAGGTTCTGTTTTTGCCCTGCAAGAGTCTGTTTCCCCAGCCCTATGTAAGTTCTGTAATCAAATTCAGCTGGCCTTCAAAGTCAAATTCCCTGAGGGTTCTCAGTCCCTTTCCGAGATCCCCAGGTTGGGATATCTGTTGTGGGTCCTAGAACTTTCTTAACAGTGTGATAATTTATTTGGTTTAAATTTTCTGCAGTTTGTGGGTCGTCTGCTTGGCAGCTCTATGGTGGGGTTAATGGCAACCTCCTCCAGAGGGCTTATGCCACATGCTGCATAACCAAGGTCTGCTGCGCCCAGAGCCCCTGCCCTTGCAGCAGGCCACTGCTGACCTGTGCCTCCTCAGGAGGCACTCAAGCACAGTTCTGTCTCAGTTTCTGTCTCTAGGTCTCTGGGTCCTGGTGCCCACAAGATTTTGTTTGAGCCCTCCAAGTGTCTCTGGCAGGTATGGTGTTTGATTCTAAATGTGATTTCACCCCTCTTACCGTCTTGCTGGGGCTTCTCCTTTGCTCCTGGATGTGGAGTATCTTTTTTGGTGGGATCCAACGTTCTCATCAATAGTTGTTCAGTGGTGAGTTTTAAGTTTGGAGTTCTGACAGGAAAAAATGGGCACACATCCCTCTACTCCACCATCTTGTGTTTTTCAGATAAGTTTTAGAAGGATAAGTGTTCTTCTTGCTGCTGCTAAGTTACTTCAGTCATGTCCGACTCTGTGCGACCCCATAGACGGCAGCCCATCAGGCTCCACCGTCCCTGAGATTCACCAGGCAAGAACACTGGAGTGGGTTGCCATTTCCTTCTCCAATACATGAAAGTGAAAAGTGAAAGTGAAGTCACTCAGTCGTGTCTGACTCCTAGCGACTCCATGGACTGCAGCCCACCAGGCACCTCCATCCATGGGATTTTCCAGGCAAAAGTACTGGAGTGGGGTGCCATTGCCTTCTCTGAAGCGTTCTTCTTAGCTCTTCTCTAAACATTTGATAATGCTCAAAATTCTTCAAGCCAGGCTTCTACAGTATGTGAACTGTGAATTTCCAGATGTTCAAGCTGGAATTAGAAAAGGCAGAGGAAACAGATCAAATTGCCAACATCTGTTTCATCGAAAAAGAGAGTTACAGAAAAACATCTACTTTTGCTTTATTGACTATGCCAAAGCATTTTACTGTGTGGATCACAATAAACTGTGGAAAATTCTGAAAGAGATGGGAATACCAGACTACCTGACCTGCCTCTTGAGAAACCTGTATACAGGTCAGGAAGCAACAGTTAGAACTGGACATGGAACAACAGACTGGTTCCAAACAGGAAGAGGAGTATGTCAAGGCTGTATAATATCACCCTACTTATTTAACTTATGTGCAGAGTAGATCATGAGAAACGCTGGGCTGGAAGAAGCACAAGCTAGAATCAAGATTACTGGGAGAAATATCAATAACCTCAGGTATGCAGATGACACCACCATTATGGCAGAAAGTGAAGAAGAATTAAAGAGCCTCTTGATGAAAGTGAAAGAGGAGTGTGAAAAAGTTGGCTTAAAGCTCAGCATTCAGAAAACTAAGATCATGGCATCTGGTCCCATAACTTTATGGCAAATAGATGGGGAAGCAATGGAAACAGTAACAGACTTTATTTTGGGGGGCTCCAAAATCACTGTAGATGGTGACTGCAGCCATGAAATTAAAAGATGGTTGCTCCTTCGAAGAAAAGCTATGACAAACCTAGACAGCATGTTAAAAAGTAGAAACATCACTTTGCCAACAAATGTCCATCTTGTCAAAGCTATTTTTTTTTCCAGTAGGCAATTGGAGATGTGAGTTGGACAATAAAGAAAGCTGAGTACCAAAGAATTGATGCTTTTGAAATGTGGTGTTGGAGAAGACTCTTGAGAGTCCCTTGGACTGCAAGGAGATCCCAACCAGTCCATCCTAAAGAAAATCAGTCCTGAAGGACTGATGCTGAAGCTTAAACTCCAATACTTTGGCCACCTGATGCAAAGAACTAACTCATTTGAAATGACCCTGATGCTGGGAAAGGTTCGAAGGTGGGAGGAGAAGGGGAAGTAAGAGGATGAGATGGTTGGATGGCATCACCAACTCAATGGACATGAGTTTGAGTAAACTCTGGGAGTTGGTTATGGACAGGGAGGCCCGGTGTGCTGCAGTCCATGGAGTCGCAAATAGTCGGACATGACTGAGTGGCTGAACTGACTGACTGAAACATTTGATAGAATTCGCCTGTGAAACCATCTGGTGCTAGACTTTTTCTTGTTGGTATATTGTTAATTACAGTTTCACTTTCATTACTTGTGATTGTTCTATTCTTATTTTCTATTTCTTCGTTGTTCAGTCTTTGAAGGTTGTATTTTTCTAATAATTTTCATGTTTCTTCCAGACTTTCCATTTTATTGGTTTAGAGTTGCTTCAAGTAGTTTCTTATGATCCTTTGTATTTCTGTGGTGTCAGTTATGACTTTTTTAATTTTTAATTTTATTGATGAGTCTTAACTAAAGGTTTGTCAATTTGATCTTCTTAAAGAACCAGCTTTGAGTTTTATTCATCCTGCTATTGTTTTCTTCATTTCTATTTCATTTGTTTCTGCTCTGATCTTTTTGGTTTCTTTCCTTCTACTAAATTTGGGGGTTTTGTTGTTGTTGTTCTTGTTGCTTTAGATGTAAGGTTGAGATTTTTTGTTTCTTGAGCTGAGATTGAATTGCTGTAAACTTCCCGCCTCAAACTGCTTTTGCAGCATCACTTAGGTTTTGTATGTGTTTAGCGGGCAGCTGTGGGCTCAGGAAGAGTTTTGGCAGCCTGTGTGCTGATGTCTGGGGCCGTGTTCTATTCCTGCTCTGTTGGTTATTTGCCTGAAGCCTCCTAGATCTGGAGCCTACAGGCTGTTGAGTGGGGCCAGGTCTTTGAGAAAATGGCAGCCTTCTGGAGGGCTTATGCCCGTGAGTACTCCCCAGAAGGACTGCCAGCAGTGTCTTTGTCCCTGCATGAGTCGTCACTGCCCCCCACTCTGTAGGCAGCCCTCTCAATTCCAGCAGGCATGTCTGGGCCAGGCTGTTATGAGTTCACTTTTTACCCCCTGTGTCCTAGGGCACCTGTGACCTCATGTGCTCCCTCCAAGAATGGTTTCTAGTTCCTCCAGTCCTCCGGAATTCCTGTGATCTAACCCTGCTGGACTTCAAAGCCAGATGCTCTGGGGGCTCCTCCTCCTGATGCCAGACCCCAGCTGTGGCACCTGATGTGGGGCTCAGAACATTTACTCCTGTGGGGGAAGCTCTGCAATATAATTATTTTCCAGTTTGTGGGTCACCCACCCAGGGAGCAGGTATGGGATTTAATTTTATCATGACTCTGCTCCTACTACCATCTCGTTGTGGTTTCCTCTTTGTCTTTGGATGTAGGATATCTTTTTTGGTAGTTTCCAGCATTTTTTTTTTTATGATTGATTACCAGTTCATTTTTATTTTGGTGTTTTCGTGAGAAGGGTTGAGCTCAACGTCCATCTTCTCTGCTGTCTTGTCTCCATCCCTTAATTTAATATTTTTATGTTTATTTTCACTAAGCAACTGATATTTCAAAAATATTCTTATTATATGTATATATACATATACACATTCTTCTCATTATAAAGAAATGTTACTACTGACTGAAACTTTTGTGTGAAGAGCTGAGTCTTTATGGATGACTACCTATGGATGACTGAGTCCTTTCCACAGTGAGTCCATATGTAGATAATGCTTCAGTCTGCAGCTGTTAACAGAGTTGTCACTGAGAATTTGCCCCTTAAAGTCATTGTTAGCCCCAGAAGTCACTTTCAGAAGCGCTGTTCTGATTTTTCCTGACTTGATGCCCTGTTGTGTTCTTCCTGCTTTTCTTTCCCATCTCAGAGTTTTCCAGCTACAGGACAATGTTGGGAAATTCCCCTCAGTGCACACCTGCAGAACTCATCAGCTTCTTTGTTGAGTTTCTGCTCACCTGGCTTGGTTGAGCTAGGGAATGATATCACTGCTCATGTGTTCTACATATACACCTCATTGGTTCTCCTATAATTTACTCTTTCAAAGTACGTGTAAGAAAACTGCTCTAGAAGCAAAACATCAACTCCATTTCTGGTGTGATTTAGGATTGGCAGTACAATATCATCATAATCTCACCAACTTCCAAATAACTTTTGGGCAAATATTTGTTTAAATTTATTCCAGTTGTTTAAATGATTATGGACACATTTTCTGTTAAGTAAAATTAAACTATGTATAGAGAAGCTGTTAGTGGGCTTAAAATAATCATATTGAAGTATATCTTCCAAATAAAAATAGGACTTCACCATGATGTTTTTCTGTTGCTGGGAAAGGAAGGTACATTTAAAGGAGCAGTTTTCATAGCTCCCCCAAAAGAAAAATGGAGGTATTACACAAAGGAGAGAAGGGAGAACTGATGTGTCCCACGGTGTAAGTGTGTGGTGTACGGAAAGACTTAATACTTTCTAACGAGATGACTTGTGAAGTTTTCAAAATTTGAGTAGTTGTGAGAAAAATATATTTAGAACATGGGTTCTGTATCTTAATCTAAATTTGTGAACCATCCAAAGTGGTATTAATCAGTTACCATCTGGAGGACATATATACCTGGCTTCTGTTGTGTGAACTAGCCATCTCTATTGAGAGTAGAATCTGCACTTAAAAAGGACGTTGAGAAGAGTGAGACATTTGTATGTAGCTATTGCTTATGTTTTATAATTTAAAGGAAATCTTGTTTCTGTCCCCTTTTATTTGTGCAAGAGACTGAAAGCAAAGCAATAATTCTTTATTACTGTTACATATAGGTAATGTCATAGACACAGACTCTTCTGGATATATTCTCTTTTCCCCTTCAGATCCTCTCTCCATTCTTCTCTACTCCTCTGTGGCCTGGAGCACTGGTCTCCAATGCACTGCACCATCAGGGCTGAGTCTGTTCTATGAGGTATAGCAGCCAACAGGAGATCTCCTGGAGAGTAGGACAACAGCGAAGTCAGAGTCCTTCTTCCCCTTACACTCTCCCTCTTCTACATCCTCCCTCGACCCAGCATAGTGGCAGATACCACCCATACCCACCATGGCTACTAGACCTGAGATGGGCAGAATTCTTCCTTTGTTTCTTTCAGTGAAAGTGAAAGTCACTCAGTCATGTCTGACTCTTTGCAACCCCATGGACTGTATAGTCCATGGAATTCTCCAAGCCAGAATACTGGAATAGGAAGCCTTTCCCTTCTCCACAGATCTTCCCAACCCAAGGATCGAACCCAGGTCTCTTGCACTGCAGGCAGATTCTTTACCAGCTGAGCCACAAGGGAAGCCCAAGCATACTGGAGTGGGTAGCCTATCCCTTCTCCAGGAGATCTTCCCGACCCAGGAATCAAACCAGTGCCTCCTGCACTGCAGGTGGATTCTTTACCAACTGAACTGATCAGGGAAACCATCCCACTCTAGTGAGACATAGCTGTCCTGCATGAAGTCTGAATATTGAGCTAAATTTAATATCTGCAGGACAAAATCATAAAACAGAAAACAATTTCAAGCTATTGATAAGATAAAGCTTTCTTTGGGAATCAGTTTATAAGTAAAACTATAAAATATATGTAAATTTGATTTCTTTTTACAATAATGAATATATGTAAATAGATAACTTTAACATATTTTTAAATAAAGTAATCAAATATACTTAAACATGATAATCCTTTGTTTTAGAAAGTGTTGCATGAAAAAGCATCATGCTTGAAGTACATTTGTTTCAAGTGTCTACTTTCCAATAATAGTGTGCTATTAATAAAACGATTTGCATGACTCTAAAAAATGCAGTTGATTCACAGAATGTGCATGTATGATTAATGCTCTTTAAAGTATATTCATTAATTGTGACACTCCATAAAACTTAGTATACACAGGGTTTTTGTTGTTGTCTGTCAGTAAAGGCACTTTATATATGTGTTGAAGATACTGAGATGAGCTAATTTCCTCCATCAAAAAACTCAGAGGCAAATGTGCTAAGGAGGGAAGCACATGAAGTAATACTTAAACTCAGGGACAGAGGTGCTGATTAGACATGGATGTCCATGGGTTGTGGCATCACAGCCCAGGAGTGGCAGCAATAGCAGCACCGTCTGTTACAGCTTCTGTCTCTGGTTCTTAGATCCATGAAAAAGCTAGAGTGATCTATTCCCCCCACAATCACTCTTCAGCTACTCTGCTTGTTTCTGTTGCTTGACAGCAGTTCATATTTGTACCATCTTAAACAATGTCAGTTTGGCATAAAAGACTAAGGTATTATATCTATAGGAAAAGTCAGATCTATTAAAATTTTACCTCATAACTTCATCACAACAGGCATGAATATGTACTTAAAGAGAATATGTAAAAATAAAAGTAAATGACCAAAGAGAACCAGAAGGATTATTAAATGGCCACTTATCTATCAAAAATGCAAGTCATGTTTCCCAAAACTACTATTAATAGTGATTTACATTCAGTAGTACTTTGTTGGCATGTTTGAAATTACATTATTTTCTAAAATCACTATTAATGATAAACATAAAGCTTTCTAATGTAAAAATTTCATATGTAGAGTTTGTATTAATGTTCTAAATCAACATTTGGATACAGATCTATGCTTTAAATAAAATGTTGAAATACAACTTAAAAAGTACTTTAATTGTGCATGATTTAGGGATATGCTTGGATTTATCAGTTTATACCAATATCAGCAGTCATGAGGTTCTTACTTAATTTAATTAAATTTAATGAACTCTCTGAAACCCAAATTAAGTATTATAAACATATTGAATAAAGAGGATTAGAAGAAGATTAATAACAGGGCTTTTAATAATTGACATTTTCCTCTCATCTTTATTTCATAAAGTGACAAAATGATACCTTTGTCTCTAGCTTGCATAACTGGATGGGGAGTGCTGCCTTTTATTTGGATGCCCAGTAAGTGGTGAGGGACAAATTTGGGAGTATGGAATGATGAGTTCCGTTTGGTCATGTAAACCGTATAGTATATGGAGGCTTTCTGGGAGAGTGTCAAGCAGGCAGTTGAGGGCAGGTGCCTCATATGGGAGGAAACACTCCTAACCATCCTCGTGCTGGTGAGTTTTGTTTTCAGTGTTGGCTTGTGTACATATCCTTCAACTATGTTTAATCCCCAAATAAAGAGAATAACACAGTCATATTTTAGCCTAATATGATACAACTATCCTGAGTACAACAAACACATCACTGGGTGATGTTCACTCCCCTTGATGACCTGTAACTTAAATATTATGATGTAAAGCCAACATATCTTATGTATCATGGTAGACAGAATTATGACCTTGTCTTTATGTGGGAATTATATATGGCTTGCTGCTGCTGCTGCTGCTGCTAAGTCGCTTCAGTCGTGTCCGACTCTGTGTGACCCCATAGACGGCAGCCCACCGGGCTCCGCCGTCCCTGGGATTCTCCAGGCGAGAACACTGGAGTGGGTTGCCATTTCCTCCTCCAGTGCTTGAAAGGGAAAAGTCAAAGTGAAGTCGCTCAGTCGTGTCCGACTCTTCGCGACCCCATGGACTGCAGCCTACCAGGCTCCTCCATCCATGGGGTTTTCCCGGCAAGAGGACTGGAGTGGGGTGCCATTGACTTCTCCTATATATGGCTTAGGGAGATGTTTATGGGTAATAAGTTAACAAAGGGTACAACTTGCAATGGTGAATTTTGTCTGTCAACTTGGCAAGCCCTGGCACCAAGATATTTGGTCTACATGTTCTATCAAAGTGAGATTAACATTTGAATTGGTAGTTTTGAGCAAAGTAAATTACCTTCCATAATGTGGGTAGGCCTTATCCCATTCGTTGGAAGTCCTTAAGAGAAAAAAAAACAAAACAGCTAAGTCTTCCCTTCTCTTTTTCTCCATACACATACTCACTCCCTCTCTCCACCATTTTCACCTTTTTCTCTGGAGAAGCCTCATATAATGCTTTTCTTGTGCAGTGTCACGGCCATTCTATTTCACGTAGCATAGGTAGGGAGGAGTATGAATTCTAAGTTCCATTCCATCTAGCCAGTTTTAACTACTATGTCTTGATATTAAACCTTCTTTTTCAAAACTGCCATGGCTATTTTTACTTTTACAACTCCATTAGGATTATAGTATCAGCTTGTCAAATTATGCTGAAATTCCTGGGGGCAATTTTGATTAGAATGCCAAGTGGATTTTTTTACTGGGAGAGAAAACTCGCCCATTTCCTTCATCTGTTAGTTTTTCCTCATTGCAGGTCTACTTATATGGTTTGTAAACACTGACTGTGAGCTCATCCTCATTGCGGTTTTCGTGATGGTCCCATGTGTCTTGGGCTTGGGAAAAGTCTCTATAAGGAAGCTTTATGTTTTTCTCTGAATGGGACCACTTGCTCTCGGTTTTCAAAATTTTAGGCTTTCACACTCACTGAGACTTACACATATTCGAGTGGTATGAATTTGATACATCTGTTTGAGGATCCTGACTTCTCAAGGATGTTTCTTATTAAGCCCAGCCCCTGAATCAGTGCCAAGCTTCCTTGGTACGTCCTTTATACACTCACTCTATGACTTCTGATTTCCTCAAGATAGCTTGGCCTCAGGTTCCATTTTGGTCTCCTGCTTCCTAAAATCCTTGTTCCATGTGAATATCAAAACCATAACTTCATGCCTTCACCTGATTCACATAGTCCCCCAATACATGTACATCTCACCTCCTATGTACTAGACTTTATTTTTCCTTTGATTTAATGGATTGTAATTGCTAAAGATATACTTACCTTTTATAGTTTTCTATTTTGATTTTCCAAAGTAAGTCAGTTCTTGAATTAATTATCAATACCAAGGCTTTTGGGAGTGGTAACTTGGCATGGAAATTTAGAAAACGGCCATGAAATGACCATGTTAGAGTACATAAAACAATCAGTATTCTAGTTAAAAAAAACAAAAAAACTGTTGTCTCCTCGACCTCCATTTTCTACCTATGAACTAGAAATAATGCCATAATAAAAGTCACGAGGATTGTTTTGGATACCATTTGTGGCACCTCACAAGTATTTTAGAACATATTATACTTAACAAACAGGAAGCAATATAGTCTTCTTACTTCAACCATCTGTGCATGAAAAGAGGAGAGGACAAAAAGGAATTTTAAAAAAAAGTATTGATTAGTTAGTTTTGATGTTTCCATCATAGAGCCCATTCTCAAGAATGTGCTTGAGATAGGAGATGCGAATAATTAGGCTTATATAAAATAAATACACAAATAGAGAAGGAAAGGGTGTGAGAAAATGGCTTCTAGAAACAGTTAATTTATATTTTCTCCCTTATCCTCAACTGAGAAAAACTGAGTTGTCAAAATCAAAAGGGAACACTAAAAAACTACTGTGTCAGCAAATCTCTGTGGGAAGTTCAGGTGTTTGAACATGTCTGATATTTCCTCCTTATAGCTGTCACCACAGAGAATGTTATTCTATTTATCAAAAAGCCAAAACTGAGCTCCTGTTTAACCTCCAAGCATCAGTTCCTTCTGAAAAGTGAAATATTGATGAATAATTACAGAGATGATCAAATTAGGTATTATTAAAATTAGTTTCTCTCATCTTCATAAATTACTAAGGTTAGAATTTTATGCAATCAAGAATTTCTTTTCCTCCCTCCTTCCCTGTCACTGTCTACTTATGTAGACACACTTCCGGTATAATTTTTTAATTTAACACTCCAATTTGCTGAGTTTAAATCTTACATCACTTTTTTGTCCTTTTTTCCTTTAAAATATAAGCATATAAAACTAATGAATATATCAGCTGTATTATATAGTATGTACATTTATAATTTTATACCATGTGTTTTGTTAATATAATTAATTTTGGCATTGATGACAAATTATATATTGTTTTTTAACTTTACAATATTGTATTTGTTTTGCCGTACATTGACATGAATCCACCATGGGTGTACATGATTTCCCCTTCCAGAGCCCCCTCCCACCTCCCTCCCCATCCCATCCCTCCGTGTCATCCTGGTGCACCAGCCCCAAACACCCTGTATCATGCATCGAACCTGGACTGGTGATTTGTTTCACATATGATAATTTACATGTTTCAATGCCATTCTCCCATATCATCCCACCCTCACCCTCTCCCATAGAGTCCATAATACTGTTCTATTTATCTGTGTCTCTTTTGATGTCCTGCATACAGGGTTATCTTTACCGATTGACTAAATACCATATATATGCGTTAGTATACTGTATTGGTGTTTTTCTTTCTGGCTTGCTTCACTCGGTATAATAGGCTCCAGTTCATCCATCTCATTAGAACTGATTCGAATGTATTCTTTTTAATGGCTGTGTAATATTCCATTGTGTATATGTACCAACCCTTCCTTATCCATTCGTCTGCTGATGGGCATATAGGCTGCTTCCATGTCCTGGCTATTATAAACAGTGCTGCGATGAACATTGGGGTACATCTGTGTCTTTCAATTCTGGTGTCCTCAGTGTGTATGCCCAGCAGTGGGATTGCTGGGTCATATGGCAGTTCTATTTCCAGTTTTTTGAGGAATCTCCACACTGTTCTCCATAGTGGCTGTACTAGTTTGCATTCCCACCAACAGTGTAAGAGGGTTCATTTTCTCCACACCCTCTCCAGCATTTATTGCTTGTAGACTTTTGGATAGCAGCCATTCTGACGGGCGTGAAATGCTACCTCATTGTGGTTTTGATTTGCATTTCTCTGATGATGAGTGATGTTGAGCATCTTTTCATGTGTTTGTTAGCCATCTGTATGTCTTCTTTGGAGAATTGTCTGTTTAGTTCTTTGACACACTTTTTGACTGGGTCATTTATTTTCCTGGAATTGAGCTGCAGGAGTTGCTTGTATATTTTTGAGATTAATTCTTTGTCCATTGCTTCGTTTGCTATTATTTTCTCCCATTCTGAAGGCTGTCTTTTTACCTTGCTTATAGTTTACTTTGTTGTGCAGAAGCTTTTAATTTTAATTAGGTCCCATTTGTTTATTTTTGCTTTTATTTCCAATATTCTGGGCTGTGGGTCATAAGGATCCTGCTCTGGTTTACGTTGGAGAGTGTTTTGCCTATGTTTTCCTCTAGGAGGTTTATAGTTTCTGGTTTTACGTTTAGATCTTCAATACATTTTGAGTTTATTTTTTGTGTATGGTGTTAGAAAGTGTTCTAGTTTCATTCTTTTACACGTGGTTGACCAGTTTTCCCAGCACCACTTGTTAAAGAGATTGTCTTTTCTCCACTGTATATTCTTGCCTCCTTTGTCAAAGATAAGGTGCCCATAGGTGCGTGGATTTATCTCTGGGCTTTCTATTTTGTTCCATTGATCTATATTCTGTCTTTGTGCCAGTACCATACTGTTTTGATGACTGTGGCTTCGTAGTAGAGCCTGAAGTCAGGCAGGTTGATTCCTCCAGCTCCATTCTTCTTTCTCAAGATTGCTTTGGCTATTCGAGGTTTTTTATATTTCTATACAAATTGTGAAATTATTTGTTCTAGTTCTCTGAAAAATACCGTTGGTAGCTAGATAGGGATTGCATTGAATCTCTAGATTGCTTTGGGTAGTATACTCATTTTCAATATATTGATTCTTCCGATCCATGAACATGGTATATTTCTCCGTCTATTTGTGTCCTCTTTGATTTCTTTCACCAGTGTTTTATAGTTTTCTATATATAGGTCTTTTGTTTCTTTAGGTAGATATATTCCTAAGTATTTTATTCTTTTCGTTGCGATGGTGAATGGAATTATTTCCTTAATTTCTCTTTCTGTTTTCTCGTTGTTAGTGTATAGCAATGCAAGGGATTTCTGTGTGTTGATTTTATATCCTGAAACTTGACTGTATTCATTGATTAGCTCTAGTAATTTTCTGATGGAGTCTTTAGGGTTTTCTATGTAGAGGATCATGTCATCTGCAAACAGTGAGAGTTTTACTTCTTCTTTTCCAATCTGGATTCCTTTTCTTTTTCTGCTCCGATTGCTGTGGCCAAAACTTCCAAAACTATGTTGAATAGTAGTGGTGAGAGTGGGCACCCTTGTCTTGTTCCTGACTTTAGGGGAAATGCTTTCAGTTTTCCACCATTTAGGATAATGTTTGCTGTGGGTTTGTCATATATAGCTTTTATTACGTTGAGGTATGTTCCTTCTATTCCTGCTTTCTGGAGGGTTTTTATCATAAATGGATGTTGAATTTTGTCAAAGGCTTTCTCTGCATCTATTGAAATAATCATATGGTGTTTATTTTTCGATTTGTTAATGTGGTGTATTACATTGATTGATTTGCGGATATTGAAGAATCCTTGCATCCCTGGGATAAAGCCCACTTGGACATGATGTATGATCTTTTTAATATGTTGTTGGATTCTGTTTGCTAGGATTTTATTAAGGATTTTTGCATCTATGTTCATCAGTGATATTGGCATGTAGTTTTCTTTTTTTGTGGCATCTTTGTCAGGTTTTGGTATTAGGGTGATGGTGGCCTCATAGAATGAGTTTGGAAGTTTACCTTCCTCTGCAATTTTCTGGAAGAGTTTGAGTAGGATAGGTGTTAGCTCTTCTCTAGATTTTTGGTAGAATTCAGCTGTGAAGCCATCTGGTCCTGGGCTTTTGTTTGCTGGAAGATTTCTGACCCTTTACAGTTTCAATTTCCATGTTTGTGATGGGTCTGTTGAGATCTTCTATTTCTTCCTGGTTCAGTTTTGGGAAGTCGTACTTTTCTAAGAATTTATCCATTTCTTCCAAGTTGTCCATTTTATTTGCATATAGTTGCTGATAATATGATCCTTTGTATTTCTGTGTTGTCTGTTGTGATCTCTCCATTTTCCTTGCTAATTTTGTTGATCTGATTCTTCTCCCTTTTTGTCTCGATGAGTCCGGCTAATGGCTTGTCAATTTTATTTATCTTCTCAAAGAACCAGCTTTTGGCTTTGTTGATTTTTGCTATAGTCTCTTCTGTTTCTTTTTCATTTCTTTCTGCCCTAATTTTTAAGATTTCTTTCCTTCTGCTAACCCTGGGGTTATTCATTTCTTTTTTTCTAGTTGCTTTAGGTGTAGAGTTAGGTTATTTATTTGACTTTATTCTTGTTTCTTGAGGTGAGCCTGTATTGCTATGAATCTTCCCCATAGCACTGCTTTTACAGTGTCCCATAGGTTTTGGGTTGTTGTGTTTTCAGTTTCATTCATTTCTATGCATATTTTGATTTCTTTTTTGATTTCTTCTGTGATCTGTTGGTTATTCAGCAGTGTGTTGTTCAGCCTCCAAATGCTGGTGTTTTTAATAGTTTTTCTCCTGTAATTGACATCCAGTCTTACTGCATTGTGGTCAGAAAAGATGCTTGGAATGATTTCAATTTTTTTGAATTTACCAAGATGAGATTTATGGCCCAGGATGTGATCTGTTCTGGAGAAGGTTCCGTGTGTGCTTGAGAAAAAGGTGAAATTCATTGTTTTGGGGTGAAATGACCTATACATATCAATTAGGTCTAACTGGTCTATTGTATCATTTAAAGTTTGTGTTTCTTTGTTAATTCCTTGTTAATTTTCTGTTTAGTTGATCTGTCCATAGGTGTGAGTGGGGTATTAAAGGCTCCCACTGTTATTGTGTTATTGTTAATTTCCCCTTTCATACTTGTTAGCATTTGCCTTACATATTGTGGTGCTCCTATGTTGGATGCATATATATTTATAATTGTTATGTCTTCTTCTTGGATTGATCCTTTGATCATTATGTAGTGTCCATCTTTGTCTCTTTTCACCACCTTTGTTTTAAAGTCTATTTTATCTGATATGAGTATTGCTACTCCTGCTTTCTTTTGGTCTGTATTTGCTTGGAATATCTTTTTCCAGCCCTTCACTTTCAGTCTGTATGTGTCCCTTATTTCGAGGTGGGTCTCTTGTAGACAGCATATATAGGGGTCTTGTTTTTGTATCCATTCAGCCAGTCTTTGTCTTTTGGTTGGGGCATTCAACCCATTTACATTTAAGGTAATTATTAATAAGTATGATCCCATTGCCATTTACTTTATTGTTTTGGGTTTGAGATTATACACCCTTTCTGTGTTTCCAGTCTAGAGAAGATCCTTTAGCATTTGTTGAAGAGCTGGTTTGGTGGTGCTGAATTCTCTGAGGTTTTGCTTGTCTGTGAAGCTTTTGATTTCTCTTTTGTATTTGAATGAGATCCTTGCTGGATACAGTAATCTGGGCTGTAGATTATTTTCTTTCATCACTTTAAGTATGTCCTGCCATTCCCTTCTAGCCTGAAGAGTTTCTATTGAAAGATCAGCTGTTATCCTTATGGGAATCCCCTTGTGTGTTATTTGTTGTTTTTCCCTTGCTGCTTTTAATATTTGCTCTTTGTGTTTGATCTTTGTCAGTCTGATTATTATGTGTCTTGGGGTGTTTCGCCTTGGGTTTATCCTGTTTGAGACTCTCTAGGTTTCTTGGACTTGGGTGATTATTACCTCCTCGAGTATTTTCTCATGGTCTTTCTTTTTGTCTTCTTCTTCTGGGACTCCTATGATTCATATGTTGGTTTGTTTAACATTGTCCCAGAGATCTCTGAGGTTATCCTCATTTTTTAAAATTGTTTTTTATATTTTCCTCTTTGTTTCATTTATTTCTATCATTCTATCTTCTACCTCACTTATCCTATCTAATGCCTCTGTTATTCTACTGTTGGTTCCCTCCAGAGTGTTTTTGATCTCATTTATTGCATTATTCATTATATATTGACTCTTTTTTGTTTCTTCTAAGTCCTCGTTAAACCTTTCTTGCATCTTCTTGATTCTTGTCTCCAGGTTATTTATGTTTTTTAAAAAATTTGGTTTTGTTAATTTCTAAATATTTGTGATAGTTTATTTTTATATTTTTATTATTTATTCTAATATTTATTCTATTTCTTTTCACAATTTCACATTGAGAAAAAACTGTTTTGTCTGTGTGCCACCCTTTTAGAAACTAGTTTTTCAAGTGTTCTATAAACTTGTAAGATCCTAAGTTACATTTTCTTTGCTGTGTTCAATTTTCAACATATTAGTAAAACCAATCTTATGATACCGTTACCAGCCTTTCTCTGTTTCCTACAGTGTGCTTCATAGATCTAAAGTGGTTGTTAGAAGTGGACATTACTGGTACCTCTTCTGTTTCTGCTGATTCAAAATCCATGGATATATCATGAATCACTATCATTATCCACATTCCTAAATAATTTCCATGGAAACTGAAGTTTGAAATTTGTGGTTCTCTGTCTCTTTTATATTTGACAGTTCGTTGTATAAACCCTAACACTTAAACCAGAACAAGCAGTAGTAGTAGGCACATTAAGGTATATTTTATTTAATCCACAATAACCTTATTGTGGTATTGTTATTAAAAATTAGAGTGCTGAAGCAGTTTATACATACTCATACTGTGCTGTGCTTAGTTTCTCAGTCATGTCCAACTTTTTGTGACCCCATGGACTGTAGCCCGCCAGCTCCTCTCTCCATGGGGATTCTCCAGGCAAGAATACTGGAGTGGGTAGCCATGCCCTCCTCCAGGGGATCTTTGCAACCCAGGGATCGAACCCAGGTCTCCTGCATTGCAGGTGGATTCTTTACCAGCTGAGCTACCAGGGAAGCCCATACATGCTTATCCCTTTAGTAAATTGAAGGTTCATTCCAGTCTCAGGTCGTATGGCTTCAGTGTCCTTGATCTTAATCACCATACACGTATGGCTCTCATTTGAATAGCTGCTGAAAACCATGCGTCAAGTAGAATCACAGTACCTCTGACTCTGTCAAGGTGTTCCTGATTTTAAAATAGTAATTAATATTTTATAGACAAGCCTGTTTTTAAGTGTATGCTTAATTAAAATAATATATAGTCTTTGCTCCATTTTATGCATTTCACACTGTTGTTTAATAGCTAAGTCGTTCTGAGACTTTTCCAACTCCTATAGGAGGTATTTATATCACAGTGTCTGCAGTTTTCATTTGCTTTTGACTGATCTCTATTTGTTCAAGCTATATTTGGTCATTTTGATTTCTCCCTTCTTATAAACAGCATATGCCCAACTGGGTTCTCTAACCTCTAGTTTGCAAAAACCAAAAAAAAAAAAAATACTGTCGGCTGAAAAAAATGTACCACCTGAAAGTTAGGAATAATGTTTTATTTGATTCAGAAAACTGAGGTCTTAAGCGTGGGACAGAGCATCTCAGGTAATTCTAAAAGACTGCTCTGAAGAGGCAAGCTGGAGAGCCATGAGTTTTTGCAACAAAGACCAGGCAGTCAGAACATCAAAAGATGATTACTGTTAAAACTAGATACCTCAGTTATCTAGTGCTTTTCTGTGTTTGGGAAGATGCAAGAGTCTGGGCTCACAGAAATCATTCCTTTGATTCGTACCTCAGCTGTGTGAGGCCAGTATCCTGAGTCTCTTCGGGATGTGCTCTCCAGGGATGACTGCAGTGTCTGATGAGCACTGTGGTTGTGAGTCCTCTCAGGGCTCACTCAGGGGGGCTGTGATGTGACGACTTGGTGGTGGCATCATGCTGTTTACTGATAAGAGCAAGCTCTATTTTTCATTCGGAATACTTTTATGTTTTATGTCTAGAGATTGGATTGGTGGGGAAAATGGACATACTTTAGTTTGTTTTCTATGGAGTTTTGCACAGTTTTGCCGTAGAGGCTTAGGTATTAATACAATTTGAGTGTGTTTTCTGCATCCAGGATGATTGCCCAGGCACTTTTGTTAATGGTTGCCTTGAGATGTTGCCTCTTTCTACGTTTTGGAATTCATGAGTATTTTAACCAGACTGTGACAGAGAAGTAAAAAATCACAAATAGTTTAATGCTAACAGTAAACTAGTATAGAATTAGTTCAGTTTTGTTCTTTGAAAATAGATATGACAGAAACGTAAATAATACATTTCTATATCAAAGTTTAATTTTGAATACAAGGGAGAGAAGGAGTAGCTACTTCTAATTCTTAAATAACACAGACAGTATATGAAAGGGAAAGTAAAACAATCACAAGTCTCATGCTTCCCCTTACACTATAAAGATATTTCACTTCACGGATGCACCCTGGTTTTCATCATCCCTGGAAAGTTAAGCAAATTGACTGCTGAGGCTCTTTATTTATTTGGAGAGCCCCTTCGCTGATGCAGACAGACCCAATGTCTTGTTAAAGAGCCTTCTGAAGTATAGGTATTTGCACAACAGGGGGTTATTCCTTTTCCTTAAGGGTTTAGATAATGAAAATAAGAAATACTTCATGGGCTAATTTTTATCTACCCCACTGAAGGTCATATATACATTTTGTTACCTACCAAATATAAATGGCGGAGTTTTATTTTGAATGTATAGCTTTCAAGTTAGAAAACGCAGCAACACAGCTGGATTTGAAATGTAAAATCAGTTTTAAACAGTTGACTCAAATCAACTGCAATCTAGCAAACAATTGTTCCACAGGTATATCTAATTCTTACAATTGGAACAAATTCTTCCTTCTCAGTTTTTATAGCCATGTCCTTTAGCCTCCCCATCTGATATCAGGAAGACCAACATAAACACCACTCTATAACTTAGCTTTTAAAAGAGTACAAAGTGATATATCTGTTATTTCATTATGCTTCTATCATGTTCATTTTATTCAAGAGGTAAGAATTCAGGTCTGTCACTTAATGGATACCTGAAAAATGATTTTATTCCATAACAGTGTCTATTTCTTTAAATCTAAGAACATAGATGCAAAAATCCTAAACAAATCCTAGCAAACAGAATCCAACAACATATTAAAAAGATCATACATCATTACCAAGTGGGCTTTATCCCAGGGATGCAAGGATTCTTCAGTATCCAGAAATCAATCAGTGTAATACACTATATAAACAAATTGAAAAATAAACACCATATGATTATTTCAATAGATGCAGAGAAAGCCTTTGACAAAATTCAACATCCATTTATGATAAAAACCCTCCAGAAAGCAGGAATAGAAGGAACATACCTCAACATAATAAAAGCTATATATGACAAACCCACAGCAAACATTATCCTAAATGGTGGAAAACTGAAAGCATTTCCCCTAAAGTCAGGAACAAGACAAGGGTGCCCACTCTCACCACTACTATTCAACATAGTTTTGGAAGTTTTGGCCACAGCAATCGGAGCAGAAAAAGGAATCCAGATTGGAAAAGAAGAAGTAAAACTCTGTTTACAGATGACATGATCCTCTACATAGAAAACCCTAAAGACTCCACCAGAAAATTACTAGAGCTAATCAATGAATACAGTCAAGTTTCAGGATATAAAATCAACACACAGAAATCCCTTGCATTGCTATACACTAACAAGAAAACAGAAAGAGAAATTAAGGAAATAATTCCATTCACCATCACAACGAAAAGAATAAAATACTTAGGAATATATCTACCTAAAGAAACAAAAGACCTATATATAGAAAACTATAAAACACTGGTGAAAGAAATCAAAGAGGACACAAATAGACGGAGAAATATACCATGTTCATGGATCGGGAAGAATCAATATATTGAAAATGAGTATACTACCCAAAGCAATCTAGAGATTCAATGCAATCCCTATCAAGCTACCAACAGTATTTTTCAGAGAACTAGAACAAATAATTTCACAATTTGTATAGAAATACAAAAAACCTCAAATAGCCAAAGCAATGTTGAGAAAGAAGAATGGAGCTGGAGGAATCAACCTGCCTGACTTCAGGCTCTACTACAAAGCCTCAGTCATCAAGACAGTATGGTACTGGCACAAAGACGGAATACAGATCAATGGAACAAAATAGAAAGCCCAGAGATAAATCCACGCACCTATGGGCACCTTATCTTTGACAAAGGAGGCAAGAATATACAATGGAGAAAAGACAATCTCTTTAACAAGTGGTGCTGGGAAAACTGGTCAACCACTTGTAAAAGAGTGTTCTAGTTTCATTCTAACACCATATACAAAAAATAAACTCAAAATAGATTAAAGATCTAAACGTAAGACCAGAAACTATAAAACTCCTAGAAGAAAACAGGCAAAACACTCTCCAACATAAAAAACAGCTGGATCCTCTATGACCCACCTCCCAGAATATTGGAAATAAAAGCAAAAATAAACAAATGGGACTTAATTAAAATTAAAGGCTTTTGCACAACAAAGGAAACTCTAAGCAAGGTGAAAAGACAGCCTTCAGAATGGGATAAATTAATAGTAAACAAAGCAACGGACAAACAATTAATCTCAAAAATATACAAGCAACTCCTGCAGCTCAATTCCAGAAAAATAAATGACTCAGTCAAAAAGTGGGCCAAAGAACTAAACAGACATTTCTCCAAGAAGACATACAGATGGCTAACAAACACATGAAAAGATGCTCAACATCACTCATTATCAGAGAAATGCAAATCAAAACCACTATGAGGTACCATTTCACGCCAGTCAGAATGGCTGCTCTCCAAAAGTCTACAAGCAATAAATGCTGGAGAGGGTGTGGAGAAAATGAACCCTCTTACACTGTTGGTGGGAATGCAAACTAGTACAGCCACTATGGAGAACAGTGTGGAGATTCCTTAAAGAACTGGAAATAGAACTGCCATATGACCCAGCAATCCCACTGCTGGGCATACACACCGAGGATACCAGACTTGAAAGAGACACGTGTACCCCAATGTTCATCGCAGCACTGTTTATAATAGCCAGGACATGGAAGCAACCTAGATGCCCATCAGCAGACGAATGGATAAGGAAGGTGTGGTACATATACACAATGGAATATTACTCAGCCATTAAAAAGAATACATTCGAATCAGTTCTAATGAGGTAGATGAAACTGGAGCCTATTATACAGAGTGAAGCAAGCCAGAAAGAAAAACACCAATACAGTATACTAACACATATATATGGTATTTAGTTAATCAGTAAAGATAACCCTGTATGCGAGACATCAAAATAAACACAGACAAATAGAATAGTATTATGGACTCTATGGGAGAGGGCGAGGGCGGGATGATATGGGAGAATGGCATTGAAGCATGTAAATTATCATATCATATGTGAAACGAATCGCCAGTCCAGCTTCGATGCATGATATAGGGTGCTCGGGGCTGGTGCACCGGGATGACGCAGAGGGATGGCGTGGGGAGGGAGGAGGGAGGGGGGTTTGGAAGGGGAAAACATGTACACCCATGGTGGATTCATGTCAATGCATGGCAAAACAAATACAATATTGTAAAGTTAAAAAATAAATAAACTAATTTAAAAAAATAAATAAATAAATCTATCATCTGTGAATCCTCAGACAACTAAATAAGGTAACGACATTGTCCCACCGTTATAGTTTGTGCTATTTATACATAAGAAAACGTGTTTTCTTTATCACAGCAGCAAACTAATATTAACCTGCCATTTGGAAGCATGGTAGGCAGTCCGGGAAACAACCACCTAACATCTTAGATTGGGTCCTAATCTTTTAACTCTGATGAAGTGAAGATCTATTAAAAATAATGATACCATGATAACATTAATTTGGCTTGTACTGGTGTCCCAAATCAGAGCTCTAGCTAGCAGCAGCTCTACGTATTTTATTGAAAGCCAAAGTAAATTGGGGCAGTTCCCCTAGCAGTATAAATTAGTCAGAACCTTGGAGACATAAGTGTATTTTAGGAACGCAGGACTGAATTCTTTTTCTAGGAATTATGTCACCTTAATTCAGTAATTTGGTATGCCTCAGGGTTTGCATGTATTTTAGAGATACTGTAATGAAGCGTGTGAGTATTCATTTAAACACAGAGGTCCCTCAAGAATAAAAGGCATGCCTAATTCACTTGGAAATGCTATCATTCTCAGAATGTTTCCAGGAGTAAAGCAAACTTGAACTAGCTAGGTTAGATAAGTTATTAGGAGCATATGGGGATGAAATAGGTAAATGTGCTTGAGAGATCATTGAAAATTAGGTCCTTCTCAAATGAATAGAAACTAGAGTTTACAAACTGAAGGACTTCACAATGGTTTAGGTCCCTATGCTTTTTCATTCTGGTCTCTGGCTTGGATGGAATTACCTCACTGTTTCAAAGTTTTCAAATGCTATATGTTTTAGTGATCTGATTTTAATGCTATGCATGAGAATGGGATTTTGCACATTGGAGTAATATTGTCTCATATACTGGTCTGAGAATCAGTGAAGTATTTGTTCAGTGTTGAAGAAAATAGTGATACTGATATGGAGTAAAACCTTTTTTGTGTAACTACAGTTTAGTAAAATATAATGCCAAATAGGTTTTAAACAATACTCCATAAACTGTTTGCTTAAGCTACCTTTTTTCCTTGTTAAACTGCTTCAATCTAGGAAATGCTTTCTTTTGTCCTGCACCTGACCCATAAACTCCAGCTTTTACTATAATTGTAAATGTAATTTTGTATTTTTCTTTTTATTAAATTTTAAACTAACAAAAAGAATTGTAATATAATCAAGTAGCATAGGTTTTGGAGTTAATGCTTTTATATTGAAACCTTAATCTTCTCTCGCAGTGTTAACCTGGGTATTTTTCCTTAACTTCATGAAGCTTATTTTCTCCTTTCAGAAATGGACATTACATGTATGTGCTGAGAAAACTGGGTTGTAATGTTTTTATTATTATACACTTTCAAAGTTAAGCCTGCGAAATAAAATTCCCTTTTCTAATTGTGGGAGGGAGAGCATAATTAATGAGAAGAAAAGTCTTTATCCCATTTTCACTATTTCTATTTATATTAAAAGCATATGTTCCTACTTTATAAACAATGCATACTTTTCACCACCCTACTAAAAATGCTTTGATGAGAATTTTAAACTTAACATTATCAAATAGATATTATATTATGCTTTTAAAACTGTGTTCAAGATGATTCAACCTTTTATGGTTTTAGAAAATAAAGATGAAGAAAACACCAGCAGTGGGCAGGTCTGACACATTTACAACATCAAGGACCTGCGTCAGTGCCAGAATGCTCCCTGATAGGTTGATGTTTATGCTGGAAAGAAATGGATAATGCTGCTGGAAAAAAAAATCTTCAGACTAGGTCCAAATGATACAAACATTTACGTAGTTAAAATGCAAGAATACAAGTCTGGTATTTTGATTTCTATTTAAGCAACTAGATAGCCGATTAATATATTTTCACTAATGTTAGGCCAGGAAAGAAACCATCAGAAGTGTTACACTTGAAGCTTTTTCATCTATTTTAATTTTAGCCTAGCTCCCAGTAACCCAAGCTGGAAAAATTAAGCAACAAATTGAAGTAGTATAGGATTTTAACCCAAAATATAAAATAAATATCTGTGAGAGTTCATATTAACACAAATAATTATTTGAATGAATAAATAAGGGAGAATATACAAATCTCCCATGGAGAATAATTCTAAGTCATTTATGCAAATACTCTGACACTAAAGGGATGGAGTATAAATTCTCTCTCCTTAAGCACAGGTGGCATGTATTAGTATTTTTCCAAACAGTACAATATGGAAGAGATAAAGCAGAGTAAGATTATAGTGAAGTAATCTTTCAAACACTATGTCAGCAAAGTGATCACAGCCTACGTCAACACTGCAACTCATGTTGCTAGAACTTAAAGTGGTATGAGACAATAACCCTTACCAAAAAATGAGAACTTTACTTCTGTGGTCCACCTCCCCAAATACCCATATATAAACAGGGGGAAAAGAAACAAGATCAGACAAATCCAAATATTTTTCTACAAAATACCTGACCAGTACCCCTCAAAACTGGCAAGGTCATTCATAGCAAGGAAACTTTGAGAAACTGACATAGCCAAGAAGAGCCCAAAGAGTCATGATGGCCAAATATCATGTGGTAACCTATTCAAAACAGTAAAAGGACATAGATGAAATGTAAGAAAACCTCAATAACAATGGACTTTAGTTAATGGTAAATATTGATACTTGTTCATTAATTATAACAAATGTGTTGTATAATTTAAGACGTTAATAACAGGAAATTGAGTTTGGGGGTTCAGGGAACTCCATTAAATCCTTGAAATTTTTCTGTTATATTTTAAAAATCTAGTCTATCCTTTTGTTCAGTGTGCATATTAACAATGGAATAAGCTGAGCAGACAATATGTGGATGCTTTTAATATAAGTAAATTTTAATGTGCAACTTTTTCTTCAATTTCTTTACTTTCCTTTTTTATACAGGCCTAAAATGTGGTCAGTTGACCTAATTACTGCTAGAAGTGGAAGCAACTCTTCTGCAGTGGTAAGTTCATTTCCCTTCAAGGAAAAAAGCTTTAAGAGGAGCTCATTAACAATTTCATTTCACCAAGTTTGTAGCTCATATGTAAGTTTCTCTTTCTTGCATTTGCCTAACCATTAGAGAGGTAAAAAAAGGAAGAAAATATTGTGACAGCACTGTTTATCAACTGTGATGTGACAACAGCCTGCCACCTGAGTCAAGATAGTGGTTCAAGACATGATTCTGTGGCAGTGATTGGGTCATTACTTTAATAAATTTTACTAGGTACCTAAAAGATACCTCCTGTGTGTTCTGCTTCTTAGAAGAGGAACCTAACTGAAAATACACACTTCAAGTTATTTCCCACAAGAGAAGTATGGATAGTATCAATAAATTCAACACATTAATTGATGCCTCATGTGTGCCAGGCAATTCTAGCCCTAGGAATGCTTCAGTGAGCAGAAAGATGAAAATCATTGTCTTTGTGACTCATATGACTGTGTTTCTTATTTTGTTCTATTTTATATATGGCTTTTGAAAACAAGAAGTTAGGGAAAAACACTAGAAATTTAGGTTTCTTTGATTCCTAACAGTAAGGAAAATAAGAAAGTAAAACCTTTCCCTCTAGAATGTAATGTCTTTTTTCTTTTTAATCTTTAACAAAGTTAAGAATTCAAAAACGAGAAAAAGTAGCAACAGGCTTGTTCCATGGTCTGTAGAAAATAAAAAAAACTAAAGAGAGAGAAAAGAACATTTTTGCCTCTTCCCTCATTCCTCTCATCAGGTTTGGTAACACTTTTTAAAAATTCTTTAAACAAATATTTATTGAATACCAATATCATATAATTTGTGCACTGAACACTAGGAATAAAAGGCTAAAGATACTGTTTCTACATCAGATATTTTATGAACTGAATCAGAAATACTTCAGTACATTGTAGATTAAAAATGCAGTATGTTAAAAATGATAAATATTTGTTGCTCAGTTGTGTCTGACTCTGTGACACCATGGACTGCAGCCTGCCAGGCTCCTCTGTCCATGGAATTCTCCAGGCAATCATACGGGAGTGGGTAGCCATGCCCTTCTCCCGGGGATGCAATAAATGTTATTAAAGTCCATTCTAAATATTTTGGGGGCCAAGGAAAAGAAGACAAATGAAATCTAACATATCACATGCCTACAATTTATGTTATACTTTAACTAATTGGAAAGCTTCATGCCTTTTTAAAGAAGCTGAAAAATATTTGTTTCTGCTCCCCACAATAGATATATTAAGTCCTAACCCATAGTCCCTATGAACTTTATTTGGAAATAGGGTCTTTGAACGCATACACAAGGAGACCTCCATGTAAAGACATGGAAACACACAAAGATAGAAGATGACCATATGAGAATGGGCGATGAGTGGAGTTATGTGTTTGCAAGTCAAGGAACAACTGGAGCTACCAGACGATAGAAGAGGCCAGGAAGAATCTTCTCTCCTAGACACTTTGGATGGGGCATAGTCTGCTGACATCTTGATTTCAGACTTCTAGCCGCTAGAACTGTGAGAATAAATTTCTGTTGTTTTAAGCATATAGCTTGTGGTATTTTGTAACAGCCATTCTAGGAGCTTAATGAATATGTATATAACTATTTTTTTGTTAAATGTCAAAAATTTAGCAACAAATCAAAGAAAATATGTCATTATTGTATGAGCTAAGCTGTTCTGTTAATGCATGGATGGTGTTTGGATACGAATGAGAATTAACACTTTAATAATTCAAAAATTAACATTTTTTCAAGTTATAATTATTACAATATATTTCTCTTGCCTTTGACAAAAGTCACTTTATAATCAAGATTTACTTAATTTGTACTCTATTAGCAATAGTTACTGCCATATACTTTTAAAATGATAAATCTTTATAAAACTATTCAAATTTTGTAATCTGAAATATATTTATATTCATAATCATTTATACCTAAATATTTTAAAGTATGTAAATTAAGTATAAATATTAAAAATTACTAATGCTTTTCAAAAACTACTATTTAATATTCAAAAATTATATATAAAAATTTTTAATGGATACAATTAATGACTTTTAAAATTTAAGTAAAAATTACCTAGATAAACATGAAATGTATATTTCATTTCTGGAAGAAATATTTCATAAAAATAAACTTATTTTTAATTCTACTATTCAAGGTGAACCTAGTATGCTCATGTAAAGAATCAGTTCTACATGAATGTGAAATAGAAGGCTCAGCATATTTGAATAAAAATGTGTTTACTCTTGGACTGGTATTCAGATAGATAGTATCATCCAACAGAAGCTCAGTGTATGACTGTGCATCAGAGAAATGATTGGATTATGTGTCAGGTGACTTGGCAAGTGGATTCACAGAGGGAGTTAAAGAACTACGCACTAGTTTCCCTTTTCCAGTCCCTTTTACACAGTCTTCTACAATGATTATCTGGGCTTACCTCTTATACTTTTCATCATTTCCATGATGTATAATATGCTTGAAATTATTCAAGATTCATCAACTTTGATCCTCTATACACAGTTTAATGGCATTTCATAGCACTTAAAAAGTTCATGGTTTTCTTTTATGTTGGGATAAACCAATAAATTTCCAAATAGCATTCCTTAACAATAAAAAAATCCCATGTGACATAGAAAAAAATATAAACTACCAATATTTCCTTTAAACAGGGATTTGTAAATACCTGTCATAATACAAATAAGAGGATTGCTTTTTAAAGCAAATGTTTAATCATAAGAAACTAATTGAAAGAAAGTTAAATTTCATAAATTGGAACATTTTACAATGTATACGGTTTTACAGTGCAGCATTGTTCTAAATCCATATCACATAAAAAAGGAAAAAAAATACATTCTATTGGTTGGAGAAAAAGAAAATGACTAACAATAAAAAAATTCTGTTTACTCAACTTTTGTCTCTTTCAGAGCAACAAATAGTTGGCAGTGATGCTAAATCTTTAATTTGCAGGTCTCCAATGGCCCCAGTTAAACATTTCAAAATACATACCAAACTCCTATAATGCAGAAGGAATTTCCATTCTATCCCTAGTACACTGTGATAAATTTCTTGAAACTGTTTCTTCTATTTTAGTTGTTTTTTTGTTTTCAAATTCATTCTGTAAGTCTCAGATATAAGAAGACAGCAGCAGTAACTACTCTGTAGCTTGAAATGTTTTTACCCAAATCTGATAGATAAAGCTAGCTAGCAAGATTAAAATGAGAGAGATATCTTTATGACCACATTTTGGAGTGGTCATATTTTTTTCTGAAATATTTTGACAAATTGTTAATTAAATCAATTGACACTATCCATTTTAACTGACACTATTAGAGATCTCCCGATAACAGCAATGCATTCTTACCTTAGAATATGTTGAGACAAGAGGAGAGAAGAATGGATAAGCCAGTCTGCCATGGTATACATTTAAAACTATGGGAAGGCACCTGGAGAAATAGTACTATTTATAATGAAATGTACAAATGTTTCCATTATGTTTACTGCAGCTACATATAACATCTGCCACATAGTTCTTTAATTCCTATTCTTAAAGTTTTAATGATTCCAAGAATTGATTTTGTTGAACAGTTTGTTTATGGAAGTGGTAGTGTCTGCCAAATTAAACCATTTCTAAGAAGAGTGCTCATTTGTCTTCTTTGGATTTCAACCAAACACATTTCAGAGACGATAACATAATGTATCCATAAAAGTTTAACTTGACTGGCATAAGGTTTAAGTAGAAATATTCCATCTATATATTCATACTAAATCCATATCTACTAGGCATGCTGCCCATTAAAGACTTTCAATGCCTTAGGATAGTGGATCTCAACTTTGTCTGCATACTGGAATCATTTGGGGAGCATAAAAAGACACTGATATCTGGGTTCCAACATCAGAAATTCAAATTGAATTGGTTATCGGCATTGACTCATGGATACTGAAATTTTTCAAAGCTCTCTTGGTGATTCTAATGCCCAGTGAAATAACAGAACCACTATCTTAGGATTTTAAGAAGGTTTGACATATCTTAGGTTTTATAAAATTTCAAAGAATTTCTTTTCTTTGAAATAACTGTGTCTGAACACAAAATGCTACCTTTTTTCAACATGTCCTGAAACAGCAGATTTGATGATACAAGTGTATTATTTAGTTACTACAAATCCAAAGTTAAAATATGATTTAAAGTTGTCACTAATATTATTTTGGTTCCTAATCCATAATGCTGTTGTTACTTGAAAATTTTCTACCAGTTTATATGTTCTTTGTAGTATTGCTATTAAAGAGGAATATTTATTAATGTAGATTGGAATTCAGTGATAAATATCTAATAACCAGATCTTTAAAGACAAAATGGCCCTTATTTGTAGTAGTTTCTGATTTCCATGATGTACACCTACAAGCTGCAATGTGATGTCAACCAGTTCACAAGATTTCTGAAAATTTAGTAGGTGTGGCAGTCTTGGAGCTGTCTCCAGAATACCACCACAGCATATTAGTTGCATATGTCTAGACTTTTGTAGAACACTAAATAATCTTATGTAAACATGTCCATTAATCCTCAGATCCACACAAGGATAGATTTGCAATGCAATTAGTTCCAATTCAAGGAAATAAATAAAAAGCTTAAAGGAGATTTAAGTTTCTCAAGTCAAGTCAGACGGCAGCCACTGGCATGTGATTTTGAACACCTACTATGAATCAGGTGCTCTTTCTCCAGGTGTAAATTCATCACAGTAACCCTACTCTCAAAGAGTCTGACTCAACTGTGGGATGCCAGGAAAAAAATCAGACAGTAAATAAATAAGTTTACTGGTTGATAAGGAGCCATGAGAAAAATAAGTTCAGTGATACGGTAGAGAGTGACTGGTACAGGAATCTATTTTGGTTGGACTGTTAAAAGGTCTTCTAAGGAGGCATCACTTGAATTTGAGCAAACTCTGGGAGACAGCGAAGGGCAGGGAAGCCTGGAGTGCTGCAGTCCATAGGGTCGCAAAGCATTGGAGATGACTGAGTGACGCAACAACAACATCATCACTTGAATAAATGAAATACACAGTGTAGTGAAGCTGTGGGGAGAATGTTCTAAGGACAAGAGCAGCTGAAAATGGACCCAACCAATATTAACCAAGGGATTTCTGAGTTACAATTAAGGATGTAGCAGTGTAGATGAGAAGCTCGGGAGAGTTGGCAGAAGACAAACCTTATAGTGGGTCTTGCAGTTTGGATTTTATTCCACCCATAATAGAAAGCCACATGAGGCTTTTTTTAGGTCTGCAGTGAAGAGACTGAAGCATGATTCAAATGATAACCTCAGTTCTTCTGACCAAGGGAATTAGAGGGGGCCAGGAGAGCATTTAGAAGGCTCTTGACATACATCATTGAAAATGATAGCTTAGCCCAGGACAGCATTTCTCAGGTTGTATGCAAAGGCATCAGTCCTCTGAGCCCTTGGGGGCAGTTTGATGGATCTCGATGTCTCCTGTCCCCCGTTGCCTATCACTTCAGCTGGGAACAGCCTTGTCCTTTTACCTCAGTGTTGATAGAAGTACCATCAATAACCTACTCCATGGCAAAAAAGGGGAAGCCCTGGAAAATGGTTAGCAGTGAATAAGATTAAGATTATGGATAAAATTTGAGAGTAGAAATGTCTGCATTTGCTGGTCCTTTCAGTGTGGGGCTTAAAGAAAAAGGGAAATCAAGGATTCTGAATCAGATAGGAAACAGATTAAACATTCAAAAGTGATGGACTGTTTCCTATTTACAAAGCTCTGGAAAATTTAAAATGATAACAAAAGAAATCATTAATTTCCTGGAACACTCAACAGTAGGAAGCTTTTACCAACCTTAGCTCTAAAAGTGAAATGGAGTAATAATTTTCACTTTAAAATAACTATTTAGGGAAGTTATACAAAGTTCCAAATGAAAGTATGTAATGCCCAAAATGCTTTGGATTTGATAGCCAGGGAAATGAAGTAATCTTATTACTTCGTAATACAGTTTTTTCCTCTTTTCTTCATTCTCTTCCTAGTGGATAAGATCTTTTGGGAAAACAATACATCGATGTGTTTATAGGAAAAGTAATCCATATTAGCAAGAGAAAAGTTCCTTGTAGATGCTCTCAAAAGTGTCTCAAAAGCCCAAGTACACTTCTAGGAAGTACCTTAAGTCTCCGTTCTTCCCTTCCAGTAGCGGCTTGAAGTTTCAGTATCCTGAGAATTCTGCATTTCTTCTTAATGCAGTCTTTAGACTCTACTTGTTAACAACCCAGGCCAAGGTCTTACCAAATCTCTATCTGGCTATGATGTTCTATTCATTTCCCTGATCATTACTGCAACTACTCTCTTAAAAAAGAGGTCTAGGTAAAGAGGTTGAGCTAACCTGAAATTACAGCCTAGCTGGAGATCAATGGATTCCTCACTACTATGAAAATTATCATATTTTTCAATCCAAGGGTTACAGTAAGAAGACTTTGAAGACCCTTATTTTTCTGATTCTGTTACTTTTCAGTTTTTGGTATTTCCCACCTTTCAATGTGTGATGGAACTATTATTCACTAAAGTAAATTTAGTTGGAAGTGTATCAATATAGCATCTTAGATATCTCAAAATATTTGAGATTTCCTTGTGTTTTTATGGTTTGTTGTTGCTCATCAAGATAGATCAATATATTTGTATCAGTATAAAACCACATATACACATAGGAATGTACATTGTGTCAGGTGTTAAGAAAAATCCAAATGTTGCTGATTTACAAAGGTTAGCATCAAATTATACTAATTTCACAGATGAAGAGCTAGTTATAAGACAAGACAGAAGGTGAAGGAGAGGAAGACAGGTAGAAAAAGAAAATCTCTGAGTTAGTATTACCACCTTCAGAATGGAAATGGAAATAATAATCCAAATTTGAATGGGTATACCAC
This sequence comes from Okapia johnstoni, assembly GCA_024291935.2. Lineage (NCBI taxonomy): Eukaryota > Metazoa > Chordata > Mammalia > Artiodactyla > Giraffidae > Okapia > Okapia johnstoni. The sequence goes on along the minus strand of CM044310.1, from coordinate 45,386,018 downwards.
ATGTGAAGCTCCTAGGTTTGTTACTCGGTCATAATACTTAAAACCTTTTTCTTGGGTACTAAGTGTTGTTAACTGTGGAGTCAAAATTTATGGTAGTCTGATTGTAAAATGTGTTGTATGAATGGTTCTTGAGTTTACCATATTAACATTGTCATACCTGAGGTTGACATATGTATATATTGTCTTAGGCCTTTGCTATAAAACATATTCAAAACAATAGTTGATAGGCTAGCTACAAAATAAATTGATAGTATCCAGTTCTTTTAAGATAATTTTGAAATTGTTGACTTAATTTAATTCTTCTTAGGCCCTTTTATGTTAAAACTGATTTTATTCATCTGTTTTATCTGCTTTTCTTAGACTGTCTGACAAGAATATGATCACAATAGACTTAAAAGTTGGACAGTTAAATTGCTTAGAAATTAAAATATTGCTTTTAATCCTGATTATTAATTATTTGTAAAGATAAACCCATTGTAAAAAGCCTCAGGGTACATGTCAATTAAGTATTTTTAAGCCATAAAATTAAAAATATCTGCAGCATGAGAATTTTAATTAGCAATTGATGTCTCTTGGTCTGAAAAGTTAAATTTTATAATATGCCCTCAAGGTCATAAAAATAATGTCTCTATAGAGTAAGTAGACAGGTAGTCAACAGCACTTACTGATTTCTCCTTCTGGGTAGAAGCTGCAGCCATGAACCTGGTAGCTTTTGAATCCTGAAAATGCAGTTTTTAGTTCTTAAACCTTACGTGGAATGGATGTTTGAGAGTCATATAGGAGAACTGCCAGAAATGTGGCATGTTCCTGTACAGACAGGCAAAGTTTTCCTCCCTACTGAATCTTACAAAAAAATTTTTGGCCTGCTTGGATGATACCTGGTACCACAATCCTAGTTATTAACTTATTTTTAAATTATTTGCCGAAACAACCAGTTGATCACAGTTGCTAAAGTGGTATACATTTTAACTGCAAATATGGATCTAATGCCTTGTATTTTCTCTGGATGGCCTCGCTAGGGGGATTTTACATGGTGTTTGAGTTAGTTTCCTAACTTGCCCCTCAGAATGGGGCAGAAGATTCTGAATCTAATTTAAGCAAAAATCAGTACAAAAGTGAAATATATAATTGGATGCATACTGCTCACTATATCAAAGGAAGTCTAAAAACTAGGCTTTGGGTTGGAAAAAAACGAATGAGTTCATCAATCTCAGCTGTAGAACACAGCGCTGCTTTTCAGGCCATTGACATCAAAATTAAATAGTTAGTTGTTCATGACATTCTGTCCTTGTATTAGTCCGTGTAAGACCTTAATGCCCAGGGCTATAGTTTGATTAACATGGTTGGTGCACAGGCAAACATTTAATTGGGGCATGGCTTTGAAGCAGGTACGCTGATGCCATTCCCACAGAACTATGTGCAGTGGCAAATTGGTAGTGTAAACTTTACCAAGCAAAATCAAAGTGTGGCTACCAAACTATAATAGAAGAAAAAATTCAGAAATTTAGATAATCTCAATAATAATACCTTTTTCTCAATATTTTCTTCCACAAAAAGCTGGAGTGAGCTATAATATTCCTCTCAAGAAAAAATATTCCATTTACTATGAGCTGGCAGCCCATGTGGAGCATTTAGAAGTGTGCTTTATAGGAGTAGAAAAAAATAAAAGTACTGATTCCATCCTTGCTTCTGGATAAGCATGGATAATTCTTAATATTAAATTATATTTACAGTATTTTAAGCTGACATTTGTATACTGATTAACCTAAGCCAATGAAGCAGAGACTTAACTTTTTCCTAGGCCTAAAGCTGGACTACATTTCCTAGCCTCAACCTTCTTTGCAATCAGGTGGGCCATGTGATTCCATTTCAGTCAATGGATCGTGAGTCAAATTGGTGGGAGCCACTTCCAAACTGGCCTGTTTAAATGCACCATATCTGTTCATCTGTGCTTTTCCCTCTCCTGACAGCAATGAAGGCAACCCACAGAGAAGTTTTGGAAACCACATGTTGAAGAGAGCAGACCTGTCCACCACCAGGATCCTTTAATGACCACACTGAGCAACAGATAATCCTCTTTTGCCAGCTCCTTGGGTTAATATGTGAACAACAAACTGAATATTTTTGTGCATAATTTTAGGCCTATTTTTTTCAGCAGCAATAGTTAACCTACTTAATAGTCCTCATACAGTTTTACACTGTGAATTTAACTTTTTTCTAAACACTGATCTTACTGTCATTATACGTCTAAGAACTTTGTGAGTTATGAGACTAACCCCACTGAAGCCAACTGCCAAACAACAGTGTCCAGACAATGCTTCATGAAGGAGGCTTCCTGAATGATGCCCATACTTGTGAGTAATGTATTACCCACAAGAGGAGGGGTCAATTTGTTATGAGCACCTTTTATTTGACAAAGTTCCAGAACCTACTCTGTAGTCAACAGAATGACTCCACTAAAGTCAGATTTACTTACGTTTCATAAGTAGCATTCATTCATAAGGTAGAATACAAGAGTAAAGGGGACAGACAGCTACACTGTATCTTGTGAATGAGTAATTCAGTCTCTCACCTTTTTGCAAAACCCTTCCCACCCTGCATCATTTTAGCCAAAAAAGAAAATACCCCCTTAGAAACAGTTCAGTTCAGTTCAGTCACTCAGTCGTGTCTGACTCTTTATGACCCCATGAATCGCAGCACGCCAGGCCTCCCTGTCCATCACCAACTCCCTGAGTATACCCAAACCCATGTCCATCGAATCGGTGATGCCATCCAGCCATCTCATCCTCTGTCATCCCCTTCTCCTCCTGCCCCCAATCTTTCCTAGCATCAGGGTCTTTTCCAATGAGTCAGCATTTCGCATCAGGTGGCCAACAGTACTTAGCTAAAATTTCAGTGCAGTATTATAAAGACTAAATACACCAATTCTTACATTCCTTCTTCATTCCTGTCTCTACCCCTAGCCCAACTGGTGTTGATAACAAAATGAGCAGTCAACATGTGAAGCCTCAGAGGTTGATACAGGAGTTTGCACATGATTTTTTTTTGAAGAAAAACAGACTAAAATATTACTTATTTTAATATTTAGTATAGTGTTCCTGAATAACCATTTTTCATTATTTTATTTGAACAGTTAATTTTGTGGGGAGAGATACTTTGAGGGAAAAAAATCCCCCTTTTTTCTATCTCTTGTCTTCTCTGGGGTAAGATGATAGTATTTTTAACATCAAAACTAGAGAGAGCGTTTGAGGCAGGAGGCTTCATTTGAATCTCCTGAAGCACAGGACTTAGCTCTGAGTTGAGGACTAGAACAGGATCTCCCAGTAACCAGCAGTGGTTCAGTACAGATGCTTGGGAAAGAGCTGTACCTGCCAGCTCACAGAGAGAGTGTGGGCAGTTAAGAGATTGTCTCCTGCTTGGTCAGAGGCAGAGAAAAAGCTGCGCCTTCTGGTGAGTATCCCTCTGTCCAATCCAATCTGGCAGTTTAATCTGATCACCAAGAGTGTGAAAGGGGAAGATTTTTTAGAAAACTTTCTATGCTTGAGAGCGAAAGGAACCACAGAAAGGAATAACAGAACCCAGAGATCAAGTGGCTGACGCTAAAACAGTCACTGAAGTTGGCACACAACAACCTTAACAACATGATAATGTGAGCCCTTGAGGAGCACCAATTAAGTTATTCAAATCATGATATTAACATTTTGAGAACTGATTTAAGCATTTGGAAAACTAGGTCATCGGTATTCAGCACAAAGTTAGTGGCTTGGAAGATCATGTGAAATTAATAGCACAGAACCCAAAGGACAAAACAGTGAAGGCATGTAATTGGAAACATAAGAAAGTTGTAGAACAGCTGCCAGGGATATAATATAAAAAATAATATGTGTTTTAGAAAAAGAAAAGGAATAGATGATATAAAAGAAATGATTACATAAATCAAAAAGGACAGAGAGAGAATCTAATCCAAAGAAAGATTCAAAAATCTCATCACATTCAGGCAAGACTAATTAAAAAATGCCATCACTAGCCTAGTGAATATCTTTAATTCCAAGCATATAGTATTCCAAGGTTGTCAGTAAGTTACAAGTTACTTATAGAAGAAACAGCATTAGATAACAACAGCTTCTACCTGGTAGAACTCAGTGGGATGGAGAAAAACAGAAAACAGTATACTCACACAGAAAAATGTTTTTCTTTTAGAGCAAAAGAAAAATATTTTAGGACAGGAAATTCTTTCATAGAGTTTATTATTCACTAGAGGGAAAACAGGGAAAAGTAAATTTTTACACAATATATTTATCTTAGTAGATGTTAATGAAAGAACACACAATTACAGCCATACTTTTGGGAAAATTAATTGTTAAGATTAAAAACAAAGAAATGGGGGAGATTAACCTGGAAATATAAATGTCCATGAAGAGGGGGGTGGCTAAAATCATTGTGAAATCATATTTAAGATTCATATAAAACTCCTAAAATAAATTATAAACATTTATTTTTACTTAAAGATACATGTCAGATAAAGATATGTACATACACTCTTGTTTCAAGGATTAAACAGAACCCAAAATGTATAGAGTTGTGTATTATGAATTTTGTTTTAAAGGGATCTAGAATGACCCAGATAACCACAATGGTGTGATCACTCACTCACAGCCAGGCATCTTGGAGTGCGAAGTAAAGTGGGCCCAAGGAAGAATCACTTACAAACAAAGCTAGTGGAAGTTATGGAATTCCATCTGAGCTATTAAAAATCCTAAAAGATGATGCTGTGAAAGTACTGCACTCAATATGCTAACAATTTGGCAAACTCAGCAGTGGCCACAGGACTCAAAAAGGTCAGTTTTCATCCCAATCCCAAAGAAGGGCAATGCCAAAGGATGTCCAAACTAACGCACAAGTGCACTCATTTCACATGATAGCAAAGGAATGCTCAAAATTCTCCAAAGTAATGCTCAAAATAGGCTTCAACAGTATGTGAATCGAGAACTTCTAGATGCTTAAGCTGGATTTAGAAAAGGCGGAGGAACCAGAGATCAAACTGCCAACATCTATTGGATTATAGAAACAGCAAGAGAATTCCAGAAAAACATCTACTTCTGCTTCATTGACTGTGCTAAAGCCTTTGACTGTGTGGATCACAACAAACTGTGGAAAATTCTTAGAGAGATGGGAATCCCAGACCACCTTACTTGACTCCTGTGAAACCTGTATGCAGGTGAAGAGACAATAGTTAGAACTGGACATGGAACAACAGGTTCCAAACTGGGAAATGAGTATGTCAAGGCTGTATATTATCACTCAGCTTATTTAACTTCTATGCAGAGTACATCCTGTAAAATGCCAGGCTGGAATCAAGATTGCCAGGAGAAATATCAATAAACTTAGATATGCAGATGACACCACCCTTATGGCAGAAAGTGAAGAAGAACTAAAGAGCCTCTTGATGAAAGTGAAAGAGAGTGAAAAAACTGCCTTAAAATTCAACATTCATAAAACTAAGATCATGGAATCTGGTCCCATAACTTCATGGCAAATAGATGGGGAAACAATGGAAACAATGACAGATTTTATTTTCTTGGGCTCTGAAATCACTACAGATGGTTACTGCAACCATGAAATTGAAAGATGCTTGCTCCTTGGAAGAAAAGCTATGACAAACCTAGACAGCATATTAAAAAGCAGAGACATTTTGCCAACAAAGGTCCCATCTAGTCAAAGCAATGGTTTTTTGCAATAGTCATGTATGGATGTGAGAGTTGGACCATGAAGAAGGCTGAGCACTGAAGAATTGATGCCTTTGAACTATGGTGTTACAGAAGACTCTTGAGAGTCCCTTGGACTGCAAGGAGATCAAACCAGTCAATCCTAAAGGAAATCAGTCCTGAATATTCATTGGAAGGACTGATGCTGAGGCTGAAACTCCAGTACTTTTGGCATCTGATGTGAAGGGCTGACTCTGGAAAAGACCCTGATGTTGGGAGTGACTGAAGACAGGAGGAGAAGGGGACGGCAGAGGATGAGATGGTTGGATGGCATCACCGACTCAGTGGACATGAAACTGAGCAAGCTCTGGGAGATGGTGATGGACTGAGAAACCTGGCTTGCTGCAGTCCATGAGGTTTCAAAGTTGTACACGACTGAGCAACTGAACAACAAGTTCCGGAAGAATGTTTTTCTGGCTTAAAACACATTTCCAAAATTTTCTAAAGCATTGTTCTGCTGCATTTCTACACAAACTTAGCACTGATAATGTGAAAAAAGATATTTTTAGATGGTTTTCCATCATCAGATTTTCAACTCAGTTCTTCCATATTTGTTACTGGTTTGTTAAATGTATGTGTGTGTGCGTGTTTGTTTAAAATTTACACAAAACCACATTTTACTACTATTTGGAATGCGCTAAATTCATTTATTGATATTTACTAGAACAGTATTTACCAGGGCTTCTCTGGAGGCTCAGATGGTAAAGAATCTGCCTGGAATGCAGGAGATCTGGGCTCAATCCTGAGTCGGGAAGAACCCCTGGAGAAGAAAATGGCAACCCACTCCAGTATTCTTGCCTCGAGAATTCCCTGGGCAGAGGGTCCTGGCAGGCTATGGTCCATGCGGTCACAAAGAGACGAACATGACTGAGCAACTAACAAACACGGGAACTGAAGAGTCTATTTGTGTTGTATTCACAAGTATATCTGTATATAGAACTGCAAAAACAACTATTGTCCTGCGTATGTTAGTCCCTCAGTCATGTCGAACTCTTTGCAACCCCATGGACTATAGCCTACCAGGCCCCTCTCTTCATGGAATTCCCCAGGGATCTTTCTGACCCAAGGATTGAATCCAGGCCTTCTATGTGGCAGGCAGATTCTTTACCATCTAAGACACAAGGGAATCCCAGGTATCACAGTAGTGCTACAAAACTGAATTAGACTCAAAATCAGATAAATTCAAACAACAAAGAATTCCTGAAATTAGCAGGGAATTATCTGATTGTGGTTTTTTCCTTTACTTGTATATTATTCACCTACTTAAAATTTCCAGGAAGTTAAAAAGACAGTAATATTTTTTGAGGTTAACCAAGTGATCTGGTTTCCAGGTGGATGGATAATTGATTAAAATCTATGTTTCAATTAATGAACTATAATTGAATTCTACATAATTCTACTTTCTATGTATAAGTGTTAACTCAAGGTAACTATTTCTAATTTTTTGATAACAATGAAGCATGGTTCAACATATTCAGTCAAACTGATTGATCAAGCAAGTCAGTTTTATGAAGTAAGTTGCACTAGATTCAGTAAAATTTGTTGTTATAAACTTTTCTCACAGGAAGTATCGGCTTCCTTAAACTCTATTTTACTGTCTCAGATTTATTCAGATTTTCCCACAAATCTTTCAGAGCTTCTGTCTTTCTCCCTTTCATTACAGAACAGTTTCATTAGGTTTTACAAATGAGTGAGCCAGTGATCAAGTGAACTGAAATAAATGTGATTTGTTTCACTACTTCTCTTTCATTAGGCTAACATGCATTAGATTACTTCTGTTAATCCAAGTGTATAGAATTAAAGAAAGAAAAGACTTCTCTTTTAAAAAACTTGTGAAACTAAAAGTAGATTTGAACCAAACATCTATTATTATTCAAAGCATTGATGCAAATATGAAAGTGGTATTTTCCCCCAATGTATTGTAACATATATGGTGAGACCCAGTATCTAAAGTTCATTTGTTAATGTCTGGATGCATATTTGTAAAAAGTGTCTAAATCAAATTGCTTATTAGCAGAAACAATTGCTGCATGTTAACTCAGTTGCTGCAATAAGTGACTATTTTAAGGCAAATGTGAACATGTTTAGATATAATTAGGAACAAGTAAGAAGAAGGCGATGGCACCTCACTCCAGTACTCTTGCCTGGAAAATCCCATGGACGGAGGAGCCTGGTAGGCTACAGTCCATGGGGTCGCTAAGAGTCGGACATGACTGAGCGACTTCACTCTCACTTTTCCCTTTCATGCATTGGAGAAGGAAATGGCAACCCACTCCAGTGTTCTTGCCTGGAGAATCCCAGGGACAGCGGAGCCCGGTGGGCTGCGGTCTATGGGGTCGCACAGAGTTGGACACGACTGAAGCGACTTAGCAGCAGGAACAAGTAAATCTTTTGAAAGGGCAAAAACTATCAAAGATAACACTTTTTACAAATTTTAAATATGGTTTAGCTCTCTTGTTCAGAAGCAGGAAAAACACAGTGATCTCAAAATTAATTGAGGAAATTTTATTTTTATCAATTTAGTAAAATTTTTCTGCTTTTCTGGTATTTCCCTAAATATTTTAATATTTGCGAATCATATCTGAAGGGTAGATGATGTGTTTCTAGAACTCTCTGGCTTTTAAATGAATAGATACTCATTGCTTTTTGTTCATTTTGAGAGGCCATTATAAATTTCAGTGCACAATTTTATATACATTTATAATGGGATGCATATTTTTAAGTTCAGTTTGTTTCCTTTTCCATCATTATAGCTCCCTAAGTAGTCCATGTTGGCAATTCAGTTTTAAAATAATGTAATTTTATTTAAGCTGATGGAATTATATAAAAACTTTTATAATTGATATTTATACTATTATAATAGGTTCACTTATCTGATTATAGGGCTGTCATTTTTGTTTTTGCTTTACAAAAATAATACCTCACAAATACATATGCTAATCTCAACTTTCTTTTATGAACTGGAAGTAAACAACTATACCTATCAGTCACAGTTTACAATGGATACATGGTATTTCATGGCATGGATGTACTTTGATTTATATATTTTATTAATTATACATTTATCTTTGTTCTCTTATGAACAAATATCCTTAAATAAATGTACCTGCATACTACATTTTTTTCTGAGTCATAGGTTTTTAATTTCTTAATTACAAGTATTAATCCTTAGTATTCTTAATATTGCCAAATAACATCCAAGATGGCTATTGCATTTTACATTACCCTCTGCTCTGAGTGAGTATTCCCTTCTCCTTCAATCCCTGAGAACAATAGATGTTTTAACTCATTTTCACTTTTGCCTTTCTGATGGATGCTGAGTGATGTGTCATTATCCTGTAAGTAATGTGTCATCATCAAATAGTCATTCCTTGGCTAACTGTGAGTTTGAATATTTTGGGCATTTATTAGCTTTTGATACTTGCTCATCTGTGAATGCTCAGTTAACTGTTTTTGGTATTACTTTCCCATTTATCAGTTTGTATTAGTTCTGGGATCATTATCCATATTACCCCCTTTTCTACCATATACACCACAATTATTTAAGTAATTTGTGACTACTTACTTTAGTAAGCAAAGTGAAGAAACATATTACTGGCAGAAAAGCAGAAACACAGATTAAAGGGAGAGAACAGAAAGTCCAGAGATAAACCCACGCACCAGTGGCCATCTAATCTCTGACAAAGGAGGCAAGAATAGATAATGGAGGAAAGACAGGTTCTTCCATAAGTAGTTCTGGGAAAATTGGACAGCTACATGTAGAAAAATGAAATTAGAACACTCCATAAGATCATACACAAAAATAGACTCAAAATAGACTAAAGACCTAAATGTAAAGCTGGACTGTATAAAGTCTTAGAAGAAAACACAGGCAGAACTCTGACATAAACTATAGCAAAGTCTTTCTGGACCCACCTCCTACAGTAATGAAAATAAAAACAAGAATAATGAAACGGTATCAAATTAAAAGATTTCATTCAGCAAAGGAAACCATAAACAAAACAAGACAACCCTCAGAATGGGAGCAAATATATGCAAACATTTGTAGCAACATGGAATAGACTCAGAATGTGTTATGCCAAGTGAAGTAAGTCAGAGAAAGACAAATACCACATATCACTTATGTGTGGAATCTAAAAAATACAACAAACCAGTGAATATAAGAAAAAAAGAGGCAGACTCACACATAAAGACAACAAACCAGCAGTTACCACTGAGAATGGGTAATAAAGGAATTGCAGAAAAGGATGTATGAACTATTGGGTGTAAGGCCCAAGGATGTACTGTACAACATGATGAATATAGCCAGCATTTTGTAATAACTAAATGGAGTGTAATATTTAAAAATTGTATAAAAATAAAAAAATTTATGAATATAAAATACCACTTTTAAGTTTGTATGCTCCATGTTAAAATGCAATGTTCAATAAAAATTATACAATTTTTATTTAAAAAAATAGTATTTCACATACTTACCTCCAAAAACATTTTTCAGAATACTAGTTTGAAAAGATTAAGCATTCAGAAAAGTTTATACATTTTTTAATCATGTAATTCAAAGTCAAAAGGTAGTAAGTGAAAGGCAAGTAAAAGGAATGCATCTATAGTATTGCATGCCCAGTCACTTCAGTCGTGTCTGACTCTTTGCAACCCTATGGACTGTATCCCTCCATACTCCCCTGTCCATGGGATTCTCCAGGCAAGAATACTAGAATGGGTTGGCATTCTCTTCTCCAAGGAATATTCCCAACCCAGGGATCAAACCCACATTCTCTTCTCCAAGGAATATTCCCAACCCGGGGATCAAACCCACATCTCTTACATCTCCTGCATTGGCAGGTGAGTTCTTTACCACTAGCGCCACCTGGGAAGCCCTTATTTTTTTTTTTAAATACTTTTTAAGTATTATTACTTAAAAATTTTTACATTCAATTTTATGGGCTTAGGCAAATAGACATATTATAGGAAAAATACTCTGATAAATTTAATAACCATATTGGAAGAAGCAATGTGTTCAATTTTAAACTCACGGTAATTAAACTTTCCATTTATCACTTTGGAATTTTAAACTGTTGAGCTTACTATAATTATAGTGAAAATTGAACACAATTATATGTACTTTAATAATTGATATCAGTGTATCCTCTGTAACTTTATGGAATGTTGAAGCAATTAGAAGAAATAGTTCATATTGGGAGCTTCATGCTTATAAATCTATATAAAAGATAAAATTTCAGGACAGTTGTTATTTGACCTTGAATACTGAGAGTATTATTTTATGCCAATTTTACTTACTGGAGAAAAACTTCCAACTTAGAAGTTGATGCAGTGCATTTTAGTAGCCTTTAGTGACAATCTGCTAGAGCCTGAATCTTCCAAGAACACCTACCTCAAATTTTGAGCAGTATTTTATTGATCCAATCTTCAAAGTAAGAAATATCATTTAGTAACAAAAGGTATTTCAAAGAACACTGTTTCTTGATATTTCTAGATGATATATAAATACAGTGATTTATTTGACACAAAAGAAGGCATCAATAACAAGGTGACTTAGAGACCAGGTGAATAGAAACATGAAGTGGTAGTCATTGTTGGCAAAATTTCTAAAATTATTCATATTATTGTTCTACATACATCTGGTCAAACAAAACATTTTTTAGACTTGATTAAGATCGGAGACAGGCTTTCCAGGTGGCAATGCAGAAGACTTAAGAGACGCGAGTTCAATCCCTGCATTGGGAAGATCCCCTGGAGCAGGGGGTGGCAACCCACTCCTGTATTCTTGCCTGGAGAATCCCATGGACAGAGGAACCTGACAGGCCTTAGTCCACAGGGTTGCAAAGAGTCAAACACACTGAAGCAACTTAGTAAGCATGCATGCATGCACCTACTTAATCAAAATAATCATAGCTTGCTCTTCCCACATATGTAAGTGGGTAAATAAAAATTTCAAAGAGATGTTATATACCCATGTCAACATGTTCCAGTCTGAGAATACAGTGCCCTATGTCAGGATGAAGTTACAGAAGTCAGATCTTCAGGCCTAATTCCACAGAAATGAAGCGATGCTTGATAGTGGGGAACTAAAAGCAGCTCTTTTGCCCCTTTGCTCTTTTCTCATTTCTTTCCCCCTCTAGCCTTAAAAGAACCTAATTATAGGAATGAGCTCACTAGACAATTTAACGTAACTCCTGACTTAAACTCTCCTGAATGCACACTATGCCTTGCTGAAACTGTTAATTTTTCATCCTCTTTATTTAGGCAAAGAAATCAAGTAGTTAAAAAATGACTAGCTGTCTACACCTAACAGCTCCATTAGCAATCCTGTAGACAGATCACATGGGCAAGGTAACATTCAAAAAGAGTCATCCTGTCTGCGTGCAATGGAAAATGATGCAGAATCCAGCCTCCTACCTCGATGATTCCCTGAGATTCTTTTCCCATTTCCTTTTAAAGACTGTCATGATTGAGCAGGATCTTCAGAGTTGGTCCAGGACATGAGTTCACCTTCTCCCCCAACTGCTACTTTTCTGATTAAAGTACTTTTCCTTTTTACTGACACTTGCCTCTCAATTATTGGCTTTTCAGTGGTGAGCAGCTGAACCTGAGATCAGTAACATTCACTTTCCTTCTTTGAGGATCAAGCAGCATGAATTCCAGTCTCTTCAAAAGCTCTGATCTTTCATTCCTGTCACAATAGGGTATATACCCTCAATAAGAGAGTTGGATAAGTTATAGGGCTTCCTCATGGATTTTTCACTTTCTAGGAACCACAGTGACATTCTGCCTGTTGGTTTTTATTTTTTAATGTCCAAAACCATTATCTCATATTTTGTCTAGTTTCATAATTGTTTAAAGTGAGAAAGAAAGTCAAGAACTACATACTGTATCTTAATTGAAAGTGGAAGAATAAATGTTTTTTAAAAACTTGATTTACTTAGATTTCTCATGATTCTATTTTAGGATATATTTTACAAATAGTTTATGTCACAGTCTATTAATTATGGAGACAAAAGCTAAAGTTTTCTCTTCTTTATATCTTAAACTGTTTCAAACTAATTTTAGAGAAGTTGCAAAAATAGTACAGAAAATTCTCCTATTCCCTATTTCCTCTAATGTTGACACGTTATGTAACCATAGTATAATTATCAAGAATAGGAAATCAATATTGGTATTGAAGAATAATACAGTGTACCATCCCAAAATGTATATTTTTGGAATAAGGATTGTTTTGAGATGATTATTTTTGAGACGCTGCAGACACAGGAGAATCCTTGGAAACAGAGTAGGAATTACCCTTTTGTCGGCGAAATTTACTTTTAACAGGGAAATCTCCTTTGTATTAGAGTCCTTTTCCATATCAGAGACAAAATAACTCTAAATTTCCAGAAACTCGTCAATGGCAAATGAATCATCTTAAACCTGCACAATAAACCTTATCCATATTAATCATGTTTATCCTGGTATCCTCCCATAACTGGCCTCCAACCAATTTAAAATCTTTTGTTTTTAGCTAAAGATGATATTTAAGATTGGGAGGGAGTTTTAGGTTTCCTAGGTATCTTCCATGTATACATGAGGCAGCAATGTTAATTTAACTTCTGTTTGCTTTTTTCCTATTAATCTATCTTTTATAATAAGGTTATCTCAGCCATGGAATCTAGAAGGGTAGAGGAAAAACTTTCTCCTCCCCCAGCACACATTATTTTTAACCAGAGAAAAGGTCTTATAAATTATCTCCACAGGAAAATAACTCCAGCTATATATGTGAAAATACTACAGTCTTAGATATTGTTACTTAAGTCAGTATTTTCTGTTAAAATTCTCCATAGTCGTCCAGAACTACATTCAAAAAGTTCACTAAGGAAAGGAGAATTAAATCAAATTTTGCTCCTGTTAGAGTCTGGTTTGCTGCAGAGGCAATCTTTTAACAAACAAAACTGGTAAGAGAAATATATTTTACAAATATTTTAGTTAACACATTTAAATATACCTTATAATTTAAATATACCTTAATATACCTTAATACTTTTAATACTTTTGAATATACACCATTTTCATAAAGGATGAGAGCTAGTTTTTGCAAAATAATATTTCAAAGGGGCATACTGTTTGAACTGATCTGTTTAGTTCTGGAAAAAAGGAAGTCTCCAGCTGATCCCTTTTATTTCCCTAGATAGTTTGTTTCATTACCCTCATATGGATAATGAAAAAACCATATGGGGGAATTTTCTCCTTTTGTATTTGCAACTAAAACCTGCTGGGATACTTAGATCTTACAGTCTATAAGCAAACAAGGGGGAAAGACATATAATTTTTATTTCAGGGCAAGGAATGAACTTTGTAAAACTCAAAGTGAAAGGAAGAACATTTAGGGAACACATAAAATATTTTTATTCAAAGATATTTGGCCTTTCTGCTTTGATTGTATTAATTTAGATTCTCGGTGTACAAAATAAATAATTTTTCATCCTTCATTTAAAATTTTTTCCGAAGGCTAATGGAACCGTGTAACATATATGCTTGTTTTTTAATATATTTATTATATCCCATGTGACCAATGATGAAATATCAACACAGTAGTCCATTGTCAGATAGCAGTTACACATTCATTCATATATTAATTTGCAAATTTTATTGCATGCCTAATATATGCAAAGTACTGTTTCTGGTTTCAGGGATTCTATAATGAAAATGACAGAAATGTCACTTGTTATCACGGGTCTGTGGGAAACAAAGTATTTCTGTTGCAACATGTAAGTTCCTGTGCCCAATGCACAGTGACACCAAAGAAACCAAAATGTTTAACTCTGGAGTACAGAAAAGTTTTTTCCAGGGCTATACAATGAAAATGGGAAGCTCATTCCCCAAAACCCAAACTCCCAGATAGTTTTCAGGGAAGAGTTCTCTTAGGAAAAATTTGGGATGTCTGCAGGGTGTGTGACCTTCCTCTGATTGGTTTCTAGTGAGTTAACAGGGTGATGTCCCCAGAATCTCAATAATCACCTTCTGGTTCCAACCAGTCTTGGGTCCCTGTACTTCTGTTCAGCCTGAGGTTACCATCTGCCACCTGGGTAGGGGCCTTAGTTTCTCTAGAACAACTCAGATATATATATATATATAGTAATCTAGATCTGCTGAGGAGGAACCAGGACCCTGCCCCATCCCTGCACTATGGTTTCTTGACTGTTCCTCCTCTGTTTCTGTACCTCCTTCCTTCCCTAATTAGTAACTGTTTGACTCTGTCCTTCATAACCCTGGGAATGTCTAGGAGGCTGAAGCCTTTTTCCTACAAACAAGAAACAGGGACACATAGAAAGTCTCTTGCAATGGGGAGAGCCCCACAAGGTCCTGCTCAGTTTTAATCTCCCCTCTTCTTTGATGCTCCTCAATACTGAGGATAACAGATATTGGACAAGAAAGAGAATAACCTTTTGGATGGAGAGGTTAATTATAAATGAGATGACAGAGAAATATGTTCCAGACAAAGAACATTATAAAAACCAACAAGAACAACAAAGTGAAGTGGAGATAGGCAATCTACCTAAAAAATATTGAGTTATGATAGTAAAGATGATTCAAGACACAGGAAAAATAATGGAAGCATAGTCCAAAAAGACAAAATAAATGTTCAACAAAGAGCTAGAAGGTTTAAACAAGAGTTAAATAATACAATAACTAAATGAAAAACACACTAAAAGAATCAATAGCAGAATCAATGAGGAAGAAGAATGAATAGAAGAGAGTGGTAGAAATCACTACCATGAAACAGGTAAAGAAAAAATAATAAAAAGTAAGGACAGTAACAGAGACCTCTGGGGCAACTTTAAAAGCACATTCCCATTATAGGGGCTGCAGAAAGAAGGAGAGAAGAGACAGAAGGGGCCTAAGAAAGTATTTGAAGAGATTATTGCTGAAAACATCACTAACATGAGAAAGAAAACAGTCACTTAAGGAAGCACAGAGAGTCCCACACAGGATGAGCCCGAGGAGAAGCAAGGTGAGACACATGTTAATCAAACTGACAAAAATTAAAGACAAGGAAAAATATTAAAAGCAACAAATAACATACAAGGAATCCCCTTAAGGTTATAAGCATATTTTTTTAGCAGAAATTCTGCAGGCCAGAAGGAAGTGGCACGATCCACTTAAAGTGATGAAAGGGAAAAACCTACAACCAAGAATACTCAGCAAGGCTCTCATTCAGATTTGATGGAGAAACCAAAAGCTTCACAGAGAAGCAAAAGCTAAGATAATTCAGGACCACCAAACCAGCTTTACATCAAATGCTAAAGGAACTTCTTTAGATAAAAAGGCCACAAGAAGAAATAAGAAATTTCCAAATGGGGAATCTCACCAGTAAAGGAAAACAGAAAGTAAAGGTAGGAATCATACACACACAAATACAGTATCAAAACCAGCAACTGTGAGAAGACAGCACAGATACAGGATATTGGAAATGCATTTGAAATTGAGACTAACAACTGAAAACAATTTTGCATGTACATAGACTGCTATATCAAACCTGCAAGGGAATCAAAAAACAAAAATCCTCAATGAATACATACACAGTAAGAAAAAGCAATACAACCACAACACTAAATATAGTCATCATATCAGGAGAGGAAAAAAGAAAAAAAAAGACAAACACAAATTCAAAACAAGTAACAAAATGACAATAAGAATATACACATTGATAGTTACCTTAAACATGAATAGATTAAAACGCTCCAACCAGAAGATACAGACTGGCTGACTATATATATGAGACCCAGTTCAGACCTAGGGATATATGCAGACTGAAAGGGAGGGAATGGAAATGAAACTCCATGACAATGGAAATCAAAGGAAAGCTGCAGTAGCAGTACTCATATCAGACAGAGTAGCCTACGTCTTGTAAAGATTGTTACAAGAGACAAAAAAGGACACTATAGAATGATTTAGGGATCAATCCAGGAAGATATAAAAATTTTAAGTATATATGCACCCAACATAGAAACATCTCAACATGTAAAGCAAATTCTAAAAGCCATAAAAGGAGAAATAGTAACAATAATTGTGGGGGATTATAAAACCCCACTTACATCAATGGGCAGATCATCTAGACAGAAAATCAATTAAGAAACATAGGCCTTAACTGACAGATAGCACAATGACTAACTGATGTTTATAGAACATTTCATCTGAAAGCAGCAAAATAAACTTTCTTCTTAAGTGTACATGGTCGGTAAATTTAAGAAAATTGAAATCATATCAGGCATCTTTTCCAAACCACAATGCTGTGAGATTAGAAATCAATGATAGAAAGAAAACTGTAAAACGCACAAACATGGAGGCTAAACAACATTTTACTAACCAATCAAAGGGTCACTGAAGAAATAAAAAAAAGAAATTAGAAAATACATACACAAATTACAATGAAAGTATAGTGATCCAAAACGTCCATGGCTGTGGGACAAAGCAAAAGCAGTTTTAAGAGGAAAGTTTACAGCACAAAAATCTTACCTCAGGAAACAAGAAAAATTTCAAACAACCTAACCTTACACCTAAAGCAACTAGAGAAAGAAGAACAAAGAAAACCCAATGTCAGTAGAAGGAAAGAAATAATAAAGATCAGAGCAGAAATAAATGAAATAGAGACAAAGAAAATAATAGCAAAGATCAATGTAACTAAACCCTGGTTTTTTGGAAAGATAACCAAAATTGATCAACCTTTAACCAGAATTAAAGAAAAAATGGAGATGGCTCAAATCAATAAAATTAAAAATGAAAACAAATTTACAACTGACACCACAGAAATAAAAAAGAATCATAAAAGAATACTACAAACAACTACATGCCAATAACATGGGCAACCAAAAAAAAAATGGATAAATTCTTAGAAAAGTACAACCTTCCAATACTGAGCCAGGAAGAAACAGAAAATAGCCACAGACTACTCACATGCACTGAAATTGAAACAATGATTAAAAAACTTCCAACAAACAAAAGTCCAGGACCAGACAGCTTCACAGGTGAATTCTATCAAACATTTAGTGAAGAGTTAAGACCAATCCTTCTGAAACTCTTCCAAACATTTGCAGAGGAAGGTATACTCCCAAACTCACCTATGAGGCCACCATCACCCTGATACCAAAACCAAAGTACCACAAACACAGAAAATTATAGGCCAATATCACTGATGAACATAGATGCAAAAATACTCAACAAAATACTCACAAACCAAATTCAACAACACATTAAAAGGATCATATGATAGAGTCAAAAGGGATTTATCTCAGGGATGAGAGGATTTTTCAATATCCACAAATCAATTGGTGTGATACACGACAGCAAACTGAAATATAAGAATCACACAATGATTTCAATAGATACAGAAAGGCCTTTGACAAAATTCAACACCCATTTATAATGAAAACTCTCCAGAAAGTGGGCACAGAGGGAACTTCCTCAACATAATAAAGGCAATGTACAACAAACAGACAGCTAACATTATTCTCAATGGTGAAAAGCTGAAAGCATTCCCTCTAAGATCAGTAATAAGACAAGGATGTCCACTATAGCCACTTTTATTCAACATAGTTTTGGAAGTCCCAGCCATGGCAACTGTAGATGAAAAGAAGTAAAAGGAATCCAATTTGGAAAAGAAGTAAAACTGTCACTGTCTGCAGATGACATGACACTATGCATAGAAAATCCTAAAGATGCTACCAGAGAACTACTAGAGCTCATCAATTTGGTAAAGTTTCAAAATACAAAGTGAATACAGAGAAATCTCTTGCATTCCTATACACTAACAATGAAAGATCACAACGAGAAATTAAGGAAATAATCACATTTAGCATCCCATCAAAATTAATAAAATAGCTAGGAGTACACCTACCTAAAGAGGAAAAAACCTGTACTCCAAAAACTATAAAACACTGATGAAAGAAATCAAAGATGACATGAACACATGGAAAGATATACCATATTCTTGATTGGAAGACTCAATATTGTTAAAATGACTATACTACTCAAGGTAATCTACAGATTCAGTGCAATCTGTATCAAATTACCAATGGCATTTTTCACAGAACTAGGAAAAAAAATCTTAAAATTTATATGTAAACAAAAAAAAACATGAGTAATCAAAGCAATCTTAAGAAAGAAAAACAGAGCTGGAGGAATCAGGCTCCCTGCCTTCAGATTATACTAGGAAGCATCTGTTATCAAAACAGTTAAGGTACTAGCACAAAAACATAAATACAGATAAATGGAACAAGATAGAAAGTCCAGAGATAAACCCACACACTGATGGTCAGTCGGTCCACAGCAAAGTAGGTATGAGTATACAATAAAGACAGTCTCTTCAATAAAAATGGTGTTCAGAAAATTCAACAGCTATGTGTAGAAGAATGAAATTACAACATGCTCTAATACCATACAAAAAAATGTCCTCAGCATGAATTAAAGACCTAACTAACTAAGTCCATGGAGAAATGCATATCAACACGACAACAAGGTATCACCTCATACCAGTCAGAATGGACATCATCAAAAAGTCTACAAATAATAAATACTGGAGAGGGCGTGGAAAAAAAGAGAACCCCCCCCACCCCCCGCACACACACTGCTGGTGGGAATGTAAATTGGTATAGCCACTATGGAGCACAGTATGGAGGTTCCTTAAAAAACTAAAAATTGAGCTACCATTCAATACAGCAACCCCACTCCTGGGCATGTATCTGTAGAAAACCATACTTTGAAAATATGCATGAATCCCAAGGTACAATGCAGCATTATTCACAATAGCCAAGAAATGGGAGCAACATAAATGTCCTGTGACCGATGAATGAATAAAGATGTGGTATATACATATATACAATGAAGTATTTCTCAGCCACCAAAAGGAATAAAATAATGCCATTTGCAGCAACACGAATGGACCTAGAGATTGTCACATTGAGTGAAGTAAGTCAGACATCAAAAGACAAACGTATGATATTGCTTATAAGTAGAATCTGGGGTGTCCCAGGTGGCACAGTGGTAAAGAATCTGCCTGCCAATGCAGATTGGACCCCTGGGTCAGAAGAACCTCTGGAGTAGAAAATGACAACCCACTGTAATATTCATGTATGGAAAATTCCATGGACAGAGGAGCCTTGTAGGCTATAGTCAATGGGGTCACCAAGAGTCAGACACAACCGAGCCCGCACACACACATACGTAGAATCCGAAAAAAAAAAAAAAAAGGATACACATGAACTTATCTATAAAGCAGAAACAGAGTTATAGATGTAGAAAACATGGTTACCAGAAGGGTAAGAAGGGTGGAGGGATAAATTGAGAGCTTGGGATATAGATATACATACTTCTACAGATAAAATAGATATCTAACAGGGACCTACTGTATAGCATAAGGAACTCTACTCAATAACTGTAAAGACCTATATGGGAAAACAACTGAAAACAGTGGATATGTAACTTTACACCTGAAACTAACAATATTGTAAATTAAAAAAAAATTAAACAAGTGAACTTATTCATAAAACAGAAACAGATTCACAGATTTCAAAAACAATGTAACAGTTACCAAGGGAAAACAGGTACATAAGGGATAAACTAGGAGTTTGGAATTAACAAACATACATACTACTATATAGTAGTTTGTTTAGAAAGATATATATATATATCTCAAGTGTGTTTATATATATATCAAGTTATGTACATATATCATATATGTTTTTTTTTATATATATATAACTTGTACATATATCAAGTTATATAACCAACAAGGACCTATTGTGTAGCACATGTAACTCTACTCAATATTCTTTAATAACCTATATGGGTAAAGAATCTCAAAATAGAATATATATGTATAACTGAAATACTTTGCTGTATACCTGTAACTAACACAACACTGTAAATCAACTATATTCCAAAAAAAAAAAAAAAACAATAAAAATACAATAGAAAATAAAGTCAGCATAGTAATACGGTTTTAGGTGAACTTGGTTTCACTTTTACTATAATTTTAGGTAAAGACATATACTTCAGAGAAAACAAAACAGATTAAAAGGAATATATAACAAACACATCTGTGATTTTGACACCAATGGGTCATCTATTAGTTTAATTAAATGTTGACACTATTTTGAGTTAATGCATCCCCACAAGTTATGGACTCAGTCCCAGAAGCCTGCTCTCACTTCAGACACTAATCTCAGGTCCAAGGTAACCTGTACTTCTGCCCAACTGGCTATAAATGAGGAATTTTCACAACCCCCTCCTCAGGTTCAATAATTTGCTAGAATGACTCACAGAATTCAAGAAAACAATAATCTTATGTTTACTAGCTTATAATAAATGATAATTAATACAACTCAGAACCCCAAAATGGGGGTAGTGCACAGGGCAAGGTATGGGACGGTATGGGCAGTTTGCCCAGAGCCTCCATGCTCTCTTCAGGTCTCTGCCCTTTCTGCAAACTCTGCAGGTTCATCCACATTGAAACTTGCTGAGTCCTGAAGTACAGGAGCTTTTAGAGAGGTTTCATTACATTGGCTTGATTCATTGAATTCAATCACCAATGGCTGGTGACTTAATCTCTACTACCTCTCCCCTCCTGGTAGGTTGGGGTTGAGGCTGAACATTCCAACCCTGGAATCCTGGTTTAGTCTTTCTGGATCCCAGCCCCAACACTGAGGCTGTGTGGAGGCTCCCACCATCTCTGCAGCAACAAAAGACACCCATCATCCAGAAGCCCTTGTGGGGTTCATTAGCTCTGTGCCAGGAGATGGGGACAAAGACCAAATACTTATTTTTCATTAAAATGCAATAGGCTAGAAGATGCAATTTTTCATAGGGTGACCAGTCAAGTTCTTTCTCTCTCAAAATTAGGTTTGAGTAGATACTGGAATAAAGGATTAAGATATCTGATGCCTTCACAAAGTGTTTTTAAATACATGGGACTAGGGCAGTACAGGCATGTCTAGAGGAAAGACTAAAGGAAGAGTGGAGAGCGTTGAGTTCATATAATCATCAAGAATGTGATGCAAGTTCAGCTTTATGAATCATAGTTTGAGAGCCAGACCTTTTAAGCAAAAGAATGGCTTGCTTAGGATGACATTTTGAAGACATTACTCAGGACTGCTCTGTAGAAATGGGCTGCAAGGGGCACAAGGGTAGAAGCTGTGAAATCCTTCTTTTTTATCAATATTAAACTTATGGACACAGAGATTTACCATGTGGGGAGATCTGAATAACGGAAACAAAACTTTTAGCTGAAATGATAGTTCCCCTGGGAATCTACCCTGAATTATTATGCAGAGTTAAGTGCTTTCTTCTCTGGGTCCACAGAACATCATTTTCAAATGTCTACTAAAAATAGAACCTACTGCATTTTTATGGTTATTTGATTAT